>OY728164.1:577540798-580040798 GCA_963277665.1 Viscum album
AGAAAGCTAAAAAGATTTCCTACATATTGATATTTTATTTATAATTTTTAGACTTTAAATAAATTAATTTATTTATGACACAACGATGATGAAGTAATTACCCTTGGAAGGAAATATTAACATAATTGATGTTATAAATGCTCAAATGAATGTAATTTGAGACTTTTCATGAATTACACTAATTTTCTAGATTACTATGATATATTAGTGTTGATTTAATCAAATTTTTTCGAACATATAATTCTGTTATGACTTTCAGAAAAATCATATATCAAATAGTGTCAAAATTGACACAAAATAGTTTTTAAATCAAATATTATATTATTAATTGTTATTTTATTCTTACAAATCTAAGGTTCGGCCACATGTCATAGATAAGGATATATATATTAATAATAAACAATTTGGGGTTCGTTTGGAATGTTATAGTAAGTGTATTAACCATATAGTGAAAGAAAACAAAAAGACACGGTAAAAGTTAAATTATTTAACTTAGAGTTAAATCTAATTGATAAGGTTAAAATAATACCATAAACTTGTCTAAATCCTATTGGATGATAGTATTTAGACCCATCCCCACTTTAGCTTCGAAATAAGACCCTTTCGAACCATTATAAACCGATTTTGACTTTAATATAAAATAATATTTTGAGATATTCCTAAGGTGCCCCTCTCCTCCCTTATAAAAGGGTACCTCCTCCCCCTCCTCCTCACACCAATTTTAGCACTCAAGCTCGGCCAACCCCTGCAATTTTCTCCTCTCCACATCCCTAGAATAATCCTAGAGGTCCTGGTCTTCTTCAAAGACCAATCTTAGTTCCCTAAGTGGAGGATTCAAAGAGGAGTTCCAAAGAAGAGGTAATATCCATTACCGATCTTTTTCAATTTCATTCTTCTTCAACTTCTTCTTCATTAGTTGTTTCATGATAAAGTAATAACATAAGTATTTAACATATACTGATATGTTATTATAAATATGAAACAACTCTAATTAACCTTCTATCCATCCCACGGAAAAAGGAAATCACCGCGCATGCGTACGTACGGAATACCGTCTCCACGCCGTGGTGTAATCTATTTTCCGCCACCAAATTAATTGGATGGGTATAAAGGTGTAATGAGTAACTATATATGATTATTATAAAGTGATATTAATACTGAAATAGTATACATACACTTCACCACAATTCCACGACCATGGGAACGATATCATCGCTCGTGCGTACGTACGGACTACCATCTCCACGACGCGATGAGATTCATTCTCAATGATTAACCATTCATGAATGATTACAAAGTATATATAATAAGTAAGAATGAAATATATGACCTAATAATACTGGAATTATTTATATTTATATGTATGTCATCTACTTAATTCCATTCAATTCAATAAGGAAACGAAAACAGCGTTCATGCGTACGTACGGACTACCATCTCCATGAACGGTGTATTTCTTTCCATTTACTGATTTATTATATATGTGTATTATGAATATATATATATATAAATCATGTTTTATATTCTGTAATTAAGTAATCATGATCTAAGTAATCATATGAATAATTACAAGTTAAAAACCCGAACGACAAATGAGACGATTTTACCCAAAACGCTATTTTAACATGAATTTACAAAAGAACGGGTAATATAAACTCATAAGTGGACCATATATGATATAATAACAATGAATAGGATTCTGGAATAAGTCAATAACATGATTTAAATCATATACAGGAGGTTCGGACACTCACAAATCAAGTTGGACCTATGGTAAGGGAAATATCACAATCTCATTTTTATCCGAGATTGTTTATACATTAGTATTTATTGGGGTGTATTTTATCATAAACATCCATGTTTCCTGAATATGTAATATTATCCACCTACAAATGTTTAAATACAATTTTACCCTTCGGTGAGTTTTTAGTAATGAATATGAAAGGAATCTTTTGTCGTTTTTCGTACGACGTACTTTTTGACTTTTCTGACAAAAGTACGATGAATGTTTTTTTAAACTTATATGGCAAGAATGGGTTTTTTAAAACATTATTTCAAAGAATCTTCCTTTATAAGTTTTCATGTTTATTTTTAATCAACTTATTTTAGTTTATAATTGTATGACATGTTAAGAAAAGAAAAGTGTTTTTTAAGTAGAAATGATATTTTCCTCAAGAATGGAGTTCAAATGTTTTATCAAAATTATTTTCCATCTAAGATAATATAGGGTTCTGATTTTATCCCTATTATTACATTGATTTGATTATGTTTTTAGGGAATTATTTTTATGAAGTCATTTACATTATATGATTTGTTTTATGATGCAATGATGTTACAAGAATCCCATTTTTATTACATGTGTTATGTGATGTTGTATGATTTATGATTATGTGGCACACATAAGAAAGGATTCATTATAAGATGGGTGGGACCTATATCTCCCTCCAATTCATTGGGTAAAGATTTTATATCTCATGAGATAGACATGGCTGGAATGGTAGGTTATACCGGTTCAGTGAAACAGGACTGAAACGAGGGTTACTCGATTCAGAAAGGGACTTTTTCCACTAAGATAGTCTTCTCAATGAGTCTTGACTAACAAGAAATGATTCTATATGATTATGTGTGAATTCCACAAAGTTTCATGTTTTAAGTTATGATTATTGTGATTACATTTCACTACCATGATTTATCCCATGTTATGAAATTATGCACTCTTTTGCAGGTTATGATATCCAAAATGTTATGTTCTTATGAATACGATGTGATTGATATTTCTTTTGTTTACCCTTACTGATCATTTGAGATCACCCTTTTATGTTTTCTTTTCCACAGGATATAAAGAACGGTTTTAGGTAAAAAAAGGTAGATATTTATGGGAGATGTTGAAGATCTTTCACCACGATTAGAAGATTTTATTCCGAGTTTCCAAAGACTCTAAACTATTAAGATCCTTGTGTGTGTGTTTTTGTTATGTACTAAGTATTCCGTAAATGTAATTTAAAGTCCATGTAAGTCAGGCTTCGGGTCTCTACAATGAGGGAGTCTTTTTAGGACATTTATGGAACACCATCATTTTTACTGTATAAATCATCGTGTAAGCCTCATTATTTGAGGGGTGAATC
The DNA here is from genome assembly GCA_963277665.1 of Viscum album. Classification (NCBI taxonomy): domain Eukaryota; kingdom Viridiplantae; phylum Streptophyta; class Magnoliopsida; order Santalales; family Viscaceae; genus Viscum; species Viscum album. Next base: position 577,543,924 of record OY728164.1, read on the forward strand.
AAGAACTAATAACAAAGTAAGTTTGATGGACTGATCAAAATTGATCCCAATGTTGACATCTTGTGATTACATTGGTACTATTTTGAAATTCCAGAAATTGTGTTGTGAGGAGTCCCAAAATGGTTGTAAGACCAGAGAAAAATGAAATCCACAAAGTGGTATGCATTTGACAGAGTTTTTCTAGTGATTGAAGATGATATTATAATGATACAATGTGATATGGCATGGAAGGTGTTCCAATAGTGTCGAAAGATTGAGAATTACAATAGATTTTTCTAGATGTCTTCATAGAGATATGGGATCCTAGGATTGGGGAAGACGTAGGAATTTGAGGTCTTTAAAGGAGAGGTACCATGATCTAGTATATTTGATTCATCTATATGTGAAGATCATGGAAAATATAGTGTGACCTAGAAGTGGGTTCAGGGGTAGGTAGTTGGTAATTATCATTAGGGATGGATGGACTTAGGTTGTCAGGCATTAGGCCTGGTGTGAAAGAAACTAAGAGACTCAGTGGAATTCATTGGTTTTAGAATTTAATCATTTTTGCATTAATGGAGATATGTAAAATCCCTTATTCTAGTGATCTCTTCCTAGTACGATCTGATGATCACACGATGTTTAATGAGTGTAAAAGATTAAAAATAATTTTTACCTCATTCAGATCTGAATTGTACAATTCTTTGCAACATGTATGTGTATATTGCTCAATGGATCTGATGTCGAAGTCCTCAAGGTAATCCAAACATGCTTCATCAATCTGTGCATGCAACAAACATTGGAATCAGGGTACTACTGCATAAATCCAATGGCCAAATCCACACATCGACAATCACCATGATCTGCTATCTTTGATATGAGAAAACAGATCTTGAATCATTTTCATGATTGATAGGATGTCACTCTAGGATTCAGGATGAAAGAGAGGCTCAGTCTTCCAATGGATAAATAGTAATTAGGAGGAGAGCCGCCCTCCACTTATATAGTGAAATCATATAATACCTGTATTGGGTTCCCAATCCCCATGTAATAAACATCGACTATATAAATATTATAAATAATTATTTATGGAAATTTAAATAATTCTATTATTATTCATTATATTTTATCAATAAAAATCAATATATATTAAATATATTATTTGATAATCTTAGAACATTAACTCCACACACATCACATTATAATATTAAACAAACCTGATATATTTTATTAATATCTATAGGAATACAACTTATCCTTGTATTTACAATATCACTTGTAAATACATGTAATAAATAAATTCAACCAAATTATTACGTACATTAATAATGATTACTTTATTTATCTCTTTTTGATCTTTAGAACATGGATAATATTAAGACCCCATGGTGTGACCCACCATGTCATATATTCTTATTCAATAGAATAGGGAGGATTCTCAAAGTGCTATTGTTCATGACCCACTAGGATCATATCACCATACCATTGAATAATATTCATAAATAATGTGTGGGGCCCAGCAACCCATCATGGGGTTTATTGATATATGGAAAATAAAAATAAATGAAAATCTTTCTATGAACACAGAAGGTGTAATAAAATATATTTGTACTACATATCTCTTAATCAATCATGCACACTTGTGTCATCATCCTTTTATTGCTTCATTATTTGATTATCTTTCCAAATAGACATACCTTTGACTACCATGGCCATTTATTTATGAAGGTGTCACCATCTTAATAAACATGGATGGAAATATCTATTCCTCAAATTAGAGGTGAAAATATTATCCGGATCATTCAAACAATTTCATGTCACCAATGACATATCTAACACAAACGACCTTAACACGACATCATCACCGTGGTTTTTATCATTCATTTAATTACATTATAAAAACTAATACATTGATAATGATCTAATTTCCAGAGTCCATAAAACTTGTTCTTAGATAAGAAAAACTATTAAAACCTGAAGCATGTGGTGTCCCAATTTGTGAGTCTATCCTTATGATTGCAACTTCTAAATATCTCCATGTATGGATTTAATCAGAAGAATTCTAAATGCTTTTGAACCCCCAAAACTTTACAGTAAAACATCATTTTTGTCCGGTTAGAATGATTTAAATGTACAATATGACATTACCTTAAGATTACTACCGTTGTATATATATGTTCTAATTATAACATGGGATATTATATAACCATTTGATATGACATGTGATCTAATGAAATTATGCTAATCATAGTGGATGAAGAAATATCTACAATGATATGGAAAGAAAACAAAACATATATAAAAAATGTGTACATGTTGTGGCAATCAATGTATAAATCAATATGGTTTTTAGGTAACTGACTTCCAACACTACCACATGCACTAGGCCCAACTGCAAACAAGTCTCAATCTGCTAGCTCCCACATGAGAATCCTGATTTTGTGGAGATATGGATTTATTCAAGGGGCCCATGACAATATTCTCTATGTATACTCTACTAACTATGACTTCATCTCTCTATGTAAAATCCATAAAGAGATAATAATTTAGAATTATATTCTTTTTCCACTAGTGAGACCTGGGCTCCTTAGAAACGACCACCGTAACATTATTATCACTATAAAATCGAACAAGGTCTGGACTTGTAGGAACAATACCAATGTCTGAGAGAATGTTGTGTATCTAGACTTATTCCATTACTGTATAAAAACAATATATATACATAGATTCATATGTATAATCAGTGAAAATAGATTATGTTGAGCTTCTCTAGGTCACCTCACTGCTATTTAGGTAATACATATAACATGATGGAAATTTCAGATCATCATGATCTATTTGGAAACAAGAATCAGTGTATCCAATAACTATTTGTTCCTCATCTCCTCCATAAACTAGAAACACATATATTATATGCCTCAAGTACTTTAGGATAGTTTTAATAGTTTCCCAGTACATCTCTCCTAGATTTTCATGCTATATTACAACCATGCCTAATGAAAAGGCAACATCCAACCTAGTACATAGCAAGACATACATGATAGAACCCACTAATGAGGCATTAAGTATTATAATAAATTTTTAAATCGACTCATTTGTTTGTGGACACATTTTCTTGGAGATATTAATTCAATGTGACATAGGTAACGACACTCTATTGGATTGTTCCATATTGTTCCTTTTATGTACTTTTAAATGCTTTTACTTTGACTTAGTCCAAACAACCTTTGAGATCAATCATGATAGATCTTCATCCTTATAATATAGGCTCTTCAACTAAGTTATTCCACAGTGAAGTATTAATTTAACTATATCATAACCAACTGTAAGAGTTTTAATTTATTTCCAACAATTAATATTTCATACACATATAAGTCTAGGAAAATTATGGGATTCTCCTCCACCTTCATATATACAAAAGGCTTAGTTTCATTTATGAAAATACCAAATTCTCTTATGTCCCCATCAAAAAATATAGTCCATGATCATGATAAATTCTTCAAATAATTAATAGATCTCTACAGCTTCTACACCTTATTTCGACTATTGGATCTAATAATCATGCCAGATTGATTCATGTAGACATATTCAACCAACATCCAATTTAGAAAACAAGTATTGACATCCATTTTCCAAATATCATAATAATGAAATAATTCTATTGATTGAAATAATCTGATGGATTTTATCATTTCTACTAGTGAGATGGTTTCATCCTAGTCGATGCCTTGATGTATCCTAATCCTTTTTGCAACTAGTCAATATTTGTAATTATTAACCTTAACATACATTTACATATATTTCTGAAATTCCCATTATCATACAATGGGGTTTACATTAGTTATAAGGTATAACAAAATTCAAACTTGATTTTGTTACATGGACACCATCTCATAACCTCAATTATCAATCCACCTCATTCTAGGTGGTCAAAACCACCTCAATTCATATGAAAACTCAGGTTGGTAGATTCTTTCATTTGTTGTTGCATATGATTGTGGTCACCATAAATGTTGTTGGGGATTCATACCATTGATCCATGTGTATAGTGATGGACCATTAGTTGCTGGTGTTATGACTGTTGGTTGGGGGATGTGGCTCACACACTATATTAAGCCTCTAAGAAAGCATATTGGGAATGGGTATCTCACCATTCCTAGGGATATTGGATGTTGGACTGAATGTGAATATTTTTCGAGGATAGAAAATATTATTCTTCTTGAGGTAGGGATAGAATATTAAAGTGTTTTTTATATAATTTTGACTATGGGGGTGGGTACATGAAGGGAGTTAACTATTGGATTCTTATAATATGATTGATGACATGAGGTGTGGATTAGAAATAGGTTTCTATGACCCTTTTATATGAGGTGCCTATGGTCTCACTAGTTTCTGACTCGTTAGGGGATTACATGTGATTTTTTATGAGGATCCTCGAAGTTCATATATATATATATATATATATATATTTGTGTGTGTGTGGGTCTTAATTATACCATATGTATAACTGTATATTGTGGAATATAAGAATTGTATTAAGTAGATTAATACTTCATTATGAATATTTGGTATTAGTAATCATATTATTTATATGATGTTCATGTGTTATTTTATTTATATTCCTGTACACTTCTATTTTGATGGATGTAATAAATGCACAAATTGGTGGTTGCATACTGAAATTCATTATCACACCATACATGGTACTAATAAGACTTTTTAATAACTCATTATTTTATTATTAATCAATTGTTTAGTCTCAGAAGATAGAGCTTAATGATCATGTTGGGATGTTTAGTAAGCGATGGATGAAAATGGAATATGTACATTTTTTCATTAACCAGATTGAACATTTGTTCTATATTATTAATATATGTATGTAATGAGGTCATCCATAAGTGACACAATTTTTTATATTTTTTTATGAAATTATTTGATATGAATTCTTAGATACAATATATTTTTATTCTATAAAATGTATGTTTGATTTTTTTGATTGAAAATGATGTTGTTCATTTGTGCTTCTGATATTGATGGTTTTTTCTTATATTGACTTATAGTAAATTCATTATTTATGTTATATTAATATAGAAAATTATTATTAAACCCTAAAATAGTTACATTCTCCACACTATCAATTATTTTTACCCCTTCTACTAGTCTATAGGCTTTTGAATACCGGGCGGTGCGCTTAAGCCATAGTTGTCAACCAATCTTGAGAACTCTTCTGGTTGAAAAGGGACTAGGTGCTAAAAAATATTTCAATGGTGTTTAATTTACTTATTTTTGGGTTTTAATATTCATATTATGGTAGAATATATATTAGGTTATAGTCATAACCGTTTTTAGATCTTTTGGTTGTGTTTCTATAAACCCATGCACTGAGGAAAAAAACTGAATCAATTGGTGGGAAATTTATTTTTTGCTGTTTGATTTTAGTGTTTATTTTTATTCCACCACAGGTTCATCAGTTGGGTGTCATGTTGTATTTTATGAGATGCGACCATTATACTGGTATATAAAGGGATGACTTTAGACCCTTTTACCACTATGGAATGTGTCGTTTTATTGTGTATCTTGATAGGATGTTCAGATCATATAATACATGCTTTTTTGTGTCTTTTATTCAGAACCAATATTTTATTTAGAGTGGATGGGTTGTTTAATGTGTCAAAAATAGAATCCAAATAGTTTTTCCTTCTTTTAGTCAATTTAGATTCATTCTACTCAACCACTTTAGGAATGAGGTTCCATTGAATTTTATTTCTAATTCTATGTGATATATATTATAAATGTATGGGAGTAGCTCTGATGTGTGTAAGAAAAAATTATGACAGGGGTGAGTATAAAAAAATAAAATGAAATACGATAAACATTGTACTTCTAATTTTCTTCTTTGGTGGCATTCTACTTAACTACCACAGATGATATATGATGCCAGACAATGTTATGGATCACTGATGGTCCATGAGGCTCGACGATACTTGATACATGACTAAGATGTTGGTAATAAGTGGCCCATGAGGCTAGGTTTCTTGTGATACCTAACCCTGATTTAGCTAGGTATGAGTCTATGATTATTGATATCATGATAAAGGGTATTGTAAGGGAGTGTAAGGTCAATGTGGGTTCAATTCCTGTAATACTTTTTCTTATATGAGATATTTATTTATACTATTATTGCTATATGACTATGTATTGGTTTTCAAAAAAATTAATATAATAAAATTTTGGTGGAGAATCAGGAGGGAGAGGATTTTGTTCCCCTTTAGCATGCATGGGATGAGGCCACTAAGGGTTGGGATGAGGCCATGTAAGGCTAGACTAATCATGATTCATATGTATAGGCTATTTTATAGGCATGATACCTGAATGATATGGAAACATTGGGACATTCCTTGATGATATATTTATTAAAATATTAGTTCATGAAACCTTTGGAATCGATATACAAGCCCATAGAGCTAATTAATATATATAATATCAGACACATGAGTTCCAGTCATAGAACCGACCACTTTTTCAATGTTAGGGTGGGATATATGCATCAAATAACTGGATCGATTTAGTCAGATTCATCTTGGAGTAGCTTCGGACACCAACATACTAATGGTTGAAACTCAAAATGTAAATTTTAAGATGACTTGAAATCAAAAGAGGGGTGTATATATATATTCTTAAGTCTATGAGTGACTATCTTGGAAGGACTATAAGGCATGTTTCTTTGAACTACTCTAATCAGAGATACTGTGGAAAATGGGATATTGTATATTAATCATTATATAATAGGGTTACATGTATATCATTGAAAATATTGCTAACTTCATTTATTTTTCACAATTTTCATCGAATATAGTGGGAGAAGACACCTCATTAGTGAGGCATTTTTAAGACGACTCATGTGAAACTATCAGCGTGAAGGTAAAATTCATATAGAGAACTTCTTTCTTAGGGTGGGTGAATCAAGAACTGATGACCGATGAAATTTTATGGACCGATGATAATTTATCCTAGTGATTATATCATGTGATTACATTGGTGAGGTTTTTAATAGACATATGTTGGGTAGTGTGGAGTCCCAACCGGGATGTAGGACCAAATAATAATGAAATCCCCCAAGGGGTGAGTCATCGACAGAGATCATATAGTGATGTATGATAAGATATATTAGTATTTAATAGGATATGGCATCGATGTTTTTTCATGAATGTGGAAATATCAGGAATCTCAATATATTTTGAGGGATGCATTCTTGGAGATATGGGATACTAGGATTGGGGCAGATGTAGGGATCTGATATCATTCTTGTGGTGTTATCATGAGATGGTATATTTGATTCATATTCATGTAAGATCCTAGAAAATATAGTGTGACCTTGATATGGGGTCATTGTTTGCTAGTTGGTGCAGATCTGTAAGGAGGATAGGCCTTAGGTAGTCGGGATTTAGGCCATGTGGGAATGAAACTGGGACACTCAGCCAAAGCCGATGGGATGATAATTTAATATTTTTTCCTCACTGGAGAGATGTAAAATCCTCTACCCTGGTGATGTCTTCCTAGTAAGATATGAGGGTCACATAATGTTTAAATAGAGTAAAATAATAAAATCAATTTTTACCTCATTCAGATCTGATGTTAACAATCCTTCACAAGATGTCTATGTCTATTGCTCAAAGGATCTGATGCAAAGGCCTCAAGATCATCTAAACATGGTTCAAGAATATGTTCATGCACTATCCATTGGAATTCGGGTGCTGGAGTGGAAGTAAAACGACACATTGACATAGTGACGATCACCATGATACACCGTCATCAATATGAGAGGAGAGCTCTTGAATCATTTTCATGATTGATAGGATCTCACTCTTGGAGTCATCAATAGAGAGAGGCTCTAACATCAAATGGATAAATAGTGTTGAGAAGGAAAGCCTCCAACTACAAATATAGTGAAATCATATAATACTTGTATTGGGTTCAAAAACCCAGTATAATAAAAATTAAAAATATAAATAATATAAATAATTATTTTTGACAAACTAAATAATTCCATAAAGATCATTTGTATTTAATCAATAAGTTGTAATGTATATTAAATATATTATGTCACAATCTTTGGTAATTAACTCCACTCACATATCTTTATAATATTAAGTGATTTTGATATCTTTCCTTAATATTAATACAAATAAAATTTGTCCTTGTATTTACATAATCACATGTAAATAACTTTAATAAATAAATTATCCCCAATTATTCCTTACATGAAAATAAATGAATTTATTTATCACTTGGTGATCTATAGAACATGGCTAATAACCAAACACCTTGGTGAGACCCAGCAAGTCCTATATTCTTATTCAACTAGATTGGTAGAGTTATCAAAGTGCTATTTTGTGTGACCCTCTTGGAATAGGTCACAATATCATTGAATAATATTCAGAGATAAAGGGTGTTGTCTAGAAACCCATCAACGTCCCTAATGAGATTAGTATTTGTCAAATAAATGAAATCCTTTCTATGGCCACAATATGTGTAATATGATCTATTTCTCCTTGATATTACTTAAATCGTGATTCACACCCATGTCAACATCATTTTCTTATATTATTATTTGCTGATCATTCCAGATATACAATCCTTTGACTACCATGGCCAAGGATTTATTAAGGTAACACCATCATAATCAACATGGTTTATGATATCTCTTCCTCTACTCATAGGTGACAAATCCTATCATTATATTTCAATCAATGTCCTGTCACCAATGACATACCAAATAAAAACTACCCTACCATGATTTTATAACCATGATTTTCATATTGCATTAAAGTAAATAATAAAATTAAATAAATTTATAGTGATATCATGTTAGGAGACTCTTAATCTTGTAAATAGATAAGAAAAACCAATAAGATAAGACACATGTTGTGTCCCAATTTGAGAGTCTATCCCCATGGTCTCAACTACTAGATATCACCAAGTGTGGACTTTATGATAAGAAGTCTAAATGATTATGAGCCCCCATAACCAGATACTCGAATGTCATCTGTGTCTTATTAGAATGATGTAACTTTACTACCAGAAATTACCATTATATTCCTACTATTGTATCTCAATGATCTCATCATAGCATGGGATACACTGTAACCATTGGATACAACATGTAATCAAATGAAATTATTCTAATCATATTGGAGGCAGAAGTGTCTACACTATTATGGAATGAAAAAAAACATGCATATATAAAAAAATATTTAAATGATGTGGAAATAAATGAAAATTAGAAGTTGGGTCAAGTGAACGCTCTTTCAACATTAAAACATTCACTAAATAATACTACCAACATGTCTCAATTCCCAATCTCCCACATGAGAATCATGCTTCTATTGAGATATGGATTTATTCCAGGGGACATTCACAATATCATTTATAGAGAATATACTAAATGTTCCATAATCACTCTGTGTAAAATACCTAATGAGATAAAACATCTGATGTATATCATTTTTTCATCTAGTAAGACATGGGTTCCCTGGAAAGCACCACTACTACATTATTATCATAATAAACTCAAACTAGGTATGCACATCTATGAACAACACTAATGACTGAGAGAATGTTTTGTATCCGGAAATCATCCTTTACTGTATCAAAATCTTTTATATACACATATTTTTCAGTAGAATCGGTAACCAAAGATAAATTCAAGTTTCTCCAGGTCACTACACCATAATTCATGTATTAAGTATAGAATTTTTCCAATTTAAAGTCATCATGATCTATTTGGAAACAAGCACTAATGTATCCTCTCACTACTACTTCCTTATCTCCTCCATACACTAGGAACATATATATTATATTCATTGGGTACATTAGAATATTTTTAATAGCTTCCCAGTGCATCTCTCCTAGATTAGCCTGATAATTTCCCACTATTCTTATATCAAGGGAAACATCAGACCTAGTACGTAGCATGACATACATGATAGAACCTACAACCGAGGAATAAAGATTTCTATTAATTTTTCCAATATCATCATGTTTTTATGGACACATTTTCATGGAGAGATTAATACCATGTGACATATGTAACAACCCTCTATTGGATTTCTCTAATTGTTAATTTTAAGCACTTTCTCAATTTTAGAACATTGACTTTGTCCAAGAAACCTTTGAAATCTATATTAATATATCTTGATCAATAGAATATTGGATACCTCACCTACGTATTCAATGGATATGTATTCATTTAACGATGTCTTAAACGACTCTGAGAGTTTCACTTTATTGAAAATAATTAATATTTCATCAACATATAACACTAAGAAAGAATGGATTTCTCTTCAAACTTGAAATAGACACAAGGCTCACTTTCATTTATTAAAAAAATTAATTCTCTTATGTCCTCTTCGAAACAATCATTCCAGGATCATGATACCTTCGTCAACCCATAAATAGATATGTACAGCTTTCACACCTAATTAGCTTTCATTTATCTAATAAACCCATCAGATTGTGTAATATAGACATATTCAACCAACATAACAATTAGAAAATACTTTTGACATCAATTTGTGAAATGAAATAATCATTAAAAAATTCTATTGCATGAAATATTCGGATTGATTTTAGTACTTTTTCTGTTGATATGGTTTCAGCATAGTCCATGCCTTTCCATTTCCAAAAAACACTTTGCAACTAGTCTTTCTTTATAGGTATTAACCTTGATATCCTTTTCCATATTTTTTTGGAATACCTATTTTCATCCACTAGGATTTACATCAGTTAGTAGGTAAACGAAAATCCAATCATGATTTTGGTATATGGGCACCATATTATAATGCAATCAATCTTTCCATTTTGAAGATTCTTTTCCTTCCCCTACTTCCTTCTAAGTTATATGTTCATCGGTCTAAAGGATTAATTTTTCACTTGAATCAGTGACAAGAAAAATATAACACACATGTTCTTTTATATGTTGAGAAGACCTACATTGTATTTATATCTCAGAAACCACTTCGTCTTCCACTTTATATTGTGGATATTTTTCTTGTACCAACACTTTTTCATCTGAAGAATTAACCATTTAAAATTAATCTTTCTCTAACTATTTCTATTTGATATGTGTTAACATTATATAAATATGTCATGTCTTTCCACAAAAACATTTCTATATAAAGTGTTGTATATGTAATATCCTTTTGTTTCCTTAGGATAAACTATAAAGATTTAATGCATGTTTTTAGATTCAAATTTTTCAATAGGTATTTCCATGAAAAAAGCCTCACATCCCCAAACATTTAAGTGTGATACATTGGGATTCCTTCTGTAACACCCCAGGTAAATAAATAATATGAAATTTTTATATTTATCCATATTTTTGAATAAAATATTAATATTATTTTAAAAGGGATGCTATGCTCGATGGCATACCCAACACGCAACACCGAGTTTCTTAGGAATCTTACATTGCACTCTAATAATAAAATAATATTATTTTAAATGGAAGTTAACGCCTAGCCATTTTAATGGAGGTAATAAACATAACTAACGATAAAATGATTATATATGTTTGTCAAATATTTTTACTCTTTACAATAAACGGTAGAGGATTAAAAATGCGAATGATTCCAATTTTTAAGCATAAACATTCTAATATTCTGTGAAAGGTCAATTAACCACCTTTCGATGGAAAACCACTTTTAAATCCACTTTTTAACAATTTTATGTGTTATATTTGAAAAAACAAAATTCTTCTTTAGAATCAGGACATCAAAATCTACTTTGTGTAAATTTTTGGTATTTTTCCAAAAAAGGTCAATTTTTAATGAATAGTGAAAAATGTTGTATTTTAATTCAAAACAAATTTTTAATATAATTTATTTATATGATTATATTATCTTTTGAATTGGTTTTAAAGTTAAATTAGAATATATTTTTACCATTTAATCCAATAGTGGTCTTTGGAATTAATTTTATCTTGGAATTGGACTTAAACTAGAGTCAATCTTTTGATACTTATTGTTTCTTAAAAACACGCTATTTGTTTTGACAGTAGGAATTAATTATTAAAATAATTAATGAAACTTATATGTTTTGAATTTTTTAAAATAGAATCCATTTTTGAATTCGTAATATCAAATATATCTTAGGGTGAATTTTTGGTATTTTTCTGAAAAACATCAATTTTTGATGAATAGTGAAATCACTCAGTGGTAGTTAAAGAAATTGATTTTTCGTTAAATGAAACTTTGCCACCTCTGCGTTTTGAATTTCAAAACTCCAACATACATGGTTGTCATTGATAAGAAAAATGTGGTTCAATGGAATTAAAATAATTTTTTGGTGAATAGTAACTTTTAAGTTTTTAATTGCGATTAGAGGTAATTAGTGTAGTTTAGGGTAAAAATAATGTTTTAATAATAAAATATGAGCTTGACACATGTCCTACCCTTATTGGATGTGTCATGGCCGACCAATAAAATCCATGGGTCAACTTTGGGACCCCATGGAGCCACTTGGGTTGGGAAATGACATAAATAACTTTTTATTTAATGTAAAAGTAAAAATGAGACAAACATGAGTTGTTTTAATAAAAAAAAATTTACATGGGGTTATACAAGTAAGAGTTTTGACTATAAATATTCATTGGAATGCTAAATCGATTTCCTACATCATGATAGTTTTTTTATAATTTTTAGACATTAAATAAATAAAACTATTTAAGACATCATGATGATGCAGCGATTACCTCATTAATAATAGATTTAAATAAAATGAAAAGATAATGTTAAAACTATAACATAAACTTCTCAAAAACCTATTGGATGAGTATATTTCTAAACTTTATCACTTTATCATATAATTATATCAATGTGGGACCTTTTAAATCCGAAACTCATTTTCAAATAAAGTAACATTTCTTTACTTTCCAAGAGTTCCCCTCCTCTCCTCTTATAAAAGGCCCCCACCTCTACCTCCTTACCCACACTTCCAAAGCCTTTGGCTCGGACAAAACCTGCCCATTTTGTCTCTCCACATCCCTATATAAATACTTGAGGCCTCACATTGGGAATAAGTCTTCTCAAGGAAGCCTTTGAGCTCGAACCAAAGGGAGTTACCCGATTTTAAGGTAATGTCTTCACTTGTGTCATTTTGTTTTATTTTGCTTCTCCAACCCCCTAAAATATTTTTATTCATTACTTTTGTAACAACTAAAGTATCTTCAATATACTAGGATGTTTTTATAATAAGAATTTGATCTACACTTACACACACCTTCGTCTAATGGTTAAATAACATATTGTTTCTGTGGTTGTCGATTTTATGCCTCACGAAACGATGATTGTTCAATATTCTTTTAACACCTTTAAAAGTGTCCATTATGATGTCACTGTATTTTATATATGATATATATGGTATTTATGTTTACTATATACTTATTTATTTTATATTTAAACCATACCTTTATTCTTTTCATGTTGTGTAAATGCGATAATTTAATATTAGGAAGTGTAGACTACCGCCCCCTCCAGTGATGTGACTCGTACATGCAATACATGGAACGTATAAAGAATGAAATTAATGATCATATGTGACCTATATAACATATATATTATACTGGAATTATAATTTATATATATATATCATTTAATTTTAATTCCTTTAATATGACAAATAAAAAAATGAAAGTAGCATTCATGCATACATACGGTCTACTGTCTCCATGAACGGTGCTTTTCGTTTTTATCTCCAAATGATATGGAATAGTATAAAATGAATATTTACTGGATATATATGATATTTTAATAATTAATACTATTCTGTATGTTATTTACATATAACTATATGGACAATCATTTTTCAAACAAGTTCATTTTTGACTCATGTACCAAACATCGGCAAAAACTTCTGATACGAACTAATATTATTAAACAATTATTATAACATAATAATATGTTATATTAACTGTATAATAATCTTTAAAGTAGGTGCTTAGGCATTTATAAATTGACCAAAGTTTATTATTCAGGAATATAAATAAACGAACAAGACAAGTTGGACTTGAGGTAAGGGATCTGACTCCTCTCTTTCTTTTAAAGTACACTCTTTTATGTCATTCCTTTTAAAGCTCATCTTTCTTGTTATTGGGATATTATGTTATATTACCCTTACTGTAATTTTTATTTTCATATTATGATATAACCTATTCCCTCTCATCAATCCATTTTGGAAGTTTTAAGCGGCGTTGTTAGGCTGCCGAGTTTTCGTAAGGGATTTTTCATCTCACTTTTATTCCCGTGAGATTTATGCTACATTTGCCACAATTTCCTTTAAGTGGTGTATGTACTGACCATTATTATACACATTGTGTAGTATAATTTCATATATTGGTGTTCACATCTTCATTTTATGACCCTTCTTCCATGGGGTGTACGTTTCGAAAGTTACCCAACTCAATAAGGGGACCTTTCACCCTCCACTTTTTAAAAGACTTCTTTTGTTATGTCTTTTAATTCACATACTATTATGTTGGTATATGTTATTCTATATCCTTATTGATGTAAATTTTATGTCCAAGTGATGAGATTCCCTTTTTATCTCTCATCAACTCATTTTCTGAATTTTGAAGTGATGTCGTTAGGCTGTCGAATTTTACCAAGGGAACTTTTTAACCCAATTTCGATATCTTTGGGTTCAACATGTAGTTATTGAATATGTCATCCTTTGAATATGTGTGAATGAAATTTTATTTTTTTACACTTAATATACACTTATATTGGGTATATTTATATTTTTCACACATAATTTTGAGATTGATTTATCCTTAATTTAAGGATAGCTTTTTTATAAGGGATTTCATCACATTTGACATTTCTATTGAGACGTCATTGTTGTTATGAACCAATTCACTCTTATATTGTTTATATACTGTCATTTGGAATATTATATCATGAATCCATTTATTCTCATGATATTATAATGTTCTGACTAAATGTTATTCCTCAATTATTTTATTCAACTGCCTCTAATTTTGTTAAAATCCCTTTAACCAAAATATCGCTTTAAATGTTTTAATTATTTGTTCTTATTAATATCCATGTTTTCAAAATGGTTTTAAGGATTTATTTATATGGATATTAATGGTTTAAATTTTCAAATGCTTCAAGGTTGTATAGGACTTCATCTCAATATCCTTTCATTGAGGCATATTTTGTTTTATACACAACCTTCTTTTATACGGTGTATAAACCCCTTTGACATTTACATTTATTCAAAAGGAATCTTTTTTATACGAAGTGTTTACTAAACTATGAAAGGGAATGTTTTTGTCGTACGTATGCGGCGACAACGACTTCTCCGCCGCCGTGACCATTATTTGAGTTTTGGCTTCCTCTACAATCCATACCTTTTTAAAAGAAAAATAAATACCATGTTTTACTTTTCATTTATTTTGGTATTGAAAATGGTTTTCATAATGTTTCTATATCAATGTGTTGTATTGATATCTTGTGATTGAAAGGTGGAAATTTTATGTTTCCTTTATGCATGTTTTATGTGATATGATTATGTTGAGGTTCTTGGGCATTATTATGAAGAAGGGTGGATCTGTGATAAACTAAGGGCGGGTGAGCCTGATACAGCTCTCCAATGCATTGGGTAACACGAAGGAGTGAAACGTTATGGTTTCTCCAAAGAGATTTAGGTAATATACTATGATGGGTATTCCAAACGTAACTAAAAGGGTTACTCCCCACGTAAGAATGTTATGAATGCCTCATGTTACCTTTATGTCTTATGATTTCTATGATTTATTCAGGATTTGATGAGGTATGTTAAAGTGCCTATGTTTTATGGGTAAAGTATTATTTCATTCTTATGTATATATCAACTCATGTTTCCTTTCCATAATTTTTTATAACCCTTACTAATATTTTTATGCTCATCCCAAGATTTTTTAAATTTTTTTCACAGGTCAAGGGAAAGGTACATGATATGATGATAGTTTCAAGGAAGTGTCAAGAAAGAATCCATGCTTTATTTTTAAATATGTTTCCGTTGATGGAAAAAAAATTAATACTATCTTTTATGTAACCACTTTGTTTAAATGTGGAATGTAATGCAAGTTTTATGATTTAATTCTCTAAAATTCTAAACCTGAAAAAATCCTCAATGTTTAATCTTGTAATAACTCAAGATTAAGTAAGGTTTAAGGCTGGTTCCTTATACCTTCCACACCAATACAAAGGGAAACCCATTTAGAACAGTTTTTTCAAATCGATTAAAGTTATATTCTACTGTTTGCATTGTGTATCCCAAAAAGAATAATTGAAGAGTTCTTTGGAAGCATAATTGATCTAACCATGTCTACCAAGGACCCATTCCTCCATTAAAAAACAAAAATCTTCTATGTAAAATAAGGATGAGTTTTTTGGGATATTATCCCACACACCATCAAGTGATCAATAAATTATTGGTTAAGATACTATCCACATTGGTCTATGTGGAGCACCTTTATCTTCATACAAAGCTAGTTTTCTACATCATGTTTTTATTTCTTAATCATCCGAAAGGAATATAACATATTCCACATTAAGTAGATATAACCAAACCTACTATAGTAATTAGTAAATGTAATGATTTCTGAAAAACCACCCTTTTTCTCTACTAGAAATTGACCAGATAAATTGGTTTGAATTATTTATTGGAATTGATTGTCGCTTTATTCCTTCCAATAAAAGGGTGATTTGTTCGATTTTCTTGTAAATTTGCTTGACATACATCTATGGGTTTTAACGGTACTGAGTCTAAATACCCTTCTTGATATAGTATTTGCAATCACTTATCGTTTACATGAACTATAATTTAATGTCATTCATGTGTGATATATGAGTCTTTATCAATTGTTTTTTCATTTATTATCATGATGGGTTTTTTCATTACACATATATAAACTACTGTTTATATGTTCCATACCATACAACATATTATCGTTCTAAATTAGGAAAAAAATATTTCATAACATGATATAAAATCACATAATTTTTATATTAGACACTGAGATTATGTTTCTTGTTATAATAGGTACATATTTACAAGTATATAATACTAGAACCAAACCACTTGAAAAAGTTATGTGGTAGTCTCACGCTGCCAAATATTCCAGACTTGCACTATTTGCATCTAGAAGATCCAATTCGCCTCTTTCAATATTTTTATATCTACAACGATCCTATATATGGATACATATGTTTGAGCCACATTCCAATCCAAAACCTATATTGTATATAAGTAAATATTTCATTTAAGGGATGGAATACCTGAGGTTGAAGTATCCATGTTGATTTTCATCAGAGTTCTAAAAATGTTCTCCCGGTTTCCTTTCTTGTCATATGAAAAGAAGAAACCTCTTTCCCATTGTTCTGATTATGAATACTTGGCTTCTTTAAATGATTATGTATTTGTGTCTTTGGAATTGACATGGTTATGGAATCATTTTCCTTGAATTTATTTCTAATGATCACCATAAGGATGGACGAAATAGTATTTATCATATCCTAATTATCATGGAAAACTAATTCCAATAGTTATGGGTGAGACATATCCCTATCATTCATGTTATAATTTACAATGAAAGTAAAAAACATGGACTTAAAGAGGCTTGAATGAGATCCATAAATAGTTCTTGATTTAATATGATCCCATGAGCTATGAACCTCTCAATATACCCACACATTCTGAGCATAATAGGACTCTATTTGTGTCCATCTTCTACATTGCACCTATAAAGGGAACTATATATCTCATTCCATTTCTAGCTCGACCACTCCTAATACAATTCATGGAGATGTGATTGAATATGTTAGGCATCAATATCCTTGAGAATATTCTACAATTGGTTGGACATGGATTAAAACATGATTGACTAAACATCTAGTGCATCCTCTACATGATTCCTCTATTTATCTTTTTCTGTCTTACACCCCCCCTATGGTGGATCAATAGAAACTTGGGATTCAAGCACATAATACTTGGTGTAGTATTGTGGAACATATCCTAAATGATCCCTATAAGTTATTTTCAGTCGAAACATTTTTTTTCAAAAAAACATACCGCAGTGATACCGTACCTATGGTGTATGAGATTTGAATTTTTGATATATTATATATAAACAATAGTTGTCTGTAATTTATATTTATTACCATTAGACCATCATGATTAATGAATTATAATATCATTTTTTTTTAATTTCTTCCACTATTTAAGAAAACACTAATAAACCCCACTAATGGATTCAATCTAGTATTTCTCTTGATTATTCTTGTGGCATGGACCCTCTCAAATAATCCTCATATTCTACAAGTTTTGTCTATGCCACTAAAAGTTGAGTATATATGTAGGATATAGTTAATCCATCCACATTGAATCGAGGCTTATTGTATTATTGTGTAAAGTCACACCTTTTGAAATTTTAAATTTATTCCCTCAACCTCTTTCCTCTAAAGTGGTATAAAGTTATATTTGGATACTTCATTCATACCATATTTAGTCATGTTAACCCATATATATTATATGAGCTCCATAGTAGTAGGGAAAACTCTCAATGTTGGATAATGAGTATAACGAATTGCTATTTTTTTACAAAAAATATGAGTAATGAAAGACTTGCAGACATGATATATATTTGAGGTGTTTTATTATTTATTGTTGAATATAATCCATTTCAATATTATTTGTTCAAACTATGTAGTCATAATAAAAACTGAATAATAAATAGATAAATATATTTTTCATGTATTTTTGTATTTTATCATTTTTATTTTTTTATGTGGTCAGGTAATAATTATGAAAATGCATAAAATAATAAATGATGTATAACAGATGAACATGCAATTTGACTAGTCTTGAGAATTTTATTTTAATCGGTTTACAATGGGTTCAATAAATACCTAGGTGTTTACAAAGATAATTCAACACATTACTCATACAGAAGCTTTCCCCTAGTGAAAAGTAATAGAATCGTGTTTCAATTACTACCACAACTTTCTAGGGTAAGAATCTAAGAAAATCATCATATTCTTAACAAATATACTCAGTCATATGTGAGGGGGTATAGTGGTAAAATGTACAATAGGTGCAATGGAAATTCTTTCCTTTATACATTTATAAATTTAAATTAGATGATTCTTCAACTATCAATTGTCTAAAAAATTATTATAATCATCACATGCAATTAAATCCATAAATAATTAAATAAATAAAAATAGGAATGCACAGGTCAATCACTATCACCAGGCTAGTCAATGTATAAAATAATTCAGAATAAATTAAATAGTATTAAGGTGTTCTAAAAAATTAATTAAATTTTGAAAAATGAAAATATTGTATTTATCGGTTCCAATATTTTATTAAATCTTTCTTATCCACAAAATAACGTAATCTATTTTTTGAATTCTCTATTTAATTAAAATTTATGATTCAATTGTATCGTAAACTACCAAAAATAATTTGAATTATATTAATTTAAAACAAAATGTAGAAACTAAAATTAATTATTTTGGTATAAAATAAATTAATCTTGGTGTAAAAACCTTGAGTATTGCCTATGTTGGTCATGTTGAACATGTGCAGCCCCATTCTGGGTTGTACTGATCTCATTTACTAGAATATTGGGCCATAAAATATACCTAAGTCAATTCCTATTTGGGAAGAGCTTTCCTAGTACCTACATGATGAGAACTGAGTCTCGGTATATGGTAATAACTCATACGGTGATGGAAGCTGGAGGAGGAGGCTTGCTTAGAGGGAAGAAACATTGTTTCCTGGTGCGACAACCTTGGAGAGGCCTCACATGAGAAGATGAAAGATATGGGGTGACAGACTACTGGAGAGGGTTGGTCGGACTGTTGTTTGATGGAGGAGGGTATCAGGATGGCATCGTCCCATCTAGTAAAGGGTGGGGCCAGTTGGGGGCAGCATGATGGTGGTGGACTCATCGGCAAGGTGAGGACTAAGTAGTAGTCGGGGTGAGCATGGGACGACAACATGGGGCCGGATCTGGGTGGTGGGGCGAGGTCAGGATGATGCGGTGGTGGTGTACATCTCTAGTCGTTGGACGAAGTGACCCCACCAATCTGATAAGGAGGGAAGAGACACTAGGTTGGGATGATAGTGGTGGGTCCATGGTGTACCTGCAGTGAATCGAGGGAGGGATTTGAGCCATCATTCTAGCATCAATGAGAGAGATTTACAGAGAGAGAAAATATATGTTTCAACCAATAGAGGCAGGGGAAGTGCATGTCTCAATAGATGGAAGAGGAGGGGCTATTTGTGAAGTCCAAGAAGACCCGCTATGCATGGTTGGAGGAAGATATATAACACCTTTTTTTATTTTCACTCATCCTTTAATGATTTTCAAAATAAATTTTAGACATTTAGAAAAAGATAACCAATTTCTTTAGAAATTAAAAGGTCAATATAATATAATAAAATATTTTATTATCCTCTTAATAATTGGACTTCACCATAGAAATATCTGTGATTGGATTGTAGCCAATCCTTTGTCATATTTAGGAAATTTTTCATAACAAAAATTCATATGAAACCATGTTCTTCCAAAGACAATAAAATTCAAATGGACACTCAGAAATGGATCAAAACATTTTCAGATTAATTGGAATAGTTTTAACACCCTCAATATAAAAATTAAAGCAGTTTTATTTTCATTGACTTAGAAAAACGATACAATCCACCTGTAATCACTGAAATGAATGAGGTTTCTTAATGGAAGTTGATGGGGCATGAATTTAAAATTTTTGAATTTCCAAAAAAACATAAGATCATATTCTCCTATAATCTCATCATGGTATGGTCTGAGGATCTCGAGAGGTCTAAACAGAGTACAATAATACAAAAAAATGATTACCTAGTTCAAATTTGATGCGCGCAAGCCTATCTCAAGATGATGGCATCTATTGCTCAAAGGATCTAATTCCAATGCCCCATAGGTCATCCTCACTTGATTTTTGAATCTGAGTGTGCTCCATATATCATAATTTGGGTGCTACTATGGAACTCCTATGACCAGTTTGATGTAGGAATGATCACCACAATCCACCATCTCCGTTCCAATAAGATGAATCTTAAATTATATACTTGATTTAGAGGGATTCTCTCCTGGATTCAGGAGGATAAATAGGATCTCACAGCTAACGGATGAATAGTCATGGGGAGAAGAGCCTCTCTTCATGAATATTGTGGATTTTATAATAACCTAATTGGGATCCTGACCACCATATAATAAACATCAACTATATAAATATTTTAAATAATTATTTATGACCAACTAAAAAATTCCATAAATATTATTTATATTTTATCACTAAAGTGTAATATATATAATATAAATATTGTGACAGTCTTGAGAATTAACTCTACTCAAGTCTCTTACTAATATTAAAAGATCACAGTCTATTTCATTAATAGCTATTCGAATAATATTTATCCTTGTATTTACATAATCACGTATATATACATATAATAAATAAATTCATCTCAATTATTCCTTACATTAATAATAATGAATATATTTATCTCTTGGTGATCCATAAAACATGGATAATACACATACCCCATGGTGAGCCTCACCATGTCTTATATTCCTATTCAACAGAATAGAAAAGATTCTGATAGTGTTGTTATGTGTGACCATCTAGGACCTTATCTCAATAGTAGTGAATAATATTCATAGACCAAGGGTAGGGTCTCGAAACCCATAAAGTCCCCTAAAAATTTGAGGATAATTCAAATCAAGGACTACCTTCCTATGAACACAGTATATATAATATAATATCTTTGTTATAAATATCACATAAAGAATGGTTTACACTTGTGTTTTTATCCTTTTATTATTTTATTATTTTTCAATCATTCTAGGCAGACATATCTTTGATTTCCATTGCCATGGATTTATGAAGGATTCAGGATCATAATCAACCTGGACTGATATATCTCTTCATCAAATCAAAATTTAAAAATCTTATCTTGATCATTCAATCAATTTCATGTCACAAATCACATTCCCATCACAAACTACCATTACACGACTTCATTTCCTTGGTTTTTATCTTACATCAATGTATGAAATAAAATGAAATACATATCTAATTATCTCATGTCAAGATACCATTAAACATTCCCATAGATAGAAACTTGAAATGACACATGAAACAAGTGGTATCCATATTTGCAGGTCATTCCTTAGGATCTCAACTACTAGAGAACACAAATTACAGACTTCATTAGAAGAAGTCTCAAAACCTATGATCCCCCAAAACATGATTGTCACACATCATTTCTATCTAGTCAGAATTATGTAGCTAGAACGTAGGAAATTGTTTTAAGATTACTATCATATAATCACTTGGTTTTCATTATATCATGGGATCTCCTATAACCACTTGATATGACATGTAATCTATGGGCATTACCATAAAAATACTGGATGCAGATGTTTATGTTGTATTATGGAAGAAATATATGTATATAAAAAATTGTATACATGATGTTGTAGTCAATGTGCAACACATGTAAGGTCTAGGGAACCCACTTTTAACAATGTAGAAAGTGTGTAGCTTCTAGGTGCAGTGCAGGTGATGGATCCAACTATAGATTGAGGTATTCCATGATTAGGGGTATGAATAGTTATCATTTTTGGTTCCTCATGTCCCTTGTTTAGGCATGTATGGAATTGGGTGCATTATGTAAAAAAGTTGTATTTGGACTAACTGAACACTTGTTAGTAGGATGAAATCGACTTGAATTCATGTTATATATATATAACATTGTTTATTTATTAATGAGGTTTGGGGAAAAATAATTTCATATGGACATAGATTGATATGTGGATTGTATGAGGCTCATAGGCATCTAGAAACTCTCTGTGGGAATGAATATTTATATATGATTTTGGATATTTGTGTGAGTATGTTGAGATATAGTATTTTTGATCATCTATTAAGACGTGGGGCCTCATAGTTTTCGTGTGAGACATGAGCACGAGGTAGGAATCTGTTGAGATAAGGTACTTCATGAGTGTTAGAAGTGAAACATGCATAATGTGAGCTCATGATAGGGTTCATGAGTGACGATAAATTGAAAAATGAACTTTAAGTCCATGGATGGTCAGTGGAATATCAAAATTTTGACTTGGGTTCACGATGTGACCATGTAGTTAACTCTAATAGTGGGGAGAACCATGAAGGCATCTGATCATTGACTTTATGGCCATGGAGGATTAAGATGATTAAATGAGATGAGTATGTTTCGTACCATATTTTGGAAATTATTAATATAGTGGGAATGAGATATGTTATTGTAGGATACAATAACAACCCACAGTTCTATAGTGGGTGAAATTTTAAAACCATTTGACTTTTTGTGTTCGATGACCATTCCATTTTTATTTTTCATCATAAAACCTAATTTTGACCATTTGATTCACCAAATTGGTTTTTATGATGGTTTTTAACATTAAGATTTTATATTGGGATTGGATATGGGGTTTTGGTGATTTAGATAACAAAAACACAACATTTCTTTGACACGCTGATATTTTTTAAATCATTTTTCAAATTTATTTAATATTTTCTATATTTTTCTTTTCATGCCATACGGAATATAGATTTCCATTATACAAAAAAGATGGTTTTTAATAAATTATATGAAACACGAAAATAATATTGTTCTACAAGAAAAACATGTACTATAATGATGTATACACAACACTATGCTTGTATTGTATTACAAGAAATACCGAGTACTTTTGATGTCATTTATTAAAGATAAGAATATTTTTTACCGAACAATAGAATGTTATAAAAATATTATTATTTTACAAAATAATATATAACAATTAGAAAAATTAGTGGTCAAAAATAATATTTACTATATAATGAAAATGTACTATCTAAAATATGAATACATTGGTTACAAATTAATTATAAATTAATCAAATATACCAATTGAATATAACAGATTTTATTTATTTTAATTCTTGAAATGTAATTTTTAATTAACAAATTAAGTATGTATCTAATATTAATTGAAATATTTATATTATATAATTAATCATGTAATTTTTATATTAATCCAATAGATATTATTGAAAAAATATAAAAACAAACCCAATTTTATGCATAAAACCTATATTTTTATAAGGTTAATTTTATAGCCTTTTAATTAAGATCCCATTTTAAATAGAATTTTTTTCACACTTTTTATATTATATTTGAAACAATAATTATCTTATTATAAATTGTAATATAAAACAAACTTTGATATATTTTTTCCATTTTTCTTATATGTTTAAGGTTTTGATGATTATTAAAAAATATTATCTTTTAATTAAAATCATATTTTCTTATCAAAAAAATTTACACTGATAAATTATATTTTTGAATAGTTTTAATGTATAATTAGATCAAATTTTTATCATTTAATATAATATAGTTCATTTTCATCAATTTTACATTGAATATATATAAAAATCATTCTAAATATTTTTATGTTTTAACATTAAAAACATGTTTTCCCACCACATCATCATGATTTATTTAAAATTAATTACCACACCAAATGTGTTTTTAATTTTTAAAAATGTATTCCTTATTTGTATTAAATGGATCTAAAATTAATATATAAATTTTTTTTTGGAATTATGAATAGTAAGTTTTGAAATTTTATTAACATAGTAAAAAAGGTAAATCGTGTAATTAAGGGTAAAAATTAATGTTATAAATATTAAACAACTAACCTCAAACACATCCTCGTTTCATTTTATGTTGTATTTTAGTCCAAAATAATCCATTGTATGACATTTGAACATTTTGATGCCATTATGATAAGTGTATGACACTTATTATATTTTATAAAAAAATAACTAAAGATGTAATACTCATATTTCTAATAACTATATCATATTTATTATATGATTATAATGAATATAGATAAGGATAATGATAGTAAAATAGAATATAATTTTCTTTCAACATATTAATAATTAATTTTCAATTTTTAGAAAATGAATAATTACATTAATGGATTTTAAAATAATGATTTAGTAAGTGTTTAATTAATAAAAATATCATGTAAATGATATATAAATAAATTAAAATAAATATAAGTTGGATTAATTTATGTCATCAAAGAATTTTTTTGATATCATTGGCATTTTAGTTATATATTATTATTGTTTGTTTAAAATTATATTGTTCCATTGATGTTTATAAATGTAAAATAATGAATATTATCTAAATTGACATTAATGATCTTTTAAAAAAATTCTTATTAATTTATAAAAAAGGAAAAAATTAAAAAATTTGTCCAAATGATGGGGATACAAACATATTTTTCATAAATGTTCTATTTAGAGTTATGTTGGTATTTTTGAGTAAATATATTAACTAGTAATGAGTAAAAATCCATACTATCACGGTAAGAGTTAAAGGATTTAACTAAGGGTTAAATGAATATATGTTTATTAATGTGACCTATACTTCTGTAAAAATTATTGGTTTATAGAATTTATACTCATCCAAAAATTATCTCAAAAATATTCAATTTAGGCATTTCATTATGAAAATTAGTTTATATTAATTTAATGTGTTTAGATTTACCATAAGTCACCCTCACCTAAATTAAAAAACGGCACAGCCTCCACGTTTTCACACCACATTTATCCATATATATCAACCTAACCCTTCATATTTCACTTATAAAAATTAATATAAACATTATTGAGGTGTTTTCCATCTAAAAATACCATCCTTAGTGTCCCTATGAGGTGATTTAAAGGAGGTTCTCTACAGAATAGGTAATTTTTTTTTGAAAATCTGAAGACTATTTCTTATTATACATTAAATTCATATGTTGAATAAATTATAAATTAATAATTCCAGTATAAAATACATAATGATACTTTATTATGAATATGGAATGAAAATATTCCATCATTTATCCATCATACAAAAAATGAAATCACCCCATGTGTGTACGCAAGTCACACACTCTCCACCACTTTGTGTAATTTTTTTTTCATCACCCTATTACATGTATGGGTATAATGATAAAATATTTATTCTAAATAATAATTAATAAATGATATTGATTTTGGAAAATTATATAAAACATTCACATCTATATTATTTCACCATTAAGGGAATGATATCATCGCTATAGTGTACCTTTGTCCTACAGTCTCCGAAACATGATGTTATTCACTATCCTATATCACTATAAAATAATTATTATAAAAATAATTATAATTTATTAAAAAGATATATATTACATTAATAACATTTTTTATTTGAGGTAAATTTCTTCTATGCACTTGAACATGGTCTTATATGAAAAAACATGCATAGGAAAATGAACCAGTTAACACCCCAAAGAAAAGCAACAATTAAATGTTATTAAAAACATGTGATAAGATAATAATATATGATATAATAAATATATATTGTTCTATAATAATAAAATAAAATTTTAATAACCATTATGCATGATTTTTGGATATATTTTAATGAAATTAGACATATAGTAAGGTAATTTCATATCACTTTTTCTTTTATTGAGATACATTCTGTATTCATGACCTGATTATTTTCTGTTTTGTATATACTAATCAATGACATGTTATGTCAATAATTTACTATAATTAAATATATTAAATTTTATAATTGAAATTATTATTTTTTGGGGTTTATTATTCTTGTGTTACTGAAGTAGTAAATGATTTTTTTGTATCCAATATTAATGATTGATACATACCATATACAGAACTTGTTTTGTATCCATGGTGTATACACTACCCATGATATACTTATATGAGTATAGACATGAATATTATTTTAATTTCACATCCCTATAAATTCATTTCTTTCCTGAAAAATAAGATTCATTATATAAGAATTTTATGAGAATTTATCACACAATATTAATAATATTTGGGATTATTTCGTTTTATGTATCTTTAGAAGAATATTTATCATTAATATACATGTTTCTCAAAAATTTATTCCATTATATATTTCTATTTTTATAAAATTAAAAATTTATTTTTAAATGTTTTCACATTTACTATGCAGTTTGAAAGAATTTTAAGGATCTCTTATTCTTGTTTTCCAAACGCGAAACATAGTGACTATTCTAGAAAAATGTTGAATGAAATTTTTTTAATCTATTAAAGCATGAATAGAAATTTTAACAATCATGAATCTCTAATGATTTTAATATTCTATTATATTGATATACAAAAATATTTCAAGAAAATTATTTCATTTAATAATTCATGGGATATTGACAAAAGGAAATTTTTTCAAAGAAGAAAAAATATTTTACTTAAGAATTTTATTCATGTGATCTCTCAAAATTATTTTCCATTTATGATAAAATTAGTTTATTTTACTTTTTATTTTATTGGGAAATACTTCAATAATAATAATATTATTATTTCTTCATGTTTTATGTTTTTTATGGAATGATATTTATGAATCCAAATTCTTTTACAGGGGTTATGTTATGATTGAATGATGTTCATGAATCCTATTTCATTCCTTGGGTTCTGATATGATGAATGATTTATGTTATTGTGGAAAAAATATGTATGATTTCATTATGATATTTTTGGGGCATATATCTCCCTCCAATTCATTGGATAATGATTTATATTTCATAAGATAGACATGGCTTGAACATGGAGTGAACTTGGTTCAGTAATGTATATTGTCCCCAGAGATATTATTGGTGGTGAAACATTACTATTAAGACGGTCATGAGAATAAACTATGATAAATATGATGGAATGGGGAGTAAAACCATATTATTAAAATGTACTTGTAATCAATTCCCACATTATTATGTATATAATTTTACATTCTTATGTTTCTACAAAAAATTCCATGACTTATTCATATGATATGATCTCAGAGATTATTTTTTTATTTCTTTGTGATTTATGTATTATGAACTACAATTATGTAATCTATGATTCTTGTATATGATATTTGATATATAGAGTATGATCTTATATGTTCATGATCATGTTATCATACCTTTATGCTCATGATTTTATAGATGTCTCCATTGTTTACCATTATTTTTCTTATTATCTCACCCCTTTTTATGATTCAATTCCCCTGGTTATATGTAAGGAATTTATTAGGGATTACTAAAGGGAATGATAATTGTGGTAAATGTTGATGGTATTTTACCAGACTAGCATTTTATATTATATGCTTCTAAATACACTAATCTTATACGTTCTTTGGGAATCTCTTTGTGTAATATATTATGTATTTTGAAAAAGTGATGCAATGTCCATGTACATCAAGCCTGGGCCGTTATTTGTGGTATCAGAGAGAAGGAATAGCCATCCTTTGGATACTAGGAATTGAAAACATTATTGAGATATCTAGAGATATTTCTAAGGATATATCCATGGATGTCCCTATAGAAAATTAAATGTATAGTTTACAATACTAGAATATTGGTAATGATCATGGATAACCCATGGTTAAATATATGTTGTTATTGATTGAATGTGCATTCCCTTGATTATATGTTATTCACAATATGATTACTGTTAATAGCATAGTATTTTTTGTTTTACTCAATGGAAGGAACCATATGGGAAAGTGTTAATGATCAAATTAATAGAAAATGTAATTATTTTCTTCCTGTTCAACCAAATGTTATGGTCACTTGAATGAATAATCTTATCTATATGCTAACACAAGAAATGAATCATTCTGAACATTAAATGGAGTAGATAAGTGAAAAACCTTTTTGGAGTCCTTCATGAATTGATTTACAACTTCATTATGTTGGTCTTATGTTCCACATGTAGCTATACAATGGATTTGTACATATGAAAAGATATTTTTAGTTATTCGCTGAACAAAATATGAAAAAAATCATTTAAAAGTTTATCAATTAGAAAGAGAAGTGGATTAGTGGTGGAATCTTACCATGAATATGAGGTGACAAGATGAAATTAAATCTATATAATTGGATGATTTCAAGAATAGATATTTCAATAAGAACATTCACCATATTATAGGTAAAAAGATAGAAAAGGTGTTCATTGATCTTAAAAAAAATGATGAATAATATGTTGGTACATATTAGGAAAAATTATCATGAAATGAGTGCTATGATTCTATAATCATCATCCATCACAAACGTAATATTTATCGATTAATCAGTGGCATAAAACCATGACACCTAATGGAGTTAGCTATATGCGACTTCAGTATCAATGAAGAGATTGTGTGTTGTGTTATCATGTTCAAATGGAAGTAGTAGTTACATATAAATCACACATTATTAAAAATATGTAAAAGGTTGAGCTTAAAGAATAATATAAAAACCATGGTGAAAATAATATGATCATTTTATTATGTTCAAAGTGTGGAAATATGTGTGGTGGAGACTAACATATAGGGGTTGGTAAATGTTTTATAAGTGAGAAAAACTTTCATTGAGAAATTGACTATTGAGGTGATGGTAAAAATATAGGAAATGATGAAAATAGATAAAAAGATACATAGAATGCACCTCCCTAGATTTAATTCTACTAGTGAAAGTTAAATGGGAATTAATCTTAGCAATGGATAATTCTAGGGGTTATTAATGATGATCGATGTATGCATTATATTAAGCCTAAAGAAAAATTAAAATCTCATGAAATAACTATTTTGTGGGGGATTTTAGAAATTAAGTGATGTAATGATTGAGTGATTATTATTGGAATTGATGAATAATGTTGTTGAATTACATTTTATATTTTACCTAGTAATGAAACATATAAATATGGTCCACTATAGTACATACTTAGGGATTTAAAAAATGTTAGGACGAACTAGTAAACACGAAAAGTTATTGAGATGGTTATATGATTACTAAGGAGAAATATAACCCTTAATATGTTCATGGTGTTTAGATAATGATGTTTTTATAAATATATGTTGGATATGAATAAGTAAATTGGATGGTATTGATTACCTTAGAAATAATTAATTACATGTTGAAAATTTTTAAGCCTTCCATTGATGAAATTTAATATATATTTTTATTTGAGGATTATATCCAATATACGTTGGAATAAAGAAACATTCTAGTTTTCAACAATGGTTAATAGTAATTTAGGTTATTACCAAGCTTCAAGAGAATAAATGATAAAGGTATTTAAAGGTTTGTAATGTGAAAAACATGAACTACATTATTATATATGAGAGATGAATTCTATGGTGATTTAGTGAACTTATTTCTAATATTTTGTATATTCAGATTTCATAAGGATTGTAGGATTATACATTGATGTAAAATTTACATTAAACATCAGAAGATGATTGTGATATTGATGTATTATCTCAAAATAGATGTATTTATGAGTATTTGATCACTTGTGCTATCCTTTTTTATGATAATGAACTATGTTTTGAATTGTCATTATATTTATGAATATCCCAATATGCTAACACTTTGGGAACAACTAATTCAACTACATTTCATGGAATAAGAGATAATGTGGATATTTATCAATGCACAATAAATAAATCTGTGTTCCTAAAATCAATTAAGTATATCCCCTTGTGAATATTATTCGACATTTCTGAAATAATATTAAAATAAGTTTTGGTACTATTATCATAATTATTGATGATATTATTGACATGTTGCATGATTCTTTTGTTTATGACCTTGTGATCGTTAACTTTCTCCTAGTAGTGTTTTGTAGAATTCTTTATCTGAACATTATTGTTTGATTTCTCTTATATTTCAATGATTTTACTTTCTACTTTTTTCCTCCTATTATGAAACCTAGTTACGAGCAACTCTTGGTAAACATTATGTTTCTAACTTTTACATTTGAAAAGGATATTTTTGTATTAATTTTTTCGAAGTGGGTTTCTATGAAAGTGTATTTCATATATTAAACATTTTTTAATCAAAATTATTTTTTGGTATAGATTCATTTTAAGTGTTGTGTAATGTAATAACCTGAGATTTTGTGAAATACATGATTGAAATAGTTTACTTATTTTTATATTTTATATTTCAAACGTCACTTAATATAACTTTTTGTTTTAAGAAAAACACTACTTTTAGATTATGTTTTATGAAACACCAAGTAGGTATTTCAATATGAACAATATATATTTATCTTTTGGTAAGCACAAAAATATGATTGGATTTTGTTATACACAACAATGAGTTCTTATGATATCATTCATTACACACAATTCCATGGTTTTCCAGACAATAGTATAATATTTAAATATATTATTTCATGTAATAATATATAACCTATCAAATAAATAGGAGGTTTTAAATAATTAGAACTAAATTATTAAAATATAAGTTTTGTAATATGAATTCAATGGTTTCCAAATTATTATAAACAAATATATTTACCAATTGAATACAAATTATTTTTGTATACACCCAGAGTAATTTTGAATTGATAAATTATATTGGTAAATTATATTAATGAAATATATATGTTATAAATTCAGTAATGTTTTTTTTTCATATTTATCAAATACATTTTATTGGAATAATATTAGAAAAATCCACATTTTACCCATAAAAATATATATTTTTCAAACGAGTAATTTTATCACATATTAATTTGGATCCCATTTTAAATAAAATATGTGATTGCTTTATACATTATATTTGAAAAAATGAAATTCATCATTTAAATTTGAAGATAAAAATTAACTTCGGTTTAAATTTTTTTAATTTTTATAGTAACTCTCACATTTTGATGAATATTAAAAAATAATAACTTTTACTTAAAACATCTTTTTTTCATTATAAATTGTCGTGTTGAATTATATTTTTTATTGTTCTAAGCTATAATTATATCATATTACTATTTGTTAGTATAATTTTGGTAATTTTTATCAAATTTTTATTGAATTTAGATATTAAAACATTTAAATCTGTTGCATGTTTTAACATTAATAAATCGTTTTCTCACCCTATCAGTGAGAGTAGTTTTGAAATAATTTTTGAAACATCTATGTATTTAATTTCTAGAAATTGAATCTATATTTGGAAGTAGTTGTTAATTATTACATTTATAGGATTATATTATTTTTTTGGCATTATGATTAGTTACTTTTGTAAATTTTTAACACAATAAAAGGCACATCAGGTAATTAAGGGTAAAAAATAATATTATTATTTATATAAAATTACTATAAAACCAATCGTAATTTCATTTTATGAGTACATTTTGACGAAAATCATCATTGGGTATAAATTATAACCTTTTTATGATAATTGGAAGAGAGAATGACATTTATCATACTTTATATAAAGGGAAATTAATGTTGTCTTACTCATATTTCTAATAAAATTATCATTTTTAATAGATGGTGATAAAATCTTTAAATTAAACAACATATAGTAAATTAAAATATAAAATATTTACCTCAATCATGAAAATTTGGTTAATAATTTTTTTGAAAGTAAATAATTACTTTAAATGATTATATAATGATGATGCAGTAATATTGTAATTAATAGAACTATCAAATAAAATATATTAAAAATATTAAAATGATATATAATTTTTAATATATAATGTCATAAAATAATTTTATCAATAAATTTAACATTTTTGTGATATATTATAATTTTCTACTCTTTGATAAATAATTTTATGAAATTTTTTTAATGTCAATCAATGAATATTAAAAAACATTTCATTAGTGATATTTTTAAATAAATTATATATTATTAAATGATATAAAATCCCTTAAAAATAAGTATTCCAACATATTTAGATAACGTTAATTATGTTATAAATGATGTATTTAGTGTTCTGTTTTCATTTTACTTTTACTATTTAAATTCTTAAAAAGTAAAAATCCAAGAATACACGGTAAGAGTTAAATGGTTTAACAAAGGTTTAAAGACAAAATATATTAATATGAATGTAAAATGCACATCTATAAAAATTATTCTTTGAGTGGGTTTCTACCAATCCTTAACATATTTTCTAAATTAATAAATTCTATTCCGTTTTTAACTAAGAAGTAATTTATATTAATTCACTGTCTTGATAATTTCTAAATGTTACCCTCACCTCAACTATAAAAGGGAGGCTCCTCCCCACATCACACCACAATGAGACTTATAGAAATACAATAACTTGAAAATTTTCATTATAAACTTCAATACCCACATTATATAGGTTCTATTAATATCAAAAGTCCAACCCTAGTGTCCCTAATAGGAGATCCAAATGATGTTCGCTAAATATGTTGTAATCATTTCTACCAACTCTCTCAAGATTATTTCTTATTATGCTTTAATTTAATATTTTTTATCCATTATAAATGTATAAATAAAACGAATTTTTTTTTACTATATGTTATTATGAATATGGAAAAAATCACATTCTACCATTCATCCATCATAATGAAAAATGAAATCACCACGGGTGCGTATATATGGCCTACCATCTCCATGTTGTGGTGTAAAAAATTTTTCATTGTCACATCACATGGATGTATATAGTGATAGAATTATAAGAAAAAAATGATTATTTTAACATCATATTTATTCTAAGAAGATATATACACCATTTAAATCCATTTTATATAACCATTAAGAGAATTATATCATTGTCGTGTGTACATACAAAATATTGTATCATCGCTGCGATGTGATTAATTCACCCATATCACCATAAAAGAATAATTATATAAATTAATATAATGAATAGTAATTATATTTATTACGTTAATAACAATCAGTTGATGATAGAACAATGTATATAATAATGAAATTCGAAATATACTATAAAACACGCGTAGGAAAATGAAGCAATTAACACACAAAAGAAAAGTAATAATGAAATGTGATTAATATCCACGAGATAAGATAATAATATATGATACCATAACTATAAATAAAGTTTTTTAATAATTCTTTAACATTATGTAATAAAATTATACACATTATTTGTATATATATGGAGAAAATCAGATGTATGGTAATGAAATTTCATCTCGTCTTTTATTTCTGTGAAATACATCACATATTAACCACTTTCTCTGTTGTCTACGGTACATAGTTGGCTATTAATTTTTATATATTTAATTTATTCCATTTAATGATATTAATATATTTAGTTTATTCTATTCTTCAATGGGGTTCATGATTCTAATGTTACTGTAGTAGTAAGGGAATATTGTCTCACTATTATTCATGTGAGACAAATGAATTGTACTACTTGTTTCATCAATAAGGTATATATATTACCCTTGAATATGTACTAAGAGAGTTAATCATTATATTATGATATTTTTTTATCCTTATAATTTAATATATTTAATGGCGCATACATTTTTATTTATAATATTGTGATTGTTATTTATTTCACAATGTCTTCGAAATTGAGATTTTTTGTATTATGTGTCTTATGGGGAATATTTATCTTCCATGTCCATGTATCTAAAAAAATATTTTCCATGATATTATTATTATTATTAAATTATTAACGTCATTTAAACATTTTTGGTCTTTTACTACATGGTTTGAAAGGAATACATTTTTCATTTTCCAATCAAAGTACTTTTTGACATTTCTTACAAAAAGAAGGAAATAATGTTTTTAAGGTATATGAAATGAATAGATATTTACACAATAATGACCCCTTAATGATTTAAAGAATAACATAGATTAATAAATGGAAAATTTTAATCAAACTTTTTTCTTTAATGTTTTGAGGAATTTTATGTATAGAAGTTGTGTTCCAAGATGAAAGAATATATTTTTCTAAAAATTATTTCAAGTCGTCTCTCAAAATTTTTTCCATCTATAATAAAATTATTTAATTTTTCATATGGTCTACTAGTTATATGATTCAATGATAAAATTCATTTTATTTCAATCGATGGTTTATCTCTATGAAGAAACGATATTTATGAATCCCATTTCTATTCCCTAGGATATGTTATGATTGAAAGATATTAATGAATGCCATTTCATTTGATGGATTCTAATATGATAAATGGTTTATGTTCTTTAGGAACACAAATGAATGATTTCATAATGATATGGGTAGTAACTATAAGATCATCGAATTCATTGGGTATTTATTTTTATCTCATTATATAGACACTGATAGATTTGGGTGTGAACACTGTTCAGTAATGTACATTCTATACTAAGATGGTCATTGGAGTGAACATTGATTACTAAGATGGCCACTGGAGTAAAAAATGTTTACCAATATCATATAGGTAGTGAACAAGCACAACTAATATGTAATTGGAAGTAATTCATTGACTACTTTGGATATCATTTTATATACCTCTATGTCTTTAACAAATTCTATAACATTTTTTGATGTTATGATTTCATGCATTATGCACTTTTTTCGTTATAATTTATGTCTTATGAATATACATTTATCATTCTTTGATTCTAGTTTATAATCATTGATATATAGGGTATGATCTTATACATTAATTATCGTGTTCTAATTTCATTATGATAATTATTATGTTTACATATCTTTCTTTTTTGCCTAAATAAGTAACTTTGCACTCCCCTTTTTATGTTCCTTTCCCCATGTTATGTGGAAATGTTTTGCGTAGGTGTAGTAAAGGGAATGATATTTTTAAGAAACATTGAAGATCTCCTGTCAGACAAGATTGTTGTGTTACAAATTATCAAAGGCAATAAAATAATATATTTTTTGGAATCTATTTGTGTAATGTATTTAATATACCTTAAAAGTGATGTAATGCCCATGTACATCAGGCCTAGGTGGTTATAATTTATAATTGATTAGACAAATGCATATATATTGGATAAATAGTGTGTCTACCCATTAAAAACCATAAATACCTCAATTAGATGTAAAAATATTTTGAAAAATGATGCATGCAGAATTCACAAATTACCTAGGAGGTTTTTATTTTTTATCTCATGGGTTTCAATGAAATACACACAGTTTGAAAAAATTGTTCCCACAACAAGATGCATAGCGTCACTTTTTCAATAGGTGTATATGGGATCCACAGAGGATGGACAAATCCAGTGGGCTAGCCATGGGAGGTGTTTTTCATAGACATTGGGTGAAAGATAGAGGGCACATGGTTAGACAAACCATGGGGCCAAACCACATGGTCCACATAATGGGGTGAAATTAACAAATTTCCTCTCCCATATGATGGTGTTTTCACTCCCATTTATCTCTATTATCACTTGGAATGAATATTTGTTCCCCTGTTTCCCTTCCCCCAAGGATTTGAGGGATCTTTGTTTTTAAATATTCAATTAATGCTTCATTGGATACTATAGAATAGTTTTAATAAGACCATCGATCAGTTTGATGTTTTTCATCCTTTTTCTCACCACATGGATTAGTTATCCTTGATATCTCATTTTTCCTATTTTTGAAGAATTAATCAATAACACCTTTTCATATTGAATATTCTTGATTTAAAGTATGATATCATACAGTTTATCATCTACTAATATGAGGTAGGTGGTGCTTATATTTAATGATGTTTTTAATGCTGTTTATATGGTTATGTCTATATGTTCCATGATGAATGACATAGTCAGAAACAAATTAATTCCTTTATTCCTTTATATGATTCAATCCATAATATGAGAACTCTTTCAGTATCTAAAAACTCCTCTATAGATGTTCATGCCAGATAAGGGTCTTGGACCAACCACGGAAATTGAGGCAGGGGAGTTCTTGTTTTAATTTGAATTATTTATATCAATATGTTTGGTTACATGGGAACATGACGATATTGAACCATGGATTGAGGAGGTTTTGAACACCTGGACTATGGCGACATGATTCTATATGTTCGGATACATCGGGCACACACACACAGACACACACACACATATATATATATATATATATGGGTGATGTGATCATTAGTTGAGGTGACAAGGATGTTAGTTTGAGGGCATGGCATATATGACTTTATTTGGTTTTAACCATCATGATTAGAACATGCATTATTATTAATGAGGTTCCCATATGATGTTTCATTGCATGTTTAGGGGTTTTCCATTCACTTTTTTTTCTGTTGATGGGATGCTGGAGTCATGGTTAAATAAAAAAAATAAGATGATGAGGTGGTGTTGACCAGTAGTGTGGGTAGAGGCCTGTAATAGTGGCGGCCTATGATTATGTCAACCATAAGTTATGTTGTTGGTTCATGTTATAATAATCCCCATCGATAGTGATGGACCATAATTTGATGGTTTGAAGACATTCAATTTGGTGCTAAAGATCATCATAGTATTTGAGTACACTGAAAAATTCCATATGGATGTAAGATATCACCTTTCATCCGAATGTATGATTTTAAATAATGATGTTAATTTTAAGAGGATATACGTCATTATGCCTCAGAATGTCAGGAAAGGAGCCTAAAATTATTTTTTATGATATATGTTCCAATGTACTTGGTTCTTTCCAGTCGTGTCCTTTTGAAATCCAGTGATATGATTAATGACATGATGTGTTGATGTGAATGAGGTACTAGTTATACTTTTATCAGATATGACATAGGGAATGAAAACATGTTACTCATCAAGGGATTCCTTGGGATATATGTTATGGATTATTTCCACTGATATTATATATATATAAACACATGTTTTTTCACTTCTGTATTATTTGGGGAATATATTATTCCTTTGTAGGTAGAAGAAAATTATTTTATCCTTGTAGCATTTTAGAACAAGGGATGAAGGTTATTTATATTATGTTCATGTTTTATTTTATTTATATTTAGATACACCTAAATTAACATGGACATAATACATACATGTGTTAGTTGTCTCCTATGATGATTTATTCTCACACCTTACATTGGTTCATCAGGACACATGTAGAGGTTTTACTTCTGTTATTATTTATGTTTAATGGCCCAAGATCTAGAACATAGTAATTGTGTTGTACTATTTTTCATGTCATGGATGAAAAATGACAACTGAGGTTCTTTCATCAGTTAGAGTTTACTTTTGTTAATAATGATTATTATATGTATGTACTATGATCAGTAAAAGGAGACCCTTTTTTCTATGTATTGTTTAGTATAACCTTACTTGATAAGAAATCTTAGCAACAATTTTTTTTACAGAAATTTATTTCTGATCTTTTTTTTATTACTGATTTGGTTTGTTTTTTCTCACCTTATTGAGGGTTTTTCATCTTCTGAGTTATGGTTTTTTTCACTATGTCTTATCTATATAGAAAATTATTATTGTCACCACCAGAGGGTATTTTCTCTCCACTATAACATGTTTTCACACTTTCTTATAGTTGGTATCCTTTCACTCATTTAGAGTAACATTTAAGTCTTACTGCCCAACCGACCTTAAACACAATTTGGGAGTAAAAATTATTAAGTGATATATAATGGAATAACCATTTTTGTGAAGAAGATTTCATGAATGTGATGATGAAATGAATTATTTCTTGTTTTATGATTCATGGTAATTGTTATGATGATGGTTATTTATGAAATAAACGATGTATTGGTGGATAAGTAATAAACCAAAGAGTATAGATTCTAGGTCAACCCAACAATGTTTTGGTCCATGATATCCCTCCAATAAAATGGGTTTGGAAGTCAATTTTATGGTTAGTATATTTTTAAGTGTTATTTTAATAGAGATAATAAAAATATTTCACATATAACCTACATTTTTTATATTTGATTTATATAAGGGTTTATAGGAATCTTATGATTTCAAAATTTATGAATATGATCATATAATTAAATGGAATCATATTCTAATTTTTAGGGGTGAAAGGATTAACTATTTCAAAATTTTAATGTGTTCATTTATAATATTAAATTAATTATTAAAGAGTTTTAAATCCCCATTATGATATATTATGATATTATTTATGTAAATATTTTGGTTGATAAGGTTATGTCTTGATTAATAAAATTTTTATTTTGAGCTCACCATTTATTGAAAATTAATCATTTTAGATGTATTGAGGGAATAAATGATTATATCCAGCATTTTATGTCCCATACTTATATTTTTGTGCTCATATCATGTTTGAATGTTTTTCACTGATTTTATAAATTTTTTATGGAAGTAATGACTTTATATTGAATATCACGAATATTTTTCATTAATGGAAATCATATTTATTTCAAATGTGTTATATTTTGAAAAAATGATAACTTGATAGAAGTTTCCACGTTTTCATATATAGTTTTTATGTAATATTTATAACTATATTCGCTAAAAATATTAACCAAAATGATCTTTAGGAATGAATGTAAGTGATGTATATTATAAATACACTATATTTTGAAATGTTTAGGGATAGTTCCCTACACTCGTGTCAATGAGAACCACTAAACCCTTTTAATGTTTCTTTTTGATTTTTTTTGGTATATGTTTCATCCATGAAGATGATGGTGGTGTTTTAGGTGACATTGGTCATGGTGTGGTTTTCTCTAGATAGGATGGCCCTGTATAGAACAGATGATGTTCTTAGGTGATCAGTGGAAATAAAATGTGTTGTTATGTGTTTTTATTCTATCAAATTGGAATGCAAATATTGAATTTGTTCTCATATGTGGATGATTTATATTGGAAAATTAAACTAGTTGTTTGATATTGGTTTTGAGTATGAGGAAATGGGTCATTGAGTCTATAAAATTTGTGGTGGATAAAGACATATACTATTGAGTCATTTTAAATGATCATTTTCAAGTCATTTGAAATTTTTATTGTGGCAATATGATTAATATTGTAATTTTTTCATCCATGTTTTGATTTTAGGGTCTTGGATAATTAAAATTTTCCCACTAAAACATAAAATATATTAATTATATAAAAAATAAAAAAATCCCTTAAAAGGAAATGGATTCATTTATTCAATGTCTATAAAATGTTGGATTCATTATTATTCAAGTAAGTATTTCATTTTTTTAAGTATATGTGATAATAATTTTTTACACAAAATTTTATAATATTTCAACAATATTAAACATTTATGAACATATTTTTTTAGACAATATATTTTATTTAATTCTAAAATAATTTTATGTATCTAATAGTCTCATTGATGATAAATTGGATCTAGTAACAAGTATTGATTTTTAGAAATAAATGTAGCTGATAATTTCATTTTTTATACCAAAATTTTAAAAATTATTTTATCGATTTCTAAAAAATATTCAAGTAAAATATATATTTGAATAAAATAATTAATTATTTATTCTAAAAAAAATTCAAAAAAAAATGATATAACTAGTTTTTTTATAAAATATCATCCAGCTTTATAAAATGAATAAAATCCAATTTTTTTGGTACTATACTACTACTATGATAATAATACAATAAATTATTTTTCATTAATTTCACGTTGTGTGATATGATTATAAATATGTATATCATTTTATGAAATTATTTCTATAATCAAATCATTATTATATATATATTATTGAAACAAAATTGTGTTCAAAAATTTATTTTCTAAAAACTCTTTTATTATCTAATTTTCTAGGAGATATATTTGTATAAAATTATTGTATTTTATTAATTTTGATGTATTTTGGTAAAATAATTTTTTGTAATTCAATTTTACTTACAAAAACTATGTGTTGGTTGTTTTCAATCATCTCTAATGATCTATATAAGTAGGTTTCTTTAAAAAAATAACCACAGTATCATTGGGTGTTTTTATTATTCATTAAATTATTTTATTGGAAATACAACATTAAATTAA
Organism: Viscum album; assembly: GCA_963277665.1. NCBI lineage: Eukaryota > Viridiplantae > Streptophyta > Magnoliopsida > Santalales > Viscaceae > Viscum > Viscum album. Next base: position 577,584,725 of record OY728164.1, read on the forward strand.
ACATATAAAGAACATTTATTTATTTCATTAATAAAATAAATTTTAATATATGTTAGACAAAATAACATCTGAATTAATTTATTTCAGTAGTTTCAATATTGGTTGGGTAAATTCAAAAACTCACTTATTTCCTTTATCATGTAATTTTTGAAAATAATTGGGGAAATATTTATACATTAAAACTACGTTCATCGGGTAAGATATTTTTCTATTAAATGATAAATGAATTTAAATTAAAAAAATAAAATCATCCTAATAAATTATAAAACTTATTTATATTCTTGAACCTATAAATTTTGTTTATCACTACCAGACCAAAAAAACGATTCTCTACTAAATTAATTCCCCTATTTAAGTTAAAAAAATTGTTATATATAAAATCATTTAATTTCTATATTGATGAGACATTCCATCATTGTCACATGAATTTAGTGATATAACATATTCAAAGTGTCCCTATTTAAAAATTATATGCGATTAAATATACTTATCATCCCTTAGTTTTAAATTTCATGTGGAATATTGATATAAATGAAGTATAACAATTAAAAACATCTGAGCTTAAAATTTTATTATATATATAAAATTTGGGTCATTGTTATAGCATAATCATAGTGATACAATAATAAATTAATTATTTTGAATCAAAATTCACATTAATGGAACACCATAACCACTAGATAAAAATATGGGTTGGATACGAAATGATTTTTATTATTAGTACATGAACCATTAATCCTTCAAGAGTGACCCATAAATATATAATTATGCAATATACTAAAGAATATTCTATAGAACATCATGACCCCATGATTTCAAATGAAATAATATTTTCCATATATAAGCATAGACTATTGAAGGCCTATTAAATATTACATAATTTTATTTCCACGATATTTAGAACTGATCTAGAATAAGGAAATTGCATGTCATGGAGTTTTATAGTTGAATATATGGAAAATTTGTAATTGGTATAGTGTGTGAAGTGGAAAAGTTATATCTTGTACTTAACATAATTTTCATGTGACGAATATATAACAATATGTCGTATCATGATATGAAAATGTTTTCTTATGGATAAACTTATTAATATTCGTGTTTTACGTGATGTAGAGTTGTTGAAATGGTGTTTTCATGTAGTATAACATCATTTTAGTGGAGCTATAAAGGTTTTATATATGTGATTACAATTTCATGTGAATCGAGTCGACACATTTCAAATATTTAGGTAAATAAATAAATACATTCAAAAATAATATTAAAATTATATATGGTTTTTTACATTAAGCATTGAGTTTTAAAAATTGTGAATAATAGATAATTTTTTATTTAAGAAATTCATTGTGAAAATTATACAATTGAAGAGAGTTATTTGGGAGATACTTGTATGTAGTTTGAGACATATGAAAATATAGAATAGCTAAGTGAGTTAAATTATATAATATATGAAAGATTCCTTATAGTTGACCTATTTTAATAAAACAATGAATAAAATTATAATATTTCTGTTGCCTTTTCTCAAAGGAAATACATTAGTATTGCTAAAAAGAATTTTTCTTTTCCAAAAATATTATATATTTCAACACTGTTAGAATGATTCATGACAAATTGGTCATAATAGAATATACAATGTGAAATGAAATGATTTTCTAATGTGATGAATATTTTTTATCAACCATATAAATTTTCAATCCATTTTAGTTACTATTATATCATGGGATTTTAAAAAGTAGTAGGAACAAACTATAAAAGATGAATTGGTAATGTTGAGGTTGGTTAATTATATGGACTGATATAAATGATTCACTACCCAACTAGGTGATATTATTAATAATGTTGGAATCAAAACAATTAATATTCATAAATAATATAGTATTTCATATACTTTTTTGTTAAATGATATTGTGGGGTTCTCTAATTAAATTAATACAATTTCATAGTCACTAAATAATTTATGTAGAGATATTTTTAGGATATTTCTATACTATTGAATGAAAAATAATTCCCTCAGTAAACAATAAAATGATCGTTGGTACTAGATTAGATAAATAAAAAATATCATTATTGATATTTATTTGATAATTTTTTTCATTTTCTACAAATTTGTGTGATAAAATTTTTTATCAGAGGTAAATTAGAACAGTTTATTATAATACAATATCAAAAATTACTATAAAACAATTATGATATTAACCGATTTTGTACAAACTAAATGATTGTAGACATATAATAATGATGTCGTAACCCATTCTGGTAGAAACTATTTTAAATATAAAAGGTAATTGTTTTATTTTAATTTTCTCATATCCATTAAAAAATATATATTAATGAGAATTTTATTTCTTCTATTATCATAATAGGTTATTGTATTAATTAAAATGGTATATAAAATATATATAAAAAATATACATACACTACGAAGTATTGAATTTCATCTTTGTATAACAAGTTAAATTAGAGCCCCACATCCCTATATAGATCACTTGAAGATGTTTTTTTATATTATTTCACATATATTGTTTGACACTTATAGTGCGGTTGCATATAATATTATGAAATATTAAAATATTATGAGGAATTATTTTTTGAACTGTGATAGAATGAAATATTATGGGATTAATTATATGATGATCAAATAATAAAAAACATTAGACCTAGAAGTGGCAAAATATTTTCATAGTAAAATAAATTAATATTTAGAAATGTTTTTTCATGTCATTTACTAAAGAATTTTTTTTAGAATTATGGTGAATATAAAAAATCACGTTCTCTTCTTTATTATAACTGTAGGTAAAAAATAAATGTGTTAAAATGCATTAAAATAAATCTGGGATATATAATAAACTATAAAAATTTATTTTATGACTGAAAAATATAATTTTTTTCATCATTATAGGGTAATGTTTTGAGATGAAGGAATACTAAATGTTGAATTTGATAATGATTTTTTAATTAAAGTCCATAGAATTTTTTAGAAAAATAAGGGGATATAGAGAGTCTCTAACTTATACTACTACTTTTATAAAGACGTTGAGAATAAATCTAGGAATATTTGACTCTACTGTGTTTATACATGAGGATTGAGGCTTGAATGATCTTCCACTAGACAATATATTTATTATACATATTTAATATATGATAGAAAAATATAATTATTTCAATAATTAAATCAAAGATATTATATAATATAGTTTTCATTGATTAAAAAATAAATTTTAAATTTGAGGCAAAATGGATATCATAATTAGTCAAAACAATCAATGAAAATTACTACTATGAACATATCATTTCAATTATTTCAATAAAATCTAAAAAAGGAAGTTATTATTATAAAGGGATATAACCATTATTTTATATGATTTATAAATATGAGGCATTTATCTATGGGGTTTCAAATGACTAGAGATATGAAATCATATATTGATGAAAAATATGTATAGTTTCCTAGAAAACAATATTCCATGAACTACATGACCAATAAGGGGAACAAAAACTTTTATCATAATAATTTTGTTATGAAGATTAATTAATATTACATTATAAGGGAACGTAGATGGGTTTAATTTAAAGTAAACAAGATTAAGAAATCAATGTATATTAAATAACATTTTTTGAATATACTATGAAAATAAATGAAACATAAAGAATCAATGTGTATGGTATTGAAATATATATGATTTAATAGATTATATTTTAGATATGGTGTTGCATGAATGAAAATTATAAACATAAAATATTGAATATAATTCCCGAAAGATAATATAAAATGGCTAAAGTTATATAATATGATTTTTGTATAATGAATCCAAGAAATTAGAGGAAATTATATTTCTAAAAGTACAGATCAATTAATTTGAGAGAATCTAAGAGTATTATAAGAAAGAATTTATAATAAATGATAATGTGACAATAGTGGTTATGATTAAGCACTATAATGAAACAAAACTATAAATTTATTAATATATGGCATTGATAAATTAAATAAAATCAACACTGAATCTAAATTTCATAATAATAATATAGTTTCTTCCAATAAATCATTTTATAAGTATATTATCTTTAAAAAAATTATTATATGAAAAGTTATTATATTCTACCTAATAAATTTCTTATAATATTCATTGTAAGTATGAAGAAAAAATATTCCAAAATTATAAAAAATTTATTAACTTTTTATTAATAATAATAGAACAAAGCATAAATTTACACAATTTGATATGGTGATGACTGGTTTTAGGATAGTATCAGTGATAGATGAAGAAATAATAATTCATTAAAAAGTAACCTCTTAACTATAAGAAAAGAAGTGGATACTACTATCTAAAAAAATTTATCAAATTAAACTTTATAGAAATTGAAAATGGAATAAATAGAATATTTCCAGGGAAATTTCAATTCCATGTATTCTTTATAAACATGATAAGAACATTATGTTATAAATTAATACTATAAATAAGATAAAATGTTAAAAATTGTGTCATATTTAATCCAAATCTATAATTTTTCATTAAAAGGTGGAAATAAATCATGGTTATTCTATAAAATTAATTGATATCTTGAGAATATTTTTTGATTCTATGATCAATTTAGTTAGTATGATCGTTGTTCAATATATATAGGTGATGATCTGGAAGTGTAGGTGGGGGTGAGTGACTGTTTTGTAGTTTTTAGTTTTCAACTAAGCCATTTTCCACCATTTTATTTGTTTTCATATTTTAAGACCATTTCAGATATTAAATAAAATTTGGATCTATATATGTTAATAAGTATCACCCTTACAAAATAAATAATGAAATCTCACATAAAAAATAATCAGTTTTTAGCGTACCAATTATTTTTGAATTCTACTTATTTGTTTTATTTTTAAATGTTTGGTAACATGTTATAATACATTTTAAATGAGAATTATAATGAGTATTTAATGGTGTAAAACATCCATGAAATAATTATTTAAATTCCAAATTTTTTTATTGATCTCAAACATATTCTAAAGTACGCCATCTCTCTTTTCATAAAAATTTAAAGTGTAATGTTCTTGAATAAATCCTCATTTAATCCTCTATATAATTTCCAAATAGTTATTTTTTGATTTATCTACATTGAATAATTAATTGTATTATATCCTTATATCAATATACGTATAATTTATCATGTTATAGATAATGAATATGTGAGATCTCAATCGACTATCTAATTATTCTTAATAACTAGTTGTATTCTTATTAACGTTCTTGTCCACTTTTAAAAGTAATTTTTCTTGTAAATTTATATCTTCATATATATCTTTATAGATACATATCCAATACATGAAATAATACTTTTATTATATTTAATAATTTTTCATAGTATTCATAACACGATATTAGAACCATTTTTCTCATTCATTTTAGAGAATAATTTAAAATTAAATATCAATTAATCCATAAATTATAAACCAAAAGAAATAGGATTATGATTTATTAAATATGTTTAGATATTTTACCAAATATATATATCTAAATTTAAATAATGAAAATTAATTATTAATTATGAAATTTTTTCTTGTATAGATAAATAAATTGTCCTCATTAAAAAAGTATCTACTCTAAAAAATATCATTTTAAGTCATCAAATTATATAAAAATATTTTTTTATAACATTAATGTATTTTATTATATGTATAGAATAATTTAGAAATGAATTTATCTTTGAGTTTATTTATATTACATTCTATTTTGAATATGGTATTTAAAATATTTGGGTCCATGATTTTAGGGTGGAGTAGTTTAAGATGCCATGACCACAATTGTTGATTGAGTGAATACAATGGATTTTTGGTAGAACCTGTAAGAAAACAGATGGAGTTCAATAAGATATATATTATATAACAACCCCCAGAAAATGGAATGGTGCTGAAGAATAATTCTATTCATTCTTCTAGACACATCATCTATTATGTTGCTAATCACTGGTTAGACGGTTTTGCCATCTGTGTTCTAGAGAGGCCCACCCTAACACCGGTGTGCCCAATTTTTCATGTATTAAAAACACCATTATTAATTTTAATCAAAACATTGTATGAAGAAAGAACATTGAGATTTATCATTAGAACCAAGCCAAATTTATGTTCCACATGGAATTTTGAGCATGTATATATGTATGATGTACATTCTCCTAGAAGACCAATTGATGATTTATGACATTTATCTTACGACAGTGGTTAATCTATCATATAGATGATGCTTCTTCATCAAATAGAGATCTATATCTAAAAACATGCATTATTTGAGATTATGTTCTTTAATAATCATCCCATATATATTCGTGGTTATTGATTGATAGTGAAAATTTAAGGAATATGAGAAATAGTTGTAGATGTGTGGTTGTGTTGATGTGTTAATTTCAGCACATTGACTAAAGCTACTATTGATTAACAATAATAAATATCTATGTAAACCATTATATAATCATTATACTGAGTCAATTTACATCTTTATTCACATCATGATTCTCTTTAGAATTTGTATTATTGATACAAGTATGATCGTTGAATATTCTAGAAACTGCTTATAAATCCGAATGAATAGACAATATGTTATTCAATCAATAAAATATTTCATGAAAATGAATTCTTCACCTGATATACATAATAATTAATTCATTTGGAATGAACCTGGAGGTATTTGAATAGAGATAAATGTAGATTACAAGGAATAATATTGAGACTCAAATCTAAATAACTTTATGATAATCTAATTCCAAGACAATCAACATGATGTGTGAACATCTTCTACATGGTCTTAAAAATGGTTTGGTCATTTTTTCCCTATAAATTTAGGATTTCATCGTCAATTAATTTAGGTATAGAGTTATTTTCTTCATCGAGTCCATTTATATAAAATTTATCATTATATGATTTTGTTTATGGATAAGAATTAGATAATTTTTGGTTTGATCACATGTGTGCGTGATTGGTTATTATTACACACACATTATATGTTATGAGTAATTATTATGAAACCACTTGTACATTGGGATATATTCAAGTATATGACATATTATTTTTGTTCTATTCATTGTAGAAATTTATAAGTTGATAAATCCTGGATTTGTAATCCTAGAGATGTAGTGTATTTTGATGATGCATATGGTGTTATTACTATATTTTGATAGATTATAGGGTATGAAGAACATGATATTACTATCCAGTGATAATTAAAATAATATTTTTTCAAACATGGGAGGAAATATTTGGGAAAGATATTCAATTTCACATTAATTGAGAGATAATTATAAAGTGTGGTGTCCTAGTGTGCTCTGACTTGGGGTATTTGGTTATGTTTTCCCATTGTTTAGTTTCGAAATTGGATCCTTAATTTTGTATGTTTTCATAACCAATCCAATATTACAATAGTAAGAAGCATTAGTATGTACTAATACGGTTTTCAAGGGCAAGGTTCGAATAAAATATCTCGGAAAGGCTTTTTATTGTGTGTATATTTATTTATTTTCACGTATTAAACTCTTATACATGTGAACATATGTTAATGATGAATTATTTGTTTCTTTCCTGAATTTATTACATAAAACCTCCATGGGAATCTTAATGTCTGTTAAAAAATCATGTATAGGGATTTGTATAAGGGAGATGAGAATGTGGATGGTGGATATGTAATAGACTATAGATTTGGGACTGGAATGGATCAGACTTAAAATGATGATATTGTTTATTTATTTATTTATCTATTAGTTTTTTCTATTAATGCTTCATCTTTCCATATTGGGAGCTTATTTATTTCCAACATGAACTATATTCCTTGTTCATATAGATTTAAATTCATACTATAATGATCTTTATGTTTTATTATTTATTAGTTGTTATTTATGATGTGTTGTTATATTGAGAGCATAATCCACCCACTAAGAGACTAAGTCCATTAATAACAGTCGATAGCCTATTGTATTATAGGAGGCACTTATGAGGTCATGTGGCCCTTAGTTTTAATACCAAAGGTTATGGTAAATGTGTTGGAAAAAATTAGACCAAATATTCTCAATTTCTTTTTTTAACTAACCTAGGATATGGTTGATGGTAGAATGATGTGTTAGAATAATTTTTGATAGATTTTATATTCCTTATTCATCATGTGTAATAAACCTATGAGTTACCATTAAAGGGTTTATTGATAATATTTATATTTGATTTCAACTACATTCATGCATCATAATAATAAACATAGGTTTAATACATATATATATATATATATAGTTGTTATAAAGTTTCATATCATCAAATTAATAAATTCCATGACTTATGTTAATTATTAATTATAGATTCATTATTGTGTGATATTCTATGTAGTTGTTATATACTATTTTGGTATTAGTTATTTGATCTAGTAATACAATTATTCTTTTTTATATATTTATAATTGTAACTAATGTGTAGTTATATATAATCTTGGTCAGTAACAAAATGTTTATTCCATAGGTTAAGTGAAGTATCCATGGGAATCCTTTTGGTGATCCCATCTAGTAATTAGTGTATATCCATATAAATATGATATTCATAAAATGATATCATCATGTTTTGTAAGATTCCACCACATTTTTAACTGTCTGGACTACCTTTTATGTAGTTGTATATTTCAGTAATAATCTCACAGTCACTCCATTTGAAAAGATAAAATAAACTCTATAGTTTGGTGATTTTACCCAGTTTTTATCCATGGTGGGGGTTTTATCATGACTATGTTCAACTGTGATTTGGATTTTAATCTCACATATCCTTAGTCCTCCCACTGTATTTGAGGCCCTCCAGAATAAAGGGACTTTCTTTCGTTAATCGATAGGATTTTTGACTATTTAGAGACCCATGAGGATTCAATAGTCAAACTTGTGACCGTCAAGTGTCTATTTTATTCTTAATATTGGAGGTACATTAATATTTAGAATATAAGACATGATGTTCCAACATTAGTTACATTCAAAAACCCATTCTATGGGGATTTATTTTTAGGAATGATGTTGTTCTTCTAAACACATAAATTTTGGGAGCTTCAATAGGGTATGATGATGGTGTCTTCTTATCCAAAACACTTTACCTATATTATTCAATTTTTAATTGTTTTGTTAGAAAAATAATAATAGACATCTAGGAAGATTGTGTTCAAACTACAATTTTTTGATATTCTAGGACATGATGTTCAATCTAGAAACCAATAATTAGATGAGTCAGTATTCAATGATGATCGGGAATAATATGGTTAAGTATAGAGCTACATGTATTCTATGAGAATTCAATGAACCATATAGTGATACATATACTATTAATAAAAATATGGTTTAGAATTCACATAATAGAGGTGGAAGATAGTTAGAGCTAAATATATGATATTTTCAACATCATATAAGTGAATGAGGTCCTTATTTTTAAAATGATAGACAATAGTGTCCTTAGCGTACATTATACTGAAAAACTCAAATCATGTTCAAATTTTTTGGAAAGGGGGAAAATTTGTTTTATTTATGCTTGATGTATTGATGAATGATTCCTCTTTTGAGATTGATAATGACTCAAGCATCAAGAAATCATATGGAATGAAATCCCTAATAATAGACCCAGATGTTGATGACTTATGCCAAAATAGATTATCATGTACATGGACATTGAGAAAATTAATACATAATGTAATAATGGATTCTAATCTATCCAATGGTGGTGATAGAAAATCTATTATATGAGGTACGGTCTTGATCGGTCAGAAATTAAATTTATCATATATGATCTGGTGCAGCCCATTCTATTATACCATTTCAAGTTGATTTTGTACTTGAATTGCTGATCAATTTATCCACTATGTTATATTCCCTTAACACAGTATTTGGAATGAAACTAAAACATCATCAATAATTCCTATAGTGTACTATAGAATTGTCGTTTTTGTAGATATCTATAAGACATTATGATGATAGAGATGAGGAGTGTTCATGTGATTCTTGGAATTGATAGAAGGAAAAAACTCAGATATTATACTGATTTCTATCAGTGTTAGGTATATTTTACTCCACATAAAGGAGTGAAGAATGAGATAATTTAATATGTAGAATGGGATCAGGTATAGTGGGTCCATACATGAGTCAAATTAGGATGATCATTACATGGACAAAGATCATAACTCATTCTTTTCGATTTCGGGATATCCCTTTTTCTTTTCCTCTAATCTAGGTTCTCTATAAATACATATTCCAAGTAAAATTATCTAGAAATCCCCATAATAGGTGAGTTTAATTTTAGATATAGATAATGAGACGAAAATTTCCCATTTTGATACCCCCTTATGATATGACATTTAGAATGTTGAAGGGGCTCTAGTTATAACATGAGATATTTTGGTTCATGGTCTTTATTTGGTTGTGTACATAACCATAGTGTGAACCATTATTATTTAGAGAGAAGGTAGAAGGTATTCTATGAAATATTGTTTATTATCATTATATAAACTAAGCGATGTTGACGATCAAATATCCTTTTCATAGGAATGAAAAAAATTCAATCTTTTAATGGGATTCCATTTTTTCTCTAAGAATTATAATTGATAGACCTATTTCTATAGAGTCCTGATTTTTTCCTATTAATACTTTGAAATACTTTTTAGAATATTTCTAATGTTTATCGTAGAGGGGCGTGCAGTTTTGAGGTACGATGTGCCTAGAAATAATTTTTTAATATATTGGAATTTTATTATATTACGTAGGAGAAATTCATGAAAGAAAATGAGATATCTCATAACAATTGGACAAATTAGAAATCAAAGACCATGGTTGGGTCCAGATCGCGGAATTTCTCCTAGACACACCATAAAATAAGTCGGCATGGGACGTTCAGACCCCTCGCTCATTGGCAGCATTTTAAATGGATAAATTATATTATTGATTTATTCATTTAATAGCTCAATTTTGAATAACTCATGGATGATGGCTCAGATAAAAAATCTGAGTCCACCGATGAGCATGGAATGCTGGCTTTACCCTATGAAGTCTGTAACCTTTGTCGGCATCCAGTGTTCAACATATGAACCATCATGGGAAAATAATTAAATAATAATAAAAAATTAATTAATTATTTTATTAATTTGTTTTAACCTGATGAGAGGTTATAAATTCATGGTTATGTGATCTTTTCCATATAATGCTTTGGCCAACAAATCCTCCTCCTCTCCTATTCAAACCTCTCGGTTGACGAACGACGATGAATCCTTGGATCTGAGCAGATCGAAGCATGAAAAATTCAATATCAACATCTCATCATTGTGCATGTGTGATCTTCGTCAAAAATGAATAGATCCAATATATGTATGATTTATATTTGTGGAATCCTTACCGTAGTATAATTTTTCATGATGAATTCAAATTAAATGAATTAATGCATGGATCAAGAAACAACGGATTGAATCCATTTCTTATTTTTTATTTTGAAATCAAAAATATTGAAGTATGATAAATATGAATTTGTTATTCCTACTGATCTTGGTTCTCAAAGACGGTAGGAAAACAAACAAAACAATTGATCTTCACATAGACCATGATCTGTTATATTTCATTATTTTTGCATCCTTCATGTCTTCTACATCTCCAAATACTTATACACATCATGAAATCAATGTTTCATTGAGCGTAACATACAAATGTAGATATATCGACCCGAGGATCAAGAATATATATTCATCACAATTTTACAGCATAGAACGAAGATATAATGTCCTATGGAAGGGATGACATGGTGGTGGTCTTGCTGGGTTACGAAAGGCATCCAGCAAGGCGGCCCTGATATGCGATAACCTGAGGTGACTTGTAGTGGCGTGAGTGGGAGGTCAGGGTGATGATAGGCTGAGGGTGTAACGCCCTGACCCTAGTTACCCTGAGTCGGTTCAGTATTACATAACATTGGCATTATTACATGGAATCATGTCCCAAATAATTGATCCGCTTAGAAGTCATGGAAAATAGGTTACATACATGAGGTTCAACATTCCAACTTGAAAATAATAACAACAGTAATTTATTCCATTTGACACATCCAAGCCTCCTAAATAATGCCTTCATGTCATTCATAACTAACTTATTCATATTTTTGGAAAATAAAACATAAGATAGGGGTGAGCTCTGATGCTCAGTAAGGGAAAATAATATAGTGGAATATAGAAAATATTCAAAAAATGTGTGTAATAAAAAAACATCCTTTTAACCATAAACATGAACATAATATGGAAAAAATAAATAAAACATTACCATATAAACATGCACATGGATATTCTACTACTCAAATAATCACATGTAATAACTAATTTAATATTGAAGGAATGTATAAAACTAGACTTTAATTCTTTGTCAAGGCCTCGTGCAAGGACCTATGGGGTAACTATAACTAGACCCCAACCTAGAGAGCCTCTGTAACCGGACTCCATCCTAGAGAGCCTCTATAACCAGACTCCAACCTGAAGAGCCTATGTAACTGGACTCCAACATGGAGGGTCTGCTGTAACCAGAACCCAACCCGGAGGGCTTAGTTTTACCAGTCCCCAACGCAAAACATTCTAGTCCAATACATTCATCATATGAAAAGGATGAAATATAACATAAACATTCATATTAAAACCAGCATACGAAATGTCAATATGTTATCCATAAACCATAAATTGTATAAAAATAACAAATCAACATTCAAACATGTCACAAAACATTAAATAAATTATAGACGATTTTTATCAAAATAAATCATCTTCAAAAAAGTTAAAAATCCATTAAAGTATGATGACATAGATGAATATGATCAGTAATATGCTTTGAGGGAAATACCCCTTTTTCATGGAATCATTGAAAATTCTCAAAATATATAAAGTTAGTCATTTAAAAAGGATTTTTTAATCAATGTGTCTCATACCACATTGAAACTTTATACAATATTTATCATTTCAAAACATTCAAGTCCATATAAATAAATCCATAAAATCATTTTAATAACATGGACATTAATTAAAAGTGCTTTGAAAGATAAATTGTTAAAACATTTAAAATGATTATCTAGTAAATTATACCCTCCCATTAAACATTAAATGAATTATATTGATGTAATTTTTATAAAAAATGTTTATATATGTTAAGTATGTCCCAGAAAATACTTACACATGAACAATCTCATATAATTATTAAATTGAGGAAATAACCCTTACCTCGTTGTAATCAATAGAGTCATATGAACAGTAGTCAAAAACAACCAAATGAATAACAAAATATCATGAATATAAAGAGAATCATGATAATATATATCAAATGGTAGTACACAATACACCATATGCAATAAGTGGTGTACAATGGAAATGTCACGGAATTAAAAGTGAGATAAAAACCCCTTACCACATCTCTGACATGACCCGCCCATATGTTCCATGTTCTTCATGAAAAATATTAATAAGATAATTTATACTAGATTATGAATATTTGAAATTTTATTATTCCTTATATATCACTTAATTACATTTCTATAACAATTATTTTATTATTTGAGTTCATATCTGACATTTTGTCGATGTTCAGAACTTGAGTCAAAAATGAACTTGTTATAATTATAAATTGTGCATGTTGTCAAAATTAAATTACCTATAGAATGATATTAATCATTTACATTTCATATATATCATATATTTCTACTATATATTTGTATATATAATAGTACATCACATTTTTAGATAATAAATGAAATGCACCATTCATGTAGACGGTAAGTCGTACGATCGAATGAACGCTATTTTCATTTCTATTTTGTATTTTAATGGAATTAAAACATAATGATAAATAGATTTATTATATTTACAGTATAATATCATATATAATATCATTATATCCATACTCTATACATCCCACATAAGTAATTAACGAGTCATATCACTTTGAGGGGGAAGTAGTCTGCCCTTCCTCAAATGAAATTATCACGTTTTACCCATTATAGAACCCATAAAGGTATGATATTAATGGAAAATAAAAAAGGAAAAAGGAACCATAAACATAATATATATATCATAAAAAATATAGTTTCATCTTAGTGGCCACCGTGAAAGGCAGTTGGAGATAATCGAACAATCATCAATTCGTGAGGCGTTAGTTTTCCAACCACATAAATATTACGTTCTTCACACATTAGATGGAGGTGTGTGTATGTTTAGTTTGAATACTTCTAATAAAAACATCATATAATATTAAGGATACTTCTGATGTCCTAAAATTATGAAATAAAAAGATATTGGGGTAGTGTAGAATTAAAATAAAACAAAATAAAAAAAATGAATTTAAGAGAAAAGGTTTTCTTTTATCTGGTTAACTTCCTTTGCATTGAAACAAAAGAACTTTTTGAAGTGACTTATTCCTGTGTTAAGGATTATAGGTTTAATATAGGGATCTTGAGAGCTTATTTGGGCATGTTTTGGATGATCCAAGGGCCTTTGGAGGTGTGTGAAATGTTTAATAATTGGTTTCGTTTTATAGGGGGGGCTCTTTTGGAATGTGTGAAAATATTTTTTTTATTATATAGTGATATTCAGTTTATAAATGTCCAAAACTAATTAAATTAGAATATAATATGACTAGTTGTAGAAATAAAATCATACAATACGAATTTTACAAGTATTGGATATAGTTTTAATTTTAATAATTTTATTTATTTAAATAATTTATTAATGAGGTAAATACTAAATCATTATTGTGTCATTAATAATTTAATTTATATGAAGTATAAAAATTACATAAAAATTAAAATAATGTATTAAATATTTTTAGATGTCAAATTATTATTCTTATTAGAAAGGATGACTTACATAACCCCATGTAAAAAATGATTTACTAAAAGTGATTTATTTATGTCATTTTTGCCTTTACATTAAGTTAATTAAAATAAAGTGTCATAATCATTCATAAGTGGATTAATGGGGTCCAAAAATCTACCCATGGATGCCTATGGTCTTCCAAGACTCATCAAATAATGTTAGGACAAGTGTTATGTCATTTTTGAATTATTATAATTTTTTTTCATGAATTACACAATTTACCATTAACCGTGGTAAATAAAAGTCAAAAGTAAATATTGGAAAAAAATTATTTCCATCTTATTGAAACAACTTTTACTTATTGAGGTTAATTGTGTCTCTTAGGTTTTTTAAATTAAAATCACATAAGCAGTAGAATTATGTTTTACGCAAATTTTCAAATGCTCCTAGGATGTGGGTAAAAGATGGTAAAAAGTTCAATAAAATTATTTTATATTTAATCATTTATAAAATGACTCCAATAAATTATATTGAACTTATATAGGTATTGTGAATCTATTTTGACAGAAAATAAATTTAAATAAAATAAATAATTATTTAAATAAAAAGTCAGTTTTAAACAATAACTCAGTGTTTTTCATTATTCATCAAAAATGTAATGTTTTAAGAAAAATATCAAAATTTCACCATAAGCTAATTTTGATTTTATAAATTAAAAAAATATGCCTATTTTACCAAATTGAAAACAAATTATTTTCATTTATTAATTTAATATTAAATCCCGTTGTCAAAATCAGAAATCTTGTTCTTAAAAAATAATAAGGAACAAAAGATTGATACTTGTTTATGTTCAATTTCAAAGGGAATTTATTTCCAATGAATTAAATTTGTTTAAATGGTAAAAATATAATATATTTATACTTCCAATTCATTAAAATGTATAATTTAACATAAAACATTATTTTGAATAAAAAAAAAATTTTAGTTAAAATATAGTATTTTTCACTATTCACCAAAATATTAATGTAATCAGAAAAACACCAAAAATTTATTGAAACTAAATTTTTATTTCCCGATTCTAAAGAAAAAATTTAATTTTGTCAGATTCAATATATATAATATTTTCAAACATTTGATTTAAAAAGGATTCAACATTAAAAGGCTGTAAAATAACATTTTTAAAAAAAAATACATCTTTAATCTGAAAATAATAAATTTGTTTTATTATGTCTAATAAACCCATAAAATGGAATAAAATATTTTAAGGATTTTATAAATTTAAATATTTAGTAAATACTAATCATAATCTTTTTTTAAAGGCTAGTTTAGTAAGTCATGGTGACCTTGAACTCGGTGTTGCGTATAGTGAAAGTTATTAGATTACATCGAAGAAATAACATACTATGAAATGTTGGGGTGTTAAATTCTTCCCTCCTTGAATATATTGCGTCCTTGAAATTTGAAAATTTTCTTCAAAAATAAAAGGCCGAAAATAGAAAATACCTTTATGGGAAAACACACATCAAAAATTGGGTTAATAAACTTTAGTCTTAATTAGATGAAAAGGGAATGAAATAGTCAACAAAAAATTATGATCTCGATTAGGAGAAAATTGGTGGAAATTAGGGACACATTATTGGGGGGAAAACATAAATATTTATAGGGTGTGATTTAGGTCATTAATCAAAATAAATTGTTGAATTGAGGGCATCAATGCCATCAATCTATGATGATTTAAAATATCATCTGTTCAAAAAAACATAAGGTATTAGGATAACTCATTTTTAGTTATTAAATCCCTTACCTAATGTTTAAGAATTAATTTATTCATAGAATAACAGAAGAAAAAAATATATACCTTACATGTATAGTTCCATACTTTAACTAATTTATACCAAAAACTCATCCATAACTCTAAAATATAATAAGCCGTATACAATATTATATTTAAACTATTTCTAAAGGGTTCTAAAAAAAGAATTCATAATTCATCTACCAAACCATTCAAAAAACTACTTTATTAAATCCAGGACATCACGTGGGAATGTGGTAGGTGATACACCCTTGTATCCCTTCGGTTGTTGGTTCATGTTTAGCGGCCTTGCTGGATGTGACGAGTTGCCACAAAACCCTTGGGTCTTTCTTTTAATGGAAATCAAAAAATAATCACAATCTAAGTTTATCCAGAATAATTTTGTCCAAATTCATTGTCCAAAATTTATAAGGAAGTTAAAAACAATGAATATCCTTTTTCAACGTAATAACATTTGAACACCTTCATCATGTATTCTTTTAAAACACTAAAACATATCAAATTACCACAAAAACATATTGATTACATTCAGGCTCCCTTATTACTTATAGAATACTGGATATAGTCTTTTAATCAAAAAATGTTGTAAAATCCAAAATTTATGGAATATACAAATCATTAATCTATTTCAAGGTAGTCAAGAATATTCAATATTATTTCTCCAAATCTATCTTTTATTATTTCAAAATCACTACCTCAGTATCAGAATCATATTATTGTTTATCTGTCTCTCAAACATATATTTTTCCAAAATTAAACTTGGTATTGAGTCACTTTTCTTTGTTCAAATAAATCTCAATCCCATAATGGAATAGTACAGTAGTGTAATCCTTATATACTCTGTAATTCCTATAACATTTACATCATTAATACAATACTCAAATGACACAATACAATAATAACAATGTATGTAATCTAAAAATAAATTTTCATCTTCAGTAGTATCATAACATTATTATTATCCAATAGTAGCATGTGGTGTATACTTTGATGATTTGGAAATTTATTTTCATATTTTCCAAACTCCATGTAGATTAAGCATTGTAAATTTTAATATTTTTTCTCTACCCTTGCAATAATTCACATGGTGATCTTTTTATCCACAATTATAAAAAATATCCATTCACTTCACGATTTTACCAAGGTGATTATTTCCACATTTATGACATATGGGAAAATACTTATTTTCTCTCTTCTCATTATCCATCATTCTCTCTTCCATCTTTTTATTCCCTTCATTCACTTCAAATCCATAGGAATCAGATAATTCTTTACTTATCTTATTAACACATGATATTGTTTCTTCTTATGTTGAGAATACGTGGTAGACTATTTACCTTCTAAATGTAGGTTAAATACAATGAAATATATGATACATCTTACTATTAGGATCATACATATTGTTTGTGTGCTCATTCCTTCTACTGGGTTCCATTTCTATACAATGGAATACACTAGATCAGTTTATGAATTGAAATGAATAATTCCAAACTTTTAAAATAACTAACGTAAATTGAACATTGTATAGATATAATCCATAATCATAAAAATGTTTTCTTCGAGGAGATATATACTCATAAATCCTTCATAGATATTTGTAAAGGAAATAGGAATTATCTTTAGCATATCCCCCGGGAGTGATATAACCAAGAGTGATGAAAGGCCCGTTTTCATGCACTAGTTATTAATCGAGTCTAGCTCAAAGCAGTGTCTTCGGGTTTTACCCCTAGGTATATATGTGCCAGATCCGCCTCTACCTACTCGTATCCAGACAAGGATGTATTTTACTGGAAAGCTGAAACAATATCTACATTACCAAAATTCAAGGAATGTATTCTATTCTAATCCTCAATGTCTATCCTAGGGTAATGTTCTCTACTCAGAGTTTAGCTAAATCTAGCTTCTAAGGATATTGACAAACATCCTCTGATACCAACTATTACGCCTCAACCCCAGTGACATAGAGTCGGTACATTATTACATAACATTGTAATGATTACAAGGAAACCAGTCCTAAAGGACAAATCAGTTTAGCTGTCTGGGAAAATAGATTACATACTTGTAGATCATTATTACAACATGAAAAGAAAAAAAACAGTAATTTATTCCATTAGAGACGTCCAATCCTCCAATATTATTCTGGAATGTCACTCATAACTAAAATCTTAATATCTTGAGAAAATAAAATATAATAAAGACGTGACATAAGATGCTCAGTGAAAGTAAATAATTTAGCAGAAGCTATAAACTTTTAATGCAATATGTGTAATAAAATAAAAACCTTTTAAACATAATTTGGAACATAATATGGAAAATGTAAATAAAAAATTACCATATAAAAATACACATGGATATTATAATAGTATAATATTAACATGTAGTAACTAATTTCATAATTAAGGAATGTATTGTACCAGACATTAATTTCTGTGCCAGGGCCTCATGTCAGGACCAATGGTCTATCTATAACTGGACACAAACCTTTAGATCCTCTGTAACCGGACTAAGTCCCGGAAAGCATATGTAACCGGACTCCAACCCGGAGAGCCTCTCTAACCAGACTCCAACCCGGAGGGTTTGCTTCAACCATACTCCATCCTTGAGGGATTACATTTACCAGCCCCGAACCTTGAAAAAACTAGTCCAATACATTCATCAAAAGAAAAGGTTGAAATATAACATAAATATTCATATTATAACTCGCATAAAAAATGTCAATAATTTTTCTATAAACCATGAATGGTATAAAAATAAAAAATCAACAACAAAACATATCACAAAAAATTCAATACAATATGGAATATTTGTATCATAATAAATCAACTTCAAACAAGTTTAAAATCCATTAAAGGATGTTGAGAGAGATGAAAATGATCAGTAAAATGATTTGAGAGAAATACCCATTTTTAATGAAATCGTTTAAAATTCATAAAATTTATTAAGGTAGTCATTTAAAATAGATTTTTGAATCAATGTATCCCATAACACTTTGGAACTATGTAAATGAATTATCATTTCAAAACATTCATGTCCAAATAAATAAATACTTAAAATCATTTTGAAAACATAGACATTAATTAAAAGGATTTAGAAAGATAAATCGTTAAAACATTTAAAATGATGATCTAGTAAAATCGAACCTACCATAACTACATAAAAGATACATTTTGAAACCATTTAAAAAAAATATGGGTATCTATGATAAGTATGTCCTAGAAAATACTTACACATCAATAATCTTGTATAATAATGAGATTGATGAAATAACCCTTACCTCGTTGTAATAAATCGAGTCATATGAACAATAGTAAATGACCACCATATGAATCACATAATATCATAAATATAAAGAAGATCATGATAATACATATCAAATTTTAGTACACAATACACCACATGCATTAAGTGGTGAACAATGGAAATCTCATGGAATTAAAAATGAGATAAGAAACCCATTACAATGTCTCTGACTTGACTCACTTGTATGTTCCTAGTTTTTACTGAATAATAAACTAAAGTTAATTTCTACTATTTAAGAATAATTTCAAGTTTATTATTCATTTTATATCACTTATTACTAAGATATAAAAATTAGTTAATTCTTTGATTTTATCTCAGACATTTTGTCGATGTTCGGAACTTGAGTAAAAATTGATCTTGTTATAATTATAAATTGTCCATGTGGTAAAAATTACATTATATATAGAATTATATTACTAATTTAGATTTCATATATATCATATATTTCAATTATATATTTTTATTTAATATAGTACTCACCATTTGGATATAAGAAATGAAATGCACCGTTCATGGAGACGGTAAGCCGTATGTACACCAGAATGCTTCTTCAATTTCTATTTTGTTTTTTAATGGAATTAAAACATAACGATACATAGGTGTATAATAATTAATCAATAAGATCATATATAATATCATTAAATAAAAAATGTAAACATCCCACATAAGTCATTAATAAGTCATATCACATTGAGGGGGTTGTAGTCCGCAATTCCTCAAATGAAATTACCATGTTTTACCCATAATGGAAACCATAAAGGTATGATATAAATGATAAATAATGAATCAAAAGGAAAACATAAACACAATATATATATCATAAATAAATAAATTTCCATATTAATGGCCCCGATGAAAGGTTGTAGGAGATAATCGAACAATCATCATTTCGTGAGGCGTTAGTTGGCGAACAACACAAATAGTATGTTTGTCACCCATTAGATGGAGTTTTGTGTATGTGTAGTTCGAATAATTCTCATAAAAACTTCCTAGTATATTTAGGATATATTATTTTCATAAATAAAAGGAATAAAAATAGTTTATGGGGGTTGGAGAAGTGAAATAAAACAAAAGAAAAGAAACGAATTTAAGAGAAACTCTTAACTTTATTTTGGGAAACATCCTCTGGTTTGAACCAAAAGGGCTTTTTGAAGTGGATTATGATTATGGTAAGGCATATAGGTATAGTATATAGTTCTTTAGAGATTATTTGGGCAAGGGTTGGAAAAGACAAGTGGCTTGAGAGGTGTGTGGAATGGGTTAGAAGTGGTGTCCTTTTATAAGGGGGCAGGAGGGGCTCTATAAGAATGTGTGAAATTATTATTATATTATATAGTGATATTTGGTTTCATGAGGTACGAAAATAATTAAAGGAGAATATATTATGACTAATGGTCGAAATATAATCATCCAATATGAATGGGAAAGGTTTTGGATATTGTTTTAATATTAATAATCGTATTTATTTATATCATTTATTAATGAGGTAAATAATACATTATTATTTTTTAATAAATAATTTAATTTACTTGATGTATAAATTTTATAAAAAAATTAAATAATGTATGAAATATTTTTATATTTCAAATTATTTTTTATTGTCAAAATTTGTCTTATATAACCCCATTTAGAAATTTATTAACTAATAGTAATTTGATTATTTCATTTTTAATTATACATTATGTTAATTAAAATAAAGTGTCATTATCATATATAAGTGGATTTATGGGGATCCAAAATATACCCAAGGATGATCATGGTCATACATGACCCATCAAATAATATTAGGATATGTGTTAACATAATTCTATACTATTATAATATTCTTTTTACCTTAATTAAAATATTTACCTTTAACATCAGTAAATAAAAGTGAAAAGTTACTATACAAAAAAATTATTTTCATCTCATTGAGCCAAATTTTTATTACTGAGTTTAACCATGTCTCTATTATTGTTTAAATTCAACTTAAATAAGTGGTAAAATTATATTTTATACAAATTTGCAAATTCTCATAGGACGTAGGTAAAAGACGTTAAAAAGTTCAATAAAATTTTTATATTTCTAAAAATATTATAAAATGAATCAAATGAATTATATTTAACATATATAGGTATTATTAATCTACATTTTCCTAAAATACATTTAAATTAAATAAATTATTATTTAAATAAATAGTCGGCTTCATCCAATAAATCAGTGTTTTTTACAATTCATTAAAAATGTAATATTTTAAAAAAAAACACCAAAATATAACTCTATGATAAATTTGATATTTTGAATTAAAAAATTGATTATATTATACCAAATTAAAAACTTATCAGTTTCATTTATTAATTTAAAATTAATTCCCGTTGTCCAAACCAAAAAGCGTGTTTTAAGAAATAATAACATAAAAAATATTTATACTTGTTTCTATCAAATTTCAAAGTGAAATTATTTCAAATGAATTGAATTACATTAAATGGTAAAAATATAATCTATTTATAAAAAAAACCATTAAAATTTATAATTTAAAACAACAAATTATTTGAAATAAAAATATTTTTTTCAGTTAAAAATTTTTATTTTTCACTATTCAGCCAAATATGAAAGTTATTAGAAAAACACAAAAAATATATTAAAACTAAATTCAAATGTCCTGATTCTAAAGAAGATGTTTATTTTGTAAAATTGAATATATAATTTTTTCAAATATTGGATTTAAAAAGGGTTTACAATTAAAAGGCGGTAAAATTGCAATTTTTTTAATAAATACATGTTTTATCTGAAAAAAATGAATATGTTTTTATTTTCATTTTGTTTAAGAAACTCATAATATGGATTCTAAAATTATATGGATTTTATAATGTTCAATATTTAGTTAATACTATTCATAACCTTTTTTAAATGGCTAGTTTGGTATGTCGTGGTGCGCTTGAACTCTGTGATGTGTGTAGTGCAAGTTATTGAATTACATTGAAGAAATAACCTATTATGAAATCATGGGGTGTTATAGAAGGGGCATGGATCCCATGTCACATGACGACCAGGTGGACATCGTGATGTAGTTTTGGTAGGTGTGGAAGAAGGAAGTGGGCCTGGGTATAGGTCGTGGGGAGTAGCCATGTGAGGAAGCAGGTGATGCGGGAGCCCACACATCAGGGTTTAAAGTGATGAAAGTAGTGGGGCGAGATGCCGAAGGTAGCCGCGACGGTATTGGTGGACGCAATGGGTGTGGGAGTTTGGCCGCTAGGTTTCACAGGAGTGGCAGTATGAAAATTCATGTGAGAAGTTTCCTGATTGGAGACTGAAAAATATTAGAAAGGAAATATAATTAAAAAATAAATAAATAAGAAAAATAAAAAGGGAGGCATGGAACCATCATGCAGTAATGGGTTACCCAACATGCATGAATCTCAATTGAGATTGCATATGAATAAAAAAATAATAGTTATATAAATTATAAAAAACATTTATAATACAATTTTTTGTTTGTTACTTATTATTGCGACCTCAGTTTCACAAACCATCAGTGGCATTGGGACACTGACATCATGACGGAAATTATGAGTCCTATATCTGTTTTCTTTTGGGGATTGTTAACCAGATACACTAAACACTAAAATAATAATAATACATTATTATTAAATCATTGGTCATCTCTAACTCCAATGTGTAATGTCCAATTGACTTACCGTCAATAGTGATGTGGCCATGACTTTAAGATGATTGATTTATGTCTAAGGTTGAAAATTAAATTATAGTTCATAGATTGGATCCATGAATCACCCAATATTATTATTATTATTATTATTATTGTGAGATATTGTATCTAATATATCTCTATCATACGGTGTCGAAATGATGAACCATATGTGGAACTGAAATCCTTAAGATGAGGAGGTTATTTTCTAACAATACACTTGAATTTTTGAGAAAATTGAGGTTTGGCTGGGTTGGATCGTACTCGAATCCAAACGGTCCCTCATCACTAAAATGCCTATAACTTACAGTCCGAGTGTCCAATTGACGTGTTATCTTTTGTGTTAGAACCCTTATGACATGATGGAACATCGAGTTACTTTTTCATGGAACTTCATACCAGTAGAAATAAGACCAATGGCTTTAGGAGCGGGTCTACTAGAATCAAGAGTGCTATGAGAAGAAATCTAGTGGTTTTCTGTGGCATGAAAAATA
The DNA here is from genome assembly GCA_963277665.1 of Viscum album. Taxonomy (NCBI): domain Eukaryota; kingdom Viridiplantae; phylum Streptophyta; class Magnoliopsida; order Santalales; family Viscaceae; genus Viscum; species Viscum album. The sequence continues at coordinate 577,608,815 of OY728164.1, forward strand.
AGAGAAACCAATGCGGGTCAGCACTAGTGACTAATACAAGTCAGCACCTGGGACTAATACGGGTCAACACCGATGACCAATACGGGTCAGCAGCAACGACCTATACTGGTCAGCTCCAGCGACCAATACGGTTCAGCATAAGGTGACCAATATGGGTCAGCATACAGTGAGTTATATGGGTCAGTAGTAGTGTTACTATGTATAAGATGATCTGGTTTTAAGACTAGTCATCCTCATTGTAACACCCGGGACTTTTATGAGATATATTTTGTTTTTATGTTATATAAATCATCAACGAAATCTATCACTACACACAACACTTGCTTGGCTTGTTTTACACGCAATCGTGACCTTCCTCGACAGCTTGCATCGTACGCAATACTGTGTTTCACTAAACAATGATATGTTATTAAAATATTATTAAAACTAGCCATTATGAATATTAATAACAACCTTTTAAAATTTTGTAAATTTTATTTTTCAAAGTTGACTTCATTTTTGGATTCGGAATATCCAAATTAGCTTAGGGTGACATATTGGTATTTTTCAGATAACTTTCATATTCTGATGAATAGTGAAAATTACTAAATTTTAATTAAAAAAACTTTTTTTAATCGAAATAATTAATAGTGATAAATTATTAATTTGAGTGGTTTTAAAGTATATTTAGAATATATTTTTACAATTTAATACAATTTTGGTCATTGAATGTAATTTTAAAATTTAAACCAAACATAAACAGCTGTCAATCTTTTGATAGTTATTATCTCTTAAAAACACGCTATTTGTTTTAACGACGATAATTAATTTTTAAAGAAATTAATGAAATTGATGTGTTTTGAATTTGGTAAAATAGACATCCTTTTTTAATTCATTATATCAAATATATCATAGGCCTAATTTTTGGTATTTTTCTGGAAACGTTCATTTTTTTATGAATAGTGAAACCACTAAGTGGTAGGTAAAAAAACTAAATTTTTCATAAAACATAATTTTACCACATCTGTGAGTGGAATTTCCAAAATCCGAGAGACACGGTTAATATCAAGGACTAAAATGTGGTTCAATGAGATGAAAATAATTTTTGGTGAATAGTAACTTTTTACTTTTTTACCACGGTTAAAAGTAAATAGGGTAATTAAGGGTAGAAATGATATTATTATTACCCTCACACATGTCACAATTCTATTGGATAACTGTAATTTGACCAAAAACAACCTTAGGAATAAAATATGACCATTTAGGCCCACATGGATTAGATTAGGACATTTATTACCAATTTATTTAAAGAAGGGTTAAAATAGATAAAATCAATTTTTAATAACTAAAACATTTTTAATATAGGGTTATACATAAGATAAATTTGACTATAAATATTAATTAGAAAGATACAAAGATTACCTACATAATGGTATTTTATTTTTAATTTATAGACATTAAATAATTTAATTTATTTATGACACAAAGATGATGCAGTAATTATCTTATTAATGATATCTTGACATAATTGATGTTATAAATACCCAAATAAATGTAATTTGAGACTTTTTATGAATTCAAATAATTTTCAAGGTTAATATGACATGTTAGTATTGATTTAATTAACTTGGGTCTAACTAATCATTCTGTTATGATTTTCACAAAAATCAATTACAAAATAGTGTCAAAATTGACATAAAATAGTTTTTAAAACAAATATTATATTATTAATTTTTAGTTTATTCTTAAAAATATAAGGATTTGCCAAATGACTTATATATGGTTATATATATTAATAATAAAAAACTTTGGGTTCTTTTGTCTTGTTATAGTAAGGTTATTAACCTTATAGTGAAAGAACACAAAAAGACACAGTAAAAGTAAAATTATCTAACTTAAAGTTAAATATAAATGATAAGGCTAAAATAGGAACCTAAACATTTATAAATTCTATTGGATGAGGGGATTTTGACCGATCCCCTCTTTAACCTCTAAATAAATCAATTTGAAGCTATTTAAAACCGAATTTGGCTTTATAATAAAATAATATTTTTAGTTTTTCCAATGGAGCCCCTCTCCTCCCATAAAAAAGGGCACCTCCTCCCCCTCTTCCTCACACCACTTTGAGCCTTCAAGATCAGCCAACCCCTCCCAAATTCTCCTCTCCACTTTCTATAGACATCATAGAGGTCCTGGTCTTCTTCATAGACCAATTTAAGTGCCCTAAAATGAGGTCTCAACGAAGCTTTTCAAAGAAGAGGTAATGTCTGTTACCGATTATTTCAACTTTATTTCTTCTTCCACTTATTCTTCTTTAGTTGTATCATTATGAAGTAATAACATCAGTATCACTCATATACTGATATGTTATTATAAGTATGAAACAACACTATTTCACCATCTATCCATCCTATGGAAAACGAAATCACCACGCGTGCGTACGTACGGAATACCATTTCCACACCATGGTGTAAACTATTTTCCACCACCACCTTATTTGGATGGGTATAATGGTCTAAATAATGACTATATATGATTATTGTAAAGTGATATTGATTCTGAAATAGTATACATACACTCCAATACAATTCCATGATCATGGGAACGATATCATTGCTCGTGTGTACGTACGGAATACCGTCTCCACGATGTGATGCGACTCGTTCTACATGATATTCATTGAATAATGATTATATAAATGAATTGAATGAATGAATATGATATATATTACAAAAATACTATTCTGGAAATGAGGTATCTATAACCTAAAAATAAAAATAATAATTTATTCGACAAAACACGCATAAGAACAAAAAGTAATAAACACCCGAATAATAAGTAATAATGAAATATTACTAATAAGAATCTAAGAATATGACCATATATGATATCATAAAAATAGGTATGATTCTCAAATAATTAAATAACATTATTTAAATCATTATACAGGAGGTTCGGACACTTACGAAGCAAATCAGACCTAAGGTATGTGAAAATATAACAATCTCATTTTTATCCGAGATTGTTTATACTTTGGTATTTACTGGGGTGTATTTTATCATCCATATACATGATTCATCAATATGAAATATTTATATCCTTCTACAATAGTTTATATCCAATTTTACCCTTCGGTGAGTTTTTAGTAAAAGATATGAAAGGAATCTTTTTTCGTTTTTCGTACGAGGTACTTTTTGACTTTTCCGACAAAAGTACGAGAAGAAAGTTTTTTTAACTTATACGACATGAATGGATTTTTAAAACATTATTTCCAAGAAGATTCCATTACAAGTTTTCAAGTTTATTTTTAATCAACTTCTTTTAGTTTAGAATTGTATGACATGTTAAAAAAGGAAAAGTGTTTTTGAAGTAGAAAATATATTTTCTTCAATAATGGTTCTATTCCTATTATTACATTTATTTGATTATGTTGTTATGGAAATATTTATATGAATTCCTTTATCTTATATGAATTGTTTTATGATGTCACTATGTATAAGATTCCCATTTTTTTTACATGGGTTATGCTCTGAAGTATGGTTTATGATTTTGTGGCACACATAAGAATGGTATCATTGTGAGATGGGTGGGACCTATATATCCCTCCAATGCATTAGGTAAATAATTTATATCTCATGAGATAGTGATGGCTGGAATGGCAGGTTAAGCCGGTTCAGTGAAACAGGACTGAAATGAGGAGTGAACTCGGTTCAGAAATGGACTTTGTCCACTAAGATAGTCTTGGCAACGAGTCTTGACTAATAAGAAATGATTCTCTAGGATTATGTGTATATGACACAAAGTTTCATGTTTTATGTTATGATTATTGGGATTACATTTCACTACTATGATTTATCCCATGCTATGAAATTATGATCTCTTTTGCAGGTTAAGATTTCCAAAAGTTATGTTCTTTTGTATATGATGTGATTGATATTTCTTTTGTTTACCCTTACTGAGAATTTGAGCTCACCCTATTGTATGTTTTATTTCCCCAGGTCAGGTAGAAGGTTATTAAGTAGGATATTCCAAAAAGGGACTATAGATATGATGAAATAAATAGGAGGGAAATTAGATGCTTTATGAACTAGTTGTTTATGTTTCCCAGTTTCTGAATACTCTATACCTATACAGTAATTTCCTAGCTTAGTTATATGTTGTAATAAGTATGCTTCAGTTATGAAATAATAACAATGTATGTAAAGTATGGGTAGTTATAGTTGGTATCAGAGGAAAGGTATAGTCAACCTATGGAAACTAGGATTTAAAATCCTTAGTAAGAATCCTAAGGATTAGTCTAGAAATAGAACACAATCTTAGTGTTTTAGAAATGGTCATGAATAACCTAGGATAAGACCTTAAGTGTGTAATTTTATTCGTGATTATGTGGTTTTTGTTATTATAATTAGTGTTGCTCACACTATTCTTCTTGGTTTTAGTCAATGGATGGAACCCGAAGAAACTGTGTTAATGCAGAATGCGACGGGAAATGCAATGATTTTCCCCCTAAGAAACCAAACGTTATGGGAGATGGAATGAAAAATTGTGTAACCATGCTCACAAAACATTCTCAAGCTATGAATCATGCAGGACTTCCCAACGAGCAACGGAAGGAGAAACATTCTGCTGAATCCTTCATGAGGCAGCGTCCACCTTCATTCAGCTGGTCTACTGATCCATTAGTTGCTGAACAATGGATTAGTACTGCTGAAAAGATATTTTCAGTTCATCAATGTTCTGAACATGAAAAATTCATCCTAGTAGTGTATCATTTGGAAGGAGATGCTGATAAATGGTGGAATATTATTAAGAATACGAGGAAATGGTATGAAATTGAGTCCATGGAATGGGACAAGTTCAAGAACTTATTTTTCAATAAGTATTTACCTCGTATTCTCCGAACAACGATGGAGAAAGAGTTTCACGAACTGAATCAAAAGGATGATGAATCTATTGGTACCTATGAAACAAATTTTACAAGACATTCAAGGTACGCTTCTGTTATTATTATCCAACCTTAGAGTAAGATCGATCAATTATTTAGTGGCTTAAAACCAAGTCTTTGGAGGGCATTATCCATAAGGGACTTCAATAGCTACGAGAAAATCGTTCGATGTGCTCTCAAAGTTGATATGGAGATAGGAGTAACCCATCAGTCATATGGGTTTGATAAGAAGAGGAAAATGGAATTCAAAGGAAAATATAAAGAGCACATTGAAAAAAAGATGAGCTTTCCCTTATGCTCAATGTGTGGAAAAAAACATGGGGGAAGTTGTCTTAAAGGGACTAGTAAATGTTTTAAATGTGGAAAGGAAGTTCATCGGGCATTTGAATGCCGGAATGATGGGAAGAATATGTCTATGGATACAAACAAAGGAAAGGATAGACAGAATGAACCTTGTACACTTCAATATTTCAGGTGCAAGGAGATGGGGCATTATGCCAATCAATGCCCAAATCCAAGGGTTGATGATGATGGTCGACGTCAACAAACTCTTAAGGCTAATGTCAAAGGAAAGTCACAGGCAATTTCTATCAGCGATGTGGAGTACGATAATGATCTAGTGAAAGATACACTTACCATCCACTCTAATGTAGCAAATGTTTTATTTGATTTTGGATCCTCCCACTCTTTTATTTCTGAAGAATTTTCTAAGAGAATCACCGTATGACCTCAACAATTTGATGTTGAGTTAGCTGTGAAAACCCCTAATTGCACAACAGTCGCATCAAAAGTTTATAATTCTTCCCCGATTGATGTTTTTTGGAAAGTGCTTCCTGCAAATCATGTGATCCTTCCTATAGTGGAATTTGATCTGATACTTGACATGGATTGGCTTTCTATATATGGAGATCATATCAATTTCCAAAGAAGGGATGTAACATTTCATATTCCAGATCAATATATGATCGTCTATCGATGTAAGGATGAACATAACCTTCCAGTGGAAGTTTCTTCCATCTTATGGGTCTTGATTCCACTAAATGAGGGTTATTTATCTCAAATGGCTGGAGAAAAACTCACGATTAAGAATATGCCCATTGTACGGGAGTTTGATGATGTCATTCCAGAGGAATTGGCAGGTCTTCCACCAAATCGTGAAGTTGAGTTTTCAGTAGAACTCGTACCGGGTGCTTTGCCTATTTCAAAGACACCTTATAGAATGTCCCCAATTGAGTTACAGGAATTGAAGAAGAAACTTCAATAGAATCTTGATAAGGGATTCATACGCCCTAGTGCGTCACCTTGGGGATCACCTGTTCTGTTTGTTAAGAAGAAAGATGGATCAATGAGACTCTGCATTGTTTATCGAGAACATAACAAGATCACTATCAAGAAAAAATATCCTCTCCCATGCATTGATGACTTATTTGACCAAATATGCGGAGATCAATACTTTTCCAATATTGATCTTCATTCAGGGTATCATCAATTAAGGGTCAAAAGGGAGGATATACCAAAGACGACTTTTCGTACAAGGTATAGACACTATGAATTTATAGTGATTCCATTTGGTCATACTAATCCCCCTTCTATCTTCATGGATCTGGTGAATAGAGTCTTTAGATACTATCTTGATTAGTTTGTGGTAATCTTTATAGACGATATTCTTGTATATTCAAATAGAAAAGAAGAACATGAAGATCACTTGAGAATTATATTGAAGACCCTGAGAAAGGAAAAGAATTATGCCAAATTTACCAAGTGTGAATTTTTGCTTCAAAAAGGTTCATTTTGGGGTCACATAATCTCAAAAGAGGGGATATCTGTGGATCCATCAAAAACAGAGGTTATCGAAAGATGGTCTAGACCAACAACAGTAACTGAGATTCGATGTTTTCTTGGTTTGGATGGATATTATCGACATTTTGTGAATGATTTATCACGATTATCTAATCCACTCATCAGGTTGACTTAGAAACGAGTTAAGATTTTTTGGATGGAGGAATGTGAAGAGAATTTCAAGGAGTTGAAAACAAGGTAATCTAGTGCACCTGTGCTCACACTGCCTTGTAGTGGAGAAAGGATTGTGATCTACAGTGATGAATCCAAGAAGGGATTGGGGTGTTTTCTTATGAAAAATGATATGGTGATAGCTTATGCCTCACGACAGTTGAAAATCCATGAGAAAAATTACCCAACTCATGATTTGGAGTTAGCTGTTGTAATCTTTGCATAAAAGATTTGGAGGCATTATCTTTATGGAGAAAGGTGTGACATTTATACTGATCAGAAATGTTTAAAGTATATTTTCACACAAAAGGTGCTGAATATGCACTAAATAAGATGGTTGGAGCTGATTAAGGATTACGACTGCTCAATCCATTACCACCCTGGGAAAGCAAACAAGGTGGAAGATGCACTAAGTCGACAAGACCATGGCAGTTTGTCCATGATGAGGATCAAAAAAGATCCAATATTTATGGATTTAAAAAAGATGGATCTTGGAATTATAATGGAAGGGGAAAAATCTTATCTTTCACAAATGAATGTTCAACCATCTATACATGTGAAGATTAAAGAGGCACAGAAAGAAGATGTAGAGTTACAAAAGAATGTCAGAAATGTACCTGAATTCAACCTTGATTGTGATGGGATAATAAAGTTCAGGAATCGGGTTTGTGTTCCTCCCATCCCAGAATTAAAGAAGGATTTACTGGATGAGGCTCATAGTTCTTCATTCTCTATTCATCCTAGAAGCATGAAGATGTATAGGGATCTGAAAGAGTACTTCTGGTGGGATGGCATGAAAAGAGATATTGTTGAATATGTCTCTCGATGCTTGGTTTGACAGTAAGTTAAAGCTGAGAGACAGAAGTCTAAGGGGATGTTACAACCATTACCCATACAAGAATGGAAATGGGAAAACATCACTATGGACTTTGTCACAAGACTTCCTAAAACATCCAAAGGCAATAATGCTATCCAAGTCATAGTTGATCATCTTACAAAGTCAGCACACTTCATTGCTATTAGAGAGGATTTCTCTCTGGATCAGCTTGCCAGGATATATGTGAAGGAAGTGGTAATATTGCATGGAGTACCACTTTCTATTATATTTGATCAGGATCCGAGGCTTACCTCAAAGTTCTGGAGAAGTCTTCATCATACTCCGGATACAGAGTTGAGTTTCAACACTGCTTATCATCCTCAGACAGACGGTCAGTCTGAGAGAACAATTCAAACTCTAGAAGATATGTTGAGAGTTTTATCTATGGATTTAAAATGTGGTTGGGATCATCACCTACCTTTGGTGGAATTTTATTATACTAATATCTTTCACTCCAGTATTCAGATATCTCCTTATGAGGCTCTCTATGGAAAGAAATGAAGGACTTCAACTAGCTGGGATGATGTTGGGGAAAGAAAGCTATTAGAACCTGATATTGTTGATGAGATGGCAGAAATGGTCCGATCTATTCAACAACACATAAGAGAAGCTCAGAGTCGACAGAAAAGCTATGCCGACAACCGAAGAAAAGAACTAGAGTTTGAAGTGGCGGATAAAGTGTTCTTACGAATATCTCCCTAGAAGAGGATCATGAGATTTGGAAAGAAGGGGAAGTTGAGCCCTAGATATATCGGTCCTTTCGAAATACTGGATCGTGTTGGAAAGGTATCTTACTGATTGGAGCTTCCACCGAATTTATCTCAAGTTCATGATGTGTTCCATGTATCTCTCCTGAGAAAGTACATACCTAATCCCTCACATGTACTCAGCTCAGAATTTGTACCACTAGAGCAAGATCTTTCTTATGAAGAACAGCCAATAGAGATTCAGGATCATAGCGAAAAAGTCCTACAAAACAAGACCACTCGCTTGGTTAATGTTTTATGTAGGAACCACCAATTAGAAGAAGCTACATGGGAGCTTGAGGATATGATGTGGGAGAGGAATCCTCATCTGTTTCTTACAAAGTGACGAATTTCGAGGGCGAAATTCATTTTAAGGGGGTAGAATGTAACACCCGGGACTTTTATGAGAAATATTTTTTTATGTTATATAAATCATCAAAGGAATCATTCACTAAACACAACACTTACTTGGCTTGCTTTACGCGCAATCGTGACCTTCCTCGATAGCTTGCGTCGTACGCAATAACAAGTTTCACTAAACAACGATATGCTATTAAAATATTATTATAACTAGTCGTTATGAATAGTAATAACCACCTTTTAAAATTTTGTAAATTTTATTTTTCGAAGTGGACTTCATTTTTGGATTCTGAATATCTAAATTATCTTAGGGTGAAATTTTGGTACTTTTCGGATAACTTTCATATTCTGATGAATAGTGAAAATTACTAAATCTTAATTAAAAAAAACTTTTTTAATCGAAATAATTAATAGTGATAAATTTTTAATTTTAGTGGTTTTAAAGTATATTTAGAATATATTTTTACCATTTAATACAATTTTGGTCATTGAATTTAATTTCAAATTTAAGCCAAACATAAACAAGTGTCAATCTTTTGATAGTTATTATCTCTAAAAAACACGCAATTTGTTTTGACGATGAGAATTAATTTTTAAATAAATTAATGCAACTGATGTGTTTTGAATTTGGTAAAATATATATAATTTTTTAATTCATAATATCAAATATATCTTAGGCCTAATTTTTGGTATTTTGCTGGAAACGTTCATTTTTTGATGAATAGTGAAACCACTAAGTGGTAGTTAAAAAGACTGAATTTTTCATAAAACTTACTTTTACCGCTTCTTTCAGTGGAATTTCGAAAATCCGAGAGACACAATTAATATCAAGGAATAAAATGTGGTTCAATGAGATGAAAATAATTTTTGGTGAATAGTAACTTTTTACTTTTTTTCCACGGTTAAAAGTAAATAGAGTAATTAAGGGTAAAATTGATATTATTATTACCCTAACACATGTCCTAATTCTAATGGATAAGTGTAATTCGACCGAAAACAACCTTAGGAACAAAATATGACCATTTAGGCTCACATGGATTAGATTAGGACATGTATTATCAATTTATTTAAAGAAGGGTTAAAATAGTTAAAATCAAAGTTTAATAACTAAAGCATTTTTAATATAGGGTTATACATAAGATAAATTCGACTATAAATATTAATTAGAAATATAAAAAAATTTCCTACATAATTGTATTATATTTGTAATTTTTAAACATTAAATAATTTAATTTATTTATGACACAAAGATGATGCAGTAATTATCTTAATAATGAAATATTGACAAATTGATGTTATAAATACCCAAATAAATGTAATATGAGTCTTTTTATGAATTACAATAATTTTCTAGGTGAATATGAGATGTTATTATTGATTTAATTAATTTTTTTCGAACTAATAATTCTGTTATGATTTTCACAAAAATCAATTACTAAATAGTGTCAAAATTGACATAAAATAGTTTTTAAAACAAATATTATATTATTAATAGTTATTTTATTCCTAAAAATCTAAGGTTCAGACAAATGACTTAGATAAGGTTATATATATTAATGATAAACAACTTGGGTTTCTTTTGGCTTCTTATAGTATGTTCATTAACCTTATAGTGCAATAACACAAAAAGAAACAGTAAAAGTAAAATTATCTAACTTAAAGATAAATATAAATGATAAGGTAAAAATAGGAACCTAAACTTGTCTAAATTCTATTGTATGAGAGGATATCGACCGATTACCACCTTAGCTTAGAAATAATTCAATTTGGTGCTATTTAAAACTGTATTTGGCTTTATAATAAAATAATATTTTTAGTTTTTCCAAAGGAGCCCCACTCCTCCCTTATAAAAGGGAACATCCCCCCCCCCTCTTCCTCACACCACTTTGAGCCTTCATGCTCGGCCAGCCCCACCACTTTATCCTCTAAAATTACCTAGAGACATCCTAGAGGTCTTGTTCTTCTTCAAAGACAAATTTTAGTTCCCTAAAAGTAGGTCTCAAAGAAGGGCTTCAAAGAAGAGGTAATGTCTGTTACCGATTCTTTCAAAATTATTTCATCTTCCACTTCTTTTTCTTCAGTTTTTTCATTATGAAGTAATAAAATCAGTATCACTCACATACTGATATGTTATTATAATTATGAAACAACCCTATTTCACCGTCTATCCGTCCTACGGAAAACGAAATCACCGCGCGTGCGTATGTACGGAATACCGTCTCCACGCAGTGGTGTAAACTATTTTCCACCACCACCTTACTTGGATTGGAATAATGGTGTAAATAGTTACTATATATGATTATTGTAAAGTTATATTGATTCTGAAATAGTATACATACAGTCCAATACAATTCCACGATCATGTGAATGATATCATCGCTGGTGCGTACATACGGAATACCGTCTTCACGATGTGATGCGACTCGTTCTACATGATCTTCATTGAATAATGATTATATAAATGAATTTAATGAATTAATATGATATATATTACACTAATACCATTCTTTATATGATTTCTCTATAACCTACCAAGAAAAATAAGAATTTATTCGACAAAACACGCATAAGAACAAAAAGTAATAAACACCCGAATAACAAGTAGTAATGAAATATTACTAATAAAAAGATAAGAATATTACCATATATGATATCATAAAAATATGTATGATTATGTAATAAGTAAATAACATTATTTAAATCATTATACAAGAGGTTCAGATACTTACGAAGCAAATCGGACCTAAGCTAAGGGAAAATATCAAAATCTAATTTTTATCCGAGATTGTTTATACTTTGGTATTTACTGAGGTGTATTTTATCATACACAACCATGTTTCCTCAATATGTAATATTGATATCCTTATACAATATATTATATCCAATTTTACCCTTTGGAGAGTTTTTAGTAAAATATATGAAAGGAATCTTTTGACGTTTTTCGTATGAGGCACTTTTTGACTTTTCCGAAAAAAGTATGAGAAGAATGTTTTTTTAACTTATACGGAATGAATGGATTTTTAAAAAATTATATCCAAGAAGCTTCCCTTACAAGTTTTCAAGTTTATTTTTAATCAACTTGTTTTATTTTATAATTTTTTGACATGTTAAGAAAGGAAAAGTGTTTTTGAAGTAGAAAGGTTATTTTCCTCAAGAATGGAGTTCAAGTGTTTTATCAATATTATTTTCCTTCTAAGATAATAAAGGTTTATGTTTCTATCCTTATTATTACATTTATTTGATTATGTTGTTTTGGAAATATTTTTATGAATTCCTTTATCTTATTTGAATTGTTTTATGATGTCACGATGTTTAAGATTCCCATTTATATTACATGGGTTATGATATGAAGTATGGTTTATGATTTTGTGGCAGACATAAGAATGGTATCATTATGAGATGGGTGTGACCTATATCTCCCTCCAATGCATTGGGTAATGATTTTAAATCTCATGAGATAGACATGGCTGGAACGGCAGGTTAAACTGGTTTAGTGAAACAGGAATGAAATGAGGAGTGAACTCGGTTCAGAAATGGACTTTGTCCACAATGATAGTCTTGGAAATGAGTCTTGACTAATAAGAAATGATTCTCTATGATTATGTGTGTATGAAAAAATGATTCATGTTTTATGTTATGATTATTGGGATTACATTTCTATACAATGATTTATCCCATGTTATGAAATTGTGATATCTTTTGCAAGTGAATATTTCCAAAAGTTATGTTCTTATGTATATGATGTGATTGATATTTCGTTTGTTTACCCTTACTGAGCATTTGAGCTCTCCTTTTTGTATGTTTTATTTCCCTAGGTCATGAAGAAATTTATTAAGTAGGATAAGTCAAAAAGAGACTCTAGATATGATGAAAGAAATGGGAGTCAAAGTAGATGCTTTATGAACCATTTGTTTATGTTTCCCAGTTTCTAAAGACTCTATACCTATATGGTCCTTTCCTGGTTTTGTTATATGTTGTAATAAGTATGCTTCAATTCTGAAGTAATAACAATGTTTGTAAAGTACGGGTCGTTATACTTATCCCATTAACCTAGAAATTATACCGTTAGAGTGAGCTTTCTCTATTTCTTTGTACATTATGAATTATATCATGCTTGTGATATTTCATACCATGGTACATGTTATTGCACCCTCGATGGACTGAGGTGCGATAATCTTCTTACTGGAGCGACGGAGATATCATAGGTTGAACTAGATCTGTGTTCCCCCACTGAATGCAATGTTGAGGAGTGGACCTCTTCACTTGGGTTCCCTTGGTCTTTCCTTGGGTGAAAGACCGTGACAACGTGACCTCTAGTGCTAGGAACTACATGAAGATCTAGCAGATAGTAATTGATGGAGCATGTCATTTCGTACGTACAATTAGCAATGGTTGAGTTTTACATCATCGAGCAATTCTCTCAAACGGCTTCCATTAGAGATGGCCCGCGCATGGATTGTGTACTCTTAATCCTTCAGTTACGCTTTGAGACTTGATTGGAAATCATTGTAATGGATTCAACATCAGAGCCTTATGTACCATTGTGAATGAGAATAGTATATCTGGATTCCCTGTGTATATGTATGGTCATATACCTGGTGTGAGCTATGAGATGAAGATCCACTAACTCATCAATTTGGGTTTCTTTGATAGATCATATTTACAATTGGGTGGAGCTATACTCTTTATGTTCACTATTGTTGTACCTTGTTCTCTCTTACTGCTCCCCTCTTTAGAACCTCCATTGAGTCTCCCTAGAGCCTTTAGGGATTCATTCTGAGTATTCTTATACTCAACCTTTCTCGGGATTTCCCTGCATTGGGTGTTCCCTTTCAGATGATGGATAGGATGATCGTGATATCAGAGGTGCTTAGGGATACAGGGTGCACGAACCGCAAGCAGTGGTCGTACCTTGGGATTCATGAGTGGGACTCATCCAGTTCTTTTACTTTATCACATGTTTCTAGGATGTGGCACTTCACTAGTTGGGTTTGTTTTTTCCAATTTCCCATTCATTATTAATTTTCTTATACCTGTACATTTTATAGGTTATTGCACTTATGTTGGTTCCTTTTACACAACATTTTGGTACCTTTCTCTAATTTTCATCTACACTTTCCTTGAGTTGGCTGCGTATGGTAGTATAGGTTCTCATGAAAAGTCCCCCCCAAGATTGTTTTGTCTTCAATGCTAGTCATTAGCCCCTAGCCTATAGAGGTGGGCTAGTAGTAGCAGCACATCGAGACCCAGTACGAGTCGGGTCATGACAAAGTGGTATCAATGTGAGGTTCAACCCTTCAGACGTTCTATGGAAATTTCCCTAAAATGGTATTGGTTATGTTTAGGGAATCATTTTCGAAGTGTCTCAAGAGTGGTTATTAGGAAAAGGAGTCTAGTGAATGTACGAGCTACCGACATACCCATTCAAAATGACCCTAATTTCTGGCTTGTCAACTCAGATCCCTGAGAAACCTATTGTAGGTAACAATGGTAAATGAATCATATAGGTTTGTGTCTTTGAATATTATTATAAATTCATTTCCAAATCATTCAGGATATATATATATATATAGATGTGCTCACTCGACCATGGTACTCCTTGATAACATTTAGGAAGTCTCTATGATGACATCCATCCAAGATATTATCTATGGTTCATGGAGACGATCCTGTGAGCGAAGAGGCCTTAGTTTTGGACCCATCATTAGAGCCCCTTTCTCGATGAGGTCTTGTAGATCACCCCCACCTATTGGGTAGTAGACTGCCCCATTAGAGAGGGATGAGGACATGCACAAGTTAGGAACCCATCGCAAGTTCCAGTGCTGGAGACCTTTGACGTTCCATAGTGATAAATACCCTCAGGGAGATATTTTTTGTCTATAGCCAGTGGTCCACCTCTTTAGGCTTGTACCAAAAATGACAGATCGGATAACAGTTTTTGTAGAAGACCTTTTCCCCAGAGCAGTTGGACGTTGGTGGAGTTTAGTTACATAGAAACACAATATGTTGGCACTATAATGGGACAACATCCTTCAATGGTTTCTTGAGGAGTTCTACCCATACTACTTGGGATCTATTTGACTTCAGGAGCTCCTCCAGTTATTTCATGGAGGGATGACGACGATTGAGTATGTGACTGTGTTCACAGACCGTGTTCACTACTTTTTAGACAATATCTATCATGGTAGTTACCATGAATAGATGTTCGAGTGGTGAATCTATTTAGAGGTCTATGCTAGCATAGTGCCCTTATGAATCCCCACCTATAACGAGGTGCTAGAGTAGAGGTAGAGAGCTTCTTGTCAGGCCATACACCTAGTTGTTTTAGTGATCACAACATATCTAAGATTTCTTTTTCATCTAGAAGACAATAGATGACGATATCTCAATTTAGGAGATCTTGTCATGATTAGTCATAGGAACGTAGTGTTATGAGACCTAGACAGCATAGTGGAAGCATGGTGAAAAAATCCCTCTGATTTATCCACTCCATGTGTGGTTGTGAAGCATATGCCCTTAGCTGGAAGTGCAAGATGTCCCAGACTCACCTATTACAGGAAGTTTCATAGTAGTTAACTTCCCTACAGCTGACCATGGTGGAATATGAGGTTATAAATTTTCATTAGTCAATGGTGTTGACTCATTAACATCTGGACCGTGTAAGAGGGCATCAGTTTTGATTCATCGACTGTGAAATAATGTGTGACCAAATATCCTTAGTTGTTTCAGCATATGGATATTTATGAAGGAGGGAATCACGAGAAACTATTATAGTGACAAACAATGATTCTAGTAGTGATATGGGATGTAGAGTATCAGTTGGGGAGGCAGACATTAATATGACTTCTATCCGGTCAATTCGAGATTGTGCAAGGAGATTGTGAGGTTTCATACGGCATTGCCTTATACCAAATATTGTTGTGGGTACACGACATCTTAAACATGTCCCAAATGAGATGATACATATGTGTTCCTATACACATCCTCAACTGAAGAAAGCCTTATGATGGTGGACCACCCCTTTGGTCACCATTCATCGGCAGCACCGAAACATGCAGGTTTCCCTAGGAAATTGATAGCTATGTGCATGCTCGGTATCCTATGTAGTTTCCATAGTTTACTTTTTATAGAAGAAAATATTGAAATAGGGAACAATGTAGAGGCCCTGTTTATTCCAAATAAGACATTGAAATGTTTCTAAGAATATTTCTAGAGTTTGGACCTGAGATGACTTAGAATTTCGAGGCTCGATATGACTAGAATTAACATTATAAAAAATTTAGTGTTTTTATATTATGCACGCGTGGTTTAAAAATTAAAGTGGTATACCTCTTATACGGTTGTTTGGATAAAATATCAGAGACCAGAGTTGGGCCTGGATCGCGGTGTTTCCCCTAGGCACAACATAAAATAAGTCGGTGTGTGATGTTCAGACCCCTCATTCATTAGTGGTGTGTTAAATGGATAAATTAATTTATAAATTAATTTATTTAATATCCAAAACCTAAAATAAATCATTGAAAAGGGATCATATGAAAAATCAAAGGCCACCGATGAGGTCAGAACGTAGTCTTTACACTAAGAAGGGTGTAAACTTTGTCAGTGTTAGGTGTTCGGCTTATGCGCCGTCATGGGAAAATAATTAAATAATTAAATAATTGGTTATTTATTTATTTGATTAATATAATTTAACATTATGAGAGGATATAATTTCAAGGTTATGAGATCTTGGCCCCATAACCATTTTTCCAATGACTCCTCCTCATCTCCTATCCTTACCTCTCACTTGATGAACAATGATGAATACTTGGATCCAGGCGGATCTAAACAAGAAAAATGAAACATCTTCTTCTCATTGTTGTGAATGTGAAATCATCATCAACAATGAATAGATCCAATACAGGTTGGATTTATCTTTTTGTATTCATTTCCATGGCTTAATTTTTTCACGACGAACAAGAATTAAATGAATTAATTCACAAATCGAAAAACAATGGATTGAATCAATTTCATCTTGTTTATCTTGAGAATGAAAATATTTAAGTATGATAAATCTCTATTTTTTAATTAATTTGGTTCCCGATTCACAAAAACAATTTCCAAATAAACACATCTATTGATCTGCACATAGACCATTATCTTTGATATTTCTTTATTCAGGCGTTCTTTGTCACAAAATAATTAGTCACGTCAAGAAATCAATGCATTAATGAGAAAGGCACACGAGAGTAGAGATATCATCATGAGGACCGTGAATCACTTTTTGTTGCATTTTCGGTCTTATAATGAAGCAGTAGTGTCTTGCGGAAGGGGACACACAGTGGCGGTCCAGCGCGGTTGTGGCATGCATCCAGCGAGGTGGTTCGAATATGCTACAGCCCAAGGTGGTTCACTGTGGAGGGAGCAAGAGGATGGGATGGCAGCAAGCGTATTAGGCATGGCTCCCAAGCGGCATGAATTCCCATAAGATAGAAGGATGCAGTTATTGTGGGTGAGAAGGAAGGAAGAGGCCGTAGTTACAGGTCGTGGGGAACAGCCGCGTGAGGAAGCTGGTGATGCTGGAGCCGGCACATCATAGATTTATGGTGAGGACAGCAGCGGTGTGACATACCAGAGGCAACAACAATGGTTTTGTCAAACACAACTGGTGTAGGAGGTTGGAACCTATTGTTCATTGGAGATGCATTGTGAAAATTCATGGGAGAAGTTTTTTGATTAGAGAGAGAAAATTATTTGAAGGGAAATAAAATTAAAAGAAAAATAAATAATAAGAATCAAAAGGGAGGCGTGGAACCCAAACCCACCAAATGGTTTCCCCATTTACTTGAATCTTTGTTGAGATTACATATGGAGAAAAATAAAAAAAATAGTAACATAAATAATGTTATTTTTTTATAAAACCATTTTTCATTCGTAACTTATCTGTGTGATCTCGGTTTAACAAACCATCAGCGGCTTTGTGACCCTAACTTCAAGATGTACATTATGAGCCTAATATTAGATTTTTTTTTGGGTTTTTGGAACGAATACCTAAAACACATGAATAATAACTATATATTGTTATTATGAAATTTTTGATCTGTCTAAACACATACGTGCGATGTCTAATTGACTTACTGTCAGTGCCTACGTAACCCTGTCATTAAGAAACTTTATTTAAGTCTAATATTGAATATTAAATTTTATTTCATGGCTCAGTTCCATGAAACAACAAATATTATTATTGTTATTATAAATGTAGGATTTTTTATCCCACATATCACCCTCATACGGTGTTGAAATGGAAAACCTTTTGCAGTGATGAAATTCTTGAGACATGGTTGTCCTATTGAGACACCCCACATGACATTCAGAGAAAGATTGAGTTCTATCAGGTTGTATTGTACTCGAATCCATCTAGGCCATTTGAACTAAATTTCATATAGCTTACAGACTGAGTGTATGATTGACAGTCTGTCCGTTGTGTTGTATCATTTATGACATGAAATATCATTGTGTTACTTCCTCCTGGAACTTCGTACCAGTTGAATTATAAATGACGGATTGTGCAGTACTTCTCCAATAATATGGAATGCTATGAGTGTAAATCTGGTGGCTGGTTATGACATGTTGTAATTTTGACAAAGCATTGTCGTGCACGCTCTCGAAAATATTTATAACTAATTGCAGCACAGGGGCTGACCTAGGATGAACTTTTGAGGAGCTGTCATGGTAAATCACTCACTACTTCTAATTAACTTATATAAATATATAATAAAATTTTCAGAAATGGATATTGAGAATTGAAAATGAAATAATAAAATTAATCATACAATGCAATGCAAACTGAATGAATGCAAACAAAATGATGTTTGAAAGAAAAGAGATATTCCCGAGAGAATCACCCAGATTAATCCTTCATCATCTCATTATTAGTTTCAAATTTAATAAATAAACACACTCCATCGTATGTGTGAATATCCTCTTTTATATGTGGTTTTGAATATGAAGTGCTCTCAACGATCGCCGAGAGATCGAACATCCACCTCCTCGATCGAGGGAAAATATTATAAAAGAGAAAGTTGAGTCTCTGGTGGCAAGTGGAGACACAAAGGCGCCTTTCCCACTTAGATCCCCCTAAACCTAACTCCAATTAAATAAGACACAATTAATATTAATGTGAAAATACTTTGGTTCAAACCTGGATTGATCCCCCGGGAAGTTCCACGGGTTAGCTACTCATGATCACAAGTAGAAGAGATCACGATGGAGAAGAAGGGGGTGGAAGAACAAAAGAAAAAAAATGAGAATGAGATGAAGAAGATAAAAATATATTAAAAATGCATTATACTATTACAATGGAAATAAACTACAAAGCAATACAAAAAATGGACACACAGAAGTGCCAATGCTTTGAGAAAGGGTGAAGATACATATTTATATGAAGAAGAGGTGAATAATTCACACCAAAAACATTTAATCCGGAAGTTTCCATGTGAATGTTTCACCAAATGACCGAATTTGTAATTGGTGTCTTAATTAATTTTGTGCCATAATATCTCCTCTGTTTGCTCCCAAAATTTCAGCTTTATTTTCCATTGGATGTAGTAGGTATGACCGATTCCATCCAAGACATTTAATCTGTCCATTTGACTCTCTGAAGTTTCAATTATTCAAATTCCCCTGACATTATTGCCATCCAAAACGTTGATTTACACGTTCCTTCCTTAAAAAAAGTTGTTCCAAATATAATTTATCGTCCCTCCACAAAATAGGAGCCATTTTGGATGCCGTTTAGAGATTATATGAATTTATTACCCAATTGAACAGTTTCTGCCAGGTGAGACGTTTCGTCTTCCACATATTTTGAGCATTCGCATAATGACTTAATGAGAGCATTTTGGCTTGAAAATCATGGTGGAAACGCCTTGATGAATCCTTTTTTCCTTTCCAGCTGGAATCAATGCATTTAGAGGTGTGTGCGCTGAGTTATGCTTCTGTTACGTTGGTGGGTCCCATTCTGTCCTCTCGGAAACGTTTCAACTTCATTGAATTTTTACAACCACTAGATGATCGATTCAGCCCCTGGTCCAGAAGAAAAAAATGAAGGAAATAAAATAAGTATTCTAAAAAAAAATTAATCAGAAAATTTAGAATTTTATTGTTCCGTAAATGACCACAATACCCCTGACATAAAATTAATTCAAAAATCTAGAATTAGATGTTTTTCACTTTTGGGCTCAAAATAACACTAAAACCTAAAAACATGACAATTACCAATTCAATAACACTCTGGTGGGATTATAAACAATGATTTACAGTATAAAATATATGAAAATATGAGATTCATCACTCCCCCACACTTAAACATTGCACTCCTGGGCAATCATCCTACATCAAAATCAAAATCCACACAATAATGAAAATTGAGAAAATATCAATGATTTTATCCAAAATAGAATTCCATCATGTCTCATATATGAATAATAATTCTCTCATTTTCATTTCAATCATTAAAATTTGTTCATCCTCATAAATCAATCCATGGCCCAATCACAACCTACCTCACCATGAATTTTATGTCACTCTTCACTCAAGATAAATTGAATCTAGAGTTATACTCTTACTTGAAAATCGTATGTATCACCATAGGATTGTGAAAATATTAATTTCTCCATAGCGTGAAACATAAAAATGAATTTAATCTTGATGTATTTAATTAATGGTTCAAATGATTCTGTGGCTTAGGGTTGGTGGGAAAATTATTTAAAAAAAATTCCATGCTAGAAAAAGGAGGTTTGACTTTTAAGTACAATGCATGATTAATTCAAGTGAAAACACAGAAATTACTCAATCAATACCACTTTTAAATGTGAAAAAACAACCCCACCCCTCTTTATGACATGGTACATGAGCCAATAAGTGATTATAATTAATGATATCATCTATGTTCTCCCTTTTTTTTCAAAGCTCCCGAAAGGCACAACTTTATTATTATTTTTTGGAGGATGAGCTGAAAATTGAATACAATGAATGAATGACAATTCATGACCTTGATTATTGAGAGGGAAATGAGTAATAACAGAATGTTCAATGAGGAATTCAAACTCATGTCCATTTTTTTTCTTTTTTTTTATTTTTTTTAAGGAGAAATTGATGAAACAAATAAAGCACAACAAAATGATGACACATGCCCAATTCTCTTATTGTCCACTGCCCAAAGTATTGACACACACCTCAAAACACCCATAAATGATACACATCCCAAGGAACGCACACAAAAGGCCCTTCCCCCACACTCAAAATTGAAATAACCATGCAGAAATACTAAAAGTGCAGGTAGGTAAGGAAAAAGTGTCCTCTAATGTGGCTTAAACATATAAGGCAATTCATGGCATCTTAGGGCTTACGAAGGATAAATGAAAATTTGGGTCTCAAGATAAAATGTGGCTAGCCAAAGAGATGCCTCAGTCATTTCAAATACATTTCAGGAAATCGAGAGCATTAAAAGAGAATATTCACAAATTCTGGTTCTCACACAAAATTCAATTTTCCCTCAAGAAAGTGTGGGTATTAAGAAGAATATGAAAATGTGGTTAAGAATACATCACAGGATTGGAAAAAATATTTTGAGTTAGTGTTTCATGGGCATGGATTTCAAAAATTAGTCAAACTCGTTAAAATGCTTGAAAATCCATTTCAAGGGAAAATAATTCATATCAAAAATCATTTAAAATCCATTATTTCAAAAATCATTTCAACTCTTTCAAAATCAATTGATGTGGGAAAAGTGATATGAATAATCATTAAAGCACAAAAATCCTAAAAATATAATAAACCAAAATGAAAAAGCACACAAGAAGAACTAAGCAGCTTGATACTCCCCCGCACTTAAATTTAAATACCACTTATTTCAACTCAACAAAATATAAATATAGAGGTATAAATTCAAAGGAATGGAATGATAAAACCTGACAATATTTTAGAGGTGGATGCCTTGAGTTATGCTCCTAGAAGAAGCCATTTTAAAACTACAAGAAATAAATGAAAATACATAAGAAAAATAAATAAAAAGAATGAGGAAGGGAATAGAAAAGAGAAAATTCTTGGTTTAGACCCCCAAGCGGGTGCTCGGTTTTTACTGCCCCTAGTCAGGCAGTTTCAGTAGATTATCCCCAATCAGAAGGTGGGTGTGGTTTCATTGAGATGAACCACCCCATGTGAGTTTTCCTGATATCCATGAGTAAAAACTGAAATTAGATAACACCAAATAAAATTAGAATGTTTCCAACCCCCGAGAAAGAATAAAGAAGAAATTTGAGGTTTGAAGTGGGAGGGAATAAAAGATAAGGGTGATCCCTATTAACTTAGGTGGTGTCCTCCATATGGTATGAAAATATTTGTTGAGGAGGTAGTCGCACCACCGCCACCTTCTCCATATCTTCTTCCATGATCACCACTACTTCAGTGGTATCATTCATATCATCAATGGTCTGCTCCATTTGTGATGTATTAGAAATTTCAAAGGAAGATATGTTAGAAAACAATTTAGCTTGAATAATATTAAAACACAAAGAATTAATAAAGAAATATTCCCTTCTAAGTAAGTCAGCTTGGAAATTGATTTCATCTGAAAGGACCATTGGAAACTAAATCTCAGCAGGTGAATCTTCTTCTTCATCTTACAATGAAAGAGTGAGGTCAAAATATCTGATTGTTCAATATCAATCATGGGAAGATCATGTTTCAAGTTATCTTCGACAATGTTATTCCAAGATTCTTCGAAAAAATATTGACCTCCCATCAGTGCATCAGTTGGAATGTGTACTTCTGGGATCTCCTCGAGAAATGGTTGAGTTATAAATGATGTGATAAGTTCCTTTAGAAGTTCATTATCTCCCGCCTCAGGTTATTTAACATAAAATGTGATTGGTGAAATCTCTTCCACCACTCGTTTTGGTTCAGGTTCCAGCTCAGGTTTCGTCTCAGGTTTCGGTTTCTCCTGGGATGTGCGTACATATTCTGCAATCAATTCTATTTGTCTCTCCAGGTTATTCACTTTATCGCTAATCCTATGAAACTAAGCATCAAGTTCATTGTAAACATTTTCTTGCACTTGAGATTGGTCATTCTATGCATAATAATCATAATTTGAATACATCATGAATGAAGAAGATTTTTTTTTTTTTGAAAATTTATGATTTTTTTATTTTTTTATTTTTTAAATGAAAGGAAAATAATTTACAAAAAGTGAATAAAAATAGTGAATGAAAACCACTTGGCTCCCCAGCAACGATGCCGATTTTGACGAAACATTGTCGTGCACGCTCTCAAAAGATATTTATAGCTATGTGCAGCATAGGAGCTGACCTAGGTCGATCTCTTGAGGAGCTGTCGTGGTAAATCACTCACTACTTCTAATTAACTTATATAAATATATAATAAAATGTTCAGAAATGAATATTTAGAATTGAAAATGAAATAATAAAATTAATTATACAATGCAATGCAAACTAAATGAATACAAACAGAATGATGTTAGAAAGAAAGGAGATATTCCCGAGAGAATCACCCAGATTAAACTTTCATCGTCTCATTATTAGTTTCAAATTTGTTTAATAAACACACTCTATCGTATGTGTGAATATCCTCTTTTATATTTGGTTGTACATATGCAGTGCTCTCAACGATCACCGAGAGACCGCACATCCACCTCCTCGATCGATGGAAAATATTATAAAAGAGAAAGTTGAGTCTCGGGTGGCAAGTGGAGACACAAATGCACCTTTCCCACTAAGATCCCCCGAAATCTAACTATAATTAAATAATAAAAAATTAATATGAATGTGAAAATACTTGGGTTCAAACCAGGATTGATCCCCCAGGAAGTTCCACGGGTTAGCTACTCATGATCACTAGTAGAAGAGATCACGATGGAGAAGAAGGGGGTGGAAGAACAAAAGATAAAAAAATGAGAATGAGATGAATAAGTGAAAAATATATTAAAAATGTATTATACTATTACAATGGAAATAAACTAAAAAACAATACAAAACATGGCCACACAGATGTTCCAATGCTTTGAGAAGGGGTGAAGATACATATTTATAGGAAGAAGAGGTGATGAATTCACACCTAAAACATTTAATACAAAAGTTTCCTTGTGAATGTTCCACCAAATGACTGAATTTGTAATTGGTGTCTTCATATATGTTGTTCCAGAATATCTCTTCCGTTTTCTCCCGAAATTTCATCTATATTTTCCATTGGATGTAGGAGTTATGAACGATTCCATCCAAGACATTTAATCTGTCCATTTGACTCTCTGAAGTTTCAATTCTTCAACTTCCCGTGACATTATTTCCCTCCAAACCGTCGATTTACACGTTTCCTCCTTAACAAACGTTGTTTCCAAGGTAATTTCGCGTCACGCCACAAAATATGAGCCATTTTGGATGCCGGTTAGAAATTATATGAATTTATTACCCAATTGAACTGTTTCTGCCAGGTGAGACATTTCGTCTTTCACATATTGTGAGAATTCATATAATGCCTTAATGTGGGTATTTTGACTTGAAAATAATGATGGACACACCTTTATGAGTACTATTTCCTTTCCAGCTAGAATCAATGCATTTGGAGATGTGTCCGCCGAGTTATGCTTCAGTTACGTTGGTGGGTCCCATTATGTCCGCCTGGAAACTTTTCAAATTCATTGAATTTTTACGACCACTATACAATCGATTCAGCCCCTGGTCCAGAAGAAAAAAATGAAGGAAATAAAATAAAGATTCTAAAAAATTTTGAATCAGTAAATTTACAATTTTATTTTTCCATAAATGACCAAAATATCCCTGACGTAAAATTCTTTAAAAAATCCATAATTAGTCGTTTTTCACATTTGGGCTCAAAATAACACTAAAACCTAAAAACATGACAATTAACAATTCAATAACACTATGGTGGGATTGTAAACAATGATTTACAGTATAAAATATATGAAAATATGAGATTAATCAGCAACCAATGTGGGTCAGCATTAGAAACACTAAGTAGGGATGATCTTTTTATATGACTAATCATCCATACATCTATACTAGTGACCATTACAATTAAGCACTAGCGACCAATATGGGTAAGCACCAGCGACCAATACAAGTCAACACCGGCAACCAATACAGGTACCACCAGCGACCAATATGGGTCAGTACCAGTGACCAATACAAGTCAGCACCAGTGGCCAATATAATTCAGAACCAGCCCCATCGACTAATACCGGTCAGAATTATTGACCAATATGGGTCAGAACCAGTGACCAATTAAATTATCATACATGTGACCAATATGGGTCAGCATACAGTGACATATACATGCCAATAGTGGAGTTACAAAGAATATGATGATCTTTATTTATGACAAGTCATCCCTATCCCAGTAACCTGTATGTTAAACCATTAGGGCGAGCTGTCTCTTTTTCTTTATGATTCCTGATTCAGATCATGCTTGTGATATTATATACCAAGGTAGTCGAGAGTGATCCCTTGACAAACTGAGGTGAAGACAACTTCTTACTAGAGTGACTGAGTTCGCATGGGTTACACTGGTCCAGTTTTTCCCCAACTAATTGATGTGTTTAGGAGTGGACCACTTCACTTGTGTTCTCTAGGTCTTCCCTCATGTGTAAGACTGTGACAATGATGCCTCTAGTGCCAGGAACTCTAGGTAGTTCAAGTATAAATATTTTGATTGATAACGGAATTTCATACGTATTATTTGGAATTGATTAGTTGAAGATAATGGTGTATATCTCTCTAATGGGTTCTATCATGGATGTCCATCTTATGGATCATATACTCCTTATCCTAGAGTTTCACTTTGAGACTTCATTGGACTTCCTGGTAATGGCTTCGAGGTCAGAGCCTTATGTTTTGTTGTGGATGAGATGAGTATATATGAATGCCATGGGCGTATGTATGGTAATATACATGGTTTGACCTATGAGATGGATATCCACTAACTCTCACATTTTGGTATCTTTAAGAAAAGATATCTACTATTGGGTGGAGTTTTACACATTACGTTCACACCTGTTGTACCTTATTCACTCTTAATTCTCCCTTCTTCAGTACACCTTTTACTTCTAACTCAAGCCTTTGATAAATCATACTGATTATTCTTACACAAAACCCCACATTAGCTTTTCCCAGATTTGATTTTTCCCTTACAGACGATGCACATGTTGATCATGATATCAGAGGTGCGAAGGGATACAGGGTGCTCACCCCGTGAGTGGTGGTCATAGCTTGGGATTCAGGAGTGGGACTCTTCCAGCTATTTTACTTTTTCACTTATTTCTTGGTTGGGTCACTTTTCATGTTGGCTGTGTATTTTTTCCCCTTTCCCTTTCATCTTTACCTTTATTGTACATGTACTATTTAGTGGTTGATGCATTTATGTTGAATACGTTTTTATAGCAGTGTGGATAATTTCATTATTTTTTATGTACATTTTCATTGAGTAGGATGCGTGTATTTGTATTGGTTATTCGGAAAAGGGCTCACCATGATTGTTGGGCCTTCGGCGCTAGTCTCTTTCCCCTGCCATATAGAGGTGGGCTTGGGGTAGTTATAGCTCGAGCCCAAGTATGGTTTGGGTCATGACAATTACCAACAAAGATTTTGAGAGGATTACATCCCCAATATGTATATTTAGATTAGGTATAGGATATACGACTAATTAGTAATTCTATTTAGAAGGATCATTGAACCAAAAATGTTAATTCCCACCCTGAAAATGATCTTCCAACCATATCCAGAAGATTAGGTAAAAAAAGAGATTTTCATATGTAAAAATAGAGCACATTATCATCATTCCATTCTATAAAAGCATATCGTCTTTACTCAATATGTGATTTTCAGGGTGCATGTGTTATTTAATATAGGAATATTTTGGAACATAGATAATGTCAAGGTAGTGATATCCTAAACATGTCAATGTAATTTGTTCGAGATCACCATCATTATGAATTTAACCAAATAGTAAAAATTATTTAGCTTTGACATCCCAAATCTGTATTCACCAATGACTATACTAAGGATGGTGTCTGTGACATCCCAAAGGTCAAATATTTGTGAAGATGTGTTTCATGATCTAAATAGGAGGATTAATACAACTACATTATTGATACTCAATATGTCAGGGATCAAACATATTTTTTCTGTGATACATTTTGAATTAGTCATGGATTCATACAGATACTGAGGGATTAGGTAGTAGGTTTTGGGTTTTTCAGTTATGACGCATTAGAGGAACTAAAATACACTAAACCTGGGTATGGGTGTAGTGTTTTATAGGCTGAATTTTTAGGGGAACTATCTCAATAATGAAATGATTAATTTCTACAATTATCAAATGATCCTTTGTTATATATTCACATAGTGGGACATTTATATGAGGAAGATGTTCTAGGTTGAGTATCTAGAGTCACAAAAGTTTTAGATATCTTATACAACATTTATTATTAATTTTAGTGGATATGATCTTATCTGAAGGAAACAAGTATCTCTAGATAATGGTTAGCGTACTTATGAGGAGTAGTGTCACCAAATGGTTTCATTATTTCAGTGGCGGATTCAAACATTGGATTATCATTTATTGATGACATTTTTTTGGAAATCAGGTATTCTATAGTGTAGTGGTTAATGGATAGACATGATGAATACTAAATGTGTGATGTGAGGAGAGATTATCTTGTTGGGGTAGCCTGGATACTTGGTTAGTCGTTGAGTGATTCTGATTCTATATGTTTTAATGGTTATGTTTTAGTATGCTTTTCAATTATAAAAGATCTTATTAGGAACATCCATAACATTATATGGGAATTACACTCGGGTGTGAAAATATATATACCATGACTTCATGTGATAGTTATTGTGGACAAGGAGGAAGAGCATCATCATTAGTTTTGTTTCCTAACACCATACATTCTAGACAGTAAATTCTTAGAGGCAAAATCTTGGTTGTTTTATTTTTTAACTTATAGTTACCATGTGTAAGTGTGATTTCATATTTGTGGATTTTTGATGTGTTTAACGAGAACCTCAATTATTCATGATAATATCATAGTGATTTTCGATTGGCTGAATAAAGATTATTACTTGATTCTAATCTAGTATACTCAATTAGTGAAAAATATGGGTAAGATATATGTTTACGAGATCAAGATATAACATGGAGTATATTATATATATATTTCGATTGATAAAATATTAAATAATTATTTTTAAAGGTATTATAAAAAGTTATAGGGACTCAATTGAGGTTTAAAACATCACACAATCGTTAGATAGGTAGATAGTCTATTTAAAAAAATTATTGTAGATGCTATGATTTGGTATTGTTCCCTAGACTTATGTAGAGAATGGGAAGATAAGTACTCCATGGTTGAGTTTTCATACACAATCAGTCACTATGATTTTATATAGATAGAACAATAAAAGTCTCTTTATGGTTTGTCATTTTGTTAATTATTATTTTTGTATGAGGCATGTTAGAGACTATTTGTGAAACTAGCATTGGTATAGATGATAGTTGAGAGGTTGTTGAAAATTTATAAGAGATTGGTCATTTCTCATATATAGAGTAATATGTCTGTCAACTATTGTAGGAGAACATTATAGATTTTTTAGGCGATCATGTCTTTATGAGAGAGAATCTGATGATAGTCCAACACTATTTGAGGAACAATGGGAATCTAACATCATGATATGTTGGAGACTTCATGGTCACTATATTTTTGGGGGTAAATCCATACCATATGAATCTTCTTTCTTATAACCATGTTATTAATGATGTCTTCTATGTGCCACAAGTCAAGATATTTATCCATAATTTTACATACATCATCACTTGTAAGGATATATATCATGAGACTTATGTGTCATATGTGGAGGACAAGGAGTCGATAATAGATTCTGGATAAGATTTACATTGAGGGAATAAGCTATCATTGGTCTATGCTCTTTGGTATTATAGTTGGACCAATGATAGGTGTCTGATATTTATGTTCAATAAGAGTGGCCTAAGTGGTTGGAGAAGTAACATTGATGGAAAGTCCAAATGATGATATGTCATTAGTGGAAGAGAATTTCAATATCCACATTTGGAACATATCTATGTAATGTTATGTTAATGAAATTATCTATGATTTATTATGTTCTATATAGATGGTGTGTTTTAAGTACTAAGGTTTTATGAACTAGTAGTGGAGGAATTGGTGAAGGAATTTTCTTAATAGCATGCAGAATAATACAACGATCTCACTTATGGACCCCACCAGCTTAATATTGGTGTTTCAGTAGGAGAGTTTTAGACAACTGACCCTATATGTCAACCGGTGGTCTTCCACCAGGGAGCTGGTGGTACAACCGACCAACTGGTGAAGCCTATTTTCTTGTTACTGCACCCAGATGAGGGTAAAATTAGTATACCCATAATTAAAATTATGTAAACAATTTTCAGTTTGTTTCTCAATCAAATTTAACACCCTTTTACATGTCCTAATTTTAAACTCCACGTTAGTTATTTAACAAGTTCTATTCTCTTACCATAATATCCATAACCTTTAAAACTCTTGGATGGTTGAATGATTAATTATTTATTTATACCAATACCAATTCCATCTTACCCATGGATAGTATAGAATTGATCTATTCCACATATAATTTTTACATGATGATCTAGTTATTTTTACACCTATCTACAAATTTTGGTTTAAAATAATTTTTTTAATAATGATTCATTTTCAAACCGTGATCTACGTTTGTTGATGGGTGCAATTCAAGTAACTGATCATGAATAATCATCCAAGTCATCTTAATGATATTATCGTAGTGATATGATATTATTTCATTTCAAAATTCATGGTATATTGGTGCTTAAATCAATATGTTAATGATGTATAATTTAATATCATAAAATTATTCAAGGATGAATCGTTACTAGGTAAGACTTTATTGAATGAACCAATTGAGATCATTTATTTCTTGAATATTACCTTGAATCTTTTTTTCATTGATTTATTTTTGATATACCGATGAATATCATTTAAATATGAGTCATCTTATATAATAAATGATGAATTAAAGGTACATTCATTGAGGGGTGATCGATTTAGTGAAAACGATTTCTTTTGATTACGTACAGTGGAATTAATCTAACGAATGAGAACCTAATGGTATGTGATAGAATGATGATCTTATTTATATGTAATATTCATTATACTCATTTGTAAAAATCTTTATGATGTATCATAATAAAATTTAGGTAACCATAGTCAGTGGGAGTATTCTTCATGTTGTGGAATGTGTTTTGTTCATAGTTTTCACAGAAAACAAGTAGTTCTTCATAAATAACATGTGGTAAAATGCTATATAACTCATTGATTCCATTTATATGATCATTAAAATGTTATGATACTATGTGTTGTTATACATTAGACCATGTTGAGTATGATCACATGTGTGTGTGTGCATAGATCCCATTACACATTCATGATCTATTAGGCATGTTTGATACGATACCACTACTGGATTACTATATATTCCAGTAATTATATGTTGTTTTTATTCTATTAATGATGGTGAAGTGATAGGTAGACTATTAATGGCTACATATCCTTAGACATGGATTGTGATATGATTTTTTTTACACAATAAAAAGGTATAGATAGATGATGTTGTATGATGACATAACATGGCATGCCCTGGGGGCTTCATGTTTACATGTGGTTGGACATGTGGGGAAATGCGATGCAATTTGGTCTATATAACCAAATCCAATAGATGGGGATAGGGTATGATGGACTATTTTATATTAATATAGTGGCCTATGAACTATATAGAAGTTGAGAAATATCATGCGTTCCTTAATCCTATTGGATGTTTCCATAAACTTTCTAATATTCATCCAAGAATGATTCAATATATGTATAAATGGGATGTGTTCGGATTGGTTAGTACACTAGTTCTACTTATAGGTGATTCTTGTGAGAAAATATATTTATTATATTGGTTATCACTCATATAGTTTATCACTTGTGTTACAGGTCAATTGGTTTTATCTTACATGGTTTTCATACTCACACCTAACATGGGAATCCCATTTACCGTGATTACATCATGTATTGGGATCCGTGTAAGGGAAACTGAACCCCATATGATGGATGAGGGGTATGATGTGGAGCTAGACACAGGCTGGGACTGACATTGGAGGAATTTAATGTTTATTTTTTTAATCTATAGGTTTTACAACATCTAATTTGGCATGACACTTTTGGAACCTCTTTAATTCACGACTGAAATATATGCCTTTTTTATTCAGTGACTATAGGTTACTCTAATAATAATTATATTTTATTATTTTGTTAATTTATTATTTTTAAATGATCTGATACTGAAATAATATTATTTACAATGATAGACTAATACCATCAAATTTATTTAGAAAACTCTTGCACATATGGAGGTTCACATTTGGCCATGTGGCACATCAGTTCGAACTCTATTGTTTCGACGTGGGTGTTACGATTTTGATAAAAAATGTTATTTGATTTCTTTAATTTTCTCCATTTACTATTTTATAAAAATATATATAATAAATCATTAAATATTTCTTCATATAGGACTCTTGATATATGGACTTCTTAAAACACAATTCATTATTAGCCTATAAAATTAAATAATCCAGATACTTTTTATTTTTGGAGTTTGTTAATTCAATTCCATTACAATTTTATAATTTCCTAAAAGAATTATATGCGAATAATTGTTTCATATTTTTTGAAAACATAAAAATCACAATTCTATTAATTTAATCAATAATATAAATTATTTAGGGACACTAAAATTAAAATAGTATCATTATTTTCACTAATAATTTATAAATACTCATTATACATCATCATTTATATATTACCATATTTAAAAATTATTACCTTATTATAACTATCCATCTAAGGGAAAATATATTTTTTGAAAAATATATATATTCACGATTATGCATCTATAATTAGTAAAATAAAATCCCAACATATTTCATTCTAAAAAACTATTACTTTTTAATTTTATAACATGATAAGTTAAATAAAAATTTACTTTTATTTGTATATTTATCATTGGAAATTAGTTTAATTAATTTAAATTCATTTCATGTTATTATTCATTATTTATTATTATTGATCACTCAAAATATAATTCAAGATACTGAAATGTTCTTTCATATATTTTCATTAATGTTTTTAACATTATCACTTTTGTAAAATTATTCCTGAGAATAAGATTTATTATTTACATTTTTTTCATATTCATTTCATTTTATTTCCATACATTAATTAATTTATTATAAACTATAGTTTTAAAGACTCATTTCATTATCAGTTTAGATTATTTACTAGTTTAGTGATAAATGAGATTTTAATTGATATAAAAACATTTTGATTAAACAAATATCCATATATTTTTAATCCAATATTTTATTAACATGAATTTAATGAATTATACAGAAACATTTCTAGGGAACATGAGTATTAGGAAATAAAAAAAAAATCGGTGCTTCATATGTAATAATAAATCATTATTACAAGTTGTTATACATGAATAATAATTTAGAATAATATTTATATAATACATATGGGATTTATATATTCATATGAGTTTGTTAAATATTAATAAATTGGGTTTCTAGAGTGCCATAACTATGTTAGTTATTTTATGAAAATGAAATGTGAATAATTTTTTGTTTCCTTCCTATGTAGAGATCAGGGTGTATATGAATAACCACTTCATGAATAAAAAAATAAGGATTTAAAAATTCCATGTAATGGTAGTATTTACATATATATGATTATATATATGCATGATGATCTATTGTTATAATAAATTATTTTACATCGATGTGGAATATTGGATCTGGTTGAGATGAGTAGGAATACATATTGAAAATAAATTGTTTATAAAATATTAAACAAGTCTTGGGTAACACAGACTAGTATATTGTGTATGATTAAAATTAACTTTACATATTACATAAAATATTATATACATTCATATTTCAAGATGTATCTATGAACTTAATTTATGAAGAATATTTATGCATGACCATGAAGAATGAATAATTCCTATAAATATCATAATGATACATTATAGTAATAATTTATGATGATGGGAATAAGATGATATCTGTATATATAAATGAAAAAGAAAATTGAAAAATAAGAAACCTTTTTTATGATTCTATAAATCCAGGGGAGAAAAAAACTAAATAAAAATTATGGAATCATATATCTTTATGTAAATTTGTGACCTTGAAAAAAATATTATTATATCAGGCATAAAAAATCATACCTCATATTTGGACACATGGGGTGATAAGTGAGTTCAAATAAAGAATAATGATAATATGAGGTCTTAATATTTACATAAAATAGGATTTAGATAGATTTAATTGGAAATACTATAATTATCTATTTGTTAAATCCCCTCTGTAAACATGTTTTATCCATGATCACCATAACAAAATTCACCGTTTGAAATATCAAATAGAAAAAAAAATCAAAGTGGACTCAATAAGAAATAAAATCATGATGAATTAATATATTATATATATTATATCATTTTTAATTTCAACATATAGAAGGAATTTCATTTACAATGAATTTGAAAAACTCCCCAAATGACATTTTTCTAAAAATATGCCTTTTATGTCTAAAATAATTTTTAGAACAAGATAAAATATAATATATATCAATAAGAAATTGTTAAATTATAATTTAAGAAATAAATAAATGAATATTTTAAACCAACATAACTCATAAATAGTCTTTTAATTAATATAAGATAAAGACAATCTCCATTAAATATTTGAATTATCAATATTCATTAAAAAATTATTATTTTCAAAAAAATCTCAATTATTCACCATCGTTAAATTTTTATATGATTAATTGAAAAAAAGTATTATTTTATTAAAATAAATTCAAAATAAGTTCATCGTTGATAATAATATCTATGAAATAAACGAAATAAAAATTATTTTACAAAACAAATGTTTTAAATCATAAAATGACTTTAAGAATTATTGAGTACTTAATATTTATGAATTTATAAATACAATTGATTTATTAAAAACTATTATAAATATTTTCTATAATTTGTTTATTCAAATTTTTAATCGTTAATCCATCATCTTTGTTATAAAGGTATACTATATAATGGTTAATTTAGACTTGTGGTTGTGGATAAAAAAATCTATTGAATATTTCATGTTTATTTGAAAAACATACATATTAAATCAGGGGGTGTTTCATTATGTTCCATTTAAAAATATTTTTATCTCAAGATGTATTAACTCAGATAAAAAGTTGTGTAAATTCTTTTTTCTTCTGTTCCATGGGTTATTAAATATGTTTATTGAATTTATGAACCTCTAAATAATTTCAATATTGAATTTTGTCTTATTTGGTATAAATGTATCTAAATGATCCATAATTTTGACCATTGTATTTTCATAGGAAGAGTCAAGCTCCATTAGTACAACCACATAGTGTATTAATTGTTAATGGTCTGTTATACACTGCATTAGAAGTGATATTTGGAAAACATCCTGAACTAAATAGAGTATCATTGTAAGAACCAATCAATTACATATGCTCCATACGTGATCAAGATAATAAATGGTTCCAATATACCTTGTGATTGTCAGCACCATACATTTGAATCTAATATCCTTATTAAATAGTGAAATTTTCAAAAACATCTTCTTTCCATCATAAAATTCATAATTTCCACAAGGCTTGTCAGCATTACTTCTATATAAAAATTTGTATTCCCTAATATTCTATTGAGAGTATCTATATTTATCATCAAATTTCCCACTTCACTCAAGTATCAATAGATTAATTTCTAGAGCATCATTCCAACATGATGGAGTTCTTCACTTTAATGAATATAGGGATTAAAAAGGATCAATATTAATGATCTAGTGAGAGATATGGTAATAACATAATTTAAAAAGATAATAGAATGGATCAAAACAACCTTTTATATCCATTGAAAATGATCTCAAAATGTACTCTTAGATTTGAACAGTCCTATAACATAGGACATATATTAGAGGATAATAAATAGTAATAAAAACCCTATATCTAATGCCAACAAAATAATTCACCAGGACGTTTAGTTAAACCTCATATAATGACCAGATATAACTAACTCCAATACCTAGTGTACTCTCACAACATCCTGCATGTATGTCCTGGGGAACTGCTCATGTGATAAATCATATATTCTGTAAATTAATTTTTAATATTTCATAAGGATACCGGCTAAAATCCAATTGGCATTATAGGCATTAAATGATTTGGGGTGTTCCATGATGTAATTTATAGTCATGTATTCCAATGTCGGTTATTAATTGGTAATTGGATGTAACATCCCCTTAT
Organism: Viscum album; assembly: GCA_963277665.1. NCBI lineage: Eukaryota > Viridiplantae > Streptophyta > Magnoliopsida > Santalales > Viscaceae > Viscum > Viscum album. Next base: position 577,644,208 of record OY728164.1, read on the forward strand.
ACTTATATCTGATATCCTCAAAATGATGAAAAACCGAGAAACAATATACATACTATCCAATATCAATCTTTAGATTTTCCAACAAGAAATGATGTTATAGGTCTCTATACATCAACATTCATCATGTCTCAATTGTAAATAATAAATAATTAGATTCATCCAATAACTCCCACTCTTTGTTTAGTTTTGAAAATAAACATTCATGGTTTGAGGACCGTATCATTCTGTCATAATCAAGATATAACGTGGGAACATTTATAACATTAATTTGTAGCTCCACATCATCCATCTAGTCATATCTAATCATTATCTGGATAGATAGTTAAACACTCATTTTAATAAGATAATATTTATCCACATTGATCATGATTTCTAGATCCATCATATTCTTATCTAGATATATTAAAACATTTTTAACACTATTATTGATAAGGATGCACAATACCATTGACTCATAGAATCATTCACCATTTTATCCTTCATATGGTGGTAATTTACTGATCAATAATTATCATTATTCAAATATGAGCATCCAATATGGATAATATTAAACTACATTTCAGTGAATGTAAACTGTAAAAAAATTTTATCTGTATATATATCCTATTATTATATATTAATATTTACCATCTCATTAATTAATAAATTCCTACATCTAAATACAAATATATTATTGGGTAAACCTACTCTTAAAACATCAATTGACCTGAGGCATAGGATATGGTCATATAATTATGAATGAGAATATATTTTACTCCCATATTAAAAAAACTATATATAGAAAACCCATCAACATTGTAGTGGAATGTTAGAACAACTGTGCTGAAAAATATTTCCATTAGTTCTATTTAATATTCCTCACAATCATATTTCCAAAGTTAATATATTCCCTTCTGAGTCAATTTTGTTATTGGATTAGACATCCGTAATAAATTCTCAAAAATTAATTAGTAATATCTATCAAATCGAGAAATCTTGTGGATCTCAGTCACAATGGATTATCTAGTAAAATGATTAATAAATATAGAAAATTATAGATAACTCATTATAACATTTCTTGAGATTATTTGAATCAAAATAGAAAATTCCTATCCCAAAATTTCACATACGATGAAATTTTCATACAACATATCTTCCCATTATATCATATGTAAATTTCTCAAGTGATAATCATACTCTTACATACTATTAGAACATAAGATAAAATTTCAATAATGATTTCCCCAGGCTATTCTGTTTAATCGATAATGACTATTTTCATAAAACAGATAATGGTAGTTGGGGAATTAGTATGACCAAATGGTATGATGATAAATTCAAACTTTCCATACAATTTATGGGGGGATTCCATAGTTTTCTGTTTATGTTTGAACATCAACTTTTAGGATCCATAATGATGATGAATCTTAAAAAAAATATTCTTCTCAATATAATTTATTTAATAAGTACCCAATATGGTGGATATGATACTTACTATTTATTTTAATCTTTTAATTTCCCTGAAAGTATATATAAAGTCACATAAACCCGTCATTCTTCTAAAAAGAGATTATGCATGTACCATGGTGACACAATGGGATTAATGAATCTATGACATACATTATCCTTTATTTTATTCATTAAATCATGATATTCAAGTGGGTATACACTCTATGGAGTCTATGAAATAGATGTAGCATTGGGTATAACTTCTATTAATTAATAATCTTCATGATTCACTGGAGGACTATGAAACTTTCATGAATTTAAATAAAAACACACGTAAATTAAAAATATCTTCATGGTTGTGTTTATCCCCAACCATCTTATTTTACCACCCATTTTGAATATCATCCAAGACATATATAATTGATTGAATTTCCATTGGATGATTATAATTATATTTTCCCTAATTAGTGATATTTAGTTCAATCAAAATAATAAATTTTGAAATATATCATCCAAAAAGTATGTGTTATTTATATAAATGAATCCAATACCTGCCCAAAATATGGAAAAATTCAAATAGAGGGTTAATAATGATTTTTTATCGAAGAAATTTTTCATAAACATCAATCGAAAAAGAATAAATGGAATTATATGAGAACATCGTACCATTTTAGATTTAAATTTATAATTCAAAATATAATAATTAAGATGCTATTGTGATACACATAGAAAATTTATCTTTTAAAAAATAGTTTGGGGAACAAAAATCGAATAAGATAGTATCATTTATAGAATGGATGATGGCTATTTATTTCCCAAAATCGTTGGTATTCCCCACTTTGAAAATACTGAGATTATAAGATTCCCCTTTCTATAAAGGATTATGATGTTGCTGAAAAATAATTTTCATTATCCTTCAAAATTGGTAACTATTTATCATAACTCCCATACTCATTACTTTTGAAACATTGGAGTTGGGTTGGTGTATTTCGTGGGGATTTTCCTCCATTTAAATCATTAATTTACTTATTCATCCCACAATTTAAAAATCCAATTACATATCGACCAACATTTCCACACTTAATACACATTCTACTACCCTTTAGACAATTTACATCATGATTCCTTCTACAGTTTGATCATAAATTAAATCTCAACATATTACATTTCAGATTTTTAAATTTAAAATTTCTATTAATTTCAAGGTTTATTTTCTTATTAATACCATGAGATTGATGGGAAAACCTAATCCCCATTTCCACCACAATATCTAATTCAATGTTTTCCTAAAAAATTCTAAATCCCCTTATGGAAAATTCCCTTCAAAGACTAGTTTTTATGACCCTAATGAATCGTTTAATCTAAATTTCAGGTAGGAATATAATATAAAAATGTAACATCACAAGTCTCATAAAATTGGTTTCATTTTTACTAATTGATTCATTATAATTTTGTATTTTTTGATGAATTATTTCTCAATTTTTAAATGATTAATAATGGGATAAATATGTTGAAAATAACATTACAAATGAAACCCACTACACACAGTAAATTGTATCCCATTATCGTATGTTATTGATAATATTAAAAAATTGATCATCATAAAATAAATAATTATAAATTGATAAATTAATATTTTCATGTTTTAAACTTTAGAGAATAAAAATTATCATTTATGTTGTCTTAATCCATTAATCATCAACCATTAGCGTACAAAAAAAATTTCCTCATAGTTAATAAATTACCTAATGGATAAAATCCTTTACAGAATTAGTTTTATGAAAATGATGAACCATTCAATCTAAATTCAATGTTATAAGATAATAAAATAATGTTACCTCACATATCTCAGAAAAGTTTCTTAATAGGTACTAATGGATTCATCATAATTTTTCATTTATTTTAGGAATTCATTCTCAAATTGTAGACGATGAATAAAAAGAAACATATTTGTTGAAAGTAAATCTCTAAACTCAACATGCTCCATATGTTATATTTTATCCCATAATCTTACGTTGATAATAGTGAGATATATATCTTTACCCCATTAAAAATGATAAATAGATAAAATAATATTTTTAGGTGTCAATACCTGAGGAATGAAAATTATAATTTGAGTGTTACTAATCCATTAATCATAAACTAATGGATTAGTGGACCCACTAATTGAAGATAGATGTTTCGTCTTGATGGACTGTGTTGAATGTTGTTCCTTCCATTTATCTTTAATAATATTGGAATTATTAATTTCATGAGAATGTTATGTGGTCATAATAATTTGAATTTTGTATATAGATCCTAGAATATTTGGATTGACATTAAGAAAACTATTCCATTATCAATCATGTTTACCATGAATGGGGTTTTTTCATGTAACATCGATTAACATAAACCAGAAGTAATAGTATGACCAATAATTACAATATTGATAAGCCATATAATCATGAAGAATAATTATCTAAAGGTTGATATCAAATGAGTTAGGACATACATGATTAAACAATGCATTTAATTATAATGATATATGTAATGAAAAAATGTTATTTATAAAATTAATATAATTATATTCAAAATTTAACTATATCCAATTTTCTATATGTAAAACAATAATTTTAAAACATGCATGATTAAACAATGCATTTCACACACGAAACAATAATCATAGTTAAAGGGTAATATCAAATGGTTTATAAGATGCTATAAAAGAAATAATTTATTATAATATACATATTAATATAAATATGGATAAAGTTAATAACAATAATCAAACGACTATATATGGGGGTTAATATTTTTGAACCAAAAGTAAGTGTGATGTATGGGGTTTTTTAACTCAATTTATATGCACTAAGTTATATGACCACATCATTGATTAAATTATGCTATGACTATGAGTGAAATAAAAACTGATTAATTTTTTTATTTATTTACATAATTATTTTGGTGGAATGACATTTTTACACATAATAACTTCGTGTATTAAACCTCATTTCAATAACAGAAACTTTTTATGGGTTTCACCTCAAAACAACATTCATTAAAAAAACATGTTATTTTATGCATGTACTATATTTTAAATGGGTATATACTTAAAAGATACATATTATATAATTAATTCTTCAAAATCATAATTTTCAATATTATAATTTATTTATGCCATTTACGTGACATTATGATCCAATGTTACCAAAGGGATATGTTTTTTGTTTCAATCTTAATTTAATCAGGGTTGTTTATTGATGAATTTCCATTGTTAAAAACAAGTTTACTATTTCATAATACAACCCTTAAATTTTATTATCATTTTATTAATCATGATCATTTCATGTAATTGTATTTCTTCCATCTCATTGGAACATTAAATGATTGAATTTTTTTAAAAAAAAGTGGACATAATTTCTCTCTTCAATTGAAAAACCTTTTTCTTCAATATCCATGTTTTCTAAAAATGTTATCAAAAATGTTTTTAGAATTATACAATGAATATAAATATAATTTATATCTATTTTTATCTTATTAATTTTTTTAAATGGAATGTTCAATCATATTTGAAACAACTTTTTTTTACATTTACAACATTTGGAAAAGGAATATGTAATTCAATTTTTATTGAATAAATTGTATTTTACTCCATCATAAACACTATTTACGTTGAATATTAATTTAAATGATTTTGAGGATATTTTAATATAAAATTATTTGAAATATTTTTTATGAATTTTAATTTTTCAAATATTATTTTTAATGTGGAAATTATATTATCTTCAAAAAATTTTATATTATTTTTAATGGTATTTATATTCATTGAAAAACAAAAACCCATTAATGTTATGGAATGATAATAAATTATACATATATGTATATTTCATGTATGCATACATTATTATTCCTTTACTATATTAGCTAATACATAACCTATAGGAAACTCTCAAATATAATATTTAAGGAATATCATTTGATAATTTTATGAGTTGTGATTATGCATCCCATTTATTACGAAGTGTAATTATAATTTTTAGGCCTAATGATTTTTTTCCTGAAGTAGAGAACATATGAATGTATATAAAATTAATGTGATAGGTGCGCCTGGAATTATAAAACCTAATAATTAATAGTGTAATTATTTATTCTTATGATACTACATATATGGGATTGTTGAGTCAAACTAATACATTATGCGACGATTTTCACACTATGATGTTTCCTTAAGAGTTATGGTTACATAACAAGTAGAATTACCACTAAACTAGTGCCTTGATTTGGGTTTCCAAATTAACTCATGTGTTCCTACCAAAATATTAGTAGTTGTTGACTAGTAGTCAGGGTAAAATAAAATCATTGGGAGACTATACCCTCAGTATATGAGTTTTCCACAATAGATTAATGAAAAAATGATTTGATTAACCCAAAAAAAATTATATATCATAAACTGGCATTAACTAAAATTTCACATAACTGGGAACAATCCCAAAACTGTAGAGTAATTATGAAATGTCATGTTATATTGTGCCAAATTTACGAATCCCCAAAAATAAATACAAACTGATGAATCCCGAAAAATTTGTGAAAACAAAAATTTTGGATTCCTCCTTCATGCATGCCCCATTACCAATTCAACCCTCTAAGTTAGAGCCTTTACCCTTGTCCAAAACTACATCCATGAAATCTGCTCATGTACTGAATGGATGATCGGGCCAGGCAAAAGTATTACTCTATAAGACACCACCAATGATGTCTATAAAATTTGTAATCAAAACATATATTATATGATGTTTATAAAATATTATTGAAATAGAAAAAATGATTAATTAGTTTCCCTTAGATAAACGTGTTTACATAATTCGTTTACCTAATTTAATCGAAGGTGTATGAAATTTATTTATCAAATAATCCTATTCCAGTAAAAAACTATTCGTAAGGAGATATGTAAAGTTCAATATATCACTAGGGAAAAAAAATTCAAAATCAATTAAATCACACATACCTCAATGTCTCAGTTAAGTTAGTCTCAAACAATCAAACCATTAAGTTAATATAGCCTCTGTCCAAATCCTTATCCCATGCATTCTAGGGGTGGGGTTTAAAGCCTTATTCCAACCCAACCCATGGGCAAAAAACATTAGATTCATACTCTAAAAACCACCACGAAATGTGTGCATTATTTATTAATCAACTATAACATATACCATTTCAATAATATTAAACAAAACAACAGACAAAAAATTCATATTTAATAATTCATTCAATATATTAATCACCTTCATGACAAAACCCATTTATACTTTATCAAGAACAAGTGTTATAAAATATAATTATATCCATTACCATAGTAAATTCATCTAACACAATTAAATTAATTCTTTTAACACACATAATAATTGTATAAACAACCCTTTATTCCATGTTAAAAACCAATAGAATCATCATTATTTTTCAAATAAATAACTAAATCTTACATTTCAACACATTTATCATGGCCTCTATGTCATAATGATTGATTTATACGATTAACATTTCCATTTATTTGTTCTAGAAGTTATACACCCCATGGGTGGCCCCAATCCCTATCAAATCAACATCAACAAATCCAATGGGAATCATGATGGGTTTAATTAAACATTGTTTCAACCAATTTACTAAATCATACCCAAAGAATCAAATTCACAGTAAAGAAACACCATTTCACAAGCACACACACATAAACCTAACATCAAGAATACAAGACATAACATTTAGACAACATCCCTCGATTTCGATGATGCACACATTCTTAACCATTTCCTTATTTTGAATAGGAACAACCCATGAAGGGGAACCCCATTATCCATGGAATATGTGGGGATTAATGATTCAAAAGAAATATTATGGCTATTGAATACCTGATAAAAAAAGATTCAAGAGGTTCATTATACTCACCCATAGAACAGATTTATACCCAATGACTCTTCAAATAGACTTAAAATAAAACTAGTAGATCACTGGGAAGACATAAAAATTTGGGTTCCCCACTAGGGATATTGGAGAAGGAATGAGGAAGAATTCTCGGAGAGAACTGTTAAATACCAATAGAGAAAATGGTAAAATCCCATTTTCAAAAAGGGGCACTAGATCAGGAATACTTTTTTCCAAACTGTGCGTGAACCGTGCACCCCCTTCAATCCAAGAGGTTGAATGGACGCATGGATACATGGGGACCCTTAACATTTTTTAAAACTGGTCTATAACTATGCTGAATGGAACTTTTCAATCTTGTATGGGTTTTCCTTCAAGCTTGCATGGTCTCCTTCAAATAGTGAACCCATCTTGCAGGCATGGACATTTTGGGATAACAGTTATGACAAAACTTATTCCAACTATGAAACATGTACATGATGGAAATTTTTATGTTTCCTTCATGTATTGAATCCCCATAACACCCTTGATACACGATACACCCTTATAAAAAATTATATTAACAAAAATAATGAGACTTAATCCATAACATAATGAATAAATTAACTCAAGAAATTAAAATATCTTACAACCTCTCTTGCATATAATTTCTAGTCCACAAGGCACACATACAGGAATCATTGAGATTCCATAGAAAGGATATTGTGCCACTAATTAGGCATATAAATATCCATATCCCAGGTTTCTTTCTAAAAATTAATATTATTCTACAAAATTGAAACCAATGGAATAAGAATTTATTAAAAATCATATTAATTGTGATCCACAACAATGAAATGATTATCATTAAAAGATGTATTTAACTCAATATCAACATCATCAACTTCAATCTAATGAGATGGTTTAGGGTGATACTATCAAAGCAATGACACATGGAAACATCATGAATCCCACGATACAAATGTTGAGGATATAATTAGTATTCCACCTATCAGATCCTCCCCTATATCTTAAATGACCCCAGTACCTAGACACCAACTTTCAATGCTTCTAAATATGATGGTGAACATACCTTATAGATACACTAAGAAACACATGACCACCCCCATTGAGATCAAGAGGACTATATCACCGATCTACATATTAATTCTACCTATTTGGGCTGCATCCATTCATTTCCAAATCAATTGAACCTACCACAATGTCTCCATCATGATAAGTGGTCTCAAAACTCTAACTCACCAGCCTCTATCAAACACAACGGTGATCTACACCGTCTATCGTTGATCTCATCATAAGGATATCCTTGAATTTTGCCCAGGTAAATGTTTTTATAGGTTAAATCAATGAGGAACAAGGGCTTATGCCATGATCCACCAAAATATAGTACCCCATCCCTCAACATTTCCTCTTTCACTTTAATTGCACGTCCCAACTTCCCATCCATCACTGGGTGGAGAGCTGTAATAAAAAACACTCGGGTGAAAAGAAATTTATGTAACCCCTTAAAAAAGGTAAATGTAAAACATGGATCACAATTTGAAATGATATTTTGTCACACCACAAGGAACAATATGATCTCCCATACATACCACTCTCCCAACTAATCCAAAATGAATGTTTCTCTGATCGGTAAGAAATGTACCACTCTTGTCAACTAATCCTCAACTACCTAGATCAGATCATTCCTTTGAGGCATATATATAATTCCCACCACAATATACATAAACATGTCATCCAATGTATTTTATAGAATGAGAAAAGACTATAATAAACCACCTAATATCTAATGTTCAACCTTTTAGTGCTAAAACTTTTATCATCGTGCCACAAAACCTGCAATGACTTTCTTTATCCATTGAAAGTTATACTGTCTAAACATGTCATGATACAGTTTTGGTCAAAAAAAGATGCACCACCAACTATAATGAATGAAACTCACTCAACAACTCTTCTGACATTCAATTATGCATGATAACACAACCACAAAAAATCACATCCTCATCAAAAGTCCAACCAGAATGTGCCTCCCCACTTACAAGACATTCCAAAAAATTAAAACACTTAATATCCTCATATTACCACTCATTGAACTATCTATAAATCACAGAGTCAACTACTATTGATGTGAGATAAATATTTCATTATCCATATTGTACCTCCAGATACATCTCATCAAACAACACAATCATACTCAACTCAATAATAGATTTCCATACCACCAAATTTTGAGTCCTTCAACTCAAAGAATCTACAAAACCATTTCCCATTCCATGAGTGTATTATTGTTATAAATTGAATAACTTAATGTACTCATCATATATTTATTTTTGAAAATTTATATCATGCTGAAAATTGATGTAATTAATATTTTTATGATTGGTATACACAAAAAAACTTCCATCCCATGAAGAAATTCTCCTATATAAAATGTCATAAAACAACACAACCAATTCATGATCATATGTATGGTAATTTCATTAATCAGTACTCAAAACCTTTGAACCATATACCACAAACCGTTCATTCAACATCAGCAATTCCGAAATGCAAATACCATATAGATCAAGAAACAAGATATACATATTTCTTGACTTGAGTAGGATCAAATTCAATGTGGTAGACAATCACTTAATTAAATACTGGATATCATTGTCACATTCTCCATACGATTCAATAATTATTCCCTTATTAGTAAAAATAAAAATTGGTTCTTCCCAATGGTAAAAGTTTGTGATAAACCTTCAGTAATTTCCTTAAAAACCCTAAAATATTCATTTATAAAAATAAGTTCTTGGGTTTCTCCCATGATACAACAACCTATAATTTATCTAGTTCCACGGACACACCATCGTTTAAGATTTTTTGGCCAAATTAATTTACCCCGCCAATATAGAAATGAAACTTGTATATCTTGGACTATATCCTATTCTCTATTAGTTTAATTAAAACGATGTCAACATGTTTTCATAATATTCTTATGTCTTGTATTAATACAAGATTATATTCAAAATCAAAACTATAATCTGATCATGGTATGGGTGGAATATTCGGTTCATTGGGTCTACAGACATCGTTGAAACATTGGTTAATCCAAAATAAATCATTATAAAAACATAAAAACGATAGCTCCTCTTGAAGGTAGTTTGTGGAACATCATAAAATATCACACTAAGATGGTGATAACATGATCTTAGAAAAATATAAGAGAATACAGACACAACCCTTATCATGCCAAAAATGTCAAAACGTCGAGGAAGAGGGTATATGTTATTAAATATCATCTAATTCAACTTTTTATAGTCAATAAAAAACTATAAGGATCAATCAGACATTATAGAAAACAACACAAGAGATCCCTATTGTGATGTACTGGGAAGAATGAACCCCTTCTCCTCCAGTTCCTCCAACTGTGTTTTTAGTTGTTGGAAAAAACACAGTGACATTCTATATGGAGGTATAGAAACTTATTTTCCTCATAGTTTCAACTATATCATGAACAAAAACTCCATTAATGTGGAATCCCCATGATTTATTTGGCAAACACATCCTTATATTGATTCAGCATTAGGGGAAATACATGTTTCTTTACTCCACTATCATTTATGATAAGACAATCCATTAGGGCTATGAGTTCTATTAACAACTGTAAAACTGGCCCTGGATAGCTTTCTTGGATATCCCAAATCCCATAATGAATATAAGTTTCCCTCTCATGATATGTAAGTGTCACCATATAGCAGTAACATTCAATATAGGGTTGGAATAGTACCTTCTAATTTATCCCCAATATCTGGTCATAACCCAGCATCTCAAGAACAATCATGTCCCAATGAAAATGGTCCCCACCAATTTAAAGGGTACACCCCTAACATTTTTATATGTCTTCTACTCAGACCACTAATAGTCTATCAATAGTCATAAAGCTACATATATGTATCACCCATAGTCCCACAATTCTCTAAAATCTCATATATATAAAATAATGTGAGTCTTCTATATCAAATAAATCTATAGAAAGTGTGGAAGCTACATGAATCATACATCGAAATGTCGATGGCCAAACATCTGAACCTCCAAGTGCGGTGTAAACTACCTAAATCTGAAATTTCCCCTTACTATGATGTCCATCCTAAAATTTTTGTTATTCACTACCTGATAGATAGGATCTCCCATGTCCTGGAACACCACATCCACTACCCTGATGGTTATGTATAGTACAGCTTCAACTTCCTACCTGATAGCGGGGTAAACAAAAATCCTTCCTTCACTATAAACATAAATTAGTCCTCCATTGTGCTCCAATTATCATGGGATCCTACATAAACACTCTATTTTCCCCCAACATATCATATTCATGACACTCAACTGGTGTTTGGGGACACTAACCTCGCATGTATCCCTACCTACCACACTGATAGTAGAGAACTTGGTCACTGAAATGAGTGGATAGTTCCCTTTTATAAAAACTATTTCCACAACCTCTCTAGTTGGAAATCTAAAATAATTACTTCTTATAATCATATGAAATACAACTAGACCACCTAAATGGAATCACATGTCCACCACCTGGACTTTCCTTGATATTCCATTATGAAATAAGATCTTGATCCACCACTTGATCAAAACTCATTGAGTGAAATATAATCACCAAGGATTAGATCTAAAGTCTATGTACATCATGGAAATGTACCTCCATAAATTTCTTATCTCTATATAACACTGGAATAATGTGCTTAATGTCTGTGAAACATCCATCATAATCAATCGGTATCATATCCATTGAGTCAAAATCATTAACTCTTTAGTCTTCCAGTACCTCAAGGTCTCCAAATAGAAAATATCTAGAATATTTTCATATATATCCTTACACAACATTACCTATTCATGTTCATTCTGAACCATGTAATCATTCTAGTACACTGCCTGACCTCTCAATATTTTAGCTACAAACTAAATCTCATCTTAGGGGGATTCTCTTAGTGGAACAAGATTGTTGGATGGACTCTATATAAACTTGTTCTACCTCATAACCACCCTCTCCAACAAAATTCATTGGTTTTTATATCAAAAACTCCCTAGTCACCTAAAAAATACTTGATAGAACCCACCATGGTTCCCATTACATCATTTAAATAAAATGAGAAATGTACTCATGAAATTTCTCATTTCCCATATTACCCTTGACAACTGTGTATTCATCCTCCACTTCTAAAAGAGAATTCTCGGTGACATCATATTATCTTACAACTGGAACATTATGTGATGGTTTTATCCTCCTATAATTTCAAATACACATTAAAAAATGAATAACACTAATCATCCATAGTTTCATTAAAAGTTGACAATCCACTATCTATAAAAGCCCCATTATGCATACAACATCTAACTGGATATGAACACAACTATATCACTACCCATAACATTCACGACTATGTTTCATGTTGTACAAAGGGAAAACCAACTCACACACATTTAAACCCATATTAATCACATCATTTTTAACAATTTTCACAAACCCAATATGAATATTTCCCGTTTATAAACCTTTCCATCTTTAAATACTATTATAACCAATGTTTTAAATCGGGTCATGACCCGTCCTAGTGGGCCCCGAGCCGCAACTCCCCACGCCCGCCTCCAATAGGCCAGGGGCTGGTGACTATCACCGAGTAGGCATGCTACTAACATGGGAGGCATTACCTATAAACATCTACACAGACACACAAATATCTATACCCACAAAGATGAAAATTAAAAACTACAAAAAGGAAAAGATGAATGCATGAGCTAAAACCCAACCACAGAGTATGACATGAATGTAAAGTACAAGAATGTAAAACCATGGGCCAAAAGTACAAGCCCCCCCAAAAGAGAGTCCATAACAATGTACAACCTGTAATGAAAGGTGCTGGGACTGCAGTCTGTAGCCGTTGGTACAAACCTCATCCTGTTTGATCTCAATGAGTATCGTTTAGTCCTGGTCCACCTAGAATCCTGTCAATGGCTCGCTCGTCTGTACAAGACACGACATGTGCGGGCAAAGCCCGTTCAGGGGTGAGTATAACAATATCCAGTCTGACACCTTGAAACCACAAAGGAAATACAACAAGGGAAAATACCACAAATGAAAGGAACAGTCAGCTCTACACAGTATATGTCTACCGACCATATAACAAGAACATCCAGATAAACTCAGGCACAACTTCCTATCGTGAATACCTCCACAAGGATCTAGCTCAAAGATTCCCCTAAGCATGCAACCGGGAGAACACACTCCTAAGTCTAAAGAGAGAGATAATATTTACTCGTTCTCAGAGAACACACCCCAAAGGTACCTTGAGAACATGATTCTCATATGAGGATCACACCCATGTCATGGTGTGATTCCGACAACTCAGTATGAGCTAATCTGATAAGCAGAGGATCAGCGCCCGTGTAAAGTTGGTCAAGTCGATACCAAGAACTCTAACTAGGGTTCCAGAAATTAATAGAGGATCTAGGTCTATGTCTCACAGAGGGGATTCCAACAAATATATTTAGGATGTTCTAATAAAGGGATCATACTCTTGTGCAAAGAAAATGATACCAGAACATTCAAGGAAAAGACTGAGTGTACGAACCCTAAGAAAACTAGTCCAAGTCACAGAAGACAAGTGACTCAAGTAATTTAAGATAGGTTACACAACATGTAGTATGGTTACACACTGTGTTCCTTGACCCAGTGTACTGCCCGTGTAAACAGACCATGTTATTCATTCAAGCCGTGTAAAAACAATCTACACGGCGTGTAGAAAAAGTACACGCCGTGTTCCTTAACCCCAAGTACTACACATGTAACTGGCCCATGTCATTCCTCATGTCATATAGAAAGCAACTACACGACATGTAGAATAATCACATGTCATGTCTGAGCACATGTGTCTCGCTCAGTGTATGCTGGCCATGTGGCCATACACGGTCTCTTCTCGTGTCCATGTCGCCTGCCCGTGTACCAGTACACGGGGTATCCCATGTATCTGGCCGGGTCTGGCCGGGGAGGGGTATACATGTCATGTCCTTGTTTGGGTACCCTACCTGTGTTCGTGTACTCCCGATGTACATGCCATGTAATCCTGCTGACGAACACACGTCGTGTATCCCATACTATACGGCGTGTAGTCTAGAAATTTCCAGAATCGTTGTCTTCCACCGCGTGCCTCGGCCAAATATCCGGTTCATGATCCTTCCTTCTGATCATCATGAAACACCATATTTGGGGTCGTCCCTCCCCTACGAAACTGATTTTATCGGTTTAGGGCTTCCGATTTGCCTTGATAGCGCGTCCTGATCCACCCACATGAAAATGCTCGAGGAACGGGAATTTCCGAACCACATCGTTTTTTCCGCTACCGTCACTGTCGCACCTCTTCTAGGTTGTCTCGATGTTGGATATTTGATTTCAGATCCTTTCCCCAACAAAATAATGCGTAACGATCAATTTCATCCAATAACGCGTTGAACGCACACGAAGAACGCATAAGAATCGGGAGAGAAAAACACAACAATCGAGAGAGACAAACCTCGATCTATGTTCGTGTCGATCTTGGTTTGTCACCGTTAGATGGTTGAATGAAACCCTAATTAATTTCAAGAATCAAATCCCCACGAATCCTACAAAATCCCATCCTGCAAGAATGATCGATCTGAGGGCTAATCTATTCGTGGATTATTCTACGTTCACCGTGGAAATCAAAAATGGGGAAGAGATCACAATTTAAACATCCTACCTGGATTACGGGGCATTCATCGGTGATGATCTGGTGGTTGTGTCATCATCGCCACGTTGGGAGGTATTCTCCAAACCCTCTAGTGCCACCATGGGTTTCAGGGTTATGAGGTTTGTATCGATGGACCCTTTCACCGGCATTTAATTAAAATGGGTATAGGATATCTGTTGCAGCAGATTTAAAAGATATTACTGCAGAATAAAATATTTTTATTTAAATATTTTATTACTATTACGTCGCAAAAACTGGATTCAACCACCGACCTATGCCGACCGATGGGAGGCCTCGCCTAAAGTAAAATTGTGGTTCTGAACGCAATGTTTCCCTCAGATCATTGATCCGAGCACTCGTTTATCAGTTTTTCCAGTTTTTCAGGAAAACTGCATGCCTGAGTAATTTAATTATTAAATTAAATTCAATCATTTGTTCCGGGCTCACCAGGCCTCGGAACTACATGCCATCTCAGAGCCTTATCTCGAATTAATTCCCATATAATATTAAAATAATACATGTAAAAATCCAGGACATTACATCACACCCACCAGATGGATTTTACGTCCCCAAAAATCCAAAACAAGGGCTACTAAAAAAGATGTGGGTACTGCATAAGAATTTGAGCCTCCCGCTCCCACGTGCTCCCTGGAGATTCCCATGCTTTCATCGGACACACACGAAGGGAATACCTTTTCTACGAAGGATCTTCGCTTACCGATCCTCGATCTCCACTACGTAATCTGCAAAGGTGGACCCATCATTGATGTCCAGATCGCCCTAGTCGGTAATGTGCGATGGATCGTGCATGTTCCTCCGTAGCTGCGACACATGAAAGATGTTGTGTACCCGGTCTATCATAGGAGGTAGATCCAAGTGATACTCCACCTCACCACCTCTACTCATAATCTAAAAAGGGCCAATAAACCTCGGAGACAGCTTGCTGCCTTAGGAAAATCTCTGCAATCCCCTTCAAGTGGAGACCCGAATGAACTCATGGTATCCATCGTCAAACTCCAAGGGCCTCTCTATCTTATCAGCATATGATTTCTGCCGACTTTGTGCAGTCTTCATACACTCCTGGATGACCTACACCGTCTATGTAGTAGCTCTCACCATCTATGGGCCCATGACTGTTGACACTCCTAGGTCAGTCAAGAAAAGTGGTGATCTGTAAGGTCGCCCATACAGAGCCTCGAATGGTTCCATTCCAATAGTTGAATGAAAACAATTGTTATAGTAAAATTCTACCAGTGTTAGTTGATCCTCCCAGCTACGACTGAAGTAAAGTATGCAGGCTCGAAGCATATCCTCCAGGACCTGGATGGTCCGCTCTGTCTGACCATCATTCTGGGGATGAAACACTGTTCTCAAGCGTATCTGAGTCCCAAAAGATTCATGCAATCCCTTTCACAACCGGGATGTGAAATGAGCATCACGATCTAAGACGATTGTGGATGGCACTCCATTAAGATGAACTATCTCCTGCACATAAAGTCTTCCCAAAATCTCTTTTGAACTCTTCTCCCGTATGGCTAGGAAGAGGGCCAACTTTGTGAGTCGATCAACGATCACCCAGATGTCATCATGTCTGTTAGACATATGTGGTAAGCATGTCACGAGGTCCATGGATATCCCATCCCACTTAAACTCTAGCACCTCAAGCGTCTAATTCAAACCTGCTAGCACCTGGTGCTCAGCCTTTACTTGCTGACATGTAAGGCACCGAGACACAAAATCTGACACACCCTTCATCATTCCTGGCCACCAGAACTGTTGTAGATCACAACAGAGAAGGTTCATCTTATACGGGAAATGATGAAGGATACCCATGACCAACATAAGTCATATGCTGACACCAGGAGGAGGCCCTTGAATTTTGAGGCTAGAGACCACGTGTCCTTTAAGGTTTCCCTTAGTGTGGAAAACAGAGGTTCGACAAGGGGAGTAAGCTTTCTCCCAGGTTCATCGGACCCTTCGAAGTGTTGCAGCGGGTCGGCGAAGTGGCTTATCAGCTAGCTTTACCACCACCGCTATTAAGGATACATGACGACTTCCATGTGTCTCAGCTCTGTTGCTATCTGCATGACGATTCACACATCCTTGACTGGGGAGAGCTAGACATCGAGGACGGTGTGACCTTTGTGTAAATACCAGTGATGATATAGGATTGTGAGGATAAGGTGCTTTGTGGGAAAACCATTCCCTTGGTTTGTGTGTTATGGAGACACGTTGAGAATGAGGAGAGTATGTGGGAGAGGAAAGCATAGATGTGTGCCCAGTACCCAGAGTTGTTTTGAGTTTTGGGTTGTTCTGTTTATACTTGTTGTGGTGGATCGTTTTAGCTTGTTAGCTATGAAATATGTGGTTTTTCATTCCCCTCCAAATGTGTGTGAAAATTCCTAGCTATGGTGAAAGGGAGGATCAAACCCCTAATCAAGACGCATTAATATGGATGCGATTAAACCCGTGCGGGCGAATTAGTGACACCCAAAGCAGATAGTATCTAGACATGGTGGAAGAGACTCCCCAACCAACAGACCGAGTAAACTAACATGGTATGTTTCTTGGTTCTTAAGATAATAGTGTTTATCGTTGACGATGAGGTTCACTCCTGAGAGGTATCTTTAAAGGTGGTTGTTCATAACCTCTCTTTCCTTATGGGTTGTCTTGATTCTCGAGGGTGAGAATAGTTTGGGATGTTTCTGATGTAATGGCTCGGGTTGTTGGAGGACCATTACATAGTAAAAATATGATGTTTGAGGTGTTCTGGGTGGTTTTGGAGGCCATCCCAACTTCTCGGTGATGTTTGAACCACGGTAGGCCTACCGGCAGGGTTGGCCTACCAGTAGTAGGCCTACCGGTAGCTCGGTCTACCGGTAGTCGGAGCCTACCGATAGCTCGGCCTACCAGTAGCTCAGTCTACTTGTTGGTGCATCTTACCCGTAGCTCAACTACCGGTGGTTGCATCTTACTGGTAGCTCGGCTACCGGTGGCTGAAAGCCACCAGTAGCCGATAGCTACTGGTGGCTCTTGCCTACTCCCACGGGTTTTTCCAACAGCGCCTCCTTTTTGCGCAAATTGGGTTTTAAACACTATTTTGACCCCTTTAAGCCTATTTTAAGGCCCATTAACTCCAATTAATGGAATTTTATTAACAAAGATCCCTGGGGGTGTAGGTTTAAACCGCCCCTAAAGGCAAGGACCCCTTTAATGATGTCTGGGGCCGCGTGGTCAACCCATGACCCCCACTCCTTACGCGGTTTCACGTTCATATCTCAATCGTCTCCAAACCTTATAAAGTAAAGGGTTCTCCATGGGTTTCTTCTTTTTCTCAATCACACTCCCATCGTTTCGTCTGCTAGTTCTTTAGTTCCCAAGGCCTCACCCCTGAGAATCGCTCATCTTCTGTTCCTGCCATGCGAAGATAAACTTCGATCCTCGATCAATCAAGTAAGAAATTTCTCCGTCGTCTCTATTTTTTTGTGTATCATGTGGGGTGGGAATGCTATTAATTTTGTAGAATTGGATTAACCAAACCTTTATGAAGATTGTGAACTGAACCTAAAGAATGAAGGGGTGGGGGGGGATGTGATCGATGATGAATCTTTGTTTTATGATCATATTTTCTGAATTGTGTGGGCTTACCTCTGGTGATGTTTAAACGTATTGTATTGTAGTTGTGAACCCTTGCCGTGTAACGGAATTTGGTTAATTACATAAAACCGGAAAAATAAATTTAAAAGCACTAGGATCAACCCTTTTCTGTGATAACCCCGGTTAAAGTACATCGAAATTGGAATCATAGAATGTGTTAAATCATTTAAATCTGAAAATACCGACATGGTCCTACTTTTATTTTGTGGTAGTGGTTTGATTGTTTTTTCATTCACAGCCAATTGCTGGGTGATGTGGGTGGGGATGGGATCCCATGTTGTTATGCTTCCAGTGGTTGTGAATTTAAAGTCGGGTTGTTACAATGTTTATATCACTAATCGGGGTGGGATACTATGTTGTTGAGAAGCCGTTGGCTCCGGGATTTTGGGAACATGGGGAAGTACCTTGGGATTTTTCTTTTGGTTCCAATACCTCGAGGGGTCTCACTTATCCCTTTGTTGTTGTGACTTTACAAGAGAACTGGGTGTGAATGTTTATGTTGATGTTTGACTGTACTCATTCCATGGATTGTGATATGCTTGATAGTTGCCTAAGTAGGTGTAGAAAATTATTTAAATGTTATCAATGAACATGAAAAAAGGATGGGACAAATGGGTTTCGAATTGGTGTGAGTCGTGACTTGGGCGCTGATTGTGTTCTTTAGGCTGGCTGAAGAAAAATTTAGATTGAGTGAGTTCTTGTTACTAATACATATACATGTAGTTTTATGTTTCTTATTCACGCCCCACCCATGTTGAGAACTTAGTGCCGAACACCCCCATTTCATGGGGGAGGTTTTTTTTCCAACACTTCTATTAGAGTCCGGTTATTAGCTCATTTCTGCTCTCTTTCCCAGATGGCCCAAGTATCCTTAGGCAGGCTCTGATGGCCTGAAGTCCATTATTATCCCAAGAACCTTCGGGTGGCGTAGTGTGGTAGTTATGGCCCAGGTGTGTGCAGGCAGGTGGTTTCCCAAGTGTCTTCATGAAGAGGCCCAGGTGTCTTCGGGCGTGCCAGTGGATCTTCTAGCTCTGGTGTCTTTGGGCATGATTGTTGTTGTTCTAGCTTAGGTGTTTGCAGGCGTGGATACATGAGATAGTTATGGCCTAGGTGTTTTCGGGCGGGGTTTGGAAGTGGGACTTCTTGAGGTTATGGACCAGCTGTGTGTAGGCAGGGTGTGGTAGTGGGACTGGAGTGAGAATGGAGGGATTGGATCGATGCGTATGATTTCATCAATAACCAGTGTGAAAGTGGTGTGGGGTACCCAAATATTGATGTGATTTATTATACATTATGTTAATTGTGTTATTTGGTGAGTGTGGTTGGTGAGCGAGATGGGTGAACTCCTCGATAGTGTTGGTTGTCTGTTTTTCACAGGACTTTAGTATGTCTCCCCACTTGTGCACGAGAGTTTTTTGGTTTCTCCCAAATGAGTATACTTGTATTCTCACCCTACGTATATAAAACTGCTTTTATATTTCCAGGAGGACTTTGTGGATCACGTGAGACCATACTAGATCAGCCCTTTGAGGCACTTAGAGTTGATGTTTTTCATTCTTTGGTACTTTACCTTTGTAGTCACTTTGTACTTTGTGGTTTTACTTTTTGAACATGCATTTGGGAATTGTTGTTTTTGTTTTTCTTGCACATCTAGTTTTGGTGTTTTGAGACTTACTATCTTATCTCCGTATCCAATTAAAAGAAAAAGGGTAATGCCTTCCATTTAGTGAGTGATTCTACACCCTTGGAGCTGGTCTCCACTCCAGGACCTATTGAAGGTGGGTTTCAGTGGTCATTATCTCTCCTTAAACTTGAAGAAGGATGGGCCTGGGAATCTGCTGACCCTTTCCCTCTTTTTGGTGAAGGAGGGTTATTAAAACTTAATCAAAAGTTAATTCAATATTTTTTATTTATTTCTCATTGAGGATATTTTCATTTTTATATATTTAGATAATTTTGGCATAACTCATATATAACAACCTAAATTTTACAATGTAGACACTTCTACTCACTCTCAAATTTTTATTCATAAAACAAAATATTTTTAAAAATAAATATGGTTTCGTTTCATGGTTAAAATTGGTAAATTTTCATTGATCTCATCCTCGAATATATTCTTCATTAAATCGTGTGAAAAACATTTAAAAACATGGGATTATCATATAAATATCATCAATGGATACACAAATGAGGAACATTATTAGTCTTCAAAATACATATAAACCATTATTACATTGTCATAATCTTAATATTTTTACCTTTAAGATGTAGTAAATAAAATTCAAATAATATTTGATCAATACATGTCATTTTAGTAATAAAAATATTTCCTTAATACCCATACAATGAAATATATAACATATAATGTTAACATGGGACATAATCATGTTTAAAAGGAATAACCATACGATTGACTTCCACAAATATCACTAAATTTAATAGTCATATGGATAACATCCATATCTAATGAATGAGAGGTTATATATAAACCACCCATTCTTGGATTATCATTGTACCACCCATATTTGGATTATCATGTAACCAACCATCTTTGGTTTATCACATAAGAAGCCTTCAATTGACTAAGTACCAATATATAATCATACACACAAATGATTTCAATTAACAACATATCACTCATAAGATTTCATTTTCAATCATAAGAAATCATTGAAGGATATTAAAATATTCCTTATATATTGAAAACCATTTTCAATATCAAATTACCTAAACTAGAATAATGGATTTATTTTCCTCTTAATAACATTAAGTCTTATAGATGAATCCAAAAATACAAAAAACTGTTATGGTGGAGAAGATTTCATTGTCGTCGTCTATGTTAAAACACAATGATATTTCATTTTGTAAAGATAGTAAAATGTTTCATATAATTTTATTTAAAAAAACATTAAAATATAGACATAAAATTTCATTTATAATCCTTTTATATAAATAAAAATAAATATGTTAATAAATATCATTATGAAAGGATTTTTTAATTACATCATTAAATGTTCAGGGTGTCCCATACCACTTTGAACAATTAAATCAAAATATCTATTAATTTATACATATACTAAAACAATAGTATACATTATTATATATAAAATATAGATATAAAATCTCATATTGGATTTATAT
This sequence comes from Viscum album, assembly GCA_963277665.1. NCBI lineage: Eukaryota > Viridiplantae > Streptophyta > Magnoliopsida > Santalales > Viscaceae > Viscum > Viscum album. The sequence goes on from OY728164.1 coordinate 577,666,086, forward strand.
ACACCAAATAAATTATTAAATATGCATGTCATCAGGAAACGTCTCAATGAATAAATATTTAGATGAATTCTCTTACCATGATATAAAGGTGTCACGTATGTTCCTTAGTCTTCATAAATAATAAACATATGTTAATTTATACAAGATTATGAAACTTTTAGTGATTCTTATTTATTTATATTATTAATAATATGGTTATTATAGTTAGTTAATTATTTGAGTTCATGTCGGATGATTTTTCAATATTCAGTACTTGATTCGAAAATGAACAAGGTTCGATGCCACTAGTCCATGTGGTTAGAAGTCCTTATTCAATAGAATATTAAAAATGATTTGAATATCTTATATATTAATAAAATAATTATTTATAATAATCTGTTATGATAAAATAAAAACACCATTCATGGAGACGGTAGCCCTTATGTACTCATGAATGCTATTTTTGTTTTTCCTACCGTATTGAAAGAAAAAATTAAAATTAAATGTATGTAAATATATATAATATAATTAAAATAATACTAATATTTCTTTTATTGAAGATTTTTTTTTAAAACAATCATTGATACATTCCACATGATGTGTGAATGAATCACATCATTTTGAGGAGGTGGTAGTCCACAAATCCTCAAATGAAGTTATCATATAACAAGAATATAGAATGCATGAAGGTATGACTAAAATAATATTTAAAGAATATTAAATTGGTTTTAAAATACATATTACAAAATTATTTGATAATAATAATAGTTCTATGACCCTACAAGAAGATCATAATGGGGTAAGAAGGAAACATTAATCATGTAGGTGGTTAATTATCATAACTTGGACATCAATTTTGCTTCATTTAATAAGTGTATGATATAAATGATATCGATAAGGGATATTAAATTTGAAACCTAAAAATGAAATATATAATTTATTATAAAGTAATAAATAATTTATGGGTGAAGGAGGTTATGAGAAAGTAGATTATAGATGAAAAATTAAGACATGGGCTATGAGAAAATTACTAGTAGAATATCCTATACATGAATGACCCTTGAAGTCATTGGATTTTTTTTTAGGCAAGGTAATTATCACTTGGTCAGGGGGAGAGTGAAGAGTAGAGTATTGGGAAGTTATTTAATAGGATACAAGTAATTTTGGGTCAAAATGGTGAGGTTAGGGTTGTTATTTATACTTGAGGAGAGGTAGGTTCAAGTGATTAATTTATTGATTATTTTATATTTAAAGCCATCCATATAGAGGTGGAATTATATTTCAAAACATTTTAGTTCAATTAATATTAAATATTTTAGTTATGGATGATACACACCAAACACAGAGAGTCTATGGTTTAGTTTTTATGTATGTTAGGCTTTTAAATTTTAACATTAACCCTGGACAAAATTTTACTTTTACTATGCTAAATATTTTTCTTAAAATTGTAATTTGTTTATACAAAAAAATGAAATTGACCACACAATGTAATTTGGAAATTATTATTACTAACATTGAATAAATTTTATATAATTAAATGAAATTAATTCTGAAAATTATATTTAAAATAAATTATACACAAAAAAATAAAAAGAGTGTTTTCTAAAATTCAATATTCAAATGATTGTAATGTTTTTATGTCTAATATCATTTTGAAATTTATTACAAAGAAAAATTCTCTTTAATGAAAAAAATTTATCTATATATTATTTTTAACCAATTTAAATTATCTTATATAAATATAAATAAATTAGATGACATAACAATATTTAATTTCAAATTTGTTTATTTTATTATGCATTAAAATATGACTTTTATAATTAAAATACCAAAAAAATTATCCAAGATAAATTGTGTTCTGCCAAGTCTGAATAAAAATTATATTTTCTCAAATATTATTTATTAATGTTTCAAAAACTATATTTAATATCGGTTTGTAATCGAATGGTGGAAAACTGCATTTTAAAAAATATTAATCTTTTTTCCCAAAAATTTAATTTGTTTTTGTATGATGTCTTGAAAACATTTAACATCAATTATAAACATTAAATTTAAAATATTTAATATATATACAAAAAATAAAATTGATAATTAGTGATTTTAATTTTTTATAAAGTTTTTTATTTTTGATTTAAATAATTTTTTAGCAAAAAACATCATGGATATTCAATTGGTTATTATTTAATATTCCAATTAAGTAGCTAAATAATGAATCATTATATAATCATGTTTAATGAATTTTTCAACAATTTATTAATTTTTTTTATTCCTTCAATTCTAATGGATTTTTGATAACTATCATATTATATAATGATATTATGTTTTTCATTTATGCTAAATATGGTATATTATGTATGTTATCAAACATAATGATTCATTTTAAAAAAATATGTGATGTTAAATTCTCCCACCTTTTGGAAATTTTTCCATTGTAGTTTGAATTTAGTGTCAAAATCTATGGTATAAATATTCAAATTACCTTCATTATATCCAACATCATAAAAAGTATCAACAAAAAATCCACATAAAAATACTTGAAGGAATGTATGAAGGTCACATGAGATAGCACAAAAAAGGGTTCCATGTTGGAAACCATGGACATATAATTGAAAAATCATTATCATGTTTGTATCAAGTGTAATGGAAGACACTTTTTGGAGAATATAAAATAAACCAAAAGCCATAAATTTTTGAAGGGTTCAATAGTATTTGAATTCATAGTAGGAAAATTAAATAGAAACCTTTTTTATTTTAACAAACTTTTCATAATGCCGGGGACTTAATTTATGAACATGATTATGAACATAAGTAAACATACATACATTCTAATTAGGTCTTCTCCCATTAATAAATTTCAACCAAAAACTCATCTCTTTCTCCAAACAATGTGTACTAAAGATGAAATTTAATTTTTTTTCACACCCGAAATAGTAAAATCAACTTATAGAGTATGAGAAAATCCATTGATTAACTTTATTTTTATCATTTCATGAAATATTAAATAAATAAAAAAGGTTAAGATAAGGTCTTATAATTCCAAAAAAAAATAAATGATATTATGACGAAAAAATAATTTTAATGTCCAAAATAATGTAATTCTAAAAGATTAAAATACTATATTGGATTTATAATTATCATTAAAATTCTACAAAATAATCAAAACTAATATCTAAACCCAAAAATTATAATGATTTGGTAACATAGTCTTACATAAATTTTTTTTAACATTTATCTCTAAATAATTTCAATGAATTTTAAAGTATCTTACGAAAAAATAAAACATCTAAATTCACATATTCTCAATGATTGGTTAAACATTTCCAAAAAATATCACAAATCATCATAATTCCCTAATAAAGACATATATTCATCCAAATTAAAACTGAACCTGTACTTCACAAATAAAATCACATAGTAAAATATTTTTCTTAGGTATATAAGGTTCACAGAATAGTTAATGTCTTCCCAAATACAATTTATCACTTAATTCCCAAATCATTTTCTAATTTCATTTGATATAGATTTTGTTAAATCATTTGTTACCAATGTCATCTTTTTCTTATTCCATCAACTAATTTAACAAAAAAATAAAAGGTAAGAGTAAATTGGTATATCACATAGGCTCGTGGTAAGTGATACACCATTGTATACCATTGGTTGTGGGTTCAATTACAATGACCTTGATCAACGTGACATGTTGACACCCATCTTGTGGGTTGTCCCTTTTATAAAACTATACAATTATTTTATCATTCCCAAAATGAGATAAAATCCTTAAAAATAACTATATCATATTTTAATCTCATGGTTTATCTCATGCCCTTCATTTTTCATCTCAAAATTCAATATCACAAAATTACCTCAAAATAAATGATCATATAATCCCAAAATGTTAGTCATACCTTTGTAATTATGTCCACATAAGAAAAGATAATTATTACTTGACTAAAATTTTAATATAAAAATTATTAGGGTTAAACATACTAGATAAGGTATTCCAAATTTATCCCTTCATCAAAATTTCATTATTACTATTTAATTTTTATTCATATATATATCTTACATAACCCTCGAAACCCTTAAATGCATAATTCTTAATCATTCGGAGTTCTTCAACTGCCCCAAACAAAAAATTTCCATCTTATTCTTTGCTTCTAATTTAAAATAAAAAAACATGAATGATGTCCTATGATTCAATAATTTCAAAACACGAGTCAATAAATAATCCATACCTTTCATAATTAATATACTTATTTTGAATCATAAATTGGAATGAAATTAGGTATTTATAAAAATATATTTTTAGAGTCATGTAGATCCCTTTCCCTAACCTACTAAATAGGACAACTATTATAATAATGAATTTACTATCTACATTTACAAAAAATCAAATTATAACTTCGAAATAACTTCTTTCCCTTCCCTAGAGACAACTAAATGCTTCTTTTTTCCTTGGACGGTTATTAAATTATGACCTTCATTACTACATCAATAACACCATCCCAAGCCTTTAAAAAAATTCCAAGGTGATTGTTTCCACATAGGTGACACACATGTTGATGAATATCCATACCATTATGATCATTTTAAAATGAAATTCCATGGGGATTCATTTCGATCATATATGAAGCATCAAAAAATCATGATGATTAATGTGGTTAATGATTACTCCTGATAGTTGGTTTAGAATAATCATGAGTGTTTTCATTATAGAGCCAAATAAATTCATTTCATTATTCAAAGAACCACCACATTTTCATTCACATCAATTTTTAATTTGGTTTCGGTTGGATCCAACCATTTACTAAAACCAAAAAGGATGTAGTGAATATATCTATAAAATCATTATATATTATCTTATGAAGAATATAAAATCAATAATATACTTATCATGTTATTTAAATATCATTATATTTATCTAAATTAAATTTGACTCATTCTATTATTCTAATCATTTTGGTGATTAATAACATGTAACATATTCTTAAATACAACCCCAACCTCAATATTATTTTGAAAAATATATTTATACCATATATAAGGTCCAAAAATTAAACATTTCATAATATTTAGTTAATTAAATACTTAAAATTTCTTTAAAATTGAGTATTAATTCATGTATATTGATTTAGATAAATATTGTCACAAATGATCTCGAGTCGACCCTGATCTAGTCACACAGGTTGGCCCAAATAAAATCCCCAAGAGGCGTTCCCAATCCTCCCGAATTTGCGACATGCACCGAGGGCATCTATAGAGTACACAAGGTAACTAGTTGTCCCAAATATAAAAAATCAAACAAACAGTAGAATGAAATGGACAACCCAAAATACATTTAAATAAAAATTTAACCCAACATTATTTCTACAAGAAACTGAAATTACAACTAATCCAACAACTCAAATTAAAAAACATGATAACAAACTAACTCTATATTAACCCTATGGTGACTCTCTAACACAATGATCACACATCTTCTAAGGCGATATAATACAAGCTAAAACCTTCACATGGGAAAAAAACAGAAGAAGACTATAGGCATGAGTATTAAAACTCAGTAGATCATCCCGATATTCTATTCCCAAGTAACATCCTTTAAAATAAAAGAAACATAAATTTCCATTTTTAAATAGTATTATTATTACATGTTTTTAAAATGACGTTCCATTATATAAAATGAAATAACAGACAAAAACATGCATGTTTTATAAACAAGAATGATAGTAACAATTTTCAAAGAGGTGGAACATCAAAATAAATATAGTTTTCAAGAGGGGGGGTTTAAAGAATTAACAATTTTAAATAAGTCATAGACAATTATGAATTAATCAACTAAACACACTATTTTCCAATGGTGACTGCAAAATATCCAATGAGAAAAACTCATAGGAACAACCCTATGCACAAGTTAATTGTGAGCCCTAGGTACCTCATATCTCAATGAAAATAACCACAATAAATATTTGTTCTCATTAAAAAGTTCCAAAAGTAGGGATTATAAAAAAAACCTAGTGTTTCCCGAATATCACCATCATCATCAATAAGTTAGAGTTATCATCGTCAAACCTGTTATGTGAAACAAGGGCCAAACCCCACGAGATCACTAGCATATTATTACACGTCTGCCCACCAAAATTGCTTAGATTTAATTTAGCGCTCAATCATGTTAGAAATATTATCAAATAAAATTTTCAAATAAAAATTCAATTACCAATCCATAAACAAAAAAACAACCTGTAAAAATTCTTTACATTGCATTCAAAAGTCAATAAACCACTAAAAAGTTTTGTAAAATAATTTCATGGAGTATAACAAGGCCTTTCTCATAAAATCCATTAAAATGATATTTTTGGGACACAAACCCAAAAATAACATAAAAAACAATATTTGGAAGCCCCAAATAAAATTAAAAAATCAATTTCATAGACCAAAAAAAGGACTCAAATGATTGAACATGAAAAACACATGGAATCCATTTTAACAAAAAAAATGACAAACATGCATTTATGCTTTCCTCGAAAATAACATTTGACCAATGAATGCATTTTATTTTTATTATGTAGGTGTATAAACACAATTTTTAGAAGAAAAAAACATTAATAAATACCTTTCAACACTTAGGTTTCATATTCAAAACACAACCATTTTCATAAGGATGTGAAACATCCCCTTTTCCAAAAACTCGGGCCAAAACATTTTTTAAACCAAATATCATTTGTTTGTAAATCCAAATACAAATTGAAAATCCATATAAGTACCAAAAAATAACATTTATAATGTATCCAATTCATGTATAAATCCAAACAAATTATTTTTAAATCACAAAAAACAGATAAATTCCAAAAGGAAAAATCGTCGAACAAATGACATACCATTTTTACAAAAATTCAATTTTATGAAATATGCGGGGAATAAAACACCACATTCATTAAATATTTAATTTTAGATATTGTTACATGTTAAAAATACCATAACATATGTTTTTAACCTCGAAAAATAGTTTTGAATGATAGAATAACAATTAAACAATCACTTGGAGTTCTCTTTTTTGACTAAACAACACTACCTTTCACAAAACAAGGCCTAAACTACCATTTTTCCACACCATGAATATTATCCATAGGCTTAAAATCAATAATAATCATATATATCAGATTTTAAAAATAATAAAATTATGAAACTTAAATGAAAAATGAAAGTGTTTGGGATATCCTACCTCACATCCTTGGCGTTATGGTAACGCACACCCAATATCACCATCCAAGGTTTTAAAAACCCTAAACCTATGATGAACAACCCCGAACAAACACAAAAGCCATAACAGATCAATGGTATTACATAACCAAAGGTATATAATGACTAGTGTAGATTATAAAACCACGAAACAATGAAAGGAGGTAGTATAGGGAAGATAAAAGAGAAGGAATCTATCCTTTTCAACTAGAAAACTACTTGTATTCAATTAGATATGCACCCTTATAGAAAAGTTAATATGGCTGGAACTTCCTGAAGAGGCTACTAAGGTCTTTAAGACCAGGGAAAGTATATTTGTGGGAAAAATAGCTCGAAATGAATGATTTATGAATGAAACCATTTACCTTCTCAATTCTGGACGATTTGAGGAACCCTGAGAACTTTCGCTATAATATTCTTTTAAAATGATCTGAAAAGAGTTAAAACTGATAATGGGGTTGTATCTAGGTATTTTTTCATCTATTGTGATTTTTAGTCAAAAATAAATATTAAAAAATGTAAACGATGTAAAATAAATAAAATTATTTTTTTAAAACTGGAAATGGCCAGACGGGCTGGCCCAATACATAAAACAGTACCCCAAATTCACAAGGATTATGAATTATTAAGGGGTAAAAAATGATATAGAGGTTTTAATATGTTAGTGGAGGAAACATATGAAGTGGAATGGGTGAAAAAAGTTGAAAAACTATGGATTTATAAATGATACAAATATTCTTTTTAAAACTGGAAATGGGCTAACGGTTTGCGCAAATCAAGATGTAACCACCATGTCTCCAATAACTCTTAAAAAAGTAATGGGTTACCCAATTTAGGTTTATTAGACATATATGTATGTTCAAAACTCAAAATTAACCTCACCCAATTCCAAAGAAAGTGGATCTGTATTTTCAATGAACCGGATCAAACCCATGAAATGAAAAGAGAAAAAATGATTGTGACAATTCTTCCCATCATTAATGCATTTCTCCCCCAGAAATCCATCAAAACATTTAACTGATAGAAAAACACATAATTATTTATTATCAACATAATACAACCTCTATATCAAATTAAATATCATTCAATAACAATTTAACTAAATACTCATGCCCAAAAAACACCAACTCACAACAACTTCTAGAGAATCAATAGAAAGGTCATGTCACCACCTCCACAACCAAGATAATAACTAGAATGTTGGACCTTCTACCAGTGAAACCAAGGATCACCCAATCCATTGTTCACTAAAAAAATCAAATGACATAATGTGGTGTCCAAAATTTTCTCCCAACCATTAAATCACAACTACCATCTGACATATCTTAACGGAAAGATCTTCGAGACACACAGTGCATCTCCCCACCATTACTATCCAACATGAAATGAACAAAAAAATAATTCAAAATTAAATATAATTGGGCATAACCATTATACTATAACTACCATCTAACATATCTTACAAAAATATATTTGAGGCATGCAGTGCATCTCCCCACCTTTAGAGTCCAACTAGAAATGAAAAAAAAAATTCAAAATTAAATAGAATTGGGCCTCACTTGCACAAGACCACCAAAAATCTCCCACAACAAAATATAAACCCATGTAAATTGTGTTACACTTTGAACTTCTCAACCAACCACTCCAGAACAGAGGGGACAAGAACTGGGCCAACACTTTTGGCACGAATCCGGACACCCACTGCTTGGGGAATGTAGGGAAGGGGACCCAATAATTCTAAAAATGAAACCAAAAAAATAAATAATGGAAATACCCAAAACTCTCCAAATATGAAAAGGTAACACCACGACCGAACCTCATTTTCAAAGGAGTTCGACATGAAAACATTGATAAAAACCCCACACTCGAGAAGAATAACCATAGACACTGTGGGAGGTGTAATTCCAACACGCTTGTTGAAATGAAAGAAATATTTATATTAATGACGAACCAAAATAGATACATAGAAACTATCATACTAAAATATTGGAGGTATGATCCTGGACATGCTCCCCACACCTCTTTATATTTCCAGACAGCGTGGAAAGCATCACTCTGAGGCCTATGGCTGGATCCCTGAATCTTGATGCATCTGTTGCACTGTAGTCAGGTTCTAAGGATAACAGCATTAAAAAAACTCATTTTCTCAAAACACACCTTCATCTTAATAGGAACTCAAAGATAAATATCAAAATACTATCTCACTCTGAATGAGTAGAATAATGGACAAGGAATATGAAGAAACACATTAACAACACCGAAAAAACTACTATATCCAACAAAATTATCATGACCAAGAAGCACTTTAAATCGATCCCAAACAACTCTCTATGTAAACTAAGGGATGATGAATTATTTTAGTATTTTGTTCCATCTTGTGAAACATGAGAAAAAATCCTTAGGATTTTCAATTGGAAATATTTCAAACATATACCTATTAGTGGGCACATCACAATAGCAAACACATGTTTAGAAACCCACTGAAGATTACCCCAAAACCAAGAAACCAACAAGATCTCATCCCACGATATAGCATGAGTATGACTTTTAGATCAAAAGAAATATTACTAAATAAAAAACACTTCTACGAAATAGAAAAAACTATCCACATATCCATCATTTGATAAATAATGTCCAATAATTTTCAGCTCAAAACACTTTTAAAAAACAAACTAATTTGATGGGTCTTGACATTCACCAATGGAGTGTCATCAAGTCTCACTCACATGAACATTTACGAGAGACCATGGGGAATCAAATACCTTTCCACACCATCCAGTCATCCATAAATCAAAAAATCCTTTCTTCTTGAGAACCCATGAAAACATCAAATGAAAAAAACATCATCTATATAAAAATAATCATGTACCATACAAAGGCACATTAACCAAAAAATGAAAAACCATTTTTAGATTTCACAAGACAATCCACGCTTCATCAAGATCCATTTAATTAAAATATGTATATTTAATTTAATATAACATCAAAAAACAGCCATTTTCTTCCAAATAGACCATTCTCATTTTTAAAAAAATCATCAAGGTCTCCTTTAATAACCCAAGACCCACAAAGGCAAAAACCCCTTTGCAGAAAAACACCAGCCACTCTAAACCAAATTTCCAAATCCAATTCATCATATTTATACAAATTTAATCATACCAACAAACCCAATTTAAAATAACTCATCAGAATTTATTTTAAATGATTCAAACTATCAAAACATTTTATTCCAAAAAACAACAAGTTTATATTAGATAAAATCCAATCTCATTAAATCATTTCCACATCCTCCCCGGAATTTGTTAAAAAAACACAACCTTCCCAAAACCATTCTTATTTTTAATTTTTGAAAACCCCTTTTAAAATTTTCAAAATCCAAGCCTTTCTTGAAAACTCAATTACACAATTCTCACATTGGGATTTTATGAACAAAAATTCATAATTAAAGAATGTTCCATGAAACCTAAAAATGGGAAATAATGTCGGTGGGTGACATGACCATATGGTTGGCAGCCATATGTCCAATAGAACACCATCACAATGAGACATATTAGGACCATCCCCCAGTTCGACATGGCTTTCTAGTCCCTACGAGCTCATGGAGGCCATTAGTCAGACTCCCCTTATCCTATCCCAACCCCAAACAATCAACAATAACAAAGGAGACAAATAAAACATGACTTCTTGTGGCAACCCGATGATCAGAACGAACAAGAGTTCACAACACTATTCCAACACATACCCCTCAAGTTACAAAAATCCTACTCCATCTACCATGAAATCTCCAAAATAACAAGGTCGCTCAAAAAAGAACGTTATTCTAAGAGACGGCATGCTTCGATACCTTTTGGTCAGGAACTAGCCCGAGTGGACCCAGAACTGGTCACCCAGGCCAGCCCACGACATGTCCTGATAGGCATTCCTGATCCTACCAGGATGGCTATAGGCTCTTAGGGGATCATAAGAGTACAAAAGTGATTTATTTTCCCCAAAAATAAACCATCAAACAAATAGCAGGAAGAAATAGACAGCCCAAAATACATATATATAAAAATTGAACTCAACATTATTTGTACAAGAAACTGAAATTTCAACTAAACCAACAACTCAACTAACCAAACATGATAACCAAATAACTCCATGTGACCCCTATGGCCACTATTCAACACAATGATGACATGTCTCCCAAGGAAATTGAACATAAGATGAACCCATCACAAGGGAAAAAATTAGAAAAGACTATAGGGGTGAGTATCAAAACTCAGTAGGTTAGACCTATATTCTATTCCAAATGCACATACATTAAATTAAAAGAAACATAAATTTAAATATTTAAATACCAATATAATGTTATGTTATACAAATGAGGTCCCATTATAATAAAAATTAATATACCAAAACATGCATGTTTTATAAATAAGAATGATGCTAATAATTTTGAAAGAGGTGCAACTTCATAATGAAAATAGTTTTAAAGAAGGATGCATTAAAAAAGTTACTCTTTTAAATAATACACACACAATTATGTATTATTCAACCAAACACACTATATGCCAATGATGAGTAAAAAATATCAAATGATCACAACTCACTAGAACACCCCTACGCACTAGTAAGTAGTGATCCCTAGGTACCTTGTATCTCGATGAAAGAAACTATAATAAATATTCATTATCATGCTCAAGAGCCACTAGTAGAATGAATAACTATAACCTAGTGTCCCCCAACATCATATTCTTCATAGTTTAGTTTTTTTTCTCCATCTTCAATCATAATACATGAAACATGGGCCAATCCCCATATGATTACTAGAAAACAAGTATACGTCCTCCCACCTAGATACCCAGGATTCCCTTAAGCACTCAATCATGTTACAAATATTATCAAATATTATATTCCCAAAAAAAATGAATTAAAAAACCATAGAGACACATATAGCCAACAAAAAATCTTCACATTTCTTTCAGGTATCAATAAACCACTAAAAAGTTTGAAAAACAAAATCAAAAAGTATAACTAGGCCTTTATCATAAAACCCATTAAAATGATCTTTTAAGGCCTAAAACCCATCAATAACATAACAACCAGATTTGGAATCCACAAAAACAATTAATAATTCAATTTAATGGACCATAATATTTCTCCAAATATAGAACATTGAATACACATGGAAACCATTTTTACAGATAAATGTCAAATGGACCTTTAAGCCTTTCTCAAAACTAACATTTTACCAAGGTATGAAATTACCTTATATTAAGAATGTGTTTAAACACCATTTACAGAATCAATTTATATTCATAAATCCCTTATAATACTCAGGTTACTTATTCAAAGAACAACCATTTTCATAAGGATGTGAAATGGGCAATTTCCCGACAAGTCGGGACCAAACATGATGTAAACCAAAACCTATTTGTTTGTAAAGACAAATCCAAATCGTAAATCCATATTAGAACCAAATAATAACATATATCATTCTTAATATTCATTTATAAGTACAAAAAAAGAATTTTTAGATCACACATAACACATAAAATCCAACCGTGCAATTTATCAAACACATGACATAACCTTTTTAATCTATAAAGTTTATTTTAAGAACATGACAAGGAATAAAACCTCATTTTCATGCCATATATTATTCATGCTACTATAAAATGTTCTAAATACCATTAAATAGGTCCTAAACCTTCTAACTACTTGTGAAATATAGAATTAAATTTAAACAAACACTTGTTGTTCTCTTTTATGGCAAAACAACACTATCTTTCACAATACAAGGCTTAAAATAGTATTTTTTTCACACCAATAAAATTATAAAAAGGATGAAAAACAATAATATAAAAATATATATGATCTTAAATATAATAAAATTATGAAACATAACTTATAAAGGCATGTGTAATGGATATCCTACCTCAAATCCTTAGTGTAGTGGAAACACACACCCAATATCACCATTCGCGGGATTAAAATCCCTAAACCTATGAAGATCAGCCCCCAAAAAAATAAACACCCATTAAAATAATTGGATAACAGATCACTAGTTATATCATAAATAAGGTAGATTATAAAACCAAGAAATAATGAAAAAGGAAGAAGAAAGAGGAAAAAGGAGAAAGAATATCATTTTTCAACTAGAAAACTAATGTTTTTCCATTTGATCTGCACTCATTGAAAACAAGAAATTGGTTGGAACCTCTTGGAGAGGGTTCTATGGTATTTAATAACTTTGTAATGATTATCTGTGGGGAAAAGAGTACAAATTTAATGATTTATGTATGAAACAATTTACCTTTTCAATTTTGGAATGTCTGAGGAATCCTAAGAAAAATCATCCTAATATTGGATTTAAATGATCTCCAAAGAGGTTAACACATAATGGGTGTGAGGATAGGTATTTTTTCTTTGAGTGGGAGGTTTAATCAGAGAAAAATTTTAATAAAATTAAAATGATATAAAAAACAATTTATATTTTCTAAACTCAAAATGGGCCCATAGCCTGGCCCATTACCAAAATAATAAACCCAAATTCAACATTATTATGAATTATTAAAGGGTACAAAATGATATGGAGGTTTGAATATGTCCGTGGAGAAAATGTATGAAGTGGAATGGGTGAAACATGTCGAAAATAAAATGATTTATAAAATAATCAACTATTGCTTCCCAAATATGAAATGAGGTCACAGTTTGCCCAAATCATGAAGTAACCACCCTCTCTCGAAAAACTCCAAAACAAGCATTTGGGAACCCAAATTATGATGATTAGGCATATATGGGAGTTCAAAACTCAACATTAGTCTCTCACAACACAGAAGAAAAGGATCTGGATTTTCAATAAACTGGATCAAAAGCATGACATGAAAAGAAAAAAACTGGGTTTGACAAATGTGCCATAACTAATACATAACAACCTAAATATCAAAAAGTATATGCTAATAATAATAATAAAATTTTCAAATAAAAAAAAATCCTTAAAAAATAACATGGTTTTGTTTCATGTTTATAATTCATAATCGTTCCATGATATCATCATTGATGCAATTTTTCTTCAAATCTAGTGAAAAACATTTCAAAACATAGGATGGAAATAAAAATATTATTAAGGGATACACAAAGTGGGAACGTTTTAGTATTTTAGAAACATGTCAACCATGGGAGCTTTGTAATATTTTAATACTAATCACCTTTAAGAAGTAGTAAATACCCTTCACCAAATCAAATCTCACTTCATACCATTTTTTGTAATAAAAAAATACATTAAAACCCATATAAACCAATATATAAAATATAAATGTAACTTGTGACATAATATTAGCTAGAACGAATAAAATTATGGCTAACTTCCACACATATCACCAAATGGAATATTTGTACAACTGACATCCATACCCAATGCTTTAGAGGTTATTACATAACAACTCGCCCTATGTTCATCATGGGACCACCTATATTTTGTTTTTCATGAAACCACCATCATTGGTTTAACATGTAACCAATTATTAAATTTCAAAGTACCATTATATAATCACAAATCGCTAAAAATTGTAATGATCACCATTTCATTTATAAAATATCATTTTTTTTTCAATCACAATAAATCATTTCATGAAATAGAAATAGTCCTTCTGATTTCGAATCATTTTCTATAAAAAACCAAACAATGGGGAATAAGGGATTTCATTTTATATTTAAATTTTTTTGAATTACTGAGGAACCCAAAATATAAATAGAACAGTTATAGAGGTGGAGAATTCATTGTTGCTGTATACATTAAGAAAAATTCATTTTTCTATTTTTTAATGAAAATAAAAATATTAATATAAAATGATTTTCTATGATAAAAATTAAATAATAGAAATAAAATTTCATGAATAATACTTTTATATCAATATAAATAAATATGTGAATTGTTATACTGAAGAAATAATTTAGTAATTAAATCCTTAATCGTTCAGGTTGTCTCGTACTATTTTATTGATTTAACTCATATCTACATGAATTGTTACTTTTCAAAATACGTTAATTAACATTATCATAGATAAAATATAGATATTGAATGTAATAGTGGTTCAATATACACCTAATGAAATAATAAAGGCGAATATTATCAAAAAATGTTCAATGATAAAAGATTGAGATGAAGACCCATACCTTGAGTTTGATGTGTCACATATGTTTTTGGTTCTTCCTGAACAATACACATGGGGAAATTTAAACTTTATTTATAATATTATAATGTTTATTTTTCTTTTTATATCAATAATTTCCTATTATAATAATTAGTTTATTATTTGAGTTCATGTCATATTTATTGTCAATATTAGGTACTTGATTCGAAAGCATACATGTATTGATGGAACTAGTCCATGTGGTCATAATTGAATCATCTACAGAATATAAAACATGATACACATATATAATATATTCATAACATATGTTTTTTAATAATATTTTATGATAAACTAAAATCACCGTTCATGGAGATTGTAGGTTGTACGTATGTGTGAATGCTATCTTCATTTTTCCTACCGTATTTAGAAAATGATATTAAATGAAATATATGTATATATATATTGTAATAACATTATAATTAATATGTAATTTATATCACATGTGTTTACTAAAATGTTTTTTTAATACAATCCATGTGATGTTTGAATAAATCACATCAATTTGAGGAGGTAGTAGTCAACACGTCCCCAAATGAAGTTATTGTATAACCAAAACATAGAAAGCATGAATGTATGTTTAATATAACATTTATAGAATAGTAAATAAGTTATAATATACATATTAAAGTATTATTTCAAAATAATATTATTTTTAAGACCATTCATGAAGTCGGTAATGGAAAAATAATGAAACAGTATTCATGGAGGTGATTAACCAGCACTACGTTGAAAACAATTTCGTTTGTTTGAATAGGACAAGGTGAGATAAGAAATGGAAATTATATATTAAATTATAGATATAAAACTATATTATATAAATTATTCTTTAGTAATAATACTTTTATGGATGAATGGCAGGAATATTAAATAGAAAAATAATATAAATATTGCTACATTGGAAAAATAACATCTTGAATATCCCCAACTTAAAGTATGCTTGAGGACCTTAGAATTTTCATTTTGGGGAGAAAAGATAGAATTGGATGTTGGGAGAGTGATTATGAGAGTTTTGGGAATATATTTGAGGATATACAAGGGTTTTGGGGTCTAAATGGGGAGGTGAGGGTTTTTATTTATACTTGAGGAGTTCTGGGTTCAAGTTATTAATTTAATGATTTTTTTTGTAAAAGATTACCATATACAGGTGGAATTATATTCCTGGAAATTGTGTGGTAAATTTTATTTTTAGGATGTTTAGGGATGATACACTCCTCAACCCCCCTTTAAATGTTCTAAATTTTAGTTATGTTAGGATTTTAACATTTATCATTAACCCCTGTCAAACTTTAACTTTTACTACTGTAAATAAATTTTTCAAACGTGGTAAATTTTTAAATCTAAAAATTACATTGAACATAAAACATAATTTAGACATTATTATTCCATATATGGAATAAATTTTATCTATTTCAATTAATATTTTTGGTAAAATTATATTCAAAATTGATTCTGTATACACAAAGAAATAGTTGTGGTTTATAGTGAAACATTCAAAAGTTTGAAATGTTTTATATTTAATATCAATTGGAAATATATTTAAATAACCAAAATTGTAAAAAATGATAAAAAAATTATATAAATATAATTTAAAACATATTAAAATATTATTATACAAATATAAATAAATTAGATGAAAAAGATGTTTGAAGTAAAATAAACTATTTTTCACTATTCTTTAAAATATGAATTTTATCAATAATACCAAAAAAATTATCAAAAATTAATTTTTATGTCCTGATTGAAAATTAGAGGTTTAATTTTTATTTTTATCAATATTAATGTTTCAAAAAATATATTTAATAAAGGCTCATGATCAAAAGGCTGCAAAACTGCATTTTTTTAAAGAATGCTTATTTTATCAAAAAAACTAGAACTTGTTACTATATCATGCCTAAAAATAATATAAGATAAATATTAAATTATATATTGAACATGATACATATATATAACATTAATAATATTCATAATGATCTAATTTATTATTTTATAAACTCACTTATTTTCATTTAAATATGTTTTTACAAAAGTTCATCATTTATATTCAATTGATTCTGTTTGATTTCCTTATTACATTGGTATCAAATAAATCATTACGTATACATTAGTAAAAAAATATTTTCATATCTTAGTTAACCCTTTTCTTTACAACCATTTTGATGGATATGAGATAAATATCATTTTAAATAATAATAATATTAAGTTGTTCGTTCAAGATAAAATGTGGCTTATCGTGTATGTTATAGAACATAGTGTTTCCTTTTAAATTAACCTTACTATGTTAAATCATTTATTCTGGAATGTCTTGAACCTCCAACATAACCATCATCGACAAACCACTCCAATGAATTCTTGGCATGGTCCCTATCTACTCAACGCTACCACCATCACATGATATTCATCCCATTCTGATTTTGGATCTGTGATACCGAATCATTGCACCATGAAAAGGGTGAATAATGTTAAATTCCTCAGTATATGAGTTTAACCACTAGCATACAAAACACCATCGATGAAAACCCTGTAGAATAATGGGTTAATCCCCTATAAAATCTACCTATAAACAACCCTTATCCATGTTCAGTTGGCCTCAATTAGTTTCCATTAGAATGAAGAACAAAGAACTATAATAAAAAAAGGATCTCCTAATAAATAACTACAGATTTATCCATCATAGAATACAAAATATAATTTAATCAATCCATTAGTTGATTGGTTTGATTTCATTTTACTAATCAATAAATATGAAGTAATCCAGAAAAATAATAATTATCCAACCTTAAGATGTATCGATGACTGATGAAATACAAGTATTCTTCATTATCATTAGAGGGAAATCTGAATTATATTATACCTTTATCATGAATACACAATCATGTTGATGTTCATCTAAGAGATATCATCCAATGCTTTTTTCCAGTGGTTCTATAATAGATCTAGTGTTATGTGGATAACCCACATAATTTTTTTATTTTGATAGACATGTAGAATAAATGATGTCGCTACATATAAAAAATAATAATTTAATTTAATTTAATTTATGTTTATTTATTTTTACTCAGTTATTCCATTTTTTAAGAAAACTGTGCTCACATGACTTTAAAATATTTAATATATTTAAAACATTTATTCTAGGCACACTGGGACTCATAATCTCACATATTCTTAGTGAAAATCTCAAAAATAATCAATAAATATCCCATATTAATTAATATTAAATATTTTTCAATGAATTTTATTTGGAAATATTTCAACGCCACATCTTCTATAGATTGATAATAATTCATTATTTACCTGTATTGAAATTGATGAACATGTGTACACATTTTACATTTAAAACATTTATTGTGTTCCACATATCTAACTTATAAATGGTCACCCCACTTCTATCATCTTAACACCGTCACTCAATTTTGGATTAGAAAATACCTACCAAAATAACTTCTACATTATATAATATAATCTTAGATGAATTATTATTTTATGATATCCATACAAGGAATGATTTTGGCGGAATTCTATGGATATGACCTGATGGGGAGTTAAGGTTATTCAACGATCATATTTGACCTATATCATCCACCACATCATACAATTATTATTAAAAAATACTGATGTAATAACATATGAATCTTTTATATTTGAATAAGATTTCATGCCATCATAAAAACAAAAATTTTTAAATATTCATCTAAAAAATTTTCAGGTTATTTTCAAAGAAAAGTACTTTTTAAATGTAATTTGAATGTTAGTTTTGAAAATTGATTCTCAAAATTTAAAAGATACTTCCCTCAATGATTTTTAATGTTATATTATGGTATTTCTATCCATCAATTACCAGAAACAATTATTATTACTCTAATTGATATATATTATATTTATATTATCCATATTATTTATATGGATTTTTTATTATCATTTTGACAAAAGAATGTATTGAAATTCAATTTATTGTGTCATTTTTATATTAATTTACTCTATTTTCAAATATTAACTTATCATTATTAATTGTGCATTTAATATCCCCATAATATCCATATTATATATAATGGATATTCTTATTCCTTAAACCATATATCATTTCTATATACAATGTTCTATATTGAATGAATTTTTTTATGTGGGGAGATATTTCAGAATCTGTATTCATTACTCAATAGCGATATTGGATGGTAAAAACATTGTTCATGAATTAAATTTTCTATTTGATATATGATGATTTATTTGAAAATTAGACATGTGTGAGGACTAGTTATAGATATCCCCTAGACACATCAATTGATCTCATGATATAAATCAGTTGGTTACCCATTGTTAAATGGGTTTCTACCCATATATTTTAAACATTCATCCAGACAGAACATTATGGTATATGTATCATGATGAAAAAGTTAATTACAACCAAAAATTATGAATCCCCTTTATTTAGATTTCAGTTATCATTATTTTCAATGAATGTTTTAACCATAACTCATTTTATTTTAATAGAACTATTATGAAAATGTGGGAAACCATCAATGTTTGTGGGTAAATAAGAATAAATACCCATATGAAATCATC
The DNA here is from genome assembly GCA_963277665.1 of Viscum album. Lineage (NCBI taxonomy): Eukaryota > Viridiplantae > Streptophyta > Magnoliopsida > Santalales > Viscaceae > Viscum > Viscum album. The sequence continues at coordinate 577,686,035 of OY728164.1, forward strand.
ACTCCATTCCAAATAAATTTGTATAATTATGAGGTTTTTAGATGGAAAACCGTACATTCAATGGAGGTGATTATCGTGTATGGGTTTTTCTTAAAGATATCCTCAATAGAAAGAGCCATATTATCCCAAATTTAAACATGTTTCTCCAGACTGGTTTTATGCTCAATAAATCCTCAAATAAAAATCCAATAATTTTATTTTAATCCATGAGCCTTATTCATCACATGAATCATCCTGCATCAATCATTCATACATTTTTTGGGAATCCTCCTCTTATATTTTGACCAAGAACGACACTTTGAGAATTTATTGATTAGAGTTCATGCGAAGACCCACATCATCCATATCATTAATTTCTAGGTAAGATATATGAGAATCCATTGATTGAGATTAAATAATACTCTTGAAATGGGGGGTGACATATCATGCTTTACAAGACCCTTGTGCATTCTCTGGGGAGTGTCACCTGTAGCAGACAACCCCTTTTGAGGGGGCCTACCTTTACTTGATGTTCATTTAACCAGAGGAATAGGTAAATTGGAGTAATCCATCCATCTCATTGGATTCCACACATGTTGGATAAACCCATCAGCATCCATAATTGTTTTCCTACCATTATTTAAAGAAAGATGAAGATAATACATCTCATGTTCCATAACCTTATACATAGTAGACCAAGTTTTAGATGAAGATTCATTATTTAATCCATTAAATTGGTTCCCAGTTTTAATGGTGGTGACACTTATTAAAAAACCAGGCCTTATCATTGGATTCAGTCCATCCCCCTAGATAAAATCTTGTACATGCGGCCATAGAGTACATGTATTTGGGATACCCTCAGATGGTTGATGGGATTGAGCAGCTACACCATCAGAATGGAAATGTTCTTCATAAGAGGGTGGGTCTATTAACATCAGTCTCTAACCACTACATAAAAATGTTTACATCCTTCATAGAGCTCCCCAACACTATTACTGAAGGATTATAATTCTGAACCACCATCCATTCAATATCTACTGAACTAAGGGAGTTTTTCCCCTATAATTTCTTCCCAACCAGATCATGATGCAATCTATCAAAGACATCTACAACATATGTGTTCATGGTAAGAAAGAAAATCATATTTGGAAGCCTCAACACAACTTGGGTGAGCAGGTACCTACGAGGGAGTGTAATGTTAAACCCCAATACAGTAGTCCCTCGAACCATCCACATGGACCTGAACCATCAAGACATTATATATGGAATCACCATGGCCATATTCCAAGACCAAAACCTTAATCTGATTGGACCCCCGGTGGCACAGTGATGGATGAAGACCCATCCTCTTAAATTGAGAATAGAAATCAACCCACTATTCAACAAACAAGTACTTTATAATTAAACTCTACTCCTACATCAATCAAAATAAAATCAACAGGATTCATTGAAACACTGACGTTGACACAAATGAAAGGTTAAATAGGATGGAAAATCTCACTAGTTCATTCATTAGAGAAAATAAAACATCAAACACAATTACCTACTATTCAGATTATGGAAGTATTCTAAAACAGAAGGGGATGCTCTAGTAGAAAATCCCTAATCATCGTAGAAAGAGAGTCACACATCATGTGTAAATCATATGACGACAAGAAGAAGAGGAAACAAAATGTGTTGTAGACTAGTTGGGCATTAGACTAGGCAATGATCAAATCAATCCTCGAAGAAATGTATTTGATATAAACCATATTTTATTTTCTTTTCCCAAAATCAATGAAGTGTACTATGATTACTATGAATGAATATGCTAGAGTGAATAATTTTATTCATAAAAAAGAGAAATAAATCTTGATTTATTTTTTTCCAAATTTTAATAAAAGACTAATGAATCTATCTAGTTTAATGAGACAAATATACTATTCATTATCTCGGTATGTGATTCCTTGATACTACTATAGGGGTCACTATAATTTTTATTATATGAAATTTGGTAGAAACATAGGGAATTATATTTATGATAACGTAGATTATAGAATTTAATATTATGATAGATATTAAAGATAAGTATAAAATTTCATTAAAATGTTTTGGTAAGGTAATGATTATGCTCTATTTTCTTAAAAAATATATGTTAATGGATTATACAAATAGATGTGCTTATAGAATATATGTACCAAGTGGTAAAATCTCTTCAATGCGATCATTGGGTTTCACCCAATAATAACCTAGATCATGACCAAAGGCCTAACTACCCACATGATTTCCTACATTAGGTGGATATGCTTTTTATAATTCACATGTTCTATACATACCAATATTTTGGATTTGAATAGACCATGATAATAAATGAACAATGTTTAACCAAAGGAGTATTTGATTGAAAATACTTTGTCTCAATTGGAAGAGTGATTTCATTATGTGAGGTATAAATGACATAATGAAAATAAGTTATGAGGAAAAATGAAGAGTACAATGGAAGGCATCAAATATCATCCTAGGGATCTTTTTATAGTTTGTTTTCTAAAATGTGGGGAACCTAAAAAATATCTGATACTATTTACACTTCTAATGATTTAAACCATGACCAATGAAAGTCCTTTGTGAAAATAAAATGGATGAATTATTTTTGTATTGGGATAAAATAATTAAATTTTTTAAGTATATCTGTAATGTTATTTTTGTATATGGATCGTGAAACATCTACAAATTGTGTGAAATCTTGGAATTTTATGTGTATTCATTTAATTAGGAGCTATAGATACAGTAACGGGTTTATGAGTTTAATATTGATAATAATTTTAAAGTCATAAACACACCGTCTTAGGTTTTATGTGATGTGATTCAACCATGATTAAAGATATTTTGGGAAAAATATAAGAAAATAAAACCCATTGGTATAGTATATAAAAAAGTAATATGGCAAAAATTCAATTAAATTTTTTTTGGGATTAATTTTAATGTTATTTTTATCATTTATGGTAAATATTTTATTTGATTCGGCTATAACTATAGGTAATCATAGTTTTGGAGCATTTTATAAATTATATTAGTAAAGTTTCCTGAAAAATTAAACCTGCATGATGGTTGAAAACCCATTGTGTCTGTAAGGATGTGGGTCCTGAACCCGTGAACTAATGATGAAAAGTGTTTAACACCTACCAATAAATACAAGATTTTCTAGTTAATAAGTCATTTCATTAGTTAAATGACTATAAGGATAAATATTAAAGATGAACTAGTGTTGTTACTTTTGATGTTTATAGATTAATGTATTATATTTTATAGTTTGTTGTAATGTAATTGGTTTATGAAAATATTTATATATTGATTGAAAAAAAATTAAATATTTAATGGATCTTACAAGCTATTAATGTTTATTTTAGTCCATTAGATATATAATATCATTTTCTTCAGGTCATATAGAAATGATGAATTTGAAATTCATCAAATCCCAACCAATAGATGAAATTTTTCTTATGAACTAGAAAAATATTAATTTCGTATATTTACTTATATTTATAGATATTAAAAGAATTGCCAAATATCTTGAAAAGTATATTGAAATTAAATGCAATCCTTTTACCATCATTTATATTGATATAAATGCCCTATATCAATAATATTTTATTTATAGTTTCTTAGTTATTTATTTTCACAAGATTAATCAAATTCTTATAGTCATTGATCATTATCACTCCACATCATTATTTGGAAATTAATCCAATTTTACATGTCTAAATCATCACATATCACATATTTTCTATTCTTTGGAAACAAGGTATGTTATTTTAGATTCACATCAAACTTAACTATTTCTATTATTAAAATGATGATTTATTAATCCTTTTTGTGAGTTGGATTTTCATCAAAATAATATTGAAATACCAAACCCTTGATTACTGAGTTCAAGATTAAATTACAATGGATAAATTTATTTATTGAATGTATACAATAACACCATGATATTTAAAATTAATAACATTGACTTTTAGAGAAAATTTGACCCAAAACATTGATCCTAAACTAAAAACAAAATATAAATCATTAAATTTAGCAATTCAATAGATTTCTTTCCATCCAACCCTATGTCGAAAAGAATGATAATATTGTGTACCGTAAAAACATATAAAATAAAATGGAGTGTATGAATATTAATAATTAAATTATGAAAATTATATTAATCTGATAGTTATAAAATAATTAATAATCGTTTAATATAAAAAGAAATTTTTTTAGAAATTGTTGTTATTATTTATAAAAGATAGATTAGTAACTTTTCGAAAAAATAATATAAAATTAATATTTAATGAAATTTTATATTTTATTTTTTTATAATTAAAATAATTTTGAAAAAATCATACAATAATTATATGGTAGTGACATTTTTTATTTTACTAAAATGTTTTTTCATTCAATAGAGAAAAATAATGAATTTTTATTCAAAAGTTATTTTTGTGATTATAAATATTGATAATGTATTTTTTGAACTGGGTTTAATGTACCAATAGTTAAATTATATATCTATTATTATAATTTACATCATTAGAAATATTTTCATAATGAATTTTAACTTAATAACCTTGTAATTTTTTGAATGTTTCCATAGAAACCCAGCTTTCTTATCACATCTTCATAATTAAATTTAAAATAGATCATATCCATTTCTGTTAATTTAATTTATAAAAATGTATTCCATATTTTTAATAAAAAAGTTCACCATAACAATGGACCATAATTAATAGTCAAAAAATAATAATAATTTACTACACTTATGGAAAAAATTGATTTATAGGGGTTTTACTAAAAGATAATGTCTAAAATGACCTATATAGTAGACAAAAAAATATTTATTCTCATATATCAACCATATAACATATATGACTCTATAATAATCCATTTTTATCCTTTTATCATTTTAAAAACATGGGTATACCTTTTTCTTTTCAAAAATTAACATTTTCCCTCTCAAATTACTTTTAAAAGGCCACCAACTCACCTCACTTCTTCACACCATCATATCCTCCTTATTCAGAAAATTTCATCCCAAATAACTTCCTCGCTTCCATCTAGTAATATTATAAACCTTATTTTGGGTATAAATTCAACTAAGGATGTATTTGGGTGAAATATCTATAAGGTTATCCGAAGAAGAAGTAACATTCTTCGATGAGAGTTTTTATTTTATTTTTCCCACCACCCACATTGATTATTTTTTTAAATTTAATATATAATGTTATTTTAATAGTCCATTTTATTAGATGTTGTTATGTTATTTCCATAAACTCCAATTATCCTAAACCAACTAGGATACACTAGAAACCTAATAACATAGCCATATATAATATTATATAATGGTAATTCATGATCCCCGTGGGTTGACAACTAGCACTAGGCATCATAAAATATTAATTTATGAATGAATTTTCCACAAAAAATGGAGAAACATTTTGGTTTAAATACAGTAAAAACTATAAAAACAATGATATAAAACTGCCACCACCTATAAGTGGCACCTTACCCTTACTCAAATATAGTAGGAGAAAATCCACAATCACCATAAGTTATATGTTGGATGTGGGATAAATGTCAACTAGGGTTACACAAATGATTCCATAATAATATACCAACATTTAATTAAACAATTAATTTTATTAACATTAAACAAACTTTATTGGGTTTCAAAAATATTTTTTTTAAAACCATGCTTTACATTTCAAATTATAGAGATAAAATAAAAAATGACTTAATAACCATTTTATATCATATAATTTATATATATATTGAAGGAATATGTAGAGAACATTAGAAACAATCGAAAATATTTCCAAATAAAAACTATGAGAAACATGGTGATCTATGAAGAGGCATGATTATTATAGGCTATGGTACACCCTCAAACTCAAATAATGACTATGACAATATGTGTACTCATGTACCTAAGAAACTGTTCAAAGAGGACTAATTACCATCATATCTGGGATGTGACCTTTTGTATATATATATATATATTGTTAGTGTTTTGATGTGATATAGAGAAATACTGAATAACACACTAACTACCTAGTATTTCATATTCTCTAATAATAATTCATGATTGAAAATTTATATTAAAAACATTTATTAAATTTAAATCTACTCATCATTATCAATTATGCCAACATCTGATAAAAATATGAGGGTTTTTAATCAAAAAATTCACTTTTTTAAAGATATAACCACTATATTTCTAGCAAGAAAATTTTATTCGATTGTATTAAATACAAATTTTTATATAGATTTCATAAAATAAATTTCACAAAATAAATTCAATTTTATCAATCACATATTTGTTCATCATATTCAATAAAACTCTTTAATTTAATGGAATTGGGGGGGGGGTCCTAATTTTATGCCAAATCTGTTTTCAAATCACTCATTCAAGGGAATTATGTTTTTAATAAACCAATAAAAATTAATTACAGTTATATCAAATAATTTAATCGAAATCATGAATTTTAAGGTTACTAAAAATTATCCATCATAATAGATCCACCTACAATAAGATCATGAGATCATGAAATGAAAATCCAAAAAAGATAAACACCAATATAGATCATCGAAATTGGAGATCTGACAAAACAAACCTAGATTCAAGATCTAAAACACCAGATATTAGATCCTCTAAAAATATGGAAATATAAAAAATAGGGATGAGGGAGGAGAGAATGGGAGAAAGATCATGGTAAAAGGAAACTTACCATGATGAGATCAAAAATCATTCTCCGCACATCGTTCTTCTTCTATAGAAGTGTATGGGAGACCAAAATCACCACTTGGGAGCCACCAAAAAAAGATTAAAACACAAATGGGTCGAGTTAGAATGTTTAGGGAATTTAAATAATTATTTAATGATTAAAAAAATTCATTTTCATATTAATTAGTACATTCACAATGTTTTTTGTGCCATCTCTATGGTTAGACAAACAGTGTACCCTAACCTTACACTGATGATAATGTGTTTTCATGGTTTCAATTAGATGGGATGACAATTTTTTTTTGAACATTTTCTAGTCATGAAAACCATCAATGTTTGGGTTTTTTTGGTTTACACTAAGAGGGAACCTTGTTTTTGAAATTGATGCACCAACCATTCACAACCCAAAAACATTGAAAATTTTCAATAATTAATTTTAGAACAGCTATAAATGATGCCCAAAAAATTAATTTTCAAAACAGGGGTCTAGGAAAAATGATGTTACAAAATCCCCAAAATAGAAACATTATGCCCCCATAAATCTTACTGAGAACATTTAATGTCAAAAATTATTAGGGCAATCCTCCATCATCATTTCCTACCACTCCTACGTTCCATGATAATCAGAACTATATTTCTATAAAACTCAAACAAACAATATCATACCCCCATGTATAAACATGGTTTTATAATCAATTATCTTTATTGGATTCTCAATCACAAATAAATCATGTTCAAAATCAAGATCACTCAAATTAAAAACATGATAAGGACAAGAATGATAATTTCAAAGGTGTGATACATGGAACAAGTAATTTGTTAACATCAACTATGGTGGAAGTGAGAAACTGAAAGAAACATTCCCCGCCTCTTCAATAACCTCAAAAGGTATCACAAATTGATGATAAACATTTAAAATCCTCTAATGATATCAATCACCCAGATGAGTTGAAAACATTCATGAAAACATTATAATAATATAGAAAAGATCTATGTTAAATATTAGATAATATATATGATAATGATCAGTATAATAATAATACAGGTTATGTGCCACAAATATTCTATAATGAATCAGTTAAGACATTACATTTATCTCTTAAATCATGCTTTGTACAATGAAGAAACATTCACTGATATCTGATAAATACAATAATGATTTATATTGTTATAAATACAAGGCCTCAAATTGAAATATTCTAATTTTGTACCAGTATGTATTTTTATAAGAAAACAAAATCAGTCTTATGTGATCATCACAAGCTCCACCAATGTCTATAAACCTTTTGTGAAGCATTTACTCATGAAAACATAGTGCACATTCTTATTGGTCATTCAACTATGGATGGTAATCCATAATCAATCAAAACTCAGATCCCAATTCCTCCTGAAGGCATATCTTGAAGTGATAAGATAATGGAGGGTCTCTTTTAAAGACTATAGTAGATGGAGCTCCATGAAAAAAATAGTCTCTATAACATAGTGTTTTCCCAACTCCTCAACTTTTTTATTATCATGAATGGGTATAAATTGATTTGGTTTCAAAATCTTATTGATCACAACCAATATCAAATTATTATTTTTAGTTGTACATGGAAACTCATCAAATAAGACCCATAAATATCTCATCTCACTCCAATGTTGGAATTATATTTGGCTGAAGAAAAACACAACAGTTTCTGGTTCTCATCCATGCAATTTTGGCATATATAACAACAAGAGAGAAAATCAGTAATCCCACATCTCATAACTAACCACCAGTATTGATTCATCGTTTTATAGAAAATATTTGGAATTCCTCAGTTCATAACACACTATAAAATATGGAAATCACACATCTCATCCTTCCTCGTTATTAATGGCACACCAATGAAATTCTGAAAACATAGGATACCCTATAGGGAGAACACCCTTTGAGAAATGTTCTACCAACCATACAAAAGTATATAATGATATTGGGCACATCATTATGATTCTTCTTCTAACGAATCATCTCAATAAGTTTGTATTTCAACTAATCACTATACATGGAAACTGTGAACACTGATTCTCTGACTCCAATAAGAAATGTTGAAAAGAGATAAACCATCTTCCACTATTTTGAATATTTGTTCACAATTTTTTTTGATATTTCATTTCAAATGAATCTATGATAACATTATCTTTCCAAGTGGGTATATTTTATTTCAATGTTAAATGAATATTGGTATTCTACCAAATTCCTCTCTGGAGATTCAAATCATTTCACAATAATATATACAAATGTATTTATTGTTAGAATATATAATAATAATCTCTTTGTAAATGTAATGAAACCAATTCTGAATCAAGTGATTCACTATTGCATGTTCGTAGTCATGGGATGGATAATTCAACTTGTGTGTATTAAACTGATGGGATACATATAAAGAGGAAAGAAGATTTTTCATATTAACATAGTCCAAATCTGAAACAAATGCATCAGAAAATACCATATTGCCCTACGTGACCTCTATATGAGTCAGCATCAAAATTGTATTCCTATAAATTTTCAACTCAAAAAAAACTCTAACAAATTTCATCCCAACAAATAATTACACCTGCCCATGTAAGAATAGTTATTGGAGAAATAAAATTTCATAATTCCTAAACTAACCACTAAAATACCCAGCCAGCACCAAGAAGATCTATATCTAGAAGACATCTCGTAGTTTCTTATATGTTATAAAAGATATAAAATTCTTATAATCAACTAAAATACCATGTTGTAACACCATGTTCCCAATGAACACCACTTCTCTTATCCAAAAATAACATTCCGACATTATCTTTTATGTCTGGTGATTTCTCAAAAATTCAAGAAATTGTCTCGGATGACAAAAATTGTCTTCCTCAGATATAGAGTAATCATATATATCATTCATAAAACCACCATAAATGTATATAGATACTCATATAAAATAATCTTTATAAAATACATAAATATTATATGATCATTGTGTAGATCAAATTGAATGAAAATATAAGAATATTGTCCATACCAGGCCAGAAAGGAGGTTTTCCAAATGTCAGATACTTTTACTCTCAAATAATTTTAACTAAACCAAAGACCAATATTCAAGAAGAACTTTTCCCCGTTTATTTTCTCATACAAATCATCAATTAGTGGTAATATATTCTTTTTCTTCACTATAACTCAATTTAGATTTCAGAAATCAACAAAATTGTGAAGAGAACCAACATATTTCTTAGAAATGAGAGTAGGATTTTCCCATGGAGACTTACTCAGTTGTTTAAATACATTATCTATAAGATCATAATATTTATTCTTCAAGTCTATTATTTCATCAGGTTCCATGTATAATGATTGAATAATCATTGGTAAAATATCAAGTGGTAAATTAATAAAAAAATCTATCCATATTATCAGTAGAAAATTAGAGAATTCATGTGGGAAAAAGTTGGGAAACATGATGACCTCTAAGGGAGATCACCACTCAAAGATTCTAACTCTATGTGATAAGAAGAAAAATATGTTTCAATTACCAACACTCTTTTAGATGGTTTGGATCTACTCAACATTGATTAGCATTCTCCTTGAAATATACGGTGCACACCATCATGTGTATTAAAGAAGACACATCAACGATAACAATCAATCCATGATTTATTAGAAATAAGGTAGTCCATATTTAATATGTTATCAAGATATTTCATATTGAGTTCCATAAAAATCAAATACTATAGAATGTCTAATACAGAGAAAACACATGTGGGACATTGAATACCTTTCTATGTCTTTATTGTGAAGGGTGTAGTAATATACGTCGCAAAAGATAAAATATCCACTAGAAGATTTGTAATATTGACATTGTGGGTTGAAATAAAAACAATGTGATACACCAATATCAAATAAGTAATTATCTAACAACTAATTAATAGTGATGGTTCCTCTCATAGTCATTGAACATGTATCTTCTTCATTTAGATACACTTCAACTGTATGTGTATGGTTTGTTCTCAAGGATTTTGGATAAACCCCATCATTTATGAATCATATGATTTCACCATATTATTAGAAGTAATAGATTATCCCATGCCACTACTATGTATTTAATAGACCTGGATGAAGTTCTTCAAGTGACATGAACATCCATAGGAAAATCATACCTTTGATGCTTTAGTGAAATCTTGCTTAATATGCCCATGCATACCATAGTGGTAGAAAATTAAAGGGCCTATACTAGGAACAACAAGTTTTGTAGAAGAAACATACTATCAATAGAAATCAAAAGAATAATTATTCTTGATATTTCATGTAAAATAATTCACATTTCCATATGGAGAAACAAAAAATCCTGAAAACCCTAAATTTCTACCCATGTCTAATTCAAAAATCAACGCTCAATCCTGCACATCATCATAAGAAGGAAGATTCAAAAATAATAATAAATAAGAAATGATTTAATTGAAAACTAGAACAATTTATTCTTCTTATTATTCTTCAATATATTCTCAAGAAAAAAAATACACGTGCTTAGCAAAGTGATTTTTATACTCATCCCTAATCTTGTTAGCCATCTCGATTATGATAAACCAAAGAGACATGGAAAATACCATCATATATGGAGAAATATAGTAATTTAAAATATATTCAATGTATTAAAAAACATATCATACATGTTTCTTTTTATTCATCTTCATGTCCTTTAATCTCTTTCTACGCCCCTCTAGTACGAAGCTAACACACTTCACCTTTAATTCATCTGGTGTCTCAATGAATTCCATAAAAATTTCAATATTTAAAATCTATTATTTATACTCATGAGAATCATTAGAGACCTTCAAATTTGGTTTATTATAGAAAATCAATTCTTATGAATAAATGTTTAGAAAATTTCATTGAGGTTCCATAACTACAGTGTCAACTAGAACTCATGGGGTTGTATTTCTGAGAGCATGGAAATTACACCCAATCCCCTTAGCAAGACATGGGTCCTCTAGAGTATTTTCTCATAAGGGTTCATCATGAACTTATTCTTATATCTTAATAACACTTCTTCTTGGAGGAATCATGATACACAACATCAAAATGAAATATTAATGAAATGAGATTAACAATTAATCTGAAGAAAAATGTAAATTAATCCCAACAGATGAAGTAACAAAATATTTGGATTTTATACTATCAAAATAAAAAATTGATCAATAATAAAACTAATCCTAAATATGAAATTCTCAAACCATCCATATTAATATAAGTCTCATATTGGTGAGATATGTTCAGGATATCAATAACAACTACCTCCTTTATCCCTATAAGACTACACAACTACATACTCACATAATGAATACATAAAAAACATATACCATTGATACCACAATGTCAGGAACCATTATAGATATCGTATTAAACTGATAACCAAGCATGTTCGGACATTTCATGATGTGTTTTCCTAATTCCCATGGGCTGACGACTAGCTCTTAGCAACATATAATTTGATGGTTGAAGGAATTTTCCACTTTAAGAACGAAATAATGAAAAACATGTATATATGAAAAAAATAAAAACTCTATAGGGAGGTGTCTAATATAATTCATGTGTGGATAAACAAGAAAAAATACAACCAGATTTACTATAAGGATAGGATAAAATCCCATGTCCCAGCGGACAAAAATCTCCATCCTCAAGAATCAATAGCTATCTCCACCTTGAAGTGTCACTGTACCCTTTCTCAAACCTATTGAGAGAAAATATACACACACCATTAGGCATAGGTAGGTGTGTGATATATTTATAGTAGGGTCCCACTAAGGATTCTACAATAAGATTCCATCAATTAATTAACTGAATAAATCATTCGTTATAATTCAAATTATGGAAATTATTTGAAAATTGTATAAATAAACATTTTATATAAAACTTTTAATTCATTCAAAAAGAATGTGTAAAAAAATTGAAAAAATGGCATATATTTCAAAATAAAAACAATGAGAAACATATTTATCTTTCAGAATCTGTGATAGGTCTAGAGTTTGGGGTTCTCTCACACTCAATTAATGATCACAGAAATATATGTACACACATACCTTAGAAACTGGTCAAAGAGGACCCATCACCATCTTATTAGGGATGTGACCTACTACATATGTATTGATAGTATTTTAATTAGATACAATGACATCCTAAAAAAATCACTAACTATATTGGCGTGAAGGTTCTCTGATAACAATCATTGATAGGAAATTTATTTTAAAACTATTTAAAATAAAATTCATCCCATTCTATCATTTCAAAGATACAAATTACCATATAAAAACCAATACACATGTTTTTGATAAGTTTTTTACTTTTTTCTAGATAAAACAACCAGGAATCAAAAACAATTATTCCATTTCCATAAATATATAATTTGAAATTGAATTCCTCAAATTCATTTTACATTTTATATTCAATTATTTAAATCTCATAATTTTTAATCAATTTAAAAAACACACCCCACTCAATGAAATGGGAGGTTTCCTCCAATTACATTACATAACCAATATATAATACCCAAATAAATGTAATTGGGTTTTTAATAAACCAATGAAAATAATTTACATTTAAATCAATCAATTGAATCTAAATTAAGAAATTTATGGTTAATAAAAATTATCAATCCAAAAGGAACCACATACCTCATCACCATGTGATCTTGAATAACAAATCCCTAAATGGGAAACTCCAATAGAGGTATTCGATAATAAGAATATGAAAACCAAAAATTGATTCTGAATCTAAAATAATAGGGATCATATCCTATTAAAATATCATTAACTACACACTCTTTGGGAGGAATGAGTGGAAAATGAGAGAATGTGTAAGAGAAAAGGAGACTCACATGGATGAGATTAAACATCATTCACTTATCGTTGATCTACTTTTAGAGAGGTTTTCATGATCCAAAATAACCTATTGGGAGAAACTAAAGAAGATTAAAATTCATTAAGTAAATTTAAGCCTTTATGGAACATAAATAAATGTTTTTGAGTTTTGAAGAATAATTTTTGGATTATTTAAAAGTCATTAGCAACTTATTTTTTAGGGTCACACGGTTAGAAAAAGGCAGTTTCTTAACTGTGCACCCATGATAATGGGTTTAAATAGTTTTTCAATGTTGGTAATACAATTTTTCAAAATTGTTTTCTATCTGTGAAACCACCAACAATGTTTGATTTCATATTTTCCACTGAAAGAGTTTATAGTTTGGGAAAATAATATGTCATTTATACACAACCCAGAAACATAAAAAAATTCCAAAAATTTCAACCACAATTACCCAAAAAAACCCAACCAACTAATGTTCAAAATATGGGTTTTTTTATAACTAAAATCTTTAATAGGATGTAACAAAAACCATCCCACTTCTATAAAATGGGTATCAAAATCATCATCAGTGTCTACGGAGGAAGACATCCATGATAATTGATGTCATTATTTATTACATTAGTACAACTCATTGTATTTTTTATGATGAATATAAAGTATATATATGATTTTTATAACATAATTATAGCAATGGAGTAATTATATAATATATAAAAAATTTACTCTCTATTCCACATTGGACACCTTAATGTCACTCATGTGTGAGGAGGGATCTTACATCAAAAAGAGATATAATTTTTCTTTTCAAAAATTATTTACATTGAAGGTAATAAGTATAAATATAATTAACATATTTGATATAAATAATATAATTTTGATATTCATGAAAAATTTACATTTCATGTAAGTTAATTTATCATATTCATTCTTAACACTAGACTCACAAAAAGTAGTTTACATCGTTCATGTATCTGTGGACTACCTTCATCATGAATCGATGACACTCCTTTAACATTACCACAAAAAATGGACGAAATGTATAAGTATACATAAGAAAATAATATGATATTATTTAAATTTTTTATGGTTAGAAATTAATTTATCTACATTCCATAAAGATCGTTTCAGAATGGAAATGATACTCATGCATACATATATCTTATCATCTCATTGATTTTAACATAGTTTATTTTTCAAAACCATAATTTATGATTAGTTTTTCAAAAATAATTTATGTATATAGATGATAATTATTTCTCCATTATTATTTTTTATTTGGTGGAGATATATAATATTTTCAAGAATCAGAACTATTATGACAATGTGTGAATGAGAAAACATGAAAATTAACACCAAAAACATAGAATGTAATGAATGATTATTAAGAAAAATGTGATTAAATATTATATAGGGATAATATATGATTTTATAAATAATAATATGGTTCAAGAATAATTTATGAACATGTTCGTAACAACTATAAAGGTGTTTAAATCACATTCAACAAAAATTATGTATATGGTAAGGGATTTCTTATATTATTTTTCAATAGTTTTGTTAAACATGAACTTCGTTGATTATTTCCTCATAATATTATTTTTTTAATGACTTATGATTATTTTAATATTTATTTCCACTTTTTATGTGAATTTTAATTTCATACACATAATCAATTCATTTATTAATCATCAAATCATTTTTTGATCATTGTATTCAATTATTTAACAATATCATTGTTATCATGTTTTTTGATTCATATTCTTCTAATGAATCCAATTAATTTTATCATCCTCTCATTATTCAAGATATTTTTATATAATTTTATCATTTTTCCAATCTATGGTACATGAAATGATTTAGAAAATTATTTATGAATATTAAACATCATTTTTTATTGTTAAGATATCATCTTCTTTCCAAAATAATTTTTTATTAATAATTTCAAAAAATATAATTCAACATTCTACAAATGATTGTTTAAATTAATTTTCACCAACTTTATAATTTAAAAAAGTTGTGGGGAACACATTATTTATTTTTCTAAACAAGTTATGTTTGGTTTTTACCCAAATTGTGAAAAAGATATTTTTATTAACGTACATGGAATGTATAGAATTTCCTACCCTCATGGACAATAAAATATTTTAACGATTCCTTTATTTTTATAAATGTTTATTTTTATTTATTTTTATTTTAAAAATGTTTTCAGAACTTTTAGTTTTAAATATATACTTTGAAAATGAAAATGAAATTAACCTGATATTTTTTTTAAAAATAAATTTTTTCCATTTCTATCCATAAACATAAAAAACAATTATTCATACTAAAATGGGAATATTACGGACTTATTCTATCATTATTCTTCATATGGATAGTCT
The DNA here is from genome assembly GCA_963277665.1 of Viscum album. Classification (NCBI taxonomy): domain Eukaryota; kingdom Viridiplantae; phylum Streptophyta; class Magnoliopsida; order Santalales; family Viscaceae; genus Viscum; species Viscum album. The sequence continues at coordinate 577,701,978 of OY728164.1, forward strand.
ATAATCATTCTGATCGAGTATTATATTTACATGAACTTTCGTGAATTATTTTTTTCTCATTAACTCTCATTGTAAATAATATATTATCTGATATCATTTGAAATTTATCTTTCCATAAATATAAATATGATTTTCCATAGAAACATTTTTTGTGTGAAACATAAATAATTTCTATATATGTTGTTCTACATCGAATTATTTTTCATAATAATGGAAATATTAATAAATCTATATTATTTAATTAATACCAATAGTGGATAGTAATGTACAATGTTACCAGATTAATACAATTGTTTTAAATATTTGGAATACCTTTTATATTCATACATAGGTGGGTCCTAGTAATAGATATACCCTTGATGAATTGATAGTTCTCAGGAGATGAATAATGTGGACAACCTTAGTAAATTGGATTTATACACAACTATTTTGAACTTTCATAGGGATAGATCATTATGGTAGATGCATCATGATTCTTGAGATCATGACGCTAAATAAATATGCATATCCTTTATTGAGAAATCAATCATTATTATTATAAATGAGATATATGCAATGATATTTTTTTACATTCTTGTCATTATTAGTTTTGATTAAACATCAAGTGTTTTTTTGTTATTTATGTTTCCATATTTATTTTTCCTTATTTTTATATGATATTAAAATTATTTATAACATTTAATGTGTTTTTATTTATTTAATATTCCATATTAATTATGCATTATATTATATAGATATTTTTTTTATTAAATGTAATTTTTTTCTTAGTTATTTACCTTTCCCTATTGATTAATTGTTAAATATTCACCATATGATTCATTATACTTATCCATCAATGAGAATTTCAGATCACACATATTTTTATCCTTTCCTTGAAATCAGTGAAATGTACTGTGATTGATATGAAATCCTATTTTATGGTAAATAATTTTTCTATTAAAAAAATATGATTGCTTTTTTTTTACCAATTTAATGTAAAACTCAAGTATTTATCTATCCTACCAATATACTAATCTAATTTTTTCTTATGGATTTAAACTCTTGTATCAAATTTTAATTTAATAAATCATATATCATCTCCAGGCTACTGGGGTTTTGGTATCTACAAGATTTGTTTCCAAACATGATGAAAATAAATTTTTAAGTATAAAAAAGTTTAATAACATTATTCCAATTAATATTTATACCAATAACCAAGACCGTCAAAAATCCTCATGAATAAATATGGGTGACCTTATAATCCCTTGATGGAGAGTTGTTGTGTTAATAACCTGACCCTTGTATCCCAGCGTTTGTAGATACTTCATTATATAGGAATAAGATAAAATAATTTCACCTAGATGAATCCAATAGTTTAGTACCCCTTGTAAACAACATACATAAGTGCAATTTAAATTAGAAATTAAAATGTAATGTAAAAAATTAATTTATTTTAGAAATACATATTTCATATTAGGATACCCCTAAATATAAATCAAAAAACACATCTTAGTATCATAGTGAAAATAAGTCAAATGTAATGGGGAGTATAAATGCTCAGTATGATTATGATTATAGAAGTAATTATGAATATATAATGAATAATCAATATGGAATAGTAAATAAATGGATCATATCCTATTTAATCAATATCATGTTCATAATATGTTAGGAATAAATAAAGATTATATAATTAATTATATATATTCACATGATCATAAAAATTTTAAATTCATATTATAACTAATTAAATAATGAAATGGAATTCATTTAATATTATCATAGTGACATATTTCATAATTCATTGGATCTGTAACATATTTCCTGGACCCTTCACAAGTAATTTTAGATCTTTGGGTAAAAAAACATTTAATTATTTCTATTGATTAGTCACATGATACCCATTGAAGCATAAATGGGCTCTATAATTCTGACCCTGTGTATAAATTAAAAATTCCAATTCAATCATCATATTCATGGGTTGAAACGTAATATAAATATTAATTAATTTTATAAATAAGAAATAAGAATTGTTAATACATAACCCACTAAATAAAAATCATCATCAAACTTCTAGAGTAATACAGTGATTTGTAATAAAATTGTACATCCCCCATAATTTTTTTTATAAAAACACTACATAAATAATAAGGATGGTAGAAATAAGTAAAATACCTTGTGAGTCGCAAGTAAAATAAATAGATACTGTAATCGATGAATATAAATACCGATAAATATCATCTAAAACGTTTTTCAAGTAAATAACCATTGAACATTAAAAATAAAAATTCAGAAAATAAAATCCATAAAAAATATTTTACAAACTTTTTCATAGAAATTGACCATTAGAATATATAATGTAAACTATAATACATTTCATGGTCATCATAGTGGGAATTTCTATACTTTCCATTCCCATTAAAACAAATATTCCTTTCACATTTTATGTAAAATCAAAATGAGGATTATATTGAAAAAACAAATGAATATTACATAAATATTATAAAAAATTATAACATGTTAAAAAAATTACATATCATTCGGGGATTTTTACAAAAATGAACACATTTATAGAAATAATGGATTTGGGAGATAAAGGATTCGTGAATGAATTGGAAAATGATGTCAGATTTTGTTAAAAAAATAAAGTCAATCATTTTAATTTCCAAATAGAATAATATATTCATATCACATAAAGATTTCATGAAATTTAGTAATTTAAAATTAAATTAATTTATTATACAATGATCCTATAATTTCAATCAATATAAATTCACGTATAAAAAATCAAAATTAAAATGGGCTTGAGAATTTAATCACTTACAACTTTGGTAACTTTTTAATTGTAAGCCCCATGAAAGGAATAAAATTAAAAAAAAATGAAAAAAACATGAATATAAATATATTAATGATAAAAAAATTTATGAATATACACGAAAATAAGGAATAAGTTGTTAATATCTCATATGTATCATAGAAGTAAATATGAGATGAGAAAACCCTTACCCTATGTATCATTTCTATTTTACGTTTTTGAACCTATTGTAAAATAAATATTGGATTATTATAAATATATTATATAACCAGAATAATATATTTCATACCATATATGATATTATTATTGTTTTTATAACCCGTTGACTAACATTTGTTTGTTGACATCACCCTTTCGCGTGGCAATTGGATAGTTTTTCATCTATATTTTTTGTTTAGTATATACATTCCTTTTTATGTGATCATTGTTCTATAATTTTTTAAATATTAATCATGACATATATATCATATAGATTCATTATTCTAATAATTAGAGTAGTTTAGAAGTGTTGTATAATGAAAATGGATGACCTTGTGTATTGATATGGTAAGCCCTATACAGTGATGAACATGGTGTCCATTTTTATCGATGCATATAATGAAAAGAAAATAAATGTTCACCAAAAATTTTATAATAATTATTAGATATATATTTTAAATTATAAAAATCCATTCATATTACAATCTAGGTAAAAATAGAATGAATGAAATATGACATCACTGAGTTGAGGTGGCAGTCCACGTGTACAAATGATGAAAATAATGTTGTTTTGAAAACTAGGAATGTAAGAATATATATGTGGAAATATATTACTATACTTTATAAGGTTAAAATTATGGCATATTTCCCTTATAATTTTCATTATTACCTTCTTTTAAATGCATATGTGAAAAAAATTCATATCAATTTTTGAAGAAATGGTTGCTCGTACAGTAAGGAAATGTTATTATATACCCCCATGGAATGGAATGTAAGAAGTTATATGTAATATCATAATTCCATAATTATAATAATTTCAAAAATATCAAATAAATAAGTAAAATTCATCATTATATACATCCTTAAATGTTGGAGATAGAAACAAAATTACATTAGTTTGTGAGGCGGTAGCCTGCCATACACATGATCAATGGTTTCTATTCAAATTTGATAGAATTTGGTATAGATATGGGTTATTATATTTAAATAATAACATATTTCAATATAAGTGAATAAATCGTCTTTATTTTTTTTGTATTTTATTATTATTTAGAGTGTGTTCCAGATGAAATAAAACAAATATGTATGTTTTAGAATTTTACTTATTCCTTGGAAATCCTCTTTAGGTTTATACCTAAACACTTATTATGATGAATTCTTAATAAAACTGTGACCACTAGGATGTTTTGTAGAAACCCTGACCCCATAATACTGATTCCTTTTTCCTATTTTTTAAATTGTCACAGGATATAGGGAATCAATCCAAATTGATCGAATTGTTTTAAGGTATAAGTAAACAAGATATATAAATAAATTTCATTTACATTTGAAAAAATAGAATACGAAAAATTATTTACCGATTACATCAATTATTTGCCTTAGATTATCCATCAATATTAATAATAATTTTTTTTCCTATGGAAAGTAAAACACAAGGAATGGGTGAGATCAGAAGCTCAGTAAAGGTAAGAATTCCATGAAAACTATAAATAAATGAAGCATAATCAATATGGAAAAGGGAAATAACTAAATAAAATTCTTTTTAATCAGTAAAATGATAATAATATTGTAGTAATAAATAGTGACCATATATTACCATATATAATATATCATGAGAATTAAATATTAGCATTGAGATTTTAAATAATAAAATAATAACATACCATATCAATAACATATTTCATAATGATGGAATACATAATGATAAACATCTAGAGCTAACCATTGAGCCCTTAAGACCATAAATATAATACCATTTAGGATTTGATTTATTATATATAAAACCATTGAGGTTTCATTCCAAAACAAATATATAAATGGTTTAGGCCTCATCGTAAACCATATCGTGTTTGTATCATGATACTTATTGTAGCTTTAAGGTTTTATTGCAGACCCCTCGATTAACATTCAAATATATAAATTTTTTTATCATAATTCCCAAAAATATTCTTATTTGAAAATAATTAACATACAAAAGGTTAATACTGTAATGCCCCGAACCCAATTACCTAAAGTCAGTTCATTATTACATAACATTGTCATGATCACAAGGGATCAAATCCCGAAAGACCGATTAGTTTAGTATCCGTGGAATCAATAGATATATTCATAAAGTTAACATTACATAAAAATGTGAAAACTACAACAACATCTTGTATTCACATTTATATCTCCTTATACTATCCCTGAATGTCATTCATAAAATACTTGTTCACATTCTGGGAAAAATAAAACACTGAAAGGGGTGAGCTTAGATTCTCAGTAAGGATAACAATATAGCAGAAACATGCATAAATAAACATAAACATTTAAGGAAATGTATAACTAATACAAAATCCTTTTAAACATGAAATTCATCATAATATGGAAAATATAAAATTAAATAATTCCATTTAATTATTCACATGGATATTCTACTAATCGAATAATCACATGATATATAAATAACCACTTTAACAACAAGGGAATGTGTAATGCCGAACACTAATTTTTGTGTCAAGGCCTCGTGCCAAGACCTAAGGGATAACTGTAACCAGAACCCGAACCGGAGCGCCTCTAATACCCAAACACCATACCTGAGTTCCTATAATTAACAGACACCATCTCGGAGTGCCTCTAATAACCGAACACCAACCCAGAGTGCCTCTAATAACCGGACACCAACCCAAAGTGCCTCTAATAACCAGACACCAACCCCGAGTGCCTCTAATAACTGTAAACCAACCCGGAGTGCCACTAATAACCGAACACCAACCAAGTGGGTCTTCTATAAAAGGACCCCAACACGGAATATATTAGTCCAACACCATCATTTTAAAAAGAGGATGAAATATAATTTATACATTCATATTAAAACTAGCATATGGAACACCAAAACATTAATCATAATCCATTAATGGCATAAAAATAACTCATCCATAGTCAAACATATCACAAAACCTTAAATACAATATTGATGATTTGTATCATAATAACACAACATCAAATAAGCGTAAAATCAATCAAAGGATATATATATAGTTGAAATCAAAACTATTTGTGAGAAATATCTTTTTTTTAAATTATTTAAAGGTCACATAACTATAAAAGACAACATTTACTTTTAAAATATTCTTATAAGATTCTAAGGGAAGCTTTGAAGATTTTATAATGCCTTAAAATAGACGCACCCACCGTATAAGTTAAAAAAAGACGTACTTGCCTTAATTTTTTTAAAAAGTTTAAAAAGGACTTTGTTTCGAAAAAATGGAAATATTCCTTTATAAACTTCTTATAAAAAGTCAACAAGGTTAAAAATGACTTTAACCCATATTATGTAAAATAGTATGAATGTTTTGATATATATTTTTAAGAAACATTAATTTGGATGATAATGAGGTCCCAGTTGATAATTACATATAAAAAACCTCGGATAATGAATATATTGTGAAATAAACCCTTGCCTTGTAATTTTCCTTGGTTGTGGGTAGGTTAACCTCATATTCTTCGGGTTTTTCATTTTGATTTGATCAAAAGGGATCCATAAGATGGCTTTCTGATCTAACTAATTCCTATTGGATGAAGTGAGAGAAGTTGAGAGAGTATTTGGGTAGGGGTTGGCTGAACCAAAAGGTTTTGATGGTGAGAAGAATTGGATTGAAGTTGGGTCCTTTTATAAGGGGGAGGAGGGGCTCTTTAAGAAAAACGTAAAGAATTAATTTATAATAAATTCATATTCGGTTTCTAATGGCTCTAAATAGTATTATTCAAAAGATATGGTGAGGATGAATTGAAATCCTTTCATCAAATAGATTTTAGACATGTATGGGTCATTATATTAACCGTATCTTTTAGTTTTAACTCATACTTAATTAGATTGACTTTTGCCATGTCTCTTTGTATTTTTAAATTATATAGTTAATAAACGTACTATATACATACAAGAGACCCCCATGTGGTCAATTAATGACACACCTATCATGATACAAGTCCTTTGGAAGATTATTATATTTTTAGTAATCAAATATCAATTAATAATATAATATTTGGCTTAAAAACACTTTTATGTCAATTTTGATAGTATTTGGTATTTGATTTTTGTGAAAATCATAAAAGAATTATTACTTCAACCAATAATAATTTAATCAATACTAACATGTCATATTAACCTATATAATTCATGGAATTTATTAAAAGTATCAAATTATATTTATTTGGGTATTTATAATATCAATTATTTTAATATTTCACTAATAAGGTAATTACTACATCATCATTGTGTCATAAATAAATTAATTTATTTAATATCTAAAAATTATAAATAAAATACCATTATATATAGGAAATATTTTTATATTTATAATGAATATTTAAAATCTAATTTATCTTTTGTAAAACCCTATATTAAAAATGATTTAGTAATTAAACATTGATTTTAATCTTTTAACTCTTCTTTTAAATAAATAATAATAATGTACTAATCTAATACAAGTGGATCTAAATGATAATATTTTAATCATAAGGTTGTTTTTTGGTCGAGATACACTTGTCCAATAGAATTAGGACAAGTTTTGGGGTAATATTATTATCATTTTTATCCTTAATTACCCTATTTACTTTTAACTATGGTAAATAAAAAGAAAAAGTTACTAATCACCAAAAAAATTATCTTATTGAACCACATTTTTACTCTTTGATATTAACAGTGTCTCTCGGATTTTCTAAATTCCACTCACAGAAGCGGCAAAATTTGTTTTACGGGAATTTCTAAATTCTCCTAGGAGGTCGGTAAAAAAATGTGAAAAGTTCAATAATATATATATATATCTAAAATTATTCTAAACTAACTTCAATGAATTAAATTGAACTTATATAGGTATTATGTATCTATTTTAACCTTAATTAAATTTAAATAAAATAAATAATTATTTAAATTAAAATTTGTTTTTAAACTATAAATCAGTGTTTTTTCTTTATTCATCAAAAAAATGAATGTTTTTAGAAAAATACCAAAAATTCACCCTAGGCTATTTTTGATATTACTAATCCAAATATGGAGTCCATTTTGAAAGATAAAATTTATAAAATTTCAAAAAGTGGGTATTACTATTTATAACGGATGCTTTGATTAGTCGCGGTGTGTTAGAGTCTCGAAGATTCATACAATGAAATCTATTGCTTTATTCAAAGGGAAACATATCGTGGAAGAATAGGGTGTTATATTTTTCCCCCTTCAAATAATTGCATCCTTGCAATTTGAAATTTCTCTATGAAAATAAAAGGTTGAAAATCGAAAATAGCTTTGTGGAAAACCCATATTAGAAATAGGGTTAACAAAATATTGTTTTAATAAGAGGGAAAGGGAAATGATAATGTCACCACAAAATTAGGGTTCCAAATAGGAGAACATTGGTGTAAATTAAAGACACATAATTAAAGAAAAAACATAAATATTTATAGGGAGTGATTGAGGTCATCAATCACAAAAAAGTGTAGAATTGAGGGCCTCAAATCCATCAATCTACGATGATTTAAAATATCATCAGTTCAAAAAAACATAAGGTATTACGATAACACATTTTTTGTCTTAATATCCCTTACCTAAAGAATTAATTTCCTCACAGAATAAGATAAATATATATATACATCTTGGCATGTAGAGTTTTTTTCCTTCAACTAAATACTACCACAAACTAAACTTTCACTCCAAAAGATAATAGAACTCAAAAATATTATATTTATCCTAATAGTATAAGGTTCCAATCATTAACACATACGAATATAATGAAAATGATGTTTTGTAATAACCAGGGACTTTCTGTAGGATAGTGGTAGGTAATAATGTCTTGTCACACTATGGTTGTCGGTTCGATTCCTACCACTTTGTCCGACGCGACGGGTTATCGCCTGACCTGCAGTTTGTCCTTTTCCTAAAACTATAGAATAATATTATTCCAAAAATAATCATAATAAATGTTCTAACCTTGAAAAATACTATCCAAAGTTCATCTTAATCAGTTCCAGAACATTATAATAATCCAATGTACCTCTATCTAGACTCTCTGTAAAAGTTATATAAATTCAAAAATCAATCACCACATCATATTCTCCATATGGAGTAATGTTTCTCTTACTTTCACATATTGAAAATATGATTACCTTAGTCATATTAAAACATTAATGAAAACAGCAAGTACTGTTGTACAATCCTTATATATATCACGTTATTCTCATAACCAGAATATAATCCTTGAGTCTAAAAACACAAATACATTAACTATTCCTCTTCAACTATAGTAACAACATAAGCATGGACATGATCCCTTGGCCTTTTCCGAGGTATGTTTCCATGATGGTTATGACATTCATTTGCATAATTCCCCAGTTCTCTACAATTGTAGCATTCAACATTGACAACCACCTTCTTTCCCTTCCAATCACGTGTCTAGTGACCTTTTTCTCCACATTTGTAAAAGCTCCCATTCCTTTTTGGAACGTACCAGGGTTTTTCTTCCCAAAATTTTCACATAATGGAAAATACTTCTTTCCCCTTTTCCCATTTTTTTCTCTTACTCCATTGTTTTCTTCTTTTCTTTCTTTATATTATTTTCATAATATTTTGAGAATTCCTTTTTTTTTCTTGGTAGCACATGATACAATGTCTTCGTACGACGATAATGATTACGAGATCAATGATCGACATAGAAATGGTTTTAACCCATAAAATAAATGATCAATATTACTTCTTGGGTTACGTATATAATCTCTACCATACGTTTCTAGCCTTGTAAAGTTAGCCTCATACTTTTCAATATTCTCATCCTCCTTTTGGCTCAGACTCATAAACCGTCTTTCCATATCTGCTCAATAGTCACGAGGAATGTATTTTTCTATGAAAAGCTCTTTGAACTCCCTCCATTCAATATTTGATTCTTCTTCATCTTCTATTTTGTTTTGAATCAATGACCACTATTGGTCAGCATCTCCAGTGAGGTGGTAAACTGCCATGATAATTTTTTACATTTCACTACTCCCCAAGGAATGGAATATTTTCTCTAAGGAATTTATCCATTTATCATCTACTAAGGGATTTGTACTCCCATTTAATGTAGGTGGTTTTTGCCTCATGATGTGATATAACATTGATCCTCCATGCTGTGGATTAGGGTGCTCCATACGGGTAAGGTTATTATTCATAACCTGAGTGAGTTGTCCTAGTATGGGGATTAGATGATCAGCACCGGTTGCATCACCAGCTCAACTATAATTATCTTGAGTAGGAGGGAAATACCTACATAGTTTTCATGCATTGATATGGTTTACATTCCTTTGACTAGGATCCATTTATAAATCATGGGATAAACTAGATCAATTTATGAATCAAAATACATAATTCCAAACTTGTAATGCACTTAACATAAATTGAACAGTTTTTGGATATAATCTAAAATCATAAAAATGTTCTCTTTGAGGAAGTATATAATCATAAACCCTTCATAATGGTCTGTAAAGAAAATGAGATTTATCCTATTCATATCCCCCAGGAATGTCATAACAAAGAGTCCATCAAGGCCCATTGTCGTGCACTAGTTCCCATTCGAGATTAGCTCAATGTGGTGTTTTTAGGTTTTACCCCTAGGTATATTTGTTCCAGAGCCATGTCTACCTGTTTGTATCAAGAGAGGTATTTATTTCTCTAGAAAACTAACAAAATCTCTACAATAAAAACATTTTAGGAAGTTCTTCTATACTAATCCTCAAAGTTCATCTTAGGTCTATGTTCTCTAATCAGAGTTTATCTAAATGTAGCTTCCAAGGTTTGTAATAAACTTCCTCTCACACCAACTGTAACGCCCCGAACCCAGTTGCCTAGAGTCGGTGTATTATTACATAACATTGGAGTGATCACAAGGGATCAAATCCTGAAACATCGATTAGTTTAATAGCCTTGGAATTAATAGACAAATTTATAATGTTTATATTACTTCAAAAGCTGAAAACTACATCAACATATTGTCATCACAGTCATATCTCCTTATATTATCCCTGCAGGTCAGTCATAAAATACTTCTTCACATCATGGTAAAAATAAAACACTGAAATAGGTGAGGTCAGATGCTCAGTAAGGATAACAATATAGTAGAAACTTCCATAAATAAACCTGAACATTTGAGGAAATGTATAACTAAAACAAAAGCATTTTAAACTAGAACTTCATCATAATATGGAAAATATAATATGAAATAATCCCATTTAATTACTCACATGGATATTCTACTAATAGAATATTCACATGCAATATCAATAACCACTTTTATAACAAGGGAATGCATAATTTTGTACTTTAATTTCTTATGTCAAGGCCTCGTGTCAAGACCTAAGGGATAACTGTAACACGAACCCAACCGAGAGTGCCTCTAATTACAGGACACCAACCAGGAGTTCCTCTAATAACCGGACACCATCCCGATGGGTCTGCTATAACCTAACAGAAACCCAGAACATACTAGTCCAACACATTCATCATAAGAAGAGAATGAAATATAACATAAACATTCGTATTAAAACTAGAATACATAATGTCAAAACATTAATCATAAAACATTAATGGCATAAAAATAACTCATCTATAGTCAAACATATCACAAAAACATAAATACAATATGGATGATTTGTATCATAATAAGTCAACTTCAAATAAGCTTAAAATCTATCAAAGGATATTGACATAGATGAAATCAAAAAAATTTGAGAGAAATATCTCATTTTTTGGAAATCATTTAAATGTCACATAATTATAAAAGAAAACATTTACTATAAAAATATTATTATAAGCTTGTAAGGGAATCTTTAAAAATTTTATGACGGTGGAAAAAAGCCGCACCCACCGTATATGTTAAAAAAGGAGTTCTTACCTTAATTCTTTCAAAAAGGTTAAAAAGGACCTTGTTTGGAAAACGATTTAAATATTCCTTTATAAACTTCTTATAAAAAGTCAACAAGGGTAAAAATGACATTAACCCACATTCTGAAAAAATAGTAAGAATGTTTTGAAAAACATTTTTATGAAACATGTATGTGGATGACAAAGACGTACCAGTAGATAAATAAATATAAACAACCCTGAATAATGAAGATATTGTGAAATAAACTCTTACCTTGTACTTTTCCATGGATGAGGGTAGGTTAACCTCATCTTATTCAGGTTCTTCCATTTGATTTGATAAAAAGGGCTCTTTAGGTGGGAGTTCTGATCAAAATAATGCCTCTAGGTTGAAGTGATGGATGTTTTGGGAGTATTTGGGTAGGGTTTGGCCGAACCAAAAGGCTTTGATGGTGTGAATAATTGGATAGAAGTTGGGTCCTTTTATAAGGGGGAAGAGGGGCTCTTCATGAAAAACATAATGTATTAATTTATAATAAATTCATATTCGGTTTCTAATGGCTCCAAAATGGATTATTCAAAGTCTAAGGTGGGGATGGGTCGAAATATTTTCAACCAATAGATTTTTTATAGGTTTGGGTCATTATATTAACCTTATCTTTTAGTTTTAACTCATAGTTAATTAGATTGACTTTTATTATGTCACTTTGTATTTTTATATTATATAGAATATAAACTTACTATATACATCCATGATATCCCCAAGTGCTCTATTAATGATACTCCTATCATGATACAATTTCTTTTTGCCAAATATTAGAATTTTAGGACTTGAATATCAATTAATAATATAATATTTGATTTAAAAACTCTTTTTTGTCAATTTTGATACTATTTGGTATTTGATTTTTGTGAAAATCAAAACAGAATTATTACTTCCAAAAAACATAATTAAATCAATACTAACATGTCATATTAACCTATAAAATTTGTGTAATTTATTTAAAGTCTCAAATTATATTTATTTGGGTATTTATAATATAAAATATTTTAATATTTCACTAATAAGGTAATTAATATATAATCATTGTGTCGTAAATAAATTAAATTAGTTAATGTCTAAAAATTATAAATAAAATAATTTTATGTATTAAATATTTTTATCTCTGTAATTAATAATTACAATCATATTTATATTATGTATAACCCTATATTAAAAATGTTTTAGTAATTAAACTTTGATTTTGACTCTTTTAACTCTTCTTTGAATTAAATATTAATAAATGTCCTAATCTAATCCAAGTGGACCTAAATGATAATATTTTTTCCTTAAGGTTGTTTTTTGTCGAGATACACTTCTCCAATAGAATTAGGACATGTTTGAGGGTAATATTAACATCATTTTATCCTTAATTACCCTATTTACATTTAACCGTGGTAAAAAAAGTAAAAAGTAACTATTCACCAAAAAAATATTTTTATCTTATTAAACCACATTTTCCTCCTTGATATTAACTGTGTCTCTCAGATTTTCAAAATTCCACTCACAGAAGTTGTAAAATTATGTTTTACTTGAATTTCCAAACTCTCGTAGCAAGTGGGTAAAAGACAGTAAAAAGTTCAATAAAATTTTTATATATCTAATATTATTCTAAACTAACTTCAATGAATTAAATTTAACATATACAGTTATTATGTATCTATTTTTACCTTAATTAAATTTAAATAAAATAAATAATTATGTAAATATAAATTCGTTTTTAAACAATAACTCAGTGTTTTTTCACTATTCATCAAAAATTGATTATTTTCAGAAAAATACCAAAAATTCACCCTTGGCTAATTTCGATATTCCTAATACAAATATGAAGTCCATTTTGAGAGATAAAATTAATAAAATTTTAAAAATTTTCTATTATTATTCATAACGGCTGCTTTGATTAGTCGCGGTTTGTTAGAGTCTCGAAGTTGCGTACAATGAAACCTATTGATTTATTCCAAGGGAAACGTATCGTGGTAGCATGGGGTGTTACAAATACATACGTGATTGAATAAAGATAATCATAAACCATTCCAAGTTTAATAGTTAATTTTAATGTAATTTTTCATCATTTATTAAAACGATCAAATATCGGCTACGAAAATAATTGGGATGATGTTAGTAAAACCTATATTTAGTTGATCATAAGTACATTAATGGGTTTATTTAATTGATTAAACTAAATAACATAAAAACATAAATAGTAAATTTCACAAGGAAAATATCCTTTTGATTTTAGAAAACCCAATCTAAAAAATATAACAAATTCTAGAATATTAGGATAAAAATATCCATCCAAATAACCACGTAAACATTAATTTTATTCTTAAAAGGAATTTTATTCATGATATTGGGTAATTTTTTATAAGATGTATAAGTTAAAAATAACATTCATTTTCATTGTTAAATGGTTAGAAAAGTGCTCATTCAATAAATGACCAAATGATCACGATCAAATGAATTTTCAAAATAGTATAATATGGTTATTATTTTCCTTACTAATATATTTTTATAATTCAAAAACATATTTGAATTTTTTTATAAAATATGGTTTTGGAAGAAAACATATTTCCAATCGAAAGAATAAATAATGAAATATTTTCTTAATAACATTTTTTCCAATATTATAAGTAGAATTAAATTAAATAATAGAACTATTACTTGAATATATCAAAAATAATAATGGAAGGATTAAATTCAAGAGTTTATTTATATTTGGATCATAATATTTTGTTATTTAAATAACAATTATTTTCAATTCTGATAAATAATGAGATAGAAAATTAATACTCATACCACGTTCATAACATTGAATCATAAGAAACATTAATGAGGGTACGTAAATTGATTTTTAAAACTCTCTAATTTATTTTTTATTAATAGTACAACACAGTCATGGGCCTTACATAGAACACATTAAAGAAATAGGTTGTGAATATGACATGTGTCTCACCAAAGACAAATTTGAGACAGAAATCCCTAAACTCACACTTCCTTTTAGTTTATTTTTTTGACTCTTATATAGTGATATTAAATATGTAACTAACTTATAAAATAACCATATTAATATTTATAATAGCATTTATGATACTTATTTAAAATTTTACCACCCATTAGTTCATAATAATTAATTTTTTTTCATTATTTCGGGGATCGATGTACTTGTTTTCCCATGAGTGCATTTTCATTAATGGTTTGGTTTATATAAATATTAAATTGTTCTATTATTTAAATTATAATAATATTAAAATAATTTTCATAATTATATATCAATTATATTTTCAAAACCAACCATGAAAAAAGTTATGATAAAAGATCTTTGTTAACATCGTGGAGATGGTAGGTAATATGTACACATGATTAACATTTTACATTTTTGAATGATAATTATGGAAATGAGGAATGAAATATTATACCATTATATAATTATCATAATATCCTATTATTGAAATTATTATTCTTATACATACCATCTATTTGGTGTGGTAATAAAAGTACATCCACATCGTTTCATGAAGGTCTTAGTACAAACATACCCAAAACAATGATATAATCTTTCATTGAGTTAAAAGGTACAAAAAAATGATATATATTATAATTTTAGAATTATGAATTTATAACCCAACCTATTGGGGTTTGATCTTTAACTACACCAATTCTACCCCCATAGTCTATGGGATGGAGAAATATGCTAAAATGTATAAATATTATGGGAGGACTCTGCCTACTGTACATTTACAAACACGCCCAACCATCACTATTCTGAAGTGAAGTGGACTAATAAAAAAATATAAAACATACAGTGTATAATCCTATGAATAGAAAACATATAGAGAATAATGGATAAGGAAAATATAAACAGAAATAATAAAATGGGAAAGGGACACCCAAACAGAAATAATTATAAACGTTACAATAAGTGGAAAGTAAATTATGTGACATCCCAACTATAGATCTCTATGATCTAAACGTTTAACATTGTCAAATGAACTAGGGTATCCTTATACTCTTACATAGTCACTTTTAACATATATTTCATAAATACAAGGAAAAAATTATTTGGTAAATTACTATGTATTAGTGATTATATAAAACATTATTATGATGCCCTAAATGCTAGGGGTAACAAGAGACATAATGCAAATATTATGCTTAACCCAAAACTACAGAGTAATAAAATAATAATACATGGATATAGATAAATATATATAATCAGAAAAAGAATCCCAATCATTAGTGATTTTTGATCTTCATCTCAGTACGTGGCCCAGGAAAGAGTGTCATTTGATCCAAAGGGTCCATCAATGACGCCCAACATCTCATGTGTTTGTAATGTACAAACATCCATGTCATGCCACATATAAAAACTATTCCATATTGTTTTTATACCACATAATCTAGATTTAATAATTGTGATATGTTTCAATTAGAGTTTTACACTCAACAAATATCATAAGGACTCTCTCCCTATCCATTTTAGGGTCCCCCATTTATGTTTTATGACCCATTCTCTAATTCAATTAGGGGATTCCACTCTAGGATGGGAATGGGTCCTCTATATGATATCTGAGTTGACCCCTATATTTGGGATGAGAATGGTCCATCTAGCACTATTGTGAAACTCTACTTATGGACATGGAATGGGTCATATACCAATTATTATGGCAGAACCCTCCTTCTAGGAAAGGGATGAGTCCTCTATCTACACTCAGAGTGTAAACATACTTCTAGTATGATAGTGTATCCTCAACCACTAGATTAGAACCCTCCTACTGCATAGGTAATTGGTCCTTAACTAATTAATACAGTTTCTACATGTTACTCGGATAGGGAACTCAAATACAATTTAGGGGACTCATTCATGGTTTATGTAAAGGGTTCCAATATATTAATCGATTGAGTACCCATGCCCTTCCTTAAAAGACGCTGACACTATAATATGTAAAATAATCCTACCAATCAATGCCATCCCCAAGAATTGAAAAAATAATTATCAAACTTAGAAAAACTCGTATCATTTCTCAAAGTCCAATCAGAAGTCCACAATCATGTTCTATTTGAAATAACAATCTGCATGGGAAACGTTTGGGAAGAACAAGGATTAAAAAAATGATTTATGAGAGGTATAAGATTCTCAAAATGAAATAGGGTAACACGATGTGTTAGGGGACCCACATTGCACGTGGTCCCCCTTCGCTACATGGATGTGTCTCTTCTGGTAAACATATTACTTCCCTAGTATCACAACATGTAATGTAATGGGACTAAATGATGTGCCTCATCCTATCAGTGTCTTTCATAGGCCCAAATATGTGTCTGTGTAACCTTACCCATACATGTGTACATTGGTAAATTATGATTACACCATCATTGGTTCATGCATATGTCCTTATAGACCATGGCCTATCTACCTATGGATTGTCTCACGTCATGTTTCCAATCAACATATAATGTTATCCTTATGTTTTTTATAACCCCAGCATCACAACAATATGGGTTGTAAAGGGAATATGTTAATGATACTACACCCTATGTAGTCTATAATATCAAAGAATTTTAGCTATTTTTCTCATATTCTGTATATGGCATGTCCCATATTGAAAATCGGATAGTTATTTCATAAAAATCATGGAGGAAGACTCTGTTCATTGTCTGTATACATCTGGTGGATAGAAATCGAACATTTGCTAATCCTTGCAGTTCCCATTTGTGCCTCACATGTGTATCATGCCATACCATCACCATTTTCAATCCCATATCCATAAATATATCAACTTCAACCCAAAAATAATCCTAAATTTCTCACTAATTTGTTATTATGTTCATCTTACATATATCCTTTATAAATCTAGTGGTCTGATCCATCGTGATCCCATAAAAAAATGTCAATCTATGTCCCTATAGTCTAATGGAAAAAATCACAAAGAAAAAGTGGGGTAAAATCCCAAAAAGTTTGTACCCATCATTCTCCAATAATTATTGGGAAAAAGATACATATTTTGATTCCTTATGTGAAAATCATTTAATCTCTGGGATTAATTTAATATTTAATTGAAATATGACACATATATGATTAAAATGTATTGATTTAATGTATATTTAAAGGTATATTTGATGATGATAAATATAATGAATCATAATTGTGGGATATCTAAATTGTTACCTTGATTCAGATCACTCTTTGATAATGAACATAATCTCTAATGAAAGGGAGACGCCTTAACATTCCTTGTTCCTTTTCTCGCCAATATATGAATGCTTGTTGTTATCTGATCTATATCCTCCAAGGATATGTGGTAGAATTCTACTATAAAAAATTCCAAGGTAATACAACTATCCTTGTAAATACTCCATTATTGAGTACATATATTGGATAACAAATAAGGTCATTTAAATTAAATAATTAAATTATTTCATTTATTTTATTTGAAATAACCCACCAATCGTCAACACTTTTGAATTCCCGACACTGACCCATTTTTGGAAGATCCTATGGAAATCCTCTTATTTCATAATAAACTATAGTCTATGAATATTTATCCAAGAATCTGTGAAAAATATATCACATTTATTTATGAAACCATACCATCATAAAAAATGTATTAAATATTTTTTATAAAATTATTTATGGGATCATTGTGACAAGGAATCATGAATTGTCTCAGCTAATGGATGAAAAAATATTTATAGATTTATTTTAATTTACTATAATGAAAAAACATGATATCTACATTATTACATATAATATTTTCATACTATATAACGAAAAAATTATAAATGATAATATACTAAGCTTTCATTTCGATCTCCCACTCCCAGGATATCTTTGCATGCTCCCATGCAGCCACAACACAAGAACTAATGGGATAGTTCATATACACAGGGCCCTCTTATATCAATCATCACTCTCCATTGGGTTCTCTGAAAAAGTGTATCCATACGTGATGTCAAGCACACCCCATCCAATAACGTGTGTATGAATATTAAATGATTTCATCAGTTGTGACACATGGAATAAACAAGGAACCAACCCCAACACTAGGGGTTGGGAGAGGTAGTAAGAAGACTTAGTAACCCTATGTACGATATCGAATGAACAAATGAATGTTGGGGATACCATACCTCCTCATCCAAACATATAAATCCCCATTGTTGGGAGAATTTTTGGGAAAATGGGGTCTCCATTCTCTAAATAAATGTGCCTACAATTTCAATCTCCATATGATTTATGCCAACTCTATGCTGTCCTCATACACTCATAGATGACATGGACCTTATCCATCGTCAAATTTTCTATATCTGGACGATAAATAGAGGATTTTTAAATCAATGTCTAGCATGTTATTGACTATAATTAACTCTCATATATGTCCTCAAAAGGATTCTTATAAATTGGTGAATGGTATTCATTATTGTATAAAAACACCAGCTATAGAACATGATCGTCCTAAATATGACTGAAGTATAACAAACAATCCATCAACATATACTCTATTACCTTGATAGTGTGCACATTTTACACGTATTTATGATGGTGAAAGGTTGTACTAATCCTTATATGTATCTTGAATTCTGACTACATGAATCTCAACAAATTTTTTCTAAACCACACATCATTGTGAGAGACCACAGTCGAGGCCATTTCATAAAGTCAATAAATATCCCATACATTCAAATACACCAAAAAACCCACCATACTATAATCCATGATTTAATAGATGTGTTTCGACTTTTTGATTCGGTAAAATATTACCTGGATGGATCATGGACTCTCAATATCATTGGAAGGTCTCTCAAAATGTCCATATATATGTCATCTCATTTCCAAATAGGAATCTCAAGAGGCTGCAACAAACATTCTATAACCTGTTGCTCCGCCTTCACTAGCTAATTGTTGACACATTGATAGATTAACACATACATGCCCAATATCATGCCTTCCCCCCAAGACATCTTCTGAATTTCTCGGTATATAATCCCCACATCAAGGTGTATATCCAAATGTTTTTTTGGAACTCTCTCAACACCTCCTCATGCATCATGACTGTGAAAAATATCTATCCCTTAAAAAAGATGATATGATTCCATCCTTTATAAAGTCCATATATTAAATCTCCCAAGGATATTTGGTTACAGATGACCTCACAACAAATGTATCTAAACTAGAACTATATCATACAAATAAAAGTGATGGATTCAACACCATCGACTGAAGAAAATATGGATCCTCCTACTCCACCATGGTCAACTATAAGGTAAGAATCAACTCACATTACACATGAATCGAACGAAGAAGGGAAATAATACTAAGGGAATCCGTCACAGTGTATCCTTCTCAAGGGGTCTCAACATCCATGACCCATATGTGATAAATACTAGTTTTTGTATCAACAAACCATCAATCCAAATGTTTGAGTCATTACAATACAAAACTCAATCCACTCCCTCTATTTATATTACCAAAACAAGATAGACCATCAACGTCATCCTTAAATCCTTAAAAGATCTCTAGAACTGATAAATCTAGGTAAATAGATTCCCATTTCCATATCAGGTTTGTCAATAATATATTAAATCCTTTAGAATTAAACCATAAACCACATATAATATGCCTCTTACAATAGAAACTCTACCCCACTGACACATTCTATTGAGGATCTCAAGAATGTACTGCATCGATCATCACTACTTCCTGAATTGATCTTTTATTAGAAATGAATTTACCAATTAAATGAGGAAAAATGTTTTAAAATTGATACTTCAAGAGATTAACATAATGATGGTGGTCCTGATGAGTATTTGGGACCATACTCAAGTCATAATAAGACTTCTATTCTAATATATACTACATGAGTTTGTCTTCGATGATGATAATAATTAACCTGTTCTTGTATAGAAAGTGGTTCTGGTTCATCGTGGCAAAAAACATAGTAAAGAAATTCATCAAACCAAAATAAATATCCCATAATTCATAGTGTTCTTAGAGAGATTAGATTTTCATCCTCAGGAAAACAATATCCTTATCAGTATATATGTTGTAGTCAAAACTGAGCTTGATCATTGAGAAGCATCTCATGCCTCACAACTAATAAATGTGGTATTAAATCCTCATTAATTGTTACCAATTCTTTGTCTTGGAATGTTTCATTTGATGATAGTATATAGAAATCTACAATCCCTCATCTGTATTTTTCCTGAAAAACATTGGATCTAGACAGGGGGACAAACTAGTTCTGATAAAACACATCAGTTGATGGTATTCCAAAAACAATCATAGCTCTCAGAGCTCAGTATGTTCCATATAACATGAAAAAAAGAGATCATATTTTATACAAGGTGATATCAAATGTGACACTCCATCTCCCATCTAGAAGGTAGTTTCCAAATGATTCATAATTGAATATTTATCAATTGAAATTTTTTTCTTATAAATAAGTCATAATCACATTAAATCCCAACATAATGAACTACTATGTGATATGCGACCTTTAAACCTAAGTTCTTCACTTCTGTGATGTGAATTTCGAAAATCTGACATACAAGTATGTGATCGGTATGTTATTTGGAGTCCGATAAGAATACATCATTTTATGTGAATAGTAACCAACCCTTATGAATAGTAACATACCTTTATGAATAGTGATGTAACATAATGGATATTAATCATACATATGATTGTGTATAAATAATATTCTCGTTGATGTATGATATACTAATGTTTTGGATTAAGTATGTAAGTGTTTTAAAACTGTTTTTCTAGAATAAGTAATGATTTAAATTAATTATTAAATTAATCATATTAAAGAAAATATTTTTGAAAAATGGACTTTTTTTTTGGATTCTACATGTAGAAAAATGGGTTTTGTGATTTATTTTGATTTTTTTGAAATACTTGAATTTTTTATGAATAGTGCAATACAATAATTTAGAAAATAAGCTTAATTAAATAATTATAGAGTCTTATATGATGTTATGCTAATGTAATTCAAATTTATTTGAATTAAGATTATAAAATTACTATTATTGGTCATGGATGACTCATTATTCCTTGTCATGTTGATAAATTATAAATTAATGAACATAAAATTGAGAAATCCCCTCTCCCCTCCTCTATAAAAACCCGCTCTCGCTCCCTCTTCCCATCAATCCTCTCATGCCTTATACATTCTCCACATTCTGGCCAAATATCCTCCCACCCTCTTCTACAACGTCCATCAAGACTTAGTCTCATTAAATACTAAAACCTCTCCCTTAAAGAGGCTCCCAAAGAAGTTTGGTTTTAGAGGAAAATTCCTCTGTTCAATTATTGGTCTTTCATTTCAAGGTCATTTGTTTTCTTTTTCTATTATTACCAATCCTTATATGAATGTTGTGATGAATCCAGTACCTTACTGTTTCTAGATTGTTTTCATGATAGTGTAATAATTTATCATCATCTCTTCCATTAACTTTCTTTTATACTAGTAGCAAGAATACCTTTTGTTATTTTCCAATTTACCACATTCAAGGACGATGGGCTTTGGATTTCTATTATCATTCTCAATTTTGATAATGAAACCAATATTATTAAGGTTGAACTAGATTATTATATATTTAATATACCCTATGTATGGTTTTGTAATCCCATAGTTCAAATGTTATTATGTTATAATGAAAATTGAGTTTTTTGTAATCAAAACCCACAAATTAACCGAAATATTTATCATTAATGTTTTATATAATATTTTATCCTCAAGCCAAGTAAAAAATTTATATAAATTAACGCTAACATCTATGGATGTTCATAAATAAAATTAATTTCAATTCTAATGATTTATAACCTTTCCATAGGTCCTCCATTACATAAAAACAAGTTAACCGATTATGAAAATAAAGAAAATGCAAACTCAAGAACGAAAAATTTCAATATAATAACTTATCAATAAGAAAATAAATAAATTGAACAAGATTATTATAAACTGAATATATTCCTAATATATTCTTAAATAGGTTACTAATACATATAATTTCATATTCTAGGATCTTATGTTCATGAATGGAACACATTTGAATTAAAGGTAAGGGTTTTCTCACCCGAACATCCATTTTCATTCAGGTTACTTTTATTGTATGTTACTTCAATGAAACACTTTTTTATTATAATAAATTACTCTAAAATTATGTTTGTGGGTTATATATATATTTACCAACCTAATCAGACTTTATTTTTAAAAATGGTTACACATTTTAAAAGGAAATTTTGAAATAGTTTCTGAAATACAAACTCGATCCAAGGGTATTTCTCCAATTCTTACCTATTTTCAATAGAAATAAATAATATTTTTTTGCAATCCATTACCTTTATAAATTCACTCATTTTATTATAAAAATACTATCATACTTAAATTCTAGTTTTATACCAATATTTTTCCAAAATAACCCTTCTTCTGAAAGTAAAAGTGTATTTAATTCAAGATTTACATGAAGATTTTATAAGAGTAAATTCATATATTTCAACAATCCTATAGATTCTTATGTATTATTGGGATTATTATTCCATTTAATCATCAACAATATTTAATTTAATGGTTTATTATTACTTTTTATGTGGATGTACTATCGTAAATTCATTCCCCAATTTACTCTGAATTGATAGTGTTTGTGCTCAATGTTGGGGGAAATTATTTTCATTTCATATATATAATTACAATATGAATGTATATGTTGGTTATGTTAATCCCCATTAATATGAATAATGCATTAGACATAATAATTGTTTGGTGGGTCCCTCTATAACCCCTCGGTGCATCGGTAGATCTCATTAGACAAACTATGGTCTTCGCACAAGGCCTTGACAAAATGATTATTTATTGTCTTGGCATGAGGCCCTGACAATATGGTTATGTTGCCCCATATTATACATTCCCTCATTATGAATATAGTTTTTATGGTTAATGTGGATATTCTACTAGTATAATACCCATGATTATGTCACACAATGGAAATACTTACTCAACTCATTTTTCTCCCATATTATGTTCATGTTTATTTTTAGAGACATGTATATTCATTTATTCAACATGAACAATGTTTATATTATCTTCTGCGGTATTTATTACCGTTACTTATAATTTGATATCACCCCAATATTATGATTCTTTTTCTTAGGACATGGAGAGGATTATTATGAATGACATTCTGAAAAAACATTGGAGTTTTTGATGGTGTCTAAGGTGTATCTATGTTTTATTTATTTTCAAGTTGTATTGTTTAACTTTTTTATAAATATTTTTTCCAAAATTACTAAACTAAAAGGGCCTTTGGGATTCTTATTCCGTGTTTTTTTTCCAATGAAATCATACGAGGAACCATCTTTGGGAAACTAGGGTCGTGTCCTTAATTTTTTTTTCTAAATAAGTTTAGTAGAAATCCGGGAAACTATATTTAGGAAAAGTAGATTATGGAAGTGTTTCTAAGATATTATTTTTGGATAAACAAACAAGAAAGCCCTAGTATTTTGGTTATGAATAGATTTTGTGGATCATTCAAGTAATACATCCATGTCTGGAAATGATTAGGTATAGGTAGCTTTGATATAGATTTACATAGGAGTGAATGCTCTGATAAGGAGTTTTAGTCTTGAACTGGGGTATCCTGGTAAACAAAAATAGGCCTTGATGCACTCTTGGTTACGACACTCCAAGGGGATATGCTTGAGATAATTCTCATTTTCATTAAAAGCCATTATAAAGGATTTAAATGTAAATATTTCTTTAAAGAAACCATATTTGTGATTATGGAATTATATATGCATATGACCTCAATTTACGCTATGTATTTTTTTATGTTAAGATTAGACAATGGGATTCATAACCTAGTATACTGTATGTCACTATCTAAAAATGGATCATAGTGAAAGGAATGGAAACTTCATGGATGCATGTGTCCCCTATAGGGATTTCCCACCAATGGAAGATAATAATGATGGCACTAGTGTTGTGACTCATGCTGAGAAACTTATAACTATACTGGGAAAACTTACTAAGGTTATGAATAATAACCATACCCGTATAGGGCATCCTGATCCACCGCGAGGATGTGCTTTGTTAGAATGCATTATGATTTAATAAACTCAATCATTCAATGAGACTATAATCCCATTTATAGCAGAGCAGTTGATATGTTCCATAGAGAAGATATTTCTCATTTTGGGATGTAATAAAAGGGATATGGTTGTCATGTTAGTTTATTATCTAACGGGAGTTGAGGATCAGTGGAGGTCATTAATCCAAAACAAAAAGGAGTCGGAAGAAATAGATGAGATGAAATCAAGGGATTTTATGGAAATATTTATTAAAAAATATTTCCCTCATGAACAGTGAGCAGATATGGAGAGTCAATTCATGAATCTGAGGCAGAAGGGGGGTGAAAATGTTTCCAAGTATGAAGCCAACATTACAAGGTTATAAAGGCATGTTGCAGACTAAATATGTAATCCAAGGAGAAAAATTGATTTACTCATTGATTGTTTAAAACAATTCCTCTAAAGGGCTCTAGCCTCCCAAAGTTTCTCATTATAAAAAGATATTTTCTCATGTGCTATCAGAACAAAAAATGAATTCCTTAAGACATATAAATTTAAATTAATTGTAGAGATGAATAGGGCTATTGAAAAATATTGGAATGAAAATAAAGAAACGTAGAATTAGGGAAGAGTTGAATTTCCATCATGCAATAATTGTGGGAAGAAACACCCTGGTACTTTACTGAAGTGAAATGGTGTCTTTTGCAAGTACAGAGAAAAAGGTCACCGATCTCAGGATTGTATGTGGAAGAAACAAGCTACCAATGATCTATGATACAATTTCATGGAGAAGGGAAATTATTCACATGAATTTCATTAGTGTTAGGGAAATTTACCCCAAAGAAGTCCAAGGGAGCAAGGTTATTCTTTTGCGGTCATAATTGCGGATGTTAAAGTTCCAAACCAAGTGGCGGCATGTACATTGATTGTTTCATTCAACATAGCCAATAAATTATTTGATTATGGATCATCAAATTCATTTATTCTTCCCAATTTTCCCAAAAAAATAGATATGTCAGATTTTATTTAACAAATGACTTATTAGTTAAAACCCCTGGTTGATGTATCATTGAAAAAAAAGGCAGGTCGATTAGCCCCCCTCAGGACACATAAACATTCTTTAGATTCTATCCATATAATCATAAAAATGGTTTAATATGATATAATTTTATGTATGAATTGGATATTAAATTACGATGCAAAGATCTATTGGAAGAAGAAGGAAGTTAAAATCTTTGTGAATGGTATAGAATCACTTATTTTTAGGGAAGAAACCTTGCCATTTGATTCTCATCATGATCCATCCATAATGGCTCTACTAAATTCACATATTGAGTATTATGGGAATAAAATAAATATTGGTTGGGAGATTAATGTACAGATAGAGGATGTACCTATTATACAATTATATATTGACGTCTTTCTAGTGGATTTACCTGGAATCTCCAGGAACATGAAATTGAGTTTTCCATTGACTTAATACCTTATTCAAGGACCATATCAAAGACCCCTTATGTAATGGCCACTATAGAGTTAGTTGAAATAAAGAGACAACTAGAGGAATTGATAGATAATGGATTTATATGACATTGTTTTTCCCTATGGGGTGGTTCAATCCTCTTTTTCAAGAAGGAAGGTTGATCCATGAGGATGTGCAATGACTATAGGGAAATAAATGCTATTAAAATAAATAATTAGTATCCTATGACATGAATTTATGATTTATTTGATCTGTGACATGGAGCCCAATATTTTTTGAAGATTGATCTTAGAACTAGATAACATCAGTTTCTTGTGAGGAAGGAAGACATTCCAAAAAAATAATTTTGAACTATGTACGGGCATTATAAGTTTACAGTAATACCTTTTTTATTAATTAATTCACTATCTATTTTATTTGATCTAATGAACTATGTCATTAAAGAATTTTTGTATGAGTATGTAGTGGTGTTTATCGATGATATCCTAGTATACTCTAAATTCCATTAAGATAATTAAAATTAGTTGCACACTCTTTTGATGACACTTAGAATATATAAATTATATAATTTTTTTAGCAAGTGTGTTTTTTGGCCCCAATTAGTTTCCTTTCTCGACTTAATTTTCTCTAAGGATGGAATATATGTAGATCATGTGAAGGAAAAGGTTGTGCAAGAATGGCCTACTCTAACGAATGTAACTGAGGTATGTAGTTTTATTGGTTTAGCATGTTATTATTAGTGTTTTATCCAGAACATCACCCGTTTAGAAAAACCAATGACCAAGATCACAAGAAATTTTGTTAAGTTCATATGTATAAAGTAATGTGAAGAATATTTTGATGAAATGAAGAATAGGTTTCTTAATTCTCCAATCCCAAACCTAGAATCGGTGAATGATGGGTTTGTCATCAATAGTGATGCTTCAAAGAAAGGACAAGGATGTGTCCTTATATAGAATTGTCGAGTGAATTCCTATGAATCTTGGTATCTAAAAACTCATGAAAAAAACTATCAAACTCATGAACAAGAGTTTTCAGTGGAAAACATTGTTATCATTATTTGGAGACATTACCCCTATTGCAAATAATGTGAGATATATACAGATCATTAGTGTTTGAAATAAATTTTATCAGAAAAACATAACATGAGACAAAGTAGATGGATTGAGATACTCCAAGATTATGATTTCCCAATACACTAAAACATAGGGAAGGAAAATATGGAAGCATATGATTTAAGCAGAATGGATCATGGAGTTCAGAACAAGATGAGAGTTGAAAGTGATCCATTTTTCATAGATCTAGTAATGATTAATATGAGAATAATCAAGGAAGGTAACACATCACATATTTTTAAATTTTTTTCAAACCTTCCTTATTGGAAAAGATAAAATGTTCTCAGGCTGATGATGAGTAGTTTCAAAAGAAAATTAAATTAATAAATGATATAATGTTGACTGACATTGTATACGAAGGTCGAATTTTAAAATTCATAAAGAGGATTTTTGTTTCTCTATTACTAATATAAATAGGGAACTATTGTATGATTCTCATATATCTAATTTCCCAATAAACCCAGGTAGTACAAAGATATAAGTAGATCTATAGAAGCATTTTTGCTGGGCAAACATAATGAATGAGATTGATGATTATGTATCGATATGTTGGGTGTGTCAACAGGTGAAGGCGGGAAGATAACATCCTAGAGGAGTCATGAAACCCCTTCCTATTACTATGTGGAAACATGATGATATTAAAATGGAATTTATCATGGGACTACCAATTAATCTAAGAAAGAGTTATGCGATATGTGTCATTATTGACCATCTTACAAATTTAGTACATTTTCTTGGTATAAGAGAAAATGTACTACTAGAATGTTTAGGAAGTCTATTTATTAATTATGTTATAACACTCTATGGTGTTCCCTTATCAATTTTTTCAGTTTGTGATCCCCGTTTTACATCACTACTTTGGAAAAGTCTTTAGAAGGCCCTAGATATTGATCTTTGTTTGAGAACTGCCTACCACAAACAAACTAATGGACAATCCGAATGGACTATTCAAACTTTGGATGACATGTTGAAGTCTTGTTCACATTACATACAAGGCATGTGGGATCAGTATTTACATATCGTAGAATTTTCTTATAACAATAGCATCGATTCATGTAATCATATGCCACCATATGAAGCATTGTATGAAAATAGATGTCATACAATAACTTGTTGGAATGATGTTGGTGAAAGAAAACTCATAGGACCATATATTTGCAGAAGTAAAAATAGATAAGTTAAAGATTATCCACCCCATATCAAAACATATCAATGTAGTAAAATGAGATATGCTAATATCCAATGGTAGGATCTGGAATTTCATGAAAGAGATCATGTCTTCATAAAGGTATCTTTATGTAAGGGTATTATACAATTCAGTAAGAAGGGAAAATTATGTCTGAGGTACATCAAACCTTTTTAAATTATGAATTGAATTGGAGCTATAGATTATTGTTTTGTTGTGATTCCAAGTCTCTCAAAAGTTTACAATGTGTTCATCATTTAAATATTAGTGAAACACATGCCATAACCATCACATGTACTCAGCTAGGAAGAAATAGAAATTGATCCTGATCTGTCTTATTGTGAAGAGCCTATCATGATTTTTGATACCAGAGAAAATGTATTGAGAGGTATAATGACTCATCATGGAATGGTTATTTGGAAGAACTATATGATTTAAGAGGCAACATGGGGGCCGGAAGATCTTATGTTGAATACATACATGAATCTTTTTTGGTAACCTTTTCTGAATTTTGAGGATGAAGTTTTTAAAAGGACGAGAGAATGTAACGAACCAATATATTTCTAGTAGAAATTCCATTATTATAAAAATTTTATAATCACATTAAATCACAACATAATGAACTACTAAGTGATATTTAACCGTTAAACATTTTTGGTCACTTCTGTGATTTGAATATTGAAAATATGATATATACGGTTGCGATAAATATGTTATTTTTAGTCTGATAAGAAAAGCATAATTATTTGGTGAATGGTAACCTACCCTTATGAAAAGAAACATACCCTTAAGGATAGTGACATACCATAATGAATACTATCCTTACATATGATATTTTATAAATAATATTCCTGTTGAAATATGATTTACCTATGGTTTGAAATAAGTAAATAAATGTTTTAAAACCGTTTTTTAGACTAAATAATGATTTTAATTAAATATTAAATTATTCATATTTAGAAAATTATATTTGAAAAATGGAATTAATTTTTGGATTCTACACTTTGAAAAATAGTTGGGGTGAATATTTTGTATTTTTTTGATATACTTGAATATTTTAT
The DNA here is from genome assembly GCA_963277665.1 of Viscum album. Classification (NCBI taxonomy): domain Eukaryota; kingdom Viridiplantae; phylum Streptophyta; class Magnoliopsida; order Santalales; family Viscaceae; genus Viscum; species Viscum album. The sequence goes on from OY728164.1 coordinate 577,731,778, forward strand.
GAATACTGAAATACCATAATTTATAAAATAAGCTAAATACACTAATTATAAACTCATATATGATTTTCTACTAATGTATGCCCATTTTATTCAGATTAACACAATAATATTACTATTCTTGGTAATTTAAGACTCATGATTCCTTATCTTGGGGAGAAATAATAAATTAATGAATAAAAATAGATAAATACCCTCCCCTCAACTATAAAAACCCCTCTCACTCCCTCTTCTTGTCTCTCCAACCAAGAATTGTGCCTTCACTAGATTCTATCCAAATATCCTCCCAAAATCCTCTCCCACATCCTACAAGCCATGGTCTTATAATAAGACTAAAACCTCTCCCATAAAGAGGCTCTCAAGGAATTTTTCATTAAGAGGTAAATTCCCCCTTTTCAATTCTCTATCATTCCATTAAAGATCATTTGTTTTCTTTTTCTATTATTATCACTCCTTTTCCAAATGTTGTGATGATTCCAATACCATACATGTATTGGAATTTTTTCATTATAGTTGTATAATATATCATCATATCTTTCTTTAACATTCATTTATACCAGTTTCAAAAACACCATCTCAGATGTGTCGATTTACCATATTCCATGACGATGGGCTTTCGATTTCTATTATCATTCCCAATTCTGGTCATGAAACCATTCATGTTATAGTTGAACCAGATTATTTTATATGTAAAATTATCTATGGAATGTTCTATAATACCTTTGTAAAAATGGTATAAATTTATAAATAAAAATTAGTTCATTGTAATCAGAAACCATAAATTAACCAAAGCAGTTGTCCTTAAAGTTATATATAACAATTCATCCTCATTCCATCTAACAAAGTTATAAAAATAAACAATAAAATTTATGTATGTTCATAAATATTATGCAATTTCTATTCTAGAGATTTAAAACCTTTCCATGTTACCTCTATTACTTAAAAACAAGTGAAACGATTATGACAATAAATAAAACGAACACTCTTGAATGACAAAATTCAATATAATAACTTATCAATAACGGAATAAATGAACTAAAAATAATTATTATAATCCAAATAAATTTATAATAGGTTCTTAAATTGGATATAAATAAATATAATTTCATATTCTAGGAGCTTAAGATCTAGAGTGGAACACATTTGGATTTAAGGTAAGGGTTTTTCCACCCGAACATAAATTTTCATTCAGGTTACATTTATTGTATTTTACCTCAATGAAACTCTTTTTATTATTATTATGAACTACTCAAAAATTATGTGTCTGGGTTATAAATATTTTTAAAAACAAGAATATTTCCTTATTTTATATATGGTTACACATTTTAAAAGTAACATTCAATATTGTTTCTAATATACAATCCCGATCCAAGGGAATTTCTATAATTCTTACCTATTTTCAAGGAGACTTTATAATCTATTTTTGGAAACCATTATCATTAAAAAATTACTCATTTACTTATTAAAATTCTATCTTACTTCAATTCAAATTTTATAAAAATATTTTATTAAAATAACTCTTCTGTTAAAAGTAAAAGAGTATTTATATCAAGATTTACTAGAAGATTTTATAAGTGTATATTCATCTTTTTCCAAACTTCTGTTGATTCTTATGTATTTTTTGTTTTAGTATTCCATGTTATCATCTACCATATTTAATTTAATGTTTTATGATTACTTTTTATGTGTATGTGATATCTTAAATCCATTCCCAATTTTACTCTGAATGGGTTGTGTTTATATTTAATGTTCATGAAAAGTTTTTTGCATTTACTAAATTAATTTCTATATGAATGTAAATGTTTTTTAAATTTATACACATTCATATAAAGAATGAATTGAACATAGTATGTTTCTGCTGGGGCTCGGTCTATCCCTTTGGGGCATGGGTAGGCCTCATTAGATAAACTATGTTCTTGGCACAAGGCCAAGAAAAATACCCTTGATTATGTTATGTTATGACAATTTTTATTGAGCTCATTTTTCTTCCATATTATGTTCAATATTATTTTTAGAGGTATATGTTTTCAATTATACACAATATCTAAAGTTAATGTTATCTTCCTCTACATTTATTACCCTTACAGAGAATTTGAGCTCAATCCTTTATTATGTTTCATTTTATTATGACATGAAGAAGTTTATTATGAATGACTTGCTGAAATAAACTAGGTGTTATGGATGTTTTCTATAGAGTTTCTATCTTGAATTTATTTTAATGTTTTAATGTTTAACATTTTGTATGAATATTGTTTCCAATAATACTAAAATACTCATTCCTATTTGATTCTTATTCCTTGTTTTTATGAAAATGTAATAAAATAAGGCACTGGCTATGGGAAATTTGGTTCTGGTCCATACAAAATGTCTCTGGAGAAGGTTCCCATTATACCTTACATGATTGAAGGAATCCGTATTATTATAGAGAATGATTCACCAAGGGATACACTCTTAAAATAATGGGCAATGTAATTTATTATCATGCTCAAAAAACCTATCACCCTAGCAATAGATGTCCCTCACCCATATAGGATAATCACACCTTATCAGTTCCAAGTCATATGACTCATCAGTATGACTTTCAATTTGGTATTAGACCATAAAAAATGAATAAATACACTATATGACATCATTGGCTTGTACCGTGATTTCCAAAGGGTCCCACATGAACATCTCTCTATAAGGTGATAACTCACAGTACATGTAGATAATATAAATAGAAATATTCTTCTCCATATGGACCTCAAGAAAATATTTTTTGGATAGAGAGTCAGCTTGGTGCTCCAGAACTCTCACTAGGAGTAAAAAGATAATTGAATGAATCAAACATGTTTCTTCTAGTACCGAAGAAATAGTGTAATAAACACATATTATACCTCTAATAATATTTTTTCCACTGGTTCATATGAATCCATGTCCTATATATTTATGAGGTCGTGACTGCCTTCTTCATAAGGCTAACATAATCCTCTTACTCTGGGTGGTGGAAGGATCTCATATAAACATCCACCACCCACATCTCACCCCCCCTGAAGCCTCACATTTTCCCATAATTTCTCCACCTCCCATGGTTCCATGTTTCCCTTTCCGTTGATATCAATCACACCGCTCACTCTATTATGCTATTCAACATGTTAGATGGTTCCCTCCGTAATTCATCTAGTTAAGGAATAGTTTTCACTTTGACCTCTCCTATCACATTCATATCACATCCCCTCTACAGGCATCCCTAGTTCGTTGTTTGTTCTCAAAAAATGTTCTTGACTATAGTCATAGACATAACTCTTCTGACTATATCCTATAAACTAATACATCATAGTTTCTACAATCTTCTAACCTCTATGATGCACATTTCCAGCTATAGCTGCCTATAGTCCCTTTGATAGGATGATCTCTATCACTATATCCCACTCCTAAACATCGACATAGGTAGGAATGATCATGTGTTATACACTATAAATGAAATAACCATGGATAATGTACAGAAACACCCATTCATGGTAGTATCCAAATTGAATCATGTTGAGGGTGTGTATAATAAGGTCTGTGAACCTCATTACATACTCTTCCACTTTCATCCCTCCCATCTATAAATAATTTTCTATTTAATTATAAGTGATTATAAGCATAAAGGGTATTACTCCTCATAGAATAGTTAAAGAATTCTGTCTATTAGATTGTTTACTCCACATTTAATTTTGTAAATAGACTCCACCATCAACTAAATACGTATTGGAGAAGGATGGATGTCTGTGAAACAATGTTAACATTCATTGAATATATAATCTTGATGTCATTGATCCCTAACTCAATCCAATATTCCAGAACCTGGGGATATAGATCATTGTAGAACCTCATTGGAATCATTCCCTAAAACTCAATGAGTGAGATAAGAGTATGAAAATACTTAGCATACTATGGTGATATGGCATATTACTCAACATATGTTGGTGCTACTATCAGTCCTTCTTTAAGAATAATCTCACCATGTAGGCCATGAAATAAGGCCACATCACAAATAAATTCTTCACTGGGATCTAGAAATGGTATCTTGTTTTCTTTTCGTTGTAGAGGAATCCATAGAATATAATAAATACATATGATAGTTAGATAATCATATCTATATTGGGAAATGACGCAATAAGGAAAGTTAAAAGACTCATTCATGTATGATTTCTAATAAAACATTCCCGGCAACCAATTTCAGGGTATACCAAGTTGAAAATAGTGTATTCAATGTTTTGGTGAATTGATATGTCAACTTCCACACCAAAACATGGATCTCAGACATAAAAAAATCTCTTGAGGAAAAATGACACTATTGACCTATATCTATACCAAATCCTTACATTGGAAAAACTTAATCTTTCATCCCAAATAATTAATTGAACCAATAATAATTTTACACAACCAAACCCAATGAAACAAGATCATTACCTAACCCATGTTACCCTCCATTGGATAGGGGATGTAAAAAAGTGATGAAAAGAATAAAAAATATGGAATGAATTTTCATAGTGTATATGTATGCCCACACCCAACCATCTACATTTCAAAGTGAAGAGATATAATAAAAGAAAGACTCACCATCTAGGGTATCAACCCATACAGGTAAAAGGAAGACAAAATACAAATATACAATAGAAAAATGTAAATGATTAATGAGGAAATTTACTATTCAAATAGAATGATGTCCCAATATTCTAATAAAAATAAACAAAAAGATGAATGATCCCAACTTCAAATCTCCAAGATCCAAACATCGTATTTGTTTCAATGAATGATGGTATCTCTTTGCTCCTAAATATTCACCACTGAACTTCCCTTTTTCTTTATAATACTTGAAACATGTGTGATAATCCCATGTACAGGGGATTGCATACATTCCCAGTAGGATGACCATCATGCTAAAGTGTGGGAATTACGAGACATAATTGGAATATAAAACTCAACCAAGTGTTAGAGAGTAACAACATTAAAAAACATGGATATAGATATATAACAAATATCAATGACCAAATGAAATAGAAATTGGAATTATTTATGATAGCCATGAACAGGAAATTGTGACATCAGTTTCAAAGGGTCTGCCAATTATTTCTAACATTTCAGGTGAATATACATTAGAAATATCAATGTCTTTCCAAACTTTTCCATATTTTTCATAGTTGAGGGACAAAAATATATTGAAATATGAATTTTTACCTTGTATAATAATAGGGTTCCACTCAGTGGACATATAGAGGACCCTTTCCCTATCCTGGAGGGTAAGTTCCACTACGATATTTGAGGACCCATTCCTTTACTATCCAGGAGAGTTCCTCTCAATAGTCAATAGAGTTCCCATTCCATATATATTTGGAGGATTATACTCATGTAATTGGTAGAGTACACATGTCTTACGCAAATGCAGGATTTCCCTTTATGGTCAAGGAATCATGCCCTATCCAGTAGGGGGTTCAAATCTGATAGTAGAATGATGACCCATGTCATACGTAGCAAAAGGGTTCCACTCTAATAATCAGTAAAGTATGATTCCATTCACAACAGGAGGATTCTACTATAGTAGTGGATTACTCATTCCATACCAAATAATAAGGTTCATCTCAGATAGAATATAATTGAAAATTACACTCCCCGCAAGAAGGTTCCACTCTAATAATCTCTAAAGGATCCATTCCATACCTAACATGAGGGTTCCACTCTAGTGGACGAGGACTAATTGAATACCCAATAGAAGGGATACACTCGGATAGTAGATATAGGACCCATTAGACACTTTGTAGGAGGGTTCCACTATAATGATCCATAGAGGACCCATGACCTATCTCGCATGAGGGTTCCAGTCTAACATATAATTTGATCCTTCATGATCACTATTTTCATCATGTTTCACCGAAAGAAGTGTGACAATAAGAACATATCACATCATATTCTAAATTCCATAGTTAATTGCACCATAAATTTCCATATAGAAATAAATAATGATGGTCTACTTGTAGGAAAATATTTCAGTCCTGACCAAGGAGATATGAGACTGTAGATGTTTCCTTACATGGAATTGGGGGTATACGGCAAGTATCAGACCCACATGAAATGTTTTCCTACACCACTGCATGCTTTTATTTCAACATGTACATGGATTTCTACACATGTAGTCTTTTACAACATGTATAAGGACAAAAAAACATGCCTCATCTTCCTAGGGTCATGGCCATTCTCCTGGCCATATCTAGGTAACAATGCTAGTGCCTTGGTACTTCGGTACATAGTATGTATTCACATATATGGTCCTTCTCATGTGGTTAATTAATAGGTCATATCTACATAGGAAGGGTAATATGGTGTGTGGCCTATTCACGTGACATGTGATCCTTATCATTTCCAAAACCCTAGTGTTGTAGGCATAGTGGTACCGCATGACATTTGTTCTTCCATCTACACACCATGCAGTATATTGTTTCCGAGGAAGTCACACTTCCCTAAGAAAGATATATTTGTTCTCTTCAAAACTATAATCTACCAACTGTTAACCTAATATAGATGGATAATACTCCATTAATTATTGTAGACACCTTGTGGATGAAAATTGGACTTCCATCAATCCATCCAACCCCCAAATGCACCTCACACGTCTCAGGTGCCCCTCCAAAATCATTTGGGATAATGGATCCATTAATCAACCATCCAAAACCCTAAAATCATCCCAATTTGATCAATGAATCATAAATTTATTCAATACATATGAATATAATTGGATTTATCTGGTTGAATATAGTTCAATAATTCCCAAAAATGTCATCTCGTGGACATGTATCCCAATTGTGAAAAATTCAATGACAAGGTGTGGGAAATTTATGAAAAAAGGTATCATAATGATTATCCATGTTTTCATGGAAAAGATATATATATTATGATACATAGGGTAGGACACATCAAATTTCATGGATTCATTTAATAATCAATTTAAACTACACACATTGGTGCATGAAAATGATTGATTTAACTGTAATCATGAGATATATTTGATCATTCCAAATATATTTAATTATAATGGGTTGAAATACAAAAATGACGATACCTACCTTGATCTTGATCATTATTCAATGATGAATGTGATATATAACAACGGATAGAATTCAATTCATTTACTACACCTTGAATCACCATGATCTAGAGATTTTTCATCATCGAAACATAATTCGCTAATGAGAGGTGAAAAAATCTACTATCAATGATCCCATGGTTATAAAGACAACACTAGAGATCCTCCATAAAAATATACTTATAGAACAAAAAATTTGGTTATATACATTAAAAAATTAATTTATTTAAATGTTTTAATTTAAATTCTGGTTCTTATATCTGAATGCCCTGTACATACCTATTTTAAGCTCCTACGGTAAACCTTATGTTCTGGACTCACCAGTGGTCTCATATTTTTTATTCAATAATCCATTTATGATTTGTATCATTTATTTAAATATCCTTGAATGAATAAAATATAATATATTTAATATTTTAAACAATATAATTATGGACACATATGGCCACAAAATTATGCACCATCTCAGCAATTGTTTCTGAAAATATATCATGATATATTTCCATGTATTAAAAGGGAATAAATGGTGTTTGAAGATGAGTATTTTATTAAAAACATAATTATTTCTTGTTTATAAAAAAATATTTATAATTATCCCTATCACTATCCATGTGAATAATTACTGAAAGACGCATCACATCACTAGGCGAGAAGGTATTCCTCCATACACATGAATGCCAATATAGTATCATTTATGAAATGGATGTTTAAAAAGGATAAATATGATATATTGAATAAAAAAGTTTGAATATGATATAAGTATCATATATATTGTTTTTATATATCAAAATACCCGACCATGAATGATTTTAGTTGATGAATTAATTAAATCAATTTGTAAGGTCATAGTCCTATGTACACAAAAATTATGATTTCATAACCATGATGATGGAAGTGGAGATAGATGTATGTTATTCAATTATTATAAAAACACACCATTATGTGTAAAATAGATTTTTTATAATATAATCTTGTTTAATTAAAATTTAATTTGGTGTATAATGAAATAAAATAAAAATTACCGTAGAAGAACATTACAATTAATTCAAGTATTCTCTATCGATTTTCACTAAATCCTGCCTAAGTTTTCTTTTTCCAAGAATAATGATTTTATTATTATATTATAGAGGTTTTTTAGTTATTTGTATTGGTATTGGATGACCAATATATGCTTAAGGGTGATAATAATAGAGGAGAGTGTGTCGCCTTTTATATGTTACAAGAGTGGAACACAAGTATTTATTGGGAAAGATTCAATAAAATTACATTATTATCATTCCAAAGGTGTCCAAAATGGACAATTCTATATCATAGAGAGATAAAGTGTAATTTTTTCAAGATAATAGCTGTTAGAGATGTTTTTAGATCATTTTAACTAATAAAATAATAATTTAACAACTGGTAAATCCATTTTTATCCTAAAAATGATAACAAATTTTTACTTTTTTCATTGCTATTATTTAAAAAAAATATGTTTAACTTATTAGAAACACAAAACTTCTGTGATACCAAATATTTCATACAATTTTTCAAATTTAATTCACATATACTAAAAAATGTATTTTAAAATAAATTCTACTACTATGATGAGAAATCAGTACTTTAAAATAAAATTTTCCAAAGATTACAATGTTTTTTTATAAACTTTCTTCACAAATATGATTATAATGAAATAAAATGTATTAATTTTATATATAAATGACATAATTTTACATTATAATTAATTTAACATTAATTTATTTTATAAATAATCAAAATTAAAGGGAATACTAAAATGGAAATACATTATTAATTATTTTTAATCAAAATAATGATTCTAAAAAAAATCATCAAAAATCATACTATTAAAATATTGGTTTCATGATTGAAAAAAGAAGAAAATTTTATTAGTTAATATTTCTAAAATTGTTAAATTTAAATTTTATTATATGTGTTAAAATCACAACTAATAAAAAATTTAGAATAAATACAGATTTTAGGGAATATTTATTTTTAGTTTAAATGATTATTATTTTTCAACTAAAAAATAGATAACGATATTTTTCATAATTTAGAAAAGTTATTTTAACTACCACAAAATTAATTTTCAAGTTATAAGTATTACATTTAATAAATTTAAGTTAATTGTGTTTCAAATTTCATTTAATGTAGTTGAAGATAGTTGAATAATAAAAACTCTGTGTTGCGTTCAACATAATCTAAACATATTTTGGGTAACATAGTCTAAGAGTAGTGTTTCGTGAGATGAATGATAATTAAAATTTTCCATTTAATGAAAGCTATTGAGGATAATTAATTTATATAAAAATTAATATATTGTAATTTCATGGGGTATTATATTTTCTAATAATCTCGATGTAACTTATCATATAAGCTTTCACAAACATGTTTATTCTTTTATAAATTTGAGGTGTTACAATAACTACACCTCAAATAAATTTTTTTCTCAACTTTTTAACATGATCTTGGTAGACAAGGGTTTGATATTTTAAAAAAAATTCATTAAAACAAACATCTTAAAAAAAGTGATGAAAATATAATATTAATAATAGAGGGAGATTAGTAAAAATATAATGGGGAATAAAACATAACTATGTTTCTACATAAGGGGAAAATGGGAAAATTTGATGATGTAGACAAAGATGAAATTCTTAAATAATGATTGATAGTGAATGAAATATTTGATCACAAATAATTGAATGATTAATGGAATGTTAGGAGCTTGAAAACTATATATTTGTAATGATTTTGAATTCAAAAAAATTCATCAGATATAAATGAAATAGGATAACCAATTCTCATCAATATCCATTTATAAATAATGAGGGTTTATTTTACAAGTTATTAATAAAAGGAAATCAACATACATGATATGTTTATATTTTATATGAATAACGTTTTCATTTGGTTTTTATTTGATCAATTTTCAATTCATTTTTTACCATATAAAATGAATATCTAAAAGTAATTTTATTATCTATATGTCATTAAAATTATCTCTTAATGTATTTTATGATCCATAAAATAGTTAAAATTATTTAAATGTGTGTCTATATAGTTTTAATTATTTATAATGTTAACATAAGTTAAACAATATACCTTATTCACCATATGGTGATGTTATGAATCTATCTCCAAAAAAAACATCAATTGTTCCACATAAATAAATTTCATAAAAGGTTAACCTTTGTCGCTTAAAAAATATTTTCATCCATAAAATTATAAACAATTTCACTAAATTTCTATATGTAACATATAATAAATCCCTAAAACAACATGAAGTGGATATTTATTTTAAAATACAAATCTTATGAATACCTTCATCATGATTTCACATGAAACATGGTAAAATCCAAAATTACAATAATAACTTATTAAAAAGATTAAGTTGTCTTTATTTGTTATTTAAAACATATATTATTAGATATATTACATAAATTCTCATATGCTCTAAATTATATCTATAAAAGTATAACATATTTTTCAATATATCATTAATCATTTACAAGGTAGTTATCATTATCAATTTTACCTTATCAATATGAATTATATACATATCCCAAATTAATTATATCAAAATGGTGAATATATTATGGGACCTCAATAATATTTTTTTCAAAAAAAACATGAAATTTATACTAAATCATTTTTCTTGTTCCTCCTTACCCTTCAATATACACATTAAAATCCTTAATGGAAAAGCACTATATTAAAATCCTTATATATTAAATAATTTTTATAACAAGGATAATGTTGATAAAAATACTCAAATGAAATTATTATTATATACAAATTCAACAATATTAATCGTTTATTTTATATTTTTTTAATATAATTATCTTAAACATGATCCATTATCTTCTCTAGAGGTATATTTATTTGACACCTAAAAAATGTTTTTTCATAGTTCCCAATATCCTTGTAGTTGAAGCATTATACTATGGAAATAGTTTTATTTTCCTTGAATTTATAGGTGTCTTGGGATTTCTCTCCATACATTCAGAGAACTACCATTCTATTTAATAATGTACTAGTGCGTTTATTTCCACAATTCTCCCATGTGGGAAAATCCATCTATCCCATATCCCCTTTTTCATTATTTTGACCATATTTCCTATACTTGTCTTGTCTCACCCAAATGAAATAATAACGAGATAATTCATTAATTAATTTTTATCACATGATTCAATGTCATCATATGAACTGAATATTTAGTTGACATGTTTTATTCAAAATATTGGCCTAATATAATCAATGAAATGACCATTTTTACTCTCTAGATTATGTGAATAAATGTTGTTCCCATTCATTCTAGTAGTGTCCATTTCCAAAATTTATATAGACTAGATTAGATCCTATCATTATGAAACATACAATATAATAGAAAATATAGATTAATTAGTTAACAAAAGTTAAATAATTTATTAATATAAAATATCCTAATTAAAAAAATGGATTCATTCGGTATATCATAATTTTTTAATCCATCATAACTGATTCAATAGAAAATATAAATTATCTCATGTTTTTATTTTTAAAGTGTTTATTCATATTAACATTGATGCACTTTTGATATAAGAGGTTATTATATGATCAACCTCAATGTTCCATTTTCTGTTTTATTACCTGTAGGTGTAATTGTGCTAGAACCACATCCACATGTAGTATCAATACAATAATTTATTGAAAGAAAAAACCACATACTCGATACCTTACCAATATATTTTTTTATTCTTATATACTTATCCAAAACGAATATCCTAGGTTTATGGTCCATATTCAATTATTTTATTAAATATGTATATCATAATTTTTACTAAAAAACATTTGAAACAAACTTAGTTGACCCTGTCCCCAGAAACACGGAGTGAATGACTTCTTATTAAAATGTAATAAGATACAAGGAATCAAATCCCAAAGGATAAAATCCTTTATCTGTCTTGGTAAACTATATATTAAATAGAATCATATTTAAATTTTAAAACACTTAATAGAAATATTTATTTTCGTGAATACTCCATTATTTATTTTTTCATATCCCTGCAAATCCATCATAAATCCTTCATATTATACTAAGAGAAATAAAATATAATAAAGGTGTTACATAACATACACAGTGAAGGTATGTTTTATTATTAATATAAGTATAAATAAAGAATAATCAATAAAGAATGTTGAATAAATAAAAAACAATCCATTTATGAAATAACATATAAATAATATGGAAAAAATATTATTGGTTCAAATAATTACATATAAATAATCACATAGGAATAAATCATAACCATGGTCAATATAACTAATTCAGTAATCAAATAGAATATTTATATGTAAATTTATAATGATGTGATGCATAATTATGGAAATATATAATATACTACTGATGAATTGTTCAAATATATCTAATAACATTTAGGATTAATGACAAGAAATATTTTAATATTGAGGATTCATTCCATGAAATATATATTAACATGTATCTCAACATCTAAAACCATATATAGTTTGACTAATGAGACCTATCGATGCATTTAGAGTCTATAGTGGGACCCAAACATCACATACGATGTCCCATTCATTCCTCAAATGTTAGTGGTGAAATATAATTAAAAGAAACATTTTTATTCAAAATAAAAAAAATACGTAATCATAATATTATACCCAATAGATAAACACAATAATAAAACATTTCAAATAAAATTTTGAATTATAATAAAATTGGTCATCCTTAATTAAACAGTTCCAAAAGAAAGAATGAAAATAATATGTATGACATTGATAATGAATATCCTTAGTGGTTCATATGTACATTATATGGTTACTATCATTAATGAATAGAAATACCATATAATATTATAAAAAAATCATCATGAACATACCCTATTAGTTTTGAAAATAACATATTTGGAAAAATATTATAATTAGAAAAGTAGGGAAGAAAATTATTTCAAATTAACATTCTAAACATCTGAAAGAAAAAATTAATATGTTAAATATGTATTGTAATGCCAATAAAATGTTATAATATAAAATTAATATCCATTTTTCATAGTAAAAATGATAAAAAAGTTCCTCATTTAAAAAATAAATTGGAGCAACCTTTAAAAATGTTCTATTAAAAAGTCAATAATGGGTATAAATTTTATAAGAAATAATTTATACAATGATAATTGTTTTTGAAATCATGTATATAAAACATATTTTTTAAGAGAACAAATTTCATGTAATGAGATAAATGAAGCCATAATTTATGAAAAACATTTTCTGAATTATTTTAAGTGATAAAGTGTGAAAAATATGTATTATTACTTTATCATATCATAAATAACTACATTATTGGAAAATTAATTAATTTTTTGAGTTAAGTATCATAAAAATTAATTATTGGAAGAACAATCATGGGGAATCTAGTTAAATGTTGATATTGTGAAAAAAAATCATTACCACATTTGTAACAGTGAATCATAACACCCCTGAATGAGGGATCCTCTAATGTATATGTAAATTCCCAGGATTTTACTTTTAATAATCATAAAATAAATTCATATCCAGTATAAACCCCGCATTAATGAAATATGTACTAAATATGGCATGTGTCTCACCGAAGTAAAAAGTGACCTGGGAATCCCTTACCTCACTCTTCCTTTGAGTTGAACATTAATTAACATATTGTATAGTGGTATTGAAAATGTGTACTATATATAACACAATAATTTTAAAATTTATTTTATCTTGTTTTATACTTTTATATCATTATATCACATATTCATTAATATTTTAACATTGTTTTCATTGTTTGATTTGATAATTTCCTAGTTTTATCATGCATGTTAGAACATTAAAGGTACACTTCTTAAAAAAGGTTTCATTTTTTAAAACTAAAATAATAATAATCAAGAAAAAATTAACATATTTATATATCAATAATACTTTTAAAATCAATCATAAAATATTATTTTGAAAATTTATGTACATTATGATCATGGAGACAGTAGGTCGTATCTACACATAAGTAATGGTTCCATTTTCAATGATCATTATGGAAAGTTGTTAAGTAATATTATTTTTAATATATTGATAATAATATACTATCATTTCGTTAAATATACTTTTATATACCACTAATGTGTTGGGGTTTTGAAATGATAAACACATCCCTTCGTGAATGCGGTACACCATACCTATACAAATGACATTTTAATTATTAATGAGTTAAAATAATATAAAATAAAAGATATGTTATATCTTTTAAAAATTAATAATATTTCACCATTGACATAATTGTTTCATTTGTATCACATATAGTGGTGATATTTATCATTATCACCATCCATGTGATGCGTTAGTGAATGAAAAATCACATCGCTTCATGGGGGGATAACTCTCAATACACATGAGCAAAGTTAACATATCTCATATAGAATGAAATGTAAGAAGATATATATGATATAATGAAACGATATGATTAAAATATTTTAACATATAATATATATACATTTTTAAATTCATTATACTAAACCATAAAATTTTGTAATGGAAGAAATAATGACATCAGTTCGCGAGAGGGTAGTCATCGATATTCACAAATGATGATTTTGTAACATATATATTGGAAGTACATATGGTTTTTTGTTACTCCAATATTATGAAAAATTAGAAGAATATTTTTTTATCATAGAATAATACACCATAATTGTTTAATATTATTTTTTTGGAGTTTGACAATCAAATAGATTAATCACACTTCTTGAAGAACATTACCTTGTATTCTGTTATCATCAATATGTTTCCATTATATCCCAACTAGGTTGGATTTAATCCAAGACTATGAATGAATTGGTGATAAGATAGATTATAGGAATTTTTTTTTCTTGTAATTTTTTGAAACAAATATTTTTTTAATATTATTATAAGATAATATGTGTGGTGTAATTTTATAATTGATGTTAGTGTCATAATTGTATATTTTTTAGAAACTCAATCATACATATGTTTTTATCATGAAAAAATATTTAAAATATTCCAATTATATATCCTATAATATATAAGAAGTAAATATTTCTATTAAATAGATTTTTTAAATGTTTTAGGTCATGTCAATCACTATCTTTTTAATTTAAGACCTGGTAAATCCATTTTTACCTTAACTGTGGTAATTTAGTTTTTCTTGTTTCATTATTCATTATGGAAAAAAATAAGTTAATCATAATAGAAATTATTAATATTTATGATCGAAATATAGAATATATTAATAATGAATATGTTTTTTAGATGTGGAATATTTTAATTTAAAATTAATCCATCGTACGTGATGAGAATATAGGTTTTTAGAGATAAAATGTTCGAAATTTTGTAATGTGTTTATATGAAAATTAAATATGAAAGTGTAAAATTTTTCCTTAAAAAGATTAATTTATGTATATTTTGAATAATTTTACTTAAAACCATATTTATAATATAATTTATCTGGAGAAATAATTTAAAAAAAGAATTTTTTGAATTAAAATGATTTATTTTTCAGTAATCATGAAAAATTAGAACCTTTTAGAAAAATAAAAAACTTTTAAATAGAAATATTTTCTTAATTTCATGTTAAATAATTAATTTATTTTTAATAATTATTTTTTATAAACGTGGTTGAAATTAATTTCAAATTGTGCTCTCAAATCACGATTAATCTTTATTGGATAAAATATGTCATTTAAAAAATACTTAATTTTCTCTTAAATTATTCAAAAATCATTAGTAACTAATTAATAACCAATTTTTTTATAATTTATTTTCTAAAATTATTTCATTTTATTTTCCTAGATATTTTATAACTATAATGTTAAATAATAATATTCTAATAGTATTTTACATTTCATTTAATCTTGGTGTTACTTGTAACATTTTTAAACTCAATGTCACATTTAAGGAAATCTAAACACAGTATTCCTTGTAACATAAGATAAAGATAATTTTTTTTAATTCATTATAAAATCAATTTCACATTTAATTCACGAGATTTAATAGATTTATTTTCTTTTATTATAAATATATCATAATATCTCGATCTCCAATATTTTCTTTTAAGAATGGTGTTACATTTTGCATATGTTATAAAAAAGAGTGTAATAGTTTTTGAATTTTGGTGTGTTACATGTGGATATGGATGTATGAAATTTATTTGGTCAAGTCTTGGATGAACCAATGGGTTACATAACAATTAGGAAGGGGGATATGTGGTGTCCTTTTATAAGAGAGGGGGTGCACATACATGGGATTTTTAAAATTATAATTTGCTACCCATGATTTTATCATTCAAAAAGACATAAATAATGGGAGATTAGAAATTATTTGATATAAAAAAGCCAAAATATGGCCATAAATTTGTTTTGGACATGTTTGAAGTCATTTTTAACCATTATCATGTTATTTTAACCCTTTGATAAACACATTATTACCATAGAAATTGCAATTCATTTTTATTGTTTAAAATATTCATTTCGGTAAAAAACTATGATCACCTAATTAATTAATATTATATATGATGATTAAAAATAAATAATCAATTATATTTATTTCAATGAATTTATGTGGTATAATTTTATTTCATATAAATCCCACATAAGGGTCGAATTATAGATTTTTTCAAATATAAAAAATAAAATGATTCAAAAAAATTTACATCATAATTCCACATGAACATGATTCTAGTTTCCTAAATTTTATAGAATTTAATATAATTTATCTAATTCATTTTTATAACATATTTGATATATAATTTATGCTTGTAAATAATTTAATCAAAATGATATTTGACATTAACTACAAATATTTTGAAATAAATTATAAAAAATATATCATATCAAAAAAATATAAAAAAATCATTGATTGTAAATTTAGACATATAGATGTCAAAAATGAATATTAGTTTTAGAAATATGATTTAAAAAAAGGTATAAAAATTAATTTTAAACTATTTTGAAGATGTTGTATTAAATAACGTTTTTGAAAATATAAATTTATTAACATCAATTATTTTTTCTTCAAATGATTATAATTTTATTTCATATAAACAGACAACCATTAAATTTATATTATAATTTATTGAACCAATTTTTTTAATTATTGAATTTGTAATATATATACAATCCATCATACAATTTATATTTTAATTGTCATATTTAAATAAAAATAATATTTTTTAGAATAGTTTTTTTTACACTTGGATTTCTAGGCATCATAAGATATTAAAGAGTTTGAATTTAGATAAAAAGAATTATTTTGTAACATTATATACAATTTATCTGTTTCATGTCATATATATTATCGAAGATGGCATTCACATTTTAAAATCTCAAGGCGTTAAACACTGCATGTTGAACCAAATGAATCAGGAGGCAATGTTCTAGACATTGACGAGATGGAAAAGATGGGTTTTCCGAACACTGAGAGGGAGATGAAGGATGTAGAATATCCTAATAGGGAAACAAAGAGGGAATCTCACATGCTATACGGAGGGAGACCAATGAATTATAAAATAATATTGATGACTTTTGTATTGTTGGGGAAATATCATATGGGAGTCAAATGGAATCAATGAATCTCTTCATCCTTAGAGTTCCTATAATATAAAAATGTAGAAATAACTTCATGACATATATTTATAATGCTTCATGTAGAAAAAATAATTTTTAAATGATGATATACATACTTCCCTAAAAAATATAATACATGTAGATATCATAATAACTTAATTCAGAACAAAATATCATATTTAATTTTTAAAAATTAAATATATCATTCAGAACAATCAATTTAAAAATGAAAAAAAAATATTTATGGTACTCGAAATTGATAAAATATATCCTAGTTGGTAAATAATTTATTGGATGTCTTTATATAAAATCTTTTTATTTTTATCAAATTTCTATCAAGCTCCATCATTAGTCCATCTAATTCATCCGCCCTTGAGAGAATATAAATTATATATTATAATGGGAAAATATATCTGTTTCTTATTATTTATAATATTCATTTCTATAGTTAAAACGTTCCACTTCATCACCCAAGTCATAAAAGTATCATTGTTACATATTAAAAAAAATTACAAACTATCATTCTTCCTTGACATCTTCAACATAATATATCATTTTTTGTAATGAGAAGATATAAGAAAAATTTAATTATAGATCACTAACATCCATATAAAGAGGGATGTCCGTAGATCTAAATTGCATATAATCTCCATTAATACCCCTCATAATATTGACCCTATTTTATTTGAAAAATAAACAAAAAAATGACTATGGTAATCTATATTTAAGATATGATCCATCATTCCATAGTATCCAATGTATTAAACTATAAATATACCAATATTTTCTGTTCTTAAACACCATATTTCATAACGTATCTGATATTTCAAGTCATATAAATTTTATGTGTCATCCATTATAAACTATTTTAGATAAAACCGAGCAAGAAACATCAAATTTTCAAAAAAACATAGATGGTGTATAAATATTCATGATCAAAAAAAGAAATATATATTATTGAATTTACAAAATAAATGTGTCAAACTAATATTCATAAATATTGAAATATTTTTGGATTTGTATGAAGTGAAAATCATTATACAATATCTTTATTATCATATCCTGTTAAATCATTACAATTTTTTGTTTTATTTTCTTGAATAAATTTTTTTATATACTGATCGCTTTAATAAATTGATCTATAAGTTCACTATTCTGTGGAATATATCAATGCGATGGTAATGATTCATTTTCTAGCATTGTAATATTTTAGACCCACCCAATGGATCAGCTAATAAAATGATATATTTTTTATTTTGAATTTAGTTGATATTGGGATGATGTGTCATGAAAACTTACAAATTGATCCAATATTATATATATATCATCCATGTATCTACAAAAAAATTCATGCATCTCCTCTTATAAATAAATATCAGGTTGATCATTATTTTTCATGTATAATTTCAAATGACAGAGGTATCTATGAAATAAAATTAATAAATCATAGTTACATATTTAATGAAGTGTTATGAATTGCTAAATTGCAATGAATAAAATACAACTAAATTATCAATCAATTGGATACATCCATTTATAATATACATGATAACTCTTTTTATATTTTTCAACCAAATTCATAGTTAAATTCATGTAGATTGTAAAAAATATAAACTGAATGATCATCTCTAATGCACAATGTTTCAAGAAAAATATATCCTATTATTTTTAAGCTCATATCATTGTATAGTTTTCTCCAACAATTTTCTGAATGTTGTAATGATTTTGACTAAAGTTATAGAAACTTTTTAGGTAACAATGTATCCATTGTTTTTGGTATTATCTAAAGTAATATAATATGTTAATCATAACTCTTTGATCTATGTAACCTATAATTATTTAAGACAATATACAATGATATATATCTTTAATAACCATACAATACATTCACATGTTATAAAATTATAACGAATATACATATCCTTATTTTAAATTTTTTGGGTGAAAACATTCCTTTAACATCTAGTAATATATCACATTTTTAATCATTACATATATTTCCTTACATGAACTGATATGGTACTTTGATTATCCATGCTCACTACGTAATATAATGTCAAAAATTCTCAAAAAGTTATTTTCAATATGTATAACCACTAGATAATGAGGAAATGAATAAAATTTCAAATATGGATTTTTGAAGGATATAATTTATTATTCCATTGATTCATTACAGTTTAATCTAATGATACACTTCAAACTCATTTCCCATAATCTTTCAAATAATTCACCTCACAAATTATATTTAAATATTTACTAGATGATCTAATATTTTTTAATATTTCAACAAATTTGGTGGTGTTTCATGATCTATAGACCCATTGAATTTTGACTTCTTCTATTGAAATCTATGAGATGAATCTATAAAACTACGATCATATAAGGAACACCATTTTTTACTGTAACATATTCATTAAGTCTCAAAATCAGTGTTAAAAATAGGAAATTTCAAAACCATGTTAGTGTTCCAAACATAAAATTTCTGATGTATATGTATTTCAATAATGGACAAAATTAGAGTTTCATAAATGTTCATAATTTTTGTTTAAAAATCAATTATATATCTCAACAACATTTCATCATACCACTTATAATTATTCAATTAGATACTTCAATAATACTTCAATATAATGTTTTCATGAATACTCATTGAAATTATTACTGAATTTTGTTTCATACACATCCACAGAGTTAAATTGTAATTTATCATAACAAATTTCCAAACATTGTAACTACTTATGGAAGTCCAAAATGGGTTGAACACTTTCGAATCCAATCCCAATCACATATTCCTAGGATATGATGACCAATATTAATGTATTTCATCGAGTTTATTCCATTATTTTTAATTTATTTGAAACATCATTGACACATCATTGTTTTTAACTGTATAGTACCACATCATATTATCGGCTATTTTCAATTACCTAAATAATAGTTTCAATTGAGGATTGAAATATAATTAACAAAAAAAAATTTACATGTTTTTTTCATCATTATTTTCATTGTATGTTGATTAAAACAAATAAAATGACATAATTTATTCCACCATGTATGAAAAAAATTAATTCTATTTAACTTGTTCCTCTCCCCAATAAATAATAAAATAATTGGTATAATAATTTATTTTTTTATAATTCAGACCAATATTATTCTAAAAATTATTCATATAATAAAAATTCTCAAGGGTATTATCTTTTGGAACTGTGTCCCAAAATAATTTCAATATCATGAATATCACCAAACATGTAATTCTAAATAGTAATTTGATATGGTATAACAATATTTCAAATGAATGTTTTTAATATTTCATACATGAACTATAAAGGCCTTGATTTCCATAATCAAATATATAATTAAACTCATTTTACATCTCAATGACGTTCTCTAATACACATACCTATACGTCATTTGGAATAGAATGTAATGATTTATTATGGTATTGGTCTTGTTGTCCTATTGTCTAAAAAACATAATCTTCCATGTTACTATTTTGTGAACCCTCAAATATTTGTAAATATGTGTTTTTATGCAGATATTGTTCCCTTGAAATTATGAAATCATCATTTATAATTTTATTTATTTCATTTTCCATTGTCAATGATGTTAGTAGATTATTATTTTAACTAATATCAGTGCTAAAACATTCATTATTTTTGGATTGTCTTTACCAAATCCTAAAAAAGTATTTTACCTAAAATTGCATCAATATCCACTGTTCATAAACATCTTGTCTCTTCAACAGTTTTCTAAATTTACATTTACAACATCATCTTTGTTTTTTCTCATCTATTGGTTTTATTTGATATTCAATAATATATAAACATCTCCAAACCCACAACATATATAGGAATGTTCTTCATAATGTTGTCTAGATTTTATTTATATATCATAGTTTTCTTATATTCATATAAATAAAATTAAAATACAATGTAAATATTATTTAATTTTAATAGTAATTAATAATTTATTCAAAATGAAAAATATAAAAGAATTATTTGAATTAATTTTTTTATATTTTTATGTAACATCATTTTTTCAAAATATAAAATTAAAATTATATAATCTATGATAAATTATTTATTTTCTATAAGGTTGTTTAATGAGAATTAAATGTAAAATATTCTTTATAGCATGATGTATCAAAAAATGTCATATAATTATACATCCTCACAATCCACACCCAAGTAAATTAATAAACTCTAATGAGTTTTGGTTACAACAAACCATCAATTTTTTTAACATTAATCCATAATATCCATAAATATAACAAGATTTTATTGGTTCAAAAAGGAATAAAATTTAGATAATAAATACAAAAAAACAATAATTTAATAAAAATCGATCTTCAATGGAGGTATTATAAAAATTTCATGTAGAAAGTGTGAAATGGGTGTTGATAAAGCAATGATATGGAAGGGTATGTCAACTGAGGATGTGGAATGGAAATATTGGGGACCATGAGTTCGATGTTGTAGGATCATGAGAGACATTAAGGGATTGGGGTCTTAATATCAAGGTATTGACATAGAAGGATTGGGGGTGGAAAAAACTCAACAGTACAGTTATGGGGTCTCCAAGGTGATATAAGAACAAGGGGGGCTGTGAGGTTGAGGGATAGTGAAAGGGTATTTTTGGTGGTGGTGAGGGATTGGTAGCTTAGTTGAAGGGGGATTGGGGAAGTGAGAGAGGTGGTGATGGATTTGGATGTGATGGAAATTTTGGGCATGGTGACTTGGTGAGGGGTTTTATGGGATCTGGATGTGGAGGCATCGATGAAAGGGGAGTGGGTATTAGGGTTTGAGAGGGAATGGTTGTATTTTGGGGGTGACAGTGGTGGGGAAATGAATTCATAGGAGGGGATAAAAAACGTTTTTAAATATCGAAAAAAATTATCCCTTGTTTTTAAAAATTATTTAGTGAAATATTTAAATTTTTTTACTGGTGCATTAATATACCGCCTCTAATAAACCTCAATTATACAACATTTTTGTTATTATTCATAAAGCCTTTTAAAATTTGAAAAATTTCAAATAATAATCTCCATGAATTAATAACTTTATTTAAGACATTAAATATAAACGATGTAAGGATATTCATTACATAAAAATCAATTCGGAATCAGATAGACCTCATAAATGAAGATATGTGTTATTCGACCACACACCTTATTAAAAATTGTACGCGATTGATGATGCTTTGAGGGGATCCATGGGATTAAAAATGTGATTTTTAAACTATCATATAATTATATAAGTTTGTTGGTTGGGGTTTTTTAATCATTGTTGATCCGGATTCGATCAAGAGGAGACTTGAAACTTGTAAATTACCTACTCTAGGTCACATTTCTTTTTTAAAGCGGTATAAATCCTAGAGTAACTCTGATTAGAATTTGATTCTATTTCAATATTGTAATGTGAGTAAGATAAATATGATTCTGATTGAGATATGTTTTTTCCACATTGTCTTTTGTTTCAGGGCTGACCTTAATTTTTCAAGTAACAATGGGACAACCATTCAAATTCTAGGTCTCTTCAAATTGTCTGAAGGAGAAAAAAATTTCCACACATTTACTAAATAGAAAAGAAAATTATATATATGGATAGGTTTATATTGTCTTAACAGGTTTAATATTCACCAATAAATACGTTGTTATATTGCATCTTGTGTGGGGACCCCTCTAATGGTTCAACAACACACTATTGATAGTTACCTTGACTTTTATGATCAAGTTCTTGTTGACGTTCATATGAACTCTAAAATACATGAAGTGGAACACTTCCATCAAATTAAACCTAAGTTTAAAATTAAAAATGAATATGAGAAGTACTCACATTTCTATAACTATTTAAAAATAGTTCGTCATTCATTTTCTAACTATAGAAAGATTCAGAAATCTGTGAAAAATCACAAGTTGATATAGCTAAATCATGGAAAGTGGATTGAAGGAAGAATTAGAAAATATTCCCCTCAATTGAAATGTGATAACACCTGGTTAAGAATCAAGACAATTACATGAATAAGAAGAAGAACCCTATGGGTATGGTGTTCAATGATAGTCCATGTCTTGATTCTACTCAGGGGGATAGGGCCTCCAATGTGGCATTTCTCCTTAATAATTGTCATGACATTTCGAGCAATTATGATGTGAATGACGTAACAGATTATGGTGGTCTAGAATTTGACATCGAGGTGCTAAAAATTTTATACAATTTTAATGTTTATTTTTTAAGTGTTGCTTATGGGGACTCATCTTTCTGGGAAAAAGGCTTTGAATATATTGTTGTTTCTAGCTCCGGTTACCCAACTACAACTTCACTAGATCCAATTTATGATGAGGATGTTATCTATATTGCATATGGTAAATCTGAGGTAACTAGGAGGATAGATGTTATCCCATCTACATGGGATTCCATGGGGGACCAAAACAAAAAGTCTCCACCAAAAAAAGATGGTGTAATATGGTGGAAGAGAAGGATATTTTGGAGACTCAAATTTCCCCCATATTCTTCAAAAGTAAATACTTCCTAAGGGTTCTAGGGATTTTCAAATAAAAGATGTATTAATGATTATATGGTTAATAGAATACAATATAGATGTTCCTTCAAGATGAATAATGGATCCAATAACTTCTCATCAATGAAGAATCCAATGAATTAAAATAAGAATGGAAACATCAATTGTAAACCATGTTCCAAATGAATATCCATAATTAGAATTGTGAGGGTCATTTTTTCCACTACACTTAATGATTTGCACATGATCATTAATGTTCCCAAACCCAAACATCTAGGGATTTTTGTGCATAATGTATCTTTTTTAGTATTCTAGGACTTAATAAATATGTTTTCATTTTGTTGTTGTTAATGGGAATTCTAGTTAGAGGGTTTCTTTTTAATTTGTTTCGCATGATTGAGTAGGAAATTTTTACCGTATCTCAATTAATGAACTGATGATCACATATTCATTTTAGAGTACATATGATAAGATGTTTGGAAAATTTATATATTCTAAATGTATATATCTGGATAGAATGAGTTTATGGAAGGATCTTGATAATATCAATGGAATTTTATCTTCCTCATAGTTCATTAAAGGGGATTTCAATACTATCTATTGTTTTAGTGATAAATTGGTCTCTCTAAACTAATGTATTTTTATTAGGGAGTTAAATTAATGTATTGATGATTAAAAATTTATTATATTTGTTCAGGTGGGTAGAAAATTCACTTGGTATAGAAGATACATAAATCGTATGGTTTGATGTAATCTCAATTGTTATTTTTTGAATTTTGATGCTTTGGTAAAATGGGACTCAATTTCCATGATCTCTCTTCCCAAATTTTTATATGATCACCACCTGATTCTAGTCAATTTTTTTGAGTTGGGAGCAGCATTTGACACTCCCATTTCATTTCAATAGTGCATGAGCTTTCTAAAATTAATGTCATAGCCTTATTAAAAACATCATGATTACTGTGCAATGTCGATAGGAGAAATGTAATCTTATTTTAAAAATAAGGCTTCAAAAATATAAACTGAAAATATATAGAAACATGAACTATAGTGGGAAAGAAAAAATGATTCACTCTCTTTAATCTACCTTACAACTACTTCATGAAGAGGCAAACCATGTTGATTTTAATCTGGAAATTTTCAAGGAAGCTAGTATTGTTTCCTAGCTAAATTATCTTCTTCATTTGAAATAATGTGTGCTTAAAGATACATTCACTACTATGTGGATTCATGAAGGTGATATAAACAAAATAATTTTCAACTCCCCCAAATGAATAAGGAATGAGGACCATCCTTTGTCCCTTCTTACTATTGGGGATCAAATCTTTTACAACATGGAATGCATTTCTGACATGATTATGGATTATATCTCATACCTTTTTAATGTGCCAATATTCGAGAGGACCTTGAGGGAGGGTTTCGTACCGTCTAAGGACGAATCATAGGAAAAATTATTTCTTATAAGAATTCCCATGAAACATGAGATTATGGTTTCTGTTTTTAACCACAATGTTAGTAGGGTCTTTAGGCTAAATATATTCAGCATCTTGTTTATTCATATGTATTTGGATGCAATCAATGGTTATTTTTTGTCATTTTGTCTTTTATTTCCCCACTACTAGTGTTATCTTTTAAGGCTTAAATGCGCAGTTTATCACATTAATCAAAAAACATGAGAATTCTTGTGAGATGCATTTTTTGATACCCATTTCACTGGTTAAGACTTTTTATAAGGTCGTCATTAATATTATTTCTAATAGGATTTCAATTATTTCATAAAAAATAGTTTGATGGAATCAATTTGGTTTTATTAAAGGACAATAAATCAGGGAGTGTATTTTTACTACTTCATAATGTATTAACTTTCATAGTAAACCTGAAAGAGGAGATAAAATTTACCTTAATAGTGATATTAAGTAGTCATTTTATACGTTAGAATTGAAAATTTTGGTCATGGTTCGTAGCATTTTTAGTTTCATTAACACTTTAATTAATTGGTTTGCCTCTATTTTTGGATCTTATCTTGTTCCAGTCCTTGTTAATGGTCCCCCTAAAGGTTATTTATCTTTATATAGAGGTTTTAGTTGAAGATACCCCCTCTCAGATTTTCAATTTGATATTACTGAAAATTATCATAGATGTATTATCATTAACATGGCCTGACAAAGAAATATCAAGCGTATGATGGATTCTAGGTCTCTATCTACCCCTAATCATCCCTTCTAGGATGATGATATCCTACTTTTCCGAGAGTGTCGTAAAAATAATTCTCATGTTTTGAAGAAACATTTAGATCATTATGAATATTTCTCAAGGAATTTATTCCATTGTCTTAAATCAATTACCTATTTTGGGATGTGTTTTTATAATTCTAGAAAAAATTGTATTCTCTCAAACATGGATATCCAAGAAGTGATGTTTACCTTTATTATCATAGAGTTCCAATATTTTTAGGAGACCTTGAGTATATTATATTCCTTGTAATTATAGAAATGTATTTGGAATACTATAAACATCGATGGGGAAGATTCTCTCTGTGGTTAGGACGACTAATTTGGTGAAGGATGTTATTTTCACTAAATTGGTTTACTCCTTTATTATCTATAAAGGGATGAGTGGGAATATAAAAAGGTTGAATGTGTACCTTAAGAACACTGTTTGGAGTGGAAATATCCTTGAAAGAAATGTGGTCACTATTACTTGGATGTCCTACTACAAACCATTCCTTAATTCTGGCATGAGAATAATGCATATTGGGAATTTTATTTATTCCCTTCAATCTAGGGTCACATGGAATATTATTCATAGAAGGCCTGAATTTTGTGGGATTTTGTTAAGATCATTTTTATGATAAAAACACTATTATGTATTGTTTTCTTTGACTATTCCATTTATCCATCACTTAAATGTTTTATTCATGATATCCTGAAATATTCAAGATGGATTGTAAGCACGGACTCTAACATAAAATTTTAGATTTATAATTGGACTGCATCAATTTTTTTTAAGAATTTCAAAAACCTATTCTTATTAATGGTATCAATATTAATATTATGATTTTTTTTATACTCATCATCCTTTGTGGACATATCAGCTCCAGAATATGTTTGATGCCTATGGTTTTTTCATTGTCCTAATCTTTTGGTTTGGGATCTATCCCGAGATGGAATTCTCAATGGTATGTTATTTTATCAAGATTTCATTTTGGACACTAATATTAATTTTAAATGAATAAATTATTTTAATAATACATCGGTAAGACCATCAAAATTTATATTTATCTTTAGGCTAGCCAATAATAGAATCCCTACAGATGATGTGATATAAAAATTTGTCCTTCCTCTTTTCTCTTGGTGTGTACTATGCTACCAACACATATATGGCATGGATCATATCATTCTATTATGTTCTACTACCTCAACTATATAGAATAATCAATTTGAAGTGTTTGAATTGTGTGGCTTAATGTTCTTTGGTGTATATGATTTCATTCACTACAACTACATCATCAAATATTCTCCACAAGTTTGTCCTATTTTCGTGGTTGTTATTATTGAGGGGTTGAACTATATTTGTAATAATCGCAATATTATTCCTCAATCTGGTAAGAGATTCAATAAAATGGTTGTCTTGTAGAATATTTTGGGAATAGTTAAGAATTATTGTGTTGAATGATTGGGGTAATGTGAGAAATGCATAAATAATTCACAGTCTAAAGAAATTTAGGCATGCCTAGAAATTTTCATTCTACCATGAGGACCATTGAGGTTTTATGGTTTCCACCATTTCCACATTAAATCAATGTAAGCATTGATAGTTACTAAAAATGGAATACCAATATTACTAGATGTGAATATTTTTTAATGAACCTGTTGAAAATGAAATGGGATGTTTCTATGGATCTTACGGTGTGACTTATTATCTTGATGAGGAGATCCTCAAAATCATTTATTCTATTTGGTTTTCAAAAAAGAAAGGTCGGAATATTATTTTGTTGGAACGTGACTCGTTCACTATTGTGAAGGAAAATGGAATTTTTGATTTACATAATTCTTTGAGACTTGTAACTATGTCGATGTATTTTATGATTACTCTTATGAGTCTATACATAATTATCACACATTTTTATTGGCAGTTAATCATGGTTACAGATAGGCATGGTAATATGGTTGTTGGAGTGACTCTTACTAGTTCATACACACTACTTGTTAACTTCCTCCATTTATATGGAATTGGTTGTCATAATTCATTACAGTTCTACCTATTTTAATTTCATTTTAATAAATATTATGTTGATTTTTTGGATACGGGACCTTTAAAAAAGTACATAAAACATGTGGAAGAAATATAATATAATAAAAAAATAATTATATAAAAGTCATCAGAATATCATAGATAATAAATATGTAATATAGAATAATGATAAGAAATTTATTTTTGTAATTTTTTATTAAAAACAATGAGATTTTTAAAGAAGAATATTATATTAAATAGATATTTTATAGGAAAAATAGAGCTCAAAAATACAACAAAAAATTTCATTAAATTTATTCTCTTCTATATAATGTAGAATTTGCAACATTGAGACTAACTGAACCACAGTATAGTATATTATTATGAAATATATATTAAATTGTAGTGTATGAAAAATAAATAATAAATTATTAAAATTTTATAATTTACATAATATTAAAAATCTCTATTTATATATTTATTAGAAATTTAAAAATAATCATTAAAAATAAATATTTTATAAAAAATTGATTTTTTGAAAACAATTTTTTAGTACCACATTAGGCACATAACATAAAATTACTGATTAAAAATATTTAAAAATATATTTTATTAAATGAAAATAAACATTTTGAATAATCTCATACAGAATTTCATTATGTTATATTTTTCTATTTTTCAGAAAAGATGTATTTTTAGATTAATAGTGAAGTATAATACATGTTATTGATAATGTCCCCTTCATTTAAATAATTCATAACAATAAATTACCTTTTAAATTAGGTATAATTTGACATTATCAAAATTATATATTTATTAATCAATATTATGTTATTGGAATCAATCTCATATTGAATTCTAAAATATGAAAAATTATATATATGTGAATTGTTTCTTTGGAAACCCACATTTTAATTATGTCTACAAGTTTAATTTAAATTTATATTCTAATAGTTTTATGAATTTATTTTAAAAAAATATATTACATATTTGAAATCAGCATAATTTATTTTATCTAATATGGAATTTTAAATCATTTCCCATAAATAATAGTTAAAATATATTAATTACAATTCTTAAATTATGAAATAGTATTTCCAGGTGATTGAACTATGATTATATCAAAAATAATGGAATAAAAATTTTCCAAAATGTTATTGGATGGAACTAATAACATATTCCCATTCACAAGTTCTAATATAGGCATATTAGGAATCATATGGCATGCTAATGAATTTTACTACTTTTTATTTTTATGGAAATTTAAAATTAATTTCCAAGAGTGATTTATTTACCGAAATATAAAAGGACACTCCCCCACCAAACAACATAACTCCCCTAAAATAGACATTCTATTCAATACCATGAATACTACCACACCAAATTTTATAGATTTATTTTAGACATTTTTTATACAACAATACCTACCCCATGGTCATTAAAAGAATATCGAATGTGTTTTCTCATAGGGAAAGTAATTTTTTCAATAATGATCTTTCATTTTAATTATAATTTTTCATCATTAAATTATTTCGTAAAAATTAAATTAAATATAGTATATCCCATATAATCATATTTTATTAGGTTTATGGAATAATATTTATCCATATAATTATATATCTAATGAGAGAAAAATCATCGATCATGCGTGTCATAGTCTACCACCTCATGAACTAATTTAATTCCATTTAAATTTAAACCAATCAATGATGGAAATAATAAAGAATTTAATAATTGTATATGATAGTTACTGTAATATTACACATCATTAATTATAATATCACATATACCATTTTAATTTTAGTGAATTTTTAATTTTTATAACGATGCTCGTGAATACTGCGGATTATCACCTCATGATGAGATGTGATTTGATTTTCCATTAATCATTACAAGAAATATTAGAAGGATAAATTTAATAAATATACATGAGATGATATTGATTATGGATGATTCATATACCACCCAGTTCATTACCCTTTGAACCATTTAGTAAATGAATTGATGAGATAGGTATCAGGTTCCTATGAACATGACTTCCAATAATTAAGTGTTTCCTTATTTGAGGATAAATTTATTAACATCTATTAGATTTTTTTCAATGATATTATATATATACGAGATTATTGTATATTTTTTTATTAAATTCAATGATAATTTTTATTATTATCTTTCATATTTATGTTTCCTTATCTATGATTTATATTTATGTTATTTATTAAAGGACATGTTTTATCATTATTTACCTTTTAATATTGACTATTATAGTAACCATATTTAAAAGTAATGTTTGTTTCTTAATTTAATTATCCCGGATTATTATTATTGATTCATGATATCATCCACCATAACTAACCCTTAATGATCACCTGATGTCAAACTTATTTTTCTTCCTTCCCCAGGAATCCAGGATGTGTTCAATGATTGATATTCCTGGATATGTTATTAAAAATAAATTTCTTCTTAAAAATAAATTATTTTAAAGTTTATTTATCTAAATTTAATATGGGAATCATTCATGTATCTGTTAAATATTTCCAACTAAACGGTTCAATACATTGGGATTTTATTCACTGTATCATATTCCAACATAATAAAGTGTGATACCATCGATAGATTACTAGGGTTGAGGACATTACACTTTTACAACTTGATAATGTTCATGTCATGTCACCTAAGATGAAATAATCCAAAATATAAAAAAAATTGTTTCTTGAAAGAATCATGATATTTAATATAAACAAGGTATTATATACACTATACAATATAAATTAGTGGAATAACATTAAAATATTCCTCAATGAAGGAAAATTGAGGTGAAGTCCTTTATATTGGGTCTAGACATTCCATGTATTTCCTTTGATTCATGTATAATAAAAGTATATAAATTATATTACTTCATAACAATATTTTCTAGGATTAATAACTTTTATATAAATAATTTACAATAATAATTTTTATGAAAAATTAAATTCTTGATCAGTTAATTCAACCAAAGTTGTTTTGATGAAATTGTTTTAGTGTTTGAAAGCAGCTTTGGTGTGTTGATTGTGATCGAAGAGGACATAGTATTGAAATCTATAAAAAATTTATAATGATACATTTCACATATTTATTCACCATATAAAGTACTAAAATCTTTCGTGATTTATATTTAGTAAAAACGATCTAAGTTAAAATAATGAAGATGACATGTCATACCAACGCATCAGTATCATTTAAAATTGTAAAAACTCATTAATGAAAATAGTTATGTATTATATTATCATTATAAAAGGATAATAATATATTAAATACCAAATAAATTGTTTCCATATTATTATATACATCCTCTATGTGATTTTGTGACAATAAATAGATTACATCACTTTGTGGAGGTGGTAATCTACACATTGGCACAAACAACATTATCATTAATCAGTGAGTGCAATGTTTGGAAAAAATGTTATATCATATCTCCATAGTGATAAATATGAAATTAATTTCCTAATTATATTAAAAATATCACATATATTCCTTAAAATATTCGTATTTGATTCCATTTAAAGAACTAGTGAAAATCGAATCACATTGCTTCGTATGGTAGTAGTCCACCGTATAGAAAACTAAATCATATCATATCCCTCCTGAATGGAAATTTAGATGGAAAATGTGATGTA
Organism: Viscum album; assembly: GCA_963277665.1. Taxonomy (NCBI): domain Eukaryota; kingdom Viridiplantae; phylum Streptophyta; class Magnoliopsida; order Santalales; family Viscaceae; genus Viscum; species Viscum album. The sequence continues at coordinate 577,763,871 of OY728164.1, forward strand.
ATAATAATATAAGTAAAATGTTTTGAAAAACTCATTCAAAGTAACATTGAATCGTTTTTTTGGTTTATTATGATTTTCGACAATGTAGATTTCCATGGTTTGTTCTGGACTCTAGATATATTTTTAAAAAATTATGGTGATAATGATACAAGATAAAGGAATGGATATCTAGATATAGTTCAAAACATTTAGTGTAGATGGTGAACTAGTTTAAATATGAATTCAAAATTTTTTGGGTCCGAATTTATAAATGTGTTTGGCGTCATCAAAGATGGATTTTCATTAATTTGTTATAAAATATGGAGAAGGTGTGAGTTTCTAAAAAATTAGATTCATGAATGTTGTTTCATGAATTTCATTAAAAGTTTATGGTGGGATCTTTGATTATGATGAGAATCTAAAACTAGAAACTTCCATGGATCTTTGTGATTAAGAGAGCATCATAGAGGAAATATGGGAGCATCACAAAATGGTTATGAAATGTGTGGATTCTTCTTGAATCAATGGAAATCACTAATAATATGAATATAACCCTTTAAAAAAATATTGATACTTAATGAAAATCATAAGGCTCAGGATTCTGATGGCTATCAAAGCCAACTATATTATTTTAGCATCTTGAATGTGTTGGAATTTGTGTAGTACATAATAATCCGACTCAAAATTATTTTATTAATGATGTATAGTTGAGCGTCATGAAGGAAGTGAGATTCCTGAAAAGTGGTTTCTTCACAAAGGTTATTTGAACATAACAAAAAAAAGGATCATCATGAATTAAGTGAGAATAAGAAAAATTAACAGAGAATATCCTAATAGATCTATGGTATATTATTATTCCTCTGGTTGATGAAATTAGAACTTTATGATATGATAAATGAGGTGTAAATCATATAGATTCAAGAAATAAAATGAAGATCTTATGAAGAATTTGTGTCGACGCTTCAGTTAATAGATTAGGGAGATTTCATAATATGATTTTTTGTAAAATGTGAGGGACAATAAATCTACTCAAAACATTTTAAACAACAGTTTACTTTTATTGTATTTGGTACATTGACACATTGTCGTTGTTTTCTCCTTGGATGTATCCCAGTGAGTTCCAACCATTTTAAATTTATTTATCTTGTGCATGCTTCAATTTTTGTTCATAAATTATTGTGGTATTGATAGTGAAGTTATATTTGATTAATAATAATACAATATACAAAGGGATAATTGTTTTAATCTATCATACCATAATTCACCACATGTCATGGTATTTAACCTAGTTGGGCTAATATTTTGTTTAATATGTAAAGGATAATTTTAGTGTTTCAAACATGGAGGTTTTTAGTCACAATGGGATTACAATCATTGATAGAAATAATTTTTAATTATGGATGAATTAATGCAAAAATATTTATAATCCTTAGGTGTTGATGTTTATACAACTTCAACACATGGAATTATGACCAAAGTGTGTAACAATGATTTTTTAGAAGCCAGTAGAATGGAATTAGTTTCTGATGATAGAGGGATCAATGAATTATGGGGATTCTTATCCAATGAAATCTATACAAAGGTGATGTCAAGTATTTCTACTCATCCCATGTTGTAATATATAATAAATATCTATTATGGGGAAATAAATCTAAGATAAGTAAAATTACATTTTCTCAGGAATAGATATATGGATACAAGAATAAGCCCCAATGAGTGTATTGATACATTATTTGATAGGTTGAATGTTTTTGGGGATGACATGTGTGGTCTTGTTGAAATTATTGAATATCTAAATAATGTTATGATCATCTTGAGAATATATACACCTCGGTTTAATCCTAATGTTTATGTGTTGTGGGATAATGATCCATAGGAGTATATTTTAGAAAGAATACACTAATCCTATCATATACGAAATGAGAAATCATGAAATTGAGTCTATAGAGAAATGGAATTTCAATGAGGTGTAATTTTAGGTGATGATCAAGTTCACCATTGAATATTATTAGGATGAAGAAGAGACATATGAGGTGATTTAATCCTTTCTTAAAATATACGAAGAGGAAAATGAATGTTCATAGGGAAACATAAAAAGAATGCTTTCGATGTGGAAAGGATAGTCATATTACATTAAGGTGACCAATGAATTTCCAAGAAGATGATGAAGATAAAATTGAAATTCCCTTGAAGATGTATTCATCCCATGTGAAAGGAAAGAAAAAGGAAAAGGAAATTTCTTTTAAAAAGAATAATCTTATATCACTTTAAATTTACAATTCAAATTAATATAATGTTGAAGAGGTTGAGAATTAAAAAAATCAAGGAGATGATTCTGAATTGGTAATAGTGAAAAAATCAAAGAAAAATGAGTAATGTAACATTGTTAATAAATAGGTATAAGGAAGTATTAATATGATGGCTGAATTTTAATCCACTATTTGGAGATATAAGTGTTTGGAGATCCAAAATTTTGAAATCCAAAAAAGTGGTTCAGGATTCATAATTATATATATAATGTTAGGAAGATGATATGTCTAAATTAAAGGAATAAGTTTATAATCTCATCTATCTATTTCTAGAGTTATTAGAAATGGTTTGTGGGAATAAACTAATACCTTGAAAAATTTATATCAATAGTTTGAATAATGCATCAAAAGAAAAAATCAAACTCATTGAAGAACATGAAGAGGAAGCCTTTGACCTCTGATGGAATGTAATGGATAAAGAAAAAATCTTGACTCTGGGTATGTTATTAGGAATAAAAATATTTCAGATGATAGAAAATTTATAAGTGCATCTTAGTTGTCTAACAAAAAATAAGAAACGACCATGTTCAAATGTTAAGGCCAATTTGGTGCCTGACCAAAAAAAATGTTGTGGAAATTGATGTCTGACCCCAAGAACATTCTCATTGACTGGAGATTGATTTGGGTATAATGTAGAAACATAATACACAGAGAACTTAATTTACAACCATTGGTTTAGATAGGTCATGTAGGAATTCACATTACAAATGGTTTTATTATTTTTGAAATATGGGAAACTGAGAAATTATGTGTTTTATTTCAAGGAGATTTCAAAGGGAATAAGAACAGAAAATGAAGCCAAACAAAACTCAATACTCGAGAATATCATTAAAAGGAAATTGTTTTTGGTGATATGGCAGTGAAAACATGTCTAAATATTTTGCATCAATGTTACAGAGAAAGGATCCATATTAGAATAATATTGGTCAAAATAAGCAACTCAATAAATTATCAGGTGATAAAAAATATAAAAAACGATTTTCATCTTTTCAAGATGATGTTGGTCCATAAAAATATGTTTAAGAACATGATTATAAATCTATACTGATTATGAAGTCAAAATAATTGGTCAAAAAAATGAGTTGATATGGTAGTGCTTGTAGAAATTTCACTTGATGCATCAGATCAATACGGTTTATTGATTATTGAAATTGGATGAAAATCCCATATGATGGGGAATAAGGTTCTTGTTACAGGAAAACAAATATTACATGGAAGGATTTTTCAAATTAAAAATTGATAAAGGTTTAAATATCATTGTTCTGGTAAATCCTGGTATGGGGAAAATGAGATGAGTTGATTTCATAGTAGTAAAAGGTCTCATTCACAACATTTTTAGTTTTATTCAACTATGTGACTTGGTGAGTGCTTTAATATTTAATAAAAAGATTTATATCATCAAATTAATAGATTGTACAATTTTTATATGATTAAAAATAATGAAGGACAATCTCAACCTTATATTTAAGGAATAGGGTATACGATTTTTATCCAGAGAGGAATAAAATAGGTTATTGAATAAATTACATATTCATCTATTCTATCCATCCCTTAAATACCAAGTAAAATTTGAAGGAGAAAAATCCCTACCTAAGCCATCACAAGATAATACTCAAGCAATGGACACTTTTAAACTAGTTTGTATCATATGATATACAATTGAGTCAGGGGATCAAAAGATAACTAAATTTCTTGAATTAGTGCATGGAATTTTATATAGACCTATCTCACCATAATAAATTGCTTGGAAGAGGTATTAATTTTTATTAATTGATGACTTTAGTAGGATTAAAATGGTATTTTTCATTTCCCACAAAACCGATGTATTTATTTTCATAAAACACTATAGTATGTAATAAAAAATGACACTTGGAAAAAAAGATTCTGATGTTTTATACTGATAATGGTACATAATTCACATCATCCAAGTGGATGGTTATCTCAAGGTATAATAGATATGGAATCATGGTTCATCAGTGATAACTCATTAAGAAAATCAAGTAGTTGAGAGGAAAAATCATATTTTTAATAATATGGAATGAATGATGCATATTGAAAAAATATATTAAGGATAAGTTATAGAATAATGAATTCTTTTCCTCTATATACATATATAATACTTCTCTATTGTTTTTGATGTTAGAAGAATCCATATATGAGATGTGTTATGGAATAAATCTAGCACAAAAATACATTCAAATATTTGGAAGTAGCGGTTTTATTATCAGTAAAGAGAACCATCGAAAATTTGAGTCACGCATGGATGAGGGGATACTCATCGGATAAACTAGAAATAGGAAGAAAATAAATTCTTCAATAAGAGGGTGGGAAATGTAGTAGAAAGTAATGATGTCACTATAGTGAAAAAACAATAAAATCCTAAAATGAACTGTGAATAGTTTCATGATGACAATGATGAAGAGGTAAGGAATGAAAGAGGGAAAAGTTAAAAATTATAACTCATATGAAGATAATGAATATTATAAGGATGAATTAGAATCCCTTTCTATATAAAAGTAAATGTTTCAATGGAAAATTGATAGGAAAATTTTATTAGAAATTAGATAGTCCCAGTTCAAACAAGAATAATGAATTCATTACCGAATGTATCCTTTATATACTAGGAAGAGACTAAATGTTTTGATGAAGAAATTGTAGATGAAAATAGTGTTCATTCAACTAATGACCAAATAAAATGAATTTAGATGAATCATTCGTGAGTGGTTGTTTGAAGGCTAATAGATAAGAATTATCCCCAAAAAATGGTTCATTTATAACACGATGAATAAAGATGGAAAAATGATTCAAAAAATTTATTATTTTGTAAATGGTTATAAAAAATAAAGGGTATTCATGTTGATAAAAAAATATCATTTCCAATCTAGATACACTAAAATTATTTTTGTCCGTAATAGTGAAAAGAAGATTAAAATTTTTCAGAAGGATGCCATGTCACAATTTATGAATGAGGATGTTGAAGAAGATGTTTACATTCATAATCTAGATGGTCTTGTCATTTAGTAAAAAAATAATATAGTTTTTTAATTGAGAAACTCACTATATGGGTTAAATAAAGAACCAAGGAAATGGTATTCAAGACTAGATCAGTTTTTTATGAATATCTATTTCAATGTGTTGGGTTAGATTACAATATCTTTGTTAAAAATAAAAATATTAAATGGATTATGGTGTATTTTTTATGATATAATAATTAATCTACCTGATGAAATGCAGTGCCCACAGTATTAAAAATACTAAAAAGTGTGTTAAAAATGACAATTATTTTCGAATTGTTGTTTTTCTTTGGTTTACAGATGACAGAAACAAATAATGGAACATTAATTTATCAATATAATTTGGAAAAAAATGTTTTCATATGTTTCATAATGGATAATTCAATGAGATGAAAACATGGGTGGATAACTTTATGAAACTATCATGGGATAATGAATAGAGTACAGTTAATATCCCAAAATATAGGAAAATCAGTGATAGGTTATTGTAATTGATAGTGTCATGAAGTTATATTCTTTTTTGTACATTCCAAATATCATGATATCTATGCAATCCCATGGAATTCCAATTACATCCAGTGAATAATGTATAATGTTATATCAAGGGCATAGTTGATTTTTGTTTTCTATACAATGATAAATCACTTCAATAGTTATTGGACTATAGAGATGTAAATTGGTTGAGATTACTAGATGATATAAAAAACATTTAGTGGTTCATTCTATCATGGAGGATTGTGTACTTTTTTGCTAAAAAAATATAATATTTCATCTCATTTAGAAACGTATAATGTGAATAAATTTCCAATACTTAATAATGCACATAATTATTTTGGACGAATAAGATACATGATGATATGTGAGTTGATGTGATGTCTCTGATCAAAATCTATTATGGAAATTGAAGTTCCATAAATCATAGAATAATTCAAATCCATCACTCAAGGACAATCAAATCTGCAATATAAAATAACTTAATCAAGGATAATGTGCATCATGGGCCTGTTATTTATGTTTATGTTCCTAAAAAACTACATGTTTTAGACATTATGACAAAGGTATTACCATAAGAATAATTTTAAAGGCATTGACTGGTCTAGGAGTATAGTTAACTCCCCACTCATGAAGAAGTGTTGATGTGGGATCCCTGCTCCCTAAGGCATGGAGTTGTATCCCTAATTTACTAATTTGTGATTTTAACCCTACTTTAGAAAACAATGATGAAACATTCAGGTTTTTTGATAATGGGGTATAAATTGTGGATGTTAAAATAGTGAAAAATTCATAATAAAAATAAGAGATGATGATGATAGGTGGATTAGTGAGATAGGGGGAGTTTTAAATATGAAAAATATAAATTTGAATACTCAGCGGTTATATATCATGACTGAAGATAATTGATATAAATGATTTTGTAAGATTTCTGGAAGAAGTTATTCATTAATGAAAATTGAAAAATACTATTGTTTCTCAGACCAAGCATGGCTTAGGTTGGCATAGAGTTTTGTTGAGTAAATAATTGATTTCTAAAAACCCTAAAGTTTTCCAAAAAAAATTCCGACATCTATGATCTTTTATATGAAAATAACTTAAAATACTTTGAAACCATATATATATTGTCTTTTGGAATACCCATGACACACATAAACACATAAACACATTAATTACTAGGTGATAGTGCCTAACTCATGACTGTTATCTAATCTATATAGCATGTCATCAAAATGAAACCAATACCAAATCCCCAATGGCACATTTCCCTTCCACATAGTCACATATAATGAAACTGATCTCATAATAACCATATGTTCATAATAACAATCCAAACCAATAATTCCATAAAAGTGCACTAAATATATATTTTATAGATATGATTAATACAAACATAATTCTATGCATAAAATCTAAAAAAAATTTAAAAATAAAATTAACGACAAAAAAACTTTTATCATAACCACAAAAATTTCTATGTCTTCCACAAAAACATCCCAAAAGAGTCATCCATAAAATTAGACAAATGTTTAAAATAAATTTCAGAAAATTTTATAAATTTGTTCCAAGATATAAAGTTATAATATAGTGTTATTGAATGAAAATCAAACTACATATCAAACTTATGTGAAAAAAAATGAGAAATATAATTCCAAAACCCATTTTAATATTACAATATTTTCTCTAGGACTTGTTACATTCAACCAAAACAATCATATCTCATGAATAATAACATTGCACAACATGGATCATTCCTCCTAATAATGATACATGATTCCAATAAAAAAACATAGGATCTAATAATAACAATAATCAAAGAGAACATACCGATGAATTATTTCCTCCAACGCACCTAGATTCACCATTAAATCACTCCCATATTGAATGGAATAGTCTCTATAGCCTTTGTAGAAAACATAATTCATATAATTGATGGATTTTAGAAAATTATTTATTATAGAGGAAAAATGAATTAGATCTGCAATAATTTTATTTGATATTTCGTGATTCATGGTCACATATCATGGTAATCAAATCCTTGCACTAACTACATATGATCTTTTGTATCAAAGAACACCTCAATTTGTTAGATAATATTGTTAGACAAGTTGTTCGGTAAAAATCTGTTTCCCAACTATCTCAAAGATCATTGGTTCAGTGAGGAATCTACAAGGGTTTTATAGGTTGTGTGATGAATATTCACCTTCATAATTATCATTTATTTTATTTCATATTTTCCTAGAGATGTTACACCATTTCTGTTGAATGTGACTAAACCATGAACCACCAAAAAGGCTCCAATTCACTCGTAAAATATTATAACCCTACCAAAACCTATCTCAAACATTATATATACATAAATAAAATTCATATACCTGAATCATGGGGTACTATATTCTCAACACCATTTTCTATTTTGTCCCAAATTTTTTTGAAAAGAATAGTAGTATATGAAGAGTTTTACGTAGTAATATAACATTTCCGTATTATTTTCCTTTGTTTCTTCTTTAATCCCACTATTTTGCTATAAAATATACCCTATACTGATGAATTTTCAATAAAATACTTTCTCTTTTCTTTCCTTAATCCTAGCTGGAACATTAACCAATGTAGTATGTAGATCTATTTCAATGGTATCTCATCAAATCCAATGGTAATTATCATGTTGTGACATGTTTTTTTTTGATACATTAATCACCTTACATATTGATCAAAACCCTAGTAGAAAAGACAACTGATATCCCCCCACAACAACTGATTCATGTATCTCAAAATGGAAATTAAATTTAGTAGTTAAGATTACCTATATATGAAAATTACAATACAAATATATGGATTGATTCTCATAAATTCATGTCACTCACCTCAAATGAAAGAATTATAGACAATGATAATAATATTATTTCTAAATGATATGTGTCTTCTCCATCCAATTTCTAATTAGTCATCAATTTTCAATTTTCTCTCATACAATTCTATGACCCACCAATTGTGTCCCACCCATTTTAACCCAATAAGTAGAAGAACAATGAGGAATCTTATAAAATTCATACAAATGATTTATATGTATTGATTACCTAAAACTATTTTTGGATTAATTATTACCTAAATATATGTGCTCCTCCCATTATTTACCAAAATTCATCAAATTATCATTGAGAGTATCCTCAAATGTTTTGGTATTCCTTTCATATTTTCCATCTTATTGAGGATTATATATTGTGAAAAAATTGAAAATAATCCCAATGTCTCACTATAATAATTTCCAAAAATAAAACATAAATTGGTTGTCCCTATATAATTCAATAAATACATAAATTTGTTCCTCTTTAAACAACCCTGATGTTGATTTGGGAAAATTTCAGCACGGTATGAGACTTAATAAAACATATAAAATGAGATGACATAATGAGATAATCTAGAATTACCCATTTGAAATCCACATTCCTAACCATCATTGTTAAACCTGTAAAAAAAATAAAAACTATATGCTCCCACATTCACATGGGAAGATAATTTAATGAGACCTTAATTAATTTTTCAATGTGTTACAAAATCCGTTATAATTTTAAAATTAGTATTTTTAAAATAAATAATTATTTTAATTAAAAATTATTTTTCATAAAATGTAGTTAATTATTGATATCTACACATCAAAAAATTTCTTAGGTTAATTTTTTATAATTTTCTAAAATTTGTGAATTAGTTACTGAATAGTAAAATATAATAAATTATAGAATTCAAACCTTATAAGTTGAATAAATTATTAATTGAGAAACCATAGATGTAATCAACCTAATATCTAACACAAAATAAATATTTTAATATTTTGGTGATAATTATCAATTTATTTATATTCTTAATTGAAAATAACAAACTAATGCATAAAATAACGAGAAAATACTCATCTCCTACACTATAAAATCCACCCCTCACCACTTCATCTCATCACACCTTTAAAAATATGTTAATTTACCAAACTATGGAAAATTATATTCTCAAATATCTAAACATGTCTATAATATCATGGTATTATTACAATTCCAAAATGTTATCCCAATGAAGGCACCGAAGGGGGATAATGTCAATAGGTAAATTACTCGTTCCATTGAATTTATTTTCTTTTCTTGTTCATTATTTTCTTATTCTATCATCACATCCACTCATCCAAATGGAATGATAAATACAATTCCTTACATATATTGTATTTTTTATTATGTTTGTTTAATAATCTGTAATCTATTATTCCCCTTTCTATTTTTTCAATAAAATTTAAGACATCTTCTCTGATGTGTTAATTTGTCACATTTTAGGATGACATGTTTTATATTATATATTACGATATTATAGGAGGTACATTAAAAATTTTGTATAGTTTAACCAGATTATAATTTATGTATTATATCATAGGTAATTTTCTTAATCTAATATATATACTTTATATTACATAAAAGATCAAAACTTGTTCATTGAGTTAAAAATTTAAAAATTAAGCTAAATTATTATCATTTAACATGTTATATAATTATTAATCCACAAATATGGAAAAATAATATATATTTCCAATAAAAAATATATTTGTTCATTAATTAAATACACAATAAATTCTGTATATTATACCCATTCTACATTAATAACCCTACTCATATACAAGCGAACTGATCATGAAAACAATGAAAACAAACTCTCCCAAATAAAAAAATTAATCACCATAACTTGTTAGAGAGGCCAAAAATGTACATAATAAAACTATAATTAATAATTATATTATAAAATTTTATATATTTTTAATTTAATCAATTTAATTTTATTACCCAAGTCATTAAGATCATGGAAAAAACACTTTCATACATAAGGTAAGGGATTCTACCCAAACCACCATTTTTCTTTAGGTTTACTCTTTATCTCACTTTACCCAAATGTATTACTTAATTTTATTCATTAAATTATTCATAATTATATTTATATGTTTTAAAATAATTTATACATATCATATAATCTATTTATGATGGTAAAATACATCATTCAAAAATGTTCCAGTCTCAGTTCATCCTGATAAACAAGCAAATTGAAGAGAGCATCCTGAATTGATATCCCTTTTCAAGTGAGCACCATAATATTTTTAAATCCATACATATTTTTTAATATAGAAAATTTTATGATGAAAAAATTAATATTTTTTATTTATTATGGAAACAACTACTCCTCTTCCTCTTTAATGGATTTTTAATATTTGCCTTAAAATGCAGTAAAATGTTTTAATCCTAAATTTTATAAAACACACTTTTATGTGATTAAACATACATTTTAAATAAAATTTCTTGAACCATACATATATTTAACTTATGAATTTAAATGTATGTTTTTAATCTATTCATTCCTGGGAACTTTTATGATACAAACATTTGTAATGACTTATGACATGATAATGATATCTATATCTTTTTATGGGAAACCCTTTTAATTATGTTTTAATACATATGTATGATTGTTAATGTGGGGAACATATTCATAAACTTTTAATGACTAATTATTCCAATATAACTCCAATTAATTGTGTAATGTTTAGTCTCATGAAAGGTCTTATGCAATGTTCTTATTGTCTATCCAAGACTCATGCTCCATGTGATGTGTTCTTTGTGGTTAGCCTTGACATTTGACCTCATTCAAAGATACTTGAATCATGATTATCTCATATTTCATTTTGTTTCTACATTTCTATGATACCATGTTTATATTATTCCATGTTGTAAATGTTATGTTTATTTCCATGTTGTTTGATTTCATCATGTTATGATTTATAACACATGGGTTTTGTTTTATTCTTATTCTTATTTCCTTACTAGGATTTTTAGAATTTCCCTTTTTTCAGGTATTCCTCAAGATATCCTATGTGGATATAAGGGCTCAATAGGATTTAGAATCACATTATGGTGATTAAAAAAAAAATTAGTCCCATATTATCCTTTTTATGTACCTAGTCTTACAAAGACACTAGACTTTATAATCCCTATCTTGTAATTTTGTAGTTAATTATAAATAAAATCATGTATTATTATTTGTAAATGGTTAGGGTAGATATAAATTGTATTAGATAATGGTCATGTTATTTACGGAGAATAGGAATATAGATCTTTAATAAGAACCCTATGTATAGGACTATGTTTTAGAAAACATACCAAAATTTGTTTTAGTATAGATGAAGCAGTTTGTCAATATAATACAATCGTATCTGGATACTACAAGGGGACGTGGTTTCTGAATGGATTTACCATGTTGTGGAAACTCTTAAATGTTGTTAATGGCCTGACATGGGATAATCTAGTACATTAAAACGAACCATACTTGGCACGTCGTTTGACACACTCGGGGGATTTGATTTTGTAAATTCAAAAGAACATTATGAACCATTATTAATGGAACAAAATATCACATTATAATGTATTATAGAAAATTGATCATGGATACCGTAGATTGAAACATAATGACAAAAAAATTAACATATAGTTCCCATTTTAAAGTTCCTCATTGGTTTCATGCTTCTTTTTTAAATGATAATTAACTATGTATTCAATCCCATATAATTTTATTTTTCATTTCAAGTCACTAGATTCAAACAACAGAAGTACCCTCACATATTTTCAAGTTGCAATGTAAAATAAAATCATGATGGGGATAATTCATAAGGGGGGTGGATGTATTATCCAAAATTTTAATGAATGGTAATTCCCTTATTATAATTATCTCATATTTTATAATCACATAAAATCACATATTTAAAATAATAAACACTATAAATGGACAATGAATGAAATAAGAAGTATTTCAAGATGTTAAAGAACATATACTGATGAAATATTCAATTATTCCCAATGAATAATCATATTACACATATAAATAGTAACATGAACAATAAAATTTTGACCAAACCTATGAATGTATGGACAACATTTAGGCATATAATAATTGACAGTATCATATAATTATATCATAGTATAAATAAATAAATATTTTAGAAATTTTCAATTTAGTATGAATATATTTATAAAACAGAAGTGTTTATTTTAAGAGTTAAAAAAATATATAGTTTTTATAAAAAATTATAAAAAAGAAGTACTCATAAATTAATATTATTTAAATTATGATTATTACATATTTTTATGTGGCCTTACTTATGTTTTCAATGTGTAAAAAAAATTATAATTTTAAAAATTTTATTTTCCATTTAAATTATATTTTTTATTTAGAAATACGTTCCTCATATTTAGAAAATCAATTTCATAAAAAAATTAATTTTTTAGTTCTACATATAAAAAAATGGATAGTGTGAATTATTTGTATGTTTATATAAAACATGATTTTTTGTTGAATATTAAAATAATTTAGTTTATGATATTTATACATTTTAAGTTCAATTGAATCTTAATTGAGTAATCTCTAATGTAAGAATCATAATAAAAACTATTCTTAATTATATAAATATTTTTTTGAAAAATACCTTAAATATTCATTGTTTTGACCAAAAAAACTAACTAATTTAAAAAATAATGAGAAGACACCCATATGCCCCATTATAAATACCACCATCATCACCTATTCTCCTCACACCTCTCAGTATTTAAGAATTTTAAAAATAATTCTAAAATATCATACCAAACATCTCCTCCATGTCCAAGAGTTAATGGTCTCATTAATGGACCAAAATATTATCCCTATAGAAGCTCTCAAAAACGATAAATTCAAGTGGTAAATTCATCTTTCCATTTCTTATATATTCTTTTCATGTTCATTATATTCATATAATATCCTCACCTTACCTCATATAAATGGAATGATAAAAACAATACCTCGCATATTCTAATATTTTATTTATTTATGGAATAATCATCCATCATTTATTTCCCCTCTACTATTGTTCCAAAAATGATAACATTGTCTGTAATGTGATTATTTATCACACACAAGGACATTGAGTTTCCAATTTATATCATCGTCCTCTTCGATGGTCAAAAAATTATTTTTATGGTTAAACTATTTTATAATATATTAATTATATCTTTTGTAATTTTCTAGAACCATTATATATACAATATATTAAATTATAGAACAAAACTAGTTTATTGTGATAACAAATTGCTTAATTTTTCTACATTATTTTCATTAAAATGAAATCAAATGAATCCTACTCATATTTAAAAAAAACAGAAATATATATTACCAATTTAAATTATTAATATACATAGATAACATATCATTTGAACACTAGATAATTATACCTAATTTATATCATCTTACATACTCATATACAAGGGAATCATTCATGAATGCCATGAAAAAAAACTCTCCCAAATGATGATATTAAACTCTAACTCATTGAAAATAAAAAAATGAACATAATAAAACTGTAATGAAAAAAAAAATTATAAATTTTTATGTATTTTAAAATTAATCAAATTAATTTTATAACCCTGAAATTATGATAATTTAAAGTTCACTTTCAGAAATAAGGTAATGGATTCTACCCGAACCTAAATTTTTCCATTATGTTACACTTTATCTCTATTTACAAAATGTAATGGTTCGTTATTTTCATGTAATTATTATAATTTAATTTTATGTGTTCTAAAATCATGTATCTATCTCATATCATAATTCTTGGTATGAGAAATCAATTTTTTAAAAATGTTCGCTTTTCAATTATTCTTGATAAGCATGTGTGATTCGGCAGAACATCCCAATTTCATACAAAGGTTCAAGTGGAATACATATTTTGTTTTATAAAAAAATTATTTTTATAAAATAATTGATTTTATCATGAAAAAATATATTTCGTTAATTAATGATTAATGAAAAAAATAATCTTTCAAATTAAATGCTCTTTAATTTTTTATTTAAACCACAAAAAAATGATTTATTTCTAAGGTATATAAAGTACTACATTTACATGTTTCCACAAAAAGAACATCATCTTTCAGGATACATGCCTATTTCTATCTTATAAATATCCATATATTTTTTTAATCAATCACGGACACTATTATGTTGCTGACTTTTTGTAATTTTGTATAGCATGATTACAATACCCATTCCTTTCCATGGTTAAATCATATGTATAAGTTGATTAATTATGTATTTTGATTCATGTTGAATAAAAAATCATGAACATGTTATGATGGGTGTTACCTGATATAACTCTAATTCATTGGGTAATGTTTTCTCTCTGATTCATCAGGTGTAATAGTCTTGGTTGTAATCCTTGACTCGTGCTCCATGTGCAATGGTCTTGGTGTTTAGCCTTTACTCGTTCTCCATGTAAAATGAGACTTAAATCATGATTATGGTATGTTAATTGTTGATAAATTTTTATAATATCATGTTTATATGAATCAATTTCATACATTTTATGCCTCCTTATATTTAATCTTCTTCCATGTATTTTTATGTTATCCATATATGCTTTCTAACTAATGTGGTGTGATTTATACATATGTTTATACCCTTACTAGGAATTTTATCACATAACATTGTTTATATATTCTCTATGTTATCCTATTAATATAATTTTTGCTCAAAATTATATAATAGATCCTTATAAAGATTAAATAAATGATGTTTTTTCCCATGTTTTAATTTTTATGTTCCTAGTCTTCCTAGTATACTTGATTTTACGATCCAAGGCTTGTAATTTGTTAGTTAATTATGTTTAAAATCATGTAATATTATGTTTAAAGGGTAATGGTTGATATAAAAACCATGTTCTATCACATTTCAAAAAAAATTATGTTTTACCTTTATGAAACCGAATTTTTCAATGGTGTGTGTAGGGCTCTACATTGATCAATTATTCTTCATTTTTTAGATATTATAAGAAATATTTACATGTGATATACTTTATATTATACATATTTTTCTTATAGGTAATTTCAATATGTTATTTATTAGGTTGAAACATTTAAATATTGAATTTTTACATAGAATACATTTTTTTTAAACCAAAATAGTTGTCATTCAGGTGAATTCGTCAATAATAGTGATAAATTAGAATTATTTATTCCTAGATTATTGCCTCATCAATCTGCAAACATTCAAATTTATAGATTTTAAATGTTCAATTTAGGGAATTTATAATCATTTATATTTTACTTCTATTAACTTCCCTTTATGGCATGATTTAATTTTATTGGTTTGTTCCCATTTTAGTAAAGGAATGTATCTTACAAATTTATCATTTGAGGTTTTTCACATGTTTTGTTGCCCATAATGTCCTAGAATCCTATTATATAGGTTAATATCAGATCTATCACATATGTAACAGGATTTGATTCTAATAAAAAATGAATACCTTTGGTACATAATCCATTTAAAATTGTTCTTACATCATTTAATCACATGATGATACAATAGTTTTATATGATGATAACCATTTTTTCCATCATAGCTCATTTGACATTTACATACTATGTTGTTTTTAATTCCATCTAATGTTACAAAATAATTCTATTATATCTTCTTATATTCTATAATGGGTGTGAAACATCATTTTAAATTTAAATATGTATCATTTATTAAGGTAATATATTCCCTGTCAACAAAATCAATGGATCATTAAATTTTAGTCTCCCACATCATTGGATAGAATAATTTTCTACCAGGATTCCAATTTTTTTCCTTTCTACTGACATTGAATGTTACTTAAATGAAAACAAAATTATTATTTTACTTTTTAATCCCTTCACGAATTTCAATTACAGTTAATGGAACTAGTCCATGATGAGATGTTATATATACATCAACTCATTTTCCTTTCTGATTAGAACATCTACATAATTCTTTAAGGATCATGAATTGTTTTCATAGAGGATATTTTTTATCATTCGATCCCATATTCCATGATATATCACCTCACATCAAAATTTTAATACAGAATTCATAAAAATATACTACACCACAACATGAACCAACTACCTTGAAGAAAAACGTTGTCTCAATAGTTGTTAGCCTAATTCCCCAAGTTTATGAAACAACAAAAATATCCTTCTAACGCCGTCCAAACTGGCATAAAAATGTCCCAATTAAAGAAATAAAAATGTGGAATATTAGTTTATATGAATACCCTCTATATTCTTCATATAGTGTCATATTAGAAGAAGTTTTTATATATATATTTTATTTAACAAAAATAAATCCAATTTTCTTATCGATCCACAATTTATCAATTTTTGTGGGGAACATGAATTATTAGATGAAATTAATATACCACTAGTTTTTGTAGAAATTTTTTTGGCATATTTATCTATAATATATTGAGAATATTATGAATTAACATTAATGGTCTTGAGAAATTATCATCCAATTTATTCCATGTTCTTTAAATATTAATATATCTAGATTATGTATTTCTAAATCCATCTTACGATATAACAAGATTCTCATTTTTATCCTTCATCAATATTATTTGTTTGAACACATTTATATTGAGGTTATTTATTTCCTAAATGAATGTGTTATAAATTTAGATCTAATCTTCCATAATTAAATTTTTATTTGTTATTTATTTTTTAACAAGTCATATATATTGTTGAGTATAAAATTATTCAAGTGACATGATTTATCTTCAAAATTCATTATGTGTTCAATTTAGGATACTTCACCTTATAAATATTATTATCATGATGTATCCCCCTATTTTACAAGAGTCACATCATTTAAAAATTTAACATCATGTTATTTATTAGATGACTGAGCTTCTGATGTTTCCTATTGTTCGATATTGAAAATAATATTTTCTTTTTTTTCAATGTAGACTAATTTTTTTCCTCATTAATTTTTCTAAATAAAATTTTATCCTAACTCCATACATTAATTTATGATATTTTATCAGTCTCTTCATCATCAAGAAAATTACCTTTGGTTATTATGAATATCGATGAAAAATTTCCCTACTCTATTATATATGATATATTTAAAAAATAATATCATTTTAAATCCATTTATCCTTTATAAAATTATAATAAATAAACAAAAATATGATCCTACGATCCTTATCCACTTTTTAATTTAGATCCCTTTCATCGAACAATTTTACTTTTGATGCATTATGTTTGATTTATCTCATGGATTCAAAAGTAATTTCATCAGTTACACCATTCTAAAATTCTATATCCTTAATCAATCTATATTCTAATGCAATATTTTGTTTTCAATATATATATATATATAAATGATAGTTGTTTCTATTGTCAACGTATTGAATATAATGATTAAAAATATATAAGAATTTCATCATTAACTACTTTATAATAGTTTAGATTGGAATGTTTCTCTAAATAATCTGATATTTCTAATTATTTCTCTAACATATAAGAAAATATTATCCATTGTTTCTTTTTTAGGAATCCTTATGTCCTCAAACTAACTTATAAATATTGTATAGTTTTCATTATTAATAGTAAAATTTCCATAAAATATACTTTCCATCTTGTCATATGTTTCTTTCGATGATTGAAGATCCATTACATTTGTTTTATACATTTCTGATAATTATATATAATTTAATTTAAAGTCATTCCATAAATTTACATGTTAATTTTCAAAAAAAAATCATTGGATTGTCTTTTTTCCTCTTTTAACGTCTTTATGTGAGAGAATACTCAACATTCGTTCAATGATATTTGAGATAAGCATACACCATATTTTTCAATCCAAACAGGTGTTTTTGATCTATATTTGGAATACAATGGCTTCTAAAAGATTTTATATTCTCCATCTATTTTTTCATATCCAATAGTGAGAACCCCACTTAGATTACACTTGCAAAACCCAAGAATGTGTCTATCCACTAAAAATGTGGGTGGAGGGGTTAGATAAATTTTTCTCCATTTAAAACAATTATTAACATAAATTTATCCTATGAAATATGTTATTTCTATGATCCCTTAATTTAATGGGACTCACACTCACAGAATATATTAAAAATGAAAATGGAATTTTACAATGTTTCTCCATCATGAGATAATATACAACATACTATTCTTGTGACATTCATGTCACATATTTTCACTATGATTAAACAATAATTACCATTAAATTGAAATGAATAAACTGTTACACATTTATACATGCCTCTCAGAATGTGTTTAGAAAAAATATGTTACAAATTCTCACTTGAATATAATAGTTCACATATTATATGAGCCACCTGACTAGAAAAAATTTGAAGCACCTAGAAATACCCTTGGATGGGTTGGGTGAATCGGGATGTCATATTATTATTATAATGTGATTTATCATGTTCCCATTATGGAATGAAACTTTTAAACCAATATGATGGTAATTTTACTAATTTAAACTCTTATATGAATATAGAAAACAAAACAATTTTGCATACTTCACCACTAAGGGCTAGTCCATATAGAATATCCCTAGAGTGAGTCAGTATTACTTAAGTACAAAATATTCAATACAAATGGAATTGAAATGTTTAGACATAATCTCTTTGTTCTTGAGACACTATCTTTACATGTTTTTGTGGATTGAATATTGTGTCCACCAGAACACTTCCCTCAAATCCCCCTTGCTCACTACCCTCAATGATGTGTTTATTAATTTATCAACATGAATATATCTTCTACAAATTGGATATGATGTCCTTTTCCTTGTATGGAATGAGACTCTATGTGAACTAAATACCAGATATGATTCAATTTGAATCCTTTGTTCACATAAAAATTTATTTTCAAATCCTTCCTTTCATGAAGCTATTTCGTGAAGCTCACTACCTTCATGAAGCACCAAACCAATGTAGATTGCACTAAATGAACATTAAATACCATTTCAAAGTGAAGCACCTATTAATCAAAATCATTGGATTCTGTCAAAAGATAAGTATTGTTTTCATTATGCTAATTCTTATGTAAAAACCCAGATCATAGAGCGACATTTCCTTCAAGTAAGTTGGGTGATTGTTGACCTTCGTTAAATTTTCTAATAAGAATAATTTGGGGACCTATATTTATTTTGTTTTCCATTAGTGATGATCCACCACATATAACAAAATTTTTGGATCATTCAAAAACACCTTCATGGTTCACCTCCATTCATGATGTTGTAGTGAAATTTGACGTAGTCGTAGAGATCACTGTCAACATATCATGCAGTCATGATTCTCCACTAATCATAACAACAATGTTAACTATGTCCATTTTAAAAAACCCAAATCCTCACTATCCACAAACTAGTTTTCCAAAAATGCAAGTATTTAACATATTTATTAGGTTATGATTCCCAATAAACAATATTTCACATTTCTAGCCTCTTTCTATATATTTTTTTTCATAAAAAATTTTCAAAAATTATGAAATTACATCATATTAAATACTATAGTCATCTAGAATTATAAGATCACTTTTCTGTAAAAATCCTAGATCTTCCATGTTGAAGATTAAGAAAAAAACCATACCCCTTTTCCACCAAAGATCATCCTTGGGTTGCATAATTGTTTCCCATATGTTTTATCCTCTCAAACTGTATCATTTATAACAATATTTTTTAGGTAACGAAAATTTTGATATCTCATACTTGTGGTGAAATATGGTTAGATTATATTTAATCGTTATCACTAAAATATGATCAATAACATTAGTGATAACTGTATTATCATGAAAATCCACTTTAACATAAATATAATCCCCATTATGAAACTATAATTTCAAATATAAATATAGGTTTTGTTTAGGATTTTAATTTGATACATCTACTAACATATTATAATCAATTATAATCCATGATAATATATAAATTTTTTATGTGTTTGAAAACATAAAAAAACTCACATTACTTGGACTTACCACACTTTAATTCATTAATTTATATTTGTAAGAATTATAAAAATTGTATCATGAAAAATGAATCTTGAATATATTGATTAACATAAACAAAATGGATGTGAAATTATTTTACCTAGATGAATATTTTCAATAAAAAATGAGAATTTGAATCAGATGAGTATACCTCTACTAAATTTACTTCTGATAAATATACATCCAATGAAGGTAGATCTGGTTAATGTACAACATATGAAAAAAAATATGGACAATATACTTCTAGAGAACATTTTTTGGGGAAAATGAAAGTATTGTAAATGTACATAAATGGATTTTAAATATGTTGGAAAAAAAGGTGAACATAATTTTACACAATTCACATACATTTAATCTAATTTAGGTGAACATACAAAAAGTTAGCATAATTTAGGTAAGTGTAATTCATCTAAATTTACATCCCTAAAACACAATGATTCTTCTAAACTGATCCTCTTTTATCGTTTAGAACTATGGAATCATGAAACACTATTGGTCAAAATCTGAATATATGTTCTTATGTTTATTTAACGTGACATCCTATTTTAACTAATCTACCCAGAAATACATTCTATATACATAAAAATATATGTACCATCATAATATTTCAATAAACTAATAGGATTTTCTTGACCCAACTATTCAGATTTTCAAATGGCATATCCCAACTAAAATCATTTGAAAAAACAGAGTCGATCCAAAGGAAACACCCTCAATGTCTATATGTCTATCTAGTAAAAATTAATAGTTGATGTATAATTAGATATATCTAATACTCTAAGAAAATTTTAACATTTTTGAGTCTTCTTGACATTTCAACCATGTACTCTTTTTCTAGTAAGTCTAATTATTAATAAAATGTTTTTGTTACAACTTATAAAAGGTGAATCTCACACACCATTAAGAACACCATACAATTTAGTTACAAATTGATACTAATCTCTCATTATCAACACGAGAATAATATTTAATATTAATGTTCCTATAGTAACAATATATTTGCATATAACCTCTATTTATATGGAAATATAGAAGGGAAATCCCATGTCCACCACTTGGTGACATTTTTCTTCTATCTTCTCTCATTTAATATCTCTAATTCCAAATAAAATTTCCTAATTCTTATATAATGATTTAATTGTTCTTTTTCACGTAATATTTTTTTCTCTAAAGAAATAACAATTAAATTAATTTATCATTTTTTCATTATTAAAAAAACCCATCTTTTATGCATTGTGTGAATTACCACATCCACAAAGTGATGTCTTCCTGTTTCCACCATAGACTATTATTACACACTAATGGATGTAATTGGAGAAACAATTTAAAAATATAATGTTATAATTAAGAAGTAATTTATAATCCATATTATCTCACTCTCACTCATTGATAAATTATAATTTCGACTACGCATTGTGAGAAATAACCCCTCTATTATATATGTATAACTCATTTTTAGGCAATTTCATTTTTTTATTAAAAACTATGAAATTGTAATTTACCTACATAAATTTATCTAAACTATTACATTATTCTTATGTATATTTATATTTTTATTATGTGAATATCATTCATATTAAATATAATCAATTGATTAGGGTATGTTAATGATTTGTTCATAATATTAACCTATTTGAAAAATAAAACAAAATAATATCACAGAAGTCTATGAAGACATGAAAAATTATAATATATGATATATATAAAAAAATAAATATTTTTCCGTGGAATGGTTGAATTAATATTGACACATTAATTATCATATTAAATTACATTCATTAAAAATCATCAATGCATTGTACTATCCAATTTCATCTTTCTGGAGAACAATAAAATATTGAATGAAATTATAACAATATGAATAATTTTTTAAAATCAATTCCTAAACATTTTTAGATCTTGTGTCGATGTACATTTGGATAAAAATCTTGAACAACAACTCTATTTAAAAAAATGTTTCAAAATGTCAAGATTAACCATCGATAAAATAAAAAATTGACAATAACTAACTGATATACGTGTAGTCAACAACAATAACTGTGGCATATAAATTATTACATTTTAAAAAAATCATTATATTAATTATATGAAATATTTATTATTTTTATAGAGTATCTTAATATGAATTTGACTAAGTAGGGAAATGTGTTTAGGGTTTTTCTCTCGGATATAATTTCATTAGAATAATTTGATATTATTCCCTATTTTTAGCTTTCAATAGCTTATGTAATTCCCCTAAAATATTTATTTAATACATATCATCTCATTATTCATGATATTTAATGTTTTATAGCAAACTATACCCTAGATGGGGTTTTGATAAATATGATTTTAATGTCATAAGTATTATTGGTATGAACATTCTATTCCATTAGAATAGTTTACATTAAATGCAATGTTTTCTTTTCTATGTTTAAATTACTAAAAATTTAAATTTTATTCATTTTTACATATATTTCATTTTATTATATTTCATTTTCTATGTTCATTGTCTCATGGAGTTTTTGTAAAAAAAGTTAAAAATCTATATTATTTTTTGCTAAATAATTTTTTCCTATATTGAGTTTCAAAAATTCTTACAGAATTATATAATTCCATGTTTCATTTATTCTATATAAAAAATAATTTTATTTTTATTTAGCACATATTTTCTGAGGTTTTATATTGTGGAACCAAGAATATTCAATAAAATATATTCAAAATCATGTAGGATAAATAACAAAAAGAACATAAGGGAATATAATTTCATGATTCACTATGATATATTTATTAATTTATATTAATTAAATCTTTTATATATCATGAAATTAATGAAAGACAGAGTTATTATGTGTTGGTCACAATAACAAGTTTCTTTGATAGATCATGTTAATTGAATATAAAAACATGTTTAATAAAAAATCACATGTTTTTATAATAAATAATTTATTCATAAAAGAAATTGTATTATGACAAATTAAATTAATTATTATTAATGGTTTTTATTAATTATTGTAATATATTAAAATAAATAATGTTACCTTTAAAATTTTATTTTACACCAGTAATATTATGATAAATTTAAATTTATGATAAAGAATATGTATTTTTCTAAAGGCACATTTGACACCTTTTAATGTTTCCATTATTTTTATAAACAATTTTGGGACATCTATACATTTTATTTGAAAAAAAATACATAATATTTGGAAATATTAATTTTTAAATTACCAGTGGGTTATATTTTTTGTTTTTATGAGAGTTTCCATTTTTTATGGATGTTAAAAAAGAATTAATTTTAATTGAATCGAATTGAATCTAAATATATTATAATGATAATTATATTTTTAATAGTTTATAGTATAAAATTAGTACGATTATACTTATATTAATCGAATTTATGTTAATTTAATATTTTTTATATTTTATATAGATACAAAAACATTATAAATTTTTTAAAATATTCCCATTCAAAATCTGATTTCTCATTTAGTCATTAGAACTAATTTTAAATTAAGTTAATCCATTTATGTGATTTGATTTTAGAAAAATTGATTCAGTATTTGAAATATAAAAAATTTATAATTTATAATAATTAAAAATTAGTTATCTCTAATATGATTAGTAAAATCAGAAATAATTAAGAATTGGAAATAAGAGGTAAACAAGATTACAAAGAGACTTCACTTTAAAAATACGGGGAAATCTTACATAGAAAATTCCATAAAACACATTATATGGAAATATTTCGACCATTTTATTTTTAATAAATATTTTAGTTCATTATGGAAGAATTTTGACTTGAAAAATACATGTTAGGAATTCCCTCTTTAAAAAATTACATGTTTTCCACTCACCTATCTTATAAAAGGACCCCCACTCTTCCACATTTCCACACATCTCTGAAAAACATGTGCTTATACAATAACTTCCAGATAACACCCAAGATTCAACAACTCATCATATAATCCATATCATGGTTCCAAATATAACATAAAATTTTTATAGTGGATACCTAAGGAGGAAACATTAAGAAAATGTTATTTTTTATAAAAGTATTTTTATTTTATTTCCTTCTCCACCCCATTACATTATTTATATATTATGATTATATAATAACCTCAGTATCACAAATATACTAAGATATTTTTATTTAATTGTTACATTAAAAAATTCACACACTCCCATCAAATGGGTTATGAAAACATTCTTCTTGTGTATGGAGGACCAACGCCTCATGAATCGATGTTGTTTATTTTTCCATTACTAGATATAATGGTTTGGAATAATTATGGAAATAATATTTATATATGTTATTTATAATATTTATAATTTTTTTTATTCTCTTTAAATTACTAAATAACATATACTATCATGCTTTATATTTTCCATGATAATGATAATGTCTTTCCGGTGTATGGAAGACTACCGCCTCACGAAGCGATGCAATTCATTCATAGTTTACATGGAATTTATTTAACATGAATTTAATAAACACATGTTATATATATTATAAAATAATTATATGTTACTGATAATTTATATAACCTTATTGTTTGTTTTTATTTTATTTAATACTATAAGAAAATGGAAATATCATTCATCCGAACGTACAACCTACAATTTCCATGAACGATGTCCATCATTTCCAATAACCAAATATTATAGATTAATAAAAATAAATATATAAAAAAATTTTATGATATTTAAATCATGTTTTACATTCTTTATATAATTAAATCATTATATAACTATGGGGGAAAATATAACAAGTTAGAACTTAGTCGAAATACAAGGAAATTAACACTCAAAACACATAAAATAACGAAAGATTATTAACAAATGGGTGATAAGATGTTATAAAAGGATCATATATGATACTATATGAAATTAAAATGGATCTTTTGTAAGTTAATATCATTATTAAAATAATTTTATAGGAGATTAAATGTTGTTCAACCAAATGTGAAGGTATTGTAATGGTTTTCTTCTCAAATTCATTTTATTGAGGCAGATTGTAATATTATGAACCTACTTATATTTATAATGTGTATATAAATCCCCATGACATTTAGTATCATGAATAATTCATTATTATTGTTAATTAATTCTTAAATTTGATTTTTTTAATTAACAAGAATTTGAATTAAATGTTACCATGTGGTAACCCCATTATTTTTCATTGGGTTATATTACATCCTCATTGTTATTAATATTCTTATTATAATGTGTATAATTAATTTCAATATCTATTTTTAATTACTAATTTTTTATGTGGATTTATATTTGATACACATTATAGATTCATTTATTAATTCTCACATTAAAAATAATATCATTTTAAGTTCTTTTTTACACTCATTTTAATCGATATTATTTTTCGTTATTATAAATTACTGTAAAATACCAGATTTTTTCTTAATAAACCCATACATTTTTTAATACACAAAGTATTAATGAAATATTTTTAGTTATATTACCATTTTTTCACTCATTGATACTTAAAATAATTAATAATTTTTTAAATAAAATTTGACTTCAATTATCTCATCATTCTAAAATCCTTTTTCATACAAAACCATGTCTTTAAAAATATTTTCAAAAATATTTTCATTATTTTTAAAATAGGATTTATTAAAATAAGTGATTACACATTTGGTATTTTCTCAAAAAATGTCAATATAATATTTATATCACTTTCGGTATAAGACACTTTTATTAATTTTTTATTGTGTAAGGGGATTGTTCTTTTACCTTATTCGACATATACAGAATTACCCACCATAACTTCCCCAAAGATTCCTTTTAATTTATAAATATATATCATTAATTAAAAATTTTAGAATTAAAATTTCAATGAATAGTATTTTAATTATTTTATATGTATAATCTATTTTCCCCTAAACTATATTTAATGAAATTTTTCTTTAAAACAATGAAAAACCCCACATTCTTACACAAAGGGTATAAATTTTAGTGAAAAAATTCATCTTCTTCCACTAGATGGTTTTTGATGATTTTTACCATATTTATTACTGAAATTCACTTCCTTGAATTATTTTCATTTTCATTAACTTTCCCATGAGTTATATAAATTATTGTGATCGTTGAATATTAAATTTACCATAAAAATCAATATCATTTATGATGTATAATTTTATTTTTATAAACCTTATACCTATTTTATATAAAGTTTATACATTTAATTTTATTTGATATACTTTGGAAATATTGATAAATCTATATCCTTTACTCATAATGGATAATTGATATGGTCTATTGTTCCAGAATTAAGTCGATCAATCAATATATGAGGAATGAATTGGACATGCAACACATGAGTTTGGGACTATTTATTATAAACCCCACAGTACAGAGATAGTTTCACAAGATGAATCGGTTAGATAGCCTCAACTATTGGGGTTTTACATACCATGTTTTGAACAAAATTGAGGATAAATCATAAGAGTAATGTTATCATGTTCATGGGAAACATGGTGTCCGATAATTATTAATTACATTCATTTAGTATTTTTTCAATATCATCCATTATATTTTAACTTTGATAAATGTAGAGATTCATTTCATTCTTGTTAACTATTTAAATTCAATTTCTACTCATTCATTTAAATATATATATATATTTTAATATTACTTCTATATATATTGATTTCATGGTATGTGTGTTCTGTTATTTACATTGATTTATTTATTATTCTAATTGATTCATTATTTATTCCACTATACATAACCCTAACTGAGTATTTCAAATAACCGTTATTTTTTCCATTCCCTAGAATTCTATACTTTTAACTACAATTTATATGTAAGTATATACATGATGCAATGATGTTATTTATTAGGAAAAAAATATTATAATTTTTTTTTTAATTTTAATTTATGAATTATGTTTGTATGTAGTTTTCCACGAATAAAAAAATGATATGTCTTTTGGAATGAAATTTTATCTATAGTTTTCTATTGTATTGGTATTAGTCATTGAAATCAGGTTATTGGGGTTGAGGCTGCTATAGTTGATATCAGGGAACATGTAGTAGCTACATTGGGAACTAGATATAAGAAAATATCGATTAGATAACATAACCATTTAGTAGACAATTAGAATATGTATAAAAAAAACACTAATGATTTGTTAAGGAATATATTATGTGTTTTTTTGGAAAATAAATCTTTGTCTTGATAATACAAGTGTTTGTGGTTCTGGCATAGATGTTTCTAAGGGTAATAACTTTAAAAAGTGATGGACTATCTTGATAAGAGCATAACATGGTAGAAAAAAATGATCCATACAAACAACTTGGTTTGAAATTTCTAGGGGAAATTCATAAGATAATTAATAATTTCATTACAAACCATTGTGATGGATTTTAATTTTAAATGATAATAAATTTTTAGTGATAAATGTAACATTTATTAGATTGAAAATAATGTGTCATGATATGAATATCCTAGAAATTATTATATGGTCTTTTCACGATGATAATATTTTGTCAAACTATACTTTCTTGTTTTATTTTATGCCCAAAACCTGAAGGAATCATGTTAAAATTGAAAATTTTGGATAAGGTTTTGATGAAAATGATAATCCAAATTTGAAATTTATATGAGTGAATGATATAGTGCTTATTCATAATTATATTTCCATATATTTTAAAAACAACATCTACATTATACAACTCTTAGACTAAACAAAGAAGAGAAGAATGCTATTTTCTTTTAGATCGAGTGGAGGAGGCAATAAAGATATGAAGGATCAATTTAAATAATTCCTAGAATGTTGAAGGATACATAAATGAAACTATCTTAACATAATGGAGTAATATTTTTTCTTTGGAAATTATGGGTATAAATGAATGAATTACTAAAGAAAAATTTTGAGTACGATGGATGTAAATAAACTCTCATCCTGATGATCTATTTTTAGCTCATTTCCTTTAATGTGGAGAAAATCAGAACTACCCAAGTA
Source organism: Viscum album (assembly GCA_963277665.1). NCBI lineage: Eukaryota > Viridiplantae > Streptophyta > Magnoliopsida > Santalales > Viscaceae > Viscum > Viscum album. Next base: position 577,792,489 of record OY728164.1, read on the forward strand.
AATTACCTCTTCTAAAGGATAAAATTTAGAGAAAAGGGTGATCTTTGTTGAAATATAATTGATAAATTTTTTTATGATTTTCTGTTTTATTAGAAATAATAAAAATGGTATTTAATTATTAAATTTTAGGGGTGTCCATCATATTTAATTTTTTAAACATATTAATATAGATTAAAAAAGGAATGTCTTCATGATGGTTGAGAACTAACCTGTTTTGACAAGGAAATGAGGCTTTTACCCATGAGCAAAGGACAATTAGGGTTTCATATCTACCACTAGCCAACAAGATCTGTTGCTTAATATGTCATTGTTCATAGTTGAAAATTTAATGAATAATGATTAATTATTGCACAGTGATATTAATATTGAGGATCAGAGATTATTTAATTTACCATATAGGTTTTGAAAAATAATTGGTTGAAATAATTCTCACTATTTTATGGATCTTTTATTCTGTTGAATGTGAATTTTATTTTATTAGGAAGAAAATCATTTTTTGTTATTTTTTCTTGGAGTAATCATATATATAGGATATTTTTCAATGAAGAACCAATGTATTTTTTTATAAAATTTAAACATAAAAAGTATAAATTATTTTTTATATTATTATATTTTAATATAATTCCTCACCAGTAAAAAAGGTTTTGAAATGAAATTGTATCATATTTCCATTATTTCTGATGTCATCAGTGTTATTTGGCTAGACCATAGTACATCCCACTCTCTTTTATTAAGGATATTTTTTACAAATGCTTTTCAAAATGTTGTATTTCAGTGAAGGAATTATAAAATATCAATTTTTTATTACCATGATAATGTGTAATTTACTAGGACACTATTAATTTATGTTTGACAAAATGTACATCCTCAAAAATTATAAAAGAATAATTTTTTATTCAATACTGTGTATAACATGAGAAATTTGAATATAAATAATTATAAAATCCTGGAACATTGGGATATATTTAATATTTAAAATAAATTAAATATATTATATATCTTTCAATGCACATGATAATCATTTAGATTTCATTTCACACTATACTGTATTTTTTTGATAGATTGTATGCGATGTAAGACAATTATTTACTTAATACTATTAAAATTATTATTTACAATTCAAATTAAAAAAATTCTATTAAATATCAGATTTTAAATAGGATTAACTAACTTATAAAAATAATATTTTTAAATCATTGGTAAACAATTAATTTAAAATGAATATAAAAACCAATTGACAATAAAAGATATGTTTTTCTTAAAAAAATTTATTTATGTGAAAAAATCATTTTATGATAATATATTAAATTAATTAATATTTTTAAATTACCTAAATAAAATTTACATATTCAATAAAATATTTGAGATTCATACCATATATTAGATATGAATCAGATATGAACAAATCCAATTTTACATATAAAAAGTTGTATTATCATAAAGGGTGGTTTGACACTTGCTAATAGTGAAAATGTTTGGAAAATAAATATTTAAAATTTTATAAATATTATTTTATTAAATAATCTATATTTTATGAAATAATAATTTTATTAATGACATATGGTTAATTTTTTATATTTTTTGGAAAAGTTTCATTTTTTGATAAATACTGAGAATATTGATTTTTAATTGAAAACAAACTTTTCATGTAAATAATTTATAATGATTAATTCCATTTTAATTTTATTAAAATTATAAATACAAAAATAAAAAAAATTAATCAAAATTTGTTCATTTGAATGTTTTTTATATTTAATTATTATATAAAATCATAATAAACATTTTCACATTTTTACATTCAAAACACATTTTCTCATCACATTTTTGGGAATAATTTTAAATTGATTTCTATCAATTATAATATTTGAAAATGGAAAATTGAATTCCATAATTGTTAAAATAATAATATATAATTTATAATACATCAAAAATAGATTTTAATAACATTTATTAGTGAATGAAGCTAAAATAATTATTCCTCGTAATTGAAAAACAAATTCTCCAAGGGATTAAACTATAATCTTCAGGTTCCAAATGACATAGAAACATGTCCATCACCCATTGATGGCATTATTTCAACATTAACCATTATATTCTTCATTTATTTCCCTTATTTAAGCTATAATTCATGAATTAACTTTGCTGTAATTTCCTCTTAAAAAAATGTAATGTCTTCCACTCACCTAACTTCAAAAAGGACTCCCACTCGCCCCTTATTCACACCTCTAAAACCACTTTGGATTTCATATCCCATAAAAAGTAATTGACCAATAATTTTTATATAATGATAATATAGTAATATAGTTGTTCTTCAAATGGTTATATGTTCTTATGAAATGGTTACATCCAAAACATTTACCCACTTTTATCAAAAGTTTTACTGAATCATTGATCGAGTCTATAGTGGACTACCGCCTTGCAAACCAATGTCGTTAGTTTTTACATCACCACAATTAATTCATGCGAATAATGATGGAAATAATATTAATTTATTCTACATATAGTATTTACAACATCATTTTTATTTTTGAATTATTATATAACAAATACCTTCATGAATTCCATTTTGTGGGAATGAGATAATTTCGTTCGTGTGTACAGTAGATTATCCTTTCGCAAAGAAATTGGATTCATTCACACAATAAATGGAATGAGATAAGGGTCATTTTAATAAAAATATGTTATATTTATATAATAATAATAATACTGTAACATATATATATATAATTTACATTTCTTTCTCTCTTTGTGATAAAAAAATTGGAACAGTGTCCTTCTGTACTTACGACATTCTGTCTCCATGGACGGTGTATTTCATTTCCTTTCTAAAAATTTTATGGATTAATATAAATAAGTATATGTTAAATATATATTATATTTAAATCATGTTTTATATTCAGTAAATGATTAAATAAAGATATTTCTAGGAAGAACAAAAAAATCATTCAATAAATGCTTGAAAACCCAAATAATTAACACTAAAAATGAATATAATGGAATTTTATTAAAAAAAATGGGAAATAATATTTTATATATGGATGATATATTATTAAATAAATAAAAATAAAATTATTTTATAATTTAATAACATTCATATGACCACTATAAAATATTTTAAATGTATTTCAAAAAAAAATTATCATAAGTTAAGTGTTTTTATATCAATTTTACCTCACCGAGACATGTTATAATGTTATATGACAAATTAAATTTACATGGTGCATATATTTTGATATTATATTTAATAAAATTAAAAAATATTTATTAATGGAATTTTATTTTTTAAAATTATATTATTTAACTGTATTTCGATTAAAGTATTCCAATTGGTAAACATGTTAATAACCTAGTTCATTTTAAAGGTGATATATTACTTCTTCATTGTTGTTGAAATTATATAATAATATGTATAATTATTTTTTAATATATATTATTGTATTTTAAAGTTTTCTATTTTTATTTACATTTGATAAATATAATTTGTTCATTTATTAATTCACACTTCAACATTATGATTAGTTTCAAGGTTTATTTCACAATCTAATTATAATCAAGATTCATTGTTCTAGAATATCATTTAAAGGAAATTACAAAACAGTTTCCTAACAAAACCTTATATTTTATTCACCTATTATTATTCATTATTATTTTCATATGATATTATCATTTTTAACTCTTTTGTACATATAATAATTGATAAATTTTTTTAATAAAATAAAATTCAATTTCTCTATTCTGTTAGAAATATGTTCTCAACAATATCCTTTTTTTTAAAAATTAAAAAAAATTCTTTAAAATTTTCGAAATGGTGATTTAAAATACATTTTTACCCATTTTTTCTTCTTAAAAAATGCTTTCAATGGATTAATCTTATCTCTTTCCAAATAAATAATATATATATCCTTTTAAAGTGATAAAAGAATGTACTATTTACCCCATACTACACATATGAAATTTACAATGGCCTATATTTGAAGCTTAAATTTCCTATTTATGAAGATATATTTAATGAATTTTCTTTTAAAATTAATTTTAAATAAAATTTATTATAAAAAAATTGAAACAGATATTTTCCCCATTAATTCTTAATGATCTTTTATTTTTAACAACAACAACAGCCCCTATTCATAATAAAAGATGTATATTCTATATTTAACCTATAATTATTCTAAATTTGTATATATTATGATTAGTTTTTACAAGGATAGTATTGATGTTAACTTCCTTGATTATGTTTGATAGTCATTATGTTCCCCTTGAGTAATTTACTTTTCATTGATCAATGTTCATCAAATTTCCACTAAATTTTCATATCATTAATAATTTATATTATTATATCCTAACCCATATCCCATTTTTACATATATAAGTCTTACTAATATCTGATTAAGTGTGTAAGTATTGAGAAATTTGTATCATTTACTCAATAAAAATATTGGACAACATACATTGTTCTGAAATTAAATCGATTATTTTATATATAAGAAATTATTTGGAAAATAAATACCTGGGTTGGGGACTAGTTACTAAAATACCAAAAATGCATCGATAGTCTTATTTGATGAATCAGTTACCTAGCCTCAGGTTATAGGTTTTTACACAATATGTTTTAATCTATCTATATGGTAGATCTTAGCGATAAAGTTATCATTTTCCTAGGAATCATGACAAACAATTGTTTTTAATGTTCGATCAGGTATGGATAATAATATAACATCAAAAATCAGTTTCATTTTATGTTGTGGGTGACCAATTATATACCCAAAAGGAAAAAGGCCATGTGGCCCATGGACATGGCATCGCAGCCCAGTGCCTCATCATACTGACATCATCCTGCATGTGTCACCAGGTATGTCTCATGTCTGTGTTTTCTCTCACATCATAAATCCCCGATATGATTTATTTGAATCTAAACCTACATTTTTGTAATGTCGGATAACAGGGATTAATACTATGTATCCTCTCTAACCGAAATGTACAATAATTAATTATTTTATTCATTTACTACAAATTTAATTTTATCCATTATTTTTTCAATAGAAAAAATCTATGGATGGATTTCATTAGTAGTATTTTAAAAAATTTAATGATTGACCATTTAGTTACCATTTGATAATTTTTAGAAACATCCTTCATAGTTAATTTATTTCATAGCTTGTGTGTAATGTTGTTACCTTTCCGTATTTATTATTATTATTAACTCATTATTGATTCTTTTGTATGTAACTATTACAAATAATTTTATATCACCATTATTGGGTTCATTTCTGTAAGATTCATGGAATTTTATTGTGGTTGATTAAATGGCATACACATGATTGAATAAAATTATACATGAAAAAAATTATGTTGTAATTTCTATTTTGAAATGTAATTAATGACTTATGTATATATATATTTTAATAGTATACTAAATGGATCAACCATTTTGGATTGGATTCCATTTATCATATGAAATTTTTATGGTAAAAGGCACCCGATAATTAATTTTGGGGTTTCGGTGTCTACTAATAAGTATTCCTAATATCCTCATTATCAAAAGGTTTTTACCTCAATCATAATTTTAATTTTATGGTTTTTTTTCTAAAATGAAACTCGTTAAGGAATTTTATATTTTTGAAAAAAATAGATCTAAAAAGGAGTTATTTTTACTTAATTTCTAATAAATTTCATTTCAATATTTTCCTTGTAATTCATGGTCTCTAAAAAACTATATCATCTTCCTTTAATCAATTGCCTTTATATTCAATGCTTATTAATAAATCAAGTGTTTCATTATCACATTATAATATCCATTATACAAGTTAGATAATTATAACCAAATTTTATCATATATTTTTCTTTATATCCCTATTGAATTATTATATATTGAATATATTACACATCATGATATTTTAATTTAAATTTGATGGTAACACTCCCATGTTCTTGTGAATCATGTGCTATATTTTTGTATTTTTTTTATCTCACTTATATTTTTTGAGTTAAAATTATTCTCCTTGAACTGATTTCATAAATTATAATATTCCTCTATCTTAATTGTTTATTTCATGGTACATTTTCTTCCTCCCTATAGAGAATAAAATTATACTCTAAATATTTTACCTCAATGGATCTCCACACTAAAAAATATTTCACTATAAAGAATAATCTCTATTCTCTTTAATAATGGCTTCCTATTTTTATCCATATTTATATTCCTACTAATTAAATTTATTATTAGTGGAATTATAATTATATTTTATCTCATTTGATCTATTTTATTCTCTATCCTTTTAAAATTCAATTGTTGTTTTCTCTTATGTGATGTTATTTTAAATACATAAATATAAAATAATTTTAAAAAATATCTCTCATACATTTAATTAAATATTTTTATATTCAACCATCTATTTCATTTTACATCCTCCTTGTCTTTAAAAAGATCTATTACAGATTATTCCTTTTCAAATATAAATTTTTTCAAATGATTTCACTTAATCTTTTTCAGAAATTACTTTTTCAAGTGATCCATAACTTCGTAATTTTATTATTTTTTGAAAAAATAATTTTAAAATTGATTTTTATTGTTTTAAAAATGAAAATATCATTCATTTACATTTAATTTTTTATAAAAGAAATTTTCTATACATTTTTTTATTATTTCTAAAAATCATAATTTTCTAATCGTTTTGTAAAATATATATTTTTTAATTCATTCAAAGATCATGGATATTTCATATATTAAAGGTGAATTTCTTAAAAATCCTGATGCGTTTTTTAACCTAAATCATTTTACATTGATATATATTGCTTTTATATAGTATATTAGACATATTATATCATCATCTTTCATTATTCACATAGATTAAGAAAAATTTTTCTATCATATAAATGATCCATAACTCTGTTATCTTACATAGTCTTATAAGGATTAAAAACCACAATTTTCATCCAATTTCTTCTATTATTAATTCCTTATTTTCAAATTACTAATTTAATGGTCTTGTAAATGATTTATTAGGTTGATTGATATTGGAAATTATTGACATAATTACAAACTCATTATATATAGAGTCTAAAAACCAAACTCACATTTATCTTTATTGAATGGTATTTAACTAAAATGGTTAATAATATATTTAGATACTAATTTATTTTTCATGGGTATATCATAATATGATAATATCTTAAATTATGATTGTTTTATATATATGATTACTTTTAAAAGGGATATGAAACATTTTTATTTTAATGGGTTATTTATGATGAATGATTAATGTATTTTGACACACATATGTAAGGTTGATGATGTATAGGGTCTATATATTGCAAGAATTCATTTAATGATTTCTATATTTGATGGAATATTATTTCATGTAACTTATGAGTTTATTAACACTATAATGGGAATAATTATTCTGATCATATATTTTGGCATGTGAATAATGTGTTTTTCACATAAGTATAGACACAATTAGATTTCTCACAGCATTATTCTATTATTAATGTAATACCTTATATACAATATAATTTTCATGTTTAAAAATCATTAATAGTTTATGAACTATTCATTATATGTCAAATTTAATTTTTATTCCACTTTTTTAATATATTTCACTCTTTTTTAATCACTGAATTATTCCATGATTTATGATCTATGATATTATGGGTAAACTTTTTCATATATAAAATTTTTATACCTACTTTATTGTGATATATTATCTATTTATTGAAATGTGGTGTCATGGTCAAAGTCCAAAGAACAATTTATTGTAAAAAAGACATATTTCATTTGTCTGTATGATGTAATATTATTACAATATTATTCATATAAATGGAGAAAATCCCCAGCTAAATAATTAAGCATTGTAATTCCTTATTTTACTCCATTGTTGAAAAAACCATAATCATCCATGTTTTATTCAAGAAAGGCATGAGTGGAAATTAAGTTTATTCCCATGAGCGCAGAAAGATAATTCATCCAAATTTGAGTAAGCAGGCATGCAAGGTTCACCACCCCTTTCCAAATAGCATTGAAAATATTAGTTGAATCACTTTCAATCATAATAGTATTCTAACCATTTAGTTTGGAAAAGACAATGTAATGGATCAAACCAATAATTTTCCCTTCAAGAGAGGAGGCTACAACACACCTTCTAGTGTTTGCTTTAGATGCACCATCAAAATTAACTTTGACCCATCTTGGATAAATGGATTTCTAGAATTCCTAAAATTTTTATCTAGGCTTTCTTTATAAAATTGCTATCCTGAGTTAGTGAAGGATCTCAAAATCGCCAACAATATTATTACAATGTGCTTCTAGAATTGAGGAAGCATCACAAATGTAAATGTGAATCCGCGTCCCACATGAATTAATTTTAAATGATATATCATTTTGAATAATATTATTTCTATCATAGAAAATCACATGGAGGAGCTCTGAAATAGTAAAAAAGATAATATTCTTGATATGTTGAGAAGATTAAAAATCTATATAATGTTGCAATTATGATATAATAGAATCATGAAGTAATCCTCTGAAAACTAAATTCTAAAGAATGTTATTATAAAAATATGCAATAGTTAAAAATGTTATAAATTATTGATTAGTTTATTTTGTATGATTTTTATACAATATAAATTTAGAAAAAATATTCATCCCAAAAGATTTCATGAAAACATTATAGGGGACCCTATTTTTAGCAATATTTCAAACAAGGGTAAGTATCGAGGGATTAATCCAAGGTTTTCTAAAATATTTCATCCAAAATAATCTAGAATCCGAGCTAATGATATTTTAATTGAAAAAAATAATTTAATCAATAACACCATTATAAAAAGTTCCCTAATTAAACAATCTTTATAGTTGGAGAAGGGGTATCTGTCAATAACATGAATGATGATATAAGGAAGTAGGTTATATTATGACCACTGATTCCTACCACTTATCCATAACCTTATTAATTATTTTATATTAACCCTTTATTATATTTCAATTTACATTGGATATGAATTGAGGTAATATGTATGATATATCTATATGATTTTTATATGTAGATAATTTTTGGGAGATGTTTATGACTTGTTACAGATTATATAGTCTCTTTTATAATGAAAAAAAGGTCAATTATATGGAAAATAATTTTTTTCTATACTTTTTTTCTAAATGTTAAAATCTCAAATAATGAATATTATTTGAATTTATTATAGTGTTATATTTTCATTAAAGACAATTAAATTAAAAATAACATTTATAAACTATCATAGTTGTCATTAGAGAAGGGTGTAAAGAACATATATATTTATGATTATAGTAGTAGGAAATTTAATGGTTTATATGTTATTCTTTAACGTATTTTTAATATAATAGATATTCAATTAGGTATGTTGATCTAATGTTATGTATTTTATAGACATTAAAAATTGTAATTCAGTGAAAATACATTGGATAAGTCTAATAGATTAGTTCATATATATGATAACATTATGATGTTTTAGAAATGTAGATATTATGGGGTTATCATAGTAACTAAATACATTTTATGAACTTTTAAATTTATTAAGATTATATGATATATTTACATACTATTATTATATATAAATTATGAAGATTGGTTATTAACTAAATCACCACATAAAGCATAAAAAAGGGTCATATCTACAAGCCTATTCAGAAACTCCATTAAAGATATGAGTTGGTAAATTCATATTGACATTAGTATACATTGGAAGGTATTTGAAAATAATATTGATAAAAAAACTAATTGGGAGTGACTATAGATAAAAGATATTAAAATGAAGGGATTCATGAATCATTGTACATTTTAATGGATACTTGATTTTATGGATGAAGGGTAATTCTCACTTTGAGTTCATAGTTTTCAATGAATTTATTTTTTTTTAATAATGTTTTTGTTAATTTATAAAAAAATATTTTTTATATTTAGGTAAAAAGAACCATAATACATAACATAAAGTAGTTTATATTTATCTTAATGTATAAAATTATTAATTGATATTTTTATTTTTGAGAAGATGTTTTTATTTATTTTTTAAAGTCTTATGATAATTTGATAATATTATATTGATAAAAATTTTGGTTTTTTATATGGTTGAAATGTGACCGGAGAAATGAAGATTAAAATGTTATGAATCTTGAATCAAAAATATGTTTCAACTAATTAAGAGGGAATAATTGAACAGGTGATAATCATTTTATATACTTGTCTTGAGGAAAAGGGTGATATCCAAACTATTACATTATATAGTGAAAATGATATAATAATAGATATTAAATCACCATAAATTATATTATTTTCATTAGTGATAGATTTTCATAGATGATATTTGTGTATATCCTAAAATTTATGAGGATTATATAAAATATATATTGATTGGTCATCAATATTTTAAATTAAAATTTTAGAAAATATATATTAAATGGTGTTAATGACTATTTAAAGTTTATTTTTTCGGATTTTATAATTGTAAGGATAACTATTGAATAACACATGATGGAGTGATATATGAATATTAGGTTTAATGTGTTGTTAATATTGGGATAATAAATACATATTTATTTCGAAAACACTTAAGTTAGATATTATCAGCAACCATGGGTGACATAATTCCTTCATGATATTTTTTTTGATGTTTATCACATGTTAAGGATTATGGTATTTATAAATTATTGTGTGATTTTATTACCCAGTGATAAATAATATTTGTAAGGTTAAATTTATGTATAATCTATCTAACTATATATATTTTTCTTATACATTAATTTGTTGGAGATGAAAATGGTTTTGGATAAGAAAATTTTAATGATTTCTTGATAAGAGTATATTCATACATGAGTATGTATTTGTAAGATGGATTAATATTATTTGAGTAATGGAAACTACCTTAACAGATCCTATGAGAGTAAGTAACATTCCATATTAGAAGTTATACCTAAATGATTAAGCTATTAATAATTCCATTTCCACCCTTTAAAAGTGATTAATAATTAAATTTGAGAGGAAAAAATTAAATAATGTCGGTAGAATGAAACAACTAGATAAATGGGATCTATTAAATTTATACTATTTATAATATATCTGGTCACAAGAAACACTGATCTAATTAAATTCATGACTAAAATAAACGAAGACATATTAAAATCACATAAAATATAAAATCATTATTAATTAAAAATATTGAAAAAATATTATTAATTTTCATTGATATTAAAAAGGATTAATTTTTAATAACCAATATATTCTACCTTCATTTAATCCCATTTTGAGGTATATTTTATTTATTAATATGCACTAATTAATTTATATATCCACATTCTATTTTTTAATATATATTTAATAATATTAAAGGCACTTGATATTTAAAATTGTATATTATTTACAAAATAATTTCATATTTATACTTTTTATTTTCTATTAATAGATAATTTTTATAATTTTAAATATATAATATTTAAAATAAATATTATTTAGGTAATCATCATGTAAATATTATCTTTTTATTTATTTTATTTTATTTTCCTAAAATAGTTAGTTTTCTATGAAATTTAATAAAATGTAAATACACTATAAATTTTACGATCTTATCATTATAAAAAATGACGTATATTTATATAAAACCATTTATTTGATAAAATATATATTCATGTATTTTATTAATTTATTTTTTTAAATACAATTAATTTAGAAATCAAATATTTAATAGATTAAGTAATATCTTAAAAAAATTATCTAGTCTTTTCTTGAAATTAAATATTACTTTAGAAAAATGTATATTCAATATGATTCAGATGAAAAACAATTTTTTTATTTTATAATATAATATTATATATCATAAAAATCAAGTATATTTATATGTTTATCCTACTGATACATTTTATGCATAAAAATACCATTTTTTCATAAAAAAATTACATGTTTCATTCACTATAGTTAAAACTTTTTTTATTACGTTTAAAATTTAGTGAGATAAATAGGTCATCATATTTTGAATCATTTGTTAAAAAATATTTAATAAAATATATTCTATTTTTATTTATTATATTTAATTTACATATGTAAATTATAATTATAATTGTAAAACCAATAATTGTAAAATCTACCATTTTATGAATTAGGGCCATTAAAACATGTATAAAAAATTAAAAAAAATTATTTTTTGAGGGATCATAACCATTATATAACCTCTATTGAAATAATTTTCCAATAATTATCCTCCTATAAATGTGAATTATTTGTTCCATTCAAATTAATTTTAAATAAAAATAAAACTCATTTCAAGCCATTAATAAAACGAAACTCTCCCTGCCCCATTAATAGAATCCTAAAATTCATTTCCCCCTGAAAATATAATATTTATTCATTTACATAAAATACTTTTTATTATCTTTCTACATATGGGGACATGAAATTGGCATAAGAACTAAATTTCTAATGGTTATTCTAAGGGAATTCATATACCCTCATTGTGAATGCATTTTTTCCAAATGTATATCATTTTCATTCTTACATTAACAAATAAAATTTTCAAATTAATATATATAAGAAATGTTATTATTTTTATAATGAGTGTCATTGTTCTGTGTGAATAAATGACAACCCCCATGCACCTTTTTATTTTTAAAAATGCAACTACCATTCATGATCTTTATGTACTACTTCCCCAATGAATTACAATCTTTCATTTTTTAAAACCTCCTCTATTATTTGGTTATAAGGATTTTATTAGAATAAACATAAAACATATAATATGATTAGTAAGAAAACAATTACACTTCACCAATTATCCATCTAATTATTCATAAAATTAAAACTATTATTGTTCATTTTGTTGAATACTACCTCTATGAATTAAAGTATATCATTTTTCAACTAGTTTCAACAATAAAAATTAAAATATCCTTAAATTTTACCAAAATCATTAAAATTCTAATAATTATATTATGCCAATATTGTCCACATACAAAATTAAATCCATTGACTGATTATGGTATGTTTTTGATTGGGTTTGTCTAAAAACCTACTAGAAAAATTCTATAAAATAATATTCAAATGAAAATTTAATCCAAATTAATGACAATATAATATATTTTTAAGTAAATAATTGTTTGAATTTTTTTCTAAGGGTAACAAATGTATTATACTCATTAATTATGTTTCCAGCATTCATTTTTTACGAATCCCAAAAACATGCTCATCCTCAATTTCACTGATAAGGTCCTTTACTAAAAATCCAAAATAATGAATTTAAAACATCATGAATACGTATAAAAATTAAAATTTATGTTTTATTTATCATATTGGAATGTTCTAATTTTGTAGAAGACTAAAAATCCTTATTGATATTATGAATCTTGTGGAAAATGATCAATATTACTCACATATGATATTGAGAATAAATAATAATTGCAAAAATTACATGTAGAGAATAATTATAAATTCATATTAGAAATGTATTTATATATGAATGAATATAGAGAATATTTTATTGAAATGTTTTTGTTTTCCTATAGGTTATTAAAGTGCATAAATTTATGCAAGGAAAAACAGTAATTGTATCATGCCACAAATTTTATTTTTTGATTCATATTTCTTATCACAGAACCTATTTTCTTTTAAATGGTATATCTAATTATCAATTAATATTTTTTTATCATGGTCCCATATTTAATAATAACATGTACAATTTCATTTTAATTCATATCCATCAAGGGGGTATTATTGGAATGTTTCTTACATTGTGTGGATTTTTTAATGAACATTTCATTTCATTGAATTTTTTATATATTTCAATAGACCGTTGTTGAAGGCCTTTTGATAAGTAAATAAATTCCACAATTTGACTAGGGTTAGAGTTAACACATTCAGGAGCCAAATGTGTAGTATCCCATATTACTATCAAAACATAGTTTGAATTCCCATTTCCTTAATATCATATATATATATATATACCGAAGTCCTTGAATGATAAATCTATATGATTCAATGTCACCAATCTTATATCATGGATCCCACCTCTCAGAAATCATTACACTATAATATCTGTTTGAATGTGATGTTATGATACATTCTAAAATATAATAATGTTATATTTATAAGTATCATTAGATATTGGTCTTATATTGGGGTTTCTTTAGGAAATTTGAAGAAAATTTAAAGGGCCATGGGGTTATACACAATTAGTACACAATTATGGAATATTGTGCGGTCTAGATGAGAAAAAGTGTCCTATGATTAGCAAATAGAAAGGGGTCTATAGTTTTTCCAAACCTTGTATCCAAACAATTAGATACCTGAAACATTGTATTGAGTTACTTTTCACATTCAACACATGGTTAGTGGGTAATATTACTTTAACCATTTGGCTCAGACTAGAAAACCAGGCATGCAATATTTAAAAACAAGAAAATATTTTTTTAGAATTTTTAAAGACTATGGTTGAATACCTATGAACCCCCTAATATCATATTGGATAGGCATAATCTATCCCTAGTTTATAATATTCCACATTATTGTTACTCATAGTATATTTTCATCATTATGGATGGATCTACAGAAGGTATGACATGTTTTGATAAGTTTTTTCATTTCCTTCCTAGATCTTCATTGGATATTTTGTCATATAGTCTTGTGGAACCCAAAAGAGGTATGTATTCTAGTTAAATTGGGTTTGAAATATTATAGATGTGTTGATTATGGATATAGTATTGTTAGGTCCTGATCTATGCTTCCATAGTCTCTATTTTCCAATTCAATTAGTTATATCTCTGTTATTGAGGTATATGTTTCTTTTATACGAGATAATTATAATAATTTATTAATATGCTTATAAATTTCAGTGAGATATACATTATATTGAATTTATTTTGAAGATTAATTTATATGTTGGAAATAAATCTAGTATAAAATGTGTTTCTCATTAAATATGGTTTGTGCACAATAAGTATTTCAAAAAATACTAGAATATTTCATAGGGATTAAAAAGGTGTTTTATAACATTAAATTGGATTATATTATATTAACAAATATTATATAAATTATAATAATGCATGTTAAATTGATTTTGGAACACATGGAACATTAGGAACTTTTGGTGGGTCATAAATAATCATGTGAGTAATAGTGTGTGTAATTCAACATGATGTTTATATCATATTAATATGCATAATTCCAATACAGTAAATACTGGGTGGATCAACCATAGGCTTGGATTATGGATTTATCTTTATATCAAATATGTATATCCTTATAATAGATCCCAAATGGGGTGAATTTTAATTTATGATTGTAATTTCCCATGATGGATTAGTAATCTTTATTTGATCACTTTTTTCACATGTTGGATTCATCATGGTAATTTATTCTATTTTTTACATGATAGATTGGTCATTGTTTTTTACATTCATTTCATGTAATTGATTGGTAATTATTATTTTCCCACTTTCTTCACATGATTGATTAGTCAAGGTTTTTTTATCACCTATTTTCACATGATAGATTGGTCATGGTAAATTATTTAAATTTTTAGATTTTAGAGTATTCATGGATTTCATTGACTATGACCACATGAATTATTAAATATAATTATGTTATTCATTAATTTTACAATTTAAATTTTTTATGAAAAAACATGTTATTTTAAAAACTTTTTCATGTATGAATATAATTTATAAACCTACTTTTGTTTTAATGAAATATCTATTGAATTCATGAAAATTGAATTTATATAGATTTTTTGGTGGAAACATATAAGTATTTTTTCTCAAAACATACATTTTGTTTTTTTTAGTTGTAGACATTATTTTTTAGGAACTTGGTAAAGGAATGTGAATCTTCTATAATTTTTCCTTTTCATTTCGTAATTACATTTGTTGTAAGATGGTTTGTAGATGATGGTTGATAACATGAAAACGTTTTGATCTATTCTTCTCCGAATTTTTAGATTTGATGGTTTTTCTTCATTTTTTTATCATGGACATATCATTTAAATTGTGTTTTAACATCATCTTTTCATATATTCATACCTTTTTACCCTGTATTTTTGTTGCTCAGCACCTTATGGACTATTTCACATGGCATATCTTGTTGACTTGGATTTTTATTAAAGAATGTAATTATATGAATGCACAGCCTGATGTGAGTTAAAATAAATGTTTTTTTTGTTCTTTGTCTTACGTAGATAGGACATATGACCAAATGAATTTGTGCTATAAGTGTGGCAGGGTTCTAAGACCACTCACTTCTATTTCTCATCATGAGTTAAAATGGTTGGTATAAAAATTTCCACCATGTTTAAGAGTTATATATTGATGATATATGGATTATATGGAAGATTAATGTATTAGAATGGGGATTTTACATATTAAATAATTTATTTATCATTCATATAATTCATATTTACTTTAAATTCACAATTTTTGTAACCATGTACATTAATTCTTGAAGTATCCCATATGATCATAGGTTATTCTGTAAATATGTTTGGTCGTTATCTTATGCTTACTAGGAAATGACTTCGACAATGGACCATCCAAATTAGGTATAGGATTAGATTAGATGATATCTTTAGGAGATGAATCTAGAGTAAATATCTTCTCTCGGGTCTTAATTAGAATAATTCAAGCAATTGGTCATGTGGTTTTTTTGAACTGAAATTCAACAGTGGAAAATTTCGTAGAATTTACTCAAAACACACTGATGTCTTCAATAGTGTCATGAGACCTTGGGAATTGGTGGAGTTCTTTGTGTGCATTTAGAGAATATTATTAATCTTGATGATTTTTTAGGACTCTGAGGTTATATTTTCCATGTACATTCTCAAGGTACTAAGAATTATATAGTGGGAAATTATTATTCAAGGTATGTTGCATGAGGACATACCATGACTTCTTTCATGAAAACTATTCATCAGTAGCATTACCCTAACACATTACCTATGGGTAATACATATGAAATAATGGACTTGTAATATGTGGATCATATAATTATAGGATATTTTCAATTTTATAGGTTATATAATCTAGTTCCACAGCTAGATACTAATGAGTACCTATTGTCTTAGAGGATTGATTTGGAACTGTGGCCAAATATTCAGCCAATGTTGTATCTCATGTGTCATCAAAACTTTGTTAAGATAGTCCATAAAATCATATATATTGGAGGTTGAATGAGTTAGAATGAAAATTTTTGATGTGCCTTCAGTCGGTGGAGTTGTTAGCTAAGATGTGTCTTATGGGAAGAAATTAAAGAACAATATGGACATTTTTTTCAAGACTAGTTTTAAGGGATTTTTCCAGACATCAAAAGTTTGTTTGTAATCGGTGTGGAAGGATTATTCATAACAATCCGAACTGTATATACTATCCAAATCATTTTCATCATTTTGTATTATCGGGGCATCTGATGTATATTTTAGAAATTATATTAATGCACAGTAATGTTGGATCCCCTATCCCTAATGGTTTGCAGGTTCATAATGATGCATATATGGTGGTGAGTTTAATCATCAAGACTTGGAGGATGTACATGTATCCTAGGCCATAAGAAATTATGTTGTGGAGTGTGAACTATAACAATTTTATATAGGGGCAAATATTATTAGAATTATAATGTTTATATCATCACCTGTGATACTATCGTTCTATTATTAAAGTGAAACTCAAAATTTTATATCGCCAACATTAGAGGATGTGATGAAATTCACTTCATAACTCATGTAATTAATGTTGTATCTTTACAAACCTATGTGAATTAGTTCCAAAAATGTTTTCTTATGTTCCAGGTGTTGGAGTGGATAACATACATTGAGTTGGTGTATGATTTTTTTTTGTTTTTTATGTGGGCATCTTTTACTAATACATGTCATATACGTATTGATTATTTTGTGTAATCTATGTTGGAGAAGAGGAATAAATATTATTTGAATATGATTATTCAAAAATTTAGGAATGTAATATATATGTTAAGCATTCCAAATGTGTGTTTTCCTTCTAGGAAATTAAATTTTGATGGTGTGTTATATCTAAGAGGGGTGATACAATGGATCCTATCAAAATTCATGCTATTATGACATGAGACTATACCATACTCTTTTTTGATATTTTATTATTTTTATGATTGGATAGTTATTATAAATGGTACATTCATAATTTATCAAAAATCACATCTCAGACGAAACTGTTAACCTGAAGGGTTACTTGTTTTAATTGAATTAAAAATGATAGAGATCTTTTGTGTTGACTATGGTGAAGTTTAATTCATCACATGTTATGATTTTTCAAAAATATTTTTTGGATTATATTTATTTCTATAATACATCTACAATGGGTTCCACGTCTATCCACATGCATGGTAGACATATAGTGGCCTATGGCTCACTATTGTTATGTCCTTATGATAAGAACTACCCTACCCATGATTATTGTTTTTAGTTGTTATGAATGCACTCACAACACGGTTTCACTATCTCTTTGAGACGTAGTTTACATTTAATCCAATTCATAAGTGACTGAAATACATTTCTACAAGGAGTAATTTGATCTTTTGATAGTGATTGTGGATGTAATATATTTATAATTTTTATTTTTATATTGTATAGACTCTTATGAAATGGAATATGGATGATGACTCATTCGTAAAAAAAATTACTATAAGATGTGAATGAATAAATTTTCGAGTTGACAATGATAAGTTTATTTGTTGATATGATATTTAAATAGGAAATGGTTGGTTAAAAGGAGTTATACATATCAGTGAATGGTGACTTTTCAGTCGATGAACAATATCAGTTTGAGTAGGTGAAAAATAATGAGTGCCAATGAATTGGTGAAATTTTTTATGATGGGGTGACCTCGAGTGAATTTTCAGGGCCTCCAAGTTGATCTATTGGATATGCTAGTAGGGTGGATAATAATATTTTTCTGAGTCAAGGGATGATGGATACTAGAAACTAGTAATATCGGTTCATACACCCAATATCTACCAAGACACCTAACCGATTTTGACTTTAGTTTTGGTGTCTATGGATGAGGTGGTTGTTTTATGATTTTATTATCATGGTGTCTCATTATTTATAATATTAATGTTATACAATAGAGACATTAAAGATTGTAGAATCATTTTCCCATTTTAGTATTCATGTGGGAAAATATTTATGAGGAATTTAGCATTTATTTTTAACAGTTTAATTTTGAGAGTGATGTGATTTGGGTGAATATTTATATACTTATGAAATACGATCATTTCATACTTATTAAGGATATGATGATTGTGGAAATACTCAAATACTTCAACGCAAAAGAGATTAGGAGACATCATGGGGATCCCTCAGTGATTATTTTTTACTAGGACCCTAGGCTCGCATCTAGGTTCTAGTATGTTTTATTGTAGGTGATGGGTTACCAGTTTTAATTAATCATGTATTAACATATATAGAGGTATTGAATGGAATACATAGTTATCAATGACCTTGAGGATATGATATAGTATTTCATATTATGTTTTTTTATCTTTAGAAATAAATACCTCTTGATAAATTTTCCTACAATATTTCATATCAGGATTCGATGAATATGGTACCATTTGAATCAGTTTAAAGACACACATGTTTATAACCCTTCTGATGAATGATTTGGGGAGTGCGCTTTTTTTGGGTGAATTTTATTCATGAGATTTCATAAAAGTATTGTTGGTCAAAAATAAATTGGCCATAGCATAGAGCCATCATAAATATTATTTGGACCATCATCATCAACTACTAATATTTGAGGACTATGATTAGGTTTTTCTCAAACATTCACCTTGAATGGGACATTTTCGGTTATATAAATAAGCTATATTATCACTGAGGTTTATTATAACCTTTCTTATGGTGGAGAAAATTTGAATGTTGGAATATGGGTTCAAATTACCTTATTTCATGACTTGATTCCGGACATGTTTAATGTTACCCATTTTTGGATTTATTGACCAAATCCTTTCAATGTGATTGACTGGGATGATGTTTATCAGCATCTTGAAACCACCATTGTTGATATTACAATTAAAATTATTTATTTATAGGATAATTTATTGTTCGGAAAAATGATTCCCATAGTCCGAGTATTCAAGTAGTATGGAAACAATATCCATGAGATGTGGTAGAAATAATCATCTATGTGGTAGTAATGGATTTCTCTTTTTCTAGTCTGGAATCTTGAGGAGTTCCTAATGACAGAATATCATTATTGAGGGGAATTATATGGTTCTATTACTTTATTATAGGTACATATGGACCCTTATTCATTCTCCCTTGAGTAGGGAAATGTTTTAGGGTTGATTCAAGAAATTTTATTATGTACAGGATGTGCATGGGGTTATTCATAGATGTCTCATTATTGGTGGAAACTGAGTTTTTTTACTAATAATCAATGTTTCATATGATGATCCACTAGAATAGGGTGCACAATTTTTCTCATCCATGAAGAAACATAGTGTAAAACATTCACATTTAGAAATAGGGAGTTTTTATGGTTGGAACATGGATAAATAAACCATGTGTCCGATCCATTCACCCCAAATATAATTAAATTAGAGGAACACTATCAGATATCACTATTTTTATAAACAAGTGTCGAAACGTAGAAAACTGTTTAAATGCTTTTAAATACTCAAAGTTTGTTTTAAACTTGCTTGGGACCCTCTATTAACCAAAATTAACCCCTAATAACATATTCGTTCATCCTTGTCCGTCCTCAATGCTTTGGTGGCTTCTTCCTTGTGATTATAGAAAATTCCCTTCATTCATGATAGATTAACTCGAGGAAAGTTGCATATTTTTCCTATTTTTCTTCTTTTTCTCAAATCGTTGTTGGATATATCCCCCTCTTATTGTGTATAACCCAAATTAGATTTTTAGAAAATATATAAGGGTTTTGAAATATGATATATGTTTTTTTAATTGATCTAGTTTTGTGAGGGATTGGTCTCATCTTCCTAGTATTTGTTTTTTAAGGCAATTAGTTTAACCTCAATTCTAAAGAAAGATGTTTCATATGAAGGGAGTAATTCTATTAATTGCTTTTTATTCTTGTAAATTCATTTCGATAATTTATTTATTTTAATTTATCTGTTATTTAATTGGAAATTTTGAAATTATATCATGTTTTTAATGGTGAGTTATATTAAAAACATTTTTTAAAAACCAGTTTTTTTATAAAATACATGAATTGTGATTTTTTATTAAAAATATATTTCTAAACATATAATTATATTTTATTTGATTAAAAAATGTCTTATAAATTTTCATCATTTTTTTTAAATTTATTTAGAGAATCAAAACACATTATAAACCTTGGTTGTGTCAGGAATAGACATGTCACTTAGAGTGTGTGTTATGAAACATGAGATTTTGATTCACTTTAGTGTGAGTAATTCCACTAGAGGTTATAATGGTTGTATCCTCTATAAATATATATTGGGAAATTATTTTTATGAATATTTGGTTCACACATAGTGTATATCCGAATTTTTTTCTTTTTCAATTATGAATGGACATTAATATGATGGATTATTAATTAATATTTTATCACATGTTTTCTCATGATGGAACTGTCATGGATATTTTATCACCATTTTTAAATGATAGAGTAATAATGATTAGTTTCTTAGATGTATTGAAAATATATTTTTTTCATTTATATTTCTTATATTTATTTTTTGTGGTGGATTGGTCATGGTTTCCAGCTCACCCTTTTCATATGGTTCATTGGTATTAGTTATTTGTTTATAATTTTACCTTACAAAGTATTCATGGATTATATTAATTATTAAATAATTAATTATATATTATAATATAAATATTACTTTTATGTAATTTTAATTTTATTAAATTCAAACAAACTAATTATTAAAAACAATTATTTATAATTATTTTAAAACAATACTTTTATTATAGATAGAACATATACAATCATGATATTAGACTTTGTATCGATTCAATGGTGGATTTATATTTGGGATTTCACTAAGATCAAAATTTTTAATTTGGATATTATTATATTTTTATTTTCATTTATTATGATAATGTGGTGTCATCATATATCGCTTCTTCTTCTCTTTTCATTTTTTTCATTTGTAGCATGAATTTTCTGAGGCGATGATTGGCCACATGGAGACTCTGTTATAGAATTGTCGTGAATATTTGTTTGGTTATTTTTTCATGTAATTTAATGATCTAGGATGAATATTTTTCATTTTTATAGTACTCTAGTTTTTTTTTCGTTTTTTCATATATACAAGACTTCTTTCAACAATCTTGTTTCACCACACAACTATGATGGGCTGACTCATGTGGCTTCTCCAATTGACTCATCTATGTTCATTACAAATCACCTACTAAACAAAACTGATATGTATTAATAGTATAATATATAATAAAAATATAACCCATTATTACATGGTGTGGGAGGAGGGTAAGGTTATAGGATCTAGAATACCTATATATCTTTTGAGCTCCCCCACCAGATGATGCATGCATAACCATTTATTGAACCGCTATCATATTACTCCATTTCCTCAAACCGGACCCCAGTGTATAAATTTACAAGGATGTGTACTATTGTATCCCATATCATTGTTCCTTGGATATAGAATGTTTAATGATTGGAATTAGAAAATTGATCCCTCTTTTCGTGGTATTGCAGATGGTTTTACCTACCAATATTTTCTTCTCATTGTACCAAGTCATTTTTTATTTTTTATCATTCCACCTTCATCCCACCAGTTCCAACCTAGAGTCCATATGGCTCAGGGGCCTTAAATTAATTATGTATCATAGGGTATGTGATCTAATGTCCATTAATTTAATGAAGGATTTATAGACCATAGGCCAAATTCCATATCCATAAATATTAATTCAAGTGAATTAGTAAACATATAAGTACTCAGAATTATCCCTCGATGGTTTTATATTATACATCTAACCTATTTTTTTATAGTGCACATACTTCCTTATTTAGATTTTTTATAATTATTGTCTTATATTTCAGTATATTCGATTATCTATTCCATTTAATTCTCTCATAGTGTTTTTACTCTAAAATTACAAATTATGTGTTGATTTTTAGTAATTAAATATTCATACAATGAGTTTAAAAATTTCTTATTGAAACCTAATGTTAAATAATGGATTTTTTTACATAAATAAGACATTGTAATATATTTTATCCTTCTTTAATTTTGTTTTTTTATTTATTTCTTATAACGAAATTATCAAATGAATCTCTCCTCAAATATTAGGTAACTTTTATGGGATTCTTGATTTCAATTCGAAATCTTAGAGCCATGATATAATTTTTCACCACATTGTCATTTATATAGAGTTATTTAAATTTAAATCCCATTAAATTATTGGAAAAAATTTATCTTGTAATTCCATGGATATAAAAATAAAAATCCATTTCCTTTCTATGTTTCTAATTTTCTTTAAGTTTTACACAATCATAATGGGATTCTTTGTCACATTTCAACTCCAAGTGATATTTTTGATATTGTGATCCATGTCTATATTTATATTGTGTACACACATAACTATTTTATTCACATATAAAAGATCATTTTCATCTCATGATGTATTAATAAAAATTTAATTGTAAATATATGATATACTATTGTTAACTCAACTCCCTCTGTTGAGTTAAAATATATCTTCTCAAATATCATCCATCCAAGATTATTTTGTTCTACCATTTTATTTATTATATTTTTATTTATATTCCAATCTTGGGAGTATAAGTTTTTTATCCGAAAAAATTCCATGATAAATATTTTACTGAAAGAAAACAACAGCATTAAAAAAATTTACGCCATATTAAATTATGATTTCCCACCCTTTTCATTATCTTAAAATCCATCTAGTTTTCTCCATTATAATTTAAATCCAAATTTTTAATTGTATTATATTAACTCTCTTCATTCCTTATAATATTTTCAAAAGTACTTTTTATTGCCCATTATGATTTTAGTATTCAATATATATATATATAAATATATATATATTAACACATTAAGAAACTACCTTCCATCCTTCAAAATAAAACTTGTACTCACTCTTGTGTTCTCTCAAAAATATCAATCAATACCTATATTCGAAAATATAAAAATATTTCTAAAATATAATAATGTACGTTAATATTTAATATATATTAATCATTAATTAGTGTTACAAAATTCTAGAATAGAAGTGGAGGAAATGTGGAGACATGATTAAAATATTAGAAAACATTAATGTTAAAAATATTAGAAAACAATTAGGAAAATTTATAAGGTATAGTTATTTATCTTTGTCCTGGAGATTTGAAATGCATGAATGAAAACAACATTCAATGATATAATTGAAATTATGATCAATATGATAGAAATTTTCTCATTTTAGGCCATATGTTCTGTGATTTAAAAAGTAAGCGACAACCCTTTAGAATAAATTATTAGATTGAAAAACATAATATATTATATTATAAAAATAATTCATATCCCTCACATGAATATATTGATAATAGAAAAATTTCTAAATAATGACCAAAAAATATTTCATAGATGGAATGTCACATTAACTGAAGTAAAAGAAAATAAAAACTCAAATAAATGAAAAATGATCAAAATTCATTTAAAATAAAAAACGCAACAGAACATATATTTCAAGTAAAGTTGACAAAAAATTTTCTTTATACAGATATAATTATGATGATAATAGTAATATTAGATAATGGTTTTAACCAACAATATGCTAAAAGATAAAATGAGACGTTACAAAAGAAATTGATAAAAATTGTCAAATTTTCGAATAACAATATTCATGTTTTTATTTTTAGTACACTATCATTCATTGAAACTACGTTGATGCGGTACAATGTTAAAAAAAATTGAGTTCCCATTATAATAAATCGTCATCATCAAATTCCTAAATCAATTTTTTTATATAAATAATAATGTTTAAAAATAAGAATACATTTTAATTTATACAAAAATTTTAGAATAAAAACGTTTAATGTTAACAAGAATGAGTTAATTTTAATAAAGGATAACTTTTGGTTTGTTAACATAAGTACATACTTGACATAAGGATGTGTTTTCTAAAAAGTTTTTGTTATCATCGAGCAGTCTTGTTAACATAATGATGCATTTCACAAAACATCCTGAAAATGACTTATAACAGTTGTCAGTTTATGAAATCATTATGAATCTCACTAAAAATGGTTTTGTTTGATAGAAGGTTGTGTTTGTTTTCATGATTTTTTTTAACATCTACCTGTGTTTGTAAACACAATTTTGTGATTTATTTGATGAACCATTTTTTCAAAAAATAATTATATGTCTGCAGCATTAAACGTTACACAATATAGGGATTTTTCATTAATTTGACATTAATTCACTGCGAGTAACTTTTTAGGTTAATATTTTTTGAGAATTTAGTCGTAATTCATACATAAAAACATAAATATTATAAGTAGACACTTCTACTAACTATACATTTTGTTTTCATAAGACCATAACTCTTTAAAAAGAAATGTGTTATCATTTAGTGTTTTAACTTCCTAAAATTTCCTTCATCCCATACTTGACTCTATTTTTCTTTAAGTCCTATGAAAAACATTTAAAATCATGAGATGATCATAAAAATATCAGTACGACATTAAAAAAATAGAAAACTATTACTCTTGGGAAAACCTGAAAACGATGAAAAAATTATCATTAAGTAATACTATTCACTTTTAAGAAGTAGTAAATATACTTTACTAAATATAATCTCATTGCATACCCATTTTGTAACCAAAATATTACCATAAACCAATTGAAAGAAACATATAAATTGTCAAGGTATCTTGGGACATAACATGTTTAAATGGTTGAATCATATGGAAATCTATCACATGTATCACAAAATTGAATATCCATACGGCCAAATTCCATACCCAATTCATTAGAAGTTATAACGTAAGAACAAATTCTATATTTAACACATAACCACCCTTCATTGTTTTATCATGTAACCACATGTCTTTTGTTTATCATATAACCACATGTTAAATGTCTAAGTACAATTGGATAATCTTAACACATAAAATATTGTAATTATCATCATTTCAATAATAACATTTCATTTTCAATAACAATAATTCATTTACAGTTATTTAAATATTCAATTAGTTTAAAAAAATCAATAACAAAACACTAAAAAGTTAATAAGGGACCTATTTTCCAGCAAAAAAACATTATGGCTTATAATGGAATCCCGATGAAAAAAAACAGTTTCGATGGTAGAGGAGTCATTATCGCCACATGCGTTAAAAAATTCCATATTTTTATTTAGTGAAAGGCTTCATAGAAAAAATATTCCTTTAAAATTAAATTAAAAATCATAGGTTTTTATTATACACTGTATAAAAGAAAGATATATATATTATCAACGAATGCCTCAGTGAATGGAGATTGAGACAATGATGTTTACCATAAGAATAAATCATCACATATGTTCCATGTTCTTCCATAATAATAAATTTATGTTAATTTTTACTAGTTTTAGAACTTTTTTCAAGTTTATTATTCCTTTTATATCACCTATTACCATGTTATGACAATCACATAATTATTGATGTTCATATTGGACATTTTGTTGACCTTCGGTACATGAGTCAAACATGAACTTGTTTTAGTTAAATATTCCTTGTGGTCATAATTATATTATCTCTAGAATATTATAATTTATTTAAATATTATATATATCTAGTATAAATATATTTAGAATAGTCAATTACATTTGGAGATAACAAATAAAATGCATTGTCCATGGACATGGTAGGTCGTACGAATGCTTGAACGCCACATTCCTTTTGTTATCATATTAATGGAATTAAAATTAATGACACATATGTATTTACTAATTATTGTATAATATATAATTTATATGTGTTATATAAGTTCAGTAACTCCATCCACTATACGTTATTTTTATGGAATTAAAGAGTCATATCACTTTGAGGGGGGTGGTAGTCCGCACTTCCACAAATTAAATTATCATATTCACATGTTATGGAAATCATAAGTGTATGTTTTAAATTAAAATTAAAATATTATAAAGGAAATATAAATATAATATATTTCATATTTAAAAAAAATCATAATGTCTACCATGAGAGGTTGTAGTATAAAATTGAACAATCATAGTTTCGTAAGGCATTATTTCATCGTACAAAGAAACAATATGATCGTATCAAGTTGATGGAGGTTTGTATAAGTGCAGTTTGGATCCTTGTCATTAAAATATCCTATTATATTTTGGATACCTATTTTTTATGTACTCAATAAATAATAAGAGCATAGGGAGTGGGTAACGGAAATAAATGAAGTGTACTTGAGAGAATACATTATCTCTAAATCGAGTAACTTCTTTTGATTTGAGCCAAAAGGCTTTCTTGAATTTCCTTATTCACAATATAAGTATTCTACTATCATGGTAGAGATGTCGGGATATATGTTTATCATATTTTTTATTAGATAAGTGGCTTTAGGGGAGTGAGTAAGTAGGTAGTGGTGGTTCCCTTTTATAAGAGGGATGAGGGAACTTTTTTAAAATCATGACATATTATTTTTTTTATAAATTGATTTTTGGTTTCTAATTGTCCCAAACGCATTTATTTAAACTATAATATGGTTTTGGGTCGTATCCCCATAATCATCATATAATTAGACAAGTTTATAAATTTGTAACCCTTATATTTTGGTTTTAATCATTTTTTTACCCTTTTTAATCTTATCATGATATTTTATTATTTATAATTTGATTGTAAATTTAATTAACATAACATGTAAAAACCTTAAAAAAGGAAAATTTATGACTAAATAATAATTTTAATTAACATTTTTCTGAATAAATTATTTTTAGATGTTTTAAAAAAATTTTAAAACTATTTTATATTTTAAGAAGTGCATTATTTAAATATTCTCACTATACAGACATGAAATTTTTAAAAAATCATAACAACATGATTTCATGTAAAAAAATACATTAATATAATCCTAATAAATCATATTAGTCTATAGAATTTGTGCATGTCAAAAATTATTTCATATAATATTTATTTAAATATATATAAAATCATTTATTTGATATTTCACTTAAAAAAATAATTACCATATCACTGATGTGTCCATATTTATGGTAATTATTTAATCAATAAATATTCAAAATAAATAACCATTATTTATATAATTCCATTATCATTTTGTAGACTATTTATTTTTGATAGTTCGTCAATTTTACGTCCACATTAATAGTATTATACTAATAATACATAAAAGAGTGAAATGTTGTCACTTTTGTTTATTTTAATAATAATATCATCACTTTAATGGAAAAAAATACATTAAATGAACAAATTATTACCCTTAAGTGAAATTGGTCTAATTTTATATATATAATAGGATTTTGGACGGTTTTAGGGAAATTTTAGTATCCTGATCATATTTTTTGTTACCCTAATTTACCTGAATTACCGTTAATTTTGATAAATAAAAATTACCAGTGTTATTGTTCATAATGTCCAAAAATAAGAGGTACCTGTTTAAAAAAAGTATACCCTTTGATTCCAAAAAATATAATACATTTTTTGAAATCCAATACACATAAGTTGTAGTAATTATTTTAAAATTGATTCTTGTTGTATAAATTCTAAAACATGTTTTCAAAAAGTAATAACAATCAAATGACAAAGGTCCGTTAATATCAAATTTAAATGTGAAAATACTTCCAATAACAAAAATTCGATTAAATGAAAAAACATTTATGAAATAAATAAGTTAGAATAAAATGCAGTTTTGAATTAAAATGTAGTATTTTTCATTTTGATTAAAAATAATGATTTTATCAGAAATGTTCCTAAATTTCAACTGAAGTAAATTGTGATGTCTTTGTTATAAATAATAATAATATTTCATCAAATTAAACATATAAAATTTAATGAAACTATTTTTTTAAATGTTCTCGATCATAAGGAGGTAAAATGATATTTTAAAAATATTAGATTATTTTAGGCGTAATATACGATTCATTCACATTTTAAGCATCTAAAATGAATTGGATATACAATTAACAATTATATAAAATCATAATAGAGTTAATAATATTCATTATCGACATTAAAATTCCTTGTTGTTAACTACCATTTAAAATAATAATAATATTATTGTATTATTTTTTGGTATAACTCAGTGTTGTGCGCAACAAATGATTTCCATGAAACCCATTGCTATGTGTCAGGTACTCTATCCGAAAAAGAACCATATTTAATGAAAATTTATTATCTTATTGACAAATGTTAATATATATGAAAATTTATTATTCTATAAATACATATTTTGGAAAAACGGTGAATAAAACTACCACTTTAAATTAAAGAAAGACATGTACAATGGTAGCCCGAGATAACACATGCTAGTATTCCATGTAGAAAAAAATGGATATGGATGAAAAACTGGCCATCTATTTATAATGGAGAGTTATAGAAAACTATATCCGGAGTGTTTTGAGAACCAAAAAACCTTAAAATTGTTTTGGGTTAAACTGTATTTAATTTTCCAATAAAAAAGTAAATGGAAAATGTTTTTGATGTTAGGCCCTTTTTCATAAAGTTGAGGAATTTAATTTATGAGAATGGATATGAAAAAAGGAAAAATACTTACATGTCAATTAGAGTTTCATCCTTTAATTAATATCAACCACAAACTTATCTTTTCTCCATACGATGAGTATTCCAGATGACTTGGCCACACCTAAAGCGCAAGAATCAACTTTTAGAGAATCACATAATCCAAAAAAGATAGAATATATATTTTCCCTATCTTTAGAAATTATCCAAAACAAAAATGGTTAGTATCAGATCAGATGATCCCAAAAATAATAAACCTTTATAGAAATAAATACTACTCCAAATTTCCTAAATTCAACAAACAATACCAAAAGATCAACAAAGACCATTAAATAAACAATTGAACATAAAATTATTAAAATTGTCCAACCTAAGATGGAAACTGAATAATCCAAATGATTTGATCACATAGTCTTCCACAATAAATCATAACATTTATCTCCAAATAACATCGACTACACATAAATTGTCATACTTAAAAGTAATTAACCTAATAACATATTCTCCATGACAGGTTAATCATTTTCACAAATAACTGAAATCTCCATTTGTCCACAATAAAAACATACATACTTCAAGAATAATAATATACTGTTATTCCTCATATAAAATCCCATATTTTTCTATATTCCATATGAATTTGGTGTTCCCAATAGAGAAAACATCTTCCAAAATATCATTTATCACTTAATCTCCAAAATAATTTCCTATTCTAATGATATCCATTTGATAAAACATAAATTCCCCAAAAAAATTATTATTGATTGATAATTAAATTAACTAAAATTAATTAGTCATACTAACCAAACACATTATTTAGGCCAGTGTTAGGTGACAAATCCCATTCACACTTCATTTTCGAGATCAATTATTGCATCTTTGTCTGACGCGATGGGAGGTCACATAGTCTGTGAGTTTTCCTTTTTCAAAATCTATATAATTTTATAACATTTACAAAAAAGATATAAATTTAAAACAAAACATAAAATATATTAACCTCAAAGTCTATCTCATACCTCACAAATTTATTTCCAAAACTTAATAACATATAAGTACCTCAAATTCAATAATATTATAAACCCTAAGGAATCTTTAAAAATAAAACCTGAAAAGAAAATATAATTATTCCTCAATTAAAATTTTTATATAAAAAACATAAGGGTTAAAAATACTAGATGTCTTCCACAGAAATCCCATCATTAATACATTTATAAATATCAGCAACCATAGATCCCACACAACACTTCGATACCTAAAATTTAGAAATTTTAATCAAAGAACATTCTACATAACCCTTTATCAATGTTTTTCAATATTATTCTATTAAAATTATTTCCTGTAAAAAAATTCATGCATAATGTCATAAGATTCAATAATGTCAAAAAATGAGCTATGAAATAATTCATACCGTTCATAAGATATTTTCAGTATCCTCATCATCAAAATGAATGGCATTAGGTAATGGTAAACTTATATTTGTATGGTCTTATGGATCCAATTCTGGAACATTCTTCCTTGGACATAAATTTTCATATTGACCATACTCTGCCTAGTTAGAACATTCACTTGTTAACATGAAAAGTACTCCATTACCATTCATGGTATCAACTGAACATATCCTTTTCCAAAGGAATTTTATTCATTTAGAACCTTCATTACCACATCTATTATATCATTCCACGTTGGAATGTAATAAATATGTAATTGTATATTACATGTTACAATACAAGAGGGGGGTGAATTGTATATTCCAAAAAATTTACTTTAAAAATATAAAAATAAAATATTTTAAGAGTTCATAAACTAATAAAATTCACAACAAATACAATTAACCAAATATGTCTTGGATCTGATGAATATGATATGTTGTAATAGATAAAATAAAAAAAAATTGAATTTGAATTAAATACAATGATCAAATTAATAAAAATGTAAATGATTGGACCATACATTATATAGAATCTATTACTACAATATGTAATGAATGAATCTAATTGAACCAATTACAACATAAATTAATATGGATTGAATGAAGAAACAAATTGATTCCAATTCTATTACAAATAGAAGTGGAAATTAAATGTATTACCCTTATTTTATCCCAAATAGTATGGTATCTGTTCTCCTATGTTTAAAGTTTTGTCTTATCACCACCTTGGTAAGACCTCGATACGATGATCGACACGACTATCTTTCTTTCCCAATAATCCCTCGATTAATAATGTAATTGGATCCTCCATCTTTCAAACAATTTAAATCCATCAATATGAATATCAGTAAAATATCTTCCCATCCTCGGAATCCCTCGATTGTAATCCCAATGATCAGACTCACAAATAATAAACAAATCACTTATATAAATACATGAACATCGAACAAGTTATTCACTTCTTGTATTTTCAGTATTTTTTGCATGAAGAAAGAGAGAATTCAGTACATCTCTCTATGGAAATTGATGAATGAAAAAGTTGGGTATTCTAAATCAAATGATACCTTATTTATAGGAAATAGTTTTCAACAGTCATATTTATCTAAATAACATGGAGGGACTTGGACACCTGGCATTACAATGGTCAAAACAAAAAGAATACATGACATCATTTTTATTGGTAAAAACCCATCTAAACAAAATAGTTTTTTGTTAGAAAATAGTAAGTGAAAAGGTATGAAACAATGAGTGTGATTAAAGTGAAATAATTATTTATGTTATGATAAGAGTGTAATGCATTTCTATATTATAGAACATAACATTGTTACTAGGCTTATGATGATAATAATGCATATCGTGATTACAATTTATAACCTGGTTAGGATTCATAACATAGTTATGATGCAGAATATTTAGACTGGTTATAATGCTTGAATTTGATGCATTATAGTATATTACATAACAAGTTTTGGATATATAACTTGGTTATTATTTCTGACTATGATACAATTCCTAACCTGATTACGATGCATGATTATGATGCATTGTTGAACCATTTACGATTCACATAGTAAAGATGCATGTGGTTACAAAGCATGACATGGTTACGATACATTAATTGGTTACGATACATGACATGGTTATGATAAATGTGGTTACGATGCATGTGATTTTGATACAAGTTATTATGATGCAGGTCCTAGTTACAGTATGAGTAATTATGATGCATGGCCTGGTTATGATGTAGCGGATTACGATGAATGAATGTGTTATGATACAGGTTAGTATGATGTATAACTATGTTATTATACAGGCTATTGCAATTCTTATCAACCTATTAGGTTATGTTTTAAAACAACATACATGATAATAAATATATGTGATTACGAAATGTGTGATTTGTGATTTCCAAAACAAATGATTTATGACGAAGTGGAAACATGTTTTGACTCAACAATCACCCCTTTTTGGAAAGAAAAAAATGAAACAGAACATACAATAAAGACTAATCTCACCCTGAGTTTAATAACTCTTTTGAAAGTAATAGTGAATATGACTAATTCCACACTAGGTTTATAAAACTAACAATAGATCGTATTATCTTTACTTTTACTTGAGAGTTATCCCCATTAATAAAATATTCAGGAAATTATTATTTTATAGACTATTCTCCCCCATTTTGATTTTTAAAAATAATAAGGTAATGTATTCAGTTTTTTCAAAAGGATAGAGAAACAGAGCACGA
The DNA here is from genome assembly GCA_963277665.1 of Viscum album. Classification (NCBI taxonomy): domain Eukaryota; kingdom Viridiplantae; phylum Streptophyta; class Magnoliopsida; order Santalales; family Viscaceae; genus Viscum; species Viscum album. The sequence continues at coordinate 577,825,843 of OY728164.1, forward strand.
AACAGTAGAAATTTCATTGAATGAATTAGGTTTTATATTACAATAAGAGTTCACACATCATTATTTACCCTTTTGTTTTTCCAAATGACTAAACATCGTAGGATTAATATTTTTAGCTCTATTATATCCTCCATGAGTTTTTCAAGGTCTTATTGTTGATCCTTCTACCTCTCATCTCATTTGGAAATAACCATTTCTTACATTCAGAGCCTTTGTTCTAGAAGACGATTGATTTCTTCTTGAAATTTAAGCATTAATTCCTGATTTTTAAGCCTTGATTCCCAGTTATGGAAATCATCCAACCTGAGTATCCTCCAATTTTTCCTTTATATATTCAATATCTTTAGATGATACCCCTTTTGAGGTACGAGGTCTTTGAAAATCTTCATTCATTTCATTCAAATTAGAATTAAACTTTTGATAGAGAGTGTTGATTTTATTTACCCCATGTACCAATTTATCCTATTTTGTTAGATGATTCTTGAAACTATCATTATTATTGTAATACTAATTAACAACATTATTGAAATCCTTACTGTGCTATGCAGCACGTTTCCTGAAAATATTGAAATCGGCTTCAAGACATAAAAACCTGACCATCAGAACGATGAATGCGTATGTTCTATCATTACAATTATTTTAAATAATTTCTCGTCAGGATTCAACTTTTGTAATGAAGGGTATCAACATCTCAAATATATTAATCACTTGTTTAATATACTAAATTACCTTCATAGTGATTGTGCTTTCAAAATCTTTGACTTCAGTGTATTGTGGGAGATCACTAAAATGACTCTTAGTGCAGATCACTTGAGCTATTATATTCTGATTATTATCAGATTATTCCTCTTATTTATTTGAATTCGAAATAACATTCATAGAGTTAACCATTTGAGATGATTTCTTGGAAGACTGAGGATAATATGATGTAAAATTAAATGAAGGATATTCTGGGGATTCTGCAATATGACTTCTCTTGTTTTCATCTTCTTTTTCTTCCACATCAATTTCTTATTGTCCCAGTTCTCCGTCCCTTTATTCTTCATGGTCATGTTCTTATTTCCATTATTCTTATTTTTTTATTCTTCTTCATATTCTTGAGGAATTTATGGGGTTTCAAATTGATTATAAAATTGTACGTCCTTCCCTTTTATTTCTAGATTTGATTGAGTCTAAATGGGCAGCTCAATTATTACAATTCCTATTTTTTCATGCTCAACTATTTTGATAAGAGTATAAATGTTATTTTCTTTTGACTATAACATTTTCATCATCTTAATCATCAATTCATCTTTAAAATCCTATGTTTATTTATTTTTATAGCCATTACTTTAGATGGATCCAAACCAAACTGAGGATCCCCTTGTTTCATTTTCTGTTTATTATTTCTCTACTCGGCACCAACCTCATTAGATGCAGCCTTTTGTTTCTTTGATAGCTTGGGAGTTGTAGTCTTAACTACCTCTATTTTATAAAAATTTGACTTGGATGTCATATAATTTTCTCATTACCTTCAAAAAAACCTTTTCATTCTATGAAACCGGATCTTTATCTAACATTTTCAATTAAGTATTGAATCATAACATCAGCTTCCGTATAAAATCATTACTGATTAAGGGCTCCTTTAAGGAAGTCAGATCTGATCCAATTACAGCATTAAACAATATTAATAATTCCTTTAGAATCATAGTGATTATGGTGGTAAACATGATCATCTATGATTTTATAGCAACATATTTGATATTCTTAACTATCAAGAAGATAAACCCCATAAGATTTAACCTTCTCATGTTTACAAAATAATCATGTACATAAACATTTGAAACATTTAATGTTTCCTTTTCACCATTAGTCAGCACCAAAAACACCTATGTCCAGAGGTCTATGAGTCTATTATCCCCTGAAAAATGACACACTTTTCTCTTTTCCTCATGAATCTAAAAAATTGACTCTTTGTAATTAGACATATTAAAACCTCCATCAGCTTCAAGTAATTTTTGAAATGAAATAATGCATCACCCTCAAATTGAACACCAAGAAACATAGCTTTTGTTTTATATAGGTATTATTCTATTTGTCATAAATCATTGAGGTATTCATAGGATCCCATTCTATCCCTATAGATTTATAAAATTCTATCACCTCATCATGATACATATAATCATGATATGAATTCTGTATTTCAACACATATGTATTCCAACCCTTGAAACCATATATACCTTTTTATAGACGAATCCAAATTCACATAAAAATATCAAGAGACTGAACATTAACCTCAAAAGTTCATGCAAGAAATTTTTTTTGTTGAAATTTATTATGGAGATAAAGCAGTAGACACAGTCATGAATGACTAACTTTCACCCTGATGATCTTCCTAATTAAAAAACCTAAGAAGATCTCTGATTATGAAAACTATAGTAAGTCCTAATTATAAACCACACTCACTATTTATAGATCACATGGACTTGAGAGAAAAAAATATGATTTCGATGATGGATATGTTTTTTTATATAGAAATTGATGGTTAGTATTAGATCTAAAAGATCTAATAGACATGAATGATTTGAAATCCTTATGTTTTAATTAAATGAATATTGTATTCATACTAAAATTTATTAGGAATGAAAAGAATGAATTGAGAGAAAACTAATTAAACAACCAAAATATGTCATTGAAAATTTTACATGTCAGTGTAACAAGATATATGTATTGGTTTCATTATATTTTTCATATGAATGAAAACAAATAATAAAAATGTAAAACCTATAATAATTCTAAAACCAATAAAATTAAATTAGTTGGTACTTATTATTTAGTACTATTAGAAGGATCCAATACTGATAGTCTAGTAATGAAAAGGTAATCCCACACAAATAATACAGTACTGATAAAGTATTTCAATGCAAATAGTTTAGTGCCCTTAAAGTATCATTATACTGAGAGTATAATCTAATAATGATAATTATGAAGTTAAAACATGAAACTAATAAAAACATGAAACTGATAAAATTGATATCAATAATAGTGAAACCGATAAAAATAAAAATAAAAATTCAAACCGATTATAGTGAATTCAATTATAGTCAAACCAATTTGTAGTGAAACTAATATTCAAGTATGATAGATAATTAAGAACCAAATAAAGCAATTTAGGTAAAGAAAATATAAATGGAGTAAAACTGATAAACATACAATTGGTAAACATATAGGGTAAAACTGATAAAATTGTGTATAATCCCCCTTTGCAAAAGAGTATCATAATGTAAGGATATGGGTTAAACAAGAAATATATGTTTATGATTACGTTATAGTGATCATTAATTGTTTCGGTATAATGTATTCAAATATATTATAAGATAATGGTTTTGCAATAATTTCAACAAGTTGTTATTCTATTCCGATGAATTCTAAAAAAAATTCTTGAATTTTTGAGTGATCCCTATGAAAGTGATACCTAATATCTATTTGTTTTTATTGTGAGTGTTTTGAAGGTTCTTTACTAGGATAAATGGAACCGGTACTATCAATTAGTATTTGTGTTTTGAAAAAACTCAGTCCATAGACAGTGAGTGTGTGTCTCATCAACAACACCTAATCAAAAAAACTTCCAGTTCCTATATATTCAGCTTCAGCAGTCAAAAGTGCTACAATGTTTTTCTTCTTGTATGACCAGGAAGATAAATAATCTTTTAATTAATGACATGTTCCAGATGTACTCTTTCTATCAATGCTACAACCACCAAAGTTAGCATCTAAATATCATTTTAGAAAATAATAAATTCTCGATGAATAGAATAGTCTTCAATCTGCTGTTCCCTTAATGTAGAAAAAAAATTCACATCTTTTAAATTATATTCTATTATATTAGATTGGTATCTTACACATAAGCACACCGAAAATGATATGTATGTATGAAAAGCTATCATGTTTAACAAAGTTCATAACATAACTCTAAATGTTGTCTGATCCATTGGTTTCCCAGCTTCATCATGATCAAGTATATTTGAGGAACTAATTAGAGTTCTAGTACTTTTAGTGTTGTCATATCCAAAAAAATTTAGTAAGTCTTAGATATACTTATAATTATATATATTCTGTCATCATGGTTTTTGAGATAGTGGAAAACCTAAAAAGAATGTTGACTCACCCATCATACTCATTTCAAACTCATATTTCATTAGATCTACGAATGAATCAGTTAAGGATTATAGAGTTGATCTGAATATAATGTCATCAACATAGATTTGAAGAATCAAAACCTTCTTGTTATCCATTTTTATTAAAATAGTTTGGTCAGCAGTACCTCATTTATAATTGTTTTGTAAAATAAATTTTATGAGTCTATCATACCATGCTCTAGGGGCTTGTTTAAATCCATAAAACGGTTTGGTATGATTAAAAAAATATCAATATGGTTTAAATATTTAAAACTAGGATGTTGTTCTAAAAAAATTTCTCCTTGTAAAAAACCATAATGAAAAGAACATTTTATATCCATTTTAAAAAGATTGAAATTAATGTATGTTGTAAAGGATAATATAATTTGAATTGTTTCAAGTCTAGATATTGGAGTGTAAGTTTCTTCATATTATATTGCTTCTTTTTTATTATAGCCCTTAGCAAAAAGTATTTCATTATTTTATATAATGACTCCATTTTCATCACATTTGTTTCTGGAAACCCATTTAACAATAATTACAATGGTTTACCTAGGTCTTTCAACCAAGGCCCAAACCTGATTCCTTTCAAAATCATTTATTTCATCATTAATCACTTTAATCCAATATTATTCACCTAAGGCCTCATTCAAAGTTTTAGGCTAAAAAATAGATAGAAAATCAAGATGGTCTATTTAATTTCATAAAGAATTTTTGGTTCTAACATGTTAATTTACATAACCAATGATATTATCACTGACATGATTCCTAAGAAACAATTGATTTGGGTTTTTTAAAAAATGTTCATCAATATAATATATAAATTCATTAGGGGTAAATGATTCAAAAACAGTTTATTGATTATTTCCCTTTTTATATGAGTTTTCAACAAAAGGATGATAATCAGTTTTTAAGCATGCATCTGTTAATGTAGGTAAGGATTGTTTAAAAATAAAGGGATCAGTTTCATCAAATTTGACATTCCCTATTTTCTTAATAGTGCAAGAGTTTTTAATGAAAACTCTATAGGTCTTTGAACATAGCATGAAATCTATTATATGCCAACGTTTTTAAAAAATCAGTATAGGTAGAACAACCATTTGTATAATATATAACAATAGTATTCCAAACCATTGACTACAAAGTTGTTGGTATAGACATATCCCAACAGTTATTAATAAACTGTTGGGGTACGTCTTCTTACATCACATTATTCCAATGGTTCTCAACAACAGTTGGTATAATTTATTACCAATGCTTTTACATCATTGTAATATAACTCACTTAATGTATATATCAATGTTATATAAAAATAATTTGTAAAAATATATTAAATTAGACTATACCAACAGTTTGTAACCGTTGGTATAGACTTTTAGAAACGGATTGATGAAACTTTAGGTATACAATCAATTTTCACATCTATACCAATGATTTGGTAAATGTTCACATAGTGTTCCTGCATCTCAAGCAGTAGGTTGTACCAGCCTCCCCTTGTGCAATGGCATGTAATAATAACAATCCTACACATAATTTGAAATTAATTACCTGCAATTACATGGGAAATTAACAGGAATTTAAAAATTCTATACAAAATTAAAAATAATTTCAATAAAGTCAAATATGATCAAAATAATATTCCATTAGAATAACCCAAATTGAATTTCATTAAACTATATAGAATTTAGAATAGCACTGACACACCCAACAAAATAAACCACTAGAAACAACAAATCCCATAAAACAAACATCTTCAAATACACAACACTTGAAAATTTGATCCACGGGGGAGGGGGATGTCTATGGGGATGAGGGGTTGTCCAAGGGGTAGTGTTGTTAGGGGGTAGGGTTTTCTAAGGGGATGGGGTGGCTGGGTCTAGGGGTTGGGGGCTCTCCAAAGGGGTGGGGGTGCCTAGGGTGGTTGGGGCATGTCCAAGGGGGTGGTTTGGAGGATTTCTAGGGTGGGGGATGTACATGGGGATCGGTGTGTCTGGGATGAGGGGATTTCCATGGCTGGGGGTGTCCGGGCGTGGGGGGGAGGGGATATCCCAGGGGTGGGGTGTCCAGCGGTGGGGTGGTGTCCAAGGGTGGAGGTTTTCTGTGGGGGGGGGGGGTTGTCCAGGTGGTAGGGGTTATCTAGGGAGTGGGGGATTTCTAGGGGTGTGGGACTGTCCAAGGGGGTAGGGGTGTCCATCATGTGGGGGGATGTCCAAGGGCCGAGGGGATGTCCAAGGTGTGGGGTGTCCTGGGGTTGGGGATCTTTCCAAGGGGTTGGGGGTGTCTAGGGGTTGTCTATGGGGTGTGATGGCTATCTAAGGGGGTGGGGTGTCAAGATGTGTGTGTGTCAAGGGGGTGGTTTGTGTCTAGGGGGTGGTGCTTCCTACTAGGGTGGGGCTGTCCAAGGGGTGGGTGTGTCGATGGGTGAGGGATGTCCAAGGGATGGGGGTGTCCAAGTGTTTTCCAGGGGTTGTGTGGGATGTGAAGGGGTTGGGGTGTCTAGGGGTGGGGGACTGTACAATATTGTAAGGGTGTCCAGAGGTGCGAGTTGTCTAGGGGGTGTGGGGCTATCCATTGTGGTAGTGGTGTCAAATGGTGGGGGTGTCTAGAGGGTGGGGGTTGTCCAAGAGGGTAGAGGTGTCCATATGTGTCTATTTGGTGTGGGGGTTTTCAAATAGGGTTGGGGTTTACAGGGGTGTGGGGGTCTTCCAAGTGGTGGGGGTGTCCAAGGGGTGGGGTTTGGGTGTTTTTTCAATGGGGTTGGGGTGTCTATGGGGTGGGTATGTCTAGGGGGTGGGGGATGTCCATGTGGTGGGGTGTCTAGGGGGTGTCTAAGGGTGTGGTGGAATTCCACGTGGGTGGGGGTTTCCATGGGTGGGGCTATCCTAAAACGAGGGGGTGACCAGTGGTTGGGGGGATGTCCTAGGGGTGGTGGCTTTCTAGGGGGGTTGGGGTGTCCTGGGGTTGGGGGTGTCCAGGGGGTGGGGTGGTATATATGGGGCTTTCCAAGGGTGTGGGGGTGTCTAGGGGGTGAGTGTTATCCAAGGGGTGGGGGATTTCCAAGGTGTTGGGCCTTTCCATGGGTTTAGGTGTTCCATGGGTGGGGTGTCCATGGGGTGTGTGGGAGGGTTTTCTATAGGGGTCCTATCTAGGTGGCGGGGATGTCCAAGGGTGGGGTTTTACAAGAGGTGGGTTTGTCTATGGGGGTGGGGTGTCCAGGGGGTGTCTAGGGGGTGTGGGGGTTTTCCAAGGGGGTGGGGTGTCAAGTAAGTTGGGGTTTCCATGGTTCGGTGGTCTAGGGTGGTGGGTGTTTGTCCAATGAGTGAGGTGTCTAGGGGAGGGGGTTTCCTTTTTTGGGGGTGTCTAGGGGTGGGGGTGTTCAGGGGGTGGTGTTGTCTAAGGGGTGTGGATTTCCATTGGGTGGGGGAAATCCCTATGGTTAGGGTGTGTACAAGGGGTGGGGGTATAGTGGGGCTGTCAAATGGTGTGGGAGAGGGGTGGGAGCTATCCAAGGCAATGGGCGGGGTGTATATGTGGGTGGAGTGACCAAGGGGTGAGGGAGTCCTGTGGGTGGGGGTGTCCGAGGGGTGGTGGGGTTCTCCAAGTGGGTGGGGTGTCAAAGGGAGGTGTGAATCTGTCACACATATATCAAGTCACCAAAAATCATCAAGTCATGTTTTATTATTTATAGATAAATAAATAATGATAATGTGGCCTACCTAATCACACGTATATTCAGTCACAAAAAATCATCAATCATTAAATTTTCGCAACATCTGTCAAATATTTAATGAATCAATCTATCTCTCATAACCATTACTATCATCACTGTCATCATTAGCCTCATCCCTATCCTCATCGTCATCCCAATCAACATACCCTCATTCTTCAAATCCCTCCTCCTCACCCTCATACTCCGCTTCAGCCTCATCCTCTCCCTCCTCCTCACCCTCCTCCTCTACCTCAAAATCCTCCTCACACTCCTCCTCCACCCCTACCTCATCCTCAGCCTCCTCCCCCCACCTCGTCCTCCCCCAGGTCACCATCATGATCACCACTATAAATACTACCTAGTGCACCATATATTGAATTCATTAATTACATATAATCATCACAAGATGTTATGACCTCCGTTGGATGTGTTGGAGGTAATACTTACATCAGTTTTATAAATGTAGTTTCGACCCTAGAAGATTGTTTTTTTATCTCCACATTCCATTTTCAGTTTTTTCTGCTTGTACATTAACCTAATTGAATCGTTGGCACTAAAATATGTACCTATGTGGGGACAATACCTTTCTGGGACTATACTCTTCCCATGTCGGCTGTGTACACTGTTAGGGTTCTCATATCCCAACACATAATGTACGTGATCATTTCACAAAAAATTTCCAGGTTCATGGGAATAAATGGCCAATAAACCAGCCTGCTAAATATATATAAAGATTATTAAGTTAAATAATATATATTAGAATTTTAAATAAATAAATTTACCCTCATAATATATAGCTGAGTTGGTTCATTATACGAAGTTCCATATTTTTTCCTTCTACTCGAGCAAAACATTTTAGCTTGAGGCACACATAATTCAATATTCAATGTTTTCTTCAACAGTAACAATGAATATTGGAAACAATAATTAAAATTATGTTACCAATAATTAATTTAATAACAAAAATTATATGAAATTTTTTTCAATCAAATAAATTATATACGAAATAATAAAAATTTAATGTTGTAAAGAGAAAATATAAACAACTATCATATCTGCTTTATCTAATGATCTTACATCATAGTACGTCCCAATTTATGGATGTATTTTTTAGCATCAATGTTTTTCATTTATTCAGAATGATTCCTAAATAAATTAATTAATATAAAATATATTATTAATGGAATACATGAATATTTTCATTTAAATACCTCAAATATGTTTAATACCTTAAACAGCTCAGTCATCCAATGGGTTATCATTTACAGATATTGTTATTTTAGAAAATCATCGTCAAAAATTACCACCTATAAATCTGTGAAAAATATTACATGCTAGAAAATATATAACTCATTTTTATAGGTTATCCAATCCTCACCTAAATCCTTTGGACGTGTTTTCCATGCACCATCACTATCAACGAAATTAAACAGATGCTGACACAAAAATTTAAATTAAAATAAAAAATTTATTTCATTAAATACGAAAAGTTCTTCCCACCATACTTCTATCAAAGAATTATCCTTGCCTTAATTTGGTAATTGTCTCCATGATAGAAGGGTAAAAAATTATTTAGGATTAATAGTCAAGGGTTGCAAATAAGCTCCAACATTACTCCCATATTTTTTCAATCATTTAACCATGCTCATTATAGTCCACCATAAACTGCATATGGTGATTCCACGCAACAAGAATTCATGTACACCCCACCCCTTTCTCCTATCATTATATGAATCTATTATGAAATATATAAAATATATTTTATCAATGCACATTATAATGAAAATAAATAATGGTATAATAATTTATTAGGGTTTTAAAAATATACATGCGGTAGTATAATCAATGTATGTCATTGGATTTCCATAAAATATAGGAAAAACCCTATACATGTGGAGTGGGTCTCAATGTATGATCCTTTGGGACAAACTATGGTGGAGTAGAATTCTAAGAAGATGGAGTAAAGAATCTCAGATGGAAGGAAGTAGATTTAAAAGAAGATGGAAAACATAGCAGGTTGAATGTTAGATGGGGAGTGTGAATAATCATCAAATATATTAAAGATGGGTGAGGATACTAAGATGTAAAGGTTGGTGAAAACATGGGAGTCCTAAATATCCTGTGTTTCCCAAATGACACATTGGGAGATATTGGTGGGATTGATGGTATGTTAGTGAGAGGGGCAAGGTCTAATCGGGTACACCGACCAGATCACCTAGCTCTCATAACCCCCCCCCCCCCCCCGTATGAAAACAATGAGTGTTGGGACTACTACTTGGATGCTCATCATATAATCATATCCTAAGAGGTTGGTCCTGAAAAATTGTTAAAAAAATTCATCATATGACATTATTTGTTATTTAAATATATATATTTTAAATTAAATACTCACTATCGGCACTAGTGATGGAATTATCATCTGATCTATTTGATTATTGTTTTACATCATCTTTTTTCATCACCTCACTTCTAATTGGTTTCATTTCTTACATTTTAAAAAAAATATGGAAGTAATTAAAAAAGAATAACTAATGTGCACCCCCAGATACAATATATATGATAGGGAATTGGGGGATTCATGGATAATTTAAATATCCATTGTTTTAGTTGAAGTTTAACGGATATATAATGAATTCATAAATTCATACAAGATATAATTATTAAATTAAATTTTGATAAGGATGGTTATTTACTAATTTGCATTGGTTTATTAAAATAAGTGAACATTAATTCTGAGGCTTCATTTGACAAAATATCCAAGAGAGAGATCATACCGAATTATACCTCTAGGTACTTCAGTAGGGTATATATTATAAATTATTAAACCCATTAGATATTTTGAAATGATAATATAAACATATGAACAATGATAAGATATTTACTACATCCAGAAAGGGTAAATAACTTGTCAATATTATGGAAAAAAATAATTCCTTTAGCCCAAGTAGATGACACTGGTTTCAATAAATGTTTTGTTGAATAAGACAAACCATCATGTTTATTATCTTCTGAATTGTTAAAGGGAGGTCTTAATGTTTTAAAATTTTTATACATGGTTAATAAAGCATTGTAATGTTCACCATGTTAGAAATGATGGTTTCATAGGTTAGAATAATATTCAATTACTTTTGAGAAAATGAAATTCATATAAAATTGAAACCATTAAAACGTAAAAAATATACATAATGGTAAAGAAATATGCAACATATTTGTAATCAATATTATATCAATTTGAATATTTTCTACCTTAACAACCCAAGTCAAGCTAATCCAAAATAATTGCGATCTTTGATGGACGACTCTATATGTTTCCCACCAAATCATTATGTTCACAATAAATTCTGAAAATTGGTCTATTGGAGTCATACAAAGTAATAAATATATTGTTTCCGATTGTAGTAGGGATGATTTCAATTAAATCATCACCGTCCTCAAAAATAGGTTTTGGAATTATTTCAATAATGACACCAAATTCCGGATGAAGATGGTCATTGTCATAAAAAACTGGTTTCGCCATTGATACCAATATGTATTGTTCATTGAAAACAAGATTGAAAGTCATATCAATTAATCAAAATCCACAGTCACCAATAAATGTTCCATTCCTCATCATCTAATCAATCGACCAACATTTCATCAACATGAATCTTCCATGAGAGTAATAATTGAAAATTAATATCATTTTAATGACTCCATAATAACCTACATTTTCAAATCGTCGTCTAATATCTGATGAAAAGACATAATAGTATGTTGTGGCAGTAACCATAACACCTCATGGTGTGTTATCATGTTCTTTGCTCATTATTTGATAATAAATCTTTACCCATTAATAACAATTGATTTATAGTAACGAACCACGATATTAGGTCCAAAATCGACAACTCTTATTTTATTAGAGACAGAGTCAGTAGGGAAAGTCAATACCTAACATATAAAATAGTATTAAACATATTTAAATATTGATTTAATTGATTTAAACAATAATATTTTTACCTTCAATTTTAACCGAGAAAAAAACACTTTACTATGAAAATTATCCCTCCTTCTCAAAGATAAAAAATGATGCTTTCTATTTATCATTATTTTATGTTCCCTATAGATGAATATATGAATATATTAACAAAAATATGTGTAAGATGTATATATTCAGTTTATGTACATGATGTTGTCATTGAACAAATCACCGTTGAACAAAACTTTGCAATGTTCCCTCTCTCATCCATCAAGGCTTAATGGCATCAATTTATTTGATCTAGGAATTCCTCCTATTTAAGGGAGTGATGGAAAATGGGTTCAATTTTTTCATATTGTTATTCATTGTTTCTCATAATTATATTTGATCTTGATTTAATATCAGACATATACATAGAGCAGGTATCCATACATTCATGAGCCAACTAACTATTCGCAATAGAACCTTAGGGATGATTTTTTTTATAGAATATGTTAATGTGTATATATCTCTTTCTATTGGATATATGAAATGAAAAATTAGGTCCTCTGAGAAGTTTTTTATTTTGAATATGGATAGTCAGATGAAGCATGAATGTGAAAATTTATAAAGGAAATATTTTCTCTATCTCACACAAAATTAATGTGTCGTCTACCTATATTTATTTCATGAAATACATGGACAAACTCTTTGAACAATGAAGATTAGTCAAATTGGAATACTGATTAATAGCCACCATTACATTATTGGAAAAAAGATTATGGATTTAAATTGGAACCAACTCATGGATAAGGATGTGATAATTAGGTGTCTTCAAATATTTTAGCTTCAATTCCTTTTTCTTAAACCATTTAGATATGTTGCTTGAATAGCCATTAGGAAAATTAATAGTCTCTAGTACTTCCAGAAATTGTTTTTTTCTCTATGTGTCATCACCTGAGAAGAACATGGAATGTGACATGTATTTTTATTGATATTCATATGATGCAATTCTGTTCTGATGACCCAATCCACCATGTCCTGCCATGACTACAAATCATATTTTTCCTTTCCGATTACATCATGATGAATAGAATGAAACATTTCAAAAATATTTTTATAAATGTTCATTATTTCTAAGAAATGGCGTAACAATTTTTTTTACCAATAAGGTAAATCGAATAAGATACTCCTCATCTTCCAACTGTAACAGGTTTTAGTAGAATAATTTTTTCTCTTTCAAGAATTCATTCGACCCTTACCAATTGAAAAACTAATAATATTTTAAATCATTAAGCACATGAGTTCTAGAAATATGCTACGGGGGATCATCGGTCTCCAATGTATTTTTAAATAATCAGCGATTATATCTATATGTATGGTCAATTGGAAAGAATCATCGATGTCCTATAAAACAAAAACTATAGATATGTTTCAATATTTTTAATTTTGTATTCTTCATTCAAATAGGACAAGATTTTTCTAAAATTTTTCTCCATCCAAACATCATTACATAAGAAGGAAAATCATTGATCTTCTACATAAGCACAACACACATCAGAAATACTTCATTTGGACATGCATTATATGTTCACACAACTGCATCCCAAATAAGTTTCAACTATTTTTTTAAATGTTTCATTTATACGTCTATATCAGTGTCGGGATTAGAAGGTTTAGATATGAATATACTCATGAGAGTAGAAGGTTTTTTCATACAGAACCATGGGTGAATGTTATAAATGTGTATAAAAATTGGCAGTGTGTAGTGTGAGGTAATTATCTTCCATAACAATATAAAACCATCACATGAAATACCCATCCTCACATTACACATATTAGGTGAAAAAATTGGATATTGAGCATCACGTCTCTCCCATGAAAATCCATATACAGGGTGAACCAACTCATCATTAGTTTTAATTCTCTTGGTATCTTTACCTTAAATTTTTATTTATATTTCACCAGACATAAATGATAATATAGTCTTGGGATCAATGGAAAGTGCCTCATTACATTATTCGGCACACAGGATGGTGTTCCATCATCTTTTGGATTCTAGCAGGATGGGAAACATTTTATACAATAATTTTGTTTATCAGTTTCCTCCAAAAATAAACCTCACTATTTTGACAAATTATGAATTTTATTTCATGAAAATCCATTTTCCTCCACTATGTTATATTCCATATAGAGGATTGAGGGTATATTAGCTTTATCTGGAAGTATGTCCTTCAAGCAGGTAAGAATGTAATCGATAAAAGTATCAGAAACCTCATACGCTGTTTTCCCATTAAACAATCAGATAAAAAATTACAACATTTTCATTTTACCACATTGTCGATATACTGCAGTCATGGCAGCATCATTAAATTATTTCACACTGGAAACATCAACATTTTCCTTAGTTGCATCAACTGTGATCATATCAAAGACAACTTGGGTCGAAATCCTTTCTTTTTCATGATGAAGAATAAATGGAAATTGTTTATATAACAAATTCTATAATCTAGTTCTCTCATTTGGATCATCAACAATTTTAGATTTCATTTTCTCCCCATTTTAATACCACACAAAGTAGTTTTCATGAAAACCATATATGGTTATGTTGTATTGGTCTTCTTTATGGATCATCAATGGTATTACAAAACAATTGTAACATGGTTAGTGTCAGAGACCACTATCTGAAGCATTGTGAAATTAAAAATCTAAAAATCACTCCAAATTGTTTTGAAAATCGTGTGAGAACCAATAAGTTTCATATATCCTTCTTTTAAATATTCTACAAAAAATTGATATACATAATTTGGTCAAAATAATTTCAATAAGATTGAAGATTCAACAAAAATATATTTATGTAAACAATAATTGTTCACATTATGTGAAAGCATAACTGATACACTACACTATATGATAATTATATTATAAAAGACAACAAAATACTATATTTATAACTAAATAATATAGATTAATATAAATCCAGGATATTGACGTCGTTTATAAAAAAATACCCTGAATATTATACATATTTAGATAAAATTTATAATATATGGTAGAATTTTGAGATTCCAATACATCTTGTGTCAAGGATAAGGATAGATTTTGAATCCAACATCCGTTAAAGGATATGAATCAAAAAAATGGTCAAGGAATTTTTTGAAATTCTTTGAGAAACTATAAAATTTTGAACAATATATGGTACAATTGTAGAGGAGAATTATTCCAGAGTTGAGTAAATTTTAGATCAAAGAAATTTTATATTTTATTAGATTATTTGAGTGACATTCATAATACCTATTCTGAATAAATAGTAAATATAATCTAAAAATGTTGGTAGAAAGTTTCCCATATAATGAAAATTCATGGTCAAGCATGTGGATCCTTATCCAGGAATGAATAAATGGAACTAAGAGGAGCTTTATGTCCTAAGATGAAGGTTCCATGTGGAAAATAATCATGACTCCATTTACATGTAGATTTTGATTGATGATATTTAAAATGATTTTCTAAATAGTATAATCTTTTACCATTTTAGATATCCATAAAGGAAAGGGTTATCTTGATTATGTAGTCAAATATTCCTTGGTTTATAACTCATTATTTCAAAAATGTGAATATATAGTAATTCATTTATTTGTGCCATAATTTAAGGTGAATTTTTTTTTGTAATTTTCTTATTTATCTAATATGTGAATATACCATGGACCTGATATACAATTTGTAATGATATTACAAAGTTATGTATTTTCATTAAACATACAGAATGTGTAAAGTGATTTTTTAAATAATTTATTCATGTATAAAATTGATATATTTTTAAAATTTAGGAGATTTAATAACACCCAATACCCAAAGTTGATGTATTCATTGTGTTGGGATGTTTAGGGGTGGGGTTATCCAGGGGGTTGGGGGATATACATAGGGGATGGGGGTGTCCATTGGGGTGGGGGTTTCAAGGGGGTGGGGGTGTCTAAGGTTGGGGGAGGTGTCTAAGGGGAGGGGGATGTCCACGGGGTGGGGTGTCCTGTATGTGGGGGTGTCTATGAGGTGCGGTGGTGACTAGGGGGGATTTCTTGGGGACAGGGCGTCTAAGGGGTAGGGGTGTTAATCATGGGTGTGGGTGACTAGAAGTGGGGGTGGTCCAAGGGTTTGTGGTGTGTGGGGGATGGGGGGGTTGGGGCTGTCCAGGGGAATGAGGGTGACCAGGGGGTTTGGTGTCTAGGTGGTCGAGGTGTCAAGTGGGGGGGGGATGTCGACGTGGTGGGGGATGTGCCTGGGGGTGGGGGTATCATGGGTTTTGGGGTGTCCAGTGGGGACTATTGAGGGGGTGGGTGCTATCCATGGGCTGGGGGTGTCCAAGGGGGATATCCAAGGGATGGGGGTGTTCCTAGGAGGTTGGGTGTCTAGGGTGAGGGGGCTGTCCAAGAGGGTGGGGTGTCTAGGGGGATTTCCATGAGGGTGGAGGGTTGTATAAGGGGTGGTGTGTCCAAGGGTTGGGGTGTCCAAGAGGTGGGGTGATGATCTCGGGGGCTATCAAATGGGGGGGTCCAGGGGTTGCCTAGGTGGGTGAGGGATATCTATGTGGGTAGGGGATATCCGAGGGGGTGGTGTTTCCAGGGGTGGGGGTGTCCAAGGGGTGTGGTGGTGTCTATGGGGGTTTTCCAGGGAGTGGGGGGATGTCCAAGGGGGTGGGGTGTCTAATGGGTGGGTGGTGTCCAGGGGGCTATGTAGGGGGGGGGGGGTTGTCCTTAGGGTGTGGGGTGTCTGGGGGGTGGTGTGTTTAGGGGGTGGGGTGGTGTTCAACAAGGGATGTCCAACGGTGTGGTGGTGTCCAGGGGGTTGCGGGTTATCCCGATGGTGGGGGGTTTTCCATGGGGATGGGGTTGTCCTTGGGGTGTGGTGGTGTCCTGGGGGTGGGGGTGTCCAGGGGGAGGGTGTGTCCTAGGGGTTCCGGTGTCCAGTGTGTGGGGGGACTATCCAAGGGGTGGGAGTCCAGGGGGTGGGGGATTTTCATTGGGGGGGTGACCAGTGGGTGGGGGTGTCCAAGGTGTAGGGGTTGTTAGTGGATTTTTTTTCCAAGGGTTGGGGTTGTCCAGGGGGTGGGGTGGTGTCCATGGGGGTTGTCCATGGGGTGGGGATATCCAAGTGGGTTTGGTAACCAGGGGTGGAAAGCATGTCCAGAGGGGTGGGGGTTTTCCATCGAGGTGGGGGTTCCCAGAGGTTGGGGGTGTCTGGGGGTGGGGTCGGTCCACGGGGTGGTGTGTGTAACGACACGAACATTTTAACAAATATTGTTTCCTAATTTTTTGTGTTATTTTATAATAAAATTAAATGTTTCATTTGATAAAATGAGTATAATTAAAATAAGACTATTGGGTTTTGACTGTTATATGATCGTTGGTCAATATGACCACTAGAAACTAAACGTTTTGATTATTGTTTATAAATAAATGTAATCTTGGTTAATTAATATAAAAGGAAGATTTGATGGGATCACCCAGTAGTCTTGGACCGATGGAAGTCCATCTAACAGAACTTGGTAAGGAGGTAGCACCACTGGGCTTTGCTCTGGACCAAACCCAAGCTGAACATCATTCTGTTAAGCGATAACGGAATCGCCTTCACAAGAAGTTCAAACTGATAGAAATTACAACACGTGTGATGTTGGCCGAGCCTCCCTCGGATTCTCTCACCTTAGCACACCTTACACTTAGGTCCTATGCTGGTGTGATAAGGGTCTATGTAAGGAGACCGTAACTACCTTATGTAATCCTTTGTTTTAAATAAAAATTTTAATTTCATCTTATAATGATTTTTATTAATTTTGAAATGACCGGATGAATATTGTATGCATATTTTTGATGAATTTTAGAAAAAATATATTTTAAAAATGTTTATGTAAACCTTAAATAATTAAAAATGTGTAATTATTTTCAAAAAATTGTCTTCCAAAATTATGTTCAGTACAAAATTTAGTGTCTAATAAGATCACCTTGATTTTTGATGAATAGTAAATTATGAATAGTGATTTTATGCTTAGGATTAGTAATGTGACCAAATGGATTAGTAATATTACTAAAAGAAAGTATAATATAATCTAGGCACATTGATTAAGTAATGTAATTCAATAAAATAGGTAAATAACTGTTTCAAAAATTGTTAGTCATGTATTAGTTTTTTCGGGTGAATAGTGTTTTTAAATTAAAATTTAAATTAAAAATATTTAGAAAATTATTTTTATAAAATGGATTTCATTTTTGAACTCATAGCATCGATATTATGTTAAGGTAATTATTGGGGATTTTTCTAAAAAAATGTATTTTCGGTGAATAGTATATTTATTTTAAAATTAAACTAAAAATATTTAGAAACTTTTTTTTATAAAATGGAGTTCATTTTTGAAATTTTAGCATTGATATTTGGTTAAGGTGAAATTTTGTGATTTTTCTGTGAAAGTTGAATTTTCAGTGAATAATAAAAATACAATTTTAGGGTTTCGGTATGTTTAATGACATCATAACTATGTCATTATGATTTCATGAGATATTTTAACGGTTTCCCGACCAAAGTTGAAGAATTATTGTATGGGGGCCCATGTGGCCTAAATCCATGGTATATACCATGGGAGAGCCCATGGTTTTGAGAAAACCACTTGTGAGGTGTCCCTTGGCCATTAATGACTTGCCCCTCACATTCCCTATAAATACCCACCATTTCCTCCTTTAGTTTTCACTAACAACTCTCCCCCCAATGAATCAATGGTCTCATTAACTCCCAAGGACAACTCTCAAGGTCCCCCAAGCCCTCAAGGTCCCATGATTTGAGTTTTAAAAGTTATGTTTTAAGGTAAGGGATCTGACCTCTCTCTTTCTTTTTTAAGTAATCTCTTTTATGTCATTTCTCTTATGCTCCATATTCTTATGTTGGAGGATATCATTTTATATTCATCTTACTACCATATTCATGTTCATATGATGAGATACCTCCTCTTTCCCTCATCAATTCGTTTTAAGAATGTTTAAGTGACGTCGTTAGGCTGCCGAATTTTTAAGGGTTTCTTTCACCTTTCTCATTTTTAAAAATTCTACTTTCATATCAATTCTTTCAAGTTCCTTTTTATTACATTATGGTATGATCTCTATATCTATCATATATAACTATTATGTTCATATCATGAGATACCCTATTTGATCTCATCAATTCATTTTTGTTGATGTTTAAGTGACGCTGTTAGGCTTCCGAATTTTCATAAGAGAAATATTATTTTTGTCATCATTTCATGTTCTTAATTTCATATGGTATATCATTCAAAATTCAAAAAAATGTACTTAAATATCTTATATTATGTCCCCCTACTATTTTATATATCATTTATGAGCGGGTGACCCATGTCCCCTCTCTTTCCAATGTTTTCTATAACACTGAAACATAGCCGTTATGCTGCAGAATTTCCGTCTCAAAATGTCTCTCTCTTACCCTCAAATTATTTTATTTTATTAAGTGAATACTCAAAGATATTTCTTCTAAAGGGGTATTCACATATATACCAAAATGTTTTATTTTATATTGTGTAATTTACATACATGAGACCCGCATCATTTTCTGTGGGTTTAAAGTGACATAAAGATCATGTCATTAAAGCAGTTTTCAAAATGTTATGATTATGAAATGAAACCCATTTCTTTTATTCTATATGGGTTGTTAATTAAATGATTGATTATGATTTATGTGTCTCACATGATGATAAATAAAAACTTAAGGGTACGCCCTGATAGCGCTCCAGAGCATTGGGTAGTGACTTAATCTCTAGGGATGACCATTTAGACTGATAACTTGGTGAATGACCTACGTAATTTTTTTGACACCTTGGGGATGGAACTTGGTGAAACAGAAATGATTATATTTGTAAAATTTTGTAGCCACATCTTCATGTTATGAAAAACGTTATTTTTTATTATTATATGCCTCATGATTTCTTTCTCATGACTTGATGTTCTTTTCATGACTTTATTGATGTATCTCATGTTCACATGTTAAATGTTTCCCTTGTTTCCCTTACTAGGCCTTCTGTTCACACTTTCTATTGATATATGTCCCCAGGTTATGATATGTAGTAATGAACCTAGGATGAACATAAGGAGAATCCTTTCAAGTGTTTAAGAAGAATGTTTTATGTTTTCATGTTTTGAGTTCCTGGTTTCCAAGACACTAACCCTTAAAGATCCTTGGTTTTGTATAATGTAATGAACGTTTATGTGATAAAAAGGCGGGATGTTATAGTTGGTATCAATGGATGGTTTAGTTATTTATGGATATTAGGATATGAAAGCTTTAGGAATAATCCTTTAAAAAATTTATATATAGGGAATCTTCCTGGTATTTTGTTGAGTATCGAGTAAGTTGTTGCCAAGGAAATACATCTCTGTCTAGATTCGAGCAGGTAGAGGTAGCTCTGGCACAGATGTACATATGGGTAAAACCCGAAAACACCTCTTTGAGGTAGACTCAAATTTGAACTGGTACGCGACAACGGTCCTTTCTGCACTCTTGGTTATGACACTCCTGAGGGATATGCTTCGGTAAATTCGTAATCTTAATATGAACCATTATTAAAGGAACAAAGATAAAATAAAATAAATATTCAAATAAGAATATATAATCATGGATAACCTAGATTGGTACCTAGGGGATCACAAGTTAGGGTATACTTTTATTCTACATGTTTATCCTTCTATTCTTTAAGTTTCCTTTTCATGATTATTGGCTAAGTATTTAGCCCCCTAATTATAAGTTCTTTTCTTAGTTAATTGCAGGAAATGGAAGAGCATGTCCCAACAACCAATGTGATAGGAAATGTGACGATTAGCCCATTAATGTGACAAAGATTAAGAAAGATCACGTTGAACACATTGGGATTATGCCAAACCAGCTATGAAAAATCACAATTAATAATTGGTACCTAGTTGAATGCCTAAATTCATCACGGAAGAATAATTCAAAGTGTCAAGGATGTTCTTCTGATAAAGTTGATAAGGGAAAGAAGACCCCATTTCTTTTTTTTTTGAAAAAAGTGTGGGAAGAGGCACCAAGGATAATGTCACAAAGGAACTGGGGGATGTTTTAAGTGTGAGAAGATAGGGCATAAGGTAGCCAATTGATTTAAAAAAATGGATAATGTGATGAATGGAGATAAGGTTCGATCTAATGTACCTTATACATTTCGATGTCGTAAATTCGGAGATGTTAGACATTATCCATGGAAATGATCTCTTGTAATGGATGAAAATCATGATGAGAATCAAGAATCTTCGAGGACAAGGGAAAAATGAAAGTCTAATGCTGAGATGGATCATGATGATTGAAGTACATGTACCTTCTTTGCAATACTTATCTATGTCATGTTGTATTTTAGTACGTGCTCCATGAGCATATCTTTTATGTTTTCTAAGATCATCAAGTCACTACCTAATATGATTTTATATAATTATGTAAATAATCTATTCTTTTTTACCACATGTTGATGTAGTGAAGTTTTTCTTCTTAAAAAAAGGGTGATTAGGGGATTAAAGATGATTATTATTTTGGAAGACATTCACTATTTTGGGAACCCTATTTGATCAAGGAAAATAGATTACTATGGTAATTTCTTTGAGGAGTAAATATTTACATATATTTTTAAGAATATATGAATTTAAAGTGGACTTATAGTAATTTAGGATACTTATGGAAATGATTAACCTATCATGGGGAAAATATGTTTAGGTTAGCTTCTTTTGTTATAAGATGTTAGGAGAGGTTGATGTTGTTTGGAGATGAATGATGAAGTTTATTTTGGAAGAATATGTTATCAAATACCTCTTGTATTTGGGTTTTAATCTTTTTTTGGTTTATTTTGAGGAATTTCAACAATAGTTATTTATGGAATGGTCTATGATGAACTTTGGGTAGTACAGTGGAATTTTGAAGATTTAAAGAAGATTATATTCATATGGGATTCTTTCTTTTTGAAGTGTTGTTTTATCTTACCATTTCTATTTTTGGGATAATAGAAGAAATAGATAGTTAATCTTAGGTGGATTATGTGATTCTCTGGAAAATGATTCTTGTGCTTTGATGAGACCAAGTATTTTTTAATGCTCATCGTTTGGAGAAAAAAATTAGTTTTGGTAAAAACTTATTAAAGGATGAAACTCTACTTGAAGGTAGGTTTCTTTCCTTATGTTTTTGTTCAATGTATTAATGGAATTCATCAAAATTATGAAATTGAACGTAAAATGAAAATGTTATTGGTTTAAATTTCATCCTTGGTAATCAAAGACTGTTTACACACATCATAAGTTTGTGATTTTCTCATGGTTAACCTTCTCCTAATCAAGTTTTCTATTACTCTCTCTTAGAACGTGACACTTTGTTTTCTCCTCCTTGTCCATGTTGTCCTACATGGAATCCTAGAATGGGTTAACTCGGGTGGGATTTTCACTTCCCTTTCTTTATTTTAAAGTAATAGTGTTACTGACTATTTTTTGATGTCCGACTTTCAATGAATTTTCCAATCCCAGTTTTAAAAATTTTGAGGATGCAATTTCTTAAGGGGGGAAGATTGTAACGACCTGAAATTTTGAATAAATATTGTTTCCTAATTTTGTGTGTTATTTTATACTCAACAAAACTATTTCATTTGATAACACGAGTATAATTAAAATGAGACTGTTGGGTTCTGACTATTATATGATCGTTGGAAAATATGACCGCTAGAAACTAAACGTTTTGATTATTGTCTCTAAATAAAAGTGATCTTGGATAATTAATATAGAAAGAAGATTCGATGGCCTCACCCAGTAATCTTAGATCAATCGAATCTCATCTAACAGAACTTGAGAAGCAGGTAGCACCACTGGGATTTTCTCTGGACCAAACCCAATCTGAACTTCATCGTGTGAATTTAGAACATAATTTCCTTCATTATAAGTTCAAACTGATAGAAATTACTACTCTTGTGATGTTGGCTGAGCCTCCCTCGGATTCTCTCACCATAGGACACCTTACACATAGGTCATATGCTGGTGTGATAAGGGGCTATGTAAGGAGACTGTAACTGCCTTGGGTAATCCTTTGTTTTAAATAAAAATTTCAATTTCTTCTTATGATGAAGTTTATGAATTTTCAAATGACCGGATAAATATAGTATGCATATTTTTGATGATTTTTAAATAAAGGATATTTTAAAAAAATTTACTTAATCCTTAAATATTTAAAAATGTGTTATGATTTTCAAAAAATGGTCTTCTACAATTATATTCAGTACGAAATTTAGAGTCTAATAAGATCAAAATGATTTTTGATGAATATTAAATTATGAATAGTGATTTTATGCTTAGGATTAGTAATGTGACCAAATGGATTAGTAATCTCACGAAAAGGAAGTATTAATATAATCTAGTCACCTTGATTAAGTAATGTAATTCAATAAAACAGGTAAATAACTCTTTTAGAAATTATTAGTCAAGTATTAGTTTTTTAGGGTGAATAGTTTTTTTAAGTAAAAATTAAATTAAAAATATTTAAAAAATTATTTTTATAAAATGGATTTCATTTTTCAACTCAGAACATCGATATTATGTTAAGTTAATTTTTGTGGATTTTTCTGAAAAAAATGAATTTTCGGTAAATAGTGTATTTATTTAAAAATTAAATTAAAAATATTTAGAAAGTTATTTTTATAAAATGGAGTTCATTTTTGAAACCAGAGCATTTATATTTGGTTAAGGTGAAATTTTGGGATTTTTCTGATAAATATGAATTTTCAGTGAGTAGTAAAAATATAGTTTTAGGGTTTCGGTATGTTTAATGACATCATAATTTTGTCATGATGATGTCATGAGATATTATAATGGTTGGCCGACCAAAGGTGATGAATTATTGTATGGGGGGACCCATGTGGACTAACTCCATGGGAAATACCATGGGAGAGACCATGGTTTTGAGAAAACCACTTGTGAGGTGTCCCTTGGCCATTAATGCCTTGTCCCCTCACATTCCCTATAAATACCCACCCTTTCCTCCTTTAGTTTTCACTCCCAACAATCCCCCAATGATTCTCTGGTCTCATTACCTCCCAAGGAGTCCTCTCAAGGTTCCCTTAAGCCCTCAAGATCCCAACCATTGAGTTTTAAGAGTTACATTTTATGGTAAAGAATCCGACCTCTCTCTTTCTTTTCAAGTAATCTATTTTATGTCATTTATTTTATGCTCCATGTTCTTATGTTGGAGGATGTCCTTTTATATTCATCTTACTGCCCTTTTCATGTTCATATGATGATATACCCCCTCTTGCACTCATGAATTTGTTTTAAGAATGTTTAAGTGACGTCGTTAGGCTGCCGAATTTTTAATGGATTCTTTCACCTTTCACATTTTTCAAAGTTCTACTTTCATGTCAAGTCTTTAAAGTTCTTTTTTATTACGTTGGGGTATGATCTCTATATCTATCATACTGAAATTTTCTGTTCATATGATGAGTGACCATATTTGATCTCATCAATTCATTTTTGTTGTAGTTTATGTGACGTCGTTAGGCTGCCGAATTTTCATAAGAGAAATCTTATTTTTATCTTCCATTCATGTTCTTAATTTCATATGATATTTCATTAAAAATTCAATACCATGTTCTTAAATCCATTATATTCTGTCTCCCTACTTTTTTATGGATCATTTATGAGTGGGTGACCCATGTCCCCTCTCATTTCAATGTTTTCTAAAACACCGAAACATAGTCGTTATGCTGTAGAATTTCCGTCTCAAAAAGTCTCTCTCTTACCCTCAAATTCATTTAATTTATTAAGTGTATACTCAAATATATTTCTCTTAAATGGGTATTCACATATATACCGAAATTTTCTATTTTAAATTCTGGAATTTACATACATGAGACCCACTTCCTATTCTGTGGGTTTAAAGTTACATAAAGATCATGTCTTTAAAGCAGTTTTTAAAACGTTAAAATTATTAAATGAAAACCATCTCTTTTATGCTATATTGGTTGTTTATGAAGTTATTGATGATTATATATGTGGATCACATGATTATAAAGATAAATTTAAGGGTGCGCCTTGATAGCGCTCCAATGCATTGGGTAAAGACTTAATCTCTAGAAATGACCATTTAGACTGATACCTTGGTGAATAACATTGATAATTTTTATTGACACCTTGGGGATGGACATTGGTGAAACAGAAATGACTGTCATTGTAAAATGTTGTATCCACATCTTCAAGTTATGAAAAATGTTAATTTGAATTATGATATGCTTCATGATTTCTTTCTCATGCCTTAAAGTTCTTTTCATGACATTATTGATGTATCTCAAGTTCACATGTTAAATGTTTCCCTTGTTTCCCTTACTGGGCCTTCTGCTCACCCTTTCTTTTGATATATGTCCACAGGTTATGAGATGCAGTAATGAACCTAGGATTAACATAAGGATAATCCTTTCAAGTTTTTAATAAAAATGTTTTATGTTTTCTTGTCTTGAGTTCCTGGTTTCCAAGACACTAAACCTTAAAAATCCTCGGTTTTGTGTAATGTAATGAACGTTAATGTGATAAAAAGGGGGGATGTTATAGTGTGTCTAGGGGGTTGGGGGATTTACAAGGGGGATGTGTAGTCAAGAGTGTGGGGTTGTCCAATGGATGAGGGTGTCAAGGGGTTGGGAGTTATCCATGGGTGTGGGGGCTATCCATGGGGGTGGGGGAATCTAGGAGGTGGGGTGTCCCTGGGGTTGTCCAGGGGGAGGAGTGGGGGTTCTCAACAAGGGTTGGGTGTCTAGGTGACTATCTAGGGGTGGGGTAGTCCATGGGGGTGGGGGTTTCTGAGGGATGTGGGTTTTCCATTGTTGTTGGGTGTCCAGGGAGGCAGTCCAGGGTGTGGGGTTGTCCAGGGGGTGGGGTGTCCAGGGGGTGGGGCGGTGTCCATGTGGGTTGTCTAAGGTGGTGGTTTGTCTAGTGGGTGAAGACTATCTAGGGGTGGGGTTTGGACAAGGGGGTTGGGGTTGTCCAATAGGCTGCGTGTTGTCCAAGGGGGTTGAGGTGTCAAGGGGGTGGGGGTGTCCTGGCGGTGGGGTGGTGTCTATGGGGGGTTATCCATGGGGTGGGGGTGTCCATGTGGTGGGTTTGTCCGTGGGGTGGGGTTTTCCAGGGGTGGGGTGGTGTCCAGGGGGTGTGAGGGTTGTCTTGGGGGGAGGGGGTGTCTTGAATGGTGGGGGTGTTGAGGGGGTGGGGGTGGAGTCCAGTGTGGTTTTCCAATGTGGTGGGGGTGTCCTGGGGGTGGGGGTGTCGTAGGGGTGGGGGATATCCAAGGGGGTGGGGTGTCCAGGGGTTAGGGGTTTGTCTAGGGGGGTTGGGTGTCCAGGGATTAGGGGTCTCCAGGGGGTAGAGGATTGTCTATGGGGGTGAGGGGTGTTCAGGGGGGTGGGGTTGGGGTGTCCAATAGGGGTGAGGGGTGACCTAGGTTGTGGGTGATTTCAAAGGGGGTGGGGGTGTTTTGGGTGTGGGGGTTGTTCAGGGGGGTGTAGGTTATCCAATGGGGGTGTCCAGGGTGTTTCTATGGTGGCATGGGTTGGGCTATCCATGGGTAGGGGTGTCTAGGGGGTGGGGTGTCCAGGGGGTTGGGGTGGGGGTTTTCAAGGGAGGTAATACCCATATAATTTCTTTAAAATTACACGTTCCCAATCCAACCAACATCACAATTCAAATCTTTCGCCCAACCAATAGCTAATTCATCCTCAATATCACTATCATTTTCATTATTCCTTGAAAAAAAGCTATAAATACAAAATCCAAATCCAATTTTCATCTTAATTAAGGTCCATATAAACTACCATGTCAAACCACTAAGAAACGGAAAACAACCTACTACACTACCCCAACCATCCCCAATCCCATTACATGGACCATCCTTATATCCATTACCCACCTCAAGCCCGTATAAAAAAACAATCCATTTACCATCATTGAGTGGGGGTACATCTCACCAATACCTCCACTAGTTCATATGGTTCACGATCTCTAAAAAGAATAAAGGGATATAAAGACATCAAAAAAGGGGTATTCACAAAATCATGACACTTGAAGTGTTAAAAAAACCATAAACAAATCAATGTGTTCACTATTCCATTCCACATACCACGTGGACCTTTGGTTTTGGCCAAATCAGAACACAAAAGAAAAAATAAATGCAGAATGATAAAACTAACGTAGAAATTATAGATTTGAAGTGTAGGAATGAAAAGTTTCATGATTGAATACGGATCTATTAGGTGGAAGGAGTTTCACAGCATAAGTTGAAGATAGATATTTGGGAGAGCTTCAGTTTAGGGTTGAAATTTCACAAATGGGGGAATTGATTCTTCTCTGAATTTGGTGGAAACAATTCAGAACTATTTTAAAAACCCATAGGGAAATCTATTCTTTACTAATATTTTTAATAAAAAAATTTTATAAATTAGAAAAATTAATGATTTCTCAATTGTTTGAGTAAACTATTGGGAAATATTCATTCTAAAAATAGTATACCAAATGTTTCAACAAACCATTGGGAATGGTTGCTATAAAAATAGTATACCAATGGTTTAATCAAATCATTGGCATAAAAGGATTAGGAAAACTCAATTTACAAAAGTGGTATATGTGAAATAACTTAAAAGGATTCCTTCATCTGATTTGGTTGATAATTTATATAAATTATCTTTATTATTAAATATGAATACTTTTCATCCAAACACTATAAAGTAAAAAACATTGGATTTTCGGCTAGTCCAAAATTCATAATGTTCTTTATTAGGAAAATGCCTAGTTAAAAAGGATTTATAGTATAAAATGTATTGAAAACAACAGAAACCCAAAAATTCAAATCAATTGAGTTTTCAATGAACCTTCTTCATGTCATTTCCTAAAAAATATGATTTCCTCATTCAACAACACCATTTTTCAGGGGTTGTTAGTAAAGAAAAGTTATGATTAATACCATTCATACTAAAAATTGTTTTAAAATACAAATTTTAAAATTTTCCACCATGATCACTATGAATAGTTATCAGTGGTAGGTTTATCTAATTTTTAACATAGTCTATAAATGTTTTGAAATGGAAAAAGGATTAAAATTTAATTGCTAGAAAATAGACCCATGTAAATCTGGTTTGGTAATTATCTATAAAAAATACAATGTATTTCCCTACAATACTTCTAATTTGTATAAGAATGAAAATATCCATGTTCACTAACTATAATTCATTAGATGTTGAAACATCATGATTTATCTAAAGGTGGTTTTATGTTTCATTCTATATTGAAAGGGTCACAAATGTTTTATGAATCATATATTACATCCAGTAGATCCTTAAGAATTATTTTCAATGAGAGTTTACAAAGGTTTCTAAGGTTACTTTGTGATAAAATTCTATTACATAACATTGATTGGTCTTCCATTTAACATAAGAAAGATAGATATTTTCACCCAAGGTCTTCTATGTGGATATTATATACAATATCATACCTATGGGATGAAATGACGAATTCAACCATGGAATTGTGAAGTAAACATTTATCATTACTAAAATACTAAAGGTAACATTCATCAAAAAGTTGAAATGTGCTTACAAGTTTTTTTTAAAACATTTTACAAATTTATTTTTGAAATTAAATCTTTTCCTAAATGAAAAAATATTACTTATACCAATGATCTTTCATTGAAAATTAACTCCGAAGGTTAATATTCCACCGTTCATTTTAATAATATTTTCAATGAAATATTTTTTCCCATCATGTGTCTAGAAAAACCATAATCCATGTACCAGCATTTCATGTTGTTTTTATTATTCATGTTTCATGAAAAAGAAACAACTAGTTTTTTGTATCCCAAACCTGTTTGGATACGGAAATGTTAGATAAAAGAATTTTAGGAATCCAGTTTTTTTTCAAAATGATATTTGTGAAATTATGAAGATTTAGTTTTATTATGAGATTAATGTATTTCTCAATGTCCACCACATTGACATTTTTAACAGAATGGGGAACTTTGAGGGACAAAATAGTTATGACTAAAAATCAGTTTTGAGGGACTCTAACCAATTCAATAACTATTTATAAGAAGAAATATTAGAGAATACATTTTATCAAATTATTTCCTTTCCATGGTTATTTTTGATAAAAGTTTATTTAAAGAAAATATTTCAGATTTGAGCCTAATGATTAAATTATCATTCTCAGAAGAATTGTTTATTGAATTGTTTTAGGTTTAAAAAAACATTTATCATTAAATCAAGTTTTTCGAAGTCTGTTAAATGTTTATCCTACTCAAAACATACTTCCATAAGTTTTTTTGAAATATATTCCAAATAAAATATTTTCAAATCAAAATATTTTCAAATATATGATACGTATTTTGTAAGAATATATATTTTAGAACTTTTTATCAAGATTATTATTGGGTTATTAATTTTCATTCTCAAGTAAGTTGGAAAATATGGGTAATTCTTCAAAATAAGTTAAATTGTCGTATAATGAAGAAGATTGTTAATCTAAAAAGTAAAAATATTTCTTATCATGGTAATTTTCATTTAATGTAAAATTTGAAGGAGATTCATCATTGTTTACCTTAGCCATGAAATAATTATTTTCAATAGGTAGTCTATCTATGAGTCCTATATTCGCCTGACTAGAAGATTTTTATTATGTGGATTTTTTTACGAAATCACCACCAATATCAGTCCAGGTATAATTTTACTTCAAATTTTTTTTATTATGTGACACAAAATACTTTTTATTTTCCATTTCTGAATAATTATCCTTCCTGTATTTTCTTTTTAGTATAAGAGATTTTGGACTTATATGACCTCCTCTTTTACATTCATAACTTTTTAATTATGAGTGTTTCATTTCCTTCCTATATTATTTTGTAATTTGTATTAAAAAAATTTCATTCCAAAAATCTTGTCCATATCTCTAGCATGATTGGATAACTCATTATCTGAATGATCATTATCACTCGATTTTGTAAAAAAAAACAGATTTCTTAGCTTTGGATCTGTTATCCTTTCTGACATTTATCCTTGTATGTAGTAGTAAAATATATACTCCCTTTACCAATATTATTATTATTGAAATTATCATCTCTTTTCATTCTTGTCTTGTGAAGAAGAAGAGTTCCAAATAACTCATCAATATTGATTTGAGTAACCCTCATATTCACATCAATAGTTGTCCTTTTTGACTCCTACTCATTTTTCATTACATAAATTATCTGGTCCACATGTTCTTCGTCAGGAAGACCCCACTGACCCATATATTTAAGGATCTTGATAATTTTCATATATCTTTGTTCCACCATGCATACAGGTTCTCCATAAGGAAAAACAAACTCATGATATTTTGCTCGAAGCATGGCTATTCTTATTTCTATAACATTAGATGTACAAAAATGTATGACCACAAATTTCATCTAGAAAAAATTGGACTCTTCACTTGAGGATGTCTGATTATATATATTCAGGGTCATGGAATACACAAAAGTATTGTGTGCATTGTAGTTTAATTCACATTGTTGTTTCTCTTGCTTGGTTATGGTTCTTATTTCCTTGTCTGAAATTTTATATTCTCTAGAAATCATGAAAAGTTTTTCAACTCCAGTATTAATAAAAAACCATTCATTTGATCTCTCTTTGCTCATAATCATTCCCATAAATTATAGGGGGTCTATTCGGATTTATTTTGTCAATTGATCCAATATTAATTCATTTCATCTTATAAAACAAAACCTTTCTATTCCACACATTAGAGTAGTAAGTAATTATAAACAAAAAATTTGTAAATGAAATAAAATTTTCATACAAAATGATATAATGAAATTAAAAATATTAGAGGAAAACATGATCAAATACCAATTTTTGGACTGTAATATAGATATAATAGTATTTTATATGGCACAATACAAGATGTGGTGAATTGTATGTTTCAAAACATTTTATTTATGCACTAAAAAAAGATACTTGTTTAAGAGGTCTGAAATTAATACAATTAAATACCAATACAATTGATCAAATAGGTCATGGATCTGATTGATACGATATGTTTCCATACCAAAATTAATAAAAAATTGTATCTTAATTAAATACAATGATAATAGAAATAAAAATGTAAATGATTCATCCATACATCGTATAAAATCTATTAATAAAATACGTAATGAAATAATCATAATTGAAACAATAATAATTAGATTGAATAAAAATAGAATGATGAAACAAATTTATTCCCTTTATATTACAAATAATATTGGAAAGTAATGGTATTACAATTTTTTATTTGAATGAGTAGGGTATCATTTTATCATGGATAAAAAGTTTTCCTTACCACCACCTAGGTAATCCCTCAAAATGATGGTCGACACCATTATCTTCATATCCCTGAATGTCTTCAATTAATAAGGTGATCAACACCTCTATGTATCATTCAATTGAAATCCCTCGATACGATGATTGGATGCATGTCTTACTATCCACAAAAGATCGCGGACGTTTTCATAATGATCAGACATACAAAAAAGAAACAATGCACTTTTAGAAATATAAGAACATGGAATAAGTCATTCGCTTATTATATTTTCAGGTATTTTCGCACAAATAAATAGAAAAGTCACAAAATTTATCTATAAAACATCATGAAAGAAAAATATGTATATTATTTTTCAAATGACATCTTATTTATATGCATCAGATTTTGGTGGTCATATTTCATCAATATGTCATATTTATCATAATATCTCAAAGGGACCAAGACACCTAGCAATACAACAGTTAAAACAAATAGAATAATGAACAACATTTTTATTGGAAAATATTCAACACAACAACATCATTTTAGGTTAAAAAATAGTAAGTGAAAAGGTATAATATTATCATTAGGAGAGACATGAAATTTCAGTTGAATTTTTGATAAGATTGTGATGAATTTCAAAAGCACAATACATAACATGGTTACTAGGATTATCAATATAAAAATTCATATAGTGATTACAATTTATAAACTTGTTACAATTCTTAACATGGTTATGATGCATTATATTTAGACTGGTTACAATGGTTGAATACAATGTGTAAGAGTATGATATATAAAATGGTTATGATATATTTCCTTGTTATGATCCATTAATATGATACAATACCTTTCCTCGTTACGATGCATGATTATGATGTGGTACATAACCCGGTTATGATGCACATAGTTATGATGCTTATGGTTATGGTACATGACCTAGTTATGATACGTAACCTAGTTATGATGCATGACCTTGTTATGATTCATGTGGTTAAGATGCTTGTGATTACATTAATGGTTATTATGATGCATGACCTGGTTACGAAACAAGTGAATACGATGCATGACCTGGTTAAGATACAGGTGATTATGGATCCATACTAGGTTACAATAAATGTGATTACGATGCATGAATAGGTTATGATACAGGTGATTATGATGCATAATAGTATACCTGGTTACGTTGTAGAAAACAGACATGATCTACAATATATCTGATTATGAAATGTGTGATTTTTAATTTCCAAAAAAAATGATTGATGGGAAAGTTGAAACACATTTTGACTCAACACCTCATCCTTTTAAACATTTTCATAGGTGTTTCTTTCCACATCCTGGACACATAGGTTGTTTAATATACTTACCTTTATGATTATTACATAAAATCCATATGGATTCATTTCTCGCATATATGATACAATAGAAAAATCACCAAGGTTCAACTGGTCAATCATTACTCTAGATAGTTGGCTAAGAATAACTGAAATCATTCTCATTACATAACCCATATCATTAAGTATCTTATTTAAAGAAACGACCATAGTTCCCTTTACATCCATTGTTACATTGGTGCCTAATAGATCCATCCATTTAATAAATCCAAAATGTTCAGTGTGAGTATAGCAGTAAAATCATAATATGATATCTTATGATGAGGGTAAATAGTAAGACATAATTATTCTTGTTATCTTAATCTCATCAATTTATCTAAAATAAATAGGACTCTTTCTAATATTCTAACCATTTTGGTTATATAAAATATGTCACCTATTATTAAATTACAACCCAACCTTTAATGTTATTTAAACTGACCTCTAATACCAACTATAATACCCCAAAAAAATGTTGAAAAATATTAAGATAAGTCATTAATTTGACTTTAATTAACATCGATTATCTTTTCAAGTATAGAGTTTTAATTAATTAGGCCATAATTCATACATAGTAACTTAAATATTATAAGTAAATAGTTCTACTCAATATTCATTTTTTAATTAAACCTAAAATATTTAAAAAGAATCATGGTATCGTTTCATGTTTTAATATCATAACATTTTATTGATCACATCCTTGAAACTATATTTCTTTAAGTCCTCTGAGAAAACATTTCAAAACATGGGATGATAATAAAAATCACAATAAGAAATACATATAAATCGATAAGTGTTAGTCTTTGGAAAACATGAAAACCATGAAAACATTATCATAAAGTAATAAATTTCACCTCTAAGAAGTACAAAATATACATCACTGAATATATGATTATTTCATATCCTTGTGTTACCAAAAGATTACAATAAATGCATTGAAATAATTATATAACATGTAATGTTTACTTGGTACATAGAATACTTAAATGGAATAACAATACAGTTGACTTCTACACATATAACTAAATATAATATCCATACGGTCAACTTTCATAGCCAATACAGTGGAGGTTAAAACGTATACACCCATCCTTGGTTTATCATATAACCACCCATCATCAGTTTTTCACGTAACCACCTATCATTTGTTTATCAAATGACCACCCTTAAAATGTCCAAGCACCAATATTTAATCATAACAAAAAAATATCAAAAATATCATCATTTCACTAATAAAATTTCATTTCTCATCACATGAAATAAATCCAAGATATTGAAATATTCAATCCATTTAAAAAATAAATTTCAATACCAAATCATTCAAATGGGAATGTGGTATTTATTTTACTTTTTTAAAAACATTAAGGATTACAGGGGAAGCCTAATATCAAATAATAGTTTCAATGGAGGTTTAGCCATTACTTATGAATAGGTTAAAAACATTAATTATTGTCATTTAGTAAAACACTTCATAAGAAAAAAATTCACATTGAATGAAAATAAAAGTCAAAGGGGTCTATAATAAACATTATAAAAGAAGGAGGTGTATATTATCACAATGTGCCTCAAAGAAAGGAGATTGAGACAAACTCTCATCTGTTTAGTCTGACTCATCATGTATGTTCCTTATTCTTCCTAAATAATAAACATAAAATAATTTATGCTTGTCTTAGAACATTTTTCAGTTTTATTATTCCTTTTATATCACTTATTATCATGCTATATCAAGCACTTAATTATTTATGATTATATTGTACATTTTGTTGATTTTTGTTACATGAGAAAAATTGATCTTTTGTTAATGGACATTTTCATAGAGGTCAAAAGTCCATTCTCTCACAAATATTAACCAAGATTTAAATATCACACATATATATATAGTATACATTTATTTAGCATATTCCATATAATTTGGATATTTGAAATGAAATACACCATTCATGGAGATGCTAGGTCGTACGTACGCTTGAACACTACTTTTGTTTCATTTTCATATTAAAGGAATGAAAATTTTATGATGTATAGGTATGTTATAATTATATTATAATATAAATGTTATATGTGTAACATAAGTTCATTAACCCCATGCTTTATATGTTCCATGTATGGATTAAATGATTTATAATACATTTTGGGAGAAGTAGTCTGGACATCCTCAAATAGAATTATCATATTTACAAATTATTGAAAACATAAAGGTATGTTGTAAATAAAAATTGCAGAATAATAGAGATGATGTAAATATAGAAAATATCACATATAAAAACACATCCATCATAATTTCCACCATGTGAGTTGGTATGATAAAATTGAAAAATTATTGTAGTGTTCGGCAACAGTTCGATGTCCACAGAAACAGTATGTTGGTATCCATCAGATAGAGGTGTGTATGTGTAGTTAGAGTAATTTTCATAAAAAATCATAGAATATTTATGATACTATTGTTTTTATTTAATAAAGGAAAGTGATTATCACAGGCAGCGATGATGAGAAATAATGGAACTGAACTTGAGAGAAGACGTTACCTCTAAATCGGTTAACTTATTTTGATTTGAGCCAAAAGGTTTTATTTAATTGCCTTATTTACAAGGTAAGGCTTCAAAGAATATGTTAGGGATTTCGGGATCTTATTTGATAACAATTTGGATGAGGAAAGGGGCTTTATAGGGATGAGTAAGTGTGTATAGGTGGTTCCCTTATATTAGAGGGAGGATGGGTGCTTTATGAAAATCCTAAAATATTAATTATTATAAATAGATTTTATGTTTCTAATCATCCAAATATGATGAATTTCTAATATAATATGATTTTGGGTCTTATCCCCATCATCAAATTAATATTATAAATGCTTTGAAATAAATTTAACCCTTATATTTTTGATTTAGACTTTATTTTTCCCTTTTTAATCTTACGATGATATTTTATTATTTATAAATTGTGGGTTAATTTATTAAAATTTCATTTAAAAAGATCCAAAAGTTCAATTGATGACATATTTGGACTTATCATAACCATTTAGTCAAATAATATATTATTTGGAATTTGAAAACATTTAATAAACTATTTTATATTTTATGTTATGAATTCGGTCAATTTTGACACTATTGAGACATGACTCATTCAAAATTATTATAATAACTTTCTTAATTAAAAAAATATATTTCATCAATCCTAAAATGTCATATTCATCCATAATATTTGTGGATGGAATAAATTAGGCCATATATAGTTTATTTTAACAATTATTATATGATTTATTTGATATATCTCTTAATAAAATAATTATAATATCATTGAGGTGTCAATATTTATGGTAATTATTTATTCTCTAAAAATTATATATAAATTTAAATTATGTAGATAATTTCATTATATCTCTATAGACTATTAATTTTTAATATTTTATCTATTCGATCACTATATTAAAATTATTATACTTATAAAAAATAATATAGGGAAATGTTGCAACATTTTTTGTTTCAATTATAATTACATCAATTTCGTGGAAAATGCCCATTAAATTAATCAATTCAGACCCTTAGGTGATATGGGTATAATTATATTCATCCAAAAGGATATTAGAATTTGTTATTGAAATTTTATTATCCTAATCATTTTTTTGATACCCTAATTTAATTGATGTAACATTAACTATTGTAAATAAAAATTACAAAAGTTGATGTTAACAAAGTCCAAATATAAAAAGTAAATATTTACAAATTTTTTACCCTATACATCTAAATATTAAATCCATTTTTCAAATTCAAATCAAATATGATGAATTAATTAATTCAAAAAAATTATGTTGTCAAAAATATAAAATGGGATTTAAAAAATTAATAACCATCAAAATATTAACGTCTGTTTATATCTAATTTCAATGTAAAATCACATAAAATGAAAAAAAAATAGATTAAATGATAATTAATTAATACAATTTAAAGTGAAAACCAATTAAAAATATAATATAACAATATAAATAAACTATTAAAAAGGCAATTTTGAAATAAAATGAAGTATTTTTCAATATTTATTCAAATATGGATTTTATCATTAATATTCCAAAATTTCAATGATAGTAAATAATGATGTCCCTATTCTATAGAATAATTTCATTTTATTAAATATAACATATAAAAGTGATAAAAATATTTTTGAAAAATGACCTCTATCAAAAGGTGGGTAAAAAACCTTTTAAAAATATATGAGTATTTTATTATGTTTATTTGGTTTTGATATGGTTCCTCGTTCTTGTGATTTTTATTCCTTTAGTATGATTAGGTAATGTGGTGTTTTAAATGACGAGCTAAACTCCCTCATGATCTCTGTGGGATTCATTATGGTTTAGTAGACTGGTTATGGGGCCACTAATGCTGTGTTACATCATATCCAACATGGAGAATACTAATGATAATAATATAATTAATTTTTCATAATGTATAGCCCTAGATGGAAATAATTATATATAAGATTCAATTATGAAATGGCATTAATGGTAGTTGTTTCTAATTGTTGACATGGTATATATAGTTGTTTTTAATATTTACAAGTAGTTAAATGAATTAAATTGAACATGATAAATGACTTGTGGTTTGAAATGGATGTATGAAAATGAGTTCATACATATAAATACTAATTGTGTTAATGGTTTAAGGCATAAAGGTGATTTATTTATCGAATGGGCTATAAATTTTCAATGGTATGTCTTTTCAAATAATTTCATTTGTGATATGGTATATGAAGTAAATTGTAATGGGATCAATTTAAAATTGATATGGGGTTAGTGGGGTATTGACATAAGGTTCTAAGAAAATGGTTCAGGATGGTCTAACGCTTTAAAACCCACCCATATCATACATGGGTTAGGGAGTTGGGATAATGGTCTACACCCCTAATTGTTTCCTTGAATGAGAATACCTATACTGGGGATCTAATGTTTGTGTTATGTAATTTTTTGTGAAATGGTATACCTAGTGATATGGGAGGATTTACTTAACCCCTTACGATTTTTGGAAAAATAAAATAGGTTGTTTTATAATAAATAAATTTCATAACACATCGACCAAGATGTAAATGGTTTAAGAAAGCATTGTAAATTAATAGAACCCTGTTTATTTTTTTATATTTGCACTCATTATTACTTGCATATAGTTTTTATTTATACTATATATTATTTAGATATCATTGTTGGTGGACTATAGAGCTATACTCACATCTTTCTCAGGCCTCCATTGGGTACCCAAAAAGACTTCATGGATATAGTTCCAGACAAGTTAATGAGCACTTTTATAGAGGGTTGATTGGGCATGGGATACGCTTAGATGACCAATGCATACTTATTTTATGAACACATTTTAGGGATCTTAATCTTTTCGTTATTTTTGGAATTTTATGACATGGAATTGAATGATATAACAAGGAATATTTGTCATGTGGTTGTGGTATTGTACCAATTTTTTGGGAAATAGTTGACAATCAGTGTTTAATTTTTATTTGTTTCATTATTTAATATTCAAACTGATGCTTCATACACATATAAAGTGGGTATAACATCCCCACATGATCTATTATACCATCACTAATAGTCAAAAACCTCTAGAATAAAGGGAGTCACATTTGGGGTCATTTGTATACCATAATTGGGCCACCAGTTTAGTGGCCTCTAAGTTGGCGACAATATAAAGTGGTGTTATAGTGGTTCTTTTCTTTTGTTTTACTATTTATAAAAAGTATATGGGGGACTAGGATATGTCAATACATGGAAATTATCTCATTAATTAAGGTATCTGACCCATTTATAAGGTGATCCTCATGAAACCCTGGTGGGATTATTGTTCATGATGTGTGTTGTTATAGTTGAATGATATTTCACTATTGGGAAATTAACTCATGGTGTTGTGTTACTATTTTATGATATTTTCTTATAGATGAAATGGTATGTGGTTTTATATTCACACATCATATTAGGAACTTTTGGACACTGGTTGAATGCATCACGGTAAGAACACATGGGGAGGGTTTTATGACAAAAAGGCTAAAATGAACCTCATTTTTATTGAATATTTGAATCAAGTGGACTCTAATAAATATTATGAAAATGTATAAATTGAATTAATTTTATGTAATGTTTAAATAATAGATCCTAATTAAATTTCATAAATGGAATAAAATTTAAAAGGTAATATTTTTTAAAAATTGAAGGGTGTTTAAAAGTGAGCGGTTTACATTGTAAAAGTTAAAACCGTTATGAAGGTTATTTGTGAAATGGACCATTGTTGTGTTATATTTTTTTTTCATGTTGACCCTGACCTATAGTAGGGATATTGTATTATTGTGATAGTGGTGTATCAATATACATTGGTATGGGTTATGAAGAATGGGTTGTTAATGGATAGTATAGAGACTTATTTCATGTTACTATTTTATTTTTGTGATATGTATTTTGAGATGTGTGTTCAGAATTATAGAAGAA
Organism: Viscum album; assembly: GCA_963277665.1. Classification (NCBI taxonomy): domain Eukaryota; kingdom Viridiplantae; phylum Streptophyta; class Magnoliopsida; order Santalales; family Viscaceae; genus Viscum; species Viscum album. The sequence continues at coordinate 577,864,854 of OY728164.1, forward strand.
TGTTTCCACAATAACATGTTTCTATATGGAGACAAGAGGATGTCACTAATAATTCCATTATGATATTGGATCCAAACAACCCCAATGATCTTTGTTAATAGAGGAGACGCGTAGTTACATGATTGTCGTGATTTTTTCTAAAATGAGAGAATTGTGCCTATGGTGGGTTTTTTCTAGTATTTATTAGCTGACATGAGAGTTTGGACTCTAATAAAACCCCAAATTTTCAGGAGTGGGTTGACCAAAAGTAGATGATTTCTAGATAGATAACATCCAGATGATTCTTGATCACTTAGAGACTCATATATATAAGAAATTCAAGTTATTGGCGTATATGTTGTGGTAATAAGAAAGGAAATGGTGGGACATCCTAGTTCATACTAAACATAAATAGGGCATGTTTTCAAAGTGTTTATAGGAAAAGTATCTCAAATATTTCAATATAGATAACTTGAGGGAGTGGAAGTAGGTAGTGTTTATGAGTGTGACTCAACGGACTATGATTGGGATGGATTATACTGGCCGATTCACCAAATTTCAATTCATTGTTTCATCATTGGAAGGGAATGAGGGAGCTAGAGAAAGACTTTTCCAAGATGAAATTAGACATGAGATCATGACCCAAGTGAATATTATTATCTTAAATAGGTTTTATAAATTTCTTCATTAAGACCGTATTTCTAAAGGAATTCTCAAAGAGGCTTCTTTCGGCGGACAAACGGTTTTTGTTAGGTGATCTAGTGATGTAGCTTTCAATGGTTGGATGCACCATGTTTAGAGTTTTCATCCGGGTAGTGGTGCATAGAGAATTCATAAAAGAGAACCAGCCTCTTAATACGATGATTGAGTTTTTTTTCTATCATTACGGCCGTTCCAGAAAAATGTAATGTTAGTGTCCCCAATAACTCCTTGATTTCCATGTGTGTAGAAGGATGGGTAATTTGAAAAGGTTGTGTAATATTCCTCAATATTATGATTATAATGGGTAACTAGGGAATGTATATTGTTTATGAAGGTGGTTGGTTACTTTATATTAGACCAAGATTTAATGCTCTATTTTCCATACCAGCTAGGGTAGATGCAGTGGTTCTTGAGGACATGGGTGTCCATATCCATTCGGTGTTTTAACTCTAGAAACCTAGTACAAAGCCTATGTAAGATGTCCTATTAATCTTCTTGCTATTTATCTAGTACCTGACGGGGCTGAGGTTGGCCCTTATATTTTTCGAGGTCCATTTCAGGTATCTTCCATGCATTCTTGTGTTTGTTTCGATATATGTGCATTAAATTACATTATATCATCAATAATTATTAGTGTTTTTTCATATTGTGGAACGTATATGAGGTGTTATATTTTTTGATACACTTTTGGGGGTGCAAGAAAAAATATCTAGTATGTAAGGAGTGTTTCCTTAAGAATGTTGGGTAAAATTTGTATTGATATTTTTTATGCATGCAATATCTTGTTTTGATCTGATTTTTTAGGATGGATTGGATTTTCTTATGCTATGCCAGTATTGACTATTAACGTTATATGTTAATGATCACGTCTCATGGGGGAGACACATATGTTCACTGTTGCGAGTTGGATATCTAACAAGGCTGTGTTGGGCTGGCCTTTTAGTAAATGGGTGAACTCATGGAAGAAATTGATTTTATTATGTTAGATGATGGGTTAGTATATCAACTTGTAATTCGTCTTATGGTGGATCGGTTTTAGGATGTTTTTGATGAAGACTTATTAGGGATATCACATAATAAGGGGGTTGAATTCATGATTGAGTATCCTTCAAGAGAATAACAAGTTTCTATTATTCTATATAGGATGTCAAAGGATGATCTCCATTAACATGAAGCATAGTTGGAGGAAAATGATAACATGGAGCTTTTTCACCTGACTATGTCACCATGAGGAATTACAGTGTCTCCGATAAGGATGATGGATCCTTGATGTTGTGTCTCGGTTATAGGAAGATGATTCAAATGACAGTTATGAACTGATACCTTCTTTAATTGATTGAAGATATTTGTTACCATCTTAGGGGTCAGTAGTACAAAAACCTTTTTTTTCGTCGGTTTTTTTTCTTTTTAACGTCGAGTTTTAAGCGAAATTTTTGCGAGCGGCGTTAAAAATATTATTTTTTATGTCAGTTATTTAATAACTGACGTAAAAATGTGGTAATATTGTTTTTAACGTTGTTTTTTAAAAAACCGACGTGAAATACTTTCTGGAAAATTGCGATAAGAAGCCATTTTTTACGTCGATTTTTGAAATAACCGACGTTATAAGTCATTTTTTACGTTGGTTATTTAATAACCGACGTAAAAATGTTTACTATCTTGTAGAAAATTTTCTAAGCTTTCATTTGACAGGTCATTGAGCTCAAACTGATTTACGGATCAAAAGTTATGACCATCAAAAGTTTGATATTTTTCTCGAGGAAAGATTGAATGAGCCAACCGTAACTTCATATTAGAATGAATTTTTGAATCCGTAGGGGGATTTGTAGTTTTATCATGATATAAAGAATCATCCATCATTATAATAAATTAACAATTATTAAATGGTGTATCAATTAATAAAACTACTCATATAAAATATAAATCATGGGAAAATAATTACAAATACCTTGATGAGGTCGCGGAAATATGAAATTGTTGATTCACGTTGAAGATAAAACAAGTTGATTCGGTGTAACGATGATGGTTGAATTAAATGATCATAAAATGGTATATCAATTAAGAAAACAAATCATATAAACCATAAATCATGGATGTATGATTAAATATACCTTGACGAGATCGCAGAAAGAAGAAATAATTGATTCACGTTCGACAGAAAAAGAGTCGATTTGGGGGAATGATAATGGTGGAAATAAATAATCTTCAAATTAGGATGGGTGTATAATGTAAACATATAATTGAGATTCTATGATAAAATTCAGTATTAAAAATTTTATGCGGCAATTCATAATATCGATGTCGTGATGTAAAAAAATTGAAATTTCATGTTCGCGGGATATTAAAATTTTCATTCACGTTGTTTTTATGATAACCGATGTGAAAATATATTAATATTTTCACCTATTTGTCACGTTAGTTATTATAAAACCGATGTGAAAAATCAATCTTCATCACTCTTTCACGTCGGTTATTAAATAACTGATGTGAAAAATCGATTTTCATGACATTTTCACGTCGGTTATTTAATAACTGATGTGAAAAAAGTTTAAAAAAATATACGTAATTTTCCAAGATTTCATTTGACATGTCACGGAGCACAAAAGGAGTTACAGATTAAAAGTGATGGCCTTTAGAAGTTGGACATCCTTAAGACATCGTTTAGAGATGATCAACTTCTAAAGGCCATAAATTATAATCCATAACTCTGTTTGAGCTCCGTGACCATTCAAATTAAAGCTTTAGAAATGAAATAAATTTTTGTAAATATTTTTTACATCGGTGATTAAATAACCGACGTGAAAAATTCACGAAAATAGATTTTTCACGTCTGTTATTTAACAACCGACGTGAAAAATATATGAATCTTTAAATATATTTTCCTGGAAAAGGATTTTTCAGGTCGGTTACTTAATAATCAACATGAAAAATGTTTTCAGAAATGTACTTCATTTTCCAAGATTTAATTTGACAGGTCACGGAACTCAAACAGAGTTACGGATTAAAAGTTATGACCTTTAGAAGTTGGACATCCTTAAGAAATCATTTAGAGATGATCAACTTCTGAAGGCCATAATTTTTAATCCGTAACTCTGTGTGAGGTCCATGACCTGCCAAATTAAAGCTTGAGAAATGAACTAAATTTTTGTAATTATTATTTATGTCGGTTATTAAATAACTAACGTGAAGAAGTCACAAAAATAGATTTTTCACGTCTGTTATTTAATAACTGGCGTGAAAAATAAGTGAAACTTTTAATATAATTTCCTGGAAAAGGATTTTTCACGTTGCTTATTTAATAATCGACATGAAAAAAGTTTAAAAAAATGTACTTCATTTTCCAGGTTTTTATTTGACAGGTCACGGAGCTCATACGGAGTTACGGATTAAAAGTTATGTCCTATAGAAGTTGGACATCCTTAACACATCGTTTAGAGATGATCAGCTTCTGATGGCCATAACTTTTAATCCGTAACTCCATTTGAGCTCCGTGACCTGTCAAATTAAAAATTGATAAATTAACTACATTTTTGTAAATATTTTTCACGTCGGTTATTAAATAACCGACCTGAAAAGGTCATGATAATAGATTTTTCACGTCGGTTATTTAATAAGCGGCGTGAAAAATAAGAGAAACTTTTAATATATTTTCCTGGAAAAGGAATTTTCACATCCTTTATTTAATAACCGATGTGAAAAAAGTTTAGAAAAATGTACTTCATTTTCCAAGATTTCATTTGACAGGTCAGAGGGCTCATACTGAGTAACGGATTAAAATTTATGGCCTTTAGAAGTTGGACATCCTTAAGACATCATTTAGAGATGATCAACTTCTGAAGGCCATAACTTTTAATCCGTAACTCCATTTGAGCTCCGTGACCTATCAAATTAAATATTGAGAAATGAAATACATTTTTGTAAATATTTATCACGTCAGTTATTAAATAACCCATGTGAAAAAGTCACTAAAATAGATTTTTCACGTCAGTTATTTAATAACTGACCTGAAAAGTAAGTGAAACTTTTAATATATTTTCCTGGAAAAGGAAATTTTGAATTGGTTATTTAATAACCGATGTGAAAAAAGTTTACAAAAATAAAAATAATTTTCAAAGCTTTAATTTGACAGGTCATGGAGCTCAAACAGAGTTACTGATTAAAAGTTATGGCCTTTAGAAGTTGGACATCCTTAAGACATCGTTTAGAGATGATCAACTTCTGAAGGCCATAACTTTTAATCTGTAACTCCGTTTGAGCTCCGTGACCTGTCAAATTAAATCATGAGAAATGAACCAAATTTTTGTAAATATTTTTCACATTGGTTATTAAATAACCGACGTAAAAAATTCACGAAAATATATTTTTCATGTCGGTTATTTAATAACCGATGTGAAAAATAAGTGAAACTTGTAATATATTTTCCTGGAAAAGGATTTTTCACATTGGTTATTTAATAACCGACATGAAAAAAGTTTACAAAAATGTACTTCATTTTCGATGATTTCATTTGACAGGTCACGGAGCTCAAACGGAGTTACGGATTAAAATTTATGGCCTTTAGAAGTTGGGCATCCTTAAGACATCGTTTATAGATGATCAACTTCTGAAGGCCATTACTTTTAATCCGTAACTCCGTTTGAGCTCTGTGACCTTTCAAATAAAATCTAGAGAAATGAACTACATTTTTGTAAATATTTTTCACATTGGTTATTAAATAACCGACATGAAAAAGTCACAAAAATAGATTTTTCACGTCGGTTATTTAATAACCGACGTGAAAAATAAGTGAAAATTTTAATATATTTTCCTGGAAAGGGATTTTTCACGTCGGTTATTTAATAAACGACGTGAAAAATCGATTTTCGTGACTTTTTCACATCGGTTATATAAAAACCAACGTGAAAAATCAGATAAAATGGATTTTTAACGTCAGTTCTTATATAACTGAAGCGAAAATTCAGTGAAAATGTATTTTAACGTCGGTTATATAATAACCAACGTGAAAAATCGATTATTAAATATTTTCACTTCGGTTCTAAAAAACCGACGTGAAAAATGGTGACGTAAAAAAAGGTTTTTGTACTAGTGGGTGCTTATGAGTTCCTTAATATTGATTTGAGATTGGGGTATCACCAACTATGGACAAGACATTCAGATATAGTACAAACGACTTTCATTATAAGGTACTATTTATTTGAGTTCATTGTGATGTTGTTTGGGTTGGCCAATATGATAGCTGTTTAATGGCCCTAATGAACTAAAACAATCACCCATTCTAGGATCAATTTTTACATGACATTGTGGATGATAATATGCTATATTCTATGACTCATGAAGATGATGCCAAATATCGTGACTTCATAAATATTACACTAAGAGAGAACATGAAATTCCCCATGGTACCAAAGTGTTATTTTTAGATTGACAAGGTATATTTTATCGGTCACATCACCACTGAAGAAGTTGTGTATGTGGACCCATATAATTTGAATGTTGTTATATTATCAGAGCATCAAAAAAAAAAAATTAATATTTGATGTTTTCTTGGCATAGTAGGATATTTATCATGGTTTATCAAGGAAATATCCATATTTTCAACAAAAGAATTTTTTATTTAATAAATTTGTCATGTTTTAATGGTATGAAATATTTGATAATTCTTCTCCAGAGTTAATTATAGGGAATAAAAATGCTCTGATTTTGATACAATCTAATTTGGTATGGCATATACCTAGTTTTGTGATTAATTCAATGATGGGATTATCGTATTATTGATACATAATGGACGGGTTGTTGATATGGGCCTTGGTATTTGATACCTCGTGAATCAAAATACCTAACGCATGATATAGTCTTGTACACTTTGGTTTATTCTTTAATGAGTTGGGGGAACTACTTGTTTGGAGGGAGGATCATGTTTTGTACTAATCTTATAATTCAGAAGTATACCTTTTATCATCGTGATTTGAGTCTTCGACAAAGAAGATGGCATCAGTACAAGAAATAATTATATTTTTAATTAGTATAAACATATGTATGGGAAATGTTTGTTTCAGATTCATTGAGTTGAAATACTCAAAATCAGATGGTATAGGAATCCGGTTCTGAGTGGGGGATGATGGATTGTTTATTTAGATAAATCTAGAATTTCGTGATGGACCATGGGAAATCAGCACTTCATCATTGGCTATGGGGTCTACCATTATGAGCTAGATCATGTAGAGATAATGTGTGGAGAAAAAGTTATTGTCCTTATTTGAATGTTGTGAAGGTGGGGATTCACCTTCGGGTTAGACTTTTGGTGACTATTAGATCCTTTATTTTCATGGTTGTGTTGTTTTGTCTACAAGTAAGGGGAATATTTGATTTACAAGTTCCTTTCTTTGATTTTCATTGTCCATCCTAGTTTAGAAAAAATGCATCCTGACCTTCTTAGAAAATATTTCAAGCTCTATGTTGAAATAGGTTTTGGGTTTCAGGATGTGATCTTAAACCTTTCAGAAGGTGAAGGTTGATCACCAAAGAACATGTGATTTCTTACATCCATTTCACATTACATAATAGAATTGTTATGATTCTAGGATATATTTTTTAGTGGCCCTTACAATGATGTGTCATATGAATGATGGGATATGGGTAGATGTGGATCATATGATCACAGTGTCACATTTCCTACAATTTTGAGAGACCTTCACCATAGATCAGTTGGCTGAGCTTTTTGTTTGGGAGATAGTGAGGTTTCCCAACATTTTTAAAGACTATAGTTTTAGACACTGAATTAATGTTTACTTCCCATTTATGGTAGGAAATACCGAAAGTTATTGGTACCCAAGTGTTTCTTATTAAGTCTTTCCTATCACAGACATATCGGAAGTCGAATCATACTATTCAGGTAGTAGAGTGGATGTTTAAGCAATGTATCCTAGAATTGTTTGGATAATGGGGATAATCATGTGGATCTAGTTGATCTATCTTATAACAACATTTATTATAAGAGAATTCAAATGGATCCATATGAGGAACTATATTGTATACTATGTAGATCAATGACATTTTTCATTGAGGATAGGGAACAAGAGTTTTTGGGATAGAGACTCATGTATGCGACATTCGATATGGTTATTTTATTCTGAAACAAATGGATATTTCTAATAGTAGGTAAATGTTGCATGACTTTTGGCATCAATGTAATCATAATTTTATGATTTTTGATAGTGTATTTATTTGGGTATTTCAAAGGATGGGCCACCATGGGAATTTAATGATGGGAAATTCAGCACCCATGTACATGGGGCTATCTATGATTGTGGAATGAATTTGACCAGTGGCATACAGATTATATCATCCAGAATTTTATAGTTGAATGAATTATTATTCCATGTGTCTAAGTTTCAACAGTGTCACACTAATCTATCACACATTAGTTATTTTGATAATATTGAGCTTCATGATGATGCATCCTTCTAGAAGCATCATATTCTTATAGAGGATCATTGTGAGTAGTTTTACAGAGCAGATTGTTCCTTTTTTTCAGGATTTTTTGAAGCATGGTATTTTATAAGAATAATATTGAGAGAGGAAGACTGATATGCATGAACAATGGCCAGATCATTTTACATTGGATGATCCATGATTACTAGGAATATTTTCTTGATGATGATCCTTTACAAGGGGGGAAGGTTGTATGTTCTCAGACTTTTCTATGAGATACTTTATTTTTAATGATTTGGTTTATGTGTCATTATAAATATTTTTGAATAATTCTTTTTTGAGTTTTTAAGGAGTGAAAGGGGTCTCCCTGGGTTTTGGGAAAAGGAATCATGGAAAATGTAGCCATCCAATGAATGTTTCATGGTTGGCACACTGTTAGTAGCCTCTATATTCCAAAAATAATCATACTTGGAAGAGGGGTCAATGATTTGTAGAAAACAATAAAGGGGAATACAAAATCATGAGGGCTTGAGAGAATCCATTCCTAACTATTATAGCATGATTTTTTATACTCTGTAGGATCCCCATGTGACTATATCTCTAATCCATTGGTCTCTTTAAAAGTAGGATCGTACCTTTGTTTCCTATCATGACTTAATCTTTCTAAATATAGATTTACCTACATGTATTCTTATAGAAGACCTTGTGAAAAATAATACATTTATAGTCCCTCCAACGAATGATCTCCCGCATTTATAATTCATTTGGAGTGTTGTTGGTTGATAATCAAAGCACCTAGTGATTCAAACTCTCCTACATCTTCTCTTTCTCTGATTAGGGATTCTATAGAAATAATTCATCTTCTAAACCCATAAGACCCTATTAATCTAGTTGATCATATATTGGGTATTAAAGGAGTTTTCAAAATTGAACCAACTTCTAGGATTAAAAGGGAATTCATCTTCAAATTCACGCTAAGGGGTCAAAAAATTATAACTCATATAATAGATGTTTATATGTGTATGTGGTTTTTCTATGGTGGATTTGTGTTTTGATTATAATGACCATAGTATGACTTTTTAACTTTGTATTGTAATTGATGAGTTGACACCACATGATCCATGTGGGATGAATTAAGGTTTATGAGACCAGTTATGGGGCTACCCATGGGGTGTGTCACCCACCCAAACTGTGAGAATTGTAATGATGATAATAGAATTGATTTTTGAAGATGTAGATCCCATTACAGAAATGATGATATGTTATCATGAATTATAAAAAGGAATTAATGTCATTTGTGTCTATTTGATGACAAGGAATATATGGTTTTTTGGAATATTCTGAATTGGTTAATTGAATTAAATTCGACTTCATAAATTAAATATGGGATGAAATGGAAATATTTAAATGATATAAGATTTGTAAATTGTAATTATATTACTAGGTTAAGGGATAATGTTGATTTATGTATATAATTGGAAAAAAATATTGAATGGAATGTATATTAAATGAATTTGATTTGTGATATGGTATTTGAGGTAAATTGTTAAACACGTGTGTCCACATAGATTGGTTGTTTGTGGGGTATTTAATTAAGGTTCTATACTAGTGGGTAGGGTTGGGATGAGTCTCTAATACCCACCCCTATAAAACATATTTTATGGAGTTAAAGTGAGGCTATGTTCCCATAAAAGTTGTGTTGGATGAGACTACCAGGACTGAGGCTCCAACATAAGTGCGGATTATTTTTTCTAAAATGTTTTCATGAGTGAGATATGGAGAATAGAATTATCACCATATTCATAGTGGTTTATGTATATCGTTTGTTCAGTAATAAATAAATTTTATAACCCATGGATTATAATATGTAAATGGTTTATGTATGAAATTTTAACTAATGGCACACAACTTGTCTTTTTTAATAAATTTAATCATTATTATTGTCATACAATATTTTTTCTTGAGTGGACATTTTTTTAAAACATTTGGTTGTGGAATCATGAGTTATACTCTCACCCTGATCGGTCATTCATTTGGTACTTGATTATACTTCAGGGTTTCTTTACATGACATGGAAAGTTAACCCATCCTAGAGGGATGATAGGTCATGAAATGGTGTCAAACCCCATTTTTTGGATTCTCAGTTTGCATTTAAGTTGTTCATTATTTACACTTGGATCTTAATAATATAATGTGGCATACTTACTATTTTTTTGTTGGATTGTATCTCGTTTTTCGATATGGATAGTAATTCATGTTTAATTGTTTATTGTTTCCTTTATGTCATATTTTCTCTAATAGGGGTTACTCTAATAATGTTGGTATAGTCTCCCCAAGTGTTCTATTAGACCATCATAGCTATTCTTCTAGATCTGGAATATAGGGAAGTGTGACTAAGGTAATATGTAACCCAACTCAAGCCACCAATTTAGTGGTCTTTAGGTTTGAGGCATTGCAAATAGATGAAGATTTAATACATAAAACTCAAATTGATGTCACTTATAGGAATAAATTTTAAAATACATAAATATTTTTATATATGGTTGGTAATAATTATCTATGTGACACATTTCAAGCCTAAAAAAGATAGTGTTATATAAATTAATTTCTCATATTCTAACATTTGGTTAATAGATATGGTTAATGAATAAAAAAATTTCTAACAGACATAGACTTAGAGATTCAATGGAATCAATAATAGGTGATGTAGATCCTGAAGAAAGTAATGGAAAATATGTTTTTACAAAATAAATAAGATATTATGATCTAACATTATATTATTATTTATTAATATAATCAGATTATTTTTTATATGTTCCTAAAATAAATTGGAATTTTATTTTTGTATATTTTTTAAAAAATAAGGGATTTTTATTCACTTTTGAGATTAAATGTTTTAAAATATATAATATGGTACTTTTCTAATTATTTGAGACTATAATAAATTGTTTATATTATATATATATATATAATATTGTTTATAACATTCAACATTAAATAGTCAATATTGATTAAAATGTCACTTATCATTCGAATTTTCTAAATTTATATATAAATTTAAAACATTTTTAAACACTATATAATGATCATAAATTATACTCGTCTGATTATTATTTTATTATGAATGGTGAATCATGATTATTTTGGATGGTGAATGAAGTTATATTTTAGTATAAAAAATAATCAATTTTTAATTTTTTTGGATATAATACTTTGTGATAAATTTATAAAAATGAGAAAATAAGAATGATATGGGTTTATTTACATCAATACCATTCTATATGTATTTAGTCTATATGGTTCCATGTTTATAATGAAATAGATGTTTTAAACAATTGAATTGTATAAAGATATGTATAATGAATAAAATTATTAATTTAGAAATATTTTCAAAATAAATTGATCATATCATGGTGGTGAATACTTAAGACATGATTTCATTGAATGTTTTTTCAATTTTGGTGTTCTCTCACCACTAACTCATCCTATAAAACTATTATTTTATGATGTTCCTAAAATGATTATCCAAAACTTTATATATAGGTTACAATCAATAAAGTATCATTTTGTCTTCCCTATAACATTTTATGGTTATAAATTGGAGATTGTTTAACCATATTACATCTATTATATTCATAATTAATCCATATGTGATATATAATAATAATTTCACTAATAAGTATTTATTAGGGATTTTTCTTTTTCAACATTTTTATGATGATTTTATTTCGATAAACCTGGCCATATTTATGAAAATTTATTATTTTTTTGTTTAACTATGGAATAAGTGTTATTTTTACTATAACAATATTTATAAAAAAATTTAATGGTTTGATATAATAAATTCCATGAAAGTGAATTTATAAATTTAGTTATTAAAGGTAATTTATTTTATAGGTATTTTTTTGAATGAAAAAAAGGAAAGGTTTCATATATGATTGTTTATCAAGATCTATAAATATGAATGAAATATTAACATACTCATGTTTCCGGTAACCTTGAAGGGCATTCATGAATACTCAAAAACTCTATGGATATTTATTTTTAATGATAAATGATTATAATTTATTATTAAAAGTTGGTGAATTGCTTTCCCACTTTGTAACAATTAATATATCTTAGGAAATGAATTTGCTAAAATGTAGGGAATCTAAAATGTTCCCTACAAATATTATCCATGTTTGGAACATATTGGGTGAATCTGAAGGGAAATATACAATATGATACATGTGGGATATCTTCAGTAAAACTAAAATTGGTTGTATATTTTTTACATATAATGTACAATTGGTTTCAAAATGTTGTAAGGGAATTCATTGTATTAAGAATGAATAATAATATTCAGCTTTTTCCATGATAAATTCAATTTCGAAAGTACCTTCCAATGTATTTTATTTTTATTATGAACTATTTTAAATTTATGATAATACTTCTTTCTAAAATTGGTATTTAGTCGAGCAAATATATATTATACAACATGAATGTTTTGATGTTCAAAATATAGTTGATATGGTATGAATGATATAATAATCTAATTATGGACTACAAAAAGTATCATAAAAATAATATTCATGTTTTATATAAAATCAATGATCTTGGTCTCATTAGACACACATATGAATATTTTATATCGAATTGGATTTATTTTAATATTTTTTTATTTCAAAAAATCTATTTAAATGGATAAACTACTTTTGGAAATTTTATCCCAAAACATCACTCAATGATCTTGTTTTTTGGTGTGTGTTTCTTAATGAAAGACATGTGTGAAATGAAATACATTACTAGTAGGAAGATATATAATATAAAAGTAATTAGGATCCTTGAGTAACTCAAAAATAGTTTGGTTTTAATGTGATTTAGCATAATGAAATATAACAGGGGGTCATTTCCAATATAACATGGTAAGAATCTTAAGATGATTCAAGATCCTTTTAAAGAGTTAGTAATGATAGATATGATGTATTAATTCTCCAAGGGATTGATCAAGTAGTCTATGTTGTGAATTAGACCCAATGTATATGGAAATTTGACAATAAATAATCGATACCAATCAAATTTCGGAGGGTCTGAATTTAATTTTTTAAATAATATCGTAACATTCATACGAATTAAAGAAGGATTTGTTCCTAATAATTCCGGAGAGGATAAGATTTTTTCTAAAACATCACATAAATTAGATTTTCTAATTCAATATAGATGATATGTAATAAATTTTTTGTTCCATATTTTTAAAAAATTTGTTATCTAGAACTTATATGTTTTCAAAATAATCCCACATAGTTGACACAATTGCATTGGGAGAGTACATAGTTGAGTCAATTAATTTGATGGAAGTGGTTTATATAAATAAATTCATCTCTAATCATGTTGTTTCTCCTTGTAATCAAGAATTAAAAAATCTATACTATAAAAATAATAGATCCATCCATTTTTACAAAGAACCCCTATGTCACCAATATACCAAACACCTTTTAAAAAAATATATATCATATATTAGATTTTTGACCTGAGAAATGTAATAGTATATTTCGAATCTATGTAGGATAATGTAAATATCCTATTGATAAATTTACTATAGAAATTACAATAACATAGGGACCATGTTATGTCTCTTGGTATTCAATACCTAAAAGATTTATGAGAAAGTGAAATAAGGTATCGTGATTTTTAATATTAATTAAATCTCCAAAAGTAATTCAATTATGTTTGTGAAAATTAATCAAATTATAATTTCCCGAAAAATTAAAAATTTGGGTAGTATCCAATCATTGATCATTGTGGGGTAGTATGGGATGGTATTATTATATAATATATCCATTTTTTGAATTTTGTAATTGATTAAAATCATTATATTTTTGATAAATTTAATTGTATACAAATGTAATATGTGGAGACTTGTTACATACATTTAATATATAATGCAAATTCCATTGAATGTTATACAGTCATTAGTATACATATGGGTGCACAAATTTTATTAATCACATTTAGTTGTGGTTAGAATGTTACCTTTCATTTAATCCTTAAAACTAGGATATATGAATTATTAATGTAAAACAGGAATTACATAATCAACGTGTAGCTGGGTATTTTACTGAAAATATAATATTTTAGATCACAATAGAGATAATATTTTTCGACCTATATAAAAAGTAAATAAATATGGGACATGGTTGAACTAGGAAAAGAAAATTAATGGATCTTCTTATTTTAGTAACATATTATGTCCTTAGATACCTAGTTGATGGAAATATGATGTGATCATATAATTTTTTAATAAAATGTTTTTAATTCATCAAATATGTTTGTATATTAAAGAGAATAATGAGAGGTTGATATAAACTATATAATTTTGAAATGTTATGTATTTAGTGGTCTATAATTTTCAATGAAAATATGAATTTTTTAGTTTAACTATAATGTATATGAATCATCTTTTTGTGTACATGGTTGTATATATATATATAACTATACTTGATGGACATCATGTGACACACTATAATAGATTTAGTAGAACTAATACACAACTAAATGGAAATAATTAATTATATATTTAAATATGGATATCATTCTTTTATCGAGGATATAATGGAGCATAATGATACATTCTTAGGATATATTATAATGATTAAATTTTAGAAAGTGATTTTATTCTAAAATGATGAATGTCTGATGAAAACAAATCTGAAACGGATTTTTGATGAATATATAGATGCAAAATGAGTTATTGGGTTTTTTTGATATCTTTATGGATTTTGGGTCAATGGTATATTATTTTTCATACACTAAAAACACAATTATATGAAAAATTTATCAAATTCAATGAACCAAACCTAATTAAAGATGATTTAAAACAATTTCTACCATATACACCAAGTGTATGCATCTACCAACTCACTAGTTAAGTGAATGCATGTACTACAACTTATAATTCCCATGATAGATTAACCAAGTTTTGGATGAAGGATAACATGCACTCATATGATCCCCTCTGAAATAGGTGTCTTTTGACTAGTTATGTTTTCTTGAGTATAAACATGGGGTTATATACCCAAAATAATAGATAAAAAACTAAAATATAGTTTAATAAACACTAAATTACCTTATAAATCACATACACATTGATATAAAATAAAAAATAGAAAAAATAGTAACTATATAATAATATGGAATGAATGTGTCATATATAAATTCAATAAGATCACCACATGTGGTGGATTAATTTGGTGATGTTAAAAAATACAATAAAAATAAATGATTCGCAACATTAAAAGATCCTGATGTCTGATCTTGGATCACCGTGATCCCCTTCACCACTTTATAAACATCTCTATATATGTCCCTTTCACTTCATTGGTTTCGTGAACAAAGTTTATACACATGAACCATGATAACATTACATGGTGTGATTATATAATGTGTAGGACACCAACAACATATCATTAACATAAGTGATTTATAATATATATATATAATTTATTTTCAATGATTGTAATAAAAGTATAAATAGTCATAAAATATGTTTTTGATCATTTAATAACCATGTTACACAATCCAAAATATTATATGCTTTTTAACCATGAAAAAACATATGTCATGTCAAGATAGACAAAAAATCTAACCAATGTTTCCATGTCAATATAAACATATAATCTGTACAAGGTTATTTATTTCAATCCACAACTCAAGCATCACTTTATGGAAAGCCAAAATTATGTTGAATATAGGTGACACATATTTTCCCATGAATCATCTATCCAACATATGGTTAATGACATTGTAATATAAGAAAATTTTATCCATTAGTTCCATGACACATCTATATTATATAGTAAAAACACATAAACGGTAAACTCTCCCATTATTTTCATACAATAGAGTTATCAAATGGATATATAAACACGAAAACACTAATCAATTAAAAATTCAAAGATCTCATAGGGAAAAAAATCATTACATATGAAAATCAATTCATATTGTATAGTAATTATAATGGATCACTTGTACCTACATTCTAATAATGTCATATAATAGTGTTATTATATGGAAACACATTCAGACATATGAAAATCAATTCATATGTCATTATATAAAAGTTTTATCAAGGTATGGAGTTGCCACATTAAATTTAATAGACTCTGATTTCAATAAATCACATCAAAAAATGATGCTAACACACATAACACACTATAAACATCCCAAAATTCATCAAAATATATTGCATGAATAAGAAAAAGGATAAGAATATACTTATGGATTGAATAGTATTACTCTCATCCAAATAGAGCCACCACAGTGTGTAGATCATGAATTAGTAATGATATGGGATTAGAAGTGGAATAACGTTCCAAATATGATCCTCCTTTATTTCTTATGTCATGTATTGTAATGACAAGGATGTACACTCCCACATCAGGTTCTAATAAATGCATTCTATGCATACTGACTTTGAAATGAACCAAAGAGACCTATGTTTTACCATCAATTATTACATTTTCATCAAAAAAGATATTGAGTCACATACATTCGAACAACCATTTATATTTATAATATTAGAGTGTTCGGGAAAAAATTAACTAACTAATCCCATGTATTTCTCACCCTATGGAATTTTTTCCACAATATTATAAACATTTGAATCCATAATTAGTAATCAATATCTCTAGGAAAATATTCACACATGAAATTTTAAAAAACATATATAATTTGAAATAAGTTTTTTCTAAAACTAAAGAAATGGAAATATAATAATATTAAAAATAATCTATTATAAAATTTAATATTATTTCAAAAAATATCATTGAATGAATAATATTTGAAGAATAAAAAATTTCAAAATATTTCTATAAAAATGTACAACATACCTTGAAATAAATCAATCGGTGACATAATGATATAAAAAACACATGTTTAATAATAACAAGTTCCATAGTTATGAAATTAATAATGTCTAATATAAAATTCCATTTCTTTAGATGATACATACTGATCATTAACATCACAATCTTATATTCATGGCCCTATCTTTAGTAAATATTTGTTTTGGTTAGGCATACACCAAAATAAATAAGATAGTATGTTTCATTAGACGAACTAATGCATCAAGGGGGTATTATAGACATCGATAATAAATAATTATTCCTAATTCATTAATTTTATATAGGATCTAATAATAAATTAATTAAATAACCATATTACCTCATAAATCAATAATGGTCTTTACTAAAATAATTTTATTAAATATTGTAAATATTTCCACAATCAACAAATTTATTATCACTCTATGTAAGAATCCATCAATATAACACCAGATTAAGTAATGTAATGTTGTTAATTTAATAATATCAATAATAAATCGAAATATATAATATATTTGAACACCGATCAATAAATCTATAGAAATATAGAGTGTTTATACAACAAAGGCATTGGATGAAAAATGATTCCCATAGAAAATGATGATTTGGAATGAAAAATGTAGTGGTGGATTTTAATTTATTTTGTCCCCAAAATTAAAATTATATGATAGTATTTTAAATATAATCCCTGAGTAATGTATACTCAAGAAAATGGAAATTTTTGAGTATATGAATTTCATGTTAATGTTTAAAATTTCAGATTAGAAACCCCTGATGATATTAGTAATGTAACAATTAATACAATGTGTGAGGGATATAGTGACATTGAAATTTTATTATATGAAATATATTCATGGAAAATTCAGGTTTTTTGTGAATGTGCCATAAAATTGTAATTTATTTTGTAAAAGGGAGCATGAAAAAAGATATAGGATTTGATTCCATGATTCCCCTATCAAATACTAAAATGTTTTAGGTAAGAAACCTCTCATTATGAAGTTATAAGGTTTGATTCTAGAACTATGATTAAGAAAGACAAAATAAAATATATTGTATTCAATATGTATAATAAATAAAATTCTGAAATATATATCAACACAAGAATTCATGAATCTTAATGGAAGAAAATTGAATTTTCACAAACCTATACATTAATTATACACAACCAATAATGTTCATGAATAAACTGCTTGAAAAAAATAAATATTTTAATAACATATTTGAGAACATTTATAATAGATATTTCATATTATAAAAGTTTTTTGTAGTTTTTTAATATATTTATATTAAATAGTTTATATATACATTCAATCTCAAATATGAGAAATGTTGTTCATTTTGATCTAAATTTATAAGAATGTCTTATTTACTCGTTCTTCCCCTCGGGTGCATTATTTGAAAATCATTTAAGGTATCATAATTGAGGATTTATAATTATTTATAATGTTATAATTTCATTTTATGTGGAATTTTTTTATACATTAATATAAAATAGATGATGGTTATGTTTTATGGATATTTAATGAACAAACATTTGTAAATTAATTAACAGCTTTAATATTTATGAGGCCCTTAAAATAGAAAAATCTAATTATTATTTTATTTTTAATATTATATTATATAATTAATTATTCTTTAATTGTAATCCTTAATATTACATTATTTTATTGTTCAAGTAGTTAATTGGATTGACCGAAAATATAATGATCGATTACCTTTCTATCAGTTATGTTTTAACATTTTTGTTGTATTTTTTTGATGGATTAGTAAAGACGAATATGAAAATGATGGGAAAGCTGTAATGATATGGTCATTTTTTTTTTAAAATTTTACTAATATAACTGAGTGTGCTTTTTAATCAATGGGTTAATAAACATCATGTAATGGGAGCACACACAGTGTAATGGCTTCCGGATAAAACATGTAAACTTCATATTGGGTGTGGAGGGGTTATATGCCAGGAAAGAGGTTCACGCTGTAAAAATAGAAAATTTAGTATTTAGAAAAGACATTTGACTTGTTTTCTAGATATATCATCCATCAGGGGGTTATACAATGTGCAATTTGATAATATGACATGTAAATGTGATAATTTTTTGTTTTAGTGTGGGGTAGATCATATTTTCATTTAATCTACATAATACCATTCCTATTTAAATCCATATCTCACCTAAGGATGTTTTGGGTAACTCATTTCTTTAAATTTTTCTTCGCTCAACAATTTATCACTATTGGGGATGGATTGCTTCTCACCATGTATGTGATCCTTATGGTTTTTATTTGCCTTTGTCTATAGATGTGGTTTTGGATATGTATTGGTATAGATTGGTAATTGTATATTGTTTTATATTGACCTCCTTCTATTTCATAGTATTTTTTTGTATATCAAAAGATGTTTTTCTTGATTCTGATCATCATTGTTGATAGATTCTAGGTTTTTATCTTGATGAGGTTGGTGTTTCAATAAATTGGGTTAATTCAAGGAAATTAATATCACTCAAGTTAAACTATGTTAGGTTTTTCAACAATTTGATGTTTATTGCGTTTTCAAATGATTTTGTGTAAAAGAAAACAAATCAAAAAGAGGGTATTCATTGAAAATTAATTTACCTGATTGGAAATGGGTTTTTAACCACTAAGTAGATCCTATTGGATGTGAAATATTTTTTGAATATTTTATCAATTTTGTGATATAAAATTTGGACAAATACCTAAAGGGAACCAAGGGTGCATTAAAAAAGAAACACGTCTAGCCTTAGTGAGTTTTTGACACTAGTAGGTCATAACCATATGTGATATCATCTGGAATGACTTCATATTAGTTTTGATATCCATTGGAAGTACTTGTTATCAAATGGGTACAAAATTGTTCCACCTTATGATTTTCATTTTAGGTTATATTATGTAGTTTCCCAGAGGATATAACACATCTTTTAGGTGATTCATTTATTATGTTATTTGTCACCTGATTGTTTTTATCTTGGATTTTTTTCACATATTTTTATATGTTGTTATAAATCAAAACATTAAATGATATATTGTTTTATTCATATATTATTACATATTTTACTCTTGGTATATGGATATGATTTCCTATATTATCATTTCTACTTTCAACAATTCATTTTTAAGGGTATGAAATGATTTTTTGGAATACCAAAAGATAATGAAAAATGGAAACTGATTTATAAATAATTCTGATTTATGAAATTGATTTGAAAAAAATCATATTTAAACAATATATTTATTTCATTACTTATATTAGACCTTGTTTAGATAATATAGTGGTATATTATAGGTATTTTCTCTACACCCTACTTCTTCTATTTTGAATTTTTGGATGTTTTATTTCATGATTCATGTAAGGTGAGGTAACATAAATCCTAACGTTTGTCGGATCATATGAATTATCTTGTTTGTGGTTGATTTGGATATCTACGCCATTTTTTGAAAAGTTATCCTAGGGAATTAGAACAGGATCCACTCTCACCAAGGGTTCAAATGTTTTTTAAGATACTTTAAATGGTGGTTAGTCTATTACTCCGGCTAAGGGGGATATTTGTGTGGCTAAGTACATAAGAATATATGTAGTATAGTATGAACAATTGGAATCTAAAGAAGGTCCAGCTACACTTAGTTTTATTGTTTTTATCTACTTTTCTATGGTGATGGATTTGTTTGATATAGGATAAACTCATTCATTAATATCACAAATGGTTGTTTACATTTTTTTTTTCAAACTTATACCTTTCTTTTTATACCATTTAATTCTCTTGGGAAAAAGATCTGTAAATGGTTTCTCATGTCCCACTTGTTCGGTGATGATAATCGATTTTGTGGTGGGTTGGTAATTTTGGGTGCTTGATCATGATATATTTGACATTGTTATATTAATGGATTGGATTATTAGTGTTAAGGAAGAGTTGTAATATGTTCGGAGTCATGTTCAGTGATTAACTACATGATGGGGTTACTGATGTTTTCCATAGTGGGTGGGCCTCCATATCTAGAATGTAGTTCCAAGTTGTTCCTTATGTTGGGATAATCACATTACAGTTTTAATAAATGTATCTTGTTATAGTTGACCCTTTAATTGGAGATAAACTTATTCCAATTGTTTTTGAGTGGCCTAAGTTATTTTTATATTATTTTCTTGTTTACCAAAAAAAAGTTATGCAGATTTTAATATAGACATGATCCCAAGTCTGAAGCACATTTTAATATTGTATTCTAATTGGGGACCTAGTGAGTCTATTGAAATTGAGGCCCATCATGAATTCTTATTAGATAAAGGATAAATTTTTCATATTTTGTCAAAATGTCCAATACCATTACACATTTATATGAATATAAGAAAGTTCATAATAATTTTTTTTGATAATAAAATGTAGAATCAGATGACTGTTAAGAAGAAATATCTTTATCATTGTATTGATGTCCTCTATGATCATCATAGATAGACTCATTAGTATTCTATGATTTACATATATTCAGGATATTTTCAAATTAGAGTACAAGATAGGATATACCTAAGATATCATATAAGGTTTGATTTGGGAATTTTGAGTTACTTGTTCTTCCATTCAATCTCACTAATTCCCCTTCAGTGTTTATGGATTTGATGAACCAGATATTTCTTCCATTATAAGATTATTTTGTTATTTTGCTCATTGATGATATCTTGGTTTACTATATGTCAATGGAGGATAACACAAAACATTTTTATATTATTGATTGAACAAGAAAATAACATACTATGTTTGGTATACTTTCTATATATGAGTTTTTGATATAGAAGGTGATGTTTCTGGGGATTGTGATATCTAATAGGGTAATCTTAGTAGATCCTGAAAAGTTATATCCAGTAATTTACATTGAGCAGTAGAGAAATGTAATTAAGATCTAGAGATTCTTAGGATTCGATGGTAATTATAGATAGTTTATTCATCACTTCTCTAAGTTTACATCATTGATTATAGATTTTATCCATAGGGTGGCACAATTTGAGTGTAATGAAAATTTTCATAGATTTATTGACGAGCTAAAGGTGTGGTTTACTTCATCACCATTTATAATTCTTTTGAAACTAGGATTAATTAAGGATTATTTCTACTATGCATTTGCTATGGTTTCGGGGTGTGTCTTGATTATGGGGAAATAAGTTGTGTCTTATAGTTCATTCCTGTTACACCCTCATGAAATGAACTACCATACCCATGACATCATGCTCTAAGTGGTTATTCATGAAAAAAAAATGAGGTGTCATTATCCCTTTTGGGAGAGTATTATTCCATATTATAATAAAAAGCTCCTAAAATATATTATTAAAACGATGGTTTGAAATCTTTTATAGGGGTGTTTGGAACTGTATCTATGAACTTTGGAATTTTATTTTTCTTGCTCTCCCAAGGAATATAGTTGACAATGCGTTGACAAGAAATTTACTGAGACAATTCAGGCTGGTATCAGTTGATGAGTGTTCTTCGATGATTTTTTTTATGGAGATGTGGTTTGGAGTGGATGATTAATTTCGATAGGTGTTATTGGATTTGATGAAATATCACACATATTTTGATGAGTGAGTTTGGTGTGAGCTGGTGAAAACACCATGTTCTAATTATTTAGTGGAAACCTTCTTGGTGGGGAGACCACATGTGAGTGGTTATGATCTCTTAGTGGATATTTTTTCTATCGTAGAAGATTGGTTATTTCAGTTTGCACGATACATGTGGTTTTTGATAGTGGGAACCATTATTTTTGGGCATTCCACTATCAGGATACAAATATGTTTCATGATTTGATTGGGAAATATTGGTGAAAAGGGATGAGATGGTTAACCATAGATTCTGTTTTGCAGTGTCCCATTTCTCATAGAATTAAGTGATAATAATATAGACATAGGGGTCATTGTAGATCGTATGCATTTCGGTATGTAATTTGTATAATATTTCCATGTATGTTGTCATTGAATTTTGATTGAAACCTAGTCCGATGAATGTAAATTGGGTGATCATTTATTGGATCGTAAAATTAGTGCATTAATTACCTTTCAAATAGATTATAAAAGTGAAATATATTATGAAAATATATATCTGAGACATTTTGATGATTTTACAGGTTCCACATATAGTGGTTTATGAGATGTACCTGAGGTACTAGGTTTTGGAAGGGTTTAGAGGTTGTGAAGAGTTCCTAGAATAAATTAACTATAATTAATCAAACACATGTGGATGAATAGAAAGTGAAGGATATCTAGGTTGTTGAAGACGTTACTACACGTCGTGTTTTTTATTTTAGAGGCTATTGGAAAAAAATCATTATTTTCATGATTTTTACTAAAACAATATTTATTAGGCGTTGATAAAGATTATGACCATAATAGATATGTTTGGGAGTCCATGTATATATCTATTTTTATGGATAGAGTTTGGAGAGTGTTACTTGATTGTGTTTCATGTTATTAAAGAGATGATTAAGATTTTGTAGTTGATCTGGAGGCATTTGATCATGGCATAGAGTGATCAAAAACCCTATACGAACCATTATCATTTTCCATTGGAGTTTGAGTTTGGTGATGGGGTATTAACCATAGTTTCACATCTATTGGGATATCATCATATAGGTATGTATGGTAAGTTGGAAATGAGGGTTTTCAGCCTCTTTAATATAATTGGATGACTAGATAAAATTTCCAATATGTTTCATTTACAGTCTAGCATCGCATCTACGCATGATGGGTTTCATGTTTCCCGTTTTTAGATGTACAGAATATATACATCACATATGATTAGATGGGATGATATTTATATCAATCCTCATTCCACTATGGTCAAGTATCTGGTTCAGGTTGTGTATAAAAATTACAATGTACAATGATATAAAATAATCCCCTAGTCTGTGTACAATGGAATTTCAGAGAGGATACACACAATACATTGTACCATGAGTTGTTGATGAGGTACAAGTGGCCTAATTTTTTTATAGATTTAGGATCTTGAAGTATCTCAAGTAGAATATACAATTTATGGAGGGGAGAATTTATGTCCCCATTAAATTTATGTCATTTATGTTTTTACCTTTTATTTCCTTTTCATTCAATATGTAATGTTGAAAAAGAAAATTGTAGGATACCTATAAAATTGAATACAATGATTTTTTGGATTTTCAAAACAAAATGTACATTATATTCATTTCATTGGGAGAATACACATCACGTAATATAATTACACACCATGAAACAAATAACAATAATAATCCATGAACATGATACAAGGTTTGAAGGGTTTATATGTATTCTAATAGGTTCATGTAATATATTGGAAAATACTAGTTTTTTAATAAAATAGAAACACATTTTCAAGTGATTCAAGAATTAAATGATTTCACAACCTATATTTGGATTAATCACTATAGTAATTCAGTGAGTTATGGTTTTTGGGGTTCACATGGATTATTTTCATTTCATTCCACATACATCCTTACCTATATCAACCGAGAGATCATCATAGGTTATATAGGTTAATTATTTTCCTTCTGGATTGCTTCATTTAGTGATTAACCACCATTGGGTTTAGATTGATTCTATTTTGGTATTTGATCATTGTGGATTATTATTGTCTTTCATTACCACTAAGGTTTTAGATAATTTTGTCTATGTATTTTTTATTTTTCTCTATTATTTTATCAATTACTTTCAGTTTCATTATATACCATGTATTTTGAATGTTGTTCTCTTCATTTATTCTATAATGTCATAGGATTGTATATAAAATTGGTTATTTATTTAAATTGTCTGTCATTGATGGTATATTCTATTGATTATTTCATTTATTTTATGGGATATTCTGATTGACATTAATTTTTGGAAATTATAATCTTTTTATTAATGGGGTTTTCTAGGAAAATGAATTTTCATGATTTAAAAATGTATTTCAAAGACCAAAGTAGTGTATCTTGGATTTGAAAATATTTTGTGAAATAATGATATTGGTATTGAAATGAAATTTGAAAAATTGCATATTGGGAAGATTTGGTGAATCATGTAACAGACATGGGTTTCATTCCTTTGTGTTTGGGTCCACTAAGAGGTAATTTTATTCAATATCGACTACATTCGACATCTATAAAAACCATTATATTTATTAAACATTAAGTCATGATTAATTTAAAAACATTTCATATAATAAAAATTCTAATATTGATAATTGTTGTGCATTTTTGATTTAGGAATAATTCATTAGAACATAAAACAAGAAATTCCTCATCTTTATTGGAAACATATTTTAAAAGATCTTACATAAAATTCCATGGGATACCCTGGGGGTATACATAAGAAAGATATGAGTATTAAAGCCTAGTATAGGAATAAACTTGGCATAACATGATGAATTTTATTCATAAAATATAGTTGGAATAATAATGGGGAATAAAAGGTATGAAAATCATAAAACTAAAAAATAAAGAAATATATAACATGATAACATAAAAAACATAGGAAATGTGGGAAAAATTTAAATAATTGCTTCATAATCATAAGAAAAAGATATTTTCAAAAAACTTATGATGGAAATGTCACATAAAGTAATAATGTTTACTCCCTATGTAACAACCCCACCATCATTAGTCTATAGTTAATTATCATTTTATTAAAATGTAATATATACAAGAGATCACATACCTAAGGATTTATAATTTTAGTAGTGTTGAATAAACAAGAAACCTATGTGGTACCCTTGTTACATTTGTAACTAAACATAAAACATAACATTGGAAAATAAATTGATTCATATACACCTATTCAATTATTTAATCATCATAACATGTGGATGAAAAAAATTGAACGAGATGAGATCAATCACTCAATATGGGTTACATGGACCAATAATAAGATAACTAATTTCAAGAAGGTATAATGGAAATTTAAATAATTAAACACATAACATCAAAAACTGATAATGAAAATGCATCCATATATTTCTTCATTGTGAAAATGTAATGGAAAGTAGTACTATAATTCTAAATAAAAAGAATTCTTAACCATTTAACATCATATATCTATATCATGATATTCTATAGTATCAATACGGTTTATGATTGTGGGTAGAAGACCATATGATTCTTCTTAGAAAAAAATCTGAATTGTTTTTTTCCTACAATTTTTCCTAATGAGAATTATATATTTATAAATGGAATATAGTGGGGCCCACACATCCCTACAAACCCAAAAAATTATTCATGCATAGATTCAATTCATGTTCAATAAGACTTATCAAAATTTATGTATTGAGTAGAGGATATAGATTCATTAACATTTCCTTAATTAAAAACCCCTTCCAAGAAAATAACATATAAAAATTGTACCCAAAAAATGAAATAATTCTTTCTAATATGCTATAATAATGGATATTTAATGAAATCATCAATGAATGATGTTCAAAAATAGAAGGTAAGTATACATACAATACACAAAAGGAATAAGTGGTGGGTAAGGAATAACCAATGGTAATGTCATTATTGTGTTCATAAATGATTGAATTTAACCTTATGTGGATATTCATAAAGTAAATAAGAATATATCATGATAACGAAGTCCAACTAAAGTGAACATGTCACGACCTGTCCTCGGGGCCCGTGCCGTGACTACCGCAAGCCCGCCTTCCATAGTCTAGGGGCTGGCGACTAGCACAAATGGCGTAAATCCAGATAAAAGAGAATGAATTGCCTTTATATAAGTATAAAACACCATAGACTATGCAAGATGAAGTAAACACTAAATAAACAGAGTAAAAAAGTATGTGCTGGAATGTAAATGGGCCAGTATACAATCCCAACTGAAAGTACAGTACAACTGGGAAAAGAAAGTACAAAAAATGTAAAGTAGAGAAGCAACCACAATGATTTCCTCCGGAACTCCCACATGAAGGGTGAGTATAGATAGTCTCGTCGTCTCCTCGAGTCCAGCCTTCCACTCCGTTTACATCCCACCTGATATTCCACCTCCGTGTACCGTCCATCTCCACAAGCCTCAACCATGATCAACGTTGTTTATCGTCTGCAACCAACACAACG
This sequence comes from Viscum album, assembly GCA_963277665.1. Classification (NCBI taxonomy): domain Eukaryota; kingdom Viridiplantae; phylum Streptophyta; class Magnoliopsida; order Santalales; family Viscaceae; genus Viscum; species Viscum album. The sequence continues at coordinate 577,891,895 of OY728164.1, forward strand.
TAGTGTGGACATATCCCGTGCAGTGGTGAGTATACGATACTCAGTAGGGACTCCGAGACTCCCGATGGTCCCCTAGGATAAACGAAGGATAAACCACAAAGGAACGATACAAAATGAATTATCAACCAACACTACTTAGGTATATTCCCATACATATAACTAAGTCATCAATTCTAGTTCGACTCCAACTTCCGAGCCCAAGTTCAACCCAGTGCATATAAGAATGTATAACCAAATCCACACAGGAAAGTATAAAACAATCAAAACAAGAAAGCAAGTCAATCATATAGATGATAAAGATTTAAAGTCAAGACTCATCTCACACAGGTACACTACTCACATAGATGGGTGGAGATGATTGATGTAGCCTCTGAATCATCTCCTCTGCCGAACCCACGTAGTATCCAAGTAGAGATGTCGTCGCTGCAAGACCCACGTAGTATACAAGTATAGTAACCATCGCTGTCGAAACCCCATAAAATCCAAGTATAGTATTCATCACTGCCGAACCCACGTAGGATCCATGTACAGTCCTCATCGCTGCCGAACCCACCTATAACCAAGTACAGTCATCATCACTACTGAACCCATTTGGATCCAGGTACAGTCATCATCGATGTTTAACCCATATAGTATCCAAGTATAGTCATCATCACTGGCGAACCCAGGTAGGATCCACGTACAGTCATCTTCGTGGCCGAACCCACGTAGGATCCATGTACAGTCATCATCGCTGCCAAACCCACGTAGGACCCAAGTACAGTCGCCATTATCATCGCAGTCGCAGCCAGCTCTAGGGTTCCCGCACACAGCACACTCGATTCCGAGAGGGTCCGCTCCACAATCCAAGGGATTAATACATCAAATTTCACAAATCCCAGAGTTATGTCTCGTCAATAGGAACTGAACGCGATAGAGGGCACGACAATCGGACGCCCGGTCAGAGAGATATTAGCCTTTCTGTCTCAGGGGCCCGGTTGGTTTTTAAGCTAAAACCAACCCGACCATACCATATCTGCATCCATACCGTGAGTGGAGAAAGAAAAAAGAACCATCTCACTAAGAGTAATTCAACCTAGTCAACCACACGTCAATCGGACGCCCGTACCTCTTGTTATAAGTGTTTCCGCTCCGAGGGCCCGGTTGGTTTCGTGTTCGAACCAACCTGGTCATACCCAATGTTCTCCGAAACCTAGAGTATAATATATCAAAACAACTGTCTCGATCCATGTAACCCAACGCAACTGACGGTGTATCTATCAGAGTTCTGTTTCCCATGATATGATATTTTGAACAAAACTGCCCAAAAATAGGGGGTTTGGGCCCGGTCAGATCTGGCCCAATAACCCCTGGGTAGGCCGAACTGGGTCGACCCGACCTGGGTCCGGGTTCAGCCTAGTTAGGCGCTGCCCAGCACGGCCCTGTGCCGGCAGCCCGGCCCGGCACGGGTAGGTAGGCACGGTGCGGGCGGTCCTGCCCATGGCTGGGCGCTCGGCTCGTGGCCGAGCGGGGCGCAAAGGGGGCGTCGCCCCCTTGTCGTGAAACGGAGGACACGTGGGGTCCTCCATAGTGAGTTGGGCGGGTGTTTCAAACCTTCAGTCTTCCTAGAAAGCAGTCAGCCATTATGGCCGGCCGGTTGAGCCACATGGGACCCACCTTTGGTCCCACCTCCTGGAACGCTGGCGGCAGGCCGAGCCCGACCACCTCCTGCTAATATTCTGCGGCTCATCCATGGCTGGCGCGGCGCGATGGCATCGCGCCCCTCTGCCAGGTCCCATTGGTGGTCGCGGCCTCTTTCGGCCTCACCAGTGCGGCATGACGGCGCTATGCACCATTGTCGCGGCCCGTTCCGGCCGCGGTCTTCATCCTCCCAGCACAGTGCAATGGCACCACGTCACCTACGTTTCAAGCCACATTGAAGATCAAAAATAAAAGGGGAGGAGGATTGGCATTGTTTGTGATGTCCAATCTCCTCCCATTATATCGATAATAAGCGGCCAATCATTTAACAATGAAGATCATTAAATAATACTTGGACAATGAATTAACCCCTACCTAAACACACGTTGTCAAACGATGAGCGTCACAAAAAATGGCGTCGCGGGATGAGGTTCCATAAATGTTAACGGAGAGCGTCCAAGGAAAAAGCGGCATCTCCCTTCCTTTTTCGCGGTGAGAAGATTGTATGGCGTGACTTCGTTGGTGATTTTCTGCGTCGGTGCCTCCTCCTTTGTCGGGGTGGAAGTAGAGGATGGAAGAAACCGGGTCACCGAGTCGATGATCCTTGACGAAGTGTTGTCGTTCTTCATTGAGGATGAAGTTCTTCAAAAAAAATTTAACTTAATAGCTCTCTCCCCTTCCTTAGCTCAACAAAATCCAACCAAAATAAAATATGGCATTGCATTATTTTATTTACTCATGAAAAGCATTTCAAAACTTCAAAATTCAAAAACAACAATTAATTAATTTATTAAACTTGAGTTGTATAATTAATTATGTTTTATGTTGAAATGATTAATGAGGAAGTGAGAGAGAGAAGAGTTACTCACATAAAGGGGGGATTAGGGAAAGTGAAGTATTTGGGGTACTTGTGGGCCCCTCATCACCATTAACCTCTCCAGGGTAGTTTGTAACAAGTGGGACCCATCCCAACTCCAACACTTAAGATATAACCATTTAGATATAGAAAATAAAATTTTACAAAAATTTTAATTTCTTCACATTTAATACTTAATTTTTAACAACTCCTCCCGAGAAAATGAACCTCCGGGAAATGTCCTCTTAAGAAATTACCGCCTCTACGGTTTCATCGGTGCCCTCGGTTTTCGATTCCGAGCACCGGTTCAAAAAGATAGAAAATCCCGCTCATTCGTTCACTGAACATACCCGAGCTAATCTTCGGATAATGATTCCGGGAACACCGGGCCTCAGAATCATGTGCCGTTAGAAATTTCATTCTCATAAAATCCCAAAAAAATTAAGAACAAAGTATCCTTGAAATTTACGGGTCTTTATATTACTCCCACCTTTGGGATTTATGTCCCCGTAAAGATACATCACAAACCAGGGGAACAAATGATGGTATTGTGCACGCATATGAGCCTCTCGCTCCCATGTGCTCTCCTGGAGGTTCCTGTGCTTCCACATGATGCACACTTGAGGAATTGACCGTCCACGTATGGCCAACTCCTGTCGATCCTTTCTGTCCATCGGGACCACCGCAAAGGTCGCCACGTCATCGATGACCAGCTCCCCATGATCATTGATATGTGTCGGGTCGTGCACGTATTCCTCAGCTGTGATACTTGGAAAACATCATCCACCTGGTGCAAATGAGGTGGAAGATCCAGACGATAAGCCACCTCGCCTATCCAGATGAAAACCTAGAATGGTCCGATGAAGCGCAGAGATAACTTTCCGCCCCGGCCAAATATCTGTAATCCACATCAAGGTGAGACCCGTAAGAACACATGGTCGCCATCCTCGATCTCTAGTGGTCTCTGCCTCCTGCTAGCATAGGACTCCGGTCGGCTCTGAGTTATCCTCATCTGCTCCTGGATGACCTGCACCTTCTCCGTCATGGCCTGGACCATCTATGGTCCTACGAGTGCTGACTCTCTAGGGTCAGTCTACCACAGAGGTGATCTGCAAGGTCAGTCGTAGAATTCCTCATATGGTGCCATCTAGATGGTGGAGTTGAAGCTGTTGTTGTACGCAAACTCCACCAAGGGTAGGTGATACTCCCAATTGTGACCAAAGTCAGGGACACATGCATAGATCATTTCCTCGAGAGTCTGAATGATCCTCTCAGTCTGACCATCCGTCTGATGGTGAAAGGCGGTGCTCAGGCCTAGCTGTATCCCAAATGCCTCCTGCAACCCCTTCCAAAGCTGGGAAGTAAAGCAAGCATATCGACTAGAGACGATAGACGAGGGCACACCAATATGTTGTACGATATGTTAAACATAGTGGCGTCCCATGATCTCTAATAAACCCTTCTCCCTGATGGTTAAGAAGTGGGCCGACTTGGTGGGTTAGTCAATGATCACCCAGATGGAGTCGTGTCCTCTGTAAGTACGTGGAAGCCCAGTCGCGAAATCCATAGATATCCCATCCCACTTCCACTCCGGGACCTCCAAGGGTTGTACTAATCTTGCTGGTACCTGGTGCTATGCCTTCACCTACTGGATGGTGAGGCATCGCGAAAAGAACTCTCCCACATCCTTCTTCATACCCGACCACCAGTGCTGTCTTCTGAGATCCTGATACATCTTCACTACTCCTGGATGTACCATCAATGGGGAAGTGTGAAAATCCCTCAGTACCTCCTCCTGTAATGCAACTGGTAAAATGGAATATACTATGAAAAGAGTGATATTCTCTCCTCCTATTGAAAAACCATTAGGTGCATGTCCTCTGGATATATGTTCACATCGCGTCTCACAGTCAACGTCCCCATGTTGTGCCTCTCTAGACCGTTGATGTAGTGGAGGAGTGACTGTGAAGGACTGAAGAAAGGCTGCTCCGTCCCTATCCACAAAGGATATCTATAAAGCAGCTAACATCTCTATCACCTATCCAAGTAGCTGAATGTCTGTACTCCTACTGAAAGCATTTTCTACTACTTTCCCATATCCTGAAGTATAGACTATCTCAAAGTCAAAGTCCTCAAGGAACTCGATCCATCGTCGTTGTCTCAGGTTCTGGTCTTTCTGCGAGAAAATGTACCCGAGACTCTGTGTAACACCCTAGGTAAATAAAGTGTATGAAATTTTCACATTTATCAATATTTGTGAATAAAATATTAATATAACTTTAAATGGGACTCTATGCTCGATGGTGTACCCAACATTCAGCAATGAGTTTCTTGGGAATCTTACGTTGCACTCTAATAATAAGATAATATTATTTTAAATGGTAGTTAACTCCTAGCTATTATAATGGAGGGAATGAACAGAACTAACTAAAAAATGATTATATATGTTTGTCAAATATTTTTACTTTTTACAATAAATGTTAGAGTTTTAAAATTGCGAATGAATCCAATTTTTAAGCATAAACATTCTAATATTCTTTAAAAGGTCGATTAACCGCCTTTCGATGGCGAACCTATTTTAAATCCACTTTGTAACAATTTTATGTGTTATATTTGAAAAAATAAAATTATTCTTTAGAATCAGATCATCAAAATTTAAATTGTGTAAATTTTTTGTATTTTTTCGATAAAGTTCATTTTTTAATGAACAGTGAATAATGATGTATTTTAATTCAAAACCTCATTTTAATATAATTTATTTATATGATTAGATTATCATTTGAATTGTTTTTAAAGTTCAATTACAATATATTTTTTCCATTTAATCCAATATTGGTCGTTGGAATTAATTTCATCTTGAAATTGGAATTAAAATATAGTCAATCTTTTGATACTTATTGTTTCTTAAAAACACGCTATTTGTTTTGACAGCGGGTATTAATTATTATATTAATTAATACAACTTATATGTTTTGAATTTTGTAAAATAGACTTCATTTCTGAATTCATAATATCAAATATAGCTTAGCGTGAATTTTTGGTAGTTTTCTGAAAAACTTAAATTTTTGATGAATAGTGATACCACTAAGTGGTAGTTAATGGAACTGCTTTTTCTTTTAAATGAATCATTGCCACCTTTGTGTTTTGAATTTCAAAAATCTGACATACATGGTTGTCATTAGTAAGTAAAATGTGGTTCAATGGGATTAAAATAATGTTTTGGTGAATAGTAACTTTTATGTTCTTAATCACGATTAGAGGTAATTAGTGTAATTTAAGGTAAAAATAATGTTTTAAAAATGTGAAATGACCTAGACACATGTCTTACCCTCATTGGATTAGTCATGGCCGACCAAGACAATCCATGGTTCATCTTGGGGACCCCATGGAGGCACTTTGGTTGGAAAATGACATAAATACCTTTTTATTTAATGTTAAAATTAAAATGACACAAACATGAGTTGTTTTACTAAAAAAAATTAAATGGGGTTATAAAATTCATATTATTGACTATAAATAGTCATTGGAAAGATAAAAAGATTTCCTACATCATATTAGTTTGTTTATAATTTTTATACTTTAAATAAATTAAATTATTTATGACATCATGATGATGTAGCGATGACATCATTATTTAACGATTTAACTAAAATGGAAAGATAATTTAAAATCTAAGACCTAAACATGTCAAAAACCCATTGGATGAGTATATTTCGAACCCTTACCCCCTTATACTCGAAATACATCAATGTGGGGCCTTTAAAATCCGAAACTCATTTGAAAATAAAGTAACTTTTGTAACATTACAAGAGTGCCCCTCCTCTCCTCTTATAAATGGCCCCCACCACTACCACCTTACCCACACCTCTCAAGCCTTTTTCTCGGCCAAAACCTGCTCATTTTTTCTCTCCACATCCCTATATAACTTTTATAAGCCTTACTTTGGGAAGAATACTTCCCAATTAAGACTTTGAGATCAAACCAAAGGGAGTTACCTGATTTTAAGGTAATGTCTTCACTTGAGTCCTTTTGTATTATTTTGCTTCTCCAACCCCCTAAACTCTTTTTATTCATTTCATTTGTAACAAATATAGTATCTTCAATATATTATGATGTTTTTATAAGAATAATTCGAGATACACTTACACACACCACAATCCAATGGTTAAAGAACATACTGTTTCTATGGATGGTGAATTTCTGCCTCACGAAACGATGATTGTTCAACACTTATATAACACCTTCAAAGGTGCCCATTAATATGTCACCATATTAATATATGATATATGATATGTTTCTGTTTTACATAAGCTTCTTTATTTTTCTTTTGTGGCATATATTTATGGTTTCCATTTTGGGTAAACACGATAATTTCATTTTAGGATGTGCGGACTACCGCCCCCTCAAAGTGATTTGAATCGTTAATGCCATATGTGGGATGTATAAACGAAGGAATTTAAAGTTTTTAAATATGATGTATGGTACATATAAATGATGAATATTATTCTGGAATTAAAATATTCATACCTCTCATTTAGTTTTAATTCCATTAATATGACATAGAAATGAAAGTAGCGTTCATGCGTACGTACGGCTTACCGTCTCCATGAACGGTGCATTTCATTTCTTACCTATAAATGATTATGTAATATTATAAATACATGTATATTATGGATATATATGATATATATGATATCCAAATCATGAATATCATTCTGGACTTAATGAACCTTTGACCACACGAACAACATGTAATTGTAAGAAGTCCACTTTCGACTTAAGAACCAAATATCGACAAAACAAACATTATTAACATAAATGATTACATAATGTTTATAACATGTAAATAAGTGATATATAAGGAATAATGAACTTTAAAAAGGTTCTTAATAAAGTATAAATTAACTCAAGTTTATTATTCAGGACGTTAAAGAACGATCGAGTCAAGTCGGACCCGAGATAAGGGATCCTACTCCTCTCATTATTTTTAAGTACTCTCTTTTATGTCATTCCTTTTAAGCTCATATTTACTGTGATTGGGATGTTCTATTATATTACTCTTACTGTAATTTTTATGTTCATATGATGAGAGACCATATTCTCTCTCATCAATCCATTTTGGAAGTTTTGAGTGGCACCGTTAGGCTGTCGAATTTTCATAAGAGATCTAATTTCTCTCTTTATTTTTAAGTACTCCCCTTTATGTCACTTATTTTAAGCTCATCTTTGTTATGATTGGGGATGTTCTTTTATATTCCTCTTTCTGTACATTTTATTGTAATATTATGAGAGACCCTATTTGATCTCATCAATCCATTTTTGGATGTTTTAAATGGCGCCGTTAGGCTACCGAGTTTTCGTTAGGGATTTTTCATCTCACTTTTATTTCCGTGATATTTATGCTACATTTTCCTCAATTTATTTGAGTGGTGTATTTACTGCCCATTATTTTACTCATTTTGTAATATAATTTCATTTATGAGTATTTACATCAATTTTTTATTGTCCTTCTTTCACGGGGTGTATGTTTCGAAAGATACCCATGTCAGTAAGGGAACCTTTCACCCTCCTGTTTTTAAAAGACTTCTTTTGTTATGTCTTTTAATTCACATAACATTATGTTGGGATATATTCTTCTATATCCTTAGTGATTTAAATTTTATGTCCATGTGATGAGATACCCTTTTTATCTCTCATCATCTCATTTTCTGAATTTTGTAGTGACGTCGTTAGGCTGTCAAATTTTTCCAAGGGAACTTGTTAACCCAATTTTGATTCATTGGCATAAGCTTTTACTCCTTTAATATGACGTTCTATGGATATGTGTGAATAACCTCTGGTTGTTTTACACTTAATATCCACTTATATTTGGTGTATTAGTTTGTCACTCATAATTATGTAATTAATTTATTCTTAATCCAAGGATACCATCTTTGTATGGGACTTCGTCTCAATCTCCTTTCATTGAGAAATATTTTGTTTTATACATAACCTTATTTTATACGGTGTATAAACCCCTTTTACTTTTACTTTTATCCGAAAGGAATATTTTTTTATACAAAATGTTTTACTAAACGACAAAAGGGAATGTTTTTGTCGTACGTTTGCAGCGACAATGACTTCTCCGCCGCCATGACCATTATTTGAGTTTCGGCTTCCTCTACAAGCCTTAAATTTTTTTAAAAGAAAAAATAAATACCATGTTTTACTTTTCCTTTATTTTGGTTTTAAAAATGGTTTTCATAATGTTTTTATATCAATGTGTTGTATTGATATCTTGTGATTGAAAATTGGAAATGTTATGTTTCCTTTATGCACTTTTATGTGATACAATTATGTTATGGTTCTTGGGAACTATTATGAAGACTGGTGGTTCCGTGATAAACTAAGGGTGGGTGAACCCGATATAGCTCTCCAATGCATTGGTTACCGCGAAGGGGTTAAACATTAAGGTTTCTCCGATGAGATTTAGGGAATATACTGTGATGGGTATATCAAACGTAACCAAGAGGGTTACTCTCTACGTAAGAATGTTATGAATGCCTCAAGTTACCTTTATGTCTTAGGATTTCTATGATTTATTCATGATTTTATGAGGTATTTTAAAGTGATTTTTTATGTTTAAAGTATGATTTCATTCTTATGTATACATGTACTCATGTTTTCTTTCCATATTTTTATATCCATTACTGAGCTTTTTATGCTCATCCCATGTTTTTGAAATGTTTTTCACAGGTCAATGGAAGGGTACATGATATGATGATAGTGTCAAGTATGTGTCAAGAAAGAAACCATGTTTTATTTTAAATATATTTCTGTTGATGGGAAAAATGAATACTATCGTTTATGTAACCACTTTGTTTAAATGTGGAATGTAATGAATGTTTTATGATCTAATTCTCTAAAACTCTAAACCTAAAAAGATCCTCAATGTGTAATCTTGTAATAACTCATGATTAAGTAAGGTTTAAGGCTGGGGACTTATAGTTGGTATCAAAGGTCGGTTTAGATAACTTTATAGGTTAGGGTATTCTCTAAGCATAAGTTACATTACCATAATGGTTAGGATTTTAGAAAGAGTCCTAGTTTTAGATAAAGTGAATGAGTATGTGTATCTTACTGTTTACCTTACACATTAGTACATGATCGTTTTGTTGATATACTCACACTGACATTTCTGTTTTTAGTTAATGGATGGATCTAGAAGGCACCAAAGAGACAACAGGTTTGAAGGAAACTGTGGTGGTTCTTTGATTAAGATACTAGATAAAATGTGGGATTCAATGAGAAACTCATGGTCGTTCTAAACCAACTATCAAGGAGTCATGATCAACCACTTGAACCTTGGTATGATCTATAATGAATCATGTACGAGATGACCAATCGATGTGGAAGTTCTGGTAATAATTATAAAGGTAACCATTAGAGTTTATATGATCCTTACTTTTGAGGTAATTATGGGTTATTATATGTTATGATGGAAAATGAAAGGAATGAGATAAACTTGAAGTTGAAATATGTTATGATCATTTTTGAATATTTTATCTTGTTTTGGAGAATGTTTTATGAATTATATTGTTTTGGAAAAAGGACAACACGTAGACCGTGTGACAACCTGTCGTGTCGGACAAATCTGCGGGAATCGAACCCACAACCAAAGTGTGACTGGTATTTATCGCCTACCACTAGACTACGTGAAGTCCCTAGTTAGTTTGACTAATTATTTTTAGTTAGATGATTTTAGGAATCAAGAGTATGTTTATTTTGGGTTATCAATGGAAATGATTAACCTATCGTCGAGGATATGTAATTAGGTTAATTACTTTTCAATATGAGAATTTAAGAGCAACTGATGTTATTTGGAGATAAAAGTTTATTTGTACCTTGGAAGACTATGTGACTAAATCCTTCAAATATTTGGGTTTCAATCGTAGTCTGGTTTACTTTGAAGAATTTTATGGACAAATTGTTTATCAAATGGTCCTTGTTGAACTTTGGGTTTTGTTTGACAAATTTTAGAGATTAAGAATAGATTTTCTTTTTATAAAGGGTTATCCTTTTTTGGATTATCTGATCTTTTACTAACCATTTTGGTTTTGTTTTTGGTTAATGTCTAAAGACATGGGAAGTATATAGTTCACTTTTTTGGGTTTGGTGATTCTCTAGAAGTTGATTGTAGCTATCTTAATGTAAACAAGTCATCCAAAATACTCATCTTTTGGAGAAAATATGAGTTCGAGTAAGAAATCTAGTAAAATTTGAAAGTCAGCATGACAAGTAAGTATGTTTCCTTATGTTTTAGTTAAGCTAAAAAATAATTTCCTCAATGAAAAGTAACTGAAAAAAAATGTTTTCCATTAACTTTTCCTACTGGGGAATCCAATACCGTTTAACCCATTAAAAGTTTGCGTTTTTCTTATGGTTAACTTTCTCCTAGACATGTTTACTATCACTCTCCATCAGAACATAACCCTGTGTTTTTTCCTCCATGTCCATATTTTCATACTTGGAATCCTAATATGGGTTAACTCGGGTGACCTTTGTACTTATCTTTCTTTATTTTGAAGTGATTGTTTTACTGACTCTTGTTCCGATTTGGGATTTTCAATGAAGTTTCCAAGTCCAATTTTAAAATTGTGAGGACACAATTCCCAAAAGGGGGGAAGGATGTACCACCCCAGGTAAATAAAGAGTATACAATTTTCACATTTATCCATATTTGTGAATTAAATATTAATATAACTTTAATGGGGACGCTATGCTCGATGGCATACCCAACACACAACACCATGTTTCTTGGGAATCTTACATTGCACTCTAATAATAAGATAATATTATTTTAAATGGTAGTTAACGCCTAGTCGTTGTAATGGCGGGAATGAACAGAACTAACTACAAAATGATTATATATGTTTGTCAAATATTTTTACTTTTTACAATAAATGTTAGAGGATTAAAAATGCGAATGATTCCATTTTTTAAGCATAAACATTCTAATATTCTTTAAAAGGTCGATTGACCGCCTTTCGATGGTGAACCTCTTCTAAATCCACTTTTTAACAATTTTATGTGTTATATTTGACAAAACAAAATTCTTCTTTGTAATCGGGACCTCAAATTTTACATTGTGTAAATTTTTGGTATTTTTCAGATAAAGATCATTTTTTTAATGAACAGTGAAAATGTTGTATTTTAATTCAAAACCTCATTTTAATCTAATTTATTTATATGATTACATTATCTTTTTAACTGGTTTTAAAGTTCAATTAGAATATATTTTTACCATTTAATCCAATATTGGTCTTTGAAATTAATTTCATCTTGAAATTGGACTTAAACTAGTGTCAATGTTTTGATACTTATTGTTTCATAAAAACACGCTATTTGTTTTGACAACGGGAATTAATTATTAAATTAATTAATGAAATTATATGTTTTGAATTTTAAAAAATAGACTTCATTTTTGAATTCTTAATATCAAATATATATTAGGGAAATTTTTTGGTATTTTTCTGAAAGACATCAATTTTTGATGAATAGTGAAACCACTAAGTGGTAGTTAAAGAAACTAATTTTTCGTTTAAATGAAACTTTTCCACCTCTGTGTTTTGAATTTCATAAATCCGACATACATGGTTTTCATTAAGAAGTAAAATTTGGTTCAAAGTGATTAAAATAATTTTTTGGTGAATAGTAACTTTTATGTTCTTAATCGCGATTAGAGGTAATTAGTGTAATTTGAGGTAAAAATAATGTTATAATAATTTGAAATGACCTATACAAATGTTCTACCCTCATTGGATGAGTCATGGCCGACCAAGACAATCCATTGGTCAACTTGGGGACCCCATGGAGCCACTTTGGTTGGAAAATGACATAAATACCTTTTTATTTAATGTTAAAATTAAAATGACAGAAACATGAGTTTTTTTACTAAACCAATTTTTAAATGGGGTTATACAAGTCATATTTTTTACTATAAATAGTAATTGGAATTATAAAAATATTTCCTACTTAATAGTATTTTTTTATAATTTTTATACATAAAATAAATTAAATTATTTATGGCATCATGATGATGCAGCGATGACCTCATTATTTAACGATTTATATAAAATGGAAATATAATGTAAAATCTAAGACCTAAACATGTCAAAAACCTATTTTATGAGTATATTTCAAACCCTTACCACCTTATCCTCGAAATAAATCAATGTGGGAACTTTAAAATCCGATACTCATTTGAAAATAAAGTAACATTTTGTAACTTTACAAGAGTGTCCCTCCTCTCCTCTTATAAAAGGCCCCCACCTCTACCACCTTACCCACACCTCTCAAGCCTTTGGCTCGGCAAAACCCTACTCATTTTTTCTCTCCACATCCCTCTAAAACTCTTATAAGGCTCTTTTTGGGAAGAAGTCATCCCAAGGAATCCTTTGAGCTCAAACCAAAAGGAGTTACCCGATTTTAAGGTAATGTCTTCACTTGAGTCCTTTTGTATTATTTTGCTTCTCCAAACCCCTAAACTCTTTTTATTCATTTCTTTTGTTACAACTCCAGTATCTTCAATATACTAGGATGTTGTTATAATAATAATTCTAGCTACAATTACACACACCTACATCTAATGGTTAAAGAACATACTGTTTCTGTGGATGGCGAATTTCAGCCTCACAAAAAGATAATATTTCAACACTCATATAACACCTTAAAAGGTGGACATTAAGATGTCACTAAATTTATATATGATATATAATATGTTTATGTTTTACTTAAGCTTTTTTTTGGCATACATTTATGGTTTCCATTGTGGGTAAACACGATAATTTCATTTTAGGAAGTGCGGTCTACCGTCCCCCCAAAGTGATTTGATTCGTTAATGCCATATGGGGGATGTATAAAGGATGTATTTAAAGTTTTTATATATTATGTATGTTACATATAAATGATGAATATAATTCTGGAATTAAAATATACATACCTCTCATTTATTTTTAATTCAATTAATATGACATAGAAATGAAAGTAGCGTCCATGCGTACGTACTGCTTACCGTCTCCATGAACGGTGCATTTCATTTCTTACCTCAAAATGATTATGTAATATTATAAATACATGTATAATCAGGATTTATATGATATATATGATATCCAAATCATGAATATCATTCTGGATATAATGAACCTTTGACCACACGAACAACATGTAATTGTAAGAAGTCTACTTTCGACTTAAGAACCAAATGTCGACAAAACAATCATTATTAACATAAATGATTACATAATGTTTATAACATGGAAATAAGTTATATAAAAGGAATAATTAACTTTAAAAAGGTTCTTAAGAAAGTATAAATTAACTCAAGATTATTATTAAGGACGTTAAAGAACGATCGAGTCAAGTCGGACCCGAGGTAAGGGATCCTAGTCCTCTCTTTCTTTTTAAGTACACTCTTTTATGTCATTACTTTTAATATCATCTTTCTTGTGATTGGGATGGTATTTTATATTACTCTTACATTAATTTTTATTTTCATATGATTCGAGACCATATTCTCTCTCATCAATCCATTTTGGAAATTTTGAGTGGCACCGTTAGGCTGCTGAATTTTCGTAAGAGATCTAATCTCTCTCTTTCTTTTTAAGTACTCTCCTTTATGTGACTTCTTTTAAGCTCCTATTTTTTATGATGGGGGATGGTCTTTTATATTACTCTTGATGTAAATTTTGTTGTAATATGATGAGAGACCTTATTTTATCTCATCAATCCATTTTTGGAAGTTTTAAGTGGCGTCGTAAGGTTGCCGAGTATTCGTAAGGGATTTTTCATCTCACTTTTATTCCAGTGAGATTTATGCAACATTTGCCAAAATTTCCTTTGAGTGGTGTATGTACTGCCCATTATTTTACTCATTGTGTAATATAAATTCATTTATGAGTATTTACATCAATGTTGTATTGTCCTTCTTTCACGGGGTGTATGTTTCAAAAGATACCCATGTCGATAAGGGAACCTTTCACCCTCCTATTATTAAAAGACTTCTTTTGTTATGTATTTTAATTCACATAACATTATGTTGGAATATGTTCTTCTATATCCTTGTTGATTTAAATTTTATGTCCAACTGATGAGATACCCTTTTTATCTCTCATCAACTCATTTTCTGAATTTTGTAGTGACGCCGTTAGGCTGTCAAATTTTCGTAAGGGAACTTCTTAACCCAATTTTGATTATTTGGGATAAGCTTGTACTCCTTGAATATGTCGTTCTATGAATATGTGTGAATAACCTCTGATTTTTTACACTTAATATCCACTTATATTTGGTGTATTAGTTTGTCACACATAATTATGTAATTGAATTATCCTTAATCCAAGGATACCGTATTTGTATGGGACTCCATCTCAATATCCTTTAATTGAGGCATATTTTGTTTTATACACAACCTTCTTTTATACGCTGTATAAAACCCATTGACTTTTATGTTTATCCGAAAGGAATATTTTTTTATACAAAGCGTTTTACTAAACGACAAAATGGAATGTTTTTGTCGTACGTATGTGGAGACAACGACTTCTCTGCCGCCGTGACCATTATTTGAGTTTTGGATTCCTCTACAAGCCATGCCTTTTTTTAAAAGAAAAAATAAATACCATGTTCTACTTTTCCATTATTTTGGTATTAAAAATGGTTTTCATAATGTTTTTATATCAATGTGTTGTATTTATATCTTGTGATTGAAAAGTGGAAATGTTATGTTTTCTTTTATGCATGTTTTAAGTGATACGATTATGTTATGATTCTTGGGAATTATTATGAATACGGGTGGTTCTGTGATAAACTAAGGGTGGGTGAGCCTGATATATCTCTCCAATGCATTGGGTAACGCAAAGGGGTTAAACCTTAAGGTTTCTCCGATGAGATTTAGGGAATATACTGTTATGGGTATTCCAAACGTAACCAAGAGGGTTACTCCCTATATAAGAATGTTATGAATGCCTCAAGTTACCTTTATGTCTTATGATTTCTATGATTTATTCATGATTTTATGAGGTATGTTAAAGAGCTTATGTTTTATGGGTAATGTATGATTTCATTCTTATGTATACATGTACTCACTTTTCCTTTCCATATTTTCATATCCCTTACTGTGCTTTTTATGCTCATCCCAAGTTTTTTAAATGTTTCTCACAGGTCAAGGGAAGGGTACATGATATGATGATAGTGTCAAGGAAGTGTCAAGAAAGAATCCATGTTTTATTTTAAATATGTTTCCATTGATGGGAAATTTGAATACTATCTTTTATGTAACCACTTTGTTTAAATGTGTAATGTAATGAATGTTTTATGATCTAATTCTCTAAAACACTAAACCTAAAAAGATCCTCAATGTGTAATCTTGTAATAACTCAAGATTAAGTATGGTTTAAGGCTGGGGCTTTATACTCTGGTGGTCAGAATAGACTATAAAGAACTCTCTCATCAGATAGTGATACCATATCATTAAATAGAAGACCACTGCTGCTAACTCCAGATCATGGGTAGCGTAGTTCTGCTTATTATGCCTCAACTCTCATGATCCATAGGCGATCACTGCTCGCTCCTACATCTGGACACACCTGATTCCTGTCCCTGATGCATCACAGTAAACTACATACTGTACTCCCACCTCCTGTAGCGTCAAGATGGGTGAACTGGTAAATCTCTATCTCAGCTCCTAGAAGCTCTGCTAACATCAATCTGACCACATAAAGGTTTTCCCCTTCTTTATCAAAGCTGAAAGCTGTGCTGCAACTCTGGAGAAGTCTGGAACAAATCTCTGATAGTACCCAGCCAGACCTAGGAAACTCTTCACCTCCATCACACTCCTGGGTGGCTCCCAAGCTAGAACTTCCTCGATCATCACAAGATCCACCGCAACTCTCACCTCAGAGATGAAGTTCCTCAAGAATTGGACCTCACGTATCCAGAACTGACACTTCGAGAGAATACCATAGGGCTGGTTCACTCGGAATGTATCCAGTACAACCCACAAGTGGTTGGCGTGCTCCTCCTTAGTAGTCGAGTAAATCAAAATGTCGTCGATGAAGACTATGAAAAATCGATTGAGGTAAGGCTGGAAGATCCTATTCATGAGACTCATGAACACTGCTGGAGCGTTGGTAACTCCGAAAGGAATAACCAAGAACTCACAGTGAACATACTGACACGTAATGCCATCTTCTACACATCCTCGTCTCAAACACTGAGCTGATGATATCCTAACCTGAGGTCTATCTTCGAGAATCATCGTCCTCCCTTGAGATGATCGAAGAGGTTGTCAATCCTCTGAAGTGGATACTTTTTCTTCACGGTCAACTATTTCAGCTGACGGTAATCAACACATAGTCGCAGGCTCCCGTCTGCCATCACGGCGAACAAAATCAGGGAAGCCAAGGGTGAAACACAGGGTCGAATAAATCTCTTTCCCTACAATTCCTGCAGTTGTACCCGTATCTAAAGAAGCTTAGATGGAGAAATCCGATATGTTGGTGGAGTTATCATTGTTGTCATGGGGTACATGTCAATATAGAATTCTACCTCTCTTGGAGGTGGTAGTCCGGGAACATCGCCAAGAAAAACGTCTGTATACTGATCCACCACAATATGAAAACATAGACTCCACGTGTCAACTGCTCCTAAGATGAGGCTAGCCAACTGATGAGTGGTTGGTTTTCCTCCCCTCTGCGTGAGTCCATCTTGTGCTGCAAAGGCTCCCTTCTTGCCGGTGAAGGTGAACCTGCTCCCATCGGTGCGGACACACCGCACCATGCACCTAATACAGTCAATCTGAGCATGTACCTTAGATAAAAAATCCATGCCCAAGATGACGTCCTAAGGCCTCGACACTGCTATAAGAAGTTCCCAGCTAAAGATTTTGACTCCTATAGTAATCTCACACTGCCAGAACCAGTGCGTAATCATCGAGTCTACTCTCGTAGGAGTCTCTAGATATAAGGATCGAGGCAACAACTCTGTCGAAATCTCCGAGCTCCGAAAAAGGGCAGCATCAATGAATGAATGACTCTATCCTATGTATATAAGAACTGAAAAAAGGGTGGAGTAGATACAAATAGTACCTCGAATCATCTCAGGTGCACCGTGGTCGTAGGACTCCATAGCCTGAAGCTGAGCCTGCCTCTGTCCGCCAGCTCCCTGTGGACTACCACGGTAGAACCTCTGCATCTGCCTGGGTGGTTCCTCAACCGTCTACTGCTACTCTTCATGGCAGGTCGGGCAGTCATGTTCCATTTGACCCTTCCCACCGCATCTATTGCATTGTCTGCCTCTCGACTAACTAGCTCAAATGTGTGTACCCCGCACCTCTGAACCAGTATCTTGAGGTCGTCCACCTGATGGTCTGGTCTGATTGGAACCCTGTGACATCTGTCAACTGCCAGCTGTAGAAGACTCCTCTACGTGTTTCCCTGCAGTCGGTCTCGCTACTGGTGTAGGATCAACAATAAATCTCTCTAAAAGGAGGGATCTCTCTAGTACTCCTGCATGTGTCCGAATACAGAGGGAAATAATTGAAGCCCTGATCTCATGCCTCAGTCCCTGCTCGAAGGTCCGGGCCCGGAAGAATGGGTCCCATACCATGTCTATGGATTAGCGCGAGAGAATAGTAAACCTCGCCAAGTACTGGACTACTGTCATGCTGCCCTGACGCAGCTGTAGTAACTCCTGAATGTGCACCGCACAGAGGTTGGATGGAATGAACTCCGAGCGAAAGAGGCTCTCGATTTCCATCCAAAGAAGAGATGCCACGTCGGGTACCTTGAGCATCAGGCTCCACCATCTACCTGTTTCCACATGCAGGAGTCTCGCTGCAAGGATCACCATAAGATATGCGGGTGTCCCTACCAATCTGAAAACTCGAACAACAGCCTCCAGCCAGTCCTCGACATCTTGAGGGTCTGTCTCCCCACGTAACCTAGGCGGTCTCTGATGCTGAAACTCGTGCAGTATAGTCAGGCGACATGCACTCTCAACTGCTGGGGCAAGTGGCATCGGTGGCTCGGCAGGTAGAGGTACCATCGGTGCCTCCAATGTAATGGGGCCCTGCACCGAGGCCCCGTCGCTAACTGGGCTTCCATCTCGCACAAAGCTCCGAACCTTTGCTGGATGTCGTTGTGGGGCCATCCTGAAAAAAAAACAGGTGCACCACAGTTAATACAGTATACCTTGTGAGCTGACATAAAGTAATATCAAAGAAAACTTTTGGAACTCACATGCAATCAATGTTTTTGTGTACTAAGTCGGAAATCATAATTCAGGTACTGTTCTATGAATACATCGGCCGCCGCACCAACACTGGACTCTCAGGATTGATAACCACATTCAATACTCTTTTCACAATTACTTCACATAGAAGAACGATCATAGTCTTGTTTTCTGCGGTAGAATCAAACTCATATGATACAAATTTTTCATGACCCATCCTTGGGTCTCGTGCCGTGACTACCCCAAGCCCACCTTCCATAGGCCAAGGGCTGGTGACTAGCACCAAAGGCATAAATCCCGATAAAAGGGAATGCATTGCATTTATATAAGTATCGAAACAGCAGAGAGTACGCAAGATGAAGTAAACACTAAATAAAATGAGTTCAAAAGTATGTGATGGAAAGTAAATGGGACAGTATACAAACCCAACTGAAATTATAGTACAAATGAGAAAAGAAAGTAGAATAGCTATAAAGTAGAGCAGCATCCACCAAGATATCCTCTGAAACTCCCACCTGAAGGGTGAGTACAGATAGTCTCGTCGGCTCCTCGAGTCCAATCATCCACACCGTGTACGTACCACATGATAGTCCACCTCTGGGTACCATCCCGCTCCACAAGCCTCATCCACGATCTGTGATGTCCTTCGTCTCTAACCAACACAACGTAGTGCGAGAATAGCCTGTGCAAGGGTGAGTATACGATACTCAGTAGGGACCCCGAGAGTCCCAAAGGTCTCCCAGAATCCAGGAAGGATAAACCACAAATGAAAGATACAAAATGATGTATCAATAAACACTACTTATGTATATGACCATACATATACCTAAGTCATTAATTCCAGTTCGGCTCCAACAACTGAGCCCATGTTCAACCCAGTCCACACTTGATAGTACAACCCAATCCATACAGGAAAGTACAACCCAATCCACAATGGAATGAAAGTCAATCATATCGAAGATAAAGATTGAATGTCAAGACTTATCTCACACAGGTACACTACCCACGAAGAGGGGTGGAGATGATTGATGTAGACTCTGAATCATCTCCTCTACCGAACCCACTTAGGATCCAAGTACAGATGTCATCACTGACGGACCCACATAGGATCCACGTATAGTAACCATCACTTCTGAACCCACGTAGGATCCAAGTACAGTTTTTATTACAGCCGAACCCACGTAGGATCCATGTATAGTATTCATCGATGCCGAACCCACCTAGTATACATGTACAGTCCTCATTGCTCTCGAACCGACGTAGGATCCAAGTAAAGTCATCATCGCTACCAAACCCATGTAGGATCCAAGTACAGTCATCATCGTTGCCGAACCCATGTAGGATTCAAGTACTATCATCATAATTTCTGATCCCATATAGGATCCATGTACATCCATCATCACTGTCGAACCCATGTAGGATCCACGTACAGTCCCCATTGTCGTCGCAGTCACAGCCAACTCTAGGGCTCCCGCACATAGCACGCTCGATTCTGGGAGGGTCCGCTCCATGAGCAAAGGGATTGATACATCACCTGTCACAAATCCCATAGTTGATGTATCAAAGAGTTCTATGTCATCAATAATAATTCCACGCGAAAGACGGTGCATCAATCGGACGCCCGGTCTAAGAGATATTGGTTTTTCCGTCTTATGGGCCCGGTTGGTTTTTAAGCTAAAACCAACCCAACCATACTCCAGATCTATCCAAACCTCAAGTGGATTAAGCCAAAAGAACAGTCTCACTAAGAGGAATTCAACAATGTTGACGGCACATCAATTGGACGTTCGGAGCTCATGTTATAAGCGTTTCCGCTCCCAGGGCTTGATTGGTTTCGTGTTTGAACCAACTCGATCATACCTAAAGTTTACCGAAACCTTGAGTGTAATATACCGAAACGACTGTCTCGATCCAAGGATCCCAATGAAACTGACTGTGTGTCAATCAGAGGTCTGTTTCCCATGATATATGTGTTTGGACGAAACAGCACGCAAATAGGGGGTTTGGGCCCGGTCTGACCCAGCCGAATACCCCCTGGGGGGCTGAACCGGGTCGAACGGACCTGGGTCCGGGTCCGGCCCAGTTGGGTACGGACCGGACCAGCTGGCGCGTCCCAGCCCAGCCCTGGCAGCCCGGCCCAGCGTGGACGTCCCGACCCAGCGCGGACGGCCCGACGCAGTGCTGGCGGCCCGGCCCGACGCGGGCGGTCCGACCCGGCGCGGGTGGTCCAGCCCGTGGCTGGGCGCTCGGCTCGTGGCCGAGTGGGGTGCGACGGGGGCCCCACCCCTTTGTCTCAAAATTGCAGACCCGTCGGGTCTGCCCTCTTGAGCTGGTCGGGGGTTTCAACCCCCCATTTTTCATGGAAAATGGTCGCCCTTATGGCTGGCCGGTTGAGCCACACAGGACCCACGTGGTGTCCTGCCTCCTGGACCACCGGCTGTCGGCCGATCCCAGCGGCCTCCTGCTGAACTGCCACGGCCTAAGGCTGCGGCTCTTCCTTGGCCAGCGCGGCCCGACGGCGCCGTGCCCCTCCACCGCAGCCCGTTCATGGTCACGTCCTCCTTCGGCCTCACCGGCGCGGTACGACGGCATCGCGCACCTTCGCCACGGCCCGTTCCGACCGTGGTCTTCATCGTCCCATCAGGGTGAAACGGCACCGCGTCGCCTCCATTTCAATCCACAATAAAGATCAACATTAAAAGAGGAGGAGTATCAGTCATCTTTTTGCGATCTTATATCCTCCTGTTATATCGATAATTAGCGGCCATTCATTTTTCAATGATGATCGTTAAATAATACGTGAACGAAGAATTAACCCCTACATCAACGCATGTTGTTTAACGATGAGCGTCGTAGAAAATGGCGTCGCGGGGTTAGGTTCTGTAAATGTCGACGGAGAGCGTCTGAGGAGGAAGCAGCATCCCCCTTCCTTTGTCGTATTGAGAAGAATGTATGGTGTGACGTCGTTGGTGAGTTTCCGTGTTGGTACCTCATCATTTGTCATGGAGGAATAAGAGGACAAAAGAAATTGTGTCGCAGATTCGATGATCCTTGATGAAGTGTTTTCATTCTTCGTTGAGGATGAAGTTCTTAAAAAAAATAACTCAAGAGCTCTCTCCCCTTCTCTTAGCAAAACAAAATCCAACCAAAATAAAATAAGTATTTGCCTTATTTTATTTACTCATGCCATGCATTTAAAAACTTCAAAATTAAAAAACAATAATTACTTAATTAATTAAACTTGAGTTTTCGAATTAATTAGGTGTTATGGTGACAAGATTAATTAGGGAGGGAGAGAGAGAAGAGTTACTCACATAAAGGGGCAGTTGGGGAAAGTGAAGAGTTTGGGGCTTGTGTGGGCCCCTCTTCACCTTTAACCTCTCAAGGTTATTTTGTAACTAGAGGGTCCCATCCCAACTCCCACACTTAGGATATAACCACTTAGATATAAAAAATAAAAGTGTACCACAATTATATTTTCGTCGCATTTAATCCTCAATTTTTAACAACTCCTCCTGAGTAAACGCACCTCCGAGAAAGGTCCTCTTAAGTAATTACTACTGCAGTGGTTTCATTGGTGCCCTCATATTTAGATTCCGAGCAACGGTTCAAAAGATAGAAAAACCCGCTCATTCGTTCACTGAACGTACCCGAGCTAAACTTCGGAAAATGATTTCGGGCACACCGGGCCTCTGAATCAGGTGCCGTCAGAAACTGCGTGCTCGTAAAATCCCAATGAAGTTATGAAAAAAAATTCCTTGAAATTTACGGGTCTTTACAGAACACATGTAAAAAAAATTTAACAAGCTTTAAAAATGAGCATCTTTAGTGTTGATTATGGGAAAATACTACAGAGAAATTAGAAGGTGAAAAGATATTTTTTTTCTATAGAAATAGAATGAAAAATGACATTTTCTAATGATAAAATGTGTTATTTTTGAAAAATATTTGTAACATAATAATAGATTATGGGTGGTACTCGATAATGTGTAATAAATTGTAAATTTCACCCTAATCGGTCTTGCTTAAGAAAAATAATTGTAAATGAAACCCAATAAATCAGGTATTCCACTTAAATGAAAGTTGATCTGATCATTATACATGTGTTGGGAATATATAGACTGAATTTAGAAAAATTATATAAAAATAAATAATAATTAATGACGGGTTAAACAAAGATGAAGCATAACCCAAATGAGAAATGTATATTCAGGGAGAATCCATTACCTACTATCTGAAATTGTTCTACAATTATACTAGATGTAATAGATATAGAAATTAGAATAAATAATAATTTAATTAATAACCTATTTAAAAATACTATTTTATAATAATTTTATTAGTTTAATTTATGGACTTTTTGATGAGTTATAGGATTCAATATTGTCATTCAAATTTGTTCATTTCCATGGTTTTCATGAATGGGTCACATGTATAAACATATGGAAGATCATATAAAATGGGAATAATTTTCCATAATTGAAATTATATATTATTAATGAACTTACATGAAGATTAAATATCCTAAAATATCAAATTATTTCTAGATATTTGGATGATTCATTAGAAAAAATGTTGATGATAGTCATTTAGATTATTTTTTTTTGTTTTTGATCACCATGCACTAGTTTTGTTTTTTTCAATTAATATTATTTATATATATTGGTTTCAGAACACTAAATTATTATCCATATACATTTTACATTATTTTTTAGCATTATAATTCCTTTATGACCAGACATAAAAGTTATATTATAAAATTAAAATTCATCATCCATAATGACGGTAAATCAACACATCAGATGCGTTTTTTTCAGTTTTAGACTTAAACAGTGAGGGGAAGGGAATTGATTATGGATATTCCATTATAAAAATATTATTATAGTATATATAATAAAATATATTAATAATTAAATTTTTAATAAAGTACTTATGTAAATTATAAAAAGAGAAATGAAATTTAATAAAATTGAATTAGAATGATTATGGGTTTTACATCTAGAATTATTCTCTATGAGAACCTACCTAGTGGACTTGGGTTTAGAATTTTATTGATACAAAAGGATCATAGAAATAGGTAGAGACTTGGCATGATAATTGTGATGAAATTGTATCTAATAGTATTATTTAGAGGTTTGAGGGTATGAGGTTCTTATGGTGATATTTATAGTGTAGGAGAAGGGGTTTATTTTTATTATTTTATTCGTTGGTATTTTATTTTGGATTGAGACTATGAATAATTCTGATTCCCATAACTATATACATTATATTAAAAAATAGAGTTCTATATTATTTTTCTTACATTAGAAATGATTCAGTATATATTTTATTTTTCTTATAATGTATCTAACATGTTTGTTACCATATTGAACTATTCACAAAAAAAATGAACTGTTTTAAAAAATACCCAAAAAATCACACTAACTATCTATTGACATAAATAATTACAAAATAAACTTCAATTATTGAAATATATTTTATAAATATGAGAAATAATATTTTTAATAAAATCATCATATAATAAAAACAAATAAAAGTTTTAAAATCATAACTGATTTTATGACCCAATGATGAATAAATTATGTTTTCTAAAACAAATCATATAATCATAAAAAAATTAATATATGAATATATTATAAAAAATAATTTTTTTTAAAAAAAATAATTTTAATTTTAAAATACTATATAATTTTTTTTATAAAAATACCACCACATAATATATCGTTATTTAATATATTATTTACATAAAATGTGAAATAATTATATCATATTCTCATTTATTAGATTCCAAAAAATTATTTATACTTTTCATAGTTGAGTTTAATATTATATGGAATGAAATACTATTCATAAGGGTCACATTACTATTCAAAAGGTCAATTTACTCTTTCATTTTTATATGTTCATTATTTTCTCAAGAAAAACATTTGTTTAATTAATTATTAATTTATAAATTTTCATTTTTGTTGTCTATGTGATTTTTTGTGATTTATACTATATGAAATATTTTTTTTGTGGAATATGAGATATAGAACGATTTTAATTTATTATGGAGGATACATACCATATAATCATGGGGTTTTATATTCTTCCCTCTTAAAAAAAATTCATTCTCAATATTTTTCATGAATTTTTTCCTCTAAAACATATTTTGTGTGGCTCTTATTCATAAGATCCTCCAGTTCCCATGGGGCGTCACCAATTTTATGGTTTCTCCCAATAACCTTTTGCAGTCGAGTTAACCTAATTTTTAATACATTCTCTCATATGTTAGGAAACTCGATGGGCTATTCTCAATATGTTAAATTAGGTTCCATATATATTTCATCGTATTATAGTACATGTGTTGGTTATGGAATGTACATATGTAACAATGATATATGGAACACATCATTACATTGGAGAGACATTATGGAATTGATATTTTTTATGGTATATCTCCAATTCCATTCAAAACATCAAAAGTTATGATGTACAAAGCACACAGTTTCCACTTCTTATTAAAATATAAGACACCGTTCCATGGGGATACTTTTAAAAAGACTTGATTAGCCTATTATAATTAAAAATCATTTTTCTATTTGTCAGTATAAAAAAATTTCCTACTTTGATAGAACTAAATATGAGTCTCATTAGACATTACCTTTGTCTTTGGGCATTCGATAATTATTGTTCCAATAAGTTTCCTCTCTCAAAATCCATCCCAAAAAGATGCAGTATGACATCTATTTCAATATAATGATCTATATGGTGTCTATATAATACTATCGTTGAATTTAATATTGTATGAAAATTATACCAAAGGTAAATACTCATACCACATTCCTTGAAAGTGGTGTTACCATTGTCTCATCATTTCTTGTAATGTTTAAATAGTCTATTCAAACTGTCCATCGGTTTGAGGGATATAAGTAGTACTCATGTGTAGCTCAGAAACCAAGGTATTTTAAAGTCTCTTCCAGAAATTGGATGTAAAATAGGAATCTAGGTCAAACACAATATATAGAGGTTCACAGAGAATTATTATGAACTCATTAATATACAGACTTTCTATGTTCTATATATGTAAATCTTATATTGTATCAAAAAATGTGTGGATTTTGTATGATTATGATCAATAACACAAATTTCACTATTCCTTCCCAGTTTCCCTTATACTCCAATAAAAAATTATATTATAATACATAAGACACTTAAATATAGAAAAAGGTATAGGTTTCATAAATAATATATGATGCTAACTCTTAACCCCCTAATGTGTGTGATTTGATAACGGGTTAGCCAATCAAAGAAAATTCCGAATGAAACTCTGATATAAACCTACAAAACCAATCAATCTACATACAAGAAATATTTTTGTATGAATAATACATTCATGTATGACCTATGTATTTTTAAGATCAGCTGGGATTACATCTATGGAGGAAATGTGGACCTCAAAAGAGACTAATTTAATAAAAAAATTACACTTTCTATACTTCCTATTTAACTGTTTTTGTCTAAGAATATTCAAAACATCCTACAAGTGGTTCTCATGGACTTTACAGATTTTAAAATACACGATTAAATCATAATTATATACTAAAAAATCAATAAGATATTAATTGAATACTCTTTTTATTAGATCCATTAATATACAGAGTTCATTTGATAGTCCAAATGATATTACTATAAACTCTTAATGTACATATCATATTCAAAATTCTTTCTTCGTAATATATTTCTTCATTACACGCAATTGATTGTATCTAGAATGAACATCAATCTTCGAAAAATTTTAATCAATGTGTAGTTGGTAAAATAAATAATCAATGTGAGGAAGAGGGTTCATTTTAATTTTTGTAACAACAATGATTTCTCTACATTAAATCCACAACATCAAGGATTCATATTTCATCTTACAAAAATATGGAATCCCCATGGATAAACACTAAGGTGAATAAAAACTTTATTACTAAACTCCTCAAGTCATTTAATCATCTCTAATATTTTCACAGAGTCCATTCTATACATTGACTTTTATATTGGTCTTGAATCAATCATTAAATCATTGGTAAACTAAACTTCATTCTTTGGGGGAGTCTAGGTAATTCTTTTATAAATACATCAATGTATTCCAATTAAATTCCTACCTTCAACATTTGGATATGAATTTCCTCATCCCTAGATGTTGTTCTCTAATCCTCCAAAAAAATATCATTTAATGGAGATATTTTGGTAGGATCTAGATATTAATTAGATTATTAGGTTTATTCTCCAAAGATATGGTATTGTATATCTTACTCACTAATCGTATTTTATTTTTTATTTCAAGAAATCTTTGTTCTCAGTGCTCCTGCTATAAGTTTGCCAATAAAGAAAACTACAACCCACTGTCTCTACTAATGTGAGTATTCTAGGATGTTGTGGAGAATGTTGGGCATGTACTTTGGTTATAACATGGTAGTGGATTTGGTTGAGGATTTTCTACAGTAGTGGTTTATAGGTTTAAATAGTAATAACCAAGAGGCGAGAGCATGTTTCCTTCTACTCATTGCGGGATACTATTGTATCTGGGTGGCATGAAACCACTCCGCCACAATTTTCCTCCCTCCAACATTGGACTGATGGTGAATCATAAATTTCTTTTGGTGGACTTAGCCAATATAAAGGTTAAATGGGAGGGGCCTCTTCTCTTATGAGATTTATGACTATAAGTCAAGGACATGTTCTTACTATTCACCAACTAGTGGTTTTTTAGGTTAAATGGCCTCTCCCACCCTCAGTATTAAGTTAAATACTAATGAATCATATATCAAACGTAGCATTAGTGGTGTTGGTTTGTTCTAAGACCAAATGGTATCATTGGTTCTGGGTATCATTTTTTTTATGGGGATAGAAACTCGATACAGTCTAAAGAAGAGGCCTTTCTTAGTGGCCTAGTTTTATGCTTCTCTAATCAGATTTCATTATCAGTGATTAATATTGATTCAAAGATTATATGGAGATATCTCAATGTCATCACTCCCAATATATGGGATATTACCTATTTAATCCATAAATGTAAACACTACCTCACCGAGGATATAGATCATTCACATACGTGGTGAGAGGGAAATGAGGTAGCTGACTTTTTGGCATCGAAGGCTTTACAGGAGGACCCCCTCATGATGTTTGATAGTTATAGTTCCCTTTCCCATGAGGGTTTAGACATTTCCATTGGTGATTATCTAGGCCCCCATTTATACAGACCCCCTTGATTCCGTTGTGTAACTGTGCTCTTCTTTTTATGAAAATATTTATTTTCTGTAATAAATCCTTATAGAATATTTTGAAATATATTCTATAGTGATGATTATATCAAAGTAAACTATTAGTATGATGATAATTTCAGTTACTAAATCATGTTTATGAATTATAACAATAACTGACTAATTTTTTTTATTGTAATGATGCTTTACTCAAGTTTTTTGAATCATAACTACCTTGATAAATTAAATAAGCAATGTATAATTTTCATGAAAAACAAGGTATACATAAAATAATGTGATGATCCATAATCAAATAAACAATTGTATATATTTTATGATAGTATTTATGTACAATCCACAACATCATATAGTACTTATACTTTATCTTTAGTGTTTCATAAAATTTATCATCTCCCCATAGTGTATTTTGTGGTTGATTCCCCTCATTCATGGGACACTGATTTTAATAATTCGCCAATTAATTATATTTGAATCATTTAATTTCTCATAATCTTGTAGTAATTAGCTCAATGACCCTTTTTTATACACTTATTGAAATCTCAAATGCATTTCAAGAATTTTCCAAAATGATTCTTTCCAAAATTTCCACTTAATGGAGATTGCTTCATTCCCATATTTCTCTTTGGTGATTCACCCTTTCTATGGTTGTCATAAGACCTCTTGCTTTCTTTATTTCTGTTGAACATATAAGATCTATCCATTTCCTTCTTCATTTTTTTGGATATTATTAATATTTCATAACAAGAGGAAAATGTTTGAGAAACATATTCCCTTCAGAATCTTGGTTAAAAACCTTAAATCATAGGATCAATATTTTCTTCTAAATCACATATAATATATAAAATACTTTTCTTGAATTTTTATGTTAGACTCATTTTATAAAACTGTTTATTATTCCATTTTATATAATCGAAGGAATTTTTTCTTAAATTTAGTTCATCTATCTTGAGTAAAGTATGTTTTAAAGATTGTTTTTTAAATTTGTCCATTCCATATATTCTATTAAATTATTCTCAATGGTATTATTGATCAACTAAAATCATTGATTAGTATCTCCCTTGATACATTATAATTCCAATACTACCTTTTCATTTCCAGTCCATTAAAAATCTATAAATATCATTTCAAGGGAATCAATCCACTATTTTGCTACCACTAGATTAGTAGTTACACTAAAATATGGTGTCTTTTGTAACATGAAATGATCGTACATAGTTTTAGTATGGATATTCTTCATAACCTAAGTAATATTATATTATGTGGTCCAGAACATCTCAACTCCATCACTACCTGTGTTGACAAGACCAGATGGCCAATCTCGGTATTTACATATAGTATTGATCCCTTTCTTTACATTAAGAGAAACTAATAAATAATTGAATGCATTATAATATGTTATGAATAAAAACACACAATTTATATCTAGATAAATAATTAACATAAATTAATAATTTTTTCATAGATAATATATTTATAATGAAACTTATTAATATGGGGACATATTAATATTTAAATATATCATAATAGTTTGAAATTTGAATTGGAATTGTTCAAGGAATATACCCTAGGAGTGTCAAACTATGTGTGTTGTAGGGCCCATTTTTTTTACCAAGTTGTACAAGTGAGGCCCAGTGAACCTTGTCATTGTTTTTACAACATTGTACGTCTGTTTCATAACCACATCTATTTGAATTATCCAAATTGGGATGTATTTCACAGATGACCCACATAATCTGTAAATTACTAGAATTCTGGGATGTTCTAATATCCTTATTCTCAATGTCTATATTAGCGTTATGTTTCCTAAACATTGTTTTTTAAATCTTGTTACCATGTTTTCTACTAAACCTAATATGATACCAACTATAACAACTATAACCCCAGTATCCTAGAGAAATTGGTCATTTTATTAAAATAGAATATATACCGGATAACACATCACTGAGGAACTATTAGTTTTGTAGTATTGAAGAAACTAGAAACATAAATTATAAATTTATTAAATTCATAATTAGACATAGAACATAAAAAAGTAAAATAACAATAATTCTTGAAACATATTCAAATATTACATCTTCAGAACATAATAAATTAAAAATATTAAATAAGAAAGCTCAAAAAATTGTAAGGGTTATATTTATCAGTAATAAGTGATACAAAGTCTATATGTAATAATGTTATGGTAAATAAAAACAAAACAATTTATCAATTAAATGATAATGAAAACGAATCAATGGATTTTTCCATTGTGAAAATATCATATTAAGTAATAATTGATAACTAAAAGAAGAAAATTATTTATCATTGGATGTCATTATCTGTCTCAAGAATCATAATATGTTCATGACAGTAATTGTCTATGGGTAGAAACCCATATGACTGTTCATTGAAATAATCATGTATGGTTTGTCATAAAACGTTTTTCCTCTTGAGTCCTATCGATCAATCAAGGGTCTATATTGTGTCCCACCCATCACATAATGTATAATAAAATTATATATATATATTTATTTATTTATATATTCATTTAAAAAAAAGAATTACTTATCAAAATAGCTCTATATAGTATAGGATACTGATTCCTTAATATTTCCCCAATTAAAAATCCATTGAAAAAAACAATATATGTGAAAATGGTATAGGGATAAGGTAATAATAATATCCAAAATTCATGAGATAAGTATATATAAGGAAATCATCAATGAATTAAGATAAAAAATGAAATCTATGTATATATACACCATATAAATGTATTTAGTGGTGAGTAAGGCATAACCAAAGGTAATATCATAATGTATTCCGTGAAATAATCGATCTAATAATACATGTCCATTCATAAGGGAATATGGCAAATATAATGATTTAGGAAGTACAACTAAAGTCAAAAATGTAAAAATAGTTTATAAAAATCTTTATAAATGAGCGTATATATTATTTTTTAAAGGAAAATAATAAGTAGACATTGAAACAAAAAAAGTATAATAGTTTTTAAGAACATGAATGATATTATTGAGTTTTTCATGATAGAATTAGTGATATTAGAAAAATATTGGTAACATAAAAATAGATAATGGATGTTACTTTTAAATAAGTAATAAATTTTGACGTTCCCTTTAATCATTCTTGCTTAACAGAAATTATTGAAAAGTGAACCTTATAAAACCCAAATTTCCCATCAATGAAAGATGATATTATCTAAACAGATGATTTGGGAACATATGAATATTTTTATTAGAGTTATATATAATGAAATTTGAATTGCATTAGGGTCAAGAGAGTGGAATCATAACCCAAATGAAAATTGGAGTTTTAGGAAGAATCCCTTACCTTATTTATAGAAGTGGTCTACACTTTTACATAATATAGCAGATAATGTAATTAAATTTATTTAAAATTTATTTCAGAAATTTTTCAAAATGTATTATATTTATTATAATTTTATTACGTAATTTAAGGGCTAATTTTTTGAGTTATAATATTCAAATTTTTCCTCCGGGATTGTTATATTCCTTGGTTTTCATGATTATATCACATTTTATATGTATGAAATATCTTGTAAAACTCGAATAATTATCAAGAATTGAAATTATATATTATTAATTGACCTAAATAATGCTAAATTTACTTATAAATAAGTTTATTTCTATATATGAGGATGTTTCATTTGATAAAATTTTAATGATTGTCGTTTATAATATTCTAGAATTTGTTTATCATCACAAATTAGTTATGTTTTTTAATTAATATTATATCTATATAACGGTTCCAAAACATTAAATGAGTTGTGATCTATACTTTAATTTCTTGTTTATTAATTATTGTGTAAATATGTCTATCCTTTAATAATTTATTTGAAAATTAAAACACTTCATCCATAATGAAGGTAAATCAGAACATCTTAGATGATATTGTCATTACTCAAATTTAGGGATGGGGGAATGGGTGGAAATATGGATATTCCATTATAAAATTAAACGTACAATATATATAATATATAAGAGTTATCATTCATGTTTTTATAGATGATTTATGGATAGGATGAAAAAATAAATGAAATTTAATTAAATAGAAAGAGAAGGATTAAGTGTTTTTCCTCTTGAATTTGTCTCTATGAGAACCTCAATAATATAAATGGGATTGGACTATTATTAATTCCAAATACTGTTGGACATAGGGGATATAATTGGGAAGTGTATTGGGTAGAGGTGTTCTTGAGAAAAGATCTACCAAATCACCATTTATTCTATCGAAACCTAAGGAAGGTACTACTTTTTCATGACATGTGAATCATAATCTATCAACTATCCCACTAATACGGAAAAAGACATGTGTTATTCTTTAATTTCTAAATCATTACTATGTGATAATTATATAGGTTTTAGAAACTAGGGGTTGGGATATATTTTAAATAGACTTTAAAAAATCTTAAAATCCAGGAATCAAATAAATGTTATAGATTTTCAGTATTCATTTTATGGATTTACATTTTTCATATTTTAATAAATAATATAATAAAAGTTATTACTTATAATAAAAATATTTATAAACAATTAAATTATTTTTTTCATATAATATGTTTTTCATTTAAAAATTGTAATAATTTATTTCAGATGTTAAATATTATGTATAATAATACAATTTAAAATCAAGTTATCAATAATATCATCGGATTTCTATATTATAGTTTTATGCAAAACATTATTTTTTATTTAAATGTGATAAATTAATATATCTTCAAAACTATCATTTCATTTCATTAAAAATTTAACTTAAATGTAAAAAAATTTCTCAAATTTGGTTTTAATTTATCATAAGATTTATTTTATTAAATAATATATATAATTTTTTTGTAATCAAAAACATATTTTATTTTATTACAAGATCATTTTATACATAATAATAAAATTTTCTAAAAACTTTTTTCATCAGCTTTTTCGATCATATATTAAAAGTACTATTTTAAACCTTCTATATATTAGATCATGAAAATGTATTAAATAAATGGAATCATGAGTTCCATATTTCTAAATTTGGTTATTTTAATTTTATTTCATTAATAATTCTAAAGAGGTTAAAAAATTTCACTATAGTAGTAGTTAGATTAGTTTAACTGCGTTAAAAACATTTTTATAATTCCATAAAATCAAAT
Source organism: Viscum album (assembly GCA_963277665.1). Lineage (NCBI taxonomy): Eukaryota > Viridiplantae > Streptophyta > Magnoliopsida > Santalales > Viscaceae > Viscum > Viscum album. The sequence continues at coordinate 577,925,094 of OY728164.1, forward strand.
ATTCATTATTATTTGACGATTTTATTTCATAAATTATTAGTTTAACTTCAACTATATATATTTTAAATAAAATTCCATAATAATGAATTTATTAATTCTATAATTTTGGAAACATTACAAGTGTTCATGTCCACACAAATATGAATGGAAACCAACTCTTCTCTATACCTCACATAGTTTGAGAACTATAGTGATTCCAATTTATATAACGGAATCTCCAAATAATTTCTCCAAAAATATTCTAGGTCATAGTCTTTAACAAATACTAAAATTTGATGTATTAATGTATAAGCTAATGTGAGATATCCATAGAGAAGGAATAAGTCCTAACATGCATATTTTATTTCTATTGTTTCTTCTACCATCTCTAAATATTACTCATCCATAAAAAATAATAAGATAAATATCATCCATATTCTAATTTTTTTTATGATTATTGGACAACCCTTTCTATTATAATATCATCTTTTATGGTGTTTGAAGAAATTTATCATTCTTATATGTGGAATACCACCACCATGAAGTGATTTCATTCATTTTTCCATAATCGGATCATATGGATAGTTATACTTATTGAATAATTAATGTTTATGATATTTATAAAATAGGTATACTAATTGGGAAATAATATATTACATAATTTATAATGTATTCCATCTGTTGGAAACATATAATATCAATCGTGCATATGTGTGGATTACCACCTTTATAAAGCGATGTGATAATTTTATCATTATCACCTTATATGGAATGTCATAATTAGGTAACTGATGATTAAATATTATTTTAATAAAAATATTTAATTATTTAAATATAAAATATTTTTTAATTAATTATTTACTACATTTATAAAATTTAAAATATCATCCATTTGTACATACAAAATCTCGTCTCTATTAGATAATGTGTATAATTTTTCATGAACACTTTATATGGTTAGTTATAAAATCATAAAAAAATATATAAATATGATATATATGATATTTCTATGATTTTTTAGAGAATCTCACCATATCCCCTTTAACACACTGAACACCCTGATGTGATTTTGATGATATAAACCTAAGGACCCCAAATCCTCTAACATGATATTAACCATTTTAGTAACCAAGAAAAAACTGTAACAAATTAAATAAGAGGAATTATAATAAGGAAATTAACTTGAAAATTTTATTATGCATTCATAAAACTATTATATATTTTTTATTTATTACTTTTAATACATTTTAAGATATATGAGACTTATATAAAGTGATGATATGTTAAAATATTGGTATTATAATTTAAGTCTTCCTCTATATTCTTGTTTCATTAAATGTTTTACGAATATGAATATTTACGTTAAAATTTGTATTAAAATTCATTTTTTCTATATTTTACTTTTTTATAGATTTTTATGTGGATCCTTTTCAATGCTTTCTATATGGTTTATTTTAGAATTTTTTTAAATATTTGAAAAATGAATGATTAATTATTGTATATAGTTTGATTATTTTTTTTTGATATAAAATAAATTATTCATTAAAAATATTCCATTATATATTTATTTGGTTGTCTTCAATGAAAATTATTTTATCAAAAAACTCACAGTTTTTTTAAACATTTTTCTTTGGAAAAGAAAACATTTTCTCATATTTATGAAATACCATAAAGTGTTTTATTATAGAAACAAATTAATATTTATGAAAAATTATAAATAATCATTTTATGCAAAAATAATTCTTTTCATGTTATATTAATTTAAAATTGTAGACGATGATGGGTTTTGTCGATATTGTTCATGATGATGGGTGATATTGATATACATCATTAATTCCTTAGGTAATAATATTATATTTACTATTGAAAATGAGTAAGATATATATATAATCTAATCCTATAGTATTATCAGGTATTTATATATTGCTATAATAGTATAAACATGGGTGATAATGATTTATGATTATTATGTTCTGTGATAACTACTAATTTATTCTTACTAATGGTTTTTATGGAATTGTTTTGATTTATTATGTAATGGAATGATTATAGGATAATGGTTTACTTGTCAATCTAATGGTATCATCAATTATAACATCCCTCATGCTTTATTCACTATTTTTATAATGCTATTTAATGGGTTTAAAGGTTTTTCTTCTCGAAATTTTTTTAGAACTTATAAAATGATATATTTACGTGAATAATGTATTACTATAATAAACATAAAAAATTTCATGGGTTACCTTTTGATTCATTAACTAATGAGTTTCATTTATATTTATCACATAAATAATATTATTCTTCTCATCCCTTGTTTCTAAATATAAATCAAAGGATCTATGTTTGATTAGCGATTTTAGAAGGATCGTGATTTCTGCTCGAGTGATTCGTATTATGAAAATAAAACATGACTCGAATGAAACGATGGTGTATTACTAAATGTAATGAGTAAATTTTTTTAAATTTTTTTGAATATTTGTATGTTATTATCTAATGCATATATACTTCATAATGAAATTATTATTTGTGGTGAAGTGAGTAGGAAATGGAGAAGTAGTCAATGAATAAGTCTTGAGATAAGGACTACAAATATTCTAAATGTGGTAAAATAAATTTCAAATAATGATTAATTTGATCATGAATGAGTTGATAAAGATGTATGTTTTTTAATTTATCTCATGTACACATGGAAAAAAGTTTTAATAAAACTATTATTTTGACAATTGATTGTTAGCCAATAGTGGGATGTTTTAGTTGTAACAATATGGGTTATAACACTAATTCATGTCGAAGTTTAGTTACTCAATGTGGGAATCATCACAATCGAATGAATAAATGTTTGGAAGTATATTTTTTTAACTATGGTAAATTATTCAACATTATATAAACTAGTGTATTGTATATTACATGTTTATTTAGATTATTCCATTATCTTATTAGATTCAAAATCCAAAAAATCTTTTATTTCTGGATAATGATCATGTAAAATGAAAGAAACAACTCAATAAATGATTTCTTAAATGTTAATGAAAATAATGAGTATTATAATGGGAACAATTGATGATAGAAATCAATATTCTATAATCATTGGAATAGTTATTAGTACAAACCAGATTTTTTTATTGTTTAATATTTTGATATTACTGAAGGTATATATATTTGTTTAGTTTATCAGTATCTGATAGATTACATAGATAAATATCCCAAATTCAATTATCATTATGAGTTTAATATTCAATATATTAATGCATTCATTGCTTTCATAACATATCAATATGATGATAAATAGATAAACATCACACAGAAACGTTGTCATGCATTTTTTAATGTAAATGAACTCGTAAAAGTAGATGTGTTATAATGATAACTGAATCTATGGATTATTATAATGATGATTTTACTTTTCATTTACCAATTATTTTATCATATTTACTTTATGGGAATCATGGTTCTCTATAAGTAATTTTTATACCAGATGTATCTTATGTTATTATCTATAAAGTGGAGATGGTAGAGGAGAATTTCTTTTATATATAAAATCATGTCTAGTTTTGGGATCATAAATTTAATGTACCGAAAAATAACATGAATCACCATTTAAATATTTTATTGAATAATTAAATTACTAAGGAAGAGACATGGGTATCATGAAATTCTAAGAGGGTGAAACACCCTCTAATGATTATGTAATAAATAAAATAGTGAGGGTAAAATTTCGTAATGGGGGAGAATGAGAAAAGGGTAATACTATAAATAGATAAATCAATTTATTTATGTTAAATAATTATATTAATTTATATTCATCATATTTTTATTTCAAAAACTATATATGTTTTTAGTCAAATGAAGGAAATGTTTTATTTATGTCTTTTGATTTTCTAGGAATGACTTGGTTTTATTTACAAATTTTTTTATTTTAGAAACTCAATATAAGAAATTGGAAACCATTTTTGGTATAAAAATATAGAAAAACATTTAGGATTATATTTTTTATATTTCTAAAATGATTCAAATTTGAATTTATAGGTAAAGAAGACAATTTTTAAAAAATGTACTTTATTTTAATTAAATAAATTATTTTTAAAGTCCTATAATAATATAGATATCATTTCAAATCCATATAATGAATTTTTAAAAAAAAATTATATAAGTAATTAAAAATGAATAAAAATTATTTTTAATTTTGTTCTAATTTTATTTTTACACATAAAACATAATATTCTAATCTCTATATTTTTTTGACTTTTCCACACTAATATTCATTATAAGTTATTAAACATATATGAATTGAAAATATAAAACTCAATTCAATAATCTTTTAAAGAAGTGTAAATTTATTAATTATTTTAACATTGTTTTTTCATTATGGAATAATAACCATGGTAAAAATGTGTCACTATTGTAAAGGGTATGTCAGTTTAATTATGGTAAAAACTATGAGATAAGTCTATAAAATATTATCTTGATTATTATTTGAGTATTTTACATTAACACTGGTGATATAATCAAATAATTTTTATATTTTCCCCATTTTCATGAATATTGTTTTATAATATTTATAATTATTTAAACATTAATAGTTTACCACTCCCCACACATATAAAATAAGACTTCCTCGTTTCATATACTATCACCTTATGAACACTCTAACTCAACCAAACCCTAAATAGACCTCTCCACAACATCCCTACACACATAAAATTAGTTTTTGAATTCATTAATGGCCATTCTAGAAGACATAATGATTAATACAAATGTATATATCTGTTGAAAAGTTATAAATACTAAAAAACATATTTAATGTAAATTTCTTCTTCCCGCACCATCAAATCTTCCAAAACATTACTAAAATAATATCTTCATAATCATACATAAAATATATTATTATTATTATTATTAAGGTAACATAACTGTATATTTAATTATAGATAAATCATTTTTAGATTTACAATTGGGAATTAGATAGTAATATTTATTAAAAAATTATCAGTAATGTTTAAAATAAAAGGTAAATAGTTTTAGTTGAATACTTTTATTATGAAGTTTTATTTCAAATCATTATTTTTTAATTATAAAATTTTAGTTGGACAAAAATTAATATATTAGTTTACGTTTTCAAATTTTAATTATCTTCTCGTGTATTTTTTTGGATTTTTCGGAAAATATTAATTTTTTAGTGAATACTAAAAAATACAAATTTTTTTAAAATAATTATTTTATTTTATTAAATTTTGGAATTAAAAAAAATAATTATTCATTATTATTTATTATAACATAATTACAATTTCATTATATTTTATTTACTTAGTTAATTTTTAATCAACATTATATTGGATTTTAGTATATGATTGTTTTTTTGTTAAATGAAGATTTTCATAAAAAATATTTTAAAATGAAAAATGTGTATCTATTTTAATTAATTGAGATAACATTTAACTTTCGTCATTTTTATAAATGAAATTTAATTGAATTTGGTAAACTATATTTCAATTTTTTATTATAATAATATATATTAACTAATATATTCATCAAAATTATATATAATAATAAATAGTGATAAGTGAACAAATTAATTACCACCATTAAGGTAAAAATAGACTTATGAAGGGGTTAAAATATAAATATAAGTGTAAAATGACCTAAACACATTCCTAAAATATATGGTATGTACATATTTAGATCTTATCATGTAAATGTATCATTATTGAATTATTTTTTAGCCTTGTGTCATGTGAAAAACAAGTTTACTCCATTTTCATTTCAAATATAACATTTATTCAACTCAGCACACATAAAAAAAGCCACCAGTCATCTCTCCTATTAAAACCTTAAAATCCCATTGACTCAGATGATCTAGTCCAAAATATCTTCATAAATTCCCTCCGAAATACTATTATATATTCCATTTATCATTAATCCATCCGATGTGTTTTCTTTCTTACCTAACGTGTCCTACTGAAGAAGATGTATAGTGATTAACTGGTCATCATTGAATTGTTTCATATTCCACATCCATAAAATCTTCACAAATTATAATTATATATTAAAAATGTATATAAAAAATATTTATATGATATTATGTTAATGTAATTATAGAAATATTTATGAGCATGGATCTGGTATGATCAACCCTTTCTGTGTTTTTGAAGATCAAAGTGCTCGGTGGAGGCTCAGAAGAGGTTTGTAAAATTTTTGTTATGTAAAAGCTAGAAAGGGGGGATTATACATTCTATGACTGAATTACACGATGTGGAATCATATTTCACAGGTTTTCTTGGAGGTTTTGGTACATGAAATATGGTATCACAACGTGTATGTTTTCAGGGTTAGAGAAAAAAATATAGGGTTGAGAGGACCCATTTTTTCGTTGCTTTCAGATCCTAAGGTATTACACAATGTGAAAGAAGATTTCACATTATGTAATGCCCTATAGTTTTATGTTTATAAAAAATTACAGACACCTGGGATTTAACAAACCCTATGTCTATAACGATATCTCTAAACTCTAGATGACATCACATTCCTTTCTTCACTGATTGGGTATTTCTTCATCATGAATCGATTAACTAACTTCGTTCTTCAATCCATATTCTATATAAGTAATGATATAACTCTATTGTTCTGTATTCTTCAATCTATTTCCTCTTGTTTCTGTTTTCCATTTGATGGCACTTAATATCCCTATTTCTAACGTAGTTTTTTTGGTGGTTAGTTGGTGTGGTTGTGCTACGACATCCTGGGGTAGATGCAACTGTTGCAGGATTGGTGATCATGACATGCTACATTGATATATTCTTGGGTGAAGAATGTAAATGAACATTTGAGGAGTGAGATTCAATGCTTCTTTATTTATTTACATGAAATGGAAGATATATCTTATTTATAACCTTGTATTGTAATGAAATGTACCTATGTAAATACATGAATGGGATTAAAGAAATGGTATCAATCACAATATCATGTTTTTTTCTTTACACCATGATGATGGTATCCCTCATGATTTTATAGATAGTTTGATATATATGAATTTCATGGTTTATTATATTTTTCATGATAGAAATTTATAAAGGACATAAAGATGGAAATAAATGATATTTAATTGCAAAATTGTTTAATGGGGTATGTTTATAAAATCTATTTGTTGTTGTTATAATTTGTAAAAAAAATTCATGCATGTTTTCCTTTTTAATTTTTCATTTTTTAAAGTTAAAGCATGTTTATTATTGTTGATAAAATAAATAACATCATGTGATATTAATTTTTTAATTAACTTATGATATATTTTTTCTATGGATTCCTATAGTTGGGACCTATGAATAATGAAATGGTTAATTCTAGATGGATGAAAAAACAAGAAGCCTGATAAAATTGAATTCATTTATAAGTCCCATGTTTCCCATATTTATGTAATGGCCAACTACCTTGTGCTATAGACGCATGAGTGCTTTTTGTGAGTGAAGGATAATTTCATTGTTTTAGGGCCATGTTCTTGGTTTCCATTCTTTTTCTCAATACTTTTAATCTGATCTTGGGATGCATAATAATGTAGGGATGTTGTGGGATATATGGAATTGAAGCACAGATGTGACGGGAGCCTGGGATGGCTGATCTTCAAGGGATTTGTGGTCTGTGGGGGTAGGGATGCCTAGATATTATGTAGTATTTGATTCATGGAGTTTCAAGATGGAACAGATTATGCATTGGTATCAGAGAGGACAATGAGGATAATGGATTTTGTTGTTGCTGGGAAAACCAGTTGATAAGAATGTTATGTTCTTGTTGATTATGTGGTTTGTTTCTCTACATTAATTTTCCCACTACATGTTTAGAATGGGTTTTTACCCTATTTACAAGAGAGGCGAAGACGCTTGGGTTATTCCATGTGATTTTCATGTTTATATTCTCTTGTATTGATGGATTTATGATTCTGCTATATATGGAAATGACTCTATGGGTATTTCATCTACTCACTTTGATGAACCCCTTGTTCATGGAATTTTGTCATTTTGGTGAACCTCTTTAAATGGTTGTGTGCATATTGTATATATAGTATTAGCATGGGTAACCGAGAGTCTGAGAGGCGTTAGTTGCAGTTCATTCTATGACTAGGTTATGCCTATATTATGTCTTTGAGCTATATTATATCATGTAATTTGTTTTTTGATACGCATGTCCACTCTGTTAGTTAGAGAAACCAACACCCCGTGGATTTTGAGCGTATGGGGTGTTTTTTCCAACTTCCTAATGGGGGTGGATGTTTGACTACCTCATTTAGCCCCACTGCCTTATAATAGTAGTTATAGGTGTTGGTATGCATGAATATTAGTTTTCCCTGTATATGTTTCATAGGTATGTAATGAATTATTCTTATTTCACACACTTATATTTTGGATATATTTTCAAATGGGAGAATATAGGTGCAACATGCATGGGATGTGATGGCATGAGGATCCTTACATGGTTTATGGGTTGTAATGTCTTGAGGTGTAATTCCTGAGGTTTGATAGACATTATTTGGGTTGTGGACACTATCAAATACTACCTGGTTACTTTTGGTTATGTGAATGTGGTGGTGTGTAGCATGAGGTGCATGTTGTGGTGGCATGGTAAGGTGCCTTTGTGTTTAGCCATTTTGGAGAGAGAGATGTCAAGGATGTGGAGTGTTGGGAAAAAGTGGAAAACCTGTGGTGAAGTGGTATCAGAGTACTCCATATATTCATTATTAGATTATATTCACTATTATTGGATACATGGTGAGAGTATCCATGGTGAGGCTGGGAACTTAGTTTACCTCTTTAGGTGACAAGTTAGTTTGACTTTTTGTTAATTGTGATTTTTCTTGCATTCTTTACTTTTCAAAAAAGGATCCTGGGATGATCCTTCAGAGTAAACTGTTATAAACATCTTATGTAATAAACTATCATTCAGTTTATTTGGAGTTGGTTTGATAACATACTAGTTTCTACGAGCTTGGGGTTTTGCAGAAGCTGATTGGGATTCGTGGTCCCTAACTTCTTCACTTTACATTTTGGTAGAGTTGTTGATCATTTCAATTATAGTAGATCATGTATGACAATACATATTCTCACTTTCTATTTCTATTATATTATATTATTAGTAAGAGTTGTTTAGTGTCAATATTATCTCTCTCTTTCTCATGTTTTTCCCTTAGAGGGTAATTAAACCCTTCTGTATGTTTATTTTATCTTCGATGATAGTCTCTAACCCGGGGCCTACTAGTGGTTAGGCCCAGGGTTAAATATCACTTTTCTACACTTTTCGGACCAGGAGGAGAACACATTGTTGTCAGGAGGTAATGATATAGTGGTATTAGAGTGAGGTTGAGGGAAATGATGGAGTTTGGAGTGTGGAAGATTTAAGTTTTCATAGGTTTGTAGGGAATGGTGTCAGCTATGTTTAGTAAGAACTGTAAACATGGAGGACCAAATGAGACATGGGTATTTAGGCCCCACTATGAACTGATTCAAGGTAAATGAAGCATATAGTGGATACTAAATGAGGTGATATTGGTTTTAGGGTTGATACCTAGGTAAGGATCATAAATCATTATTCCTTTTTATTATGTTTCAATGGTTATAACATTAGATATGCTAACCTTATATAAGGAAAATAACACAATTAATTACTATTTATGTCTTCCATATTCTATGTTAAGAATCGCTTCATTTTGTTCATATATAGTATTGGCTATAGGTTGATGTCCTCGTTATGTTTTCCAAGATGATGTTAAGCAGATTTCACCAACTGATCACTCTAGAGTAGAGATTGATGACAACAATAGTTAGAGGGGGACGATCTAAGAGTTTATGTTACATAGTCATCCAAATTATGAGGGAAATGTTTCTTGTTCATTTATGGTAGTCTCATTGGAATAGTTTTAGATATACATTAGTTAGATTATTTCACAGAATGAGAACATGGTTTCGTTATCTTTGAGGATTCTATGCGGGGAAACAAGGAAGTAAAGGTTCTTATTCATCAAAGACTGCAATGAGTTGGAAGTCTTGTGGGGGGAGTTCAAGACATGTTCAGAGACATGTTTATTTCATTTTTCAAGAATGTGTACAGTTTCTGGGATATGATTACACATCGGTATGGCAGCACCAATGTTCCATAGATTGAAATCCATTTTAGGAACCTTCTTTGATATGTTGTAGACCTATTTCCGAATTAGGTGACCAGGGAGATTAATTTAAAGGAGGGGTTTCTTCTTGATATACAGTTCTATGCCACCCCATTTATGGTGAAGATTTATCTCAAGGTGATGGAAAAAAGAAAAGGTCATCAAGAGGATAATATCCAGAACACTATCTTCATATGATGAGAGTATTCGGGATTCCACACGATGAAGAACTATGGTTTGGGATTTACAGTTTTTAGGACAGAAGAAACTATGATCATTCAGGGGTAGGTCCCATCCTTAAATGGATAATTTCATGAATGTAAAAAACTATCAGTCCTATTCTACAAGATCAGATGCTAGATTTTTTTATAGAGGTGGTGGTCAGTAAGGTTAGAGAGGCCACAGAACAAGTCATGGCCAACATCATGATTTAGTATTTCCAGCTTTGGGTGAGCCAGATATTGTTTGAGTCACCCTTTTATTGTTTAATACTTGGGGTAATGAATTGTTTGATTTTGGAGAAATGAAATCCTTTATGTCACCTTTACTTTTCAAAGATTTGGGTCTTGAGAGAGAGAAACAACCAATTACTTTAGCATTGACTATCCTAGTTGGAGGACGAGCTAACATGTTTATAACATGTAGAGACTATGATCTATTTTTGGGGGATCATGTCTCATTGGGATATTTCCTATGTTTTGGGATAATAAATTGTGGATTTATTCTTGAGACTAGTTGTGTTCTTCAATATGGATAGATCGCCAGTCGTGATTGATGGTGATCGAGACTACCAGATGTGTCATTGATGTGTTTCTTCCTTATTAACATTGATGCTTGAGCTGATGTTGGATTCATTAGAGGTTCAGTAGTTGGTGTTTCCTAGGGTCAAGGAAGATTACCATGATGTATTTCTAGAAGTGTTTTTAGCATTTCCACCTCATTGAGAGATCCATTTTGTGATCTGACTATCACCAAGCATGTCTCCTATCTCAATTTCATTATATAGAATAGTTACTTGTGAGTTTTAAGAGCAGTGTATATAGTTTTATAGTCTATTTCAATGTGGTTTTATTTGGATGAGTGTGTCACCATGGGGTGATGGCTTTTTTTGTGACAAATGGTATCGTAATTTTGCAGTTGGGTATCGACTATCATCATTTGAACCAAGTTATTGTGAAGAACCACTACCCTCTTCTATATATTGATGATTTATTTGATCAACAATATGGTGAAATATGGTTATCAATGATCTATTTTTTTCAAGGATATCATCATATTTGTGTACAATATGAGGATATTCCAAATACTAATTTCCTTTATCGTCGTCGGAATTTTAGGTTTATTGTGATATTGTTCAGTGTGAAGAAATCTCAAGCTTTTTTCACGTGGCTAACAAACTTTTTATTCAGTACGTTCCCATATAAGTTTTTGGTGTTATTAATAAAAGATATCCTTGAGTACTCTACATCTTTGGGGGAGCATAAATATCATCTCTATGTCATTTTTAGAGTTATTCATCATCAATATCTATATGGGAAGTCATTGATGTGCGAGTTCTGTGATTGAGATGTTTGTTTCATATGGAACATTGAATCCTAGAAATTAGTTATAGTGTGATTAAATGTGTGAATCTAGTTATTTCTAGAGGGTGATTGAATAACATTCATCATTTCAACTAGATATGGGATATGGCGGGGGAATATGTCACTTTATTATATGATGATACATTAATATCTAGTATAGTGGGTGGAAGAGTCCCTTTAGGGGGAACATGAGGTGGAGGTTTGGAGAGACTGGGTTTTTTTGTGTGAGGCCCCTATTGGTTTTTCCAAAGATGAACAACAATGATTATTGTTTCATGGAAGGATTTTCATTCCATTGGCAACGAAACAGACGGTTCTCGAAGAGTTCCATTGATTACCCCTGGCGGTATATCCTAACGTGAAGAAGATATACCAAGCCTTGTGAGGTCCTTTTTGGGTTCCTGTGATGAATCATGCAGTTGTAGAGTTTGTGTATTGATGTTTGGTCTTCCATAAGGTGAAGTTCATGCTCTATGTTCTCAATTATTTTCTCATACCATTAGATGTTCCTTATTGGATGAGGAAGGACATCTCGATGGACATTGTTAGCAGATTACCAAGAGCTCATGGAGGCTATGAAGCTATATGAGTGGAATTGTATTGTTTAAAAAATAATCTAAATTTATAGTGATCAAAGAGTCGAGCTCAGTGGAGGTTTTCTCAGCACAGTATCTGGAGGTGGTGGTGGGACATTATATGGTATTTAGGACTATCATATATAATTGAGCCCCAATTTTTCATCCATGGTTTGGAGAGGACTCCACATGCTTTTTTTTTTAAGCTAAGTCTTATCACTACTTTTCAACTACAAAATGATAGTAATACGAAGTGGACAACCCATATTTTGGAAGACATGTTATTATCTTCTGTCTTGGGTTTTTGAGGTTCTAGTCAGAGGCATGTTTCCTTGGTATATTTCTATTGTTTTCAATTCACTATAGGCTTGGATACATTTAACGTAGTGTATAGAAATCCAATTTTTTACTCATTGTGCTAGTTTGGGGTTGAAGCATCTGCAATTCTCAGGATAGAATGGGTACAAAATATGATAATGTTTATATATGTAATTTTTGAGAGGATGAAGGAAGTGAAGGATCATTATAAATCATATGACAGTCAGAGGTGGAGACCTAGGGATTTTAGAGTTGGGGATCATGTTTTTCAAAAGGTGATAAATTGTTGAGGGAAATAAAGGGTTCTTCATGGGTGTAGGATTTATCCCCAGTTTTTTGGGCATTTAGAGGTGTTGTCTCATGGTGGAGCCATGGAATATCAGGTTGCACTTTCCTGAGAGATGATCTATATACATGATTTTATGCATGTCCCTATACCATAATTATATTCATGTCGACTCTCACATCATTGATTTGGGTGAGATCGATGTAAATGAAGATATGACCATCATGGACAAGCATGTAGAGATCCAGTAGATCCATTAAAAGGTGATTCACAATCATTCTATCCCCTTGGGTCAAGTCTTGTAGTAGTACCATGGAATGGTGGAGAGTACCTATTAATGAATGTTATAGACGCGAACTCAGTACCCTAGGTTGTTTGATACTTAGATCTTCCCCAGTAATGTTGTTCGTTTTATGGCTGTAGAAATTCATTTTTATGTGGTGTATTTTTCTTTTTTATTATTTTGTATTGCTATATTTTCTGATGCATCCCCCCCCCATGAGAGTGTTTGGGAGCTGTTTTTGGTTGTTTCATAGTTTTCTACTTCTTCCTCTAGTGAGGTGGTGAGATCGTATTGTGGCTAATGCTTTGTGATGTTTCTCGTGGGGTGGCTGTTACGATGACTATAAGAATCCTAATCTTTATTAAAAACATAAACGTTATTTTTTACATAAACATACACTTAAGAAAACTCTAATTATTGATAGGTCTATTGTCTTGGAAAATTCAGAAACATTAAATAACAATATAGAATATAAAACATACCATATTTGTTGAATACTTCTTTTACATGACCACAAAATATCTTCATACTAAGCATTGCATGGGATAACTTGGGGACATACGAAAGAAAAGTGTGAGCTATAAAGACCATCAAGGAAGTAAAATAGGTATAACATGATGAATATATTACATTCTAGGAAATAGGAATATCAATGTATCACAAGAGAAACATGACCATTAGGGCATGATATAGCATGACTATCATAACATGGAAATGTGGCAACGACATTTAACATTTTTTAAGAATGTTACAAGGATAATTGCACATGTATCACGAGTAAAACCTCATTTCACATGAATAAGAATTGGTAAACCCTCATTGGACATGATATATCATGATAGTAATCTTTTCCCAACGCATTAGAGTGCTCTCAGGGTGCACTCTTCTTAATCATTTCATTTCATGCATAAGTGTGACACATAGATCAAACAACATGGATTCAATAAAAATCACAATTTATTACTAGATAAAGGAATGTCGAGTTCATACATGAAACTATATAATGAATATGTAAATTTTTATAATGGTGAAAACTCTAGATTGATAAATATTAATGGTATTCACTAAAAAATGATTTTGTCTTGGAAAATCGCGGTGCAATTTCAGCAGCATAACATCATGACATAAGAATTAATAAAAATGGTTGATGAGAGAGAAATGGGTATCTCATCATGTTTAAATTAAATGGAATGTAAGGGGTCATATAGATACATGTCCCAATACATGTAATATAATTTAGATTAATAATATAAAATTGTTTCTTGAACGTAAATGAGGATAGAGATATCCATTATTGAATTTATACCTGGTAGTCGGTGTACATGGGAGGCATTAATGAGAGAGAAAGGTGTATCTAATCATTAAAACATTAGGTTATAAGTACTGTGGAGGTTAGAAATCATACCCCAACATTTTCAATTGAAAACTCATTGGTATATTAACTTAAAGAATCATGAACAAAAATGGGAGATTAAGAAATCCCCTACATGGAAATGCGATCGCAAAGGCTTGGGTGATGTTTGATAGAGCCCTCATGTGGTCTTAGGGCGCCTTATATGAAATATGGAAATAGTATGGTAGGTTAAGGTAGATTTTAAAATGTTTTTAGTGTAGACTGATGGTATATTCAGTTGGTTTATATAGGAAATGTGAGAGAATTATTTATTATTTATGTTTTAGACACCAAACATTAAACTAATAAAAACCAAAAACCATATCAAGGTTTTTTCCCATGGATATGAAATATTGTAGTTGGGAATTTATATTACAAAGATAATCGATGAACTTATTAAAATATTAGTCTTTCTTATGTGGAGGTATGTCACATTCTCATGGAAATAATTTTAAAATGTTAAAACCTTTTATAAGTCATAGAGGGTCCATTGAGGATATGTAAAATAAATAAAACAACACTAAAATCACATTATTTTTATGTTAAAACAAATATTGGTTGAAAACCTCAATTATAGTATTCTATTACATTGTTATTTGTTTATTATGATGTCATAAAGAAGATTATATTTTTTAACGGTATTTAATTTTTTCAAAAAGATTCATCTATCTCAGAAAATTATTAAAAACTCGTCGTTGGATAATTTTGAATTCATAATTCCAAAAATAATATTCTTATTATATAGATAATTTCCTAAATATTTGATTTTTTACTTTTAAAAAAATTTAAATTTATCGAAAATACACGGGTTTTGAAAAGAAAACATGTTTCAAACCATAATAAAATTTACAATTGTATTTATAAAAATCATACGATCATTTTTATATAATAAAAAAAAATTAGTAATAATACTATATTAAAATATTATTTAATTCAAAAATTCATTAATTTATCAAAATAGATTTCATAATTGAATATTAAATAAAAAATAATATTTCTGATTTAAAAACTATTTACAAAGTAACAATAACAAAATTAATGTATATTCTTTATTCTATAAAAAACAATAACGCGCATAATCCTAGTTTTCAGGTCTTGTTACACAACACCTTATAACACTCGTATAAGACCAAAGGGTAAGTTGTGAGATTGTGAGAGACTCTTGGGGTGTCTTGGATAACATTTCTCAGGTGGTAATCTCTATTAACATCCATTTTTCTTGTATGTGGTTTCATTCCAACTTAACTTGTTGAAGCTTTGATTGGGATTGGTCATTAGCGAAACCATGTGACGGTACCTTCTTTTCAAGCTCTAACAAATGGGCTTCGTATAGGGAAATTCAACTGGATGAGGCCATCTCATTCTTTTTCAATGAAATTGGATTAGTTAAAGGACGATATTTATACCACTCACGAGATCACTATTCAAGGGCTATAAGAGAAACGGTAACAATTCTGAATGTCATTTAAAAATAAAAAAACATGTAACCTGGGAAGTGCATAAGTTTTATATAACCATTTTACATAATAATAAATTTTATCAGATTAGGAGAAATTCTAATTAGAAAAATATTGGGTCATTACAATCTTCCCCCTTTAAATAATTGTGCCCCCAAAAATTACATTTTCCACACTAAAACATACAAGGATAACTATGATTTATCACTTCCTTTTATTCCCACATTTCTTCTTCAAACTTTTTGTTTCACCACAACAAGTTGACAAGGGGAATTTTTTTATTTTATAGTATATTTTCTCAATAATCTAATATCTTCACCATCTTATCTTCATAGAAGAAATCATTCTCCAATGGTACAACCATTGGATTGAGTACATGGAATGAGTTAGGTATGTACATCATAAATAGTGATACATGGAATACATATTGTACATGAGATAGGTTTGGTGGGAGTGTTAGTCTATAAGCCACTACTCCAATGGAACCAATGATCTCAAATGGGAAGATTTACCTTGGACTTAGCATTCCCTTATTCCCAAATTTATAACTCTCTTCTATAGTGATATGTAGAGGAATAACATGACTCCAACATCAAAGTCTAGGTCTTATCAATGATTATTATCATAGCTATTTTGTCGATGTTGTGTATATCTATTGTGTTATTTCAGGGTCTTAACCTTCTCCACCATTTCTTTGACCATTTCTGGATCAAGGAATTTTTTCTCCCAATCTTCATCCCAACATGCCAGTGTTATGCACCTCTTCCAATAATGGTCATTATAAGACGCCATTTGGATGCTTGAGTGGAAACTATAATTGTATGAGAACTCAACCAGAGGATGATGTAGATCCCATTCTACATTGATGACCATCTATCATTTCCTCATGTGTTTGGATTTTCCTCTCAAATTGACCATCAGTTTTAAGAATATAAGTCAAAAAAAGGTCATCTCACTATTCAGAGCATGTTGAAGACTCTTCTAGAACTTAGCGGTGAATCATCAAACACGATTAGATACAATATATAATGGAACTCCGTGCAGCCTTACAACTTCTCTAATATATATATATAGATTGTGTCAGTTGATCCAATTATAAGTCTTCTCGAATAATAATAATGTTTGTAGTCTTTGTAAGGTGATCCCCAACAACCTAGGGATTATATTTTACTACATATTTCTTCAGAATTCCAGTGAAAAGATCATTATGATGTTCTCCCATTTCCATATAAGTATAGGTAATGGTTTCATTATCCACTTAGACTTCTCTTTCTCATCCTTCACTCGATGATATACCAGGAACATTAATGTACACAAAGAGATAACCTTCAGGAGGTTATCCAACCAATAATTCCCTCATATATATTGGATACATCTTTGGGTTTCCTCGGTAAATTGATAAATTCTAACTACATGCATCATCCTAAAGATCTTTATTTAACTTCGGATTTGATGGACCACATAGCCTTGAACCAAATATCACAATTACTTCTTTATTAAAATTCAACCCCACGAATTTCCCTTTTATGATTATTTTCACATTCTTCTAAATTCCCACATTATCCATCTGAGCATCATTTATCTTTTCCAAAATAGATGGTTGAGAAATAATTTGTGAATGGATTGATAATTCCCATTTCATTATTATTCTCTTATCTATCTTCATCAAGTATAATAATATTGGATCCTTTTCAACTCACATCAATGATCGAATTACTAGGTCCTTTTTTCTTAGAGCATCCACCGCCTTTTTAGCTTTCCCAGGGTAGTAATGGATTGGGTATTCATAGTCACTGATCAGCTCAAACCATCTTCACTAGTACATTGTCACCTTTTTCTATGTGAATATATACTTGAGGTGTAACACCCCAAGCTTCCACAGTTCATTTCCCTTTGAATAATGCAATGGCGTGAATTGTATGCAACATCGAGAGTTTAACACACCACAACCAATCAAACTAGCCGTTAGGAATAGTCATACCAAATTTTTGAAATTTTATAAATTTTATCTTTTGAAATTGATTTAATTTTTGGATTCTTAATATCTAAATTAGCTTAGGGTGAAATTTTGGTACATTTCAGATAACTTTCATATTTTGATTACTAAATTTTAATTAAAAACAATTTTTTTATTCGAAATACTTAATAGTGATAAATTTTTAATTTGAGTGGTTTTAAAGAATATTGATAATATATTTTTACCATTTAATACAATGTTGGTCATTTGATGTGATTTCACATTTAAACCAGACATAAACAAGTGTCAATCTTTTGATTGTTATTATCTCTTAAAAACACGCTATTTGTTTTGACGACGGGAATTAATTTTTAAATTAATTAATGCAACTGATATGTTTTGAATTTGGTAAAATGGACATCATTTATGAATTAATAATATCAAATATAGCATAGGCCTAATTTTTGGTATTTTTCTGGACACTTTCATTTTTTTGATGAATAGTGAAACCACAAAGTGGTAGTTAAAAATATAAATTTTTCATGAAACTTAGTTTTACCACATCTGTGTGTGGAATTTAGAAAATCCAAGAGACACAGTTAATTTCAAGGAGTAAAATGTGGTTTAATGAGATGAAAGTATTTTTTGGTGAATAGTAACTTTTTTCTTTTATTTACCACGGTTAAAAGTAAATAGTGTAATTATGGGTAAAAATGATATTAATATTACCCTAACACATGTCCTAATTCTATTGGACAAGTGTATCTCGACAAAAACAACCTTAGGAGTAAAATATTATCATTTAGGTCCACTTCTATTAGATTAGGACATTTATTATTATTTAATTCAAAGAAGAGTTAAAAGAGTAAAAATCAATGTTTATTTACTAATACATTTTTAATATAGGGTTATACAAAAGATAAATTAGATTGTAAATATTCATTAGAAAGGTAAAATTATTAGATACATAATGGTATTTTATTTATAATTTTTAGAAATTAAATAATATAATTTATTTATGACACAATGTTGATGCAGTAATTACCTAATTAATGAAATATTAAAATAATTGATATTATAAATATCAAAATAAATGTAATTTTAGACTTTTTATGAATTCCATTAATTTTCTAGGTTAATATGACATATTAGGATTGATTTTATAAGTTCTGTTCGAAGTAATAATTCTGTTATGAATTTATCAAAAACAAAATAACTAATAGTGTCAAAATTGACATAAAAGAGTTTTTAAAACAAATATTATATTATTAATTTATATTCAATTACTAAAAATATAAGGTTCATCCAAGAGAAAAATATAATTATATTTGTATCATAAATGGGCCACTTGGGGGTCGCTTGGATGTATATATTACATTTATTAACCATATAATATAAAAATACAAAGAGACATGGTAAAAGTGAAACTAATTAACAAAGAGTTAATACTTAAGGATAAGGTTAATATAATGACCCAAACCTGTCTAAATTATATTGGTTGAGTTTTTTTCGACCCATACCCACCATAACCTTTAAATAATAAACTTTGGAGCCATTATAAACCTAATATGAATTTATTATAAAATAATATTCTTTTCTTTTCCAAAGGTGCCCCTCACCCCTCTTATAAAAAGGCACTCCCCCTTATCACTAATTCAAAAATTAAAAGCCTTTTGGATTGGCCAAAACCTGCCCAAATACTCTCTCAACTTCCATCACTACAATCTAGAGGCCTTATTTTGATCAAAAATCCAACCTAATGAACCCTTTTGATCAAATCAAAAAGAAGAACCCGAAGAAGATATAATGTTTTCACCACCCACTTTCATGTTCCATTCTTCTTCAACTTCTTCTTTATTTGTTATTTCTATTCTAAAATAATAACTATAGAATCTTATATATACTATGATGTTATTATAAATATGCTTCAACCATATTCAGTATTCTATCCATCCTTTGAATGGCATGTCACCATACGTGCGTACGTACGGCTTACCGTCTCCACGTTGTGGTGTAATTTTCATTCAATAAATAATTATTTGGATGGGTATAATAATGATGTGCAATTAATGTAAATAATAAATATAACATGATATGTATTCTGTATATATGATATACCATTTAATTATATATTATTTTAACATCAAAACAATGATATTGTCACTCGAGCGTACGTACGGACTACCGTCTCCACGAACGCGATGAGATTCATTCTCCATCGTATCCATTCAAGTATAATTCTCATTTGATGATTAAAAATAATTTTTAATGACTTGATATAATTATGGATATGAATAAGATACAACCTATCCATAACAAACTTGGCTTACGTATCAATGAATATAAAGGAAAATGAGTAAGTTAACAACCGAAATGATGATAATACTAAGATATTATTAACAAATCAATGTTAAAAGATCATATATGATATAATATTAATGTAAATGATTCTTGTATAATTAAATAACAATTATTTCACCATTATAAAGGAGTATAACCTACCGTCTACCAATGAAAAATTAAAAAGTAAGGGTTTATTTCCCAATCTCTTCATTATCCGAGGTTGTTTATACGTAATAATCTACTGGGATCTCTTTATCATCCATGTACATGTTTCTTAAAAAATTATTTCAAAACATTCTTAATATTTTACAAAATATGGGTTAAATCCATTTATACCATTGTTTGAATTTTTATAAGAAGTTTATAAAGGAATCGTTCAGTCATTTTTCAAACAAGGTCCTTTTTAACCTTTTCGACGGAATTAAAGTAAGAATGTCTTTTTTAACTTATACGGAGGGTGCAACTATCTTCCACAATTATAAAATCTTCGAAGCTTCCCTTACAATATTATAAAAATATTTTCAAATTAAATGTTTTATTTTATAATTATGTGACTTTTAAATGATCTAAAAAAAGAGATATTTCTCTCAAATATATGAAAATCCAGTGCAAATGTATACGTATTTAACGCAAGCTTAAAATGTTTTCAGAAAAACTGACTCTCGAGTGTGGTAGACAAGAAGGGAATGGGCGTCGACCCATCTTGGCATGTAATTAGTCGACCAATCTCATAATTAGTTATTTTTTTCATAAGATTTCATAATGTTTTCAGAAAAACACTAGAGTATATTTGATCAATTTTAAACTTAAGTATCTTCTAAAAAAATTTATCGGTAGGTTTCATGAGACAAACTAGTTTCTTGGAACGAGGCCTTGACAAAATCTTATTTGTAGTCTTGGCACGAGGCCTTGGCTACGTGGCTATGATAGTCTGGTATTATGCATTCCGTCATTATGGAAATGGTTATTAATATTTTCATGTGGTTATTCGACTAGTAGAATATCCATGTGAATAAGTAAATCGCATTATTTAATTTTATCCTTGTCATATAATGCTTAAGTTCAAGTTTAAAAGGCTTTTGTTTTAGTAACACATTGCCTTAAATTTTTATATTTATTTATGAAAGTTTCTGCTATATTGTTATCCTTACTGAGCATCTGAGCTCACCCCTTTCAATGTTTTATTTTTCCCAAGATGTGAAAAAGTATTTTATGAATGACCTACAGGGACAGTATGAGGGGATATGAAGACAAGATGTTGTTATAGTAGATTTTACTTTATGATGTGATGTAAAATTTATGAATATATCTAGTTATTCTAAGGCTACTAAACAAATCGGTCGTTCGAGACTTGATCTTCCTTGTGATCATGCCAATGTTATGTAATAATGAACCGACTCCGGGTAACTAGGGTCGGGGTGTTACAGTTGGTATCAGAAGAAGTTTAGTACAAACCTTGGAAGCTATATTTAGATAAACTCTGATTAGAGAACATAGACCTAAGATGAAATTTGGGTATTAGTATAGAAGAACTTCATAGAATTTTGGTATTGTAGAAATTTTGTGAGTTTTCCGAGAAATACATCCCTGTCTGGATACGATCAGGTAGAGGCGGCTCTGGCACAGATGTACCTAGGGGTAAAATCCGAAAACACCACTTTGATCTAGACTCGAATGGGAACTGGTGCATGATATCCGGCCTTGCTGCACTCTCGGTTACGACACTCCCATGGGATATGCTTAGGATAATTTACATTTTCTTTACAAACCGATATGAAGTATTATATATATAAGATGAGTGTAAATGACCTTGGTTAATCCTAATGTGTTTCAAATTGAGAATATGGTGACATATTAATATCTAAATGATTTTATTACTACTGTTACTCACACAATGATTTCTAGTTTTAGTCAATGGCTGGATTCCAAGGAAGTCATAGTGACTTTGAGAATGATGTACAAGGTGTGAACGATGGTGGAAATGAGAAAAAAAATGGAATGTTGATAGGCGTAAAAGATACCGTCATTATGCCAAATCAATTTTCCAAAAATATGATCAAAAATATATATATTAACCAATTCCCGGATTCAACAAAGAAGATAAAGGCGATGAATGATAAGAGCTCCATCAGTGGAGACCATGGAGAAAAGAATCTGCAATTTCCATCATGCAGGAAATGTGGAAGGAGACACCCAGGAAAGTTTCTCAATGGGACAAAGAAATGCTTTACGTGCGGGAAGGAAGGACATAAAGTGAATAATTGCCAAAGAAAAATGAAGAGTACTATGGAAGAAGATAAAAATGGTCCCAAGAATCCATTTACAGTCATTTTCCGTAAATGTAGGGGACCTATACATTACCCGATTGAATGCCCTATTCTAAAGCATATTTTCTTAGTCAAAGAAGAAGTTATATGGGAATAAATTATTGGAGAAATGTTTAAAAACTATTAGTGCTCCTTGTTGATTGGTTTACTTTGGAATAATTTTCTCATGCATTTTTAACCCTGCAGTTTTCCATATGAGAATGATATTTGAGGAAGAATAATATTTTTTCTTGTGGATATAGTTATAAATAACCATTTTGTTTTATATGATCATTGGGTTTGAGGCAATTATAAGTTACTATAATTTGGGATGAAAATGAAACGTATGAGAAAAGATTTATGGTTAAATTATGTTATGGTTAATTTGAGGAATTTATATCATTTTGGTAATGTTATAAAATATATTTTTTGAAAAAGGACAACACGCAGACCATATGACAACCCGTCGCGTTGGAAAAAGCTGTGGGAATCGAACGCACAACCAATGTGAAATTGGGATTTATCGCATACCAATGGACTACATGAAATCCCTGGTTAGTTTGACAATTATTTTTAGTTAAATGATTTTATTTATCAATAACAATTTGATTTGGGATATTATGTCTTATCAAATTAATACCCTTAGTATAGAAAAATTATTTTGTGATTATGTGATAAATGTTATTTCGGAAGTTTTTCACTTTCTTGTGAACACTATATTCCCAGGGAAAATAGAATAGTATTAGATTTTATTTGAGGTGTAATGGTTGACTTTTATCTATGTTTTTATTATGGATTTATAGTGATTTGGGTTATCTATGGAAATGATTAGGTTAATTACTTATAAGTATGTTACCTTAAGAGTAATTAATGTCATTTGGAGATACAATTTAAATTGGAAGACAACATTCTTATAATTTTTGGGTTTCAATATTAGTTTGGATTATATTGAAGGATTTTAAGGACAATTGATTATTGAATGGTATTTATTTAACTTTGGTGTATTGATGGTATAATTTTTGAAATTAAAATTAGGGTTTTTTTCTCTAATGGAATATCCATTTGGGGGATCATCAGATATTATACTAACAATTTTGGTTTTGATTAATCACTAAAGACAAGGTAAATATATAGTTTATCCTACATGGATCACGTATTTCTATAGAAGTTTATTCTAGCTCTTCCTTTGTGACCAAGTCTTCTTGAATACTCATTGTTCAAAACAATTGAGTTAGTGGTAAAAATTTATTAAATAATGAAACTCTACTTAAAAAGTAAGTATATCTCTTTATGTTCTTAGTCAATATCATAAATTAATTCCTCGTCCTTATGTAATGTAACTTAAAACAAAAAATGTTGTCCATTTAATTTTCCTACTGGGAGACTAATGACCGTTTGTCCCAACACAAGTTTGTGATTTTCTTATTGTTAAATTTCTCCTGATCATGTTTTCTATCCCTCTCCATCAGAACATAACACTTAGTTTAGCGTCCATATCCATGTTTTCCTACATGGAATCCTAGTATGGGTTATCTTGGGTGACCTTTATACCTCTCTTCCTTTCTTTTAAAGTGGTAGTTTTATTGAATCTTTTTCCGATGTCGGACATTCCATTATATTCTCAAGCCCAATTTTAAGAAAATTGCGAGGACACAATTTATTGAAGGGGGGAAAATGTAACACCCCAAGCTTCCACGGTATGTTTCCCTTTAAATAATGCAATGGCGTGAATTGTACGCAACTTCAAGATTCTAACACACCAGAACCAATCAAACTAGTCGTTATGAATAGTAATACATACTTTTTGAAATTTTATAAATTTTATCTTTCAAAATTTACTTCATTTTTGGATTCTTTATATCGAAATTAGCATAGGGTGAAATTTTGGTACTTTTCAGATAACTTTCATATTTTGATTACTAAATTTTAATTAAAAACAACTTTTTTAATCAAAGTAATTAATAGTGATAAATTATTAATTTGAGTGGTTTTGAAGTATATTTAGAATATATTTTTACTATTTATTACAATGTTGGTCATTGGATGTAATTTCACATTTCAACCAGACATAAACAAATGTCATTCTTTTGATAGTCATTATCTCTTAAAAACACGCTATTTGTTTTGACAACGGAAATTAATTTTTAAATTAATTAATTCAAATGATATGTTTTGAATTTGGTAAAATGGAAATCATTTTTGAATTCATGATATCAAATATATCTTAGGCCTAATTTTTGGTGTTTTCCTGGAAACATTCATTTTTTTGATGAATGGTGAAACCACTAAGTGGTAGTTAAAAAACTGAATTTATCATAAAACATAATTTTATCGCTTCTGTGAGTGGAATTTTGAAAATCCGAGAGACAAGGTTAATATCAAGGAGTAAAATGTGGTTCAATGAAATGAATGTAATTTTTGGTGAATAGTAACTTTTTACTTTTATTTACCACGGTTAAAAGTAAATAGGGTAATTAAGGGTAAACATGATACTAATATTACCCTATCACATGTACTAATTCTATTGGAAAAGTGTATCTCGACCAAAAACAAACTTAGGAGAAAATTATTATCATTTAGGCCCACTTGTATTAGATTAGGGCATTTATTATTATTTAATTCGAAGAAGAGTTAAAAGAGTTAAAATCAAAGTTTATTTACTAAAACATTTTTAATATCGGGTTATACATAAGATAAATTCTATTTTAAATATTCATTAGAAAGCTAAAAAGATTTCCTACATAATGGTGTTTTATTTATAATTTTTAGACATTAAATAATATAATTTATTTATGACACAATGTTGATGCAGTATTTACCTAATTAATGAAATATTAAAACAATTGATATTATAAATATCAAAATAAATTTAATTTTAGACTTCCTATGAATTCCACTAATTTTCTAGGTTAATATGACATATTAGGATTGATTGTATAAGTTGTGTTCGAAGTAATAATTATGTTATGAATTTATCAAAAACAAAATAACTAATAGTGTCAAAATTGACATATAAGAGTTTTTAAAACAAATATTATATTATTAATTTATATTCAATTCCTAAAAATATAAGGTTCGTCCAAGAGACTTATATCATTGTAGTTTTATCATAAATGGACCACTTGGGGGGTCTCTTGGAAGTATATAGTATGTTTATTAACCATATAATATAAAAATACAAAGAGACATTGTAAAAGTGAAACTAATTGACTAAGAGTTAATACTTAATGATAAGGTTAATATAATGACCCAAACCTGTCTAAATTATATTTGATGAGTGTTTTTCAACCCATTCCCACCATAACCTTTAAATAATCCACTTTTGATCCACTATAAACCGAATATTAATTGATTATAAAATAATATGTTTAGCTTTTCCAAAGGTGCCCCTCACCCCTCTTATAAAAGGGAACTCCCCCTTCTCACTAATTCACACATTCAAAGCCTTTTGGATCTGCCAAAACCTGCCCAAATACTCTCTCAACTTCCCTCACTACAACATAATGGCCTTATTTTGATCATAAATCCAACCAATGGAGCCCTTTTGATCAAATCGAAAGGAAGAACCCGAAGAAGAGGTAAGGTTTTCACCACCCTCTTTCAAGTTCCTTTATTCTTCAAACTCTTCTTTATTTGTTATTTCTATTATAAAATAATAACTCTAGTATCATATATATACTGTGATTTTATTATAAATATGGTAAAACCATATTCAGTATTCTATCTATCCTTTGAATGGCATGTCACCATACGTGCGTACGTACGACTTACCGTCTCCACGTTGTGGTGTAATTGTCATTCAATAAATTATTATTTGGATAAATATAATAATGATGTGTAATTCATGTAAATAATAAATATAACATGATAATTATTCTTTATATATGATATACCATCCAATTATATATTATTTTAACATCAAAAGAATGATATTGTCGCTCGTGCGTACGCACGGACTACTGTCTCCACGAATGCGATGAGATTCATTCTCCATCTTATCCATTCAAGTATAATTCTCATTGGATGATTAAAAATAATTTTTAATGACTTGATATAATTCTGGATATGAATATGATACAACCTATCCATAACAAACATGGCTTATGTAACAAAGAATATAAAGGAAAACGAGTAAGTTGACACCCGAAATGATGATAATACTAAGATATTATTAACAAATCAATGTTAAAAGATCATATATTATATCATATTAATGTAAATGATTATTTTATAATAAAATAACAATTATTTCACCATTATACATGACGTTAACCTACTGACTACCAAGGAAAAATTAAAAATTTAGGGTTTATTTCACAATCTCTTCATTATCCGAGGTTGTTTATACGTAATAATCTACTGGGATCTCTTTATCATCCACATCCATATTTCTTAAAAATGTATTTCAAAAAATTATTACTATTTTACAAAATATGGGTTAAAGCCATTTATACACTTTTTTGACTTTTTATAAGAATTTTATAAAGGAATCTTTCCGTCATTTTCCAAACAATGTCATTTTTATCCTTTTCGATAGAATTAAAGTAAGAATGTCTTTTTTAACTTATATGGCAGGTGCGGCTATTTTACACCATTATAAAACCTTTGAAGCTTCCCTTACAAGTTTATAAAAATATTTTCAAAGTAAATGTTTTATTTTATAATTATGTGACTTTTAAATGATTTCAAAAAAAAAGAAATATTTCGCTCAAATATATGAAAATCCAGTGCAAATGTATACGTATTTAATGCAATCTTAAAAATGTTTTCAGAAAAACTCACTCTCGAGTGTGGTAGACAGGAAGGGATTGGGCATGGAACCATCATGGCCTGTAATTAGTTGAGAAGTCTCAGAATTAGTTATTTTCTTTTAATAAGCTTGCATAATATTTCTAGAAAAACACTGTATTATATTTGATCAATTTTAAACATAAGTATCTTCTAAAAAAATTTCATCGGTAGGACTCATGAGACAAACTAGTGTCTTGGCCCGAGGGCTTGACAAAATCTTATTTTTAGTCTTGGCATGAGGCCTTGGCTACGTGGTTATGATAGTCTTGTATTATGCATTATGTCATTAAGAAAGTGGTTATTAATATTTTCCTGTGGTTATTTGACTAGAAGAATATCCAAGTGAATAAGTAAATGGAATTGTTTCATTTTATCCTTGCTATGTTATGCAGAAGTTCAAGTTTAAAATGATTTTGTTTCAGTTATACATTGACTTAAATTTTTATGTTTATTTATGAAAGTTTCCGCTATATTTTTATCCTTACTAAGCATCTGATCTCTCCCCTTTCAATGTTTTATTTTTCCCATGATGTAAAGAAGTACTTTATGAATGACTTACAGGGATTGTATGAGGAGATATGAAGACAAGATGTTGTTGTAGTAGTTTTCACTATATGATGTGATGTAAACTTTATGAATGTATCTAGTTATTCCAAGGCTACTAAACTAATCGGTCATTCGAGACTTGATCTTTCTTGTGATCATGGAAATGTTATGTAATAATGCACCGTCTATGGGTAACTAGGGTCGGGGCGTTACATGAGGCTTTTCTGATTCATGTATATTTCAGACCTCTCCTAAAAGAGGTAATGTTTCCATATTTTAAAAGTGGTGATTATTGCGGCCAAGTCCATATCATTTTTCGAATAGGTTTTCTCATGAATATACAATTTCCTTGATCCATAGGCAATGAATTTTTCATTTTTCATCAACACACAACCTAGGCCCTTCTTCGAAGAATCACTAGATGCCACAAAAACATCACCACTTGTGGGTAGTGTGTGCACGAGCGCAGTGATATGCCTCAATTTCAACACCTTGGAGCTATCTTCACAGTCATCACTCCATGAAAACATTAATTCCTTCTATCTTGTCACGGTCTAAGGGATTGACAATCGTGATAAATTTCTCACAAATCGGCGATAATATCCAGCTAACCCCTGGATGATACAGATATATGTCACCAATGATGGCCTCATACATCCCACGATTTCATCTTTCTTGGTGGGATGCACATATATCCCATTTTTTGGGATGATATGACCCAATAAAGAGACCACCTTCATTAAAAACAGACACTTTTTGTGCTTTGCAACGATCTTATTCTTTCTCTTGGTCCCTTGTATAGTGCATAGATGCTCCCCATGATCCTCCTTGGTTTTAGAGTATATTAATATATCATCTATAAAGACTACCAAAAATTGGACTACATAATCTCTAAAACTGTATTAATAATGTAAATTATGATCATTGGAGCATTAGTTAGTCTAAAATACATTACTATAAATTCATAGTGTCCATATCTTGTATGAAATGTAGTCTTGGGAATATCCTCCTTCTTCATCCTTACTTGGTAATATCCTGAGCACAGATCCACCTTGAAGAAGTATTGTGATCCACGTAGCTAATCGAACAAGTCATAAATTCATGGTAGATCATACATATACTTTGTCATGATTTTTTTGAGTTCAGGATAATCAATGCAATTATATATTGAACCTTTAATCTTCATGACTAAGAGAACTGGTGCACCCCTTGGTGAAGCACTTGGGAGTATAAACCCTTAATATAGATTATCATGTAGTTGTTTCTTCATCACCTCAAGGTCCAAAAATTCCATTCTATAAAGAGTATTGGATTTTTAAAATTCCCCAGGTATAATATCAATCAATAATTTAAAATCCCTTATTGGAGGATGACCATGAAATTTCTTGGGAAACACTTTAGTGAATTCCCTCACAATAGTAATGACTTCAATGATTGTTTATTCCATATAATCAATAATATAAACAAGAGAAACATTCTCATATGGTAGTAATATCCACGCATTAGAAGGGGGTTTTAAATAATAATCCTCATCATCCTCACACTTGTACATAATCATGGGTTGATCCTCCAAATCGATAGTGAATTTCCTCTCATAGGAATTTATGTTGGCTCAATATATGGAAATCAAATACATGAATATAACTTCATCAAATTTCACTAGAGGTAATATGGTGAGGTTCTCCTGGATTTTCACACCCCAAATTATGATAGGAGAAGATTTATATTCATAGGTTGCGTTGATTTCCCCATTTTCCATTCTCACTGAAATATTTACATCCATAATTTGTGGTGGTATTGGGATTTTTCCAGTAATAATTTAGGATATAAAATAGTGCATTCAACCAGAATAAAAATTAAATTCATTATTTTTTAATTAATAACTACTGTACCTTTCACCACTTAACTTGTAAGGGTTATCTTTAGTGGAAGTTATTGTAAAATATCACCCTTGTGGCCTTGGAGGTTATTGGTTTCCTCTAAAACCCCTTGGCATAGGGAACTAGATTTTAATGTGCCATTATTATTTGCAGTTGAAGAAATGAACAATGTTTTGTGGGTTTAACTAATAATTCATGTCCTCTGTCATAGAAATGGGTTTTTCTTTTTTGGCAGTTAATAGCTATATGCACTTATCATCCACAGCTATATCATTTCATCATCCCATTAAAGAAAATTTCTAGTGTGCTTATTTCCTCACCATTAGAAAGTGGGGTGCTTGAATTTATTTGAACCATTGGATTTATCCATCAGAATACCAGAATTAATGTCTGATTTCCACTTCTCATCACCATGATACACATGTGATTAGTCGATCTCCATTACAACTTTGATGACACATCATACAATTTTCTCATAACTCTCGAATTCACGGAACACTAGGGATTTTCAAAGGATATTTTTATCCCACCATAGATGTGGCCAACCATTAATTCGAGGGTAATGAAAAAACTAGAGGCATATCGTGTAACCCTTGTAATGTTTTCCATGTATGCTCAAATGGATTCATCGCCTTTTTTTCTTGAGGGAATGGAATATCTATTCCATATAACAATGGATGGTACGATGAATTTTTTTATCGAACGTCATATTCTGGAAATACTTCAATTCCAGTGCCTCGATCTCTTACTCTTGTTTCATATTTCTGATCAATGTCCATCAATGATCAGCTTTACCCTCCATCGGATATGTATCCAAAAGAAACATCTCTTGTTCGAAACATTGAATGATGGAGAAAATATTCTCAATGGATTTGAGTCATTGATCGGCGATTAAGGGATCAGATGATCCATTAGAAGTAGGAGGGCTTTGTCTAATGAAGCTCTCTACTATGAATTTTATATCATTGGGGGGAGGGGGGGTTGAACGTTCCTCTTGATCCATGTTTCTATTCAATACAAGAGTTAACTGAGATAGTATCATGACACATTTTGTGATTCTAACTCCCATCGGATTGGGAATCTCAGTAGAATAGTTCTCACATTGATCTTTGCATCGGTTGTCAACCTGAGTCCTCCTATTACCATCTATTTGCTAGAAAAAATGTATAGTTAGGATTAAAATATAAAGGGGAATCCAAACAAAAAAATGGATAAATTATAAATTACTTTTATTTCATAACTTATGAATTTATAGGATTCAATATATGTCTTCCATGATCTACTTCCCAACATATATTACTAGGGGAATTTATTCCCTTAACAATGGTTCATAATTAGATGATGAATTTAACCTCGAATATCTCATAGGAGTGTCACAACCTAGTGTGTTTCAAGGCATGTTGTCTTGCACTAGTTCTTGTTCAATTCTAGCTCAAAGCGGTGTTTTCAGGGTTTACCCATAGATTCATCTATGCCCGAGCTACCTCTAAATTTTTGTATCCCGAGAGGGAGGTATTTTCATGATAAATCACATACTATGTCATCACTAAAATTTCGGGATGTTTTTATTACATTTAGTTGCATCTCTAAATATTTCACTAGGGTTTTATAACCATAATCCAAAAAATAACTAAAACTTTCCTCTGATACCAACTATAACAACCCTACTCCTTATTACACACTTAAAAATTATTTATTAAATAAAATTGAAATTAAAACAACTATGAGGATAAATAGTTCTAGTGACTTTTCAAAATTTGGTATATTACATAACAGATTAAAAAATAAAATAAACCATCTTTATTGATCACTTCTTTTACATGATCACAACCTTCCTTTGTACATAGCATGGCATGGGATAACCAGAGGACATGCACAAAAAAAGGGTGATCTATAAAGCCCAGTAAGGGAGTAAAAAATGAATAAGATGATGAATATAGGACATTTTAGGAAATATGAATATCAATGGAGCACTATTGAAACATGAACATAAAGTTATGATAAAGCATGATTAACTTAACATGGAAATGTGGAAATAACATTTAACATGATATTAGCATGATCCAAGGAACATTTAACATTGAGCATTAGTAAACCCTCATTACAATTCAATAATCAAGAGTAAACCCTCATTACACTTGATGTATCATGATACTAATCTTTACCCAATGCATTGGAGTGCTATCAGGGCACATCCTTCTTAATCATTTCATTTCATGCATAAGATGTCCTCATAGATCATACAACATGGATTCATTAGAAATTGTCGATTATTCCACAATAAAGGAATGTGGAATTCATATATGAAATTATATAATCAATATATATATTTGAATATATTTAAATACCCATTATTGGGATATGGGCATGGTATTCACTACATAATGACGTTGTCATGGAAAATAGAAATGCATTGTTGGTAGCATAACAACATGACATAAGAAATCATAAAAATGGTTAATGAGTGTGAAATGGGTATCTCATAATATTAACATGGAATGTATAGTAAAGGGATAATAGTGATAAATGTATCAACATATTTAATGGAATTTAGATTCATAATTTAATAGAATTTGTTGAATGTAAATGAGGAGAGAGAAATCCCTTACGGAATTTCGGAATGGTAACAAGTGTACATGGGAAGAATTAATGAGAGAAAAATGGTTATATAATTATTAAAACATAGGATTATAGTATATTAGAGGTTACAAATCACACCAATACATTTTTTATTGAAAATACATGGGTGTAAAAAATAAATATTCTTGGAGAAAATGAGAGAGGAAGAAATCAATTACATGGAAGTGGGATCTCAAGGGCTTGTGAGAGGCATAAGAGAGGATTTGTGGGAGCTTGAGGAACCTTGTGAGTATCATAGGGACAAGAGGTCTGGGGTTGGTCAATATCAAAATATATTTTGTAAATATTTATAGGATATCATGTGGGTTTATATTGGGAAGGAGATGTAATTTTTATTATTTATGTTTTGGACACCACACATTAAACAAATCTGAACCACAAACCGTCCCATGGGATTTCCCATTGTTTTTGAAAAAGTGGAGTATAAAAAATAATTTTATAAGGCCATTGGAATAATGTATTATAATATTAGTCTTGTGTATATGGAGGTGATTCACAGTCTCAAGGAAATCATTCTAAAATGTTCCATTTTATATAAGTCTTTGGGGTCCTCTAAGGATTTGTTAAAAAATAAAAGCCAAAATCGCATTATTTTAAAATTAAAACATATATTGTCTGAATAAACCATTAAATTAATTTTATTAAATCTCTATTGGGTCATTATGATGTCACAAAACACATTATATATTTAAACGGTATTTAATGTTTACCCAAAAATCCACTCTGGCAAAAAATTATGAAAAATTCATCATTGGTTAATTTTGACATCCTGAATCCCAAAATAAAATTCATTTTTTCTAAATAACTTCTTACATATAAGAATTTTATCTTTTAATAAAAAATCAAATTTATCAAAATTTCAGGGGTTTTGAAAACAAAAAACTTTAAACCCATAATAAAAAGTACAATTGTATTCATAAAAACTATATAATATTTTATAATTAATAAAAGGTAATTTATTAATAATAATTTATAAAAATAATACTCAATAAATAAATTAATTCCTCAAAATATATTTCTTAATTGAATATTAACTGTAAGATACAATTAGTGCAAGAACTATTTATAAAGTAATAATAATAAAATGAATTTATATTTTTTATTCTATAAAAAAATAATTCACATAATAATAGTTTTATATTCATGTTACATAACCCCTTTTAGTAACCACATAAAACATAAGGGCATTGTGTGCGATGGTGATAGACTCTTGTGGTAGCTTGGATAACATCGCTCATGGGGTAATCTCTGTTAATATCTACTTCTCCTATATGCAGTTCATTCAAGATTTACGAGTTTAATCTTGACAGGGGATTGGTCTAGAGCGAAGTCCTGTGATGATACCTCTATTTCGAGCTCCAAAAAATGGGAATCCTAGGGAGATATTATACTCGATGAAGTCATCACTTCCTTTTTCTAAGGAAATTGGATCTGTTAAAACCATATGTTTATACTATTCATGTTATTACTTTTCTACTACTATATTAGTAATTGTAAAAATTATTAACGTAGTTTTAAAATACAAAAACACAAAAACAAGTAAGTTAGTATGTTTTATATAAAGATTTTAAATAATATTACATTTAATCAAATCAAGAGAATTTCCCTTAGTAAAAGTTTTGGTAGATACAATGATCCCTTTATGTTTCTTCTTTCAGATTGTTTTGGATTCTCAAGGATGATAATATTTAGAGTGGTATCTGATGTATGTTCATTGGTCTGTGTTGATCAATTATTTGTTTTTTTTCAATGATGAGTGTTTTTAGAGGAGGCTCAGAAGAATTTTGGTGAGGTTTGGTATAATAAAAGCTCAAATGTGGGTATTACACATCGTTTAACTAAATTACATGATGTTAAATATTGTATCATAGGTTTTAATTGTGTTATTGTGACATTAAATAATGTTTCACAATGTATACATATCTAGGGTATGAAAACTAAAAGAAATCATTGAGGCGACACATTATTTGGTAGAAACAAACCCAGAGGTATTAGACAACATGAATGAGGATTTCACATCATGCAAACACCCACCACTGCATGTTTATAAAACATTTCAACTACTAGAGTTTTCAAAACCCCCATTACTACAACACTCTCTCTTGAATCCAGATTACTTGGAAACCCACCACTTCAACATATGGGGATTCCATCATCTTGAATCAATTGCCTTACACTGTCCTTCAATCTGTCTTCGATATAAGGTCTGATCAACCTCTGTCCTTTTTGTTTCATTTATCTATTTCCTCACATTTTTATTTTCCATGTGAGGTAATGTTATCTAATGTTTCTAGAAAAGTTTTCTTGGTGGTTTTTTGGTATGGTTGTGTCACAACTTCCTCTAGTGGATGAAGTTATTGTGGGAGAGGATACCATAATATGTTTATTTTATTTTTTCTCATGAAATGAACGTCAACAACTTTTTTTGGTAGGGGATTAATTTATTTTATCATTATATACATTCAATTGTAGATCTATAATTTTATAACCCCATGGATTCTAATAAAATTGACCTAATTAAATAATTTTACTAGATTAAAGAATTGGTATTGATTTCATAGTGATAAAATTGATTTATACCATGATGATGGTTTGCCTCTTGATTTTCTAGATAGTTTGATATATATTCTATTCATGGGTTTTCATGTTATTCTTGATTGAAATTTTTAATGAACGAACCACAAAAAATAATTGATAATAAATTGGCGAATTGGTTAAAAAGGCATGTTTAAAAGATCTGGTTCTTCTTGTTATAATCTCATTTTAACCAATTTGATGCACGAATGATTGTTTAATTTTTTTCGAACCTAAATCATATTGAATATTTTGTGTTAAAAAATAAAACAAATTTAAAATGAATTTTTTAATTAATTTATGATATCTTATGATAGATTTTTACTTAGTTTACCAATAGTTGGAACCTATGATTAATGAATTGGTTAAGTCATGTTGGAATAATGAACATATTATATGATAAATGTTAATTCCTTTTTCGGGAATAATATTACCATTTTCTTATAAATTTCAAGTGTCATATAATTTATATAAATTAGATATTGTTTTTTGTGAAGGTTTAATTCCTTGTATTATGGTCATGATCCCATTTACGTATTATTTTCTTCACTTGTGATGTGAGCCAAGGATGGATTATCCTAGCGATCTGTTGTGGTATAAGGGGTGGGGAGGCTCAGATGTGACATTATTCAAGAATGGATAATCCTAGTGGTCTATTTTGGTATATGAGAAAAGGAGTCTTGATTGTTGTGTAAGTAGTTGACGAATGGAGTGGAGAGATGCATCATCTTGTGCACGGGTGTCGGGGAGTACACGAGGGATGATGAAAAGGGTTAAAGATGGTAATACCCATTGATATAAAAGTTGTATTCTTGTTGAATATTCTTTTTTATCTTCATTGCATTACCCACTACTTGAGGTAGATATTTTGGTTTACCCTGCTTCCTATAGAGGTGATGTTGATTGGGGTATGCCACATGCTTTCTGTGTTAAGTTTATCACAGTTAGATGGGTCTACCCTCCTACTATAGTTAAAAAAGACTAAATGGGTTGTTCATATAATAATTTTGTTGTGAAACTTGTGTTTGGTAGTGTAGAATTGTTTCATAGAATACACAAAATTATGGAATGGGTTAATGTTGTTACTGAAATGAATAGATGCTTAACCAATGATATAATGAGTTTATAGGTATGCAATGATAAATTTATAATTATGAGAAACCATGGACTCTATTAGGTTATTCCTGGAAAACATGTGACTTTTTGGGATACAAATTAAATGTAATTTTGAAATGGTAATGGTTAATTAATTAATTAATATAATTTGCCACTGATAATAAGGGATAGAGTAACTTAATTTATTTCCTTAAATGGCTGTGTTCTTATAGGATATATAGTCTTTGTAGTGGATGATGGGAGTCTGCATGATGTTTGATACATTAGAGTCTAAGAATAGGTTATTCACATGGATTGCTTGTTAGATATATTATATCATGTACTTTTTGGGATTCTATAAGATACTTCACAATTTTGGTTAATGAAACAAACACCTCGTGGATTCTGATCCATGGGGGATGTTTTCTCCAACATCCTAGTGGGGGGATGGATGGATGACATCTACCTTTATCCACACCCTCATCTCTTGAAAGTTACTTATGCTTGTACGAATGATATATTGTTATCACCCTATATGTTTACAGAGGTTTATAATGGCTTTTGGTTATTTCACATGCATATATTTTGGATATAGTTTCTTAACAGCTACTATTGTTACAACATGTATGGGCTATGATGGGTTTGAGGAACTTTACATTGTGTAAGGGATGTTATAGATTGAGTTATAATTACATATTCATGACACATGTTATGTAGATTTTGGTTGCTCCTAGAAACTACCTGGTAACTTTTGGATAATCGGACGTGGTGGTGTGATGAATGAGGTACATGTTAAGGATCCTTAATCAGGTGTATGCGGACTATCTTTTATAGAGTTATATTTGAATGGTGTGAAACATTTGGGAAAATTATAAAATAGTATAGAAGTCGTAAAGGGTTACCCTTGATATTATTTATTATATTATTTTCTCTTGTAAGCGATACATGGTGAGAGTATCCCTGGTGTGGTTGGGAACTGAATATTCGTATTTACGTGATGATATAGTTTCATTTATTGTTCATTATACTTTAGTATTCATTATTTATGTTTTCATTAAATTCTTAAAGGAGGATCTTTTTGTGTATACTATTATAAATACCCAACATTATGAACTATTCATCAGTCCATTTGGAGTAGTTTGGCGATTAGGGTGGTTACTACAAGATTGTTGTTTGAAGCAGATGTTTGGAATTCATGGTCATAGTCATAATTAAATTCTTTTTTGGTACTGTAGTTTTTCCTTTCAGTTGTAGTAGTTCTTGTATGAAATTAAATAGATTAACATTGGATTTATTTTATATTGTGTCCTAAGGAGTTGGTTGGTTTCTATATTATATCTACCTTCAGTGTGTGTTTCTCATAGAGGGTAATTCTTCTCATCTCCATGTTTATTATCCCTTAGTGCTAGTCTCCAATGTGGGACCTATTTGATGTAGGAATAGGGGGTCACAAACACTCTCTCTTCTCTAATTTTCTTCCAAGAAGGGGAACACTTTCTAGGGAGGGAGTTGTGACATAATAAATATTCATTATATTCAAATGAGATAAGAAATCAAGATGTATGTTGGTGGCGGACTACAGCATTGTGAACCGATGTGATTATTTTTCAATCATTAACTCTCAGGGATTGTTGTGATGACCGATTTAAATTATATATATGATATTCAGAAAATATTTGTACTAATTTAGTTATGATATCACCTATAACTTCTTACGTTACATTCCTTGGGTAAAACAATAATGTCGGTCATGTGTACGGAGGACTTTCGTCTCATGAAATGATATAAATTTTTTAACTAAATCATTACATTGATGATGATAATAACAAAGATGATAAATATATTTGATATAAATGGAATAATATTTAAATTAATTTCATATTTATCATTCATAAAATATATTATCTCATTTAATTTCTTACATTTAAAAATTATAAGGTCGTTCATGGACTGTGGAATACCGCCTCCATGAATCGATGTGATTATTTTTTATTCACTAAATCTAATGGATGATAAATATAATTATATTAAATTAAATAAAATGATATTTAGGAACATATTATCATCAATTATGGATAAAATAATTCATACCTTCTATCCACAATGATCATTGAATATTTGAATCCATGCTCCTACACACATAAGACCTACAATCTCATATATCTTAAAGTAGTTAATTTTTCATAATAAATGTAATTATTATTTTAAAAAAATTATAGTTTTTGACTATTTAGGAAAATAATGTCAGAATTGTATTTTTTATATGTTTAATATTGACCAATTTTCAAAAATAAAAACATAAAAATTTCATTATTGACACATATACTGAATATCCTCGAAATAGAAGACATCATCCTCATTGATGAAGTAATTCTATATAACATTATAATAAATTAAATAAAAATAATAAAAATTTAAAAAAATACAAGAAGGTTAATAATTAAAATAATTCTCCTTTTAAAAAATATAAATAATGTATATGATGAGTCGTCTTTATAGGAAGATTCTTAGTCTCAATTTACCCTCATTGATTTATATTTTGATTTTATGCCCCAATACACTTTATGAAGATTATATACAACCGCTTTGAAATGTAATTTCATAAATTCCTATATTAGCATGTTATTTAATGTTTTTATAATTATATTCATTCAATGGAATTATGAATTAAATATTTCTGAAGATATATGGTACCTATCTTTAATAAAATAATATTCTAATGTTTTATTTAAAAATAACATTCTATTATAAGTCCATGCTTTTTTAATGAATATACAAATAACTTTATATGTATATAAAATGATGATGATAGAAATTTAATTATTATTTTAACTATATTAAAGTGGTATATAAATGTAAACATTTTAGGTGTTTTATACAAAACTACTTGACAAAAATGTGAAATGAATGCTAATTTTTTTAATATAAGTTGAAAATTATTTTTCAAACATCACATAATTTTTTTGAGGTATTGATTACATTATCTGATTTCTTAATTTCTTAAAGGAAAACAATCCACCATTTAATCTGAATATTTTTTTATAGAAAATTGGTCATTAGAAGAAATGTTTATTTTGTTATAAATATTAATTTTTTAAATTAAATAGATAATCTTCTATCTGAAATTGATTTTAATATGAGTTTAAAAGGTTTTTTTGAAATTTTTTATTATTAAAATATTCTATCTTATGATTATTTATTGATGATATGGTCTAAATAAATTATTTGATATGCGTAAACTAAGATCGTGTCCGATCATCTCATTATATATTATACAAAGTGTGTGCCAAGAGAACAAACCAATGCATTGGATACTTATTATGTTCTCTAGAGAATTAGAATTGAAGATATCCATACAGTTATTATGATATGTAAGGATACTATATGATGATATACCAATGATCCAACATGAAATTTCTATTCAAGTAAATGAGTTTTCATGAAAATAGTTTATTTTTGAAATGTAATATAAATATCCATTTTAAAATAATAATAATTCTCTTTCAGGGTAAAATGAAATGTTTTTATAAAATAATTTTTTATGCAATTTCTTATTTTCCACTATATTAAAGAAATTTTTATATTTATACACCATAATAAACATTTTTTTCATTGCATGGTTATTAAATGTATTTAATAAAATTTAATGATGGGTAATAGAATTGGTGAGTTCAAATTGAAATTCATGAATACTTTTTATGGAAAATAATACCTGTTTTGTATTAAATGTATTATATGGCATGGAAATGGAATCTAATTGAAAATAACCACTTTATATTATATGATTTTTAATATATGGGATATCAGCAAAATATATAAAACCCTATACCCAGAATGATCTTAAAATATAGAATAACTTATTCATTTGTTAAAATAAAAGATATGTATTGATTATGGTTGGGTCCTTGTTGTTGATATGAATGGTTGGTTTAGATAAATTTATAGGCTATGATAATGTAAATTAAATTACATTATAATATTTTACTCTATTGTTATGATTAAATGGTATTGAATTATAATATTAACAAGTTTTGTCATATATACAAAGTATGTTTAAAATTATTTTATATATAGGAGAGAGGTAAGTCATATTGGAAAGGCATTAAGT
The DNA here is from genome assembly GCA_963277665.1 of Viscum album. Lineage (NCBI taxonomy): Eukaryota > Viridiplantae > Streptophyta > Magnoliopsida > Santalales > Viscaceae > Viscum > Viscum album. The sequence goes on from OY728164.1 coordinate 577,965,352, forward strand.
GGTAAATATCCAAAAAAAATAGTATACCATTATGGTTTGAATTGAAACAAAATATATTGTTATAGTGATAGACCAGTTTGTTCAACATATATGTGGTCGGTTTTCACAAGTTATAGACGAACCTAATCCACCTCAAATAAACATGTAAATATTATAAAATTTCTAGGGTAAAATTCCCAATAATTAAAGGATTAATTCGACCTTGTGAATGATGAAATCAAGATTAATTCTTGTGATAATTTTTCCTGTCAGGGAATTTATGTAACGTCAAAGGTAAGATCATGCCATTAATAATTTTTTTAGTTATGTATAAGGATGGTTTTGGTTTATTAATAATATTGGATAAAAATATGATCTTGATATCATACAATGTTAAATATTGAATGATATTTTCCTTGAGAAAATTCCTTCTATGGTTGTTCAACTCCAGATGGGAAAAAATATTATTGTTGAATAAATATATAGTTATTTAGTTTCCATGAATGAATTTAATTTTAAAATATTGGCCATGTACAAACTAGATTCAGTTTAGGAAATTTATAATAAAATTAATAGATTTTACTCAAGATTGTAACAAATTATATGAATTGTATTTTGTGTATGATAATTTAAATTATATGATAATGTTGTACATTATGATTAAAATGTTGAAATTTGATTTACTAAATATAGTAATCCTCATGATAATGAATCTAAAAGGTGATTAGGATGGTTATAGATTTTTGGGGAGGGCGGCTTGCAGCGATGACCTAGATCCGTGATGACCGAGGCTCCGAACCCCTCCTCCCCGGAGGGGGGGAGGGGGCCCTTTCCTCGTCAGATCATCCGTTCATTCCCTTTACACACCCGGCCTACCATCCTCTCTATCAGTCAATTCCGCTTAGCCCTAAGGTTCTTGATATCCACGAAGGTTCACCTTAGCTTGAACTATCGCTTATGGAGTTCAATGCAGCTACAGATCTACAAAGATCGACGTTAGTGGCCTGATTTCGAGGTCTTTGTGCATCGGTTTATGCTTTCAATAGATTTGTATTTGATTCTTGGGGGCTTCAAAACTGAGCGGTGGTGGGTCTACTCAACATGAATCAATTGATTTTTCGCTTCACATTAGAGGAGGATTTTTTTGTCGCCTGGTCTAGCACTCCTTGGCTGTTCGATGGCTACGAATTCTTCCTACTACATTGTTCATTTGATTTCAACTTCAATCGTGATCCACCTTCGATCACGGTATGGGTTCATTTTATGGATTTTCCTCTACCTTTCTAGAACCCTTCTATAATTTGAATGCTTGGTAATTTAGTTGGATGTTTTCTATACTCTGATGATCGAACTACTGCGGTCTATCATCCTATAGTACCCCACACATGTATTGAAGTTGATGTTTCAAAACCTCTAACCGAATAGTTGTGGATTTCAGTTGGAGAAGAGCTAAGGTGGAAGCAGTGAGTTCTGTTCGATTCATTGTCCACCTTCTGCCCGGGATGCTGTAGGCTTGGTCATGTGGCCTCTGGGTGTCGTCGCGCGAACTGGGACAACACATCGGTAGAGAGAGTGGTTCTAGTGGTGGATCAACAGTCGCATGTTATTGATGGTATGGGGGAGCATGAGGGGGCTCGCGGAGTATTTCCAAAGGAGAAGGATTTGGTAATTTTCTAGAATTCGAATGTGGTAGAGGCATGTTCATGGGAGGATAAGAAGCAGTGGCCTCATATTATTTCTTTGATGGTGGTAAAGTCTAGGAAACACAAAGAGCCTCGCCCGAGGGTGGCTGATATTTTTGACCTACTGAAGGATGTTCTATTTGTTTATATTGTTAGTGTGGAAATTACTTTAGTAGTGGATATGGTGCCCCATTCATATCCAACTCTCTCTACTGAAGAAGGTGAGGGAAGATTGTTTGGGAATGAGGCTTAGCAATCCACATGATTACTGTCGGTCTAGGGAAAATATTACTTGTTGGCTGCAACATCTTTCAGTGGACAAGAGGAGTTGGCCGATGTGAATTCCTTGAAGCCCTTAAAATCCAATCTTCCTAAGTGCATACAATTATATGGATGGGTCTAGGGGGAATGGAAAAGGCTAGGAGAAAATGTCAGATAAGAAGCACATAACATGTATGTCGAGTCACTGTAATGATGGCACACAGTTATAGTCGGTGAATCGTTTTGATGTCTTGGAATTTCTGAAGCCTCCATTGTCTCAGGAGGATGAGTCTTCAGGTGATGACCCCAATAGTTTTTCTTCAGTGGGTAGTAAGGACTGGTGTAAAGGGAAAGGTCCTCATAGAACATGACGGAAGAAGGGGGAAAAGGCATTAGGGATTCAAGAAAATGCATTGTGGTTTAGGGGAAGAAACCTAAAGGGCCCAAGGATTATTCTCATCTGTCAAAACCAATGGAGACCAGGTTAGCCAAGAAGGGAAGGTCTAATGAAAGAAAATCTATATAGGATGGGGAATTTGAAGGTCCAAGTAGCCTTATGAGAGACAATGAAGAGGAGGACAAGGATTTTTTGAAACATATCCTACACTCCAAAGACAAAATGCTGGAGCAAGCTATACATCCCAATGTTTTAAAAGAGCAGCTCAACAGAATTTTTGAACGAAGACTCCATGTTGATTCCACAGAGGAGCAGGAAGTGTGGTTGGATAAAAAATAAATAATACATGAATGAGGCTTCAATCAATGTAGAATTAACTCAGATGAATTTGATAGGATAATGGAAAGGATGATTACCCACCTTGAAGAGCTAATTAGAGAGGATCCTGACCTCCAGGTTGGTATGCTACAATAGAAACATTACAGATTAGCTGAGTTAAGTAATATCAGACTTGTCTTTAACCATTTTTTATGTTCTTTTAGCATGTATTGGTTAACTTCTAGTGTACTCAGGTTTTTCCATTTTTCAAAAAATGGATTAATAAAAAAAATTTGAGGATTTATTAGGTTAACTCATGATGTGGAAACATATAATAATTAAATCAACAGGTAAGAAAATAATATTCCTATATTTTTGGAATGTATGGTAAAAGTCACCATGGAGAATGTATTAGGAAATCCTTGAAGTTCTACTAATGTGGAATATTTTCCCATATAGCCAGTGAAATTTAGGATAAAAATCAAGAAGAATAAAATAATGGAATGGTTGATAGCTCTATTAGGGTGATGTTTTTTAAATTCCATTAGCTTCTTCATTATAATTATATGTTCCTAAAGGATGTAACTCATGAAATAATTCATCAATATTATAATTAAAATTGTTTCATAAAATATTTTTTCTACTACTATCGATGATCCTTTCCGACCAAATTAATTTTTGATATATATGTTACATGTATATTTGATTTATTGCAATAATATTTTTGACTATATATCTTAAAATAATTACATCTCTGATAAATTTTAATGTAAATTTTGAATAAATCCTCATCAAAGTGAGATAGACCTTTTAGTTAATACTCTGGGAGGAAGTATTAAAGTGATATATAATTTTGTTAATCATCCTATTGTTATTAGTGGGGTTATCTATTCCAAAATATTTATTGAATTATCAATATTAAATTTTTATATCATCTTGTTTATATAGTATATTATAGTTTATAATTCTAAGATATATTTTTGAGCTGTGAAAGTTTTATTCAATTAATTCAAACTAATGATAATATCCCTAGAAGATGAGAAATTGATTAGAAATGTTAGACAATGTTACCCAGAAAATATTTTTGAAATGAATGAAACTATAAAAATTCTTGATGTGATAATGGTGAACCAATATATTTAATTTTTTAGATGATTTACCATGTTTCATTCAGGATCTGTAGGTTAAATTATTTGTTTACATAGTTCCTAATCATATGCCTTTTTATGAAACTCTTCATCAAATTCTCCGTGTGGAAAATTTAAAATTTAAATTTAAATTATAGGATTTATTAGATAATGGATTTATTTGACATATAACATATCTATGCAGTGCTCAATTTATGTTTGTTAAAAATAAATATGTTTCTATTAGACCTTTAATTTACAAAATTACATTTGATAACATCACTATTATGAAAAAGAATCATTTTCAACCAATTAATTATATGTTTTATTATATCCATTGTAAAAATAATTTTTCAGGGATGATCTTAGGACTGAGTACCTACAGTTGATGTTAAAAGAAGAAAATATTTGGAATACTACGTTTTAGAAATGATATGGGAATTATCAATTTTCAGTTATTTCCTTCAGATTGTCTAATAGACATACTATATTTATGGATATTATGAATAGATTTTTTTTCTGGATTAATTGAAAATGTTGTGGTTATATTTATTAAGGATATTTTTGAATATAATAAATTTCAATATGAATATGATAGACACCTATGAATTTTCTTGAAGAATATAAATGAAGATAATTTTTTTTGGGTGTTTATGACACTAGATTTTTGGTTGAAAAAAAATAATTCCTTAACAAATTGTATCTAAATATTGTATAAATATTGACCCTTATAAAATAAAACAAGTTAAATAATGGAAAAGGATGTAAAATATAAATTATATTCATAGGTTTCATAGATTATTGTGTTACTTAAATTGGATTCTTAAAATATTTTGTTAGTTTCCTAGAGTATAGAAAACAATTAACTAGATAAATAATTTAATTCATATGGAAAAAATAATTTTATGATTTTTTCATTGAAAAATGAATAAGGTTGGTGAATTATCCAATATTGTACCTTACTTATAGATATGGTGAATTTTTCATCTATTGTAATTCTTTACTTAAAGGAAATTGGTGTGTTCTAATATAGATTGATATGGTAATTTTTTAAGTCTCATTTAAATTGAATCCTCCTGAGTTAAATTATGATAAACATGATCCAGAATTTGATTATTTGTATTTTATTTAAAAATTTATAGGAATCATTTGTACAGTGTATAACGTTGATGTGTTGTATTCATCCTCCCACGAATCACCTGACCCATCTCTATTGTATTCTGCACTAGTTCTAGTCCGAGAATTGCTGAATCTCCATCCTCAGTCTAGCACAACGGAGAATGGCCAGGATGTCCATTCATGGCATCTAATGGCTCCAAACCAATGGTAGAGTGAAAAATATTATTGTAAGTGAACTCTCCCAAGGGTAAGTGCCTCATCCATGAACCAACAAAATAAAGAACTTAAGAGTGTAACATGTCTTCAAGAGTATGGATGGTTCGCTCTGTATGACCATCAGTTGGAGGATGAATATCAGTGCAAAGGAATATATGAGAACTGAAAGCCTGCTGGTGACCTCTACGCACCCAAGAAGTAATGAAAGGATCTCAATCAGAAATGATCATCCATGGGACTCCAAGAAATCTCACCACCTCTTCCAGATACTGCCTCGACAAAACATCCACTGATCTCAACTCCTTGATCTTTATGATGTTTACCGATTTAGTTAAATGATCCACTACAACCCAAATTTCATCATGTCCTTCTAAAGATTGAGATAAACTACCTCTTATGATCAATGAAAACCACAAAACTCTCACCAATGATTTAATGTCTCAACAACATCATAGAAAACACCACAACTGTCTACTTAAGATCATAGGTGGCATTGATATGTTGTTGAGTATGCAACTTCTGATACCCAAAAGAAACAACTGATTTATGTTTCATCAGAACACATCCTAACCCCAGATGTGAAGCATCGTAGAAAATATCAAACCGAACTCACTCTACTAGGAGACAAATAACTATAGCACTTACTAACTCTTCCTTTAGATACATGAATGATTCCTGACACTAATATTTCTATATGAATGCTTAATCCTTTATGGTCAATGATTTCGTAGGAGTTGCAACTTGAGAGAAATTGGATATGAAACTTTTTTAATAGCTTATGAGACCATGGAAACATCACACCTCTAACACTATCTTGGGGGATTCCCAAGAAAAAAATCCATCTATCTACAATGGATGCACAACTACCCCCCCCCCATCGGGATACGACATTCCCAAAGAGACAGACATCTCTTGCCCAAAACTCACACTTAGACAACATCCCAAATAGATGATGTTGACGAAGAACTGCCAAAACTGCATGTACATGCTCTGTATGCTTCTCCTCAGATGTGGAGTACACAAGGATGTCTTCCATTGAAACCACCACAAACATGTCCAGGATCTTATAGAACACAGCCTCCATCAATCACATGATAACAACTAGATAATTCGTCACATCGAACGACATTTTGACAAACTCATAATGCCCATGACAACAACAGAAATTTGTCTTTGGGATATCCCTATCCTTCACACACATTTGATGATATCGTGACCAAAAATAAATCTTTGAGAACCAACATGAACTCTTCGGTTGATCGAATAAAACATCAATCTGCCAAATAGGTTAGAGATTATTTAATGTCACTTTGTTTAAGAAATGATAATCGACACCCAACTGCAAGCTTTCATTAGACTTCTTCACGAACAAAACTGGTGCACCCCACAGTGGAACACACGGTAGAAAGAAACCGCTATGTAACAGATCATCAATCTGTTTATGTATCTCTCGAAACTTTGAAGGGGCCGTTGTATATGGGGACATAGAGATATGAGACACTCCTAGTTCTAGCTCTATCCCAATATCAATCTCTCATCGAGGGGGTAATGCTACAACAACATCAGAAGGACATCCGGGTACTCTTCTACGACCCTAGAAAATTCCATATGGTGAACCCCTAAAGAACTCAAAATCATATCATACATCATGGAAGATAAGGATGGAACATGCCTATACCCCATTATAGGGCCTCGCTGGCCAACGAACACCAACAGATCTCTATATGCATCGAAGAACACAACCTTCCTCATAAAGAAATCCATGATAGCTTACACCGAATACAACCAATCCATGTTGGGGATAACATCATATGGTTGTATTTGTAAACATATTAAATCTATCGAAGAGAGTTTCTAACCCAACACTATCTCACAGTTTCAACGTACTTCAAACAAGTCAGTTAAACCTCCAACTGGTGAAGTCAATTCCAAGGTAACAAGAAGCCTTTCTACCTCATGTCCCAATGTGTGGAAAAGAGTAGGTAATATGAAGAGGTGTTACACTCCTAAATCAATCATGGAATACACCATGGAATAAAACAAGAAAAGGGTACCTTGAATGAAATCTATCTCACCTGGTGCTGGCATCACTAAAGAATGAAGATGGACACAACCTCCTCTACGACCCCTCTGTACCTGATAATGACCACCACCACGGCCGCACTCGACTATCTAAGGATAGAGAGTGTCACAGGGCTTTCCTCTGTCGGCTGCATCTACCCTCTGCTGATCTAAAGCTGTTTCAACCTGTTGTTACTACCTCGACTAGAACTGCATCAACAGATAAACCGGGAGAGCAAAACCTAGTGCACGATGACTAATTTTAAAGGTCGTGTACTGTTGCTGCTGATGATGACCTCAACCACCACAAGAAAAACAAGTGCCTAATCCCTGGGCATATGCCTGAGATATTTTCCCTAGGAGGAATGAGATACGGAGGGCTGTGACTTACCCCTGGCTAATCAGATACACTTCTCCCTAAAAACCAGGAACCCAGAATCACAGCTCTACTTCATGAGGAATCAGGATGACTCCCCTCTCGTGATGATCTGATTCTGGAAAACATCATCTTGATGAACTCTTCCCTATCCATCACCTCAATATATGTCTTCCTCATAAATGGAGTGACCTGGAGATGGATCTCTGGATGCAAAGCCTCTTTGAAATGCCTCACCCTAGTGTCCCCATGTCGCAACAGGCCTGAAACATATCGTAAAAGGATCCAAAAACAACTTATAATCTCTCACACACTATAGCTCCACTGATGAAGTGTAAAAAATATTTTCTGAATGGATGACTTCGTGGTGGAAAAATGAATCTAGACCATAAACTTGTCTCGAACCTCATCCCATGAGATCCCTGACTCCTCGCAATCCTGGAGAAATAAGAACCATCATTTCCTCACTTCTCCACATAGCATTGTCGCTCCCAAGGACACCTAGTGCTCCTTCCGAGCATGGATCGAACTAAATCCTATATCGGCCTCCTCCTTCCAGTCTTCAATTACTGCATCTAAAACGGATCCCTCATAATTATGGAGACTCTACCGTTGAAACTCTCAGAGTTTCCTCCTCCACGTTTCATAATTGTCGACCTCTACATGGCGACAATCTGCTAGAACACCCTACTGGACATCATCTATTTGAACCTGACGAGGACGTCGACCCAGATTCATACATATAAAATAATAAATAGTTAGATCTCCTTAACCTAGTATATGGGATACTCAACATTAATTAATTAATTAATTGTTTTTTATTCATTTTAGTTTAACATATCCCATGCTCTACCCATTAGAACACATCCACAATGAATAATGGTGCATAATAGTTTCCTATGTCTCTACCCTACAACTAGTATCAACTTTTTTAGTAGACAATGTAAACAAAAACGTTCGTACATTATATCATAGGGGTGCATAAAGGCCTATGTCTCACCTGGTCTCTAGTGTTTACATCACATTCAAAATGTGAATGAAATGATTGCCCTACCAACCCATGAAACATCACTTGTTCCTTACACCAAACTCCATCCTATCTCTCAACATGATCTTCAGATACCACTCATTCCTGACCCCCTCCCCAAAAACAGAACCCCACCTAGGTTGGAAATGCGAGAAGGGAGATAATGACCACGGAGTCTCATCTATAGTAGGCCTCGGGATGGCGACTAGCATAGAGGGTATAACAAACACACCAATGGGAGGCATTACCCTGTAAGAGAACTGATTCTGAAGAGAGAGATAAGATAAACACCAACCAACTGCAACTCAACCATTAAGATATAATAAATCCCAATTAAACATATTAAATATCATGCAAAAATACTAAAACTGAACGGGGAAAACTGCATGTTACCAAAAAAATGTAAAATAGAAGCAACCACATGATTGAACAGCTCCTACAACTGCAACCTAGTAGTAACCAGTTTAATCTACAACCTTCTCCAAGTGACCTAAAAAGAAGTTTATATATTCATAAGTTGAGTATATCAGTTTACTATCTAGGATTTTTCCCAAAATCCTCTAGAAAAAAATTAAATAACTCATGCTAAAGCACAGTGAAAAACAAGTGAAACAATCTCATCACCTAAACATTTATACTATGTCCTCAGCCTCACCATGGCTACTCTCACCAAGTAATGCATACATGAGTATATAATATACTAATGTATATCAAGGGTACCCCACTATAACTTCCCCACTGGTTTTATGATTTTTTTCCAACATCGCACATCCTAAGAATCTCTCTCCAAAAAGGATTTCCAATAGACACCTAGGTGAAGCACCACAAAATGCACCTAATGTAACAAAACCACCACATCCACTAAACAAAATTAACCATGTAATTTCTAGAATCCACCACAGCTCGCATAACGTGTATGATACATCTGGTATTATACCTCAAGCCATTACTACCCATACACCGAGTAAGGATTCTCAAGCCATCACAACATATACATGTTACACCTATAGTAGTCCATAGAAAACTATATCCTAAATATATGTGTGTGAATAACTAAAAGACATTACAACCCTAAAAACACATATATGGAGGAAACAAACCAATGTGACTTCTAGCACAAGTAACTACCATGAGAATATACCGTGGCCAAAGGGGGTAGTCACCCATCCATCCTCCCACCAGAATGTTGAGGAAAACACCCCACGGGGCTCAGAATCCTCGAGGTGTCAGTTGCCCTTACTGATAGGGTATATTAGCGTATAAAAACACAAAAATTACAGAATATATTATATCTCACATACACACTATGGGAATAACATAGTCTTATAGTCAACTGAAGCTAACATCTCTCAGACTCCGGGACGCTACTCCAAATACATGGTATTCTATAAGCGCACAACCATTTAAATTTCTTTAATACATTACTTCATTCAATTTTTATCAGTTTCACATTAAGATAATTAATTCATTAAACATTAATTATCCAATAACAATTCCACATTAAATTTCATTAGCCTCATACCCAAAGTATATTGTTCTTTAAAATCACAACATCAACATTGCGCCCTAGAATGATCCAAACCTCATGGGTTGACATCATATATTTAAATATTTTTTTACAGAATTACATTCGCATATACCCATGAATTCTAGAAAAAACATTTATGCTTCTAAACACAAGGGGATCAATATGATGAGTATACAAACTACCCATGGAGTCTATGCTGCCTATAAAAAGAGATTAGACCCATACTCCCTTGAGAATCTAAACACATAAAGAACATGGAATACCCAATGCATCTTCATACCTATCAGAAGAAGGGTATGAAAGAAGGACTTCCTTGAGCTATAGGTAAATTAATGTAGATTAACAACCAAGAAAAATTAGCAGAATACCAAACAATCACATCCAACAAATTTTATTATCCCTGGTGTCTCCACTTACACCCACATACATAAACAAATGCATCTGTCTACTCTAGGCGTCAACTTCCAGAACAACGAATAGGCCTCCAAGCCCCCACATATCACTACAGCCATACAAGCTCACATCACAACACAAGAAGCACAAAGGAAAAAATAATATTAGTTGGCTTCTGGGCCCATGAACAAGCAATAGGGTAACAAAGAAACCTCCAATGAATTATCAAAAAATCAGTTCTTCAATCCATCTTGAATTAAATGATTTATTTTTCGATGGATCCATATTCATGAAAACCTAAATAGTAAACTATCACAAATAAATTAAACATGATTACTAATCCAATTTGACTAGCAATAAAAAAATACAGCAATATGAACCAGATTCATTTACATGAATCTTTATCATTAGCAAAAAAATTATCAGTTAATTTCAGTTTATGTTCCTTAATAATTTCCATCAAGAACGAATAGCTAAACAAAGAAAGCACAGATATCACACTATATAGAAAAAAAGAGGCAATACCAAATGATTGATATCAATTTATTTATCTAGTTCCAATATTTATTATGTCAATTGAATTATGATCTAGTGGCTAAAACATTCTAGCTCTACAATTGCACGTAAAAAAAAGAGAAGAAACAAATCCCCTACATTAAAATGATTCTTAAGGATAATCATACGAGAATGATCCACACAACAGAACACAATCAAATCCTATAGTGACAAATGCATCCATCTGAGGATATCATGGTACGAACGGACCAACAGAAACTAAGGAAACTCCATTAGAAGCTTGTATATCACATGTCACAATAAGGAAAGCGGAAACATGAGAAGGTGAACCCAAAAGAACAATGATAAATCATACCTTATATCAAATATTGAAGGATAATACATGGTTTCACCACAAAGGGGTTGCACTTACAGTAAGAAGAACGTCGTGGGAAACCAATCCACCGGGAAAAGTTTAATCTCATGATTGCTACTGGAAGGATAGAAAGGTTCGAGCATCTCACACCAGAGAAGATGGAGAAAGATATAGGGAGGATGATATCTAGTCCATTTACATGATTTAATGGAGAAACGATTTAAGATACTTTAGATTTTCCATAAAAATAAGATCACCTTAAACCACGCGGTTTGACCAAGTAAATCGATCCTCAGCCTTAGGAAAATTAATATAGGAGTTATGGGATTTGAATATTCCTTAAATCCTTAAATTCAAGGCTATAAATTTATTTTACGTCAATGAAAATGTTAAATTATAGAAAGCTGAATATTCTAGAAATATGGAAAAGGAAATATCAAACAATTTTGGAAGCAATGTTCATGAGCTATGACACCGTGTCTAACTCACCCTTCCTATCTCACTATTTCTGTCTCACTATTTCTATCTCACCATTTTTTTCTCACTATTTTGGTCTCACCATTTCAGTCTCACCTTTTTTGTCTCATCGTTTCTTGTAACCAAGTTTCTTACTCACAGTTTTTGACTCAATGTTTCAGTCTCACCATTTCTGTCTCTCTGTTTATGTCTCACCATTTCGGACTCACCATTATTAACACACCATTTCTGTCTCACCATTTCTGTCTCATCATTTTTTTTTGTCTCGGTTTCTGACTCACCGTTTCTATCTCACCGTTTTTGTCACACAGTTTCTGACTCACCATTTCGATGACAACATTTATGTCTCACCATTTCTGACACACTATAACACTGTTCATAAAACTGGAAACATTGTTCAAAGAATTGTAAATTTTTTACAATGTAGGGGATGAGTCGCCTTGACCTCCTAGAACACCTCGAACACCAAATTTCAGCAATGGAATTGACCAGAGAGGTCCATGCCATTATAGTCTTCTTTTTAGATGTGTATATACAACACATTTTATGTTTTATATAATCAATTCATCTCTTATCATAGTATTTATTTATTTTTTAAATATTATTCATTCATGGGGCCTATAATTAAATTTTATCCAAAACAAGAAGAGATATTCTTTAAGAAATCATCATTTAAATTTTTTATCCATAATATTTTTCACTTCCATGTTCATGTTTCAAAATGATTTTAGAAATGATTTTACATGAAAATAAAATATTTATAATGTTTATTTTCTTCACTTTTTTAAATTTTTTAATTTTTTTAAATGGCATATTTTAACTTGTTCAATACAGAGCATTTATAATTAAAGAAAAAATAATTCCATTTTTAATTTGTATGGGGACAAAAACTTTTCTTCTATCATAGCCATTATTTGAGGTTTTTCTAAATTTAAATTTTTTTATTATTTCTTCAAATAAAATCCCACCGTCACGTTTTTTGGGTATTTTGTAATTGAATTTTTTTAAAACAAATTTAAATTTTTCTATTTAAAATGGATTTTGAAACCTAATTTCCATTATAATATCAAAAAACATTAAATATAATTATAAAAGAGTTGTTAAAATTAATTATGTTGAAAATATCCAATCATATTTTTTTGGGATATGGTCTTGGGACATTGTTTGTGATGGTTATGTCGATATGGAGCTAGGTGAGCTCATTATATCATATTATATTGGTTCACTAACAAAAAATTAAAATTCATTGGGTAATGATTTTTTTATATAAATTATATATCATGTTTGTTGAATAGTTATAAAAATTTCTAATGGTTATATAAGGGTTCTGTAAGGATCCTATGATATGATGTACCAAGGAACCTACCTAAATTTTCAATAATTTATAATGAGTTTTCATGGAAATAGTTTTTTTATGAAAAGGTAAAATAAATTATCTTTTTAAAATATTAATAATTATATTTCTTGGTAAATAGTTATGTTTTTATGAAATTTATTTTCATGGATTTTCACATTCTTCACTAGACTAATGGTTTTATTCTTTTGATGTATCATGATTATATTTTTGTGATCAGCCCATGTTTTAAAATGAATTCAATTGGATTTAAGGATGGTAAATTAAAATTAACAGATCAAGGATAATGTTTTCAATATTATTTCCTAAAAAAAATATTTTTTTGATGTTTTATATATTGGAAAAAAATGATATTAATTGGAAGTGTCCACTTTTAATTGTTTGGTTTTGTTATATATAAATTATGATGTGTTTTTATAAAGAATTAAATCCCAAAAATATCAATAAATATAATTGAATGTATTATTATCTAATATTAAAATTATGTAGTGATTATGAACAGAACCATGATGATAAATTCATTTTCACAATTTTTTCTATATTATTGGAAATAAAAAACCCACTGATTAATATATGTAGAATATAGACTCTATGAAGAGATGTGTTTATATTGTATTCATCATATCAAATTGATGGTGTAAATGAATAAAAAATTACTTTATATTATATTTATAAAATAAAAATTATTATTAAAATATAATATATTAGATACCATTTTACCAATTCCATCAATTTGAAAATGAAAACGTCCCTTGTGCACACATGTGGAATACTGCCTCTATGAGCATTGATATTAATTATTCATTTTCATTTCATAAGGATATTCATATGTATGTGTATAATATAAAAATATTTTGTGTAAGACATATTTATGATTCAAAAAAAGTCATATTTTTTTACATTATATCTTATCCACCCGTTAAATATTGAAAACGCCATTCAATCATATTTACATACATCTATAGTTATGAAATAAAATAGTTATTTATTATTCACCAACATACATTAATGATTTGGAATGAGAATCTATATATTAACTATGATATTTTTTTCTAATTTATGTGAAAATGGGGTGAAAAAACCATTTGACTATGTTCAATGTATTGAAGAGGACTTGATATTATAAACCAAACTGCTACAAAACATCAAATGTGAACTTAACTATTTAATAAAACAAATATAACAATATTATAATAAAAGGAAACAATTAATAATAATAAAACTGAAAGGAAAACATTATTATGTTATTTGAGGACAACTATGATTTTTTTTTAGTTAGAGATTATAAACTCTTGATTGGACTTATTGTATGGGATTCTCTTTAAAATTTATGTTTATAATGTTTTGAACTCTTCCTACACCATATAAAACTTGTATTAAATGTTTCATTAATGTTCATATGTATTTATTAACAGTTATTAAATTTAATTTTTATCTATATTTCACAATTCTTTTTTAATCATTTATATCTGAGTTTATTTGAAATTTTTTTATAATGAAAAAACGTAATGTATTAAAACAAATATAGGGTAACATATTTTTCTTACCAATATAGATATTATTTTTATTAATAATATTCTATTTAAAAAATTATTATATATTTAAATACAATATATATTTATAAGTAATTTTAGAATATTTAATTTTAACAAGTCATTCTATGGAAAACATATTTTCATATATTGTTTATATAATTAATGTGTTTTTATTATGGGTTCAAATAAGTTTTAAAAGTTTTTATGATAAGAAATGGAATGGTAGAAAATATTCATTAATTATTTTTTACTTTAGAGTTATATATAATGAATATTGATCCAAATATTTATCATAATTACTGGTGAGTTTGATATAACACTCAAATTTTTTAGGTAATGATATAGTCATTAGAGATGAATAAGAGAGAGATAACATGTAATGTTTATCTAATCAAATTACATAAGAATTTGTTTTTTATTATATTGATTAAATATGAGTCAATATAGTGCATGAATATAATGGGACATGATACATAATATATGATTTCAAATGGGTTTTATGAATATATTTTTATTTCATGTTCTAAGGATACCATTAAGGTGAAAGGATTATTTTTCTTATTAAAATTTCTTATAGTGCACACATGCCACGATATTTCATTTTGGATATACCTATTCTTTAGAATATATTTCAAGGATTTCATTTAGTGGAGGTTTATTTTATCTTGTGGAAATTTATTATTTTACCACTTACATTTTTAATGCCAAAATGATAAATATTTTCATGCCTTTATATGTATTCACTAGTTTTTCATGATAACTATATTCTTATTTCCAAAAGTGTTGATTTTATTTTAATCCCAAGTTATAAAATTTAATTCATTGTATGTAAAGATGTGAATATCTTTCAGTAAGTAAAATATTTCATCTATGGAGACTCATTTAAAATAAATTAAACTTGTTTTGAATGAACCATTGGTATAAACACAAAACTATAATTTTATGGTAATGTTATACACTATGAGAATGTTTCTAGTTATATATGTAATTTAGTTACATAATTATCTATAACACATAATAAAAATGAACTCTGAATTGTAATAAATTGAAACATTTGTTTGAAATCAATTAATTCTGAGTCATTAAAGGTATGGAGAACAATAAGATTACAGAATTTCAATTAGAAAATTATTGTTTCTGAAAAAATTTAAATTCATAAAATTTAATTATTGATGAAAAAACTAGGTCAAACCAATATTTTAAAAAAATTTAGTAAAAGATACATCTGAAAAAAATATTATAAAGTATTAAAGAAAAAATTATAATAATAATTACTTCTAAATATATTCTATGAATAAATTTCAATATGATTCCAAAATAAAATTCAAAACTAAGTAGTCCTATGAAATTTTGAGAAGAGATATTTGAATAAAAAATTTAAAAAAATTATATAGATTACTAAAGAAATTTTGATAAATTATCATAAGAAACAATAGGATCAAATCATAAATAATCCAAATGTTATTTAGATCATAGTAATAATTACATCAATAAATAAAACTAAATCTACTACTAAAAATTCATCTTAATATTTCAATATATGAATTAATAAATTAGAGGGTGATAGATATTAAATTCATTTTACGAAATTTGAGAAAAGAACTACAAATAATCTAGTTAAAAGTGTATTATTTTGATAATATTTTTTATAAAAGTTATATCAAAAAATAAATATTATAATTATGAATTCATAAAGAAATCAATATGACCCTCAAAATGGTTGAAATAAATAAATTTTTTTTAACAAAATAAATAGATTCTAAATAATGATATATTATATATAGATTTATTCATAAAGAAAATGATACTTCGTTATAATAAATTATTTAATATTTGGAGGAAGGGTTCAGAATTGATCATGCCACAACGTCCCAAAAAATTCCAAAATCATGATAAATTATTTATTCCACATATAATTATGGTAATATCATTTATTTATTCTTTATGATAACAAATATTATATTAATTTCCTAACTCATAAGAGAATTTTATGCTAATAACTAATAGTTGAGTCCCATAATATTGGTTGTCCAACTAGAAAATGGAACCACTATATTCCCAACTAAGATCTTGATGATGTCTTATTAAGAATGTAAAATTCAATATTTAAATCACACTACTATATTAAAAATATATTGTAGAAAAACATTCCATAAATATTAATTATTTTTAGGGAGAACATTACTAATAATAGTATATGTAATCATAATTGTTCATTGATAATGGAATATAGTTATTTTTCAAATTATTTATTTAATTAAAAACACTCATATAGAATACAATCTTATCATAATTTTATACATATTAGAAACAATTTATTTAAGGGAAAATAATTTTTTAAAATTTAGTTTATTGTAATATAATTGAGTGTTGATGAATCAATGAGAATGGTTAATTTTTAGAATAAATTAAAATAAATTGATAATTATATGCATGAATTGAATATTCTAATGGGTATGATTTTTTTTGTTTATGATCAATTAAATACTATATTTTATATTATAGAATATTAAAATCATAAAATTAAGTTAATAGATCCAATTTATTTATTTATTTTTTCACTATATATTTAACTAAAACCAATTCTACTAGAATTAATTTATGTGATCCCACTAATGAAGACAAACATCATGTAATTATTTCAAAACAATTATCCATAAAACAAAAATATAATCCCCTTACCTTATTGGGTGGGAACGTAAAATAAAAATTAATGGATATAAAATATATACATGGTATTGTTTCTAATGTAGTCATGTGTATAATTATATTTGAGATTCAGGAATAACCAATTAGAAAACAGAAGTTGAGATCATCAAATAAATTACGGTGGAAGTGAAAATTGAAATTGAAAAATAATAATTGTAGGAATATTATAATATATCTATGAATTAGAGAATAAAACATGAATTCACATGGTTCCTAATAAGTCAGAACTAAACATTACTAAAAATTAATGAACGATTAGATCCCTTTGAGAGTCAAAATATGCTAGAGAGTGTGCACAGAATATAGGAAATTGTACCATATATTAAGAAATGATCATTTCCAAATACAATTTTTTACAAAATAATAGATAATTTGTTAGTAAAACCCAATTATTTATTTTTAATGGACTCTCATGGTACTTTATCATGTAAAATTTATATAATGAAAAATAAAATCTTGCAATAAACTTTCTTTATTACACCTTCTCCTATGGTCGGATTTTATTTAGATTATGTTATTACTGAATTTAATTTTTAAGATTCATGGTTAGTATCTTATGTTAATTTATTTAATACATCTAATAATCCCATTATGATGAATTAACTTTTTTTAAATTCATATCATCAATTTAATTCAAATTTACCCAGATAATTGAAAATCTGATGTTAAAATGATAATTTCATATATATTGAAAAATTAAATTTCATGGTTAAAAACTATTTGTTCTTATTTATTTTGATATAAGAAAATGGGATTAATATTGATAAAGAAAATATTGAAATAATTTAGCTGTATTTATATCTCAATTATGTTATATTGGTTACATCATTTCTAGGCCATATTGGTTATTATTTTATTTTTATCAATGAATTTATTAATATCTAATTAATCCATTCAAAATTATATTTGAATAAATTGAAAATTATTATTTTTATTCTTCTTGGAAATTATTTAATTAAATGAGATGTATATTGGCCACATCAACAATGGTTTTACCTCTAAATAAATGCTTAAAGTTGAGATATTATTTGATAATTATATCAAATTTGTTATGTTATTTTATGCATAATGGATTAATAGGAAAATTCATATTAATGATTATAAAAAATATAAAATAAATTATTCTCTAAAAAACTATTGTACAACTAAAAAATATGTTTTTCTAGTTCCATATTCCATTGAGTTATTTAGGTTATATTTTATTTTTACAAATGTCTCAATATTCATTGTTCATGAAATATAAAGTGGCATATTGATTATCATAGAGAATAATCCAAGGAAATTATGATTGATATTTCATGTAAATGAGTTTTATATAGATACAAATGATAATCGGGAAACATATAAAGTTAAGTGGAAAATTTTGTTATTAGATTTACTCACATAATTGATGTAGGTATTTCATTCAAAAAGACACTATATGACTCTATCTATGTCTAAATATTTGTATGGATGGAGGAGAAAACATGGGTATTTAAAAAATTATACTCTAAAAAAGAAAATTTTTAATTACATATTTACAAATATTTTTATGAACTAATGGAATAATTATAGTTTTATGTTTGTGATAACATATATCCATGTAAAACATATAGTAAAAAAATTATTGTTGTATGATCGTAAAAATTAATAGTACCATATATATTAATGTTTTGAGATAAATTTACTTAAAGAGGACACTTTAGTGCATAGTTGTTGACATGGAATATCATATAATAGGTAATATTCTGTTCATAATAATTTAATGTTGTGAAAGTTATTTATAAAAAAGGAAAGAAATGATAATTTAGTCAGAATACATCAATGTGAAAAGTAATTCCTAAACTACCAATTAACTTATGTTAAATATTTTAACTATAATGAATATATTTGATGTCACCGTTGACAATATATTTTTTCTATTATTTTATTAATCATAGTTTTCAATGTTTCCAAATTGGTATATCCAAGACAAATATGGTTTATTAATTGTTTGTGTTTTTATATGTTTTGGACCAATATATTTTACTGGTTCATGATACCATAATATATTATAACCAATAATAGAATTAACTATTAAAATAAGAGAATATCGTATTTAATATGGAGGTTGGGAGTAAACCATAAGACACCAACCCCTTCCTATATACAATCCAATAGAAATGGTTTTGTTTCAAACTATGAGATAAAAGGAATTTGGTAGAGGATTTCTATAATAAATATGGATGATTAGAGTGAATGGTTTGAATACATCACGTGGGACTATTAGATAACATGAAGTATATATGGCACTAATAACCCACGCTACTATGTTATTTATTATAAACACATTCATAAAAAATATTTTTTGATATAAACCACGATTAAGATTAATTTATCTTCAAAAAATATATTAATCATTATATAACATCATAATCACACAACCCATATTATAGAATAATTAATTTCATTGAGATCAACTATAAACAAGACTCAATTTATGATACTTCTGACCATTTATGTATAAATTAATTATGATAGGATCAATTCTACAATCCGCATCACATAATCTCGTCTTTAAAATATAAGAAATTGAAATATTGGAAATGGGTGAGATCAAATTCTAAATAATGGAAAAAACACATAAACATGCTATCAAGGGTTAAATAACATGAATTAGAGAAAAAAAGAGATAAGAAAAAAATATCATACTAAAAATAAAATGGATGAATATGACTTTTTCATACACTATGATTCAATGACATGTAATTAAAGAATAGAAAAGACATACCACATAATAAGTGGATGAAAACGTTAAAATTCCAATTATGTCCCTCCATGATCTAGTGATAATCATATAATCTGTAGATTTCTGGCTTTGATATTGATAAATGTGGCCTAATTATTTCAATTCAATCTATAAAAAAAGAAATGAATTATCATATAACTTACATACCCACTGACCTTTTAGTTTGTGAGTTTTAGGTAATTTGGAATAATAAATGAAAAAATAAACATGTCTTCATGAGAGTATTCCTACCAAAGAACCCAACTGTATTATTAATCATTATGTCATTATCATCATCTATATAAAACACTTATATACATAATTTATTGAAAATTATTTTTTATAGCCAGGGGAAAGGGAATCATTATAAGGTTCAGGTGAAAATCTCATTAATGTTAAACATAAGAATTAAATACTAGATTTAATATGCGATACTAACATGAGAATATGCATATCAGAATATAATCATATGCATGAGAATAAAATAAGGAAAATCATTCCCATTATACCTTGATCAATAAACATACAGAATTGTATAAAGAATAAAAAGTGTGTTGTGAGATTCAATATTCATGATCCAAGAGATTTCAATCTTGATAAATGAAAGCATTTATAACCCCTAGAAAGAATAATTAAAATCCAATAATATATTGTATGATCATCATCATACCCTATTTTAATCTTATGTTTGAAATAACTAGATCCAAGATAAATCTATAAGAGAAACCATCTGGTAAATCAGTCCTTCTAGCCTCTAATGAAACAGATCTTCCACCAAATCATTGGATCTGTATCCAGATACACTAAAGTATAAGTTGTAGCAATCTCACCCGATGGTATATGTCCAAACCCATCATATATGAAATATTAGGCCCACCCAATTCAATTTGGGCTCACCCATCATATATACAATATCGTGATCACCCTGGGGTATCTAGGAAAACCAATCAAATAATCTATATGAATATTGTAATGTCCCAGGCCCGGGTGCTACTCAACGGGTGCCCCGAACCCAGTTCGCCACATGACCTCAAGAACGTTTTCCCAAACGCCAGAGGCTGTCGACTAGCAGCGAGGGCCCAAGTCTGATAGTGGGGAAACTTTTCCGTCATTTGTCAAAGTGTAGCGCAGCGGAATACGAAAAAAAACATAAAATGAATAGCAGAAGAAGTAAAACAAACACAACTGAAATAAAAAACTACAGTGGATACACCCAACCGTATATATATAATGATGCTACATGTCTCAAGTTCTAAGAAAACAGCCATAACATGTTATACATTAATACAATACAACAAAAGCATAGTACAAAAATACAATGAAAAATAGTTGGTAGTGGCATCGCGAGCCGAGGCTCGGTCCCATGCCCTCCTACTCCTCACCAGAAATCATTTAACTGTATAGGGACTTTTTCCCAAATCCACACCTATAGAAACATAATATATTTGGGCTGAAAAGTGTGACCCAAATAGGGTGTGAGAAGCAAATTCCAAGTAGGCACCCACCAATGGCCCGTTCCCAACTGTGTGTAAGCATGCAACGGCAGTGTGAAGTAGTAAAATGAAATAATATAAGCAATAATCATAAGTAATAAATTACCAGTTATATTTCCATTTTATTATCCATTTAATCCATTAAATTTAAAATACCACCACAGTGAATATTATAAATAACCATTTAATGTCTTCAGACATGTAAACTCCAACCCTCAGGTAACGAGTATCGAACACACACTACTAGAAAATGGGGCATTGAAGCACCCCAGAATCGGGCGAACGCCATTGGCGGTAGCTATAGATATCTAATACCGACCGCCAATGGCGGTCGCTGGCCTTGATAAAAAAAACCCGAGCCTTTTTGTGCCCCCCCCCCCCCGCGCCCCCTCTCGATCGAACCCTGATCCCCCCCTGTCGCCGCCCCACCTGACACTGCCCTCCCCCCCACCTCCCGGCCTCCCCCCCCGTCGTCCCCCCCCCCCCCCCCGTCGCCCCCCCCACCTCCCGACCTCCCCCGCCGCCCGACCTCCCCCGCCGCACGCCTGACGCCCTCCGGCCTCCTCCATCCGCCCCCCGGCCTCCGGCCTCCGCCCCCTGAGCCCTCCCCCCACCCCGGACGACTCTGGCACCCCAGACAGCCCCCCCCCCCTCGCACCCCAGACCGCTCCCCGCAACCCGGACGCCCCCCCGCACCTCAAACATCCCCCCCCCCCCCCCCCGACCACGGACAGCCCCCCCCCCCCCATGCTGATCGTCCCTCCTCCCCTCACCGCCTCCTCTCCTCCAGCTCCCCGCCACCGCCACCGCCCGTCCCCTCCCTTGCTGCACCGCCTTTGGCTCTGGCTCCCCTTCTCTGCCTCCTCTCTCTCGTTGCACCACCTTCGGCTCCCATCCCTTTCAGGTTTGTAGCTCAATCGGGTAACATGGGCTTTTAGTTACATTATTATTTTATCAATGGTTCATAAACAAATGATTAATATTTATTTTAAATATAGTTGATTTGAAAAATTTAAATGTAATAAGTATTGTGTAAATGTTTGTTATACTGATATAATTATGGATAAGAGTTGGATTGATCTTCCAAATCGAACGTCTAGAGAATATTTAAATGGCATTATGCAGTTTATTGACTTCATGAGAGGATTTAAAAGTGACTATATTAGTTTTCCATGTAGAAAATGTGCTAACAGATATCAATTCACATGAGATACTCTGAGGGAGCACCTTTTCTTTAATGGATTTCTGAAAAATTATAAGAGTTGGACTCGTCATGGAGAAGAATATGTTTGTTGTCAAAATACAGATGCAGCTCAGATGGATGTTGATGCAAGGATGACTGATCCAATGCATGAAATGCTTACTTAAATGGTATGTGGGTTTGATCCTGAAGGCATTGACATCCAGAATCTTGAGACCGGTGAGATAAATCTTCGCTCTGGTGTAGATCGTGATTCGAGGAGGTTTTATGAAGCACTTGATGATGCGAAAACAGAATTATATCCTAGATGTACTTCTTACAATAAACCGTCGTTTATCGTGGAGTTGTTGCATTTGAAGACTTTGAATAATTGGCCAGACACATCATTCGACATGCTTTTGGTTTTATTGAAAAATGTTCTTCCTATCAACGTTAAGATTCTTGAGTCGTATTACTATGCTCGTAAGTTGAGAGAGAACTTAGGTTTTACATATGAGACCATAGATGCATGTGAAAACAACTGTATGTTGTTTAGAAAAGAAACTGCCCATTTGGATATTTGTACGGTTTGTGGTGCATCCAGGTGGAAAGAGAATAGGGGAAATAATACTCATCAAAGTCAGATTGCGATACAGGGGAAACCGATTTCCATAAAACAAATGTGTTACTTTACCCTTAAACCGAGGATGAAAAGATTTTTTATGTCATATAACGTTTCTAATTTAATGAGATGGCATGCAGAAAGAGTTCATGAAAGTGATATGTTAACCCACCCGGTAGACTCTCATGCATGGAAGGATTTTGATAAGAGACATCCCGACTTTGCTAAAGATGATCGTAATATCCGATTGGGATTGGCAGCAGATGGTTTCAATCCATTCAAGTCTATCATTGGTGCAACTCATAGCACATGGCCCGTGGTTTTGGTTCCATATAATCTTCCTCTGTGGATTTGTATGAAGCAACAATTTATATTACTTTCCACTCTTATTGATGGACCTAAATGTCCGGGGGATAAGATTGATGTTTACCTGTAGCAATTGATTGATGAGTTGAATGAATTTTGGGGCGATGGTGCGATGACTTATGACTGTGAAACGAATGAAATGTTCAAACTGCATGAAGCTTTATTGTGGACAATCAATGACTTCCCAGCTTATGCAAATTTATCAGGCTCGAGTATGAAAGGGGAATTTTCATGCCCTTGTTGCAATAAAAGTAAAAAATCTATATGTCTTAAACATTCCAAAAAATGGGAATACATGGGTCACAGGCGTTTTCTCCCTCCTCAGCACAGATTCAGAAAGGACAGGGTGGCATTTGATGGTTATAGAGAGTTCAGCCCAGCACCAAAGATCATGACAGGAGTCGAAATGTTATCGCATATTGAGGAAGAAAACATCCGCACGGTATATGAAATTCAAAATTTGGTGGCTCCTCAAGTACGTAATATTCGTGTTGTGGGTAGGTAGTGCAGTCACAATTGGAAAAAGAAAAGTATTTTTTATAGTCTTCCGTATTGGAAAACTAACATGTTGAGGAATAATTTGGATGTCATGCACATTGAAAAAAATGTTTGTGATAACATATTGTTGACCACATTAGGTGTCAGTGGAAAATCAAAGGACCATGTTAATGCACGCTGTGATTTGGAAGAAATGGGTTTAAGGAAACAGTTGCATTTACAGTTAGCTGACGGAAACAAGGCATATATTCCTGCTGCATAGTATACGATGACTACAGAGGAGAAAGAGACATTTCATTCCATTTTGAAGATGGTCAAGGTGCCTGATGGTTATTCTACTAATATTCCAAAGTGTGTGAATCTGACGAGCAAGACATTGCAAGGGTTGAAATGTCATGACAATCACATATTACATCAGCAGTTGATTCCAATCGCAATTTGTGATTGTTTATCCCCCAATGTTGTTCAGCCCTTGATTGAGATGAGTAATTTTTTTAGACATCTTTTTTAAGAAATCAACGAATGACTGATTTAAAAAGTTTGCAGGACCAAATTGTACTTACGCTTTGTTACTTTGAGAAACTTTTCCCCCCCTCATTTTTCGATTTTATGGTCCACTTGAAAGTGCACCTAACTGATGAAGTAATGGCTGCTGGTCCAGTGCAATTCAGGTGGATGTATCCTATTGAACGGTATTTGAGTACATTGAAAAGATTTGTACGCAACAGAGCTCGTCCAGAGGCATCAATAGCCAATGGTTATTTGATGGATGAGTGTACTACCTTTTGTGCAGAATATCTTACGGATGTTGAAACAAAATTTGATAAGCCCTATCGGATTCATGATGGTCCAATAAGAGAAGGAACCACATTTGATATGGACAACATCAAGTGGATACAAGCACATCGATATATATTGTTCAATACTCCATCAGTTGCACCATTAATGCAGTAGGTATCTTATCAATGTGCTTGTATAAATTTTACATGTTTTGTTTGCATAAGATGATCATTTAAACATCACGTTATCATTTGCAGGAAACACATTAATGGGATAAAATAAGAGATGCATCGTGAAACTGAGTTGCAAATTCCACAATCTCATTATGCGTCATTTCATGATTAGTTCAAAGATTATGTATGTATAAATTTATTTTCATTATGAGTGAAGTATTATACTAATTCTTTCTGCATATATCAGTATTGATTTTTATAAATCATGTAGGTTCGGAAGACTAGGGAGTTAGGGGACCCCACGCTACCTAAAGTATTTATCCAACTGGCTGAGGGTCCATCTATAACGGATCGTTGTTATAAAGCTATTGATGCTAATGGTTTTCGATTTCGCATTAAATATGTTGACGAAAAACGAGCAACACAAAACAGTGGCATCGGTTGTCCCTTTGTCAATTCTGGTTATTACTATGATCAATTGATATACATCATTGAAGTTTTATACACACACGGTTTGAAGTATATATTGTTAAAGTGTAATTGGGTTGATCCAGTGCGTGGAGGTAAAGTTGATCAATATCAGTTTTCATTGGTGAATTTTAACTATATGTTATACAGAAATAATGAACGACTTGAGAATGAACCTTTCATTTTGACATCACAAGCAGAACAAGTATTCATCATTACTTTGCCTTCAGATCCAAGTTGCCAAGTTTTTGTCAAAATGTCTCGGTGATGAGTGTTTTTATTTGAAGAAGATGAACCCGAGACTGTTCCGTTTGTTTACCAACATCTTGATCAACATACCGTAGTTCAACGTGAAGAAGATATTTATTGGGTCAAAGTGGTTGTTGAAGGAGAAACGGCCGATTTGCATGCTTAATGAAAGGTATAATTGTTTTCCCACTATTTAGTATAATGTCCTAGGATATCATAAATTGTCTAATCATTTTATAAATCTTTATAAGTTTTAATCCTCACTTTTGTAAGTTAATTCAATCATAAATATTTAGGTTTTTTTAAACTTGATTTATTGATGTTATGGTCGGTGTATCATCCCTATGAGGTATTCTTCATCCGATTCATGTGCTGCTTGAATTTTTATTAGTTCTATCTGAAATTTGGCTATGCATTGACTGGTTTTGTACATAATTTGTATATCTGTTTTGTTAATATTCTAATTTTTTAAAATTCATTCACAACTAATTATTCAATCCATTTTTTGTTTGATTAACAATTGTAAAAGTTTTATTTTTTAAGAACAATCCAATTAATCTTTTAAACACTTTGGACTCATTACTGATGTTTTCTATGATTGCAGACATGTCAGGGGAAGAGGCAAAAGATCCACATCCTCCATCTGAGGCATCTACGTCTCAGGGTCGAGGTATGTTTGAATGTCATTGTCTATATTTTTTATGTAATTGACATACATACATATATATATATATAACATTTGTCAATTTATATATAAAATTGTCTTCAACAGGATCAGACTCGGCTGCTTCTTCCTCTCGCAGGAGAGGCCCTGGTCGTGGCATATTGTCATGGAATTCTGACACGACGATAGATGTTTCATTTGATGAGGTTTTTCATACTGTGGGACCGAATGCCCCGACATTTATTCATCAGCTGGGTCATATCATACGTGACCCACATCGATTTCCATTGACCACGCGTGACTGGGATTCTATCCCTCAGGACACATTAGATCGTCTATGGAGGGAGGTTCTGGTAAGAAAATCATTTTACTTTATTTTCTATGTATAAAGAATACTAATATGTTTGATTATTTTCTTTATAGAAATATATAAAAGTATGAACTGATGAATTTCAGCCTGTGTGTATGAGAAAATGCCGTAAGATGTGGAAAGATTATAAAGGCAAAGTGAAGAGGGACCACTGGGTACCAAATGTGGGTGCCCTAGAAATTTTGGAAAATGTCCCGAGAGGTGTCCTCCCGGCTTAGTGGCGTGACTAGGTTGCATATTGGACTACTGAGGGTGTTTCGGTTTGTATATTAATTATATTGGTGTATATATATTTTCATGAATATGTGATTTTTTTGAAATTTGAATGAATTGAATGTAGGAGGTGTCAACACGCCATTCTGAGAATCGAGCGTTGCAGGGACCACCTCACAGGCTCGGGACTCGTCACATGTCTCAGATCCGACATGAGATATATATTATTCATTTTTTAATTTATTAATTAATATGGTTTTGTGTTTATATTCTTTTAATATATAGTTGTGAGAGCAAGGTGCAACAACTGATAAAATGTCGGTGTGTATGAGGACTCGTGATCGCAATGATCCATAGGTTGCAGCATTGATAGTAAGTGTCTGTACTTACTAATAATTACATAAATCTATATATTAACATATATATATTTATATATATTTAAATATTTCACATGCTCAATTTGAAGCTGAGTTAGAACATCTGCCATAGGACCAGCGACAACTTCCCATGCGACGGGATGAGATCTTTCATTGCATTATCGGTCGGGACGGGCATTGCTATAGTTTGACTTATGGAGCAGGGATTCCTCATTCTGTAGTGTCACACGCTACAGTTTTCGGTCCTGCTGTTGCTCATATGACACAATAGATGTCAGATTTTGAGGCATGGCTGCGCGCTTCCGAGGAGGAAAATGCGCAATTGACAGCTGAGGTTAGAGCACTGCGGGAATATGTGCGTCGAGCTGATGGTGCAGGGGATCATACGACGCAGGTATATACTGTATTTATTTATTTATTTTAAATTATTTTTGTTATTAAAATATTTATGATGTTTATTTGTTGTAGGCCCCTGGCCCACCAGAAGGAGGTAGCAGTGATGACAACGCATTACGCATCATATATTCACGAGATATGTTTTTTGTTTTTACTGGTGGGGTTGACATTGATGTACTGTATTTATTCATTTAATTTAAATTAGAAGGTTGTGTACTTATAATTTCATTCTTTTCTTGTTTATTATATGATAGCTAATATTATCTAAGGCGTTCATTTAAAAACTCTAACCCCCCGCACCCCCGCACCCCCGAACAGCCCCCCGCACAAAAGTAAACCCCCCCCCCCCCCGTACAGCCCCCCCCCCCCCCGCACCCTCGTACAGCCCCCCGCACCCCCGTACAGCCCCCCGCACCCCTATACAGCCCACCCGCACCCCCATAAATCCCCCAGCACCCTCAAACAGCCCCCCCCCCCCCCCCGGCACCACCGTACTGCCCCCCGCACCCCCGGACAGCACCCCCGCACTCCCGGACAGCCCCCCGCACCCCCGGACAGCCCCCCCACACCCCCGTGCAGCCCCCCCGCACCCCCGGACAGCCCCCCGCACCCCCCGGACAGCCCCCCCCCCCACACACACCCGTACAGCCCCCCGCACCCCCGTACAGCCCCCCCCCCCCCCCCCCCCCCCGCACCCCCGTACATCCCCCCGCACCCCCGCACATCCCCCCCCCCCACCCCCGTACAGCCCCCCAGCACCCCCGTACAGCCCCCCGCACCCCCGGACATCCCCCCCCCCCCCCCGGAACCCCCGTACAGCCCCCCGCACCCGCGGACAGCCCCCCCCCCCCCCCCCCCCGCACCCCCGTACAGCCCCCTGCACCCCCGTACAACCCCATGCACCCACGTACACCCCCCCCCCCCCACCGCCCCCCGTACAGCCCTCCCGACACACCCATACAGCCCCCCACACCCCCGGACAGCCCCCCGCACCCCCGTACAGGCCCACGCACCCCCGTACAGCCCCCCGCAACCCCGTACACCGCCCTACCCCCCCCCCCCCCTCGCACACCCGAACAGCTCCCCGAAACCCCGCACCACATGAACGACCTCCAAATTCCACGTAACCGTACGAAAACATCCAATGTGTGAATTGTGAAATGGTCGGCCAGACGGCACGTCATTCGGAGGTGTCGTTTGACCGCGGCGGCAGGAAAGGCGTTTCAAGCGCCACAAAACACCAAAACGGCATGCGGCGGTCCAATTCTGAGTAAACGTGCTCCGAACGACATGAAACCGCACGAGAACGATAGAAATATTATTCCTGAGATACAGGAGGAGGCGGCATGTCCATCGGACGTGCGGTGCGCGCGACACGACCGAATGTGTCGTTTTCAGCAGCGCGGCGCGCGCTGAAATTGCGCGTCGGGGGGTCAAAACCACCCGAACGACCTCCGAATGCCACGAAACCGTACGAAAACATCTGGTGCGTGAATTGTGAAATGGTTGGCCAGACGGCACGTCATTCGGAGGAACCTTTTGACCGCGGCGCCCGGATACGTGTTTCTGGTGCCATAAAACATCAAAACGGCGTGCGGCGGTCCAATTCGGAGCAAACGTGCTCCGAACAACTTGAAACCGCACGAGAACGATAGAAATATTATTCCAGAGATGCAGGAGGTGGCAGAACGTCCATCGGGCGTGCGGTGCGCGCGGCACGACCGAATGTGTCGTTTTCAGCAGTGCAACGCGCGTTGAAATGCCGCGTTGGGTGGTCAAAACCACCTGAACGACCTCCGAATTCCCCGAAACCTTACGACAATAGCCGGTGCATGAATTTTGAAATGGTCGGCCAGACAGCACGTCCTTCGGAGGTGTTGTTTGACCACGGCGGCTGGATACGCGTTTCGGGCGCCAAAAAACACCAAAACGGCGTGCGGCGATCCAATTTGAAGAAAAAGTGATCCGAACGAACTGAAACCGCATGAGAATGATAGAAATATTATTCCTGAGATGTAGGAGGAGGCGGCACATCCATCGTACGTGCGGTGCGCGCAGCATGACCGAATGTGTCGTTTTCCGCAGCGCGGCGCGTGCTGAAATGCCGCGTTCGGTGGTCAAAACCACCCGAACGACATCCGAATTCCACGAAACCGTACGAAAACAGCCGGTGCGTGAATTATGAAATGGTCGGCTAGAAGGCATGTCATTTGGAGGTGTCGTTTGACCGCGGCGGCCGAAAACGCGTTTCTGGTGCCATAAAACACCAAAACGGCGTGCGGCGGTCCAATTCGGAGCAAACGTGCTCCGAACGACCTGAAACCGCACGAGAACGATAGTAATATTATTCCTGAGATGCAGGGGGAGGCGGCACGTCCATCGGACGTGCGGTGCGCGCAGCACGTCTGAATGTGTCGTTTTCAGCAGCTCGACGCGTGCTGAAATGGCATGTTGGGGGGTCAAAACCACCAGAACGACCTCCGAATGTCACGAAACCGCACGACAAAATCCGTTGCGTGAATTGTGAAATGGTCGGGCAGACGTCACATCAATCGGAGGTGTCGTTTGACCGCGGCGGCCGAAAATGCGTTTCTGGAGTCACAAAACACCAAAACGGCGTTCGACGGACGAATTCGGAGCAATCGTGCTCCGAACGACCTGAAACCGCATGAGAACGATAGGAATATTATCCCTAAGATGCAGGAGGAGGCGACACGTCCATCGGATGTGCGGTGCGCGCGGCACGACCGAATGCGTCGTTTTCAGCAGCTCGGCGTGCGCTGAAATTGCGCGTTGGGGGGTCAAAACCACCCGAACGACCTCTGAATGCCGCGAAACTACACGACAACATCCGTTGCATGAATTGTGAAAAGGTCCGAAAGATTGAACGTCAATCAGAGGTGCCGTTTGACCGCAGCGGCTGGAAACGCGTTTCCGGAGTCAGAAAACACCAAAACGGCGTGCGGCGGTCGAATTCGGAGCAACCGTGCTCCGAACAACCTAAAACCGCACGAGAACGATAGAAATATTATTCCTGAGATGCAGGAGGAGGCGGCACGTCCATCGGATGTGCGGTGCGCATGGCACGACCGAATGCGTCGTTTTCAGCAGCTCGGCGCGCACTGAAATGGCGCGTTGGGGGGTCAAAACCACCTGAACGACCTCTGAAGGCCACAAAACCACACGACAACATCTGTTGCGTGAATTTTGAAATGGACGGGCAGACAACACGTCAATCGGAGGTTCCGTTTGACCTCGGCATCCGGAAACGCGTTTCTGAAGCCATAAAACACCAAAACGGCGTGCGGCGGTCCAATTCAGAGAAAACGTGCTCCGAATAACCTGAAACCGCACGAGAATGATAGGAATATTATTCCGGAGATGCATGAGGAGGCGGAATATCCATCGGACGTGCGGTGCGCGCGGCACGACCGAATGCGTCGTTTTCAGCAGCTCATCGCGCGCTGAAATGGCGCGTTGGGGGGTCAAAACCAACCGAACGAACTTTGAATGCCACAAAACCGCACGAAAACATCCGTTGCGTGAATTGTGAAATGGTCGGACATACGGCACGTCAATCTGAGGTGTCGTTTGACCGCGGCGGCTGGAAACGCGTTTCCGGAGTCATAAAACACTAAAACGGCGTGCGACGGTCGAATTCGGAGCAAATGTCCTCCGAACGACCTGAAACCGCACGAGAACAATAAGAATATTATTCCTGAGATGCAGGAGGAGGCATCACATCCATCGGATGTGTGGTGCGTGCGACACGACCGAATGCGTCGTTTTCAGCAGCTCGGCGCGCACTGAAATGGCGCGTTTGGGGGTCAAAACCACCCGAACGACCTCCAAATTCCACGAAACCGCACGACAACATCTGTTGCATGAATTGTGAAATGTTCCGACATACGGCACATCAATCTGAGGTGCCGTTTGACCACGGAGGCCGAAAATGCGTTTCCGGAGTCATAAAACACCAAAACGGCGTGCGGCGGTCGAATTCGGAGCAAACGTTCTCCAAAAAACCTGAAACCACGAGAATGATAGGAATATTATTTCTGAGATGAAGGAGGATTCATTTTATTATCCATTTAATCCATTAAATTTAAAATACCACCACAGTGAATATTATAAATAACCATCTAATGTCCTCAGACACGTAAACTCCAACCCTCAGGTAACGAGTATCGAACACACACTACTAGAAAAGGGGGCATTGAAGCCCACCAGAATCGAGCGACCGCCATTGGCGGTCTCTATAGATATCTAATAGAGACCGCCAATGGCTGTCGCTGGCCTTGATAAAAAAAACCCAATCCTTTTTGTACCCCCCCCCCCCCCCCCGCGCCCCCCTCTCGATCGAACCCTGCCCCCCCCCCCCCCTGTCGCCGCCCCCCCTGACGCCGCCCTCCCCCCCGCCTCCCGGCCTGCCTCGCCGCCCGGCCTCCCCCGCTGCCCCCCCCCCCCCCGTCGCCGCCCTCCCTCCCACCTCCCGGCCACCCCCGCTGCCCACCCCCCCACCCCGACGACGCCCTCCCCCGCCTCCCGGCCTCCCCCGCCACCCGACCTCCCCTGCCACCCGGCCTCCCCCGCCGCACGCCCTCCGCCCTCCGGCCTCCTCCATCCGCCCTCCGCCCTCCGGCCTCCGCCCCCTCAGCGCTAAGATTCCTGAGTCGTATTACTATGCTCGTAAGTTGACAGAGAACATAGGTTTTACATATGAGACCATAGATGCATGTGCAAAAAACTCTATGTTGTTTAGAAAAGAAATTTCCCATTTGGATATTTGTATGGTTTGTGGTGCATCCAGGTGGAAAGAGAACAGGGGAAATAATACTCATCAAAGTCAGATTGCGATACAGGGGAAACCGATTGCCGTAAAGCTAATGCGTTACTTTCCCCTTAAACTGAGGTTGAAAAGATATTTTATGTCATGTAAAGTTTTTAATTTAATGAGATGGAATGCAGAAAGAGTTCATGAAAGTGATATGTTAACCCACCCGGCAGACTCTAATGCATGGAAAGATTTTCATAAGAGACATCCCGACTTTGCTAAAGATGTTCGTAATGTCCGATTGGGATTGGCAGCAGATGGTTTCAATCCATTCAAGTCTATCATTGGCGCAACTCATAGCACATGGCCCGTGGTGTTGGTTCCATATAATCTTCCACTGTGGATTTGTATGAAGCAACAATTTATATTACTTTCCACTCTTATTGATGGACCTAAATGTCCGGGGGATAAGATTGATGTTTACCTTAAGCCATTGATTGATGAGTTGAATGAATTTTGGGATGATGGTGTGATGACTTATGACTATGAAACGAATGAAATGTTCAAACGTCATGCTGCTTTAATGTGTACAAGTTTGATTTTTTAAGAACAATCCAATTTATCTTTTAAACACTTTGGACTCATTACTGATGTTTTATATGACTGCAGACATGTCAGGGGAAGAGGCAGAAGATCCACATCATCCATCTGAGGCATCTACGTCTCAGGGTCGAGGTATGTTTGAATGTCATTGTCTATATTTTTTATGTAATTGACATATATATATATATATATATAACATTTTTCAATTTATATATAAAATTGTTTTCAAAAGGATCAGACTCGGCTGCTTCTTCCTCTCGCAGGAGAGGCCCTGGTCGTGGAATATTATCATGGAATTCCAACACGAAGATAGATGTTTCATTTGATGAGGTTTTTCATCCTGTGGGACCAAATTCCCCGACATCTATTCGTCAGCTGGGTTATATCATACGTGACCCACATCGATTTCCATTGACCACACGTGATTGGGCTTCTATCCCTCAGGACACATTAGATCATCTATGGAGGGAGGTTCAGGTAAGAAAATCATTTTACTTTATTTTCTATGTATAAAGAATACTAATATGTTTGATTATTTTATTTATAGAAAAATATGAATGTATGCCCTGAAGAGTTTCGGCCCGTGTGTATGAGCAAATGCCGTAAGATGTGGAAATATTATAAAGGCAAAATGAAGAGGGACCACTGGGTACCAAATGTGGGTGCCCTAGACATTTTGGAAAAATTCCCGAGAGGTGTCCTCCCTGCTCAGTGGCGTGACTAGGTTTCATATTGCTCTACTGAGGGTGTTTCAGTTTGTATATTAATTATTTTGGTGTATATATATTTTCAATAATATGTGATTTTTTTGAAATTTGAATGAATTGAATGTAGGAGGTGTCAACACGCCATTCTGAGAATCGAGCGTTATAGGGACAACCTCACAGGCTCGGGACTCGTCACGTGTCTCAGATCCGACATGAGGTATATATTATTCATTTTTTAATTTATTAATTAATATGGTTTTGTGTTTATATTCTTTTAATATACAGTTGCGAGAGCAAGGTGAAGCAACTGATAAAATGTCGGTGTGGATGAGGACTCGTGATCACAATGATCCAGAGGTTGCAGCATTGATAGTAAGTGTATGTACTTAACAATAATTACATAAATCTATATATTAACATATATATATTTATATATATTTAAATATTTCAGAGGCTTAATTTGAAGCTGAGTTAGAACATCTTCCAGAGGACCAGCGACAACTTACCATTCGACGGGATGAGATCTTTCATCGCATTATCGGTCGAGACGGGCATGACTATAGTTTGACCTATGGAGCAGGGATTCGCAGGGATTCCTCGTTCTGTAGTGTCACGCGCTGCGGTTGTCAGTCCTGATGTTGCTCATACGACACAGCAGATGTGAGATTTTGAGGCACGGCTGCGCGCTTCCGAGGAGGCAAATGCGCAATTGACAGCTGAGGTTAGAGCACTGCGGGAATATGTGCATCGAGCTGATGGTGCAGGGGATCATATGACGCATGTATATACTGTGTTTATTTATTTAATTTAAATTTTTTTTGTTATTAAAATATTTATAATGTTTATTTTTTGTAGGCCCCTGGCCCACCAGAAGGAGGTAGCAGTGACGACAACGCGTGACGCATCATATATTCACGAGATATGTTTTTTTTACCGGTGGGGTTGACATTGATGTACTATATTTATTCATTTAATTTAAATTAGAAGGTTGTGTACTTATAATTTCTTTCTTTTCTTGTTTATTATATGATAGCTAATATTATCTAAGGCATGCATTTAAAAACTCTAACCCCCCGCACCCCCGTACAGCCCCCCCGCACCCGCGAACAGCCCCCCGCACAACCGTGCAAACCCCCGCCACCCCGTACAGCCCCCCCTCCCCCCCCCCCCCCCCGCACCCCCGTACAGCCCCTCGCACCCCCGTACAGCCCCCCCCCCCCCCCGGACCCCCGTACATCCCCCCGCACCCCCGTACAGCCCCCCACCCGGCACCCCCGTACAACCCCCCGCACCCCCGGACAGCCCCCCCCCCCCCCCCCGCACCCCCGTACAGCCCCCCGCACCCCCGCACCCCCGTACAGCCCCCCCCGCACCCCCCGTACAGGCCCCCGCACCCCAGGACAGCCCCCCCCCCCCCCTCCGTACAGCCCCCCCCCCCCGGCACCCCCGTACAGCCCCCCGCACCCCCAGACAGCCCCCCCCCCCCCCCCCCCCGCACCCCCGTACAGCCCCCCCCCCCCCCCTCGTACAGCCCCCCCCCCCCACACCCCCGTACAGCCCCCACACCCCCGTACAGCCCCCGGCATCCCCGTACCGCCCCCCGCACCCCCGGACAGCCCTCACGCACCAACGTACAGCCCCCCGCACCCCCGTACTGCCCCCCCCCCCCCCGCACCCCCGTACAGCCCCCCTCGCACCCCCGTACAGCCCCCTGCACACCCGTACACCCCCCCCCCCCGTACAACCCCCCCCCCCCGGAACACCCGTACAGCCCCCCGCACCCTCGGACAGCCTCCCCGCACCCCCGTACAGCCCCCTGCACCCCCGTACAGCCCCCCCCCCCCCCCGCCCGCACACCCGAACAGCTCCCCGCACCACCCGAACGACCTCCGAATGCCACGAAACCGTACGACAATAGCCAGTGCGTGAATTGTGAAATGGTCGGCCAGACGGCACGTCATTTGGAGGTATCGTTTGACCGCGGTGGCCAGAAACGCGTTTCTGGCGCCATAAAACACCAAAACGGCGTGCGGTGGTCCAATTCGGAGAAAACGTGCTCCGAACGACCTGAAACCGCACGAGAACGATAGAAATATTATTCCTGAAATGCAGGAGGAGGCGGCACGTCCATCGGACGTGCGGTGCGCGCGGAACGACCGAATGTGTCGTTTTCAGCAGCGCGGAGCGCGCTGAAATTGCGCGTCGGGGGGTCAAAACCACCCGAACGACCTCCGAATGCCACGAAACCGTACGACAACAGCCGGTGCATGAATTGTGAAATGGTAGGCTAGACGGCACGTCATTCGGAGGTGCCGTTTGACCGCGGCGGCTGGATACGCATTTCTGGCGCCATAAAACACCAAAACGGCGTGCGACGGTCCAATTCAGATCAAACGTGCTCCGAACAACCTGAAACCGCACGAGAACGATATAAATATTATTCCTGAGATGCAGTAGTTGGAGGCATGTCCATCGGACGTGCGGTGCGCACGGCACGACCGAATGTGTCATTTTCAGCAGCGCGGCGCACGCGGAAATGCCGCGTTGGGTGGTCAAAACCACACGAACGACCTATGAATGCCATGAAACCGTACGACAATAGCGGGTGTGTGAATTGTAAAATGTTCAGCCAGACGACACGTTCTTTGGAGGTTTCGTTTGACTGCGGCGGTCGGATACGCGTTTCGGGCGCCATAAAACACCAAAACGGCGTGCGGCGGTCCAATTCAGAGCAAACGTGCTCCGAACGAACTGAAACCGCATTAGAATGATAGAAATATTATTCCTGAGATGCAGGAGGAGGCGTTACATCCATCGGACGTGCGGTGCACGCGGAACGACCGAATGTGTCGTTTTTAGCAGCGCGGCGCATGCTGAAATGCCGCGTTGGGTGGTCAAAACCTCCCGAATGACGTCTGAATGCCACAAAACCGTACGACAACAGCCGGTGCGTGAATTCTGAAATGGTCGGCCAGACGGCACGTCATTCAGAGGTTCCGTTTGACCGCGGCGGCCGGAAACTGGTTTCCAGCGCCGTAAAACACCAAAACGGCGTGTGGCGGTCCAATTCGGAGTAAACGTGCTTTGAACGACCTGAAACCACACGAGATCGATAGAAAAATTATTCCTGACATGTAGGGGGAGGCGGCACGTCCATCGGATGTGCGGTGCGCGCAGCACGTCCGAATGTGTCGTTTTCAGCAGCTCGGTGCGTGCTGAAATGGCATGTTGGGGGCTCAAAACCACCCGAACGACCTCCGAATGTTACGAAACCGCACGAAAACATCCGTTGCGTGAATTGTGAAATGTTAGGACAGACGGAACGTCAATCGGAGGTGTCGTTTGACCGCGGCGGCCAAAAACGCGTTTCTGGAGCCATAAAACACCAAATTAGCGTGCGATGAACGAATTCGGAGCAAACGTGCTTCGAATGACCTGAAACCGCATGAGAACGATAGAAATATTATTCCTGAGATGCAGAAGGAGGCATCACATCCATTGGACGTGCGGTGCGCGCGGCACGACCGAATGTGTCGTTTTCAGCAGCTCGGCGCGCGCTGAAATGGTGCGTTGGGGGGTCAAAACCACCCGAACGACCTATGAATGCCACGAAACCGCACGAAAACATCCGTTACGTGAATTGTGAAATGTTCTAGTAGACAGAACGTCAATCAGAGGTTCCATTTGATCGTGGCGGCCGGAAATGCGTTTCTGGAGTCTTAAAACACCAAAACGGCGTGCGGTGGTCGAATTCGGAGCAAACGTGCTCCGAACGACCTGAAACCGCACCAGAACGATAGAAATATTATTCCTAAGATGCAGGAGGAGGCGGCACATCCATCGGACGTGCGGTGCGCACGGAAGGACCGAATGTGTCGTTTTCAGCAGCTCGGTGCGCGCTGAAATGGCGCGTTGGGGGGTCAAAACCACCCGAACGACCTCTGAATGCCACGAAACCGCACGGAAACATCCGTTGCATGAATTGTGAAATGGACGGGTAGAAGACATGTCAATCGAAGGTGCTGTTTGACCGCGGTGTCTAGAAACACGTTTCCGGAGCCATAAAACACCAAAACGGCGTGCGGTGGTCCAATTTAGAGCTAACGTGCTCCGAAAAACCTGAAACCTCACGAGAATGATAGGAATATTATTCCTGAGATGCAGGAGGAGGCGGCACGTCCATCGGACGTGCGGTGCGCGCGACACAACCGAATGCGTTGTTTTTAGCAGCTCAGCGCGCGCTGAAATGGCGCGTTGGGGGGTCAAAACCACCCGAACGACCTTTGAATGCCACGAAACCGCACGACAACATCTTTTTCATGAATTGTTAAATGTTCAGACATACATCACGTCAATCGTAGGTGTCGTTTGACCGCGGTGGCTGGAAACGCGTTTCCAGAGTCATAAAATACCAAAACGGCGTGCGGTGGTTGAATTCGGAGCAAATGTGCTCCGAACGACCTAAAACCGCACAATAACGATAGTAATATTATTCCTGAGATGCATGAGGAGGCGTCACGTCCATCGGACGTGCGGTGCGCGCGGCACGACCGAATGCGTCATTTTCAGCAGCTCGGCGCGCACTGAAATGGCGCGTTGGGGGGTCAAAACCACCAAAACGACCTCCAAATGCCACGATACATCACGACAACATCCGTTGCATGAATTGTGAAATGGTCGGACAGACGACGCATCAATCAAAGGTGTCGTTTGACCGCGGCGACCGGAAACGCGTTTCCGGAGTCATAAAACACCAAAACGGCGTGCGGCGGTCGAATTCGGAGCAAACGTGCTCCGAAAAACCTCAAACCCCACGAGAATGATAGGAATATTATTCCTGAGATGTAGGAGGAGGCATTTTATTATCCATTTAATCCATTAAATTTAAAATACCACCACAGTGAATATTATAAATTACCATCTAATGTCCTCAGACACATAAACTCCAACCCTCCGGTAACGAGTATCGAACAAACACTACCAGAAAAGGGGGCATTGAAGCCCCCCCAGCATCGGGCGACCGCCATTGGCAGTCGCTATAGATATCTAATAGCGACCGCCAATGGCGGTCGCTGGCCTTGATAAAAAATTCCAATCGTTTTTGTGCCCCCCCTGTGCCCCCCTCTCGATCGAACCCTGCTCCCCGTCTCTCCCCCCCCTGACGCCGCCCTCCCCCCCTCCTACCGGCCTCCCCCCCCCCCCCCCGACGCCGCCCTCCCCCCCCCCCCCCCCCCCCCGCCTCCCCGCCTCCCCCGCCGCCCGACCTCCCCCGCCACCCAGCCTCCCCCGCCGCACGCCCTCCGCCCTCCGGAGTCCGCCATCCGGCCTCCGCCCCCTCAGCCCTCCCCCCACCCCGGACGGCTCTGGCACCCCGGACAGCCCCCCCCCCCCCCGACCACGGACAGCCCCCCCCCCCCCTCGTTTCCCGTCCCCCGTCCCCTCACCGCCTCCTCTCCTCCAGCTCCCCACCGCCGCCGCCGCCCGTCCCCTCCCTTGCTGCACCGCCGTTGGCTCCAGCTCCCCTTCGTTGCCTCCTCTCTCTCGCGGCACCGCCTTCGGCTCCCCTCCCTTTCAGGTTTGTAGCTCAATCAGGTAACATGGGCTTTTAGTTACATTATTATTTTATCAATGGTTCATAAAAAAATGATTAATATTTATTTTAAATATAGTTGATTTGAAAAATGTAAATGTAATAAGTATTGTTTAAATGTTTGTTATACAGATATAATTATTGATAAGAGTTGGATTGATCTTTCAAATCGAACATCTAGAGAATATTTCAATGGAATTATGCAGTTTATTGACTTCACGAGAGGATTTTAAAGTGACTATATTAGTTGTCCATGTAGAAAATGTGCTAACAGATATCAATTCACATGAGATACTGTGAGGGAGCACCTTATCTTTAATGGATTTCTGAAAAGTTATAAGAGTTGGACTCATCATGGAGAAGAATATGTTCGTTGTCAAAATACAGATGCAGCTCAGATGGATGTTGATGCAAGGATGACTGATCCAATGCATGAAATGCTTACTGAAATGGTACGTGGGTTTGATCCTGAAGGCATTGACATCCAGAATCTTGAGACCGGTGAGATAAATCTTCACTCTGGTGCAGATCGTGATTCGAGGTGGTTTTATGAAGCACTTGATGATGCAAAAACAGAATTATATCTTGGATGTACTTCTTACAATAAACTGTCGTTTATCGTGGAGATGTTGAATTTGAAGACTTTGAATAATTGGTCAGACACATCATTCGACATGCTTTTGGTTTTATTAAAAAAAGTTCTTCCTGTCAATGCTAAGATTCCTGAGTCGTATTACTATGCTCGTAAGTTGACAGAGAACTTAGGTTTTACATATGAGACCATAGATGCATGTGCAAACAACTGTATGTTGTTTAGAAAAGAAACTGCCCATTTGGATATTTGTACGGTTTGTGGTGCATCCAGGTGGAAAGAGAACAGGGGAAATAATACTCATCAAAGTTAGATTGTGATACAGGGGAAACCGATTTCCGTAAAGAAAATGCGTTACTTTCCCCTTAAACCGAGGTTGAAAAGATTTTTTATGTCATATAAAGTTTCTAATTTAATGAGATGGCATGCAGAAAGAGTTCATGAAAGTGATATGTTAACCCATCCGACAGACTCTCATGCATGGAAGGATTTTGATAAGAGACATCCCGACTTTCCTAAACATGTTTTTAATGTCCGATTGGGATTGGAAGCAGAAGGTTTCAATCCATTCAAGTCTATTGTTGGTGCAACTCATAGCACATGGCCCGTGGTGTTGGTTCCATATAATCTTCCTCTGTGGCTTTGTATGAAGCAACAATTTATATTACTTTCCACTCTTATTGATGGACCTAAAAGTCCAGAGGATAAGATTGATGTTTACCTTCAGCCATTGATTGATGAGTTGAATGAATTTTGGGGCAATGGTGTGATGACTTATGACTGCGAAATGAATGAAATGTTTAAACTGCATGCTGCTTTATTATGGACAATCAATGACTTCCCAGCTTATGCAAATTTATCAGGCTGGAGTACGAAAGGGTAATTTTCTTTCCCTTGTTGCAATAAAAGTAAAAAATCTATATAGCATAAACATTCCAAAAAATGGGCATACATGGGTCACAGGCGTTTTCTCCCTCCTCAGCACAGATTCAGAAAGGACAGAGTGTCATTTGATGGTTCTAGAGAGTTCAGCCCAGCACCAAAGATCATGACAGGAGTTGAAATGTTAT
This sequence comes from Viscum album, assembly GCA_963277665.1. Lineage (NCBI taxonomy): Eukaryota > Viridiplantae > Streptophyta > Magnoliopsida > Santalales > Viscaceae > Viscum > Viscum album. The sequence continues at coordinate 578,006,713 of OY728164.1, forward strand.
CACAGATTAAGGAAGAAAACATCCACACGGTATATGAAATTCAGGATTTGGTGGCTCCGCCAGTACGTAATATACGTGCTATGGGTAGGCAGCGCAGTCACAATTGGAAAAAGAAATGTATTTTTTATAGTCTTCCATATTGGAAAACTAACATGTTGAGGCATAATTTGGATGTCATGCACATTGAAAAAAATGTTTTTGATAACATATTGTGGACCATTTTAGGTGTCAGTGGAAAATCAAAGGACCATGTTAATGCACGCCGTGATTTGGAAGAAATGGGTTTAAGGAAAGAGTTTCATTTACATTTAGCTGAGGGAAACAAGGCATATATGCCTCTGCATAGTATACGATGACTACAGAGGAGAAAGAGACATTTCTTTCCATTTTGAAGATGGTCAAGGTGCATGATGGTTATTCTTCTAATATTTCAAAGTGTATGAATCTGATGAGCAAGACATTGCAAGGGTTGAAATGTCATGACAATCACATATTACTTCAGCAGTTGATTCCAATCGCAATTTTTGATTGTTTATCCCCCAATGTTGTTTAGCCCTTGATTGAGATGATTAATTTTTTTAGACAGCTTTGTTTAAGAAATCAACAAATGAGTGATTTAAAAAGTTTGCAGGACCGAATTGTACTTACGCTTTGTCACTTTGAGAAACTCCCCCCCTCATTTTTCGATGTTATGGTCCACTTGACAGTGCACCTAACTGATGAAGTAATGGCTGCCGGTCTAGTGCAATTCAGGTGGATGTATCCTATTGAACGATATTTGAGTACATTGAAAAGATTTGTACGCAACAGAGCTTGTCCAGAGGCATCAATAGCCAATGGTTATTTGATGGATGAGTGTACTACCTTTTGTGCAGAATATCTTATGGATGTTGAAACAAAATTAGATAAGCCATCTCGGATTCATGATGGTCCAGTTGGAGAAGGAACCACATTTGATATGGACAACATCGAGTGGATACAATCAAATCGATATATCTTGTTCAATACTCCATCAGTTGCACCATTAATGAAGTAAGTATCTTATCAATGTGCTTGTATAAATTTTACATGTTTTGTTTTCATAAGATGATCTTTTAATCATCGCGTTATCATTTGCAGGAAACACAGTAATGAGATAAAATAAGAGATGCATCATGCGACTGAGTTACAAATTCAACAATCTCATTATGCATCATTTCATTATTGGTTCTAGGATTATGTGTGTATAAATTGATTTTCATCATGATTGAAGTATTATACTAATTCTTTCTGCATATATCAGTATTGATTTTTATAAATTATGTAGGTTCGTAAGATAAGGGAGTTAGGGGACCCCACGCTACCTGAAGTATTTATCCAACTGGATGAGGGTCCACCTATAACTGCTCGTCATTATAAATCTATTGATGCTAATGGTTTTCGATTTCGCATTAAATATGTTGACGACAAATGAGCAACACAAAATAGTGGCATCGTTTGTCCCTTTGTCAATTATGGTTATTACTATGGTCATTTGATAGACATCATTGAAGTTGTATACACACACGGTTTGAAGTACATATTGTTAAAGTTTAATTGGGTTGATCCAGTGCGTGGAGGTAAAGTCGATCAATATCAGTTTTCATTGGTGAATTTTAACTATATGTTATACAGAAATAATGAACGAGTTGAGAATGAACCTTTCATTTTGACATCACAAGTGGAACAAGTATTCTTCGTTACTTTGCCTTCAGATCCAAGTTGGCAAGTTGCTGTCAAAATGTCTCGGCGATGAGTGTTTTTATTTGAAGAAGATGAACCCGAGACTGTTCCGTTTGTTTACCAACAACTTGATCAAAATACCGTAGTTCAACGTGAAGAAGATATTTATTGGGTCAGAGCGGTTCTTGAAGGAGAAACGGTCGATTTGCATGCATAATGAAAGGTATAATTGTTTTCCCGCTATTCAGTAGAATGTCCTAGGATATCATAAATTATCTAATCATTTTATAAATATTTATATGTTTTAATCCTCACTTTTGTAAGTTAATTGAATCATAAATATTTATGTTGTTTTTACTCTTGATTTATTGATGTTATGGTCGGTGTATCATCCCTTTGAGGTATTCGTCATCTGATTCATGTGCTTCTTGAATTTTTATTAGTTTTATCTGAAATTTGGCTATGCATTGACTGGATTTGTACATAATTTGTATATCTTTTTTGGTAACTTTCTGATTTTTTAAAATTCATTCACAACTAATTATTCAATCCATTTTTTGTTTGATTAACAGTTGTACAAGTTTGATTTTTTAAGAACAATACAATTTATCTTTTAAACACTTTGGACTCATTACTGATGTTTTCTTTGACTGCAGAATGTTAGGGGAAGAGGCAGAAGATCCACATCATCCATCTGAGGCATCTACGTCTCAGGGTCGAGGTATGTTTGAATGTCATTGTCTATATTTTTTATTTAATTAACATACATATATATATATAACATTTGTCAATTTATATATAAAATTGTTTTCAACAGGATCAGACTCGGCTGCTTCTTCCTCTCGCAGGAGAGGCCCTGGTCGTGGCATATTATCATGGAATTCCGACACGACGATTGATGTTTCATTTGATGAGGTTTTTCATCCTATGGGACCGAATGCCCCGACATTTATTCATAAGCTGGGTCATATCATACGTGACCCACATCGATTTCCATTGACCACGCGTGACTGGGCTTCTATCCCTCAGGACACATTAGATCGTCTATGGAGGGAGGTTCAGGTAAGAAAATAATTTTACATTATTTTCTATGTATAAAGAATACTAATATGTTTGATTACTTTCTTTATAGAAAAATTTGAAATTATGCCCTGAAGAGTTTCGGCCCGTGTGTATGAGGAAATGCCGTAAGATGTGGAAAGATTATAAAGGCAAAGTGAAGAGGGGCCACTGGGTACCAAATGTGGGTGCCCTAGAAATTTTGGAAAAAGTCCTGAGAGGTGTCCTCCCGGCTCAGTGGAGTGACTAGGTTGCATATTGGTCTACTGAGGGTGTTGTGGTTTGTATATTAATTATTTTGGGGTATATATATTTTCAAGAATATGTGATTTGTATTAAATTTGAATGAATTGAATGTAGGAGGTGTCAACACGCCATTCTGAGAATCGAGCATTGCAGGGACCACCTCACAGGCTCGGGACTCATCACATGTCTCAGATCCGACATGAGGTATAGATTATTCATTTTTTAATTTTTTAATTAATATGGTTTTGTGTTTATATTCTTTTAATATACAGTTGCAAGAGCAAGGTTCAGCAAATGATAAAATGTCGGTGTGGATGAGGACTCGTGATCGCAATGATCCAGAGGTTGCAGCATTGATAGTAAGTGTCTGTAAATACCAATAATTACATAAATCTATATATTAACATGTATATATTTATATATATTTAAATATTTCACAGGCTCAATTTGAAGCTGAGTTAGAACATCTGCCAGAGGACCAGCGACAGTTTCCCATCTGACGGGATGAGATCTTTCATCGCATTATCGGTTAGGATGGGCATGGGTATAGTTTGACCTATGGAGCAGGGATTCTTCGTTCTGTAGTGTCACGCACTGCGGTTGTCGGTCCTGCTGTTGCTCATATGACACAGCAGATGTTAGATTTTGAGGCATGGCTGCGTGCTTTCGAGGAGGCAAATGCGCAATTGACAGCTGATGTTAAAGCACTGCGGGAATATGTGCGTCGAGCTGATGGTGCATGGGATCATATGACGCAGGTATATACTGTATTTATTTATTTAATTTAAATTATTTTTGTTATTAAAATATTTATAATGTTTATTTGTTGTAGGCCCCTGGCCCACCAGACAGAGGTAACAGTGATGACAACGCGTGACACATCATATATTCACGAGATATGTTTTTTGTTTTTACTAGTGGGGTTGACATTGATGTACTGTATTTATTCATTTAATTTAAATTTGAAGGTTGTGTACTTATAATTTCTTTCTTTTCTTGTTTATTATATGATAGCTAATATTATCTAAGGTGTGCATTTAAAAACTCTAACCCCCCGCACCCCCGTACAACACCCCCGCACCCCCGAACAGCCCCCCGCACAACCGTACAAACCCCCACCCCTCGTACAGCCCCCCACACCCCCGTACAGCCCCCCGCACCCCCGTACAGCCCCCTGCACCCCCGTAAAGCCCCCCACTCCCTCGTACATCCCCTCGCACCCCCGTACAGCCCCCCCCCCCCCCCCGGCACCCCCGTACAGCCACCTGCACCCCCGTACAACCCCCCCGCACCACCGTACAGCCCCCCGCACCCCCTTACAGCCCCCCCCCCCCCCCCCCGCACCCCCGTACAGCCCCCCCGCACCCTCGTACAGCCCCCCGCACCCCCGTACAGCCCCCTCGGCACCCCCGTACAGCCCCCTGCACCCCCAGACAGCCCCCACACACCCCCGTACAGCCCCCTCGCACCCCCGTACAGCCCCCCCACCCCCGTAGAGCCCCCCCGGGCACCCCCGCACCCCCGGACAGCCCCCCGCACCCCCGTACAGCCCCCCGCACCGCCGTACAGCCCCCACCCCCCCCCCCCGGCACCCCCGTATAGCCCCCCGCACCCCCGGACAACCCCCCCGCACCCCCTTACACCCCCCCGCACCCCCGTACAGCCCACCGCACCCCAGTACACCCCCCCTGTACAGCCCCCCGACACACCTGTACAGCTCCCTGCACCCCCGGACAGCCCCCCCCCCACACACCCCCGTACAGCCCCCCCGAACCACCGTACAACCCCCCGTACCCCCGTACACCCCCCTCCCCCCTACAGCCCCCCCCCCCCCCCCCCGCACACCCGAACAGCTCCCCGCACCCCTACACCACCCGAACGACCTCCGAATGCCACGAAACCGTAAGACAACATCCAGTGCGTAAATTGTGAAATGGTCGGCTAGACGGCACGTCATTCGGAGGTGCCATTTGACCGCGGCGGCCGGAAACGCGTTTTCGGCGCCATAAAACACCAAAACGGCGTGTGGCGATCCAATTCGGAGAAAACGTGCTCCGAACGAACTGAAACCACACGAGAGCGATAGAAATATTATTACTGAGATGCAGGAGAAGGCGGCACATCCATCGGATGTGCGGTGCACGCGGCACGACCGAATGTGTCGTTTTCAGCTGCGTGGCGCGGGCAGAAATTGCACGTCGGGGGTTCAAAACCACCCGAATGACCTCTGAATGCCACGAAACCGTACGACAACAGCCGGTGTGTGAATTTTGAAATGGTCGGCCAGACGACATGTCATTCGGAGGTGCCGTTTGACAGCGGCGTCCGGATACGCGTTTCTGGCACCAGAAAACACCAAAACGGCGTGCGGTGGTCCAATTCGGAGAAAACGTTCTCTGAACGACCTGAAACCGCACGAGAACGATAGAAATATTATTCCTGAGATGCAGGAGGTGGCGGAACATCCATCGGACGTGTGGTCCATGCGGCACGACCGAATGTGTCGTTTTCAGCAGCGCGGCGCGCACTGAAATGCCGTGTTGGGTGGTCAAAACCACCCGAACGACCTCTGAATGCCACGAAACCATATGACAATAGCCGGTGCGGGAATTGTGAAATGGTCGGCCAGACGGCACATCCTTCGAATGTGTCGTTTGACCGCGGCGGCCGGATACGCGTTTCGGGCCCAAAAAAACACCAAAACAGCGTGCGGCGGTCCAATTCAGAGAATGCGTGCTCCGAACGAATTGAAACCGCACGAGAACGATAGAAATGTTATTCCTGATATGAAGGAGGAGGCGGCACGTGCGGCACATCCATCGGACGTGTGGTGCGCGCGACACGACCGAATGTGTCGTTTTCAGCAGCGCGGCGCGTGCTGAAATTCCGCGTTGGGTGGTCAACTCCACCCGAACGATGTGTCAATGCCACGAAACCGTACGACAACAGCCGGTGCATGAATTCTGAAATGGTCGGCCAGACGGCATGTCATTCGGAGGTTCTGTTTGACCGCGGCGTCCGGAAATGCGTTTCCGGCGCCAAAAAACACCAAAACGGCGTGCGGCGGTTCAATTCGGGGGAAACGTGCTCCGAACGACCTGAAACCAAATGAGAACGATAGAAATATTATTCCTGAGATGCAGGGGGAGGCGGCACATCCATCATACGCGCAGTGTGTGCAGCACGTCCAAATGTGTTGTTTTCAGCAGCTCGGCGCGTGCTGAAATGGCATGTTGGGGGGTCAAAACCACCCGAACGACCTCCAAATGTCACGAAACCGCATGACACCATCCGTTGCGTGAATTGTGAAATGGTCGGGCATACGACATGTCAATCAGAGGTGCCGTTTGACTGTGGTGGCCGAAAACGTGTTTCTTGAGTCATAAAACACCAAAACGGTGTGCGACGGACGAATTCGGAGCAAACGTGCTCCGAACGACCTAAAACTGCATGAGAACGATAGGAATATTATTTCTGAGATTCAGGAGGAGGCGGAACGTCCATCGGACGTGCGTTGCGCGCGGCACGACCAATGCGTCGTTTTCAGCAGCTCGGAGCGCGCTGAAATGGCGCGTTGGGGGGTCAAAACCAAACGAACGACCTCTGAATGCCACGAAACTGCACGAAAACATCCATTGCGTGAATTGTGAAATGGTCAGGTAGACGGAACGTCAATCAGAGGTTCCGTTTCACCGAGGCGGCTGGAAACGCGTTTCTGAAGTCATAAAACACCAAAACGGCGTGCGACGGTCGAATTCGGAGCAAACGTGATCCGAACGACCTGAAACCGCACGAGAACGATAGGAATATTATTCCTGAGATGCACGAGGAGGCAGCACGTCCATCGGACATGCGGTGCACGTGGCACGACCGAATGCGTCGTTTTCAGTAGCTCGACGCTCGCTGAAATGGCGCGTTGGTGGGTCAAAACCACCCGAACGACCTCCGAATGCCACGAAACCACACGACAACATCCGTTGCGTGAATTGTGAAATGGACGGGCAGACGACACGTCAATCAGAGGTTCCGTATGACCGCGGCACCCGAAAACACATTTCTGGAGCCATAAAACATCAAAACGGCATGCGGCGGTCAAATTCAGAGCAAACGTGCTCCGAAAAACCTGAAACTGCACTAGAACGATAGTAATATTATTCTTGAGATGCAGGAGGAGGCGTCACATCCATCAGACGTGCGGTGTGCACGGCACGACTGAATGCGTCGTTTTCAGCAGCTCAGCGCGCGCTAAAATGGCGCGTTGGGGGGTCAAAACCACATGAATGACCTTTGAATGCCACGAAACCGCAGGACAACATCCGTTGCATGAATTGTGAAATGTTCGGATAGACGGAACGTCAATCAGAGGTGTTGTTTGACCGCGGTGGCTGGAAACGCGTTTCTGGAGTCATAAAACACCAAAACGGCGTGCGGCGGTCGAATTTGGAGAAAATGTGCTCTGAAAGACCTGAAACCGCACGAGAATGATAGGAATATTATTCCTGAGATGCAAGAGGATGAGGTACGTCCATCGGACGTGCGGTGCGCGCGGCACGACCGAATGCATCGTTTTCAGTAGCTCGGCGCGCGCTGAAATGGCGCGTTGGGGGGTCAAAACCACCCAAACGACCTCCGAATGCCACAAAACCGCACGACAACATCCGTTGCGTGAATTGTGAAATGGTCGGACATACGGAACATCAATCGTAGATGCCGTTTGACCTCGGTGGCTGGAAACGCGTTCCCAAAGTCATAAAACACCAAAACGGCGTGCAGCGGTCGAATTCCCAGAAAACGTGCTCCGAAAAAACTGAAACCGCACGAGAATGATAGTAATATTATTCCTGAGATGAATGAGGAGGCATCACATCCATCGGACATGCGGTGCGCGCGGCACGACCGAATGCGTCGTTTTCAGCAGCTCGACGCGCGCTGAAATGGCACGTTGGGGGCTCAAAACCACCCGAACGACCTCCGAATGCCACGAAACCATAAGAAAACATCTATTACATGAATTGTGAAATTGTCGGAGAGACGGAATATCAATAGAAGGTTCCGTTTGACCGCGGCGGCCGGAAACGCGTTTCTGGAGTCATAAAACACCATAACGGCGTGCAGCGGTCGAATTCGGAGCAAACGTGCTCCGAAAAACCTGAAATGATAGCATTTCTTAAATCAGGGGATTTAAATTATTATAGCACAATGATTCGATATTATACATATATTGAATATTATATATATTAAAACATTTAAAATATATTATATATATATATTTAAAATATTGTATTTAATAGTATATATGTGAATATTTTTTTAATATATATATATATATATATATATATTTATTTATTTCAGTGGACATTTTTAAAAAAAAAATATTTCACTATAGCGACCGCCATTGGCGGTCGCTATAGGCCTCTAGCAACTAGGCTAAAGCGACCGCCAATGGCGGTCGCTGGGCGGCCGCTAGAGCCCTATAGCGACCGCCATTGGCAGTAACTAATGGTGGTTCTTTTAGTAGTGACAAAAATCTTCCCTTGGGAATAACAAATTTCTCCCTCAGAAGTAGGTAGTGTCGCCCTCAGGCACAGAGTCTATTACCCTCACGCATGGAAGAAGTTTCCCTTAGGCCGAAATAACTACTGCCCACAGGCTAAATAGTGCAGTGCCCACATGCTAATCACAACAACTCCCTCATGTTAATAGGTAACTGGGTCATGCCCAACATGTCAAAATGTAGTAAACAAGAAATTACTCTCAAGGTGATTCTACAATTACTACATTAAAGGCATACCCTCAGGTACTCTGTCCAAATGGCTAAACAGTGGAACACACCCCCGTGGTGGTTCCGAATACAAGAAACGATCCCAAAAAGACTTTTATTATATCAATTTAATCACCTATGAAATTCTAGGAATTAAATATAGAAACGGCCTCAGCCACATGACACCCCAACATGTGTCCGTGGCAAAAAAATGCACCAAACACACGTCAGTTGGAAAACGAAACACCAAGCCACCTACCTTATATTCCACCGGACGATATACCCGAACAACGACTCCAAGAACCACTAAGAACGTCATAGATATGACGAAGAACAAATCCCATTAAAACATAAGTAACATTACCTTGGGAAATAATTGGTGAGAATTGCTTAATGAGAACAAAAGGCTTACCCGCGCGGTTCCAACGAGATCGTCCGAGGCGGAAACCAATTCTAGACGAAAACCCGGTGGATCTTCAAATGTTCGGCCTCCTCCTTTGGCTCCAAAACGGTTCAAATGCCTCCTCTACCAAATGAGGAGGCTACTTCCTATTTTAAGCCGAAAAAACAAAGTACATGACATGTACTTCCATGTACATCGTGTGTACTCCTTTCATTTAACTGTTCCTATGGCGGCTTTCTGCCAGCGCGGCACTATTCGCATGCCAACATGATTACACGGCATGTACTCCTGAGTTCATGGTGTGTACTGCTGCCCAGCTGGCGGTTGCTCCATCGCCTTACTATTTTGGCATGACGACTGACTACACGGCATGTAATGGAATACTACACGGTGTGTAGACGGTTCCTACAGCCTTTGTTTCCGACATGGCTACACTCCCTGTTTACTCATCCCATCATTGCCAAATGTACACGGCATGTGGAAAAAGTACACGGCATGTAGTTTCGAAATTTAGGATTTTTCCCCATTTTCCATATGTTCTCAAAAACCCTTAAGGAAAAGGAAAATGAAGAAGCTCGTACCTCAAAACTATGAACCAGATTCTTACAAACTTCCTCCCTTATAGAAATTCATCCCCGAATTTCCCTTCCAAGGGTGGAGAAGATATAGCCGTGAACATCTCCGACCATTGAGCACGCACGTCGGCCTCCCGCTACCAGGTCTCTTCCTGCACTTGACTATGTTGCCATAGCACCCGTACGAGCGGAACTGACCGGCCTCAGAGAACCGTCGTGCTCCTCTCAACGATACGAATCAGATGCTCCTCAAAGGACATATCAGCCTCCAGCTCAACCTCCTCGGTACCGCTGCGGTAACCGCAACGAATAAGCAACCAACCCGACCCTCTCCAGAATCTCAAATGGTCCCACATACCGCGGTGAATGTTTACCCTGTACACTGATCCGCTTGTGTCCTAGCCTCGACGAAACATGCAAGAAAACATGATCCCCAACCACCAACTACAAAGGTCGTCTATGACGATCAGCATAAGATTTATGACGAGACTGTGTGGTATCCATATGCTTTTGAATCAACTGGACACGCTCAGAAGTCTCCTGCACGAGACGTGGTCGCAGCAAAGCTGCCTCACCAGCCTCTATCCAGCACAAAGGTGACCGACACAGCCTACCGTATAAAGCCTCATATGGTTCCATCTGAATATTATCCTCGAATCTATTATAGGTGAACTCGAATAAGGCTATATGGTTCTCCCAAGAGCCCCCAAAGTCCAAGACTCATGCACGAAGCATGTCCTCTAGCACCTGTATCATACGCTCTAACTGACCATTGGTCTGAGGGAGGTATGCTGTGCTCCGAAGCACTTGTGTACCTAGCACCCTCTAAAAACCCTGCCCAAAATGAGATGTAAGGAAGGCGTCCCTATCTGAAATGATAGAACGAGGGACCCCATGAAGATGTATGATATCTCGGATATAAAACCTTCCGAGCTTGTCAACACTGAAGGTCTCCTTGATCGGCCAAAAGTGAGATACCTTTGTGTGTCTCTCCACAATAACCCAGACAGAATCATTGCCACGTGGTGACCTCAGCAACCTAGTCACGAAATCCATCTCGACATCATCCCATTTCCACTCCGGAATGGGTAACTGCTGTAACAGTCCGACTAGTCTCTGATGCTCCACCTTCACCTGCTGACAGGTGGAACACCTTGTAACAAAACCAGCTACATCTCTCTTCATACCCGGCCACTAGTACTGACGTCTCAAGTCATGGTACATCTTGGTAACCCCTTTATGAACTTCCCAAGATGAAGCATGAAACACTTGCATCAGCTCCTCACGTATATCCCCTGGAACCCATACTCGTCCATGGAAATGGAAAACCTCATCATTGCCTATCGTCCAACCAGGAGGAGGGTCCTTACTTGCCACCAACTCCCGTAGAACTAGGCCTTCTGAATCAGATAGCTGTCTCATCCTCACACTATCCAGGAGGGTAGAAGTCACAGCTAAAGATGAAAGATAAGTTTTCCCCTGACTGTCGTGCACCTCTAGATGCATCTCAGAGAGCAAGGACATGAGATCCCACTCACCACTGGCCTCCTACACTTCCAGTATCTATGTCTTCCTTCTCAGTGCATTAGCTACTACATTACCTTTACCAGGTGTATAGGCAAGCTCAAAATCGAAGGACTGTAGGTGTTTAACCCACCTCCTCGGCCTCAGATTCAAGTCACGATGAGTAAAGATATAATTGAGGATTTTGTGGTCTGTGAAAACCACAAAATGCTCCCCCAATAGATAATGTCCAACAACAGAACACATGTACAACTACAGCTAACTTGAGATCAAGAGTCGGGTAATTCCTCTCATGTGGCCACTACTGCCGAGAGTCGTACTACACAACTCGGCCTCCCTACATCAACACTGCTCCCAGCCCAATACCCGATGCATCACATTAAACTGTATAGATCTTCCATGGCTCTGAGAGTATCAGAATCGGTGCAGATGTAAACCTTCCCTTCAGGTCCAGAAAAGATTCCTCACAAGCTTTCGACCAAACGAACCTCGCACCCTTCTTAGTGAGACATGTAAATAATGCTGCTAAGTGGGAGAAGTCATGTATGACACGTCTGTAGTAACCAGCAATACCAAAGAAACATTGTATCTCAAACACATTCTTAGGCTGCTCCCAGGAAACTACCTCTCTCACCTTCTCTAGGTCTACAGAAACTCCTGCCTCAGAGATGATATGTCCCAGGAAGTGAATCTGGTCCATCCAAAAGTGGCACATTGAGAGTTTATCATATAGCCGATGCTCCCTCAGTGAACTCAATACGATCTCAAGATGGGTGGCATGGTCGTGTTGAGTGTGACAGTACACCAAGATGTCATCCATTAATACTACCACAAAATAATCATGTTATGGATGGAACGCACGATTCATTAGAGCCATGAAAACTATTGGCGTGTTCGTGAGTACGAACAGAAAAACTGTATACTCATATATACCATACCAACTCCTGAAAGTTGTGAGAGGTATATCAGATGGTCTCACATGCAGCTGATGATATATTGATCTCAGGTCAATCTTCAAGAACACTCGTGCTCCATGAAGCTGATCAAAAAGATAATCAATCCTCGGTAATGGATATCAGTTCTTAACCATCAACTGGTTCAACATCCTATAATCCACACAATGTCTTAGGGTACCGTCTGACTTCTTCGCAAAAAGGACTGGAAAACCCCGAGGAGAAGTACTGGGTCAGATAAATCCGTTTTCTTAAAACTCCTCCAACTACCTCTTGAACTCTTTCAACTCAGGTGTAGCCATCCTATATGGAAGAATGGACACCGGTGCTGCTCATGACATAAGTTCAATGGAGAAATCCACCTCTCTCTCCTGAGGTAGACCCGAAAAGTCGTTCGGGAAGACATCCCTGAAACGATCAACAACAAGAGGGAAATCCGCCTGAAAAGTCCCCTGGTCATCCAGATATAAGATTGAAATATGGTCTGTGACTCCACCTCGCCCACGATTCTCTGGTCCAGCACGACTCGCCTGGACATCCCATTCTCCCATGTATATAAACTCTCTGCCCACTGGTGACGTGAAACTCACCCTACGACGATAGAAATCTACAATGTCCCAAAAGGGAACCAAATAGTCCATCCCGAGAAGGACGTCATAGCTTATCATCTATAAGACATAGAGGTCCCAAAGGAAGTGACACCCACCAAACTCAAGGGGTAACCCCTTGCACTGACGCACACCAGCCGTTCTAGTCCCCAACGGAGTGTCTAGCATCATGATATCAGAAGAAGGAGAAACACTGAGCCCAAACCTCTCTACAATGGGTACGGATATAAAAATATGTGTAGAACCCGTATAAAAAAGTAGTGAAGTCAAGACAAAAGCTAATAGAATAGTACCTCTGACTATAGAAGGTCCGAGATCCTTCTCATGATGGGTCTATTGCACCACATATGTCTGCCCATTACCGCATCCCTAGGACATAGCCTGGCTACCATAGGACATAGCCTGAGTTGTCTCGCCCTGCTGCCTCTGAGATCCTGTGGTCTGGCTACCACGACCATGACCACCATCTTTGCCTACACGCCCTGACGTAATCTAGTTCCCTGACTGGTAAGAAGCCACTGGTCCTGCTCCCGCATGCGGAGTCTCCACAAAACACCTCTCACTAGCCACTGGTAGAAATTCCCTTCAAAAGCATTGTAGATGACCCATCCTACCGCAAGCTCAGTACTCAACTGGGTCTCGTGGAATCTGTGGACTCTTGTGCCCCTTTCTACCACACTGGTATCACATAACCTGGCCACCTGAAGCATTCTTCTAACTGGTACTGCCGCCCTGAGAGAAGTCCGCATATCTCTTCCTCTTGCCAGAAGAGATAGTACTAGTAACTGGTGTTGAACCGCCCTGGCCCAAACCAATAGATTCTTGAAGGTTCCTCAATATGATCAACGCTTGGTTCACTATAGCATGAGCAATAGGCAACCTGAAGACATTCACCAGTGCTCAGATGTCATACCAAAGGCCATCCTTAAAATTTCTGGCCCTCAACGTCTCATCACCCACCAGCACTGGTGCAATGCGCTGAAGCGCAGTAAAACGAGCAGAATAATACATCACTAACATAGAGACCAACTACATATTCATGAACTCTCGATCTCTTTATGACCTCATCATCTCCGGCAAGAAAAAGTAATAGAAGAATGCCTGAATGTCTTCCCACGCCATGTCCCTGTGATGCTCTGACTGGGTGGTAACATCCCACAACCTCATGGCGGAATCACGCAGCAAGTATATCACAAGCTTGACCATCCACACTGGAGGTGTCTCAAGATGCTTGAAAATAGTCTGCATCGACCCCAACCAAGACTCCACACCCTGTGGTCCGCCATCCAATGAGAACGTAGGAAGATGGTGCTACTGGAAGATATGAGTATGCTCATACATAGATGTGGCAGCCTGCGATGCTCCTTGAAAGGTCTGCATGAACAGCAATAAGTCTTCACGGAACTACGCCTCCACGCCTGTGTCCGGTATAGCAGCTGATTCTGCATCCGGGTCTGCTGGATGATCAACTGCTAGCCGATGGCCAACCATCTCTGTAGTATTCTTGTTGTCGCTCTCCTGGCGAACAACTTGCGTCCATCTAGGCGGCATGACACTACAAGGTCAAAAGCATGCCTTAGATTCAAGATTATTAAGTCTGAAACGATGAAACCCCAAAGGGAACAAGAAGAAGATGAGGGTATTTCAAAATTTACAAAACAAGACTACACAACGTGTATACTGACTACATGGTGTGTACTTGACTTCCCTTCCCCTACCCAGTTCCTTTGACATGGCTAAGCCACATGGCTCCCATTAAACAAAAACTACACGACATGTATAGTATCTAAATGACGTGATGGTGTTATTTTCCAACTGCATGTGGAATCTGTGACATGGCTGACTACTCGGCTTGACACTACATGGCATGTTACACCCGCACACGTTGTGTACACCACACTGATTCCCCCGTCACACAGCTATGTCCACACAGTCTTTCCTCGTACAAGACTACACAACGTGCCCCCAAAGGTACACAGAGTGTTCAAGGAACGATGACATCGACCCGTGTTGTTAGTTACCTGACCGAGTCCCCAGGCCACAATACACGGCGTGTTCATCATTGACACGACGTGTTCTGTACAAGAATTCGCCGACCCGTGTTGTTAGTTTGCATGACCGGACTCTGGGTCTACACTACACGGCGTGTATATAAGGTACACAGTGTGTTTTACCCATGAACTTACCTAACCCGTGTCCCCTCCCACACTGTTTGTGACACGAGAAGAGACTACACGACGTGTACTCAGAGTACACAGTGTGTACTTAACATGTTCAGTTTTTATTCCCGAACAGATGGCCATACACGGCGTGTTTAAAATACAACATGTTGTTTATACTGGTTTTCTGGACAGTATGCCTCAAAAACATCCCCGGAACCCAGAAAAAACTGAAAACAACACCTACGTGTCAAATTCTTGCCCGTGGGGGCCCATTCTCCCATGAATCAATGTTTGACTTTTTATCTGTGTTATTACTAATAAACAGTCAATGATCCACAAAATTCCAGTCAATGGGGGCCCATAATCCTAAAAACCGAAAGTTGGAATCCATTCTATAAACAGGCTTACACAAAATACTCTATCAAAAAATAGGTATTTATCAAGCTGCTCTCACAATAGCATGCTTTTCTATCACAACTACTATCACAACAACATTCAATTCTAATGCACCTAAATGGAATTGAACTATGCATGGCATGTGATTTCTAGCATGTGCCTAAATGATGCATGAGATGGCATACCCACATCTCATCAGGTTGCAACTAAATAGAACCCACTGATAAAATATAAACATCACAATACAAGTGCATCACCCAATGGTGAAATGATATCAACTGTAAATTGAAAAATCAGTAAAATTGCAATACGAGGTAAATTGGATTTTCCCTATACATGGGTTTTCTACGCCTGGGCACAACTTATTACCAACTACCGTTCTCGTCCTATCCCTGAATAAGGCTCCAAATAGTATGTCAAAGAAAATAACTCCTCTGATACCACTTTGTAACGTCCCAGGCCCGTGTGCCACTCAACGGGTGCCCCGAACCGGGTTCGCCACGTGACCTCAATCGCAGTTCCCCAAATGCCAGAGGCTACCGACTAGTAGTGTGGCCCAGGTATGATAGTGGGGAAACTATGCCCTCATTTGTCAAAGTGTAGCATAGCCAAATACGAAATAAAACATAAAACGAACAATAGAAGCAGTAAAAAATACACAACTGAAATAAACAACTGCATTGGATACAACCAACTATATATAAACAATGATGCTACATGTCTCATGTTCTATGAAAATATCCAGAAATTCTTATACATCAAAACAGTACAACAAAAGCAGAGTACAACAATACAAAGAAAAACAGCTGGCAATGGCATCACGAGCCCCATCTCGGTCCCATGCCCTCCTACTCCTCAACAACAATCATGTACCTGTATAAGGACTCTTGCCCCTATCCACACCTGCTGAAACGTAATCTATTTGGGTCGAAAAGCATGAACCAAATAGGGTGTAAGAAACAAATTCCCAGTAGGCACCCACCAAAGGCCCATGCCCAACTGCGTGTAAGCATGCAACGACAGTGTGCAGTAGTAAAATACAATAAAGTAAGAAGTACTCAAACGTAACTAATTACCTGTTATATTTCCATTTTATTATCCATTTTATCCAATAAATTTAAAATAACACCACCGTGAATATTCTAAATAAACAGCTAATGTCCTCAAACACATAAACTCCTACCCTCAGGTAACGAGTATCGAACACAACAATCTTCCCTCAGGCATAACAGAGTTTTCCCTCTTGCGTAGGTAGTTTCACCCTCAGGCATAGAGTCTATTTCCCTCAGGAAAGGATGAAGTTTCCCTCAAGCTGAAATAACTACTGCCCACAGGCTAAATAGTGTAGTGCCTACAGGCTAATCACAACAACGCCCTCAATATAACAGGTAACCGGGCCATGTCCAACATGTTAAAATACTGTAAACAAGCAATTCCTCTCAAGGAAATTCTACAATTACTACATTAAAGGCATACCCTTGGGTACTCTGGCCAAACGGCTAAACAGTGGAACACACCCTCGAGGTGGTTTCGGATCCACGAAACGATCCCAACCATCTTTTTATTATCACAATTTAATCACCTATGCAATTCTAGGCATTAAATATACCAATGAACTTATCCACACGACACCCAAACATGGGTTCGTGGGACAAAAACGCACAAAAAACATGGCAGTTGGAAAACTAAACACCAAGACACCTACCTTATACGCCAACGAACGATATACCCGAACGCAGACTACAGAAACGACTAAGAACGGCGTAGATCTGACGAAGAACAAAACCCATTCAAACACAAATAACATTCCCTCAGGAAATAATTGGTAAGAATGGCTTAAGGAGAAGAAAGGGATTACCCACTCTGTTCCAACGAGATTGTCCGAGGTGGAAACCGATTCCAGACGAACACCCGATGTATCGTCAAAGGTTCGACCTCCTCCATTGGCTCCAAAACGGATCAAATACATCCTCTTCCAAATAATGAGGCTACTTCCTGTTTTATGCCGAAAAAACAAAGTACACGGCTTGTACTTACAAGTAAACGGTGTGTACTCCTTTCATTTAACTGCTCTTCTGGAGGGATTCCTCCAGTGCGGCACTGTTCTCCTGCCGACATGATTACACGACATGTACTCTGAGTACACGGTGTGTACTGCCGCCCAGATGGTGGCTGCTCCACCGCCTTACAATTTTGGCCTGCCGATTGACTACATGGATTGTAAAGGACCACTACACGGCATGTAGTCGGTTCCTACACCCTTTTTTCCGACATGGCTACACGCCCTGTGTACTCATCCCAACAAGGCCAAAAGTACACGGCACGTGGATAAAGTACACGACGTGTAGTTCCAAAATTTAGGATTTTTACCCATTTTCCATATGTTCTCAAAAACACTTAAGGAAAAGAAAAATGAAGAAGCTCGTACCTCCAAACTAAGAACCGGGTTCTAACAAATCTCACTCACGAGATATAATGGTGATCATCCCTTTTTATTAGTTCTATCAGGCTCACATGTTTAGTATAAATAATTTCAATGTACTATTCAATGATAATTCATATATAATCCTTCACCATCAATCATAAAAAAATTATTATTAATTTGTTACATGATTCACCCATGAAAAAATGTGATCCATGACAATATCCTAATCTTTAAAGTTAAAAAATATTAATTGTATCAGTAACATGTATTCAAAATGTACTACATGTGAAGTCTTGATTTTCTCTCCTTGATGAATAAAATATCCTTAAAATACCAGTAAAACCATTCGAGAGGAAAATAAAATTATCAGTTTGAAAATATCATTTAAAAATAAAAAACAAAAATAATTTGAGAATAATTATCTCTCAAAAAAATATTTAACATATTTATAAATGAATTGTTATTTAAAATACATTAAATAATGGTAGTAATATGCATTTATTTTATATATGATTAAATAAACAATATTTTTAATCATATTTTAAAGGGAGTCAAATATGAGCCTTTTTTAAATAGTTAATAAATTTATATTTTTAAAAAATGAATTAAAATAAATAAAATGACCATTTTAATAATATATATGGAAAATTTAATGATATAAAAACTATTTTTAAAAAATATTTTTATTAATAATTTATATTTATGGGAATAAATCCTTGTATAAAAAAGGTACCAGATTGGAATCAATTACAAACTTATTTCATGATTTTTTATTAATCATCAAATGAGTAAATTAAAACAAAACATGTTAACAAAAAATATATCTACATGAGAATTAAGGATATTGGTTAAAAAATTGTCATATTAACCATAGAAATCCCAGAATGAATGGATATTACTTCATAAAACATATTTGAGAAATTAAATATCATTAAAAAGAGTAAATTTATTATATAAAATATAAAAGGGTCAGTATGAAAACCACTTAAAATGTGATTTGTGTGTAACATGAAAAAATATACCAAAGGGGCTAATTTCAGATGATAATCCCTAACAATGATCATAAAATTGAAGAGAAAATTAATCAATGAATAGATTTTGTGTATAAAATATGACCCAAAATAATACAATTTTAAATCGTAAATATTTTAATAAAAACTCATCATACATTTAATCATAGTATATCAATGATAATTTTTATGTAATATAAATAAATGAAATAAAATTGAGTTATGAATGTAAATACCTAGAAATTTCAAAGAAATTATTTTTTCTAAATCTTGTTGAAATTTTACGAGTCTGATGTTTCTTAAGGTGCCTAATTCCTAGGGTCGATGTGCCCGGAATCAATTTCTGAAGTTTTGTTCTGGTATGTTCATTGAACATACGTGAATATTTTTCTATATTTTGTACCGGTGCATGAAATTGAAATCTTAGGACACCGATAAACTTGCAGCCTTGTTATTCGTCTATGGGGACCCTTACCGCTGTTGCATTTGGATGGGAGGAGAAGTTTTATTTTGGGGTTTCTTAAGAATTTAAATAATTTGTTGTGTTACACAAATTATATTATGTGGTGGTTCTTTCCTCCAAAGGGATGTTTGAGGTGGGTCCCACACCCCACATAACTTCCCTTGGGGGATCTAACTAAGGGTGGGGCCCACACAAGCCCCTAACATTTCAACTCCTTCCAAAACTACCTTAATCCTTGTTTTAACCTATGGACTTCCACATAAATGTGGATCCTGTCCATCTCCCTCCAATTAATGTTTCCCACACAATGACTTAGTTTATTCAATTGTCATTTTGAAGTAATTTGAAATACATGGAAATGTTATATTATGGGAGGGCCTTATTGTTATATTGTCCTGGAAAATAATAGTGGGGGAAATTTGGGAAAACTAAGGAGAGGAGGAGGTTTTCTAATCCAGTGTGGAACAAGAAGAAGATGAAGAACGAAGTTCTCTCCACAAAGAACATCATATTTTATTCTTCCTCTGCAGCAAGGGAGAAGACACCGCTCACGAGAAGCATTACCTATGTCAACGACTCTTCCTCCAATGATGACGGGAGACACCATTCTTCCGTGATGCCTGACTACCGCGATGCTCGTCTTCTATGGATCGGTGATGTGCGATGTCAATTGCAAGGTAGGTGTTTGTGATTAATTTTATTGGATTAAATTTAAACACATTATTCTTTGATGAATGCCCTGGTGTGACTATTGCCAATTAATACCAACTAATACGGAGGCCGCAGGTCAAAACAATAAGAGCCAATGACCCTCTGTTGGTTATTGTTGTTTTGGTGACAGGGGCTAAACCAAGAAGACGTGGTGCCGTCACACCACGCCAGAAGAATATCATGAGAGGAGGCAGGCAACAGTGTCGACAACTCAAGGAAGCGGCGGTCATGTGCTGCTCAGCCGAAGAAGAATCAGCCAGTTAATGCCGATCAGGCCAAAGGATCCGGGGCGCCACGAGGGTGTCGTGCTGCGGAAGAAATACGAACCACAATCTATGGGCCGCTCGGCCATGAAAGGATTTTCCAGCTGTAACCGTCCAAACATGGAGGCTACGATACCATGAGGGGAATCGTGCTGCGGAGGACCATGGCCCGCACTCCATGGGCATCTTCGGCAGATGAACTGGCCGGCAGGAGGCCGACTGGGCTGGCAAGTCCCCGCAAGGCCCTCCTGAATCCGCATTGAGGAACACAGCGGCCTGCCCATGTGGGCTGCTTGTTCCAGAGGAGACCGACTGGCTTCAGCTAGCCGGGAAAGAGGGCGACACCGCCCAGCGCCACTGTTTCGGAAAAACTGGGAGCCGCACCCCCTATTTCGCTCGACCATCTGGCCGAGTTGCGCTAGCCGGGCCACGCTGCGCCAGCTGGGCTGAGCAGTGCCTTGCTGGGCTGGTACGGAACGTGCCCTTCCAGGCCAAACCCGGACCCGGATCAGGCCGATGCAGGGTGGGTTGGGCCTGGTCGGACCGGACCCAGACCCCCCACTTCGGGCGGCTATTGGTTTTTCGCCCATATCATGAGCTATGAACCTTTGATCGACACACCATCAGTTTCATTGGATTCCACAGATCGAGACGGGTGTTTCCGAATATCACAATCAAGGTTTTGTCTATTTTTGGGTACGGAGAGGTTGGTTTGATCCCGTAACCAATAGGGCCCTCAGAGCAGAAACATTTATAACATAAGGACAGGTCGTCCGATTGACGTGTTGTCAACTACGTTAGATTCCATTTAATAAGACGGTTCTTTTGGCATAGTCCAGATGAGTTTTGTACAAAGTTGGAGTATGGTCAGGTTGGTGTTATCCTAAAAACCAACCGATCCCTAGAACAGAAATGTCAATAACTCACACACTGGGTGTCCGATTGACGCGTCGTATGTTGCATTGAGAACTCTATGAAGAGGCCGCCCTTTCGGATTATTCTAAGTGATACTCCATGAAACTTGGAGTATCAGCATGAGGATCGGGGATTCGTCCCTCCTGGCGACGAGCGAGCAGATTGCGGATACCTAGTAGCTGGATGAGACTCAACGAATGTTGATCGATCGACTCAGAGTGATACGGATGGCCTAGTGGGGAGAACATGGTTGTAGCAGCATACCCATGGCGTAGGATCACTTGGTTGTAGTGGTAGACCCGTGGTACTCAACAGAATGAGTACCTCCATAGGCTATGAGGGGGAGCGCTTGGTTGTAGTGGCAATGCCATGTTGGGAAGCGCTTGGTTGTAGCAGCAGGCCCACAGTACTTAACAGGTGGGGTACTTTCGCAATCCAAGGTTAGTGGGAATTGCTTGGTTGTAGCAGCAGACCCACTGTTCTTGTCAGAGGAGGAGTTCTCCAGCAGCCGTGGTTTCGACATCGTGAATAAAAATCCTGGTTTGAGCTGAGTCAATGACCTTTGTGTTTTCCTCATGATTGAGATGAGTTACATGATAACATAGTTATATGCATGGGAATATAACTTAGTAATGGTTATCCGTTGAAATATTACTTTCACGACTATCCTTGATGGAATTTTTGAGACCATGAGGGTCTTGGGGTCCCAACTGAGGATCGTTATACTCACCCATGAAAGGGCTATGCATTCACCTCATTGTCTTGGATGCATACGACAGACAACGTTGACCGAGACATAGTGTTTAAGGACTGGACAGTACCCAGAGATGGACCTCGTGATGAGATGGTACCCAAAGTAGACTGATGGACATGGAGCATTGAGGAGGCTATCTGTACCTACCCTTTAGGTAGGAACCACAAAATAATATCCAAGATCTTCTTACACCTTCCAATTGTTAGTCCCTTTTTAGTTGTACTTCTCCTCAGTTGTATTTGTACTTTATAGTTGGGCCTGTCCTCTGGCCAATTTACTATCAGTACTCTTGTTATACCATTTCCACATAGTGTCTGCTTCTTCTTTTTCTATGGTTATGTTTGTTTTTAGTTATAAAAGAAATTCCTTCCCTGTACTAGGGATTTACACCATTGGTGCTAGTCGATAGACCCTGGCCTATGGCAGGCGGGCTTGGGGTAGTCAGGATACGGGCCTTGGGGGACGGGTCATGACAAAATGGTTTCAGAGGATGTCGGTTCTACCGTTGAACATATGACTATATTTTTTTCCTGTGAAGCAATAATTTTAAGGTTACTAAGTGTGGTTTTTAGTTCTGGGTGTCTAGTGTATGTGCACGTGGCCGACGTATCCATACACCAGGACCCTAACTTCCGACTTCTCACTCAGTGCTCGAAAACACTTATTGTGTGTGTGTTTTCAAAAGTTTTTCCTTTAAGTCAGCTAAAACTAGGTCATCTCAGCAGGGATATAACTTTTACCGTGTCACATCTATTTGATTCAGAATGAATCATAGCGGACGACCAACTAGATCCCTTAGATTTGTACGTACTGACATCATGCTGAGCGATGAGGCCTTAGAACAGGGACCTCTTCCAGTTGAGGCACCGGCAGAGGCACCAGTGGTACCACTTCTTGTTGGGACACAGATGCCACCATCCCTAGTAGTAGAGAGTGCATGCCACTTGATCATTCTCCAAGAGTTCTAGAGCAATAGGAAACCATGGCTATGGGGAGGGATGGACACATAAGTGGCTGAGGATTGGCTGGAGGCTGTTGTGAGAGTCTTCAGACTAGTAGAGACAGTACCATAATTTATGGTGATCCATTCTGTCAGCCTATTTCAGGCAGCAGCAGGTAGATGGTGGAGCCTGATGCCCTAGATGCACGATGAGGCGACACTTCTAGGGGTAGACTTTGAGAGCCTGTTCTGGGCAGAGTTTGTACTACCCACCCTTCGAGCAGTGCATATACAAGAGCTACTGCATCTACAGCAGGGTAGTGTGAAAGTAGCATAGTACTCGGAAAGGTTCACAGACCTCTCGTGATACTCTACAGATATTGTATGAGACCCATTCTTTAGGGAATTGACCTTATATTATGGGCTCATGAAAGAGATTAGAGCATCTATTTTTTCTCATAGCATCCCGACGCAGACAGGGGTGTTGGAGCGAGCACTCATAGTGGACAGTTTCCTTGCTGAACAATCTTTAGTAGCGAGACCCCCTACTAGTCAACATTTAGCAGAGTATTCTGCAGCTGGTAGTAGATAGATGACGCATAAGATCAAGAGGACCGGACCTCCAGGTGGTCGACCGCATGACTCAAAATCTTGTGGGTGAGGCACCCTGGGTGGAGACAAACTTACCAGGAGTAGACAATGTTACTCTTGTGGCGGGCTTGGTCACATGGCACATGATTGTTCGACCCACCATGCGGACGATCAGAAGATAGATGAAGGACATCCTAGGCCGAGGCAGAGGTTTGATAGAGATGGTCCACAAGGAGCAGGCGACTGTGGCAGGGGAGCTGGCCATGCATCTGGTGCTAGAAGAAGCTTAGAGGTGTTTCCACCACCACCACAAGGAGGTCCACCCCGACCATAGGGAACAAATGGAATGTGGAGAGCATAACTTCAGACAGTTGAATAATATTACTATGGAGCTCTGTATGTAGTTGGACTGGAGTAAGACTACATCCGGGCATGGAGGCCTTTGTTCTTGGTGAAACTAGATTATTTTTTGTTGTTGTTTGTGGTTTTTATGTGTCTTTATAATTTGAGATGCATTAATAAAAGACACTTGTCCATTTGATGTTTGCTTTACTTCATTTTTGTGTGGTTAATACTAAGTGGTTCTGACTTAAACTGTTGACTTGACCCTCACTTTTGAGATGTCTACTGGAGGAGACCCAGTAACCACACACTGATGTCGACAGATTTACTCAACCCTTGGTGGAGAGTGTATTGGTTGGATCTCTTGGAATTAGCGTCGAGGCCATACGACATCATCGAGGACATGAATTAGTTTCATTCATGTCGGGATTGACTATAATTGGAAAAGGAAATGGTTCATCCTGTTGCTGAGACCAGATTTCTCTTTTCGTCAAAGGGGGAATCCTAGCAGCTCTTGTAGAACCAGAGATGGAGAAAGCTATGATGGAGAAGTTGCAGATCATCTAGGAGAGGATAAAGACTACACAGAATAGACAGCAGTGCTATTCTGCTAGGAGATGGAGACCACTGGAGTTTGAGAATGGATACCACGTCTTCCTACGGGTCTCACATCGATGAGGTCTATTGAGATTTGGATGGGGATGCGAGTTATCTCTGCGCGTTATTGGACCTTTCCAGGTACTCATCAGAGTAAGCAAGGTGGATTACTTCCTGGACCTTCCACCTCAGCTAAATCGGGTGCACAACGTCTTCAATGTATCTCAACTAAGGAGATACGTGGACGACATGTCCCACATCATATACCACGGTGAGCTGGAAATCGATGATGTGGAGACATTCACAATGGCCCGATGGAGATCGAGGATCGATAGGAGCAGGTCCTATGTGGACGGTCGATTCCTCCATTGTGCATTCGCTGGCAGCACGGAAAACTCCTGGATGGCACATGAGAGCGGGAGGCTTAGATGTGTGCTCAGTACCTCCTTTAGTTTCCCTAGTGTGGGTTGTAGAGTGACGGGGACATAGAGCCCTGGGGTGGAGGTAATGTAAAGACCCCAAAATTTCAAGTAATTATTTTTTTTCTTAATTTCATTGGAATATTACATGTCCTTAGTTTCTGAGGGCACCTGATTCTGAGTCCCAGTGTTCCTAGTATCAATTTATGATGTTTTTTTCGGGTATGATTAGTGAATATACCTGTCATTTTTTCTATATTTTGAACCAGTGCTCAGAATAGAAATCCGAGGACACCGATGAACTCTCAGCGTCGGTATCCGTCTACGAGGACCTTTACTGCAGTTGCATTTGGACGAGAGGAGAAGTTTTATATTGTGGTTTCATAATAATTTAAATATTTTGTTGTGTTACACAAATTATTTTATGTTGTGGTTATTTCCTCCATAGGGAAGTTGGAGGTGGGACCCACACCCCACATAACATCCCTTTGTATTATCTAACTAAGGGTGGGGCCCATAGGAGCCCCTAACCTTTCAACTCCTTCTTTAAATCCCTTAAAACCTATTTTATCCTATGGAATTCAACTTAAATGTTGATCCTCTCCAACTTCTTCCTGTTAATATTTCCAACACAATGCCTTAATTAATTGAATTTTCATTTTGAAATAATTTGAATTACATGGAAATGATATATAATGGGAGGGCCTTATTAATATATTGTCTTGGAAAATATTGGTGGGGGAATTTTGGGAGAACTAAGGAGAGGAGGAGGTTTGTTCAACTAGGGAGGAACGCGGAGAATATGAAGAACTGTGTTCTCTCCATGATGAACATCATCCTTTCTTCTTCCTCCATTTCAAGGGAGAAGACACCACTCATGAGAAGCATCGGCTACGACAAAAACTATTCCTCCAACATTGACGGGATGACACCATTCATCCGCGACGCCTTACTACCGCGACGCTCATCATCCACGGCTCGACGACGTGGGTCGTTAATTGAAAGCTAGGGGATTTTGATTAATTTTATTGGATTTAAATTAAACTCTTGATTCTTTGATGAATTTCGTAGTTTGTCCATGGCCAATTGATACCAACTAATATGGAGGACACGTGTCAAAAAAACATGAACAGATGACCCTCCGTTGGTTATTGATGTTTTGGCGATGGGGGATAAGTCAAGAAGGTGTGGTACCATCGCACCACGCCGGAAGAATATCACAGGATGAGGCAGGCGGCAGTGTCGACATGCGGAGGGAGCGGTAGTCGTGTGCCGCTCGGCCGAAGAAGAACCAGCTGGAAAAGATGGCCTGGCCGAAGGAACCGCTACGCCATGAGGGCACCTCCCTGAGGAAAAACTGTGGCCCAAAATCTGCAGGATGCTCGTCCAAGAATGGACCGCAGTCCGTAGCTGGCCAGACATGGAGATTGTGGCACCACAAGGGGCGCCACGCTGTGGAGGACCATGACCTACACTCCATGGGCCTCTTCAGCGGATGAACTGGATAGTAGGCGGATGACCAGGATGGGAAGTCCCTGCGGTGCCCTTATGGCCCCGTGCTGGGGAAGACAGCGGTCCACCCACGTGGACTGCTCGTTACGGAGGAAACCGACATGCTTTGGCCGACCGGGTAGGAGGACGGCGTCGCGAAACACCACTGATTTGGAAAAAATGGGGGCCACGCCCCCCGTTTCACTTGACCGGATAGC
Source organism: Viscum album (assembly GCA_963277665.1). Taxonomy (NCBI): domain Eukaryota; kingdom Viridiplantae; phylum Streptophyta; class Magnoliopsida; order Santalales; family Viscaceae; genus Viscum; species Viscum album. The sequence goes on from OY728164.1 coordinate 578,033,240, forward strand.
TGAGTCGGCCCGGATGGGCCGGGCCGGACTTGGAATCGGCACGGTCCAGAGGTCGGACCGGACCCAGACCCCCCACTTCGGGATACTATAGGTTTTCCTCCCATATATTGAGTTACAGACCTCCGTTCGACACACCTTCAGATGTTTTGGATTGCTTTGATCGCTATGGTTGTTTTGATATATCATATACAAGGTTTTGGCAATTTATGGGTATGACCAAGTTGGTTCGATCCCATAACAAACCGGGCCCTTAGAGCAGAAACTCTTATAACATAAGGACCAAACATCCGATTGACATGCCGTCAACTACGTTGGATTCCATTTCATGAGATGGTTATTTTGAAATACTATAGTTGAGGATTGGACGTAGTTGTGGTATGGTCGGTTTGGTTTGAGCTTCAAAACCAACCGGGCCCCTAGAACGGAAAAGTCAATAACTCACAGACCGGGAATCCAATTGATGCATCGTCTGTTGCATTGAGACCCCTATGATGAGGTCTTCCTTTTTTATACATATAAATGAGACTTTGTGACACTTTGAGTATTGAATTGTGGCTCGTGGAGTGGTCCCTTCAAGTGATGACCGAGAAGATTGTAGAGACGTAGTAGGTGGCTGATACTTGAAGACTACTGATCGATCTATTTAGACTGATTCGGATGGACCAGAGGGGAGCACTTGGTTGTAGCAGCAGGCCCATGTCGGGGGAGGGATTTGTTGTAGTGGAAGACCCATGATACATGACAAAATAAGTACCTCTTTAGGATATGAGTGGGAGCGCTTGGTTGTCGTAACAGACTGATGGTGGGAAGCGCTTGGTTGTAGCAGCAGGCCCATAGTACTCGACAGGTGGAGTACTTCAGCAGTCCAAGGTTAGTGGGAAGCACTTGGTTATAGCGGCAGGCCCACTGTACTTGACAGAAGAGGAGTTCTTCAGCAGCAGTGGTTTCGACATCGTGAATAAAAATATTGGGTTTGATATGAGTCAATGACATTTGTGTTTTCCTCATGATTGGGATGGGTTACTTGATAACAAAGGTATATGTATGGTCATATAGATATTTAATGGTTATCTGTGGAAATATTACTTTGTGGATTATTTTTTTTTGGATTTTGTGAGACCATGAGGGTCTCGGGGTCCCTACTGAGTATTGTTATACTCACCCCTGCACGGGATGTGCCCTCTCCTCATTGTGTTGGATGCAAACGAAAGACAACACTAACCGAGGTGGAGTGTACGAGGATTGGACGGTACCCAGAGGTGGACCTCATGATGAGAAGGTACCCAGAGGAGATGGACGACCATGGTGCACTGAGGAGGATATTTGTACCTACCCTTCAGGTAAGAACCCCGGAGGATGATCCAGTAGCTGCTTTCACCTTCCTGCTATTTGTCCCTTTTTAGTTGTATTTGTTCTTAGTTGTCTTTGTAATTTATAGATGGGCTTTTATTCTGGCCCCTTTACTTTCATTACTCTTGTTATACATTTATTACATAGTGTTTCTTCTGCGTGTACTATGGTTGTATTTTGTTTTCAGTTATAAAATTAATTACATCCCAGTACTAGGGACATACTCCTTTTGTGCAAGTCAGTTTCCCGTGTCCTTTGGAAGGGGGGATTGGGGTAGTCACGATACGGGCCCTGGGGTGAGGGTCGTGACAAAAAAGATCATTACAACTTAATTCCAATCAAATTTGATGAAATAATTAAAATTAAATTATAAAATATATATTTTTTAATTATTAATTATAAAAAATATAAAATGGTATGTATATAACTCATATAAAAAAAATTATGTGCATAACATTACAATATTCCAAGATAATGGATAATTGAGACAATGTCACTTATGACATGTCAAGACATTCCACGTAGTCCCTTTAACTCATATATAACTAAAATATATTATTTATTAATTATTTTAATAACATTTTAATGGTTATTTATCTTATAATTAATGAAACTATTTTATGTATTATTAATGTCACTTTTAAATGATGAACTATATATTTTCATATCGGCTACATTATGGATGTTCAATTCACTGTTTCAAACCAGCCTATGTGTGTTGGCCAATGTCAAAGTGTTCATTAATTCAATGTATATATAATAATTAAAATTACATAATTATCAAATTTATTCATGAAAAAAATTTATAAAACCAAAAATAATTTATGGTTATCAAAAATGACCTATGTTACAATAATGGAGACGATACGATATACGTTGTAATGAGTAACGTTTTTATTTTTCATCTATCATTACAGAAATTAAAAATGTATATTTTATATTTCTATAATTATCATAATATCATAAACAACGTATTATATAATGAAATAAACTCATATATATAGACCATGTGATTTGTGATTAAAAAAATAATTACATCACTTTTTTAGGCAGTAGTCCAAACGTATGCACGATTGATGTTATCATTTTTCAGTGAGTAGGATTGTATTAAATAAAACAATATATATTATATTTTAATAATATTAAATAATAAAATAATATAATAATTATTTCATATATAAAACATATAAACATTAACAGTATCCACTATAGCTTCCATGTATAGTGTTAATGAAAAACTAATAAAAGTGCTTCGTGAGGTGGTAGTCCACTGAACACACGAGCGACAATATCATATCCCCACAATATATGAATATATAATGGTATACGTGATATAATAATATAATAATTATATTTTTTCTAAAATTTTAATATATATACCTTTAATATATAATTATCAATTGAATTAAGAGGTGATAGTGAAAATTGAATTACCTTGGTTTGTGAGGTCGAAGTCCATTGTACAACCAATCGATGGTTTAATTACTCATTTGATTGATGAAGAAATTGTATTAGTTTATTAAATTAAAATAACAACATAAAATTATATAGGGATATTTTTTTATTTTTTTATTAAATATTATTATTTGATGTAGAAAGATGAAGAAATAAAATAAAAATGATCACTTAAGCACGATACCTCTTCTTTGAAAAACTAAAATATCATTACACCAAAAGCCTTTATATGATATATTTTTTATCAAATAATAAATCTATGATGGGTTTTTTGACAAAAGGATGGTATTTTCATTGAGATTGGAAGATCAAAAATTGTTTTATGGTTTGTTGTAGAAAGGATAATTTGTGGGCTATTATAAGTTATGTGAGTGACACAATTGTAATTTTTGAGAAAAAATGTTGTACCAATGTTTTTCACATGACAAAAAGTAAAAAATAGACCATAAATTATAATTAAAAAATTTCAGGAATATTTGTGACCATAAAATATTTTTTAGATAGGTTTTTAGGAAATTCCATCCCTTAATGTTTACTTTAACCACTAGTAAATCCATTATCTCCTCAACTATGATAAAATATTTTTATGGTTTTCACAATAAATTATAAAAAATTTATGTTTCCCATGTTATATATTATAAATTATTCTGATTCTACATATTTTATTCATTTTAACAAATTCAATTCCTATAAGTGTAAAAATATTAAATACAAATTAATCCCATAAATGTGAAGAAAAAGCAGTTTTTCATGATATTATTTTTTTAGAATAAGATGATATTATATTAACTATATGAATTATGATATTAATTTTAATAATTAATAAATATATATTATGATATGAATTATATAAATTTCATTTAATAAATTCCATATTTAATCTTTTTTATGAATTAATGTGGAGAAACATTATGCCCATAAAAAATTATACGAAAAAATATTTAAAGAAAATATTATCTCATAAAAATATCCATTATAGTGATGATTTAAATGTAATTAATGTTATTAATGATAATAAAATAGTAATTTTTTACATGATAAATAATTAAAAGAATAAATGTTCTTCTAAATTTATTTTTCATTTAAAAATAACAGTATAAATTTTTTATTATCTTTAACTATTCACATTGAAATCAATATTATTGAAAAACCAAAAATATCACCATATAATATATATGATTTTGTAATTTTTTCAAGAAAAATATTTTTATGAATAATAATTTATAAAATCACAATTTATTTGTTTTAATATATTCTCATATAATGAAATAAAATCATTTTTTAAGAAATCACATTTTTAATTAATAAATTTTAATTTCAATAAATTTATTGATTATTTCATAATAATTTATAATTAAAATTATATTTAGTTATAAATTTATATATGTATATATATTTAGATTTCATAAATTAGTTAATATTATTCATACCGACCTAATCAGTGGCTGGGTTATAGTGGTAATATTTTAAATAATATTATTTAATTCTTTGTTTAAGCTCTCTATCATTTGTATTGTATGTTATAGAACATTCATTCCATGTTTAAAATCTAAGGGTGACAAAGACACATGTGAAAATAAACTCTATAAACTCATAATAGTAATAATATTCATAAAGGTGTTTCATTTAAGGGAATGAAAAAACAAACAATAATAAAAGGAACTAATATATATGTTCAAATCAAATTACAGTGGAGTGAGATCACAACCAATTTCCAATTAAATTGTAGGGAATATATCATTAACTGATTCCCAGAGGGTTGTATGAATCCCAGACTCATTTTGACTAACATTATCTATCGTGTCTGACAACTAGATTTACATCACTTACTAGAACAAACATAAATTTATGAGTCTCATAGTGGTGTGAGTATTAATTATCTATTCCCAAAACATTATCATGAGATATAAATCATTAACCCATTAATTATAGGGAAATATATGGTCACAATCATTATAATTGTTGATATCTATACATATGTGTTCTCTCTGAATATAAAAAAAATTCACACATTAGAGATCATTAGAATAACCCATTGAAAAGTGGACACATTCATGAAAATGAATCTTAAGGAATATCATAAGACATCATGGAAAATAAGATGGGTGTTGGATTAAAAAAAATGAAATATAAAATATGGGACATTATTTATTATAATATTGATTTTTTAAATCATTGTATAAATAACATGAATAATATGAGGAAATACCCATTTTACGTGCATGAAAACTCTTTCGAAATATTTATTAAACATTATATTCCTTGATATTGATATATTTTTTTAAAAATAGTCATTTAAAACTAAAATTTGATTTTTCACAATGTATTTTTATAATAGAAGTTTTATTTACAAAGTAATATTTTATAATTTATAAAAACACTTGATGAATAATTTCTTAAATAAATCCATTAAATCTAATATTAAAATAAGGAAAAAAAATTTCTACTAATAAATATAAGAATATTTCTTTTAATATTATCAATTATATGGAATTAAAATAATTTATGAGACTAATATAAAACTAGTAAAGTAAAATTTTTAGTGTTAAATTTTCATATAATTTTAGAAATTGTAATAGAGTTTCTTGAAAACTATTAACACCTATAAAATATGAATTTAAGGGAAAAATTGAACAATAATTTTAGAATATTTTAAATACATAATTTTTAAAATATTAGATTTAAAATGGATATTTAATAATGGTAACGTTAAAATGTATATATTATTTTAGAATAAGTTTTTAGTCTGACATAAAGCATTTAAAATTGAAATAATATTAGTCCTTTTATCGTTTTTAAATACCATATTCAAAATACCATATCAGAAAATGTTTAACAGAAAATAATTTTTAAAATAGATGAATGTAAATATGAATTTTAAATGAGAATATAGACTAATTATTTCCAAAGTTAATGGAGAACAATGGATGGGAGCGGAAATTTTGACTAGGTGGCATAATTATTGTTAATGAGAAGTGATTTATTCTCACTAACGATATAATTTTGGAAGAAAAACTCATCAACATCAAATGATAGAATAAAAAATTATCTATATTTTAATAATATTTTCATGCATAATTAAATAAAATCATAAGGGCGACATATCTGTCCATAAAAGAGAAAATATTTAGAATGAACAATATAACTCAATAACGAGAGATGAGTAAACAAAACTGCTTATAAATTTATTATTAATTGAATAAAATAAAATTTAATTAAATACAATGATATCCCTATTCAATTTTTTTAAAATAAATCATTATTATAGAAAAAATTCATTATGATGTAATCACAACATATCATTTGTATCATCGTGTATAATAAAAAATACATCTCGTGGAATTAAAATTTTAAAAAATAATACATTCACTTATATTCCCATAGACTCAAACATTAACTAAACACATGTAAAATAATCTAAAAAAATTAATCACTTATTATAGTTCCTTATTCATTCATATATTATTTAATAAAAAAATTTAATAATTATTAAATAAAATTATTTTAAATAGTTATTATCATTTTTCGATATCTATTATGAGTTTACTTGATCATTTTGAAATAGTTGTGTACTATTTTTTTCATCACTCCTCTCCTAATATCCATCATTATATGATTATTAGTCATTGAGTAATAATAGTCATTAAATGATTCTTTATGTTACATTTCTTTAGTTAAAATTTATATATATGGGTCATTAAAAATGAAATTGCATTGAACTAGTGATGGTTTGTTTAACGATCAGAAGTTGGTATTTTTGATAATTATATTAAATATTATTCAAATCATTGAAAATATTTAAAAAAATTATAAAAATTAATATTAAAAATTATAATAAGTATTTTATAATAATGTTTAATCATTCATGGTTTATAAATTAAAATCATTCACATAGGCGGCACAAACTAACCAAAACAAGAGTGTGTTATAATGATTCCACAAGTAGGGATATGATTGAATATAATTTTAATATTAGATCTATTGAAGGTTAAAATAATAATATATATATATATAATTTACTTTCACTGAATTATTTATTAGATCCATTTATGGTGGATGTTAATGACTGGTAGATTTCGGTGTTTTTAAAGGTGGTGGATTGAATGTATGCGTGAATAATGACATTATTTCTCTAAAAATGAGATTGAATGAAGATATATAATAAATTATCATTTTATAATTATAATTTTTACAAATTAAATATATTAAATATTCAAATATACCTTTTTTACAATCCATGAGAGGCAGTGTCGATAACCTAACAACATAACATTGTGGTGGTGGTGGTCGCACGTAATCATAATCGATATTTTATTCTTCTAATATGATGATTAAGGTGATTTAGTAATGGTAGATAAATTTATATAATAACATCTCATTATATTAATATTAGTGAATTAACGATATTTTTGTGTTTATATGACTTTTTATGAGGATTCTTAAGATAATAAACAACGTAGAAAAAATACTCACATTTTGAATTTGTGGTTTCCCATGGAAATATAATTGGATGTAGAGTAATTTGGAAATATTATAGGGACTTGAGTCTTATGAACATGATTTTGAAATTTAGGTGGATGAAAATAGATTTTTTAGGATGAAATTCGACCACATGTGAGTTGAATAAAGGGTTAAAATTATTCTACTAATATATGTAAATAGAAAACAATTATATTTTATGCGCATTACTTTTAAATAAAGTAATGTTACAATTCAAGGATAAATTGTTAAAATGTTTAAAATATTAATTTTAGATAACTATTATTCCAATTGTTTTATCATCCATGCAATATTTAGAAAACTAGGAGTGATTTAATTATTTTATGTTTTTCATTTTTGGATTTTACAATTATAAACTTTTATCTTGGAAGGAAATTTTTAATGTTGGATACTTATTTTAATATCCAATGTTAATATTTACTTTATTACATGATTTTATCATTATAGTTTAAAATAAAAATTTAATTTTATAAAATAAAATATATATGGTTCAAAAAAATTAATTTTCGAATAAACACACAAATCAACTAAAAATAACTTTTAAAAAATTGTTGTGTTTGAAGGTAATATTTATGTGAAGGTTAAAATAAAGAATTTTATTAAAATCCTAAATATAAATTTGGTTTGTTATAAAAAAATAGTTTTTTAACTATTCAATGAAATATTAATATGAAATTTACCATAAAATATTTAATTTAAAATATGTAAAAAATATTTTTATATTGGAATAAAATGTTATAAAAAATATAAAAATTTAAGTTAGAAATAATATATTAAAATATATAATTTTTTACTATTATAAATAATATTTAATCTATTAAAATGATTCATACAAAATTTTTGTTAAAATGTTATTTTTTTCAAATTCGTATAAAAAATAATTGTCTATGAAAAAACTCAAAAGTTCACTCAGAAGAAATATTTACATTCATAATCACAAAATTATTATTAATTTAATAAATTTAGTTTATAAAATTTGTAAAAATATCATTAAAATAAAAAATACAATATATAAATGAATAACAATTTCACTAAAGAATTCCCATTTAATTCTATAAGCATTTTTAATCCCCTGATTTATGAATTTCTAATTTATAAATTCAATTAATTTAATATAGGTTTTATTAATTTTAATTTTTTTAATATTACTAATCTAATATTTCATGGATCAATTTAGTTTATTGTTGAGTTTGGGATAATCCTTTAACACATTATTTATCTAAAAATAAAAATTATTGTAAAACCATTAGACATTGCATTCTACCATAGAAATATATTTCATCTTAACAATATTAATAATTCATAGAAAATGAAATTGTTAATCATGTCCACAAGATAGAAATGTCTATAGATTTGAATTTTAATGTGGTTTTATCCTCACTATCCTATGAATTATTTGTGATCTCATCATTTACATATTATATGAATATAACTAATATAGTGTTTTAATTTTAGAATTTAAGTATATACCCCAGTGTTAATACATATTTTTCAATAAGTTGTTCATAGTAAGCATTAATTTGTGTCCATGAGATGAATATAAAATTTCATTATCCTATCATAGAAATTATTCATTACCCAATAATAATAGAGGTCATTCATCCCTAATTTCAAATGTAATATTATTAAAGGAAGTATAACTGGATTTTATTTGAAGCACATTCAAATAAACATTTATTATGAATAAGATTTTTTTATTTCACAATAATAGTTCTATTATATTTTTTATTAATAAATTAATATTTAGTCATTATTATGGAGATTGTATCTTTATAGTAAATATTCAATGTACAGAAGAGTAGGTTAACAAGATATGAATACAAAACATACATTTCATTAGAGGTTAATTTGTATTCCTCATTTAATATAATTTTATATTTCTACATCCATATTTGAGGTTTCAAATGTTATTATTTATCATTGAGGTTGATGGTGGATATCATCCTTATTACCCATTGGGTTTTGGAATTGACATATCAAATGTCCAATTTTCCCAATTTATGGAATTGAACTATTATCCGTCCCTATATAAGAACTTTTTTCCCTTCAATATGTTGATTGATATCTACACATTTTCATACCAAATAGTTTCTTTTACACTTACTAATCTACAAATGAAATATCTTTTAGTTCACTATATTCAATTTCCAATGTTATTATTACATTGTTTTTGAAATGACAAAAATAAAATATTCATTACTTATATATATTCATCACATGGTCTTTTATAAGACCTATTTTTATATTATTTAATGTGTTTAGATGTTTTGACACATGAAATTCATTATTCATAAGATGAGAAAGTTAGGTGACAATAAAAAAAATATTTTCACAACAATCTTCTATCCAACATTTTTATCATGAAAACTATTTTATTATATATCTCATCCATTATTAATATGGTTCCCCCTATATCAAGACATTTCCCTTTGTTACAAAATCAACAAAATTATTCCAATTTATTTATTCAAATTATATCACTCTCAATTATATATATGGTTCATTATATTACGTTCTCTTGTATTTCCTATATTAATTCAATAATATAATAAATCCTTCATAATAGATTTTAAAGTGAGTTTTTCAAACTAACATTATCCCGTCTGAGTTAATTTCTTGTTTTTTAGTATATGTCCCACCCATTTTGAACTATATTGATAATTAATTTGATACTCAACCATCCTTTTTCAATGAAATTATACATTTTTGAATCTTTAACATATCTATATCCACTTACCAATATCTAATTAGAGATTTATATTCTAGAAGAACAACTAAATTTGTTATTTAAAAAAACATTGGAATGTTATCCAATATATTTACTTATCACTTAGAAATATCTTATGTAATTTAACTCATATTATCCAATTCTATTCCAATAATACAACTAAAATAATCATAAAAACATTTAGACTGCACTGATAGCAATTGAGGTACCCCAAACCTTTATTCTCGAGTCTAGATCAAAGAACGAATTTCATTAACTATATATTTGATAAAAAATGTTATGAAAATATAATTTTTTTAAAAAAATACCATATGATAAACATTACATAGCATACTAATGGAAGAATTTGATAAAGAAAAGGTTATTAGCATTAATTATTACCTTTATAAGAGACTTATTTTATGTTATAATTTCATCATAATAAAACCCCACTAGAATCCCATATAGTCACATCATAAGTTTTAATCATTTTCACAAGTTGGAGAATTTAAACGATGTAAATGTGTGGAGAAAATTACATATATGTTGAAAACTAATCAACATTTCATCAAGGGATACAGCCTAAGAATTTTAGAAAAATAAATTTGAATGTGAGTCGTATTTTAATAAAAAGAAGGTGAAATTGGAAGAGTTAGCCATAAAATGTGACTGAAAGACATTAAATATAAAACGATTAACTGTTTATCATGGACCAAAACTATGGAATAATGATTATATTAAAAAACCCATATATCCTAATTATTTTCATACATATATGGATTTTCACCAGTTCTAGAATAATGTCCTATACCAATAGAGATATATGAACAGATTTGAAAATCAATTTTTATATTTGTCAAAAATACCAATGGTTTTGGAGAACAATTGGTATAGGTAGTCTATTTTTATACTATTCCAATGGCACAAAAAAATAATTTTTATGGGTACAATTTTTTTTAAAATGTATACAAATGGTTTTAGAGAACCACTTGTATATGTACCTGAATTATTTATTATTTCTTTTATGAAATAATGTTAAATAATAAATAAATTTAACTTATTTTGAATATAGTAAAATTTATATATGTATCTAAATACTATTTAAATATTAATTTCTTTAAAGTTGATTTTTAACTCATGTTTAATTTCTAGGTTCTAGGATCAAAACTCATAATAAAATTTTAACATTACATATTCCAAAGACTTTCTAAAACAATTATTATTAGTATATCACATTACTGACATAACCCAATGTTTTGTGTACCGTTGGTATAGATCAAAAAAACCAAATTATTTGGTAAAACTATTATATAGGTATATATCACCCAAAAGTAACCAAATTGAACCTCAAACTGTTGGTATAGGCTATACCAATGGTTTAAGGTGTTATACCAATTGGACACCACTATTTGTATGTCCTTTTCTATTATTATTTATTTGATATGAAGTATAATACTATTTTATAGAATGAATGATGACTTATAAATCATAAACTGGGGGAGAAAAAATAACTACATGTATCCCATAACATGGGGGTATGTTTTTATAACTCATTCCTATAGTAGACCGGACATCACCACAAGATTCCCATAAACAAAAAGGGGTAGGCACTAATACATGTTTCTTATAATATAGAGAAGATAAATTCATTTCGTTATTTTTATAACAGAGTGAGAAATAATACATAACTACCATTAATATATCATGAGATATAAATCCATAACCAATTCATTGTATATAAATATTGGACCATAGTCTTAGTAATAATAATCCACCGTATATATTTCATCCATTAGAAGCTGAAAAAAAATTCAATCATCAAATATAATGAAATTATGTGATGGGAAAGAGATAAATATAATGGAATTAATCGCTAGTACATTCTATGAAACATCTATTAAAGGAATTATGAAAGTAAATTAAAAACCTCGAGTGTAATATTTGGTTCATTAAATATGTTGACAAAGATGAAATTTTTCATTTTTAGGATTGTTCGAAAAATGCTCAAAACATTTGAGGAAATACACCATTATAAAACGCCTAAAAATAAATTCAAATGAATTATTAAAAATTGAATACATTTATCATGTTATTTTCAATAAATAAATTAAAAAAAATTGTTATTCTAAAATAAAATTAAATATCATAAGGATGAAATACAAAATTATTATGTAGACCTAAAAATTGAATTATTATTTCTTAAAACAAAATCATTTTAAAAAAATTATAAAAAAAGGAATCAACCATTATAACTCAATAAATAAAATAATTTCTCAATTTTTAAAAATTATTAATAGTTAAAATCATATTTAAAACAATTTTAAAACATTGAATGAATGATTCATATTATTTAATTCTCTTATGGTAAGAGAAACTGTAAATTTATTTTTAGAAAATGATTTTAATATAATTGTAAAACATGGTTTAATGAATCCCATTAAATATCAATTTTCATTAAGGTTAGGTAATACAATTTTTAATGTTTAACTATTTAAAATGACATTAATTCATGGATATGAAAAAACTATGAAATGGTTTATAGAGTAAATATAGAGTTGATGATTATAAAATTAAATTTTAATTGATGACAAATCTTTTTAAAATTTTGAAATAAAATTTTTTTAAACCAAAAATTTATAATGAATAAAAATTATCCTTTTTAATTGAGAAGAAGTAAAATTTGGGGTTTAAAAGAGTTAAAACACCATTATTATTATAAAAATTATGAATAACATTATGGGAATGTTAAAAACCCTGAACATAGTATTCCAAAGTTATTGGAGGTTTTATTAAAATATATTAGGTACAAGAAATCACATCACCAAAGATCAATCACTTTAGTAGTCATGACATACTAGACACAAATATGTTTTCAATACTACATTGTTAAATGAACATAAAACATAACAAAGTAAAATAAACACATTTCATAACTCGTATTCTAATTTTTCATCTACATAACATGTGGTAGGAAAAAAATAAAATTATGTGCTCAAATTCATATTAAGGGTTAGATGAATCTATAATATGTGAATCTAATTGAAAAAGGAATAATAATTATGGAATGGTAAATCACTAATAACACATTACATATATACATTGATAATGAAAATGAATACATAGATTTTTTTCATATTGAAAATATCATGTAATGTAATAACTAAATACGAAATGAATAAAATTATAAATTATTTAAAGTCATCTATATAGAATATGGAAAATTGTACTATTAAGAAATTTTATTTTATTGGGTAGATAGATGTATGATTTTTCCTAGAAATAAACATGAAGGGTTTGTCACCAACAATATTCTCCCCCGAGACCTGTCAATCCATCAAGGGGTTATCTATAACTGATCCCCATCCATCACTTAATGTTCAAGTCATTATCAATAAATATATTTAATCCATAAAAAATATGAAGTACCATAATATCCTTATTGAGTAGAAAATAAAAATATGTCAAAAGTTTCCCAGATAAATAAATATTAAAATAAATCATTGTATATGAACATGGTATATGTCTATGAAAAGAATCAAATCCATGATACAATAAATATTTAAATATAATGAAATCGTCAATAAACGATGATCATAAATAAAAGTTATGTATACATACACCACCCATAAATAATAAGTCATGAATAAAGTATAACCAAATAGAATATCTTAATATTTTCCATAAAAGAATGGATATAAATCATACATGGAAATTATTAAGGAAAATAGAACTTTATAATGATAAATTTGGCCAATCTAAATATAAAACATTTAATAAATAATGATTAATAATCTTTTTAAATGTTCCACTTTGCTGATGTTTACGAGAAAATGTTAAAGAGTCTTTAAACTGAAAAATGAAGAAATTTTAGTAGAAAACCAAAAAAATTTGAAAAGTTATAATGATAAAAAATATTTTTTTTGAAAATTATTGTTGGATTAAAACATATAATGGAGTGTGCTTGAATTTTTATAAGAAATTGTAATGTTATATTAAAACGAGAATATATATCTAGTGGAATTGAAAGGGTATCCTTTATAAAACATATATATACCAATCAAAGAAAGATAAATTCATATTTTTATATATGATGGGAACATATAAATAGAATCTAAGAAGAGTACGTAAGAATAATTATGAATTAAAATGGGGTAAATATAGATAAAGAGTAACACGAATTAGAACTGAGCATTTAGACAGAATCTATTTCTAATATGAAATTAGTAGAGTCATATTCCCCATTAATAATTATCAAATAAATTATTGAATACTGTGAATATGAATTGTTTAATGATATGAAACATAAATGGTTTGTTTACATACATCAAACAAAAAAAATAAGTGATAAATAATGAAAATATTATAGAAATAAAAGTGAGATGAGAAATCCCTTCCTTATTTATGAATGTGTTCTGCACTGACACTAAATTTCATCAATAGTGAAATTAAATTAATTCATATTTTAATTCAAAACAATTTATACATGTAATTTTTTTTAATTTTATAATGTTAAATTATAGACTTGTTTATTAAATTTAAAATTCAATTTTTTCGTTTGAGAGTTCTCATTTCTAAGGGTTTCATGATTCGTTCAGTTGTATACATGTTAGAAAGATCATTTAAATTAGATTAATTTTTCAAAATTGAATATTTATTTTATTAATGAACATTAAAAATATTAAATTGTATTATATATCATTTTTTTAGGTTTGATGCTGATTTTTTGAGAAATTTGTAATGGAAACTATTTAGATTATTTTGGAATTTTTTGATCATTGGAAAATAGTATTGTTTTATTAATTAATATTACATACATATACTAATTCAACAAAACTAAATAAATTGTAATATACATTTTAAAAAATGTTTGAAGAATGAAAAAGGTGTAATTGAAAAATAAGAAAACATTATCCATAATGGTGCTCGATTGTCACCACTGGGAATGTGTTTACATTTTTAGAAGATAAGTTGGAGATAAGAGATTGATTATGGATATAAAATTAACATAATAAAATTAAACTATATACGTGATACTAGATTTACAATGTTAATTTGGACATGGTAGGTGATGTGAGGATAATAAATGAAAATAAATTTAAAGAGAGATATAGAGAGGGAAGGTTTTACCTATTGAGCATCATCTCTATGAGAACCTCAATAACAGACTTAGAAATGGTATTTTGGTGAGACTGGAAATACCATAAAATTTTGAATATGTTTGAGAAAGGAAATAAAAATAATATTAGCAAGCCTAAATCCATATAAGGTATGATGAGAAGAGGTAGTGATGGGTGGTATTTATAGTTATGAAGATGAGTGTTTTTTTATTATATTATTAATTAATTTCTTTTTTGGTCTCAATACTTTCAATATTGATGAATTTTATGATCACAAGAAGTAACTAGTGAATGTGATTTTGAAATATTGGTGTATACATCATCTGTATATCATTCTTTACTCAATAATTCCGGAATTCATCTAATTTCGTAAATTAATATATTTTACTATTCAATAAATACTCAACTACTTTAGAAACATACCAAAACATATCCCTATACTTTTTAGATGCCTATGTTTCAAACAATATAATGCATGTTTTCAAAATAATTTTTTAAATATGAGAATTTTATTTTAAAATAAAATAATTATTTATTATATAAATATTGATTTTGAAATTATAACTGATTTTATAACACATTGTAAAATAAAATAAAGTCACATAAATTTATAATATAATCAAAATACAACAAAAAAATTAATTTATATCTATATTTTTGGAAAATAAATTTTATTTTAAATTAATTTATTAATTATAAAATTATAAATAAATAGTTGTGTTTCACAAAAATATCAACTCTTAGTTTATCATTTTTATAATTATTATTAACATATTACATGAAATAAATATTTAATATTTTAATTTATAAGAAACCTAAATTTTATTTATAATTTAATAGGTGAGGTTAATATTCTAATGGCCACATTACTATTCCTAATGGAAACATTACTATTCCATTGATCATGTAAATATTTAATTATATATCACATATCCATTATGATCAGTGTTTCATGAAACATAAGATATCAAATAAATTGAATATGGATACTTAACATAAAATATTTTGTTGTAATAGAAATTGAAAATATTTATAATGAGTAGAAACTATAAATAAAAATAATTAAAATTATTCTTGTAAATTATATAATTTTTTAGAATGAAATAAATTATTTGAAAATATTTTATTTAAATTGTCATTATACCTATATTGAAATATAATTTTTCATTATATTATGTCAAATAGAGGATGATTAAATTCATTTAATAATGATTTTCATGATGATGAATTTTAACTCAATGAATTAAGTTGAGTTAACAAAAAAACCCCTAAAACATTGGTCTATTTTCAAAAAAAATATCTTAAAAAGAAAAAACATTATATGTCTCTTCCGAAAACATAAATATTATGAATCTGAAAAAAATTAATTCATTATGAAGTAATCATTCCATATAAATTATATCATGGTCCATAACAAGAAATGTATCACAAGAAATTAAATATTATATAGAGAACCACAAAAATTATCTAATGTCTTACACAAAGGCATTATAAAATATTGTATTCTATGGTGACTATCATTATACCATTCTATAGATCATTATTCATATCTAAATCTATTTATAATTTTCATTAAAAATTATTATATACATGTATATTAGATATTTATTATCTATTGTCAGCATGGGTTGTGAGTAATTGTATATTTTAAACCAGATTCATAATTTCAAAATTATTCCAAACTCTCTAAAAACATAACATTCCAATATTTTTTAAACTATAATATTTCTTATTTATAATTAATTAACATTGTAACATTTGAATATTTGAACTACATAGACATGATTTTTGAAAATGGTAATTTCTATTAACTAGTTAAATGGTGTTTAATAAATGAAAGGATATATATTTATAAACATATTGAATTTAAGGGAATGAAGGTATATGATGAATTATCGTTTAAAAACTATTATTGTGACATAACCTAAAAAAATCATGACTCAAATATATCCTTTTCACAAACCACGTGAGGTGGTGAAAAAAAATAAAATTGAGTTACTTTTTGGTGGAGGCTGTACATCCATACACACGATAGATGTTTTTTAAGGTTGAAAAATATAAAATAATAATAAATAAATCCATATTAAAAATTAACAGTATATTAATAATACAATCATCATTATATTAAGGTGTCTATAAGATTTTTAAAAGAAGTTGATTAAGAAAAAGAGACTAAGGATTAATAAATAATTATATTGTGAACTTTTCATTTAACATGGAAATATACATCAAAATAAAGGACAAATACTATCCAACAGTTAATAAATTATTATAAAATTGATAGATACATCGAGGACGGACAATTTTAGAGTTTCTTGATTGAATCTGAAGGGATTTTAATGGAAATAATGGGTGAAATTGTTTATTCTATAAAGGTGTAGAGAAAGCTACTTTTGGCGGCACCCATTACTTTTCAATACAGGTAATGTTACTAATCATGTGTCAATGGATCATAATGTTGAAAATAGGATGTTAATATATATATTATTCTATTAATACTCTTAAAAAATAATTTTGGATAAAAATATGAGTTATTATTCATTTTTCTTTTTACATTTTTATCTTTTACAACAATTATTTTTTATATTGGTAATATATATTTATACATTGAAATTAATATATATTTTTAAAAAAAATTGACCAAAATAAAAATTTAGAAAATTTTATTTTAAAATATGAATATAAATTTATCAAATAAAATTTACAAACTACATATAAATTTAATTTATCCAAAATGAATTTTATTCCTATTTTTTTAGAAAATGTGTTTTTAGAATAGAATTTATCTATAGGGTAAAATTATTAATTTTAATAACATAAATTTGAAAAAAGTCAATATTAAAAAATTTAATTATTGAGGCCTTCAAAAGTAGAAAAAAAATTTATTTTACAAAATTATTTTAATTAAATTAAAAATATAAACATTTGTTTTTACATTAGAATAAACTGATTCATAAGTTATAAAATCTAATAAATTGTTTTTTAGGATTGAAATATTGTTTAAAATTTAGTATATTTACACAATAAAGAATATCTACAAAATTAAATCTGTTTAAAATAAAATTTAGTAAAAAATGAATTTCCACTATTCACCAATGATTCTGTTATATCAGTGAAATCCTAAAAAATAAATCAAAGTTACTATTAGAATTATTAATCCAAAAATGAAGCTATTTGTTTTCAAATTAGTATATTAAATTTTAAAACTTAACATAAAATAAAAATTAATCATATAGCGAAAATAATTGTTGAATATTTCATTTTAAAACTCTATGTGTTCCAAATTGTATGGGCCCATATATTTTGATATATTGGGAATTGTATCTAAATAATATAGAACTTGATAATAGAGTTTATTAAGTAGTATGAGAGATTAATATAAATGTATATAAGTATAAAAACCAAATTATATTTCATATCAATGAGTTTTATGAGTTATCGAAAACTAAATTTTTGAATTATATAGTTTATAAAGAAATAACCCAAGTTAAACTTGAAAATTACATTAAATAAAAAGTCTTTAATAAAGGATAACCTGATATATAATATTATTCTAAGAAATAAGTTATTATTGGTAATTATTATTCCATTTGTAATGATAAAATTTATATTAGGAATTTTTTTCTCATTCTTTTTTGAAAAAGTGATAACAGGGGAAACAAATCCATTCTTTTTAAGGACCATTGTAGAAAAACCTCAATGAGATTCATATAGACACACCATAAAAATATTAGAATAAAATTAAAATAAATATTAATAAAACAATACATAGTGTTTATTATGTGATATATAGAATTTATATAAATAAAATACATCCTTATAATCATCTATATAAGATTTAAAAGAAAAAACATATACATATGTATGAGGAGGTTTCAACCCAAATATAAGGATGAGAAAATGTTTTATTTTCCAATTGATTTTATGGTAATAAGTTAGATGTGATAATTTATATGAGAATGTATTATTAGGAAAAAATTATGGTAATTAAAATTATATTTACTACCTTTTATGTAATGAATAAGTGAGAAATTATTCATATCACTTCTCGAGGATATGGTCCACCATATACATGAGTGACGTTGTCATATCCCACACAACAATGAATTTAATTTAAGAATCTATGTGTGATATAATAATTTAATAATATTAACAATTTAATAAAATTAATACATATATACTAAAATTTTAATAGTATTTAGAATTTAATGATGGTGGTATAAAATGAATTACATTAGTTCAAGAGGTGGTAGTACTCCATACACATGATCAACTAGTTTATATTTTTTCTTGTCATAGGTGATATATATATGTAAATTTATTAACATAATAACATTTAAATATATATAATATACTAAATTTACTAAATTTTCAAATTTCAATAAAATTTTAATGAGGTGGATTAAGGAAAAATTCACCCCTTTAAGAAAATTACCTATTCTCAGAAAAAATATATGTTTGCACTAGAATATTTAAAATTATGAATTTTGGTAAAAAATAATCTAGTATTTTGGGTGTGTATTAAGGAAGAATTTTTTGTATATATTTTCTTAGCGTTCTGTTTTTTTAGGTAAGAATACTATAGGAGGGTGGGTGGCATATTTTAGTGTGCGAGAGGACAAATATTGGTTTTTTAAATGATATAATTAGACACATGTTTTTATAATTCCATTATGCTCCAAAATGTGTTAGTAAATAAAAATATATGTGATATGTTTGATGTTACATGGGATTATTTTATTAGTTAGAATACATGTGGTCAAGTCTCAATATTAAGTGATTATTTTCACAGAGTTATTTATTCATCATTTATTCCCACTATATTATTTCCCATTTTGTAGAAATTGATTAAATGAAATAGGTTGCAATTATTTTCATTCCCATATATATTATTCCCTATTTATTTAGGATATATTCTTGTTTAAACTTATATTTCTAAGAATTACTTCTCACCCCATCATATATTTCCTTACCCTAGATTCCAAGTAGTGTTTTATGAATACTAAGATAATTTATTCTTAAGGAAATAATGGAGTAATAAATAAAAAATCTATGTTTAGTTTCATGTTTTTAAATGTAATGTGACTTTCAAAGAATAATAAACTCTTTAGTTCGTTGACATGTGATATATTGTATCTATCACCATTGTGATAATGTAATAACTAACTCTATGATATCAAGTTCATGATCTTTACAATCTGTAATAGAGAAATATTAGTTGAAAACATGGGAATGAAATTTATGAATAAATTTATTAAGGAACATAATCATAAGTTTGAGTTTTTGGATAAAATTACATGAACATTATAATATTTTAGAGAGGTAGAGATTACATGTTTTTCCTAGAAATACAAATCTATCTAGTAATATAAGTGGATTTGGTTCTAGTAATGATATACATAGGGGTAAAAATAATGAAAAATACACATCAAGATTGAATTAAGCGTAACTTGGAATATAATAGTGGTCCTTACTATGCAACTACTTTAAAACTCTTAAGGGATAATCTCATATTTGTTCAACTTTTTATTACAAACCATTATGATGCACATTAATATTTTTTTTATTTGAAATGATTCCTAATGAAACTAATATTAGGATTACGAGATTATCAACGAATAATGTTTTCAATTTATTATATGTATTTAACTATTTTTAATATTATACAATATTTTCCACAATGTTCTGACCTAAAGTAGTGTATTTAATTTTATATAAATTACTCAAAAAAGACTAAATGGAAACCATATCAAATGAAATACCACTTATTATTATTTAAATTATTGAAAAGATATCAATATTAGACCCATATCTATAGCTATAACTAATAAAATAATAACATGTTGAGGGAGATGACACATGTTAGGAGAACCATTACAATATGTAGAAGCAAATTTATCCACAATGTGGTGTAACAATGTTAGACCACATTATGCATCTGAAACTACTATATATAAATAGGAATAGAAATATATTTTAAGAAAAAAAATTATAATTTATTTAGAGAATATATTTCTCACTTTGGGTATGAAATAAATGGAGAAAACTTTCAGGGTAGTTATTCATCTATTAGGATATTTAAATCAATGGTCATCCCTAATTAAAAATAGTAAGGAAGAATAAGAACTTTGAAGAATGTATTTATTGCAACACGATCCTTTTAATAATATTATTATAAGTTTTTTTGAAAAAATAAATGTCAAATAATTACAACCCAAATTTCGTGAATTCAACTATAATTTTAAGAATGAGAACACAATTCATCAAAGGAGACCAATAAATTGAATCTTTATTTTATTTCATTTATATTGAGTTCCTAATTTCATTTGATCTCCTAAAAAATCATAGAAAAACTATGATTGTAAAAAGAAGAATGGGGTGAGCTAGAAATAATTGTAAGGGAATAATCATGATACAAAATAATTTTGTGTGAGACATATATATTACAAATTTTCATCAAATAAAAGGAACTTGAGTAAACATGTAGAAGAATAACCTAATGAAAATATTATGATGATGACATTGAATCTATGGAAATGTTGTAGAGACAAAAAACATGAAATTAATATATATCAAATCTAAAAAATGAGAAATGATGACATTGTGCAAAGAGTCAATTAATAATTTAGGATGACTCTCTATTACCATACATGACATATCATAGGTCAAAAACTTTAATGAATACATTATATGGATATATAATTCCAATAACACACTTAATATTTACTCTATTTAGATAAATTTATGTTCCATATAAGGATATCAAAAAAAGTTATATATAAAATAATTACCCATTGTAACAAATGAGATACCTAATCTTGTCTCATAACATAATCAAATGATATTTAATGAATAATAAATTGGAGATAGGTCCATAATGTAGGCATTATCCCATCAATGAATGGGAGAATATGATATTTATATATGTAAGGCACATATATAGATAATTTTGAATAATTTAATGACATTAAAATTTTTTTTTTCAAATTAATTTTAATACCACTAAAGAGATAAAAAAAATTTGAGGAAAATACCCTTCAAATTTTGAAAATCACTTTTGAGATACAATAATTTTTTAAAAAATATTGTCAAACATATCCATTAAAATAGCATTTGAAACATTTAATGTAATATTCCATGAAAATAATGATCAATATTGTATAAAATAACAATCATGTTATACAAATTAATAAAATTCTCTTCATATTTCTATTAAATTTTAATATTTACCTTATTGAAATATTTACTCGAATATTCCTTTTGATTTTTTTCTGAAATAATTAAAAATTGTGACGTTTAACAGTCATTGGTGAATAAAAAAATAGTTTTTGAGAATAGTTTTTTAAAACATGGATATGGTTGAAAAGGGGGTTTTATTGAAGGGTGAAATTAAATTGATATTTTAAATAGCAGTTTTACAATAATTTTATGTAAAAAGGATAAATAAATTGTTCTATTTCATGAATATTTCATGAAGAAACCTATTATAATAAAACAAATGTTTTTACAATAAACTAATAAAACAGTTTTTAACAATGTATGTTTAAGCATAATAAATACCAATTAATATGAGATTGATACAAAAACTATTAACAATTATGTAAATTTTGAATGTTAACTTCGAATGAATTAAGTAGATAAATTGTAATATATAATATAATTAAGTAGGATATATTAATTATATATAATGAATATGGTAATTATATACACCATTCAAGATAAAATTTGATTATAATAGAATATGTGCCTCAATGAAGGATCCATTAAGAGGAATCCCTTACAATGTTCGTATCATTAATTTGAGATTTATTTAATGAAGTGAATATGTGTAAATAATGTAAAACAAAAAAATTAAAATTATAGATAAAAACAAATAAATTTTCATTAAAAACATTAGCTTATAAAAATATAATCAATGAAGGATACATATAACCCAATCAATTGAAATTGAGTTAGGAAACCCCTTACCTCATGCTTCTATTTGGTTGGGTGCTCATTAACCATATATATAGTGGTTTTATTTTTTTTTAACATTTTACAGAATCATATTTATATGTATAATATATAATATCATCTGATTTATAATATCTCTTCACTGATTAAATAACAAGGTCTCATTGTCACAATTGTTTTGGTTTTCAATTGTGCAGATTTTTCATGCATGGTTTATTGTGTATTTTTTGGATCTCCAATAGAGGATACAAATATATCATACATAGAATTGTAAATGTCGTAAAGACTATTTTTTATATTCATCAATAGAATAACTATGGAATATTGAATATTTAAAATGACTCACATCGCTTCGTGGAAACGTTATGTCATACATAGGCATGAGTGGCATTATTATTTCCTTAATGGGTAAAGGGTCATCAATATGATTATATAGTAATTTTAATGTATCTATGTCATGTAATAGATATTATATATATTCACTAAATTTATCATTTATTAACTTGTATTTTTATCATTAGTAAAAAAATCACATCACATAACAAGGCAGAAGTCCACCGTATATGTGAATGTCATTTTGATTTATTAAATAGTTGGTAAGGTAAAAAGTTATATGATATCTCTTATTTCTAGATTTATTTTTATTCAGTTAACATAATATAATTACATAAAAATAATTCTGTTACATCCCTTTTAATGTATAATTGAAAAATGAATCACATCACTTCGTGAGGAGATAGTTTGTGGTTGAAACGAGCACAATTACCGTATTCCCAAAAGGATATATATTATAGAGTACATGATATTATAATTATTGTTTTAAATTTATTTCATAAATATTATATATGACAATTGTATATAACATTACATCTATATGCTATAATTTGTGATGGAAAATGAATTATGTCAGTTCATTGTGTGGTAATCGACCATACACACAATCAATAATTTCTTATACCATTTGAGGGAGGATGATATAGTTGTTTGATAGGTACATAACCTATGAAATAAAATTATATAGAGGATTATGAGGATATTATATAACCATGGTTTCATGATATTTGAAAAAATTAGAAGAATAAATAAAATAAATTCCTCAAATAAACATGTTTCATCTATTTCAGATTGCTTCTTTTCGATTGCACTTATAGACATCCTTGGATGGATTTCATATAAAAACATGAATTATAAGATGAGAGTATAGAATAAAATATGTGATTTTTATGGTGATGGCTGAACTAATGGGTTTTGGGTGTATGGAAAGGTGTAGAATGTGGGACCCGTTTATAATTGGGGATGACCACACACATGAAAATTTTGAAAATAAATAATTACACCCACATTTCTCTCATACCAAAAGTCTATAAAATATATAATTTTATAACAATAAAATATATCTTTAGTTGATAATTCAATAAAATAATTATTAGACATAATGTTTGGACAATTTTAACCATATATTAATTACTTTATGCCCTTAATAAACCCATTTGTTTACTTAATTGTGGTAAATAATTTTTTCTATTTTTAGTAATTGTTATGGAAAAAAGTATGTTAAACATGTTATATAATATAAACTATTCTGATTCAAAATATGGAATCCAATTTTTTAAATTCAACATTCATAATTAGAAGAATTTAATTTATAATTAAACCCTTATACGTGTCGAACAATCAATTTTTCAATAAATAATTATTTTAAAAAAAAGTTGATCTCATATTAACTAAATTAAGAGAAATAACATTTAAATAAATTTCAATTAAAATTTATGGAAATTTAGTCCATAAAATAAATTTATATTATTCTACATTCTTTGTTATTTTAAATAATTATTATAGAGATTTATTATGAAGCATAAAATTGTTTTAAAAAAATGTGGTTTAATGCCAAAAAAACCTTTAATAAAATACATTAAAAAAAATTTCTGTGTATAAATTGTATATAATGTACCTAATTATTAATTATTATAATTTAAAATCAAATATAATTAATTATGTAACGATTATATTACTTTTTTTAAAAATAAATTGTTTTAAAAAACTTTATTTTTACTATTCACTGTTAATGAATTTTTTTTAAATTCCCAAAAAATCTCACTAATTCAATATTGATATATTTTTTTCAATAATTATTTTCGTTACATAATAAAATTATAAAGAAATTATTATTTAATTATAATAATCTCTCATTAATATAATTAAAAACCAATTTTTGAATAAAATGTATTTTTGTCGAGTAAACTATACTAATTAATGTCTAATGATTATTTATTCAGAATTTATATTTAACTTTATATTTGGTATGTATTTATTTTTGATAGATAAATTATTTTTATAATATTCATATAGACAAAACTTCTTATTTCTAATTAATATCCCCTTAACTTATCTTTTTTAATATGTTAGAGGGATGTTCACCCTTTTAATTAAAAAATAACCCTCTTGATATACTTTCTAGAGGGTTTCCATGTCATGGTCATTAAAGTATAATAATGAATAATAAGAAATTAGAATACGGTCATTGGTCCCAGAATTGATTTTTGAGTCAACATACCACTTGAAATTACACATTGACTATAACCAATCCCGTCATCGCCTACCAGCATGTCTCTCATCTATAAAACCATTAGTCTTCTTGGAAATTCTCAAGAACACATTAGGCCACCATCATCTAGAGGCCTCACATACTCATGTTTTTATCATCCATGTTAATAAATTGTATCTCCCTTCCACATTCTCTCATGGATCACCAGCTAGCCATCAGCATCACCAACATGCTAGACACATCCTAGCTAGAGATCATGTGAGAAAGTCTTATTTCTCTATTTAATTATTCTAGTTGCGGCATACACTACTCTCACAAGATCCCATACTACGAAATGCCGACTCATGGAAATTCTACCTCCTAAAATCCAACCCCCATATTTTGGGAGGTAAATGTTGTGGGTGGGTGTCAGACACTAGACACTATACCCATTTGATATCAGAGATGGTTCAGGTCACCAACTAAATTAAACTTGTATTCATATCATCATATTATCTTAATTATTGAAATCTCTTTAATTATTATTTATCTATATAATAAAATACTAAAAAATCATTATTATTTTCAAATAATTATATTATAGTTATTACATAATCATACTCATCCATTAATTATAAAATTATCTTATTTCATACATATTACCCACTTATATGAATAAGGAAATAAATTATTATCATTGATGGTAATGGATATATAATTGTTTTTACAATAATTTATTACTATGTAAATAATATTTTTTTTGGTTCTTAAATGAAATAATTATTATTTAACTCATTATAAAAATACCACCATTAATTCCTTCATAATTACTGTAAAAATCATGTTAAAAATTTCTACGACATGAATCATAACTAAAAATATATTGGAATGGAATTATAAAATAATAAAAAATTACGTAACATTATAATAATAAAATGAAAAAGATTAAAATGTATAAATTAGTATGATGGGGAAAAAATATCATCGTTACAAATCATTTATGAAACGAAGGAAATTATTAACCTCCCATAATTAAAATAAACAATACAAACTAATATATGAATCATGAATTATTTTAAATCATGTTGGATATGTAAATATATATTATTTTTGGTTCTGGATAAGTGATTTATATATATATATACACACAACACAAATGGATAGTGTATATCAGACTAAGTACGAATGCATGTTCAAGGAATTTGATAACTTAATTTCCTTCCATTAAGTTATATATTTACTTCTTGATAATAATATTTCAATGTTTAATTTTATTCACCATATGATTGTATTTTATTATATTTGAAAATTATTTTATATTTATTTAATAATATTTATAATGATGTCTGATCAATATTAATTCAAATATTATGATATCAAAAATGGGTTTTCATATTTCAGTTTTTATTCATTCAGTTTTTCAATATTCACAAGTTGTATTATTCTATGTTATGTATAACCCTTCATTTTCACATAAATTTTTTGAATATCAATGGAATAAAATATCTATCACCTGTTATATTTTTAATGACTTTTCATTCCAAATGATCCTAGTATCTAAATGGATTTGGATTACACAAATCATATTTATTTTGGTTATAGTAATTCTTCTTGAAATTATTTAATTTATATTGTGAATCATTAGCATTAAAAAATTTATATATGAGAAATTATCATTTTCTCTATTGAAGATAACTTTTTATAATTACATGACTCTTCCTTGATAAATTTCTTCCTCATACATAAAGACTATTATGAGGAATATTTCTCATCCTCTAAAATAATCTCATCTCTTACACATCCATATTATTTCTTCTAGGAAATATTTTGATAATTTATTTTGAAATCCAAATATATATTATTTATTATTATTTTAATATTTACATTTCCCACTTTAAAAAATGAATCTATATTTTTCTTTTTACTATGTGGGCTACAATTAAGTCATTTTAAAATAGAATTGTTGGAACTAATTTTTCACATTGGGATTATTGTCTCCCACTAATAAAGGATTAATTTACAAGAATTTCTTATCATGGGGTTCATTAAATATGTTTTCATGTTTTCTTCATGAAAATATTTTGGATATTTTTCTCATAACATACTATATTCATGTTAATGCTTTTAAATTTTTTCAAAAACTACTTATTATGGTTTTATTAAATATTTTTCATTATATCAAAATATTCAACTTATTTGTATTTATATATCAAGAGCTATCATCAAAATTCACCTATTAATTACTCTTTTGGGTGATTCCATTTTGGTATTATCTTATTTTTAATATCCTAAACAATGATCTAGAAAATGGTTCACTGATCTGGTGGGCCATATGGTATCTTGAACACTTCCCCTTGCACCAAAGGTTGTTTTATATTGATAAGGGTATAACATTATATAGTAGTGATACTATACCCTAATATTCTAAGTCATCTAGTGGTTAAATATATAAAATAAATGGAGGAATAAGAATATAAATCAATAGTGGTATTAAATAAACATCTAATCAAAAGGATTATTAAATAAATTTGAGGGTAATATCATATACAAGATGATTATGTAATGTTTCAATATAAAATGTAATAAATTACATTGTAAAAGGAATGAAACATAATACATGAATCATATTATGATATGTAAAAAATAAATATCACTATACAGCATCACGAGCCATTGCTCAATCTTCTACTCTCCTACTTCTATGAAATGTTCAATGATATATTGTAATGTGTCTTCATTCCTCAGTTTATTCCTACATCCATGAGTTTTTTATGGATTCCCATTGTTAGTCCAAATAGGCTATTAGATAACACTCAGTAGGCCACAACCCAATATATCTAAAACAATTATAGTATATGTATACAAGATGAAGCTTTGTGAAATATAATATAGTAATAATGTGATACATGTAAATGTGATACTGTCAAACCTAGAATGTCTCACTATGAACATGAAATTGTAACCAAGGGACATCAATAAAATATGATAAAACATCATATGTTTCATATGTTGGGTAATCCATTTAAAATCCAACAAGGTTTAGATCCATGTGATAAAATGACCATGGAATCCTCATTAAGTCCATGGAGGAACTCTATTTCAAAAGAAGTAAATACGTGGGTGGAGCCCAATGATAATGTCCAAAGAAGTCCATGAAATATAAATTACTGGAGTAGAAATGTCCCAGTCTTCCAAATTAATCTTGATCCATTAAGTATAAATGACCATGGAATCCCAGTTTTTTGATATAAAAAGTAATCATTTCCAAGGAATCTGAATAATTTATCATCTCACAATCATAACCAAGCAATTAGTTCACCCAAATAATTCATCATTTTCCTTTTAACCCATTGAACAATTTTAATAATATTATGTTACAAGAAAATTATGAATAAACCCTCTCACAATTTCTCATATAATTCAATAAGTCTCACACTAAGATGGAGATATAACTCACACACAACATGGTGATATATCATAGGAAGATAAAATGAAAAACCTCATGGATGGTCTAGATTGTAGATTACAACCTAAGACAATATTATGGAGCTAATTGGGAATCATATCAATGTTATAATAATTTAACAACAAAGATTTATTAATTTAGGAGAAACACTGTAATTTTTTGTGCATGACATAATGAAAACATCATATAAAAACTAGACATTAATGGAAAATTTATTGAGGAAAAATTATATGCCTAGGGTGGAAAAATAATTGAGTATCAGCTACTAACTAGACTTGGATAAGTGTTAAACTGAAAATTTGATGATTACCATGACAATAATGAGTAAGATTATATACCAACATAGGATCCTCGATAAAAATGAAAACGATAAAAGGTGCCTAAGTATTGAAGAAATATTAAGTGGCTAGCCAATAAGATGATTGAATCTCAAATCAGAGTTTGGTTCATAGAGATATCACAATTTATATGTTAAACATTAATGGGAGGTCTCTGCAGTGGAAGACACATTCATTATAGAAGATTGTTTGGGGATTTGTCTAACATAATAATCCATGTTTTGTTTTAAAAGAGTTGTCCCATTGAGATTACATAGCATGTAACCTTTAGATGTTATGTAATGTTTAGGGTTTCCCTCAATTGGGAAACACCACAACACACTATGACAAGGGTATAGAAAGACCAGTACTTGTCATGTATTGAATATGCACCATGTATTCCAAATAAGCGCCATGTATTTAGCCTATATCCAATATTTACCCTTCTATTTACTCATAAAAAAAATATAACAACTATTCTATAGGCTCAGAATCTATTTATAAGTGAATAAGGTATTTGAATCCATGGTTTAACCGAATGATAATAGGATTTGTACCTCATAAAAAACTAGATTCATATAGTCCCCCCTATTGAAAAAAAAGCTTCCCCAATTTTCTCTTCTAAGGGTGGTAATGCTTCTGATAAGAGTTCTAACCAATAATAAATTACATTATCCACTCTCTCCCAACTCTAATATTATTCATAGATGTGATTCAATATGACCCAAACTAGGGGAACTGATATGCCTCAAATAGAGTTTTTCTTTAATAAATGGTATATAAAAGATTCTCCTTGTTGGATGTATCTACACATATCATAAACACATATATTTTTAGAGTATGATATGGGTTTTAGTGGTAAAAATATAGATGAGATACATGGAAGGAATCATGAATGTTGTCGTACCTCTGAGCCAACCAAAACTGATTAATATTATCCTATATCTCTCAAAAATCTACAAAGAACCAACATATCATAGTGAATGATTAAACTATCATTGAATCAAAAAATGCTCTATTCTATGGGAGATAATTAAAAAGAACTTATCCCAATCCTAAAACACTATAGTTCCTTGATAACGATATACATAAAATTTCTTTCTAGAATATACAATATCCATATAAAATCTAGTCAACTGAACCTACTCTATAGTCTTATGAATGAGAAACAGTTCAAGTTTCACATCCTCTCCCTATAACTATAAAAGAGGTGATCTATATGGCCTACCTTACAAATATTTATGAGGTTCCATCTATATAGTTTAATGATAACCATTATTGTAAGAGAACTCAACTGGGGGTATATGTTTCTCCCATGAAACACCAAAATTATAAACACACTCTATACAAAGGTCCTCTACAACCTGTATTTTTTTCCAACATCTTATTACTCTGATGGTGGTATTTTGTTCTCAAAACAACATTATAACCAATGCCTTATTCAATACATTCCCAAATTTAGATGTAAACTGGGAAAACCAGTCTGATATTATAGTCGGAGGAACCCCATGATGTTAAAAAATCTCAAGGATATAAAAGTTACCAGAATCAACTTCAAATATTTTCACTCTAATATTAAGGAAATGGGAAAAATTGATCATGTCCACACTAACCCATACAGAATCACTACCTTAAGATGACCTTAGTATCCCTATAACATAATCTTAGGAAATAACATCCCATTTCCATTCGAGGATAGGAAGCTACAATAAATTTAGGCATGGTCATATGTGTTCTTCCTTAACCTCTTGATAAGTGGAACACCATATAAAAAAACTATTTACATAATAATTCATACTCAGATACCAATATTTATAACAGATGTCTCGATACATCTTAGTGATTCTGGAATAGATTTTCCATGAAGAGGCATGAAATTATTTCATAAACTCCTCATGAATATCTTCTACATCCTAGAAAACCCCACATATGTGTATAATTTCACCATTTCCAATAGCCCCACCATGTGTTAGGTATTTACATTACACACTATCTTATGGGATGATTCCCTTATAATTTAATAGTTATTATATCACCAGTCTATCTATAAGAGTGTAAGTCACTTCCATGGATTAGAGAAAAATCATTATGAGATTATCATGCACCTCCAAGTAAATCACTAAAAATAAGGCCACCAAATTCCATTTATTATTGGTCTCTTGAACCACTAAATTATAATTCTTTTAGTTCACGGAAACAACATATGTGTTTCCCTTTCAATGAATATAGTCTAAATCAAAATTAAAATACTCACTATATTAGACCCACATTATATGTTGATGGTTCAATTACAAATGTGTCAAATAATATTTGAGTATTTTATATTTTGTGAACACTAAATAATTATCTCCCATTATTTAATGCCTAAATAAATGCAAGGCATGGAAAAGTCTCACAAACACAATATCATTCGTTGTTTAATTTCATTAATGATTTATCAACTAGCGAGACCCATATGCCACAAATATGTCCTCCGGTATCTAGAAAACTCTCATCCTAATTCTTTTCGAATAATAGTAATTTTTATAACTTCTTCTAGGTTATCCAAGAATTATGATTGATGTTGGTGTCAAATTTCTCTATAGCTCCTGAAAATATTTTTCAAAATATAAAGACAATACAAATTTGACACACCTATTGGTGAATTTCATGATATTTGTGTATATAAATAAAATTTCTTGGATTTATCCCCTTAAATATATTACTAATCCCAAGAAAATATGAATATAAAAGAAATTATTAGGCTGAACACAAGAAACCATAACACTCACTTTCTGTATGTTCATTGAAGCTTCATTATCTGAAATGAAGAATCCCAGGAAGTCAACTATATCTATCCAGAAATGTAATTTTGTGGGATTTAAATAAACCATATACTCTCTCATGCATATTATAATCATTTTCAATGTGTTTGAAAAGATTTTCTCATGTTTAAGAATTCACGAATTTATCATCAATCAAAACTATATTGAAATAATCAAGATATAGGTGGAAACATTATTAATCAAGTACATGAAGATTACTGTCACATTTGTGAGTCTATATGGCATAACAAGATACTCATATGGTACATATCATCTATGGATTGGTGTATGAGGTATGTCTATCAGTTGACATGTTCCATCTAATAACCTGATCTCAAATAAATTCCATTGAAATCCGGAACTCCATGGAGTCAGTTGAATAGGTCCTCTATTTGGGGTAATGGATATTGGTTATTAATACTTAACTAGATTTATTTTCAATAATACAAGCACAATTTAAGGCTTACATCTAAATTAATAGGGAAACAGACCTATTAAATCCTAAAATAATTATTAGGTCATATAAATCCTATCTCTTACAAGTCTATCATCTATCTCTTGGGAAAATTTATCATAGTAGTTGACACGCAATAAAGAGAAATGGATACTTATGAAACACATGGAACTATCCCAATAGAAGATTAAACCCCACACTTACGAGGTGAACTTGAATATTCATTTTGGAATACAATCCCTAAAATGATCTAACACTAAAGAGAACTAATCGTATTAAATTTAATGATAATGTAGATATTAACTAAAAAGCTTGGATGTCATACCGCCCAGCCAAAGATTCTCTAGTCTACCAAAACATTTCTATAAAATAAATCCACCCATCTGAATAAAAAAACCCACCATTTAAGGATATAAATGTCTCCATTTTGTTATTGATATGCTCATAATCATGATATGTAATCAACTAGTTAATCCCAAGACTGACATCATAAGTAGTCATACCAAGAAAAAAGACGGAACATATGAAGAAAAACCCACCTATTTCAAGGGGACATGATCTTAACTAGATTATATTCTATAATTGAATCAAAAAAATATTACCAAGTGTCATAACTCCATGTTATAACTATTCGTTGATCCCACGTCTCTCCACAATTGGCACATATAAAAGAGAATGATAAAAACATTTATAAAATGGGAAGATACTATAGTAGAAGCTAATAGGACCATACCTTCCACAATATAAGTCATTTCACTCTTATCCTTAGGTATATGCCAAACTAAATATATATGGAATGTAACATCATCCTAATAAACAACCTAGAGACCTGAAGTAGGCCCAAATTTCCATCAAATTAAAAATGGTGTATTTCTCCCATAGCTATGACCACCTTCTCTTCATAAATAGTCAAATGTAATCGATCTCTTAGACAAACATGGAGCTATGAATCCCATAAGAGAACCTTGAGTAGTAGTAGTTGAGACCCTCCGACTAAACACTCGAGAAATGATAATAAAGAACCATTTTATATGGCCCATCCTACTCTAGGCCTCAGCACTCAATTGAGTCTCTATCACACTAGGTCCTTGTGTGTCTTCACCTCGTATGATGATGATAGAAAAAAACTTATAGAACACAAAATATTGATGCTATTTTTCTTATGATATGTCTTGAAAAGAATCTTCCTTCTATAATACACAAAATCATTGGGCTAGGATGATAAGATACCCTACTCTGTAACCCCATAATCTCTCAAACTACAAACAATAATACAAAACTAATTTATTTTCTCAGTTATAGTATTCAACTGAATCACATTCATTTATGATTTAATGATATAATTAAGTACATCCTCAATGCAGCTAACCTATGATTGACAATTAGTTTGATATAAATGTTTGAAACACTACTGCACTATTAATCAAGATGATTAATTCATAACAATATTCTCAGACTTCTCTAGATGTATAAACTCACCAAAATGGTCAAATATCAATGTATCAATAATGAAATAGTCATAAAATCTTGATTTGAAATATTTCCACCATATATCAAATCATGTTATCCCATTTTATAACATCCCACTAGCACATAGAATCTCCCCAAAGAATATATGTCACATGATTGAATCCCCCCTCTAGAGGTGTCTCTAAATGCTCGATGATCGACATGGTATTGTCAAGAAACAACACAATAACCAGTGGGAAATCATACCCATAGAAATTTGGTGGATTGTTTTGTTAAAAAAAATTCAATAGTTCCACCACGGATGAGTTAGTAAACATGTCCCCCTAAATGAGCAGCACAAAGAGTAAGAAATCCATTGAGAATTTTGGATCATCACTCATATGAAGAATAGTGGGCGGCAATTCAAGATACACCACATAATGTTCATCAAGTGGCTCAAGGCCCACCACCGCCAGAGCATGGTAGTTTCCACCCACAAAGCATATAACTGGAGGTCAAATGGTTCAATATCTCTACCAATTATATGTACAAACGTCCAATAATATTTTTAAATTACACACAAACTTATAAAAATAATAACAGGTAATATATTTCCCAAAAAAATAGACCATGAACCTCTATTTGATCCTAAATATAGGAATGGTTAATAATAACTATCATAATAAAAACTGGATACACCACTAAGTACCCAATACAAATTCCTAGTCAGGTTCAAACACTTTCTCATAGCATGTGTTCTGTTATATAGATTATTGTTTGAAATTTACAATGAAAGTACCCAATAAATTTCAATTGGAAACTCCTTTTATCGATGACCACCACATTTTACACATTTAAATAATTGAATTTCAATATTATTTATATTAATGTCATCTTAAATGGGTGAATTATATAAATGACTATTTATAAAACATAAGTATATATACACCATATAATGTAAAATATAGAATCCATATAATTATGACCGTAAAACATTCCAGACAATGTGACCAATGGCCCATAGCTAAATATGAAAAAACTGGGTAGTTAAGGTGTATTTCATAGCCTACAAAAAAAAAATTTAATGTATACATTTTAGGTACCAATTATTCATCATGGACTCCTATAAGAATGTAAGTCAATAACAATTATAAAACATTGGTTACCCATAAAAAATTTTAGGGAGCGAATTAATGCATCCTATAAGGAATGACATATTGCATGAAATATTATTCCTAAAATGCTCATAAAATAATGAATAATAAATTATTCCATTCCATATATGGAGAATAATAAATTGAAATACCTCAATCATAGTACTAATAACATCACAAATCTCGTTCATTACCTAATGGTGTAATCAAATCAATAGTATTTGGAAAAATATTGAACAACAATTTATCATTCATGGAATCATATAAATTTCACCAAAAATGGGTTAACTACTCCAATGAACGGCTTATATTGAATTAAAAATGTATTATTAATGTTTATCCTATTATATAAAAATATTAAGTCATGAAAATAAACACTCTAATAGAAGTTTATAATGTACCTACCCATGATCAACAAAACAGAGCCCTGAGATGATAGGTAACATAGCCTCAAGCATGCCTCCTCATATGCCAGATGATATCAACTATTATCAGGGGTCTAAAGTTGTACAATTAGGAGACTATACACAGAAAATTTTTGTTTTATAGTGGTGAAAATGAAAAATTAAAGGGGAATACGAATAGTATAAATTAGAATCAATAGGAAATAAACATTCCGATAATACGAGTAATAAACAAGGGTAAGGTTAATATAATATAAAAGGTCTGTATATCATATATCTATAAAAAATGGATGAAAATATATAGATACATTCATCCAGAAAAATAAATTTATCGAAAAATGAAAAGAACAAACATAATTATCTCTAGATAACATCATGATCCATAGTTATGTCTTCTTCTCCCATGTTCCTAAGAAATTATCAATTATAAATCACAATTTAGCACTTACCTCACTCCCTTCCTA
Source organism: Viscum album (assembly GCA_963277665.1). Lineage (NCBI taxonomy): Eukaryota > Viridiplantae > Streptophyta > Magnoliopsida > Santalales > Viscaceae > Viscum > Viscum album. The sequence continues at coordinate 578,069,358 of OY728164.1, forward strand.
TATCGATGATTCTCTACATGTTTCCTACTGTGTCTTGAATAGGGGTGAGAAAAAACTCAATAAGCCACAACCAATAGTGTATATAAGAAGTCTAGTATGGGTATATAAGATGAAGTAAGGTACAATAAATAAATTAATAAAGGGATACATGTAATGTATATACTATCCATCATACCAAGGCTCACTATAAATAGGAAATCAGAAATAGGTGCCATATTTAAAACATGCTGAAACATACACTATAACCAATGCCAAGTATTAAAGTCCCAGGCTAACAATGGGATTGATAAAAGGTTTAAAATGTAAAACAAATCCTCATTGATTCCATGGATAATCTCCATTGAATAATTATTTAATACTTGGTTGGAGTCCATGGATCAATGATTGAGGATGTCTAATAAAGATGGATACTAGGATTGGAAATGTCCCAGGCATCTCAAATTCTTATGATCAAATGAGTCGAAATGTCCATGAAATCATAGTGATTCAAATAAAAGGTATAAATGTCCAAGGAATCCAAAAAATTTATCATCAAATAATAATACATTATCCATGAGTTCACCCAAAATTTTCCACATTTTCCATGTAAAGACCCGCAAATTTCAAGGAAATTTTTTTCTTAATTTTCTTTGGAATTTTACAAGAACGCAGCTTCAGACGGCACCTGATTCCGAGGCCCGGTGTGCCCGGAATCAATTTCCGAAGTTTGGCTCGGGTACGTTCAGTGAACGGACGAGCGGGTTTTTCTATCTTTTGAACCGGTGCCCGGAATCGAATTCTGAGGGCACCGATGAAATCGCAGCGCCGGTATTTGCTTAGAAACGCCTCTTCCGGAGTTGCGTTTGCTCAGACGTGGTTTTTAAATTTTACGGCTTTAAGTCAGAAATAAAATAAAGTTTGTGCGACAACTTTATTTTATTTCACTTAAGCTGCTTGGAAGCCACTTGAAGTCACTTAAAGACGGCTTGAACTGAGTTGAACTGGATAGGATGCCATCCAGAAATATCCTACCCCCCTTGGTAGGATATTTGTGCGGTGGGGCCCGCACGAGCCCCGCCGTTTCTTTCGCTAAGTAACGCACCCGCGAAAACCCGTCAAAGTAACTGAAAAGTCAACCGACGCGTTTTCTTTAATTCTTAACAGACCATTTAATTGGGCGGTTTATTTCGTGAATTAAATGGACTGTTTCTTCGTGAATTAAATGGGTCGTTTCTTTCGTTGAATTAATTCAACGAATTGATGGATCGTTTCTTAACCGGTTTCGTGTTGGCATGTTTATAAAATAAGACCAACCCAAAAATCCTTGGAAAGGATTTGAAAGAATCTTCGTTCCTCCACCCTCTCCGCGAAGAACGCGAAGAACGCGAAGAACGCGAAGAACGCGAAGAACGCGAAGAACTCCGGCGAACGGAATTCGACGACGCACACCAAGATCTGCGACGTCGACGAGATCTACCCGCGACGTTCTTCGGCGACGTCTTTCTTCCGCGGCCGATCCTCGTTCGGCAACAAAGGTGAGAATCGGATCTTTTCTTCTCCCTTTTTAATTTCAATATCAACGGATTTAAACTAATTAAATCCGTTGATCTTGATCCGGAGATTGGCGACGCGACGAGCGATTCCGCGACGACGCGGCGATCTCCATCTTCCGCGACGAGCAAATCCCGCGACGATCCCCCGTTCGGCAACGACAAGGTAAGGGATGTTGGAATTCTTTTTAAAATCCCGTGTTTATTCTTTTGAAATATAGAACCCGATCACGAAACAATTTTAATTTATTTAAAATTGTTGATTGGTTTCTTTCCTGTTTCTCCCGTTGTTTATGACTAACGCGGAGGGTGCGGGTCTAACGAACAAGACCCGGCAACCCTCCGTCGATCTTCCTTTGTGTGCGGATTTGGCGAGCGACGGCAAAAGCGCGACGCAAGGGCCATATGTTGATTCCGCAGTGGAGGACGCATCCCGGGAGGAACAACGGCGCAGACGGGAGGCAAATCGGGCCACCGGAGCATCTCCGGCGGCCCGCGGAAGGAGGCGGCGGCGCGGGTCGCCGGCGCGGCGGCGCCGGCGACCGGAGGCGGCGGCGCCAGGCGCGCCGCCGTGGAAACCTTCCGCCGCGGCTGAAGCCGCGGCGGCGGCGGCAGCCGGTTCCGCGGCCGCGCGGAACCGGGACGGACGCGGCGGCCCGGCCGCGTCCGCGAGACAAGCGGCCCCCCGCGGGGCCGCGGTTTCCCTCAAGCCGCGGGTTCAACCCGCGGCGGCGGCGGCTCTTCGGCCGCGCGGCCGAAGACCGAGCCGGCCGGTCCGGTCGGCCGGGCCGCGCCCAGGCCGGACCGGACCCGGCCGAGCCGGTTCGGGCCGGGTCGGGCCGACCCGGTTCGGGCCGACCCGGTTCGGCCGACCCCAGGGGGGGGTTCGGGCCGGGTCGCCCCGGGCCCAGTACCCCCGTTTCGGGCCCTCTACGGTCTTTCGCCCATATCTTGGGCCTGGGACCTCCGATTGACGAACCGTCAGCGGCTACGCGATCCTTGGATCGAGACGGTCGTTTCGGTATATTATACTCAAGGTTTCGGAAGACTTTGGGTTCGGCCGGGTTGGTTCGTACACGAAGCCAACCGGGCCCTCGGAGCGGAAACGCTCATAACTTGAGCTACGGACGTCCGAACGACGTACCGTCAGCTGTGGTGGTTTCCTCTAAGTGAGACGGAACTTTTGGCATACTCCGCCCGAGGATCGGATACAGGCGGAGTACGGTCGGGTTGGTTTTTCCCTAAAAACCAACCGGGCCCCTGGGACGAAAATGCCAATAACTCTCAGACCGGGCGTCCGATTGACGCGCCGTCTGTCGCGTTGAGATCCTGTTGTCGATACGGAACTTTTGGATACATCAACTTCGGACTACGTGTCAGTTGATGTATCAGCCCCTCGGCTCGTGGAGCGGACCCTCCTAAACGAGCTCGCTACGTGCGGGAACCCTAGCGCTGGCTGTGACCTCGACGACAGAGCAGAGATCCTCCGTGGACTGCGACGACGGCAGAGCAGAGATCCTCCGTGGACTGCGACGACGGCAGAGCAGAGATCCTTAGTGGACTGCGACGACGGCAGAGCAGAGATCCTTCGTGGACTGCAGCGACGACTGTGCAGGGACCTCAGTGGACTGCGTCGACTACTGCACTCAGCGATCCCACGTGGATCAGTGCTTCAGGTTCTGTGTGAGCCCGATCCTCCGTGGGTCCTTACTACCGGTTCTGTGTGAGCCACTGCCTACAGGTTCTGTGTGAGCCCGATCCTACGTGGGTCTTTTTGCGGGGGTTAGTACCTATCGATCCTTCGTGGGTCCGACGACTGAGACGGATCAGTGATCGTCTTTGACGTCATCTGAAAAAGTATACCTGGTTGAGCTGAATCTTATGTTACTCTCCTTTGTGGATTGTGTTGAACTATCCTTTGTGGATTTACTGTTTACTCTCCTTGTGGATTTGAGTCTTGCTTTCCTTTGTGGATTGAGTTGTTCTTGAGCTCGTGAGCAGAGCTAGAATTGGGGACTTAGGTATATGTATGGGCATATACCTAAGTCGAGTCAGATGTTACTTCGTGATTGCATCTTTCTTTTGTGCTATATCCTTTGTGGATTTCGGGAGACCTTCGGGGGTCTCGGGGTCCTTACTGAGTAGTTGTACTCACCCCTGCACGGGCTATGCCCGCACTTCGTGGTGTTGGTTGCAGACGACGGACAGCGCTGATCGCGGTTGGGGCGTGGAGCAGGACGGTACCTGGAGGTGGACCACTGGACGGGACGTGCTCGGAGCGGACGTGGGACCCGAGGAGCCTGGAGGCTATCTGTACCCACCCTTCAGGTGGGATTGCCAGTGGACGACACGAGGCCGCCGTCTTTTCTTCAGTTGCTGTTCTTTTTCTTTTCAGTTGTACTTTACAGTTGGGCTTGTATTTCCGGCCCCTTTACTTTTCTGCACTTTACTTTCCGCTTGCTGACTCTGTGTGGTTGTTACTTATAAAGGCAATGCCTTCCCTGTTTACTGGGATTTTACGCCTTGGTGCTAGTCGCCAGCCCCTGGCCTATGGAAGGCGGGCTTGGGGTAGTCACGGCACGGGCCCCGAGGACGGGTCGTGACAAATTGGTATCAGAGGCGGTCGGTTCTACCGCAGACTCTGATCGTCCTTTCTTTCTATGTGAAGCAATAGTGTTTAGTGTATTGAGTGTGGTTATCAGTTCAGGGAGCCCAGTGTTGGTGCGGCGGCCGACGTATCCGTACACCAGGACCCTGACTCCTGATTTCCGACTTAATGCATGAAAACATTGATTGCGTGTGTGTTTCAAGTTTTCTTTGTGATTACTTATGTCAGCTCACCGGGTATACTGATCTGCTTTATGAAAGTCTCAAGTTTTCCTTGTGATTACTTGTGCCAGCTCACCAGGTATACTGTTCTGACTGTGGTGCTCTTGTTCTCCTTTTCAGGATGGCCCCGCGACGACTGCCAGCTAGGGTTCCGAGTGTAGGGCGCGACGGCAGCCCACCGAGCGACGAGGCCTCGGTGCAGGGCCCTTTGCCAGCAGTGGCACCGGCGGTAGCCTTACCCGCCGAGCCACCGATGCTTCCAGTACCAGACGCCGACGATGCACGTCGCCTCAGGGCACTGCACGAGTTTCAGAGCCAGCGACCGCCCAGGTTTCGCGGTGAGGCGGACCCCCAGGCCGCCGAGGACTGGCTAGAGGCGGTGGTACGGATCTTCAGGCTAGTGAGGACACCAGCGGATCTCATGGTGATCCTCGCAGCGAGCCTCCTGCAGGCGGCGGCAGGACGATGGTGGAGCCTGATGCTCCAGGTTCACGATGAGGCATCCCTGCTCTGGACGGACTTCGAGAGCCTCTTCCGCTCTGAGTTCGTCCCGGCCACCCTCCGAGCGGTGCGCATCCAGGAGCTTCTCCAGCTGCGCCAGGGCAGCATGACGGTCGCTCAGTATGCGGCGAGGTTCACGGACCTATCTCGCTACTCGACCGACATGGTACGGGACCCCTTCTTCCGGGCCCGGACCTTCGAGCAGGGCTTGCGACAGGAGATTCGTGCGTCGCTGATCTCCCTCAGCATTCCGACCCAGGCAGGAGTGCTGGAGCGAGCCCTCCTGATCGAGAGCTTCCTGGCAGAGCCTTCTTCAGCGGCGAGACCTAGCGCAGGGCGGCAGGTAGCTGAGTCATCGGCAGCTGGTAGCCGACGGATGACTCACGGGTCCAGGCAGACCAGAACCCCTCGCAGACGGCCTCAGGACACCAGCTCAGCGGTGCGAGGCACACAGCGGAGTGCCAGCCTTTCGAGAGGCAGGCTGTGCTACTCTTGCGGCGGGCAGGGTCACATGGCTCGTGACTGCCCGACTCGCCGACCAGAGGAGCAGCAGACGGTGGAGGGGCCACCCAGGCAGAGGCAGAGGGTCGATCGTGGCGGTCCGCAGGGAGGAGGCGGACGAGGCAGAGGAGCTGGCCGAGCAGCGGGTGGTGGGCGACGCTTCCAGGCTCTACCCCCACCACCACCAGGAGGGCCACCTCGACCACAGGGAGCTGGCGGGCAGGGACAGGCCCAGCTCCAGGCAGTGGAGGCCTACGACCCCGACTTGCCAGAGATGATTCGAGGTACGATCTGTGTCTATTCCACCCTTGCTGCAGTACTTATAGACACAGGAGCGAGTCACTCTTTCATAGCCTCTGCCCTTGTTCGGAGCTCGGAGATTCCGACTGAGCCGTTGGCTCGATCCTTACGGCTAGAGACTCCTACGGGAGCAGACTCGACGATTACGCACTGGTGCCGGCAGTGTGAGCTTACTCTAGGAGGCGAGAGCTTCGGCTGGGATCTCCTTGTAGCGGCGTCGAGGCCTTACGACGTCATCTTGGGCATGGATTGGCTATCCACGGTTCATGCCCAGATCGACTGTTTTAGGCGCAAGGTGCGATGTGTTCGTACCGACGGGAGCAGGTTTACCTTCACCGGCGAGAAGGGAACCTTTGCAGCACAGGATGGACTTCCGCGGAGGAGAGTGCAGCCCATCTCACATCAGTTGGCTAGCCTCATCCTAGGAGCAGTGGACGTGCGGAGTCCGGCTTTTCCTGCAGTGGTGGACCAGTACGTGGACGTCTTTCCCGACGACGTTCCAGGGCTACCTCCTCGTAGAGAGGTAGACTTTTACATCGACTTGTACCCCGGGACAGCCCCGATATCTACTCCAGCATATCGGATGGCCCCCGCCGAGCTTCGAGAGCTGCGGGTACAGTTGGAGGACTTGCAGAGCAAGGGGTTTATCCGACCCAGTGTTTCACCCTGGGCTTCCCCGATTTTGTTCGCCAAGAAGGCGGACGGGAGCTTACGACTATGTGTCGACTATCGTCGCCTGAACCAGGTGACAGTGAGGAATAAGTATCCGCTGCCACGGATTGATGACCTCTTCGATCAGCTCAAGGGAGCGCGGTGGTTCTCGAAGATAGACCTCCGGTCAGGCTATCATCAGCTCAGAGTTCGAGACGAGGACGTGCAGAAGACGGCCTTCAGGTGTCGGTATGGCCATTATGAGTTCTTGGTTATGCCGTTCGGCGTAACCAATGCTCCAGCGGTGTTCATGAGCCTCATGAACAGGATCTTCCAGCCATACCTCGACCGATTTGTCGTTGTCTTCATTGACGACATTTTGGTATACTCGACGACTGAGGAGGATCATGCCTACCACCTGCGAGTTGTGCTAGACACACTCCGAGAGCACCAGCTTTATGGCAAGCTCTCAAAATGCCAGTTCTGGTTACGTGAGGTCCATTTCTTGGGGCACGTCATTTCTGAGGCGGGAGTTGCAGTGGATCCCGCGAAGATCGAGGCAGTGCTAGCTTGGGAGCCACCCAGGAGCGTGACTGAGGTGCGGAGCTTCTTGGGCCTAGCGGGATACTATCGGAGATTTGTGCCGAACTCCTCCAGAGTTGCGGCACCACTCTCAGCCTTGACGAAGAAGGGGAAACCCTTCGTGTGGTCAGACAGATGTCAGCAGAGCTTCCAGGAGCTGAGACAGAGATTGACCAGCGCACCTATCTTGAGGTTGCCTGAGGAGGGAGTTGGGTACGTAGTTTACTGCGATGCATCAGGGACTGGACTCGGGTGCGTCCTGATGCAGGAGCGGGCCGTGATCGCCTACGGATCACGTCAGTTGAGGCCGCATGAGCAGAACTACGCCACTCATGACCTGGAGTTAGCAGCAGTGGTCTTCGCTCTGAAGACTTGGCGGCACTATCTGATGGGCGAGCGCTTCACAGTCTTTTCTGACCACCAGAGTCTCAGGTATATCTTCTCTCAGAAGGACCTGAACCTGAGACAGCGGAGATGGCTTGAGTTCCTCCAGGACTATGACTTTGAGATAGTCTATACTCCTGGGAAGGGGAACGTGGTAGCCGATGCCCTCAGCAGGAGGACGGGCATTCAGCTGCTTGAGGAGGCGACGGAGCAGCTAGCCTCCTTGCAGATATCCTTCGTGGATAGAGACGGAGCAGCCTTTCTTCAGTCTCTCACAGTCTCTCCTCCACTTCTACAGCGGGTCAGGGAGGCTCAGCGTGGGGACGCTGACTGTGAGACCCGGCGTGCACTGATATCCTCAGGTCAGGCGCCTGATGGTTTCTCCCTTGGAGCAGAGCACGACATCCTTTTCAGAGGGCGTACCTTCGTACCAGTTGCTTTACGAGAGGAGGTGCTGAGAGAGTTTCACACTTCTCCCTTGGCGGTACATCCCGGAGTGGCGAAGATGTACCAGGATCTCAGACGACAGCACTGGTGGCCGGGCATGAAGAAAGCTGTGGCAGAGTTCGTTTCACGATGCCTCACCTGCCAGCAGGTGAAGGCAGAGCATCAGGTACCAGCAGGCTTGGTACAGCCCTTGGAGGTCCCGGAGTGGAAGTGGGACAGCATATCTATGGACTTCGTGACTGGACTTCCACGCACTTCCAGAGGTCACGACTCCATTTGGGTGATTGTCGACCGACTCACCAAGTCGGCACACTTCTTACCCATCAGAGAGCAGGGCTCAGTAGAGAGCTTGGGACGTCTTTACGTCCAGGAGATCGTACGGCTTCACGGTGTGCCATCGTCTATCGTCTCCGATCGAGATGCTCGTTTCACTTCCAGGCTTTGGAAGGGGTTGCAGGAGGCATTCGGGACGCGGCTCCATCTGAGCACAGCCTTCCACCCTCAGACGGATGGACAAACGGAGAGGACCATACAGACACTCGAGGACATGCTCCGTGCATGTGTTCTCGACTTTGGTCGCAGCTGGGAGGACCACCTACCCTTGGTGGAGTTTGCGTACAACAACAGCTACCACTCCACCATCGGGATGGCACCATACGAGGCGTTGTACGGCAGACCCTGCAGATCACCGTTGTGCTGGACAGACCCTGGGGAGTCAGCACTCGTGGGACCAGAGATGGTCCGAGCCACGACAGAGAAGGTCCAGATCATCCAGGAGAGGATGAGGACAGCTCAGAGCCGGCAGAAGTCATATGCTGACAGGAGGCGGAGGCCACTAGAGTTCGAGGATGGCGACCACGTCTTTTTGCGTGTCTCACCTCGACGTGGTTTACGGAGATTTGGCCGAGGCGGCAAGCTGTCTCCCCGCTTCATCGGGCCTTTCCAGGTCCTCAGCAGGATAGGAGAGGTGGCTTATCGCCTGGCTCTACCACCTCAGTTGCACCGGGTGCACGACGTCTTCCACGTGTCTCAGCTGAGGAGATACGTGCACGACCCGACACACATCATCGACTTTGGGGAGCTGGACGTGGACGATGGGGCGACTTTTGCGGAGGTTCCAGTGGAGATCGAGGATCGACAGGAGCGGGTCCTACGTGGGCGGTCGATTCCTCTGGTGCGCGTCAGGTGGCAGCACGGGAACCTCCAGGAGAGCACTTGGGAGCGGGAGGCTCAGATTCGTGCTCAGTACCCCCATTTGTTCCCCTAGTTTTTGATGTATCTTTACGGGGACGTAAAGCCCTGAGGTGGGAGTAATGTAAAGACCCGCAAATTTCAAGGAAATTTTTTTCTTAATTTTCTTTGGAATTTTACAAGAACGCAGCTTCAGACGGCACCTGATTCCGAGGCCCGGTGTGCCCGGAATCAATTTCCGAAGTTTGGCTCGGGTACGTTCAGTGAACGGACGAGCGGGTTTTTCTATCTTTTGAACCGGTGCCCGGAATCGAATTCTGAGGGCACCGATGAAATCGCAGCGCCGGTATTTGCTTAGAAACGCCTCTTCCGGAGTTGCGTTTGCTCAGACGTGGTTTTTAAATTTTACGGCTTTAAGTCAGAAATAAAATAAAGTTTGTGCGACAACTTTATTTTATTTCACTTAAGCTGCTTGGAAGCCACTTGAAGTCACTTAAAGACGGCTTGAACTGAGTTGAACTGGATAGGATGCCATCCAGAAATATCCTACCCCCCTTGGTAGGATATTTGTGCGGTGGGGCCCGCACGAGCCCCGCCGTTTCTTTCGCTAAGTAACGCACCCGCGAAAACCCGTCAAAGTAACTGAAAAGTCAACCGACGCGTTTTCTTTAATTCTTAACAGACCATTTAATTGGGCGGTTTATTTCGTGAATTAAATGGACTGTTTCTTCGTGAATTAAATGGGTCGTTTCTTTCGTTGAATTAATTCAACGAATTGATGGATCGTTTCTTAACCGGTTTCGTGTTGGCATGTTTATAAAATAAGACCAACCCAAAAATCCTTGGAAAGGATTTGAAAGAATCTTCGTTCCTCCACCCTCTCCGCGAAGAACGCGAAGAACGCGAAGAACGCGAAGAACGCGAAGAACGCGAAGAACTCCGGCGAACGGAATTCGACGACGCACACCAAGATCTGCGACGTCGACGAGATCTACCCGCGACGTTCTTCGGCGACGTCTTTCTTCCGCGGCCGATCCTCGTTCGGCAACAAAGGTGAGAATCGGATCTTTTCTTCTCCCTTTTTAATTTCAATATCAACGGATTTAAACTAATTAAATCCGTTGATCTTGATCCGGAGATTGGCGACGCGACGAGCGATTCCGCGACGACGCGGCGATCTCCATCTTCCGCGACGAGCAAATCCCGCGACGATCCCCCGTTCGGCAACGACAAGGTAAGGGATGTTGGAATTCTTTTTAAAATCCCGTGTTTATTCTTTTGAAATATAGAACCCGATCACGAAACAATTTTAATTTATTTAAAATTGTTGATTGGTTTCTTTCCTGTTTCTCCCGTTGTTTATGACTAACGCGGAGGGTGCGGGTCTAACGAACAAGACCCGGCAACCCTCCGTCGATCTTCCTTTGTGTGCGGATTTGGCGAGCGACGGCAAAAGCGCGACGCAAGGGCCATATGTTGATTCCGCAGTGGAGGACGCATCCCGGGAGGAACAACGGCGCAGACGGGAGGCAAATCGGGCCACCGGAGCATCTCCGGCGGCCCGCGGAAGGAGGCGGCGGCGCGGGTCGCCGGCGCGGCGGCGCCGGCGACCGGAGGCGGCGGCGCCAGGCGCGCCGCCGTGGAAACCTTCCGCCGCGGCTGAAGCCGCGGCGGCGGCGGCAGCCGGTTCCGCGGCCGCGCGGAACCGGGACGGACGCGGCGGCCCGGCCGCGTCCGCGAGACAAGCGGCCCCCCGCGGGGCCGCGGTTTCCCTCAAGCCGCGGGTTCAACCCGCGGCGGCGGCGGCTCTTCGGCCGCGCGGCCGAAGACCGAGCCGGCCGGTCCGGTCGGCCGGGCCGCGCCCAGGCCGGACCGGACCCGGCCGAGCCGGTTCGGGCCGGGTCGGGCCGACCCGGTTCGGGCCGACCCGGTTCGGCCGACCCCAGGGGGGGGTTCGGGCCGGGTCGCCCCGGGCCCAGTACCCCCGTTTCGGGCCCTCTACGGTCTTTCGCCCATATCTTGGGCCTGGGACCTCCGATTGACGAACCGTCAGCGGCTACGCGATCCTTGGATCGAGACGGTCGTTTCGGTATATTATACTCAAGGTTTCGGAAGACTTTGGGTTCGGCCGGGTTGGTTCGTACACGAAGCCAACCGGGCCCTCGGAGCGGAAACGCTCATAACTTGAGCTACGGACGTCCGAACGACGTACCGTCAGCTGTGGTGGTTTCCTCTAAGTGAGACGGAACTTTTGGCATACTCCGCCCGAGGATCGGATACAGGCGGAGTACGGTCGGGTTGGTTTTTCCCTAAAAACCAACCGGGCCCCTGGGACGAAAATGCCAATAACTCTCAGACCGGGCGTCCGATTGACGCGCCGTCTGTCGCGTTGAGATCCTGTTGTCGATACGGAACTTTTGGATACATCAACTTCGGACTACGTGTCAGTTGATGTATCAGCCCCTCGGCTCGTGGAGCGGACCCTCCTAAACGAGCTCGCTACGTGCGGGAACCCTAGCGCTGGCTGTGACCTCGACGACAGAGCAGAGATCCTCCGTGGACTGCGACGACGGCAGAGCAGAGATCCTCCGTGGACTGCGACGACGGCAGAGCAGAGATCCTTAGTGGACTGCGACGACGGCAGAGCAGAGATCCTTCGTGGACTGCAGCGACGACTGTGCAGGGACCTCAGTGGACTGCGTCGACTACTGCACTCAGCGATCCCACGTGGATCAGTGCTTCAGGTTCTGTGTGAGCCCGATCCTCCGTGGGTCCTTACTACCGGTTCTGTGTGAGCCACTGCCTACAGGTTCTGTGTGAGCCCGATCCTACGTGGGTCTTTTTGCGGGGGTTAGTACCTATCGATCCTTCGTGGGTCCGACGACTGAGACGGATCAGTGATCGTCTTTGACGTCATCTGAAAAAGTATACCTGGTTGAGCTGAATCTTATGTTACTCTCCTTTGTGGATTGTGTTGAACTATCCTTTGTGGATTTACTGTTTACTCTCCTTGTGGATTTGAGTCTTGCTTTCCTTTGTGGATTGAGTTGTTCTTGAGCTCGTGAGCAGAGCTAGAATTGGGGACTTAGGTATATGTATGGGCATATACCTAAGTCGAGTCAGATGTTACTTCGTGATTGCATCTTTCTTTTGTGCTATATCCTTTGTGGATTTCGGGAGACCTTCGGGGGTCTCGGGGTCCTTACTGAGTAGTTGTACTCACCCCTGCACGGGCTATGCCCGCACTTCGTGGTGTTGGTTGCAGACGACGGACAGCGCTGATCGCGGTTGGGGCGTGGAGCAGGACGGTACCTGGAGGTGGACCACTGGACGGGACGTGCTCGGAGCGGACGTGGGACCCGAGGAGCCTGGAGGCTATCTGTACCCACCCTTCAGGTGGGATTGCCAGTGGACGACACGAGGCCGCCGTCTTTTCTTCAGTTGCTGTTCTTTTTCTTTTCAGTTGTACTTTACAGTTGGGCTTGTATTTCCGGCCCCTTTACTTTTCTGCACTTTACTTTCCGCTTGCTGACTCTGTGTGGTTGTTACTTATAAAGGCAATGCCTTCCCTGTTTACTGGGATTTTACGCCTTGGTGCTAGTCGCCAGCCCCTGGCCTATGGAAGGCGGGCTTGGGGTAGTCACGGCACGGGCCCCGAGGACGGGTCGTGACATTCCATTCCATACATTGATCCATTTAAAAAAATATGTTGTCACATTCAAAGGTGGAATAAACTATCTCCTAATATCTCACTTAGTTCAATCAGAATCCCATAATGATGAAGATCTCCCAAACACCCAAAGCGGTGTCATGTCATGTGTAAACATAATAAAAAACAAAATTGTTGGTCTAGGTGGTGGTTAAAAATATCAAACCACATTATGGTGGCAATTAGGAATCTTATCAAGTATATAATTATTTAACCAAGGCATTAAATTGATTTAAGAGAAACATCAGAAGGTCCATAGTGCACCACAATGGAGACATGGTATAGAAAATAAATATTTAATAGAAAATTTATACATCACCTAACTTATAAAAATTGTAGAAAAATTTTCTAGTATTATCTTCAAACTCAACCCAGATCAGAAGAAAAACTAATAATGGTAGAACACCATGAAAATATATCATAATAACATGAACCAAAACAACAATGTTGATATGAATATAATTAATAAATGGTTTAATTGATATTAAGAACCAATTTATATCTATCCATATTAATTATGGACTCTTGAATCATAGTTTGGGTTAGGGAGATATCAGGTATCCTAGGTTATTTATCCATAGGAGAGCTCCATGGTGGACACCTTGTGCTTGAGAGTAGAGAGTTAAGGATTTTTTCGAAAATTAGTGGTCTTGGATATTTTAGAATACTAACCCGATGAGATTACATGGAGTGTATCATTTAAATATTGTGCAATGTTTTGGTGTTTCACCTCCAAGGAGAAACAATTTCACATCATGAAAATGGTCGATCTAGACTAATACATGTCTTTTATTGAATACATGTTTCCATTTCCTAATACACACCACATAATTGTTCTGAATCCAACCTCCACCACTCCCCCATATTTAAACCTAAAAACATACCAATAGTACTAGAGACTCATATTATAGTTCTATTCGAATAATATAGTTGCAACATGGGTTGAGCTGAATGGTAAAAGAATTCATATGTCCTAGGAAAACTGGTTTTTTACATGATTGATGCCTTTCTTCCCTTTTTATATAATGCAATTTGATATGTTAGGAAACGTAATTTTATATTAATGGTGTGTTAATGAAAATATATATTATTTATATCAAGGGGAAATCATATGTATAATTTAATATTATATAATAAATGGGTTGATATATCTCCCTCTAATCTATTGATTATTGTTTTTTATCTAACAAGTTCATAAGAGTACATGACTTGTTAGGACAAGTCTTTTAGAGTTCCCTATATAGTATCCAAGTTATAAAAGGGTCAAAAATTAGTATCTCAAATCAAGAAAGTTACACATGTAATAGAAGAATCCCCGGAGGGTTTATATGCAGTATCCAAACTCTATTTAGGCACATCAGTTGTTATCCCAAACATAAGAGGGTAAACCGTTTTCTAACCAATCCCACTATGTTTAGGGAATGAGACATTGATGACTACTAATAAATGATATGAGTTTTATTGCCTATTATAAATCCATGTTTCATATATATATAAATATATATTCATGTGTGTGGGTTTTATGATCCTTGTATTAGTAGTATGGTCTTATGATTCCATGGTATCATTCCATTTGTTGTCCAATTTGGTGTAAATGTCACTCTGTTATTCCTTATATATATATCTCATATTTATATTTAATATTAATTAGATATTTATCCCAAGCTCATATTTGATCATAATATTATTATATAATAATTAATGGCACATTAATATATAATTCCTTTACATAATACTTGATCACACCCATTCCAGAGTTTTCCATTCCCTAAGATATATAGAATAGAATAACATAAGATATTTCTATGAGGGATTATTGGTTAAATTATAATTAAATTTTCATAGCAACAAAAATTTAATGAAAATATCTAATGAAACACAACTTTTGGGTTTTGGGGCATGATCTATTTTGAGATTAAATATGTATTATTGGGATATAATTCCAAATATGTTGCTATTTTTTGGGGTCACTATAGTTTGAATAGAATTATGGTTTACTTGAATTAATATATTACATTAGTTATGTTTTGGGATTATGACATGAAAACTATTTTGAAAACAATATATAAATTCATAAATATTGGAAACAATGATAGTTTTTTAACAAATATATTTTTTTTCCTTCTAAAAATATAAGTATTTGGATATATACAAACAAACATAAAATATAGAATATATGCACCTATGAAAAATAACCGTAAATATAATTGGTTTAGTATTAACATGTCCATCACTGAGTGGAAAAATAGTGGTCTTCACATGACATGATGTTTAACACTCCAAAGGGATATTGATTTAGGATTCATATTCTCTTTGTGAACCGTTATAATTGATTCAAATGGATGTTCCCTATATATGATATAACTATTATGGTTATATATACTAATAGAAATTTTAATATATAAAATAAATGTTAAACTGAAGGATTTTTTGGTTGATCCAATGACACCATTATTAAAACAATATTATCATATTTTGACATGAATGTATTTTATGGGAAGGTATCATGGTATTCAGTTTTCATAATCATGTGGCAATTTATGTTTATTTAATTCAATATAACGGTAAAAGAAATTATTTAGTATTTTTATGAAAATAAGATCAAGAAAATGAGGCTTTGTACAAAATGTATATAGAAATTAACAATATATTTTCTGACGGAATGTATGAGTTTTATTTTCTGACATGTGATATTTTGTAAAAAATTACATATTTAGTCATACCTTAAGAGATTCTTCTTTAATGACGGGTAATTAAAATTTTGATGACACAATTTATGAAAAAATGACAATGTTTAACAAATATATTCTAGTAAAACATTTCTTTTAAAATACTAATATTTTAATTACATGAATCACAAACAAAATCAATAAAAAATGTAATATTACCAATTTTATTTTCATAAAATGTTACATGATAGACATTAATAAAATAAAGGAATCTAATAATAAATGAGAAATGTAATATTTAACCAATATTATTTATTTTAAAAATTAATAAATCTGTATGTCCCATATATTATAGTTATATTTTTTTAAAATGAATATATTTATTTTAAAAATAATGGAATAGTAATTTGTTTAAATTTAAATAATATCGACTAATAGTGTTTAGTTTAAAAATAATATTTTCTATGAAATATTTTTTATAATGTTATTTTATTTTAATTTTTATAGAACTAAATAATTATTTTACATAATAGTGTTCTTAATATTTATATGAAAATAAATTAGAATCCATTAAATGAATTTTATTTAATATGTTATAAGGATTAATTAATTTGATTGTTGAAAATGTATTTTATAATAGATGTCAAATTTATGTGGTATGTGTTACAAATTAATGAACAAAATATTATATTTAGATAATGATATAATATTTTGTTGATATGAATATAATAATTAAAAATAATTTTGAGTAATTGTTTAGTGATAAGAATAGTAATAGTTAATATAGGAAAACTACTTTTTCTCATAAAATCATTATATTAATTATAGTTTCTTTTACATTTAACATATAATGTTCAGATATTTAAATTTTAAATTCAAATATATTAATAATTTTTATGATTTATAATTAAAATAATTTTCTAGGAACAAATTGTGGGATTTTATTAATAAAATAAATTTATAGGTGATTTTTCACACCTTTTTCACAAATTGAATTGATATTTATTACAATATTTGAATATATGAAAAAAATAAAAATTTCAAATTTTTTTATGATATAAATTTACCTAATATATAAAATACTATATTTAAAATTTATGTTGATTAATTTAGAAACTTATTGTTCATTTTTGGAACCTATGTAATCTTTTTTCAAATTCATTTTGTTTTCATTATAGATTAATTTTTTTTGAATTAATATTTATCATAAGAAGAAATTAAATATTATATTTATTTATCTTTTCTAATTTTAATATTTCAATTAATTAATAATATAAAATTTATTTTACTGATAAAAATATATTTCCATGGATAAAAGTTATTTATCATAGAAAATGTAAATTGTGGTCAAATGTTAAAATTAAATTAAAGGCCCTACAATATCTTAAAAATTAAATCACATATATGTGTATGTGATCTGTATTAGGATGTAATAATCCCCTCTCAATTTGTTTTTATATTTTGGAGACCCAATCCAAAAAAAGTTATTTGTAATTAATATAATTACATTAGTATTATAAAAATTTCCACCATGCTAACTTGTAAAAGGATCCCTTCACTATTGTACTGATCCTCACACAACAAGCATAATTTTTTTACCTAATATTAACAAAATCACTCAAAAAAATATCTCTGAAGTTATATAGTTTCTAGACTCAACAAAATACCATTCTATAAAGTCTTAAATATTTTTCAGCAGGTGTAATATATAACAATAAATTACCCTTATTTAATTAATATTCATATATTTATTCTTCTATGGTTTCCTTATCATATATAGTAATAACAAATAAAATAGTATCATAATTATTCATAAATTTAATTTTTCATGAAATAACAACTATTTACCTCTCTCCAATATAATATAACAAATCGAAATGCTACATGTGATGTGTGTGGACTATCGCCTCCTTGGATAATGAATTTTGTCTTGCATCACCTCCTTTCATGGTTGATTATACGATATTATTTATTAAATAATAATTATATTAATGAAATTAATAATATTGTTGAAATACAAATTAAAATCATATTAAAAATATTATTAAATAATTGTAATTATAAATTTAGTAACCTAATTAAATCATATCAAGAGGAAACCCAATTTCATCATTGTTACTAGTTTCATCATATCCACTCATCACCATACCACATAATTATTGTATAATTTATCACTTAAATATAATTTATAAATTATAATTATTCTTCAATAATGATTATATTCTTAACACATCTAGAACATACACATTCATTGATTATATTACATTATTGATTTTGATAATTTGTCTACATTCATGAAAAATGATTCAGTTTTTTATAATGGATAATTATTGTATAATAATTAATATTCTATAAAATATTAATATGAAAATAAATTTATCTTACTATGTATTTATAATATTAATATTTAATCCATTACTAATTTACCACCATTTATTCCAAAAAAATTACAATAACAAGACCATTGTTAATTTCATCTTCAATAATAGAAACTAAAACTAAAATTAAATGAAATTAATGAAATAAAAATTATCATGGAACATATGTAATAGTACCTTGAATAATATATTAATGATAAATATGGAATCCTTCGAGAAGAACCAACTTATTCAAAATAAAACATGAATTAAACGAACATAATTTTTATAAAAAAATAAAAAAAACTAAAACAAATATATGAATAAGGAATAGTTTTAAATGAATATATTATTCAAAAATAAAAATTGTTAAGGTAATAATATATTTAATTAAGATTTTTTTTCTTTTTTGTATTATTTGAGAGTGTTTCTGACAAAACTAAAATCCCATGTATATGTTTCAGATAAAAGAATATATGTTCCTTGAGTTTTGATAATTGATTTTGAGAAATTTTCTTTTATAATTGGATTAATAAACCACATCATTAATTTATATATATTTCTAGTTATTTTTTGAGATTTAAAAATATTCTTGATAAAAAAATTTCTAATGGATTACTATTTAATAGTTTTTGACATCCAAAAAAGTAATTTATACCAATTATTATTCATTGAGATATACATTATCATCACCAATTGTTTTACTCTATATGTTAAACATAATTTTATATGGATTTATTTTATCATATATTTCATTAAATTAAATTGATTTATAAATCCATTCCATGATCTTATAACAATGTATTTTGAGTTGTGTTAACTAAATATATAAGGAATCTTGTTAACTCAAATATCCATTCTCTAACTAAAAATAAAATTTTTATTAAAATAAATAAGAATTAATGGAAAGGACATCATAGTGGATGAAATTAATACAGTAAATGGTAATTCCTATGAATTATATTATTACCTAAATGTCATGTGTGATGATACATCACACAATAATGAAGATAAATTCAACTACTCTGGATAGTATCTATAATGCTTCAGGAACATTTTGAATTTCAAGAAATGATTTCAATCAGATAGGAAGAATCTTATTAATATAAGGTGATAATGATAGAAATGTTTTGATATATATAAATTCAACCATCCATGGATCTATCTCCCATTTGAATTAAGGTATCCACCCAATAATATGATGTGAATTCTATAATTACATATCCAACAATATCTCGGAAAATTATCCCTCCTCGATCTACACAGTGCATTAATGTCCTACCTATGCTGAAATTGAGAACAAATTATAATGAATTTGGGAACACCCATGACCAAGAATTTACTCTTGTGATTGAACATTTTTTAGGAGGTATGTGAATATATCTATGAATGTTCACTGGAAGTTGGTATTGTTAGAAAATTTATGAAAAATTAAAAATGTGTGAAATAATTTTGGATTTAATGTACGTAGAATTGATAATGGTTCCTTGTTTCAAAATTCAATTCTAAGGCTTACAGATGATTGAGGATCCATAAAAGTGTAAAATATTGTAATTGTGGATGATTATGGAACTTCATTCATTAATAGTAAAATATCACTCGATAAAAATTTCCACCTAATCGTAAGGACCATCATTACCTCCCAGAAAAAATCTTGATAGAGGTTTCAAAGTCCCCTTCTATAAAATATAGAAGTTTATATTGGAGATTATAATTCTAACTAAAAACACACATATATGAAATATGAATTCATTTTCATCAATGAACCTCATCTAGGGGAATTGAATTATTAAGAAATCATTATAGATGAAATTTATATTTACATTTAATTAATTTAAATAATATTTTTTATTTGGTTCAAATAATTATTTGTATGAATAACATACCAAAATGAAGAACTAGATAAATTACCCAAATTAATGTGAGATAAGAATCATTGTTATGATCCATAGACCTATTTAATACTATTAAATATATCATTATATTCATAATTAAGAACCACATTTCTGAGTTAAGGGTCTGTAGTATCCAGATATAAGGATATATGAGAGGCCGAATGTCTAGAAAAATGATTGGGATAGATGGTCAAATTATCTATCCATAATGATATTGTTCAGCTACTAATGAACTATAATTAAATGTAATGACATATTTTTTTACATCATGATATAAAAATAAATATTTCGATGAATAATTTCCCTCAATTGATTGTATTGGGGTTATTTAATATTTCAGTATGTTGACCATGTCCAAATGATATTGTCCCAAAAGAGCCTCCCAAAAGAACATAGCTTGTAAGTATTAAATTTATTAATGGATACTTCTAATGTTTATCTATCCTTCATGAGAGTTTTTAATATCTATCCAAAAGTGTCTATTAAAACCGGTCTTCAAAAGGAAGGTACTAGATGAATGAATAAAACGATTTTTAAGATGAATTACTTCGGAACCATACAAATAGAAATACAATGTACAAGGTTTTTTCATGGAACAAAAATTAAAATGTTTTTTAAACCTCTAAAAGATAATAATCTTCTCATCTAATTCGATATTTTTATATTAATTATGTTTCATGCTCTCTTATAGTGTAATTTTTTGATTCATTCATTGGAATTTAGAAAAAATTAAATTCTATGGTAAACTTACCTTTGGATATATCTCAATGATCTTTTTGATTCATCTGTGGTCACTATTTTGAAATTAAAACTCTAAATTTATTCAACCTAACATTATTCCTACTCCTACTAAAGTAACCATTCAAAATGATCATGACGTTATGTATATAATTGATTCTACCATTTATGATTTAGTTCATGTCATCTACAAAAAATGAGATACTTATTCCACTAAACCCATTCATTCCAATGAATGGGTAAAAAGGCCTTCAAATATTATTGAATTTATATTCCTACTATATAAATCATTGGGCGATATAAATAATCTATGTAAAATGTGATAACCTTATATATGGCCCCTGATTGACCTGAATAATCAAAAATAAATTCCCATAAATGGAATATTTAAATAATTTGAGTAAATGTTATGGAACTATTTGTCATAACATCACTCAGAAAATCAACAGTTCCTCAGAAAATTAATGATAAAACACCATTATATATTTTTGGAGATTTACCCATATATTCAGGATAATAACTTTAAATAAAAAACACTCTTATCATGGTCATGGGTAATTTATTTGGCGAGATGAAAAACTCCTTCAAAACAAAAAAATTGATAAAAGAATGTTTATTATTTGATATCTAGGCATTCAGTGACTTATATTATATTTTTGTGAAGATTTTGGCAAGGATGTTGTAAAAAAAATTGAAATATCATATTCTTATACTATGGGAAAGAGAATTTTGGTTGAAAACATTAGTGTTGCAGAAAAAAATCATGGATGATGAAACTTAGAGGAAAAATAATTTTTGAAAATATTCATATATATAATTTTTTAAAACCCAAAAATATGAATTCATGAATTTGGATCCTCGAAAACTATCTAGACCATGCGAACTTTTAGTGTTAAGAATTTCCACTAACACATAAATTTACATCACATAAATAAATAACATTGAAATGATATTTTGAGAATTGAATTACATTTTGGATGTTAATGAAAATTGAATTTTCTTCCCCTCTATAATATATACTCATATATGCAACCACAGTAGAGGGATGATAATATTATAGATGCCTAAAGACATACATATCACTAGAGAACATAACATTATCAAAGGAAATGTTGAATTTTCATAAAAATAACCACTTTATAATAGAAAAATCAAAATATTTTATATTGTTGTAACCCTATATTATCAACTTAGACCATGATGTATTTAAAAAACAATTTATTCTTCCAAATGATTCTCGTAAATAAAATTATGTCTAAGATAAAGCCATAAATAGGTGTCATCATAACACTTATCCATAAGATGACTATAATTATAACTTATTTACAAATGAATCACCTTTGCATTAATACAAATAGAAAGAATATTACATTTTAGTCTAAAAATTTTACCATTCAACAAAAAAATTTATTCTAAATGATTACCTAGGTTTGGCCTCTCGTGGGTGCTAACCAGGAAGATTGAATAATTTTTTTTAAAATCATTACCACTTATATATTTTTTATTATATAATAAGGATATGAAATATAAAATAAGGAATAAATATCCAAGAATATATGTGGGTGTTTAGAGAGGGATCAAGACAGGTATGTCAATGAAGAAAAGTGAAAATTTTTAATTTCACTAAGGGTTCCCATGCATATATCGAGACTACTCTATATTATTTTTCTTCATCACATGTTATTAAACTAGGACATGGGTTCCCTAAATAATCCCTTATATGGGTGATTTTTTTCAATAAGGTAAATTTTGAAATTTCAAATGGCCATTCATGAATAAATACGATACAATTCTATAAAATCTATTTTAAATGTTGTGGATGGCCCCCATAATATAAAAGAACATCAATATTAACATATTTTTTATATATATTGTTTTTTACCTATGAATTTATTATATAATGTATTCTATTTATCTATACTGAATATAAAGATTATTATTTCCATGAATCTTCCTTGAATAATTTTTTTTCATAAATGTATAATTTTAATATGAATAAATATAATCCTCTCTAGTATTTTCAATATCTTACATATGATAACTATTTTATCTCAAAATTGTTTTGATTTATTATTTTATAATTCAAATATGCATTATTTTTAATGTAATAATAATATTTCTCTTTAACTATTTTCAAATTAAATCTATATTTATGTTTTAACCATCTGGGATTCAATAATGGGATTATAAAATAATAAAAATTTAATTACATCTTCACAGGATAAATTTTATCTCCCTTGATCTATTTTTAGTAGAACCATGGTTTCATTATTAAGAAAAATGTTTTTATATTTCCATTAATAGTTTGTTTCAAAATATTTTTCATGTTATGATAATTAATATAAATTTTTTAATAGGTTCATACGATTAATTATTTTACATAATGTTATGAAATGTTTTTTAAATGAACATATGAACATTTTCACGTTCATCATAATCTTTAAAGTGAATATATATGTGTGTGTGTTATTTCGATTATTTTTATGATATATACAATAAATTACAATATATAACCATCAATTTTTTATTTAATTTTGGTATCATCTAATTGAATTCATTGTTAAATTTATATTTTATATCTATAGAAAGGTTTTGAAAATAATTTTCATTCTATTTGATCCAAAAGAAATTAATTATAATATATTTAATGTGGAACCCATGTGTATGGTTAATTAATTTTTGATCTTTTGTATACTATATAATCATTAAATACATTGGTAGATGTGTTTCACCCACTTATCTTAATAGGATACATGGGTTATAATCCCAATCCCCTAACTATACAAGAGTAATAGCCAACGATCAAAAGGGTACAAGGGAAGAAGAATAATAAAAAAATTTATGCGGGTAACAGCCTAATCACATGATTGTATATAGGTAGTATCCCAATACTAATTTTTTGTAAGAGTGGATAGCCCAAACCCCATAGGTTATATGGGTTCATAAACTAAGCCCATTATTTTTTGATAATATGGAAGTAGTTTCTACTCCAAAAATTTAATATATTCTATTGTTTTATAATTCCAAATTTTATTATTATAAGATTATGTTACTATCATTAGATCATTATTATTGACCCATTATTTTGGAGTCTAATTCCAGGGTTGGACCGTTTTATATTACTTGTCATTTAATTATTCCTCATAAGAATATATTATTATTCCATTTTATTTTAATCTGAATTTTTCCAATTAATCAGGTTTTATATATTTCTTTATATCTAAAACTATGGTATATTGGTATGACATTACCTTAATTATCATTTGATTCTAAAACCAATAAATTTTTTCATTATCCATGTTATGAATATAATTTAATCATGTATGGTGTAATTATAGACTAATTTTGGGAATACAATTTATTACGTAGGTATTTTCAAAAGACCTAAAACATTTTCATTCTTGATTTTCATGTATTGTAAGATTATATTTATATTCAAGTGAAATAATTAAATATATGTGGATTTTTTCATGATATTTAATATATTTTATCAGATTTCTGTTCTGTGATTTACATGGTTTAACTTAATTATTTTTGGGATTATGTAAAAAATTCAATGGTGAAAACCATGCAGATAAATATAAATATATGAAAAAAATAAAAAAATCAAAATTTATAGTATGTGGTTTTATTATAATTACACTTCTAAATTGATACAAAAAAATGATTTATCCTATAGAATATATCCTCTTTGGGCTATTAACCATGGAAAATGTTAGTTGGTAATGTCTAGATCTTCACTCGCTGCCCAATAAGTTTTCCAACCAAAATAAATGGTTTAAAACTACCAAAAAGTATTCATTTCTTCTAATTCCTATCAAAAAACATTATACCAATTTTGAAATGGTTCGAATGAAGTAATATAAAAATTTTAATATTTGGGAATCTAATTAGAATATGAAAATGGAAAAACTATTTTGAATTGATTGAGTAATAGTTTTATACAATTATATCGTAGTAAAATAGAAAGTAAAAAAATTATAAATGAAATTTTCATAGGAGAATACATTTTAAAATTTGGATTTCCTAATAATATGATAATTTACACAAATTTTATTCAATATTATAATTAATATTTTTATATGTAGTTGTATGTAGGATAGTGAAAATGAAGTAATGTGTTGGATGTATCTAAAAAACCCCAATACACATTGAATGATATGGAAGAATATTTGGGGGGAATGATTTATAATATTAATATATTCTTATAATAAATGATTTTATTTATTTTATAATCATATCAATGATTTTCTGTTTGAAGATATTTCCACATTCATTCCGTTATATATTTTTTATAAGTGAAAAGTAAATAAATTTCTCAAAAAAATGTAATTAACAGAGATATTTTCCCCCATATATTTATAATTAATTTATATTTAAATGATTATTATTTCCAAAAATATTTATTATTATGCATTAATATAAATAAAATCATTTTATTCATAAAAGTATATTTAAATAAAAAATTCATTTTTATATGACATTCATTTTTTATGAAAATAATTATATTCTGTTAAAAAAAAGAAACAAAATTATTTTTGATTTGAATAATATATTAATGATAAATTATTTATAATCAATAGTATATATTAATATGAATAGTTAATACTTGAAAAATATTATTTCTATATGTATAATTACTTATTATATTTTATGTTTTCTTTTATATGATAAATTCATAAATTTTATAATTTGAAATTGAAAAAATTATCCTCAAATTATGGTTCCCTAAGAAAAAAATATATTAGGATTACGTTTATTTATTTTATAAAAATGGTATTATTTTAGTTGAATTGAAAAATATCCCAATTTCACTAATACTATGACTTTGATGAAAAAATTGGATATAATAATGAATTAAAAATTTTAAAAAAAATATTTAGGCCAACAATGTGTATAATAAATAAATCATACATTTAAAATAAAATATGAATACTTTTTAAGAATTTTTTTTGTTTTAGAAACTTTTTTATATTTTATTTAAAACTATTTTATGTGTTAAACAATAATTATTTTAAAAAATTAATTAAATTTATAAAAAATATATATTAAAATATATTTTTCATAATTTTAAACTGTATATTCAAATTAGTTAATAATTGAAAAATCATTTGTTTCATAAAAATATGTTACCGATGTTAAAAATAAGGTGCATTGGTAAAATTAAATTATTGTAAGAAATTTAATTATATTGAAAGGGCTTAAATATAAAAGAAATTATCCCAGTAATTTTTATATGTGATTTACATTGACTACGAATCATTCCATCTCTATTATTTACCCCCTTTAGAGTTATTTTTCTTCTGATGTAAAAAGACATTAATCTAAATTTATATTTATTTACAAGAATTATCTCACCTCCCAAATTAAAAAATATAAATTCACCAACCACTTATCCTCAAATAAAAAACAATTTTCATAAGAAATTTCTACCAAAATCCCTCTAAAAATCACAATTTTGTGTTATAGAGGAGAAGGTGGCATAAAAATTACAGTCTACTAATGATAAAGGACTTATCCCAACTAGTACGATAAACACTAAGAATCACTCATTTTTCATTTAATTTTAATTAAATATTCTTTTTCCTCAAACAAATATACCCTTACTAAAAAATTATATTGTTTTCAAATCTGTACTAAAATGATATTTTTTTGGGGAATCAGTGCCTCCTACCACAATAACATCCATATGAAAAATTTAAAATTGTCACTCATGTTATGTGCGTACTATTACCCCAATGAAAAAATTATTTCACTATTAATCATGTAAAAAATGTAATGTTCTAATAGTGTAATTATTGATTAAAAATTATATTAATGACATTTTTTAACATACGAAAAATATATAGGCATCCTATTCATAATATGGACATTAAATGATCATTATAAAATTAACTTCTCAATATAAGAAATATAAGAAGATAAATATTTTCTTAATTGTAAGTAGTACATCCATATTTTATCTTCATTCTTAAAATATAAAAAAACATTATTTATATAATCAATAAAATAAAAATAATATTTTTTCCTTCTTAAACGATGATATTATATTCAATTCATAACCATACTGATCCATTGATTATAACATGATCTAGTCTGGGTCGATATAACGTCCAACATGAATGATGATATAAATGTTTATTATGTATGGTTGTGGAAATAAAATTAGTTGTAGGATTTTTTATTAACATGTAAATAGTTTTTACGTATTCTTATATTATAAATGTTTTAATCATTAATTGTAAAAACCAATTAATTACTTGAAAATACAAAAACATGATCGTCAATAATTCCATCTTCAATATTCTATTTAAATATCACCTAGAATGAAATTACTAATCAATATATAAAAATGAATTAAATTTTATAATAGCATTAGTAATCAAAATTTTATGAATAGTACACTATGTAATAATAAATAACATCTCCCTTACATAATATTTATTAAACTAATCGATGTTTAAAAATAAGATTCTGAAATTTTTATTAATCACTAAATAAATTTTTAGAGAATTATTAAAAATTATAAAAGTCAAAGTTAATGGATACAAATACGATTCTTAAATTAGTGATTAATATGGTTTTAATTATTATAAGGGGGTTTATATGATTTTCATCTAATTTAAATCCAATATAAGGTTTTTCATCTCTCAATAGACATTTCAAGATTAGTAATATCTATTGATATGATTTATTCTTATATATTTAGTTTTATACACAATATTATATTACAATTATTTTCAAATTTGTTTTATATTTAATTAAAATTATTTATTATTAAATATTTTCCAAATGATTATTACTTCAATTATTATATTTTCTTTAAGGTTTTTCAATCTTCTTTCAATACTTGGAGCCATGTTCATCTTCCCCACATGTTTTATTTTGCGTTGTGTATATAATACTATATAATTTATTTTTAACCTATAATTTTCCTTCATGAACATCAATTTTCTATTTTCGGTTTCTTCCTCACTATTATTTCTTAGAACATATAATCACTTTCTATATTCATAAAATGAAATATTTTACATTTACAATATATATTTTTTTAATTTCATTCTCATAAAAATATAATATTTTATGAAAAATTTCCAACCCTTCTAATAAGCTCATTCATTTATATGTTTCTATTCACTCATCATAACACTAAAAATCGTATTTTAAAATAAAAATATATATTATTTCAATCAAATCCTTATATTATATACCAAATTTAAAAAGAAACATATTCTTTTAATATTGTGGGATTCAATAATGACATTAAAAATAAGTAAAAATGGATTAAATTGATTGAAATATGAATTCAAATCTCCCACAACACATTTTTTTACATGACCACTTTTTACATATAGGGATTCACTTCTTTTGATTTAATCAAAATTGGGGTTTTACTTTTTTATTCTTGGTACACTATAAAAAAGATATTTTAATGCAGCTCATAAATTAGATTATTTATGAAAAATATAAGAATTGTTTTCTTAAATATATTTTTTCAAAATTCAAATCCATTATACTATTTTTATAACAAATCAATATTCATAGATTTTATGTTTTATTTTATATATTTTAATTTCCCCTATAAAGTAATACACATGGAGTATTAAATTTTTTATCATCTAATCTAATTCATTGTATCTTTTTTATGTCAAACCTCCTAAAATGTTTGGAAACCAATTTTTTTCCATACATTCTTCAAGAAATGATTTCATTTTGTAGAACAAATGTGTATTATACTTTATTTTCTAATGGGTGGGAAGTGATCCTATTCAATAATGTTCTCATTTCCTTTGGTTATGCATATAATATATATATTTATTTCATGTTTATGTCATGAACCATGGTTAATGAGTTTTGACTCATAATTAATAACTATCTTATAAGATGTTGATGACTCTGGATTATATATCATATTATTTTTCTTTAGGGAAATCTATTGTTCTTTCATTTCCATTTAATCTTATAAATACCCCTTTATAATGTACTCTACCAATTTATTAATCAATCACAGGGTGGAATGATGAAATAATTTTTTCATTCTGATAATTTATGGTCACCCATTATTATGTTTCTATTTTTAGGGGTTAATAACATTAGAATAATATAAAATCTTCATGGAATGAAGAATTTTATGATATAATTTTTGAGATATGTTCGTAATAAATGTTTTCTAAAATATATTTTTGAAGATAATAAATAATTTTATTATCTGGTGAAAAATATTATTATATGAAATTTATATTCTTGTGAAATGATCTATAATATTATTATGTTTTTTTGGGGTATTTGACAACCTCAAAAAATTTTATTTCGGAAAAATATTTTTCCTTTTATAGTCTATGATATATCATAAAACTAATAAAATATTGGTTGAGAAAAAATAAAAAGGATTCCAAAACTATATAATTTTTTTTTGGAATAATGTGTATGAAATAGTGTTCCAAAACTTAATCCCTAAAAATTTATTCTATTGTGATAAATAACATGGACCTATAAATTTAAATCCTACATCATAATGAATAATAAGTTTTATGGGAAACTGTTTAGTTTTTAAGAAAATTAAACTTACTACTATGTATTGTTGTAAAAATTGTACAAGTAATGCAGGGAATTAGAATTAAACATTTCAGTGGTTGAATTCATAGAAAATTTACCATCCAAATATGAAGAATATAAATAATTATACATAAAAAAATATTGAGGTGTTTGGGTTGGTACACATTGATAACTTACAAGTATAAAATTATATTACATAGTGTAAATGACATAAATCAGTATGGTTACATGAGAATGAAACTCCCTTATACTTCATGATATATTTTTTTTAAAATAAATTTAATATCATATATAAATTATGGTATAAGAAACATTAATACTGTTATTTTTAATATTGTATTCAATATTAAACACAAATCATAAATGAACAATGATATATATAATCGTTATAACCCAACAATTTAATAGGAATGAAATAATAGTAATAACTACTTTGGGATATATATACATATATATATATATATATTTAATTCAAAATATAAATTAATGATAAATATTTAATAGATAATGAATGAACATTCATTTACTTTTATTAATCAAAAATATAATATCTTTAAAAATAGTTTGTTTATTTTCATGAAAAAAGTATTATAATTTATTTATGGATAATTAATTAAATTTATTTGATATAATATCCATCATTTTTGAAATTATATTATAAAAAAAATTGTATAAATATTGGGATTTTGTTAAAAATTATAGTTTACAGTGAAGAGTGAAAAAATACAGATTATTGTAAAAATGTCCTTTAATTTTTTATGTAATTTAAATGCGATATTATGTTTGGAATAAGAATTTATTTGATAAAATAATTCATTATTTATATTTAAATCAATTATTTACCTTTTAATTATTATTATATTTTATATTAGTATAATGTTGTTTCGGATTTCAAAATACATTTTTTCAAAAACTATTTTCATGTGTATAATGTTTCTCTAATTTAATTAATTATAATAATACCTAATGAAGAATATTTAAAATGATATTTATTGATTATATGTTAATAAAAATTAACATATATTCATAAAATTGTTATAATTTTACTTATATTTAATGTAGAATAATCATGTGTGTGAAAAGATGAATTTCTCGAAAGCCCACTTCTTCATCGCTTATGTGGGATTTGATTTGAATTTAATTTCACATATTTTAAATTATTTATTAATAAAACATAATTATAAAATTAATAATTTTAATATTATATTGGGGTAATTTTTTTAATTTTTTTTATAAAATTACTTTCTAATGAACTGTGAAAAATACATAATATTAACTGAGAACTAAATTTTCATTGAAATTATTTATAATGCTAAAATATATTTTAAATTAAAACAAAAGTAAAATTAAACAAATAAAATATCCATTAATCCAATTTTATTTATCAGAATCATATTTTTTAAATAAAATTAAATAATAACTATATAAACTAATAAAATTATTTTCTTTGAAATCCTTTTTTGTGTCGTTCGAGGATTAATTCTTTATTAAAATTTCCAACTTCTATTAATTGATGTTTGATAAATGTATTAAATATATTTAATATCCATAATTTATAGTATATAATAGGTTCAAATTACATGTTTTTAAAAACAAATTATTAAAATAGTAAAAATTTAATTATCACAGTTTAGGTAAAAAGATGTTTACCTTGGATTAAAATAAAAAGATAAGGGTTAAATGAAAAAAAATCCTGTCCAAAATTACTTTTATGGTTGTATATTTACCATATAAATTCTGGGATCTATAAAATTTTTTATTTTATCCTTTTTAAAAGAGAAAAAATATGTTGGAATCCATTATTTTGAAAATATTAACAAGTGTGCCACTCACCACACATACAAAAGAACACATTATCTCATCCTCTATTCACACCTTCATGACAGATTTTTCTGGACAATAGCAATAAAAATAATTTACATAATTCCATTATATCATATTATATGATTTATTTTTCTCTATAAATCCTACCATCTATGTCATACTTTTCAAACCAATAGAATTTATAAGAATAATAGTTAAAGGTATTCAACAAGTTTTTTTATTTTATTTCTTCCACCACCTACTAATTTTTTTTAAAACATGATTATCTAATAAATTTGGTGAAAAATATCTATAATAAGGATATGTTATGTGAAATTTAAATCCAGATTTCTTTTCTCATTCTATCAATAATGTTATGAAATCATTTTTCATATGTTTGGGGGACTACCGCCTTGTGAATCGATGTCATTCGTTTTTTTCATCACTATCCCCCACGATAGGGTCAGATGATGTATATAAATTATATATACTATATTTATAAATTAATTATACATATGGAGTAATTATATCATATCTAACATTTTAAATAAAATTCCACATGTTATTCGATAACCACCCTGATCTATACAACAGACTGTTAGATCTCTTAGTGATGTCTTTCATCCTTTCAGTAACGCTTTACATGGATTATAATGGGAAAACATTTATTAAATATATGAGATATAAATGACACAATATTATTATTAATGAAATAATCATAATTCTGAAAATATAATATATCATTTTATTTCATACCATTTGAGTTAATGAAAGATAATAACAACATTTGTGTGCGTGTGGACTAGTTCTTTCAAAAAGCGATCAGACTCGCTCATTTATAACCACACTACATGGTTGAAATATTGAATTATATTTAAATAAATAATTTAATATTAATGCTATTATTATAGTTATATAAATATTAAATATTTATTATCTCATTTTGATAATGATACATCAAAAATTGAAATGTTACATAAACGTACATTTAGCCTACCATCTCCATGATCGAAAAGTAATTCATTTTTCAAAACCATCATTCATAATTTCTATCAAATTATATAACTGATGTGTAAATATGATTATTATGTGATGATTAATATTATGCGAATGGTAGAGAAATAAGATATTCACAAGAACCAGAACATTCCTAACAATGAAGGAATGAGACTATATGTTAACTTACACATGAAACAATTAAAATAATTATATATGTTTTACAAACTAGATATAGTATATTATAAAATAATCATATATAAAATTATAAATATTAATATGGTTCTATAAAAAATTTATAACATTCTTGAACTACTATATAAGTGTATTAATCACTATTAACCAAAATTTAGGCTGAGGTAAGGTATTTCTTAAGTCAATTTCCATTCATTGGGTTAAACATGAACTTTATTGATTTTTTCAGCTAAGATGATCTTTGTAATAACAATAAGTTATTTTATGTGGTATTTACACATGTTTGATAGGGATTTAAATTTTATACACATATTAATTTCATTAATTAATCCCCATTTCGATGATATAATCTTGTTAATGGATTTACTGTGTCTATTTTATTTCTATGAGATATATAAAAACTCACCACTCCTTTAATTTTTTTGATACAAAATTTACCACTTTACATTTTAAATCAAAAATAAAATTATTTTATGTATTTTATTTTTTCATATTATTATATGTATTATTGGTGATTATGATACAAAATACATCTAAATTAGTAAGGTATTTTTTTTTTCTCAATTTTCCTCCTTTTAGACTCATTTCCTATTATACACCTATGTTGTTTTATGAGGTGTATATATTGAAACTTTTACATGTAATATAAGTAAATAATTTATTTTTTTGATTTTTATGCTTCATTAAATGTCATCCATTTATGGGGATTTCGATTTAAATTTAACAAATTTGTAACATTTTAATATAATAATCTCATCATTTATTGGGATTTTTAATGATTAAGTCATAAATGACGAAACATTAAGATCATCCTTTTAATAATTAAGATTAATTTTATTATCCTTTCATTATTTTGGTTATTTTAATATTTTATTACAGTTTCCATGATTTTATAAATAAAATAATTATGAGTGTTCTTTTAATAAAAAATATCTTTATATCTCTACCAAATGGAAAACTATTTTCCTTCCAAAACGAAGATTTATAAAAATGCATTCAATATTTTTTAGTATTCATAAAATTATATATTAATGATATTATTACACATTTTTTATTTTTTATAAAATGTTTTGAGAGGAATCTTTGTGTATTTTACCAAATATTGCATGTTTGGATTTTAAGAGAAACCTGAATGGAATCACTATATTTAATTGTACATCATGAACAAATTTTTTTCTACAGTTACCATTAATTTCATTTAATATCACAAAATTTTTTCTATTATATTTTCAATTAAAATTATTTTCCTAATAAATTAAATACATTTCTTTCAAAACTGAAGAAAAATTTTTTTAAAAAAAATTGTTTGAATGATTTATTTAACACTATATTATATGTTTCAAAGTTTAGTTACAATGAATTTTATGTTAATATAATTTTGTGAATTTATTTTTTCTAAGAAATAAATTTTTAAAAATGAAAATTCTATTTTTCTCCAAATGACTTTATTGATATTTTATGTTCATTCTGATTCATCATTTTAAAAATTTATTTTTTTACCTATGACTCAATATAGATATTTTGTAATGATACCATCCTCACCCTTTCTCTGGATGGACTAAGAATTATTCAAACTGATAATTATAGAACCCATTTCCTCTCAATGGGTTTATCATGTTTGAAATATATTTCTATATAAATCATTTAATTTCTAGGAGATTATCATGTTTCTAATAGATTATTATAGATCCCATTTATCTTTCAAGATTTGTTAATATTTCAAAGATATTTTTAGGGATCCCATTTATATTTAATGAGTTAATCATATGAAAAAGTTATAATGTTTATATACCTTTTTTATAATGAAATTAAATGTTATATTAACTTTATTCATGTGGTATTTCGTAGAAATTTATAATATTATGGGTTCTCACACAGAGCTCTTAGTTATATTGATATAACCTAAACGATTAGTGTTCATAGATTGTACTGGGTTTTCCCAATACAAATTAAATGAGGGGTGTGCCCAGATTTTTCCCCAACAAATTTGGTTAATGATTAATTTCTTCTATGAATAATATAAGAATATAAATATATTCTTATTATATTTGTAAGTATGCATTAAGTGTTATATATAATTTCGATTAAGAAGATGTTCTCACACACCAATATGTTTTATCTATGTGTGCAATAAATTTCTAATGTTTCGGTTGATCAATATTGATATAACATGACTCATGATTTTTAGATTTGGTAGATATTCATTGTTTTCAATCATTTTTCATATTTCATGAATTATTATTTACTTATTAGAGGGTATTACTTCTTTTATGATTCACATATGCACTATAGTAATTTCATGACATAGTTATGAAACTTATATTCCCATTGATATCATTCATTTGATAAGGATTATTTTTATCCTTAAATGTCATTTTCTCTCACAATTCATGTGTTTATTATTCACCATGTTATATTGAAATAGGATAAATAATTATTTCTATATTATATTTCATATGGATGTAGATGATTAATTAATATAAAATATGAAAATATGAGTTTAGCTAGAGAAATATTTAAATATAGACATCAATATTATTTAGGAAGTATTTTTAGTAATTTTATAAAACTATAAAAATAAATAGTCCACCATAATTTATTTTATTTTATTATTACTTTTGATTTTTTATGGTTTGGATATATAAAAATGGGTCACAATTACTAGTATCCTAGATTATAATATAATCATTATGATTTCATCCCTGGATCTATGAATGTGGGTTCTGGTTAGTTATTATTGGTATTAAGGGATAGTTTTAGATAACATTTAAAATTAATATGTATTCATGTTATGTTACATTAATAATTATTGAAACCATAATATGTATATAATATTAAAGTTGATTATATGTTAAATTTCATAGACCCCCCCTTAGGATTTAATTGATGAGATCTTAATTTGACAAATAACACTCTAAGATAAGTTTTTTTGGTCAATTACGTTTCATTTTTTTTCTCAAAAGTTATGTATTCATTTATATTATATGGATGTACTATTTAATCTATTGATAACCTTTTGGGTTTATGTTATCTTATTTATTGAGGTTATTATAGTAATACAAGGTTTATCGTTTAGATATCCACAATATTTAACAGTGATTTGGTTACTAAGTGAATAATATTATTTCAAAAGTAATATCTCTATATCTATGGGTTGATGGATTAAAATTATTATATGAAATTGAGGTAAAATATAATTAAATGTTGATTTTAGTTAGGAATGATTTTGTTTGAACATTAGATATTACTGTAGAATTATAGAGATTAATGATATGAATGTTTATTCATTTTTATAATTATCTTCTCATGTTATAACCATTTGGGTATTTTATATTGCCAAAATACATGTTGAATACATTTATCTTCCCTTTTATGAATATGTGGTATTCCAGAGAAGATTTTAGTTCTTCGAGAATGAAAATTTTATCATGAATAAACATCATTTCTCGAAAAAGAATATATTTTTGAAGAAATTGGATAATATATGAAATTCACCTAATCATGTATTTTTATTTTACTTTGTATCCATTATATATTTTGAAATAATTCATCAATTATATGAAAGAAATCTTGCAAAAAATTAAATCCTAGTGGAATCTATTATTATGAATTTATGGTATCATCACTCATCCTAGATTTATAGTATTGAGGTCATAAACATTCTATTAATCATTAACATTCATATGATAAATTATCTCAACTACTCCACATTATTATATAAACTTTTTGTTCATGTCAAAAAAATTTCTTCCCACTATGTTATCTTATTTGTAATCCATTAATGTGTTATTCTAAATTACCCTCTAAATAAAAATTAAATTTTATAAAAAATATGTTTTATTAACCCTTTTGTGAACTGGTTTTATAACAAAATTATATTTGTAAATCAATTTTATATTATTGTGATAATTTTCATATAATGAGAATATAATTTATTAAAGGGTGAGTATGTAACACCCTGAGATTTTAAATGAGGAAAAATATTTATAATAGCATAAAGGATAGGAAATAGTGATCTTAGAAAAAAATGTAACTACCTCGGACTTTATAAAACATTTATTTTTAAATATACATAATCTCTCGGATATCATTTGGTACCCACAACACTTAATGTTTTATAGTTGCTAGCCTATTGAAAATGAATCACTAACCTTTAACAACATATGATATATATAATCATTATTACCTAGCCATTAAATTTATGGGTATGAATAGTATTTAATACCATTTAATATGTATTTATATATATAAATTTCATACAATATATGAATTAATGATTAATTATTAGTAAATAATAAATCAATATTAATGAATGTAATTTTATTAATCAAAATATGTTGTCGTATAATTGATTTTTATTGCTATTCATAGAAAAAGAATAATAATTAATTTTTAGAACATATAGAAAATATATTTAAAATTATATTTATTTTTTAAATCATAATATAAAAATTATGTTTGGTAATCTTTTCGATTTTTTGGAAATTCAGAGTTTTCACTGAATGATGAAAAATACATGTTTTCAAAAATGTCATTTCTTTTCAATAAAATATGTAATTTAATATTCAATATATTTTTTTATATTAATAATGGTAAAATAATAATTATTTATTAGTATTTAATAAAACTAAATAAATTTTATTTATCATTTTATTTTATTTTCTAATTTTTTTGCATTTATAAAGGGTTTTAAAATCATTTAAATTGAATAATGTATATCAAATTTAATTACATATTATATTAACTATTAAATAATTATATAAATGGATTAAATAGATTAAATATAAATAAATTTTCATTTATATTAATATAGTTAATTTTATTTGATATATTGTTAATATAAAAAAAATTTCTGCTTGAAAAAAATAAACATCTCAAAAACATGAATTTTTATTGTGTCTGTTTGTTTTATTAAAAATATAATTTTTTATTTAATTTTTACTCATTCATTCCACAAAATATACATTATTTTTTAAAATAGTTTTTCAATATTTTAATACAATGAATATTTTTAATAATATCCAGAAAATATAAATTTGTTGATGAATACTGAAAAATAATAATTATTATTTACAAACATCATTTCATTTAAATTATATCTAAAGATAAGTTATATTATAAATTTTTTTATAATAAATTTTTATTCCTTTAGGTATCAATTAATCTAATTTAGGTCATTGTAATCAATTATATATTGTAATTAGGTATACATACATTGTTATCTTTAAGACATTCTCTCTATGAAAACCTGCTTTCTCATCGTATCACTAGGAATAATTATTAATAAAATATTTATATTTATTTAATATATTTTGGGAAATTTTATTCCATAATTGGAATTATAATAATTTATAATATCTAATATATTCTACTTATTTTTCTCCAAAATGATTATTGAACACTGTAAAAATTAATTACCACAATTTAGGTACAAAATTGTTTTCCTATTGGTTACACTATAATTATACAAGTAAAATGCACTATTTAATTTTTTAAAATTTATTTTATTTCAATATTAATAACTTATACAATATTTTTTTATAGTGTTACTCTATAAGATCCTTTTCTAATTGAAACACTGTTGGTGAAAATAATTCTTTTCTAAAATTACAAGTATGCCACTCTCCTCACTTGTAAAAGGACACCCCAAATCCTCCTCTCTCCACTCATTCAAACATAAATGGATTGGAAAATACCTTAAAACATTACAAATATAATTCCATAATTTAATCCTATACTCATTATTTTGGGTAGATATTTAACCCATGAAGGCATTTGTTAAATTCCAAAAGCAGTTACTCGAAGAAGAGGTAATGATCATAATTGATTATTTTAATTATATTTCTACCTAACCCACTGTAAAGTATTCTTGAAAAATTATTATATATAATATCATAATTATATTATATATATTTATATGTTATTATGTTTATTTAATAACCTAAAACATTTTCCAGTTCTATCAAATGAGTTAAAAAATCATTAGTCTTGTGACCAGAGGTCACCCCCTCATGGAAACGTCATTGGTTTTTCTATGACCAAAATTCACGGTTTGGTATGATGATATATATAATGTATATACATGATATTTAATAAATAAACATACTTTTGGAGTCATTATATAATATATAAATTTGTTATTTTCTATTCTTTAGGGAATTCGATTACATATTTCTTTAGTAATGTAGACTACCACATCGTGAAGTGATGTGATTCGTTTTACACTAACACTTTACATGGAAGGTAATAAGAATAATTCTAATGAATATAAGATTTATACATGAAATAATTTTATTATTAATGACATATTTTATCATTTGGATAATATAAGTTATCCTTTTATTTCATAACTTATAACTCACTTGAAGATGACAGTGAAGTTTGTGTGCCTGAGGACTAATGCCTTCACTAAGTGATGTGACTCTCTATTTTACCACCACACCACAAGGATTATATATATTAGGGTATTAGAAGAAATAATATGTTGATTTTTATATTATTTTCATTATATAATGATACAATAATACTT
Source organism: Viscum album (assembly GCA_963277665.1). Lineage (NCBI taxonomy): Eukaryota > Viridiplantae > Streptophyta > Magnoliopsida > Santalales > Viscaceae > Viscum > Viscum album. The sequence goes on from OY728164.1 coordinate 578,107,720, forward strand.
ATTTATTTTCAATAATGATCACTAACAAATGGAAACATTACTCGTGCATTCATACAACATATTATCTCCATGATCATAAAGTACATAATTTTTCAAAAACATCAGTTATAATTGGTCATATGAATTCTAATTTATCATAAAATTCAATAATAATTTCATTAATATATTTTGGAGAATATATGATTATATTATATACCCTAAAAATAGATCTTTTATAACAATGAATGAATGATAATGTGAGGAACTTATCACCCAAAACCATGAAATTAATAAATTCTTATTAACTAATAAGTGATAAGATGTTATTAATAAATAATTTTTGATATTATAAATATTATTACGGTTCTTTAATATGTTAATAATGCATTTATATCCAATATAAATGATGTTACTTCACGCTCAACCAAAATTAGGCATGATGTAATGAATTTCTTAACTCAATTTCCATTCGATGGTTCAAAATTATACATCATTGATTATGTAATTATAATATTATATGTGCAATGACCATTTATTTTTTATGATATATTTTATATTTTTATATATATAATTTTTATATACATAAATATTTTATATTTATTAATCCCATTTTCTGTGATATGATCTTTTTAGTGAATTATAATCTCTTTTTTGGGTGACATATCAAAATTTATCACAAGTTTATTCATCGCGGAGTATATAATTCAATATTATAAAGGCATATAAAGAAATAAATTATATTAGTTATATTTAATTTTTCATTTTTTTATTCTTATTGGGTATTAAGAATCATAATATTATAATATGGGTATTTTATTTTTATCTTAATTTTCCTTAATTGATAATTTTCCCTCTATTAAATTATTCTAATTTATGAGGTGTATATAAAACCCATTTTACTTTTAATATCATTAATGTGTTATTTCGATTGATATTATTTTTTCCATTTAATATTATGCATTCATGGGGATGATGATTCAGTGTAAACAATGTGGTAATATTTTTATATTAAATATCATTGTTTTTTAGGATTATTTATAATTAAGTATCCAATGAGGAAACCTTATTATATACCTCTACATAATTATCATGAATTTTTTTTAATCTTATCAATGAAATTTTTATGTAATAAAACTATTTTTCAAAATTTGGTACATAAAATAAATGATAATAAATTTTTAGGAAAATTAATATTTATTTATCTCTTTAGATGAAAATATTTATTATTCCAATATCCATGTTTTCTAAATATGTTGTCAAATTTTTTAGGTATTATTATAATTATTTATTGATGAGATTTTTATCCGTTTTGTAATTTTCACAAAAAAAGTAATCTTTGTTTCTCTTTCCAACAAATTCCTATTTGGATTTCACTATAAGTGTGAATATAATCATAATATTCACTTATATGGAATGAAAATAATCTTCAACCATGATGGCTATTATTTTAATTGAATCTTCTTTTTTATATTTTGAATACTATTTTTGAAAAAAATGATTTTAAAATTTTTTTCAATTTTATTTCAAAATGGAATTGTTAATTTCTCCAAGAAAAATTTGAAATGGATTTAAATTATTCATTTATATTTTTGTGATAATTATTTCAAATAAAATTATTTTCTCAATATTTTGTGATTTTTTATTTTTATGAAATGTGAATTTTTTAACTTGAATGGTTATTTTCCTCCAAATATTTTTATTAATATTATTTATGGTTTTCCCAATAATAATTGTCTAAACCCTTATTGTTACTTATGATACAACAAGGATATTTTGTAATGATATCATCCTCATTCATTATGTAGATGGTTTAATATTGTTTAAAATAGATTTTTATTAATCAAATTATTATCCCTGGGTTAATCAAGTCCTAAAGTGATGGTTATAGAACCCATTTTTTTCTTTGGTTTTGTTATGTTATAAAAATGTTATTATGAAACCATTTAATTTTCTACGGTTTAATAAAATTTAAAAACAATATTTTGGAACTCATTTAATATCCATGATTTAATCATATATTAAATGGATAATGGTTGGTTTGTGAGTTTTCTGATGAAATAATATCCATGTTCACTTTATTAATATATTTTTTCTCAAGAATTTATTATAATATACTCATTATATGATATCATCATGTGATCATGGTATGGATTAAGTGTTGGCTATTCCCTGATAATCCTACGATACATTAGGTAATGATTATGTCTAATATAGAGTAATATTAGAAGTTAATCATATGGTTATTATATTTTTAAGGGTTTGTTATGGGTTCTGTAATTATTCTATAATGATTATGGTCTATGATACAAACACATTTGTTTAATTCTTTCTGTGGGTTTATAATGATTCCATTGCTCCACATTGATATAACATAACTCCTGATTATTGAATTTTATTACATTTAATATTTTAAATCCTTATTCCATGTTTCATGATTCATGATTCAGGTATATATTTGTATAAATTCTTTTGTTATATGGTCATTAAAAATGGTAATTTCATCATACCATTATGTACATGTTAATATTATTGATTTCATTTAATGGCTAATATTTATGTTTACCCATACTGAGAATTTTTTATCCCCATTTCTGTATTTCATATTACTTAAGTAAAAAACAACAAGGTTGAATAATGTTTTTCTATATGGTATTTTATATGGATTATGTTGATGAAATAATGTGAAATAATAAAGGATATGTTAAGTGGGATAAATAACTATTTGAAAAAATAGGTATTGTATATTAAGGATTTTTTCCTAATTATCTAAAACTGTAATCCTACAATTTCATTGAGGTAGTACGTGATCCAATTTTTCCTTTTGATATTGTATCTTTTGGATTGAAAAACATTTTTTCCCAATTTTGAGTTCCAGTATCATAAGTTTGACATTTATTATTTCATCATCAGATCTAGGAGTGTGGATTCTGGAATGTTATATTGGAATCCCTATAGATTTTTCAACATTGGTGGCCCTATGTGTTAATAATCCCAAAACAATTTAATAATATATGAGTGAAAAATAATCCATAAATAATAAAAATAGAAAATAAATCAAATAGATGAGATATCTCTAGTATAAAATCTAGATAAATTTATAATAACATCACATCCATGAAGATTGATTTTATGAAAGATGAGTTATCATTTAGTCATGTATATGAGAAAATAATAGTTCTCAATAATCCCAATAAGTAATATATGGAAGTTGTATAGAAAATTAATTTCTATTTACTTTATTGAATAAGAGGTCACATCATGCATAATATTTAACAATTCATGATTGTGGTAGTAAAAAATTGAATAAAATGGGTGAAAAACTCACCATTGATATTATTGGAATAAATTGTAGGATGGATACAGATATAATGTTTGAGGGAAATTTAAGAATACTGAACACGTTAAAAAGGATATATTAGTAATTTAAAAGGCTCAAATATTAGATGTAATAATTTATTAATAAATTTAAGAAATGGAAAGATATAAATTCTAACAGATGATTCAATAGGAAAATGAAATTTATTTTCAAAAGAGGTTGTCGAAAAATGACGACCAAAAAATACATAATATGTTATGAGGATGGAGAAAAACGGTTAATCATAACTTGAATTATTGTATATAAGTCACACCATTCCAAGATGAAATATTAATGAATATAATAAAGGTGACATGTGATGTATTTTTCCTGATAGAATATGATAAATTGAAGATCCCATATTAATAAAGACGAAAATTTATTATTCAACATAATTTTTTTGATGATCTAAACAACAATTCATCATGCATGATGAAATTTTTTATTGATAGATTATAAAATAAAAAAGTATCACATATAAGGAGAGAAATACATTATTTTTATCCCTCAAAAAGTGAAAATAATGGTAAATAATGTCACTAAATTATATGAGTTCAATATTTTTTTATCCTTAATGAAAATTAAATATGAATATATTTCTCAATAAGATAACTAAATAAATTCATCTGTTTTAAAAACCTGACAAAAAATCCAATAATGTGTAATTGAATAAATATTATTATACCAAATAAGAAAATAACATGGTATGATTTATCATGTTTTAATCTATTGAATATGTTAGGTGAATATCTAAAAAAATGTTATAAATATATAGAACATATAATGGGGGAGATTTCATTTAATATAAGAGAAAAACCGTTCAGTATATACAAGTCTAAATTATAGACAGGGATTTCATATTCATCATTGATAGTTTTTTCTTGATACTCTGTCATTTTTTTATGAATTATTAATACACAGTTATTATATATTATAAATTATTTTCGTTGATGAAATATACATACAAACACTATACAAAATAAAAGGATAATAGCTGTATATAAACCGCTATTCTTATGCTAAATGTTTAATTTTTTTATGAAAAATGATTCTATGTAATGATTTAATTTATAAAAAGGGATATATCCATGTAATTGTATCAATTTAATCATCTTGAATAATTATTTAGAGTATCTTGGGTGATGTAATGATAAGAGTATGATTTTTTACTCTATTAGATTTTATGTGAGAATTTATGATATCTAATTCAAACGCTCATGTTTTCTATGTTCAGAATGGATCACCTAGAAATTTTGTGAGAAAAATTATTGAATATTTTTTAATAATGAATTGTAAACATCCTATATCATTAACATTTTTCATTACTAATTATTAGGATGGGGATGAAAATGAACAATAAAATTACTAAAATGTATAGAATATATGAGTTTAATGAGAGGTAATTGATCTCGTGCTGATATAATTTTTTATTGTGTTAAATAAAAATGAATACATATGTGAAGATTTATAAAGTTATTTTTGTTTTTTATATAATTATTTTTAATTTAAATAAAATTATTTAAGAAAAGTGACATGTTATTAATATATTGGTGTTGAGTTTCATGTAATTTAATTTGGAGTTCCTAAGATTGTTTTGGATGAGTTGTATGTTCACATTAATGTCAATGAGCCATTATCTTATATATATGATTATTTTAAAAAATATTTATTTAACTAAAAGGGTATATATATTAATATGATTTAAAGGTAAAATACTCAATTGAATTAAAAATATAAGGATGGTAGGTGAATATTTTTCATCCATATATAAATATTCTCAAATGAAATATATAAAGGATAATGATGAGGATATTTGGATAGTGGGATTTATATTATTTAGAAGAGGCATATGTCTATATAAGAAGTAGTAAAAATTTAGTAAAAATTCATTAGGTCATCATTCATAGTTATCTATCCCCCATTAGTAGAATTCCACTCTTAATACTAGGATAAATCATATAGCAACATTGAGGGAGTATAAATCATGTTTGTGTCAGTGCATGTTTGATAGAATATGTATGAAAAGGGTGTAATGTAGGAACATGTATGGGTCAGAAAAATTATACATGAGAGAGAACCATCTCCCATAAGTCATCATTTATCTTTTAAATAATCATGATTATTTATTATGGATTGTCATCACAAAAGAAACATCAATGTGGGATTGGAGATATGCAACATAGTTCACGTAATGTCCTTGTTCCGGAAGCCGCCCAAAGACGCCCTGTACCCGGTCGGTCACATGACCTCAAGAACATTTCACCTGATGCCAGAGGCTGCCTATAAGGCCCCAGACTTAAACCTTACTTAATCTTGAGTGAATATAAGATTACACATTGAGGATCTTTTCAGGTTTAGATTTTTATAGAATTAGATCATGAAACTTGCATTACATTCCACATTTAAACAAAGTGGTTACATAAAAGACAATATTCATTCTTCCCATCAACGGAAACATATTTAAAATAAAACACGGATTCTTTCTTGACACATCCTTGACACTATCATCACATCATGTACCTTTCCCTTGACCTGTGAAAAACATTTCAAAAACTCGGGATGAGCATAAAAATCTCAGTAAGGGTTATAAAAATATGTAAAGGAAACATGAGTTCATATATACATAAGAATGAAATCATACTTTACCCATAAAACATAGGAACTTTAACATACCTCATCAAACCATGAATAAATCATAGAAAACATAAGACATAAAGGTAACTTGATGCATTCATAAAATTCTTACGTAGGGAGTAACCCTCTTGGTTACCTTTGGAATACCCATCACAGTATATTACCTAAAATCTCTTCGGAGAAACCTTAACATTTAACTCCTTCGCGTTACCCAATGCATTGGAGAGCTATATCGGGCTCACCCGCCCTTAGTTTATCACGGAACCACCCGTTTCCATAACAATGCCCAAGAACCATAACATAAATGTATCACATAAAACATGCATAAAGGAAACATAACATTTCCACAATTCAATCACAATATAACATTTTAGTATATTGAAATAATGAATCCATTCAAAAAGAAACCATTTCCAAAACCATTTAAAAAATTTAATAAAGAGATTTTTGAATCAAAGTGTCCCATAACACCTTGAAGCTTAAAATTTTAAACCATTAATATCCATATAAATAAATCCTTAAAACCATTTTGAAAACATGGATATTAATAAGAACAAATAATTAAAACATTTAAAGCGATATTTTGGTTAAAGGGGTTCTACCAAAATTAGAGACACTTGAATACAATAATTTAGGAATAACATTTAGTCATAACTTTATAATATCATGAGAATAAATGGATTCATGATATAATACTCCAAAGGACAGTATATACACCATATAAGAGTGAATTGGTTCATAAAATCAATGAACTCTCAATAGAAATGTCAAATGTGATGAAATCCCTTTTAAAGAAGGTATCCTTAAATTAAGGACAAATCAATCTCAAAAATATGTGTGAAAAATATAAATACACCCAATATAAGTGGTTATTAAGTGTAAAACAATAAAAGGTCATTCACACATATTCAATGGATGACATATTCAATGACTACATGTTGAACCCAAAGAAAACGAAATTGGGTTAAAAAGTTCCCTTGACAGCCTAACAACATCACATAAAAATGAGTTGATGAGAGATAAAAAGTTTATATCATCACTTGGACATAAAATTTAAATCAATAAGGATATATTAGAACATATCCCAACGTAACAATATGTAAATTAAAAGACCCAACAAAATAAATCTTTAAAAAAAAGAGGAGGGTGAAAGGTTCCCTTACCGACTTGGGTATCTTTCAAAACATACACCCCATGAAAGAAGGATAATAGATCATTGATGTAAATACTCATAAACGAAAATATATTACACAAAGTGTAGAATAATGGGCAGTACATTCACCACTCAATGGAATTTGTGGCAAATGTAGCATAAATCTCACGAGAATAAAAGTGAGATGAAAAATCCCCTACAAAAACTCGGCAGCCTAAGGGAGCCACATAAAACTACTGAATATGGATTGATGAGATCAAATAGGGTATCTCATCACATTATAATAAAATGTACAGAGAGAGGAATATAAAAGAACATCCCCCAACATTACAAAGATGAGCTTAAAAGAAGTGACATAAAGGAGAGTACTTAAAAAGAAAGAGAGAGGTTAGATCTCTTACGAATGTTCGGCAGCCTAACGGTGCCACTCAAAACTTCAAAAATGGATTGATGAGAGAGAATAGGGTATATAATCACATGAACATAAAAATTACAGTATGATTAATATAAAACAACATCCCAATAACAGGAAAGATGAGCTTTAAAAGGAATGTCATAAAAGAGTGTACATAAAAAGAAAGAGTGGAGTAGGATCCCTTACCTCGGGTCCGACTTGACTCGATCGTTCTTTAACGTCCTGAATAATAAACTTGAGTTAATTTCTATTTTCTTAAGAACCTTTGTCTAGTTCATTATTCCTTTTATATCACTTATTTCCATGTTATAAACATTATGTAATCATTTATGTTAATAATGGTTGTTTTGTCGATATTTGGTTCTTAAGTCGAAAGTGGACTTCTTACAATTACATGTTGTTTGTGTGGCCAAATGTTTATTAAATCCAGAATTTTATTCATGATGTAGATATCATATATGTCATATATATACAGTACATTCATTCATTTATAACAATACATAATCATTTAGAGGTAAGAAATGAAATGCACCGTTCATGGAGACGGTAAGCCGTACGTACGCATGAACACTACTTTAATTTCTATTTCATATTTTATAGAATTGAATAATAATTATATAAAGTTATATTATAATTCCAGTATAATATCATATATAATATCATTGTTCCATCCTTTATACGTCCCACATATGGTTTTTAACGAATCAAATCACTTTGAGGGGGCGGTAGTCCGCACTTCCTTAAATGAAGATATCGCGTTTACCCATAATGGAAACCATAAAGGTATGACCAAAATGAAAAAACAGAAGCTTAAGGAAAAAATAAACATATTATATATCATATATAAAAATAGTTAAATCATAATGGGCACCTTTGAAGGTGTTAAATGAGTATTGAACAATCGTCGTTTCGGGAGGCAGAATTTCACCATCCACGGAAATCGTATGTTCTTTAACCATTTGATGTAGTTGTGTGAGAGTGTAGCTAGAATAAATCTTATAACAACATCCTAGTATATTTAAGATACTGTTGTTGTTAAAAAAGAAGTAAATAAAAAGAGTTTAGGGGGTTGGAGAAGCAAAATGAATCAAATGAACAAGAGAGAATGAATTAACATTAAAAGTGTAACTCCTTTTGATTTGAGCCTAAAGGCTTCCTTTGAAAGGATTATTCCCAAAGGGAATCCTCTAGGATGAGGAGAGGGATGTGGAGAGAGTAAATGGGCAGGGTTTGGCCGAGCCAAAGGCTTGAGGAATGTGTGAAATGAGGTAGAGGTGGGGGCCTTTTATAAGAGAAGAGGAGGGGCACTTTTGGAAAGTAAGAAATATTACTTTATTTGAAAATGTGTTTCGGTTTTAAAAGGTCCCACATTGATATAATTCGTGTATAAGGTGTTGAGGGTTGTAAATACACCCATCCAATAATTTTTTGACATGTTTAGTTAATATATTTTACATTATTTTTCCATTTTATTTAAATCGTTAAACAATGAGGTCATCGTTGAATCATCATGATGTCATAAATAATTTAATTTATTTAGTGTCTAAAAATTATGAAAAAAATACTATGATGTAGGAAATATTTTTATCTTTCCAATTAATATTTATAATCAAAAATATGTTCTTTATAACCCCATGTAAAAATTGTTTTTGTAAAACATATGATGTTTGTGTCATTTTTACTTTTACATTAAATAAAAAGTTATTTATGTCATTTCCCAACCAAAGTGGATCCATGGGGTCCCCAAGTTGACCCATGGCTTTTCTTGGTCTGCCATGACACAACAAATGAGGTTAGGACATGTTTCAAGCTCATATTATTTTATTAAAGCATTATTTTTATCTTAAACTACACTAATTACCACTAATCGCGATTAAAAACTTAATAAGTTACTATTCATCAAAAAAAATTATTTTTATCCCATTGAACCACATTTTACTTCGTAATGACAACCATGTATGTAGGATTTTTGAAATTCAAAACACAAATATGGCAAAATTTCATTTAAACGGAAAAATCAGTTTTTTTAAGTACCACTTAGTGGTTTCACTATTCATCAAAAATTGAAGTTTTTCAGAAAAATCCCAAAAATTCACCATAAGCTATATTTGATATTCCGAATTCAAAAATGAAGTCTATTTTACAAAATTCAAAACATATACGTCACATTAATTAATTTAATAATTAATTCCCGTTGTCAGAGCAAATAGCATGTTTTTATGAAACAATAAGTATCAAAAGATTGACATTAGTTTAAGTCTGATTTCAAAGTGAAATTAATTCCAATGACCACTATTGGATTTAATGGTAAAAATATATTCTAATTTCACTTTAAAACCAATTAAAAACATAATCTAATCATATAAATAAATTAGATTAAAAAGTGGTTTTGAATTAAAATACAACATTTTACACTATTCATTAAAAAATGAACTTTATCAGAAAGGTACCAAAAATTTACACAAAGTAAATTTTGATGTCCCGATTATAAAGAAGAGTTTTATTTGGTACAATAGAATTTATAACAGTGAACAAAACTATATTTAATGACGGTTCTCCATCAAAAGGCAATAAGTGAACCTTTAGTGAAAACTAGGGCATATACGCCTAAAATTGAATTCTCTCCGTGTTTTAACCCTTTTGCTTTTATTGGATAAATGTAAAAACATTAAAATCATATATAATCATATTTTAGTTATTTCTATCCATTACCGCCAATACAACGGCTACATGTTAACTACCATTTGAAATAATATTATTTTATTATTAGAGTGCAACGTAAGATTCCCAAGAAACTCGTTGTTGCGTGTTGGGTACGCCATCGAGCATAGCATCCCCTTTAAAGTAATATTAATATTTTATTCACAAATATGGATAAATATAAAAATGTCATATTCTTTATTTACCTGGGGTGTTACACTACCGACTAGTAGCAAGGGCTTGGGTGTGATAGTGGTTAAAATAAGCCCTCATTGGCAGAGTAACACAGTGGAAAAGAAATAAATATACAATAACAGAAGCAGTAAATATCCATCAATGGTAAACAGTGGATGATTAAAATTAATAAACTGAATCACACAAACACATACACAAATATATATAAATGATGAATGATACATATGTCTAGTAAAATAGCCGAACAAGTCACAATGTTGGACTACAAATAGTTCGAAAACAATGTAACAAAGAAAATAGTAAACAACTCCTCATCATCGCAAGCCTCAACTTTGTCCCATGCTCTCCAGCTCCATAGAAAATCAAGTTCCTGACGTAGAAGGGAACATTCCTTTATCTATACCTGTATAAATATAATCTCATTAGGCCCACAATCATGACCCAAACAATGTGTTAGACTAAATACCAATAGGCAACAACCCAAAGATCTGTGCCTAACATTCAGTGACTATATATGTCAGGTAATAAGTAAAGATGTAGTAAACCAAAATGTAATCAAAAATAAAAAGTTCCACATATCAAATAAATAGCTAATCAAGTACGTTAATCCTCTGGGAAGTACACACAGACTATCCCGTCTGGTTCAGTCATAATAATATATATAATGACTATCATAGGAAGCTCACATGGTCAATCCCCTTTATTGACAAAAGAGATTCAAGACTCTCTGAGGAATCTCACATGGTCAATTCCACTTATTGTATAAGGTAGTCATGTACCCTATGAGGAATCTCACGCGGTCTATTCCCCTATATCTTAAAGTGATCAATGACTCTCTAAGGAATCTCACTAGGTCAACTACCCTAATAGTCTACTACACCAGGTTCTCATGGCCTTGTTTAAGTCAACGAGCATAGAAATTCAATATATTCAATGTAAACCTCATGAACTACATGTCTAATCGGTCTGCATCATATCATGCATATCAGAAAACAAATACTCCACCACACAACACTAGGCCGAGGAGAATAGGCAAGGCGGCCAAAACGTCTATGCAGGACAAAATAGTCATAATCATAACAGGCTTGGGAAAACACATCCAAATTCATAGCTATCAACCCTATTCGCATCCAAGTAACCTCTACTCATGAATACATGTATGGTAGGAAATTTATAGGGGTGAAAGAGTAATCATACAAAACCCCGATTAATGGTGATGGCTAAAATTGCTCATATAACTCAAAAACATTCAATAGAAATGCACAAACCACCTACCTCAGCATTGGGAGATCATTGTACATGAGCATAGAGGCTTGAATCACCTAAAAACACTGACGATCTATAGAAACTTCTAAAATGTTCAACAAGGGATAATATAAGGCCTCTTCCTTAAACCTTACTTAATATTGAATTAAATGAGTAATTCACATTGAGGATCTTTTCAGGTTTAGAGTTTTAGAGAATTAGGACACAACTGTTACATCTCAATAGATTACAAAGTAGTCGCTTCTACCAAATTTCCATAAAATAAAAACTCTTAAAAAGAAACACGTCTAGTTCCATTTTTTAGGTAGCATGACTTTCCTGTGATCCCATCCTTGACCCTATTCCATGCTAAGTCCTGTGAAAAACATTTCAAAAACTTGGGATGAGCATAAAAAGCTCATTAAGGGATAAACAAAGAATGAAAACTGTTAGTTTTTCAAAATAACAAGTAAACCATGTATACTTTATCAAAGTAATACTTTTCAGCTTTTTGAAGTAGTAAAAACTCTTCACTGAATAAAATTTCATTACTTACCCTTCTGTAACAAAAATATTACCATAAAACCCATATAAATATCACATAACATATAAAGGTAACTTGGGATATAAACATACTTAAGTGGAATAAACATAAGGTCGACTTCCACACATATCACTTAATGGAATAGTCATTAGGCCAACTTCTACACATACTTAATGGAATAGCCATACGACCGACTTCCATACCCAATGCATTGGAGGTTATAACGTAACCACCCGTCCTGGTATTCACCGCACCACCCGTCATAATGTCCAAGTACCATTATAAAATCATAATACATTAATCAAATATAATGGAAAGAAAACATTTCCACATTTCGATCACAATATATCACTTAAATATATCGACATAACAAATCCTTTTTAAAAACCATTTTAAATACCAACATACATAAAAGAGTATATGTTATTTATTTCATTTTAAAAAACATTACGACTTGTTGAGGAGGCCAAAGACCAAATAATACTCGTGGCGGCGGAAAAGGTTGTTGTCACCGCGTATGTTAAAAGAAACATTCCTTTTTGTCGTTTAGTAAAACGCTTCGTATAAAAAGATTCATTTTGAATAAAATTAAAAGTCAAAGGGGTTTATACACCGTATTAAATAAAGTGGATTATAAAGAAAAAATGTGCCTCAATGAAAGGATATTGAGACGAAGTCCCTTACAAAGATGGTATCCTTGGTTTAAGGATAAATAAATTACATAATTATGTGTGACAAATGAATACACCCAATATAAGTGAATATTAAGTGTAAAACAATCAAAGGTCATTCACACATATTCAATGGATGACATATTCAATAACTATATGTTGAACCCAAAGAAATCGAAATTGGGTTAAGAAGTTCCCTTGTTAAAATTCGACAGCCTAACGGCGTCACATAAAATTTTACAAAAAGGGTCGATGAGAGAGATAAAGGGGATCTCATCACTTGGAAATAAAATTTACATCAATAAGGATATAAAAGAACATGTCCCAACATGAGAGTATGTGAATTAAAACACATAACAAAAGAAGTCTTCTAAAAAGAGGAGGGTGAAAGGTCCTCTTACCGAGTTGGGTAACTTTCGAAACGTACACCCCATGGAAGAAGGGTCATACAATGAAGATGTGAATACCCATAAATGAAATTATTCTACAAAAAGTTTATAATAATGGGCAGTACATACACCAATCAATGGAAATTGTGGCAAATGTAGCATAAATCTCACGGGAGTAAAAGTGAGGTGATAAATCCATTACGAAAATGTGGCATCCTAACAGCGCCACTTAAGACTTCCAAAATGGATTGATGAGAGGAAATAGGGTATCTCATCATATTACCATTAAATATACAGTGAGAGGAATATAAAATTACATCCCCCATCATAAAAAAGAGGATCTTAAAGAAGTGACATAAAGTAGAGTACTTAAAAAGAAATAGAGAGGTTTTATCTCTTACGAAAATTCAACAGCCTAACGACACCACTCAAAACTTCCAAAATGGATTGATGAGAGAGAATATGGTCTCTCATCATCTGAACAAAAAAATTACAGTAAGATTAATATAAAAGGGCATCCCAATAACAAGAAAGAAGATCTTTAAAAGGAATGACATAAAATATTGTACTTAAAATGAAAGAGAGGAGTAGGATCCCTTACCTCGTGTCTGACTTGACTCGATCGTTCTTTAACGTCCTGAATAATAAACATGAGTTAATTTCTATTTGCTTAAGAACATTTTTCAAATTAATTATTCCTTTTATATCACTTATTTCCATGTTATAAACATTGTGTAATCATTTAAGTTAATAATGATTGTTTTGTCGATATTTGGTTCTTAAGTCGAAAGTGGACTTCTTACAATTACATGTTGTTCATGTGGTCAAAGGTTCTTTATATCCAGAATAAAATTCCTGATTTGGATATCATATATATCATATATATCTAGAATATACATGTATTTATAATATCACATAATCATTTAGAGGTAATAAATGAAATGCACCGTTCATGGAGACGGTAATCCGTACGTACACATGAATGCTACTTTCATTTCTTTGTCATATTAATGGAATTAAAACTATATGAGAGGTATGTATATTTTAATTCCATAATTATATTCATCATTTAGATATATAATTTATCATATATATCCATTATATACATGTACTTATAATAGTAAATTACATTTGAGGATAAAAAATGAAATGCACCGTTCATGGAGATGGTAAGCCGTACGTAAGCATGAACGCTACTTTCATTTCTATCTCATATTTTAATGGAAAGAAATAATAATTATATATAGGTATATTATAATTCCAGTATAACATCATATATAATAACATTACATCCATCCTTTATACGTCCCACGTATGGCATTAACGAATCACATCACTTTGAGGGGGCGGTAGTCCGCATTTCCTAAAATAAGATATCGCGTATACCCATAATGGAAGCCATAAAGGTAAGACAAAAATGAAAAATACAGAATCTTAAGTAAAACATAAACATATTATATATCATATATAAGTATAGTGACATCTTAATGGCCACCTTTGAAGGTGTTATATGAGTGTTGAACAATCATCGTTTCGTGAGGCAGAAATTCGCCATCCACGGAAACAGTATGTTCTTTAACCATTAGATGTAGGTGTGTGTATGTTTTGCTCAAATAATTCTTATAAAAAATCCTAGTATATTGAAGATACTGGATTTGTTACAAAAGAAATAAATAAAAAGAGTTTAGGGGGTTGTAGAGGCAAAATAAAAAAAAAAGGACTCAAGTGAAGACATTACCTAAAAATCGGGTAACTCCCTTTGGTTTGAGCTCAAAGGCTTCCTTGGGAAGAATTCTTCCCAATGTGAGGCTTCAAGGGGTAAGAGAGAGAAGTAAAGAGACAAAATGGGAAGGGTTTGGCCGAGGCAAAGGCTTTGGGAGCGTGGGTAAGGAGGTAGAGGTGGGGGCCTTTTATAAGAGGAGAGGAGGGGCACTCTTGGAAAGTAAAGAAAAGTCACTTTATTTTAAAATTCTATTCGGATTTAAGAGGTCACACATTGATATAATTCGAGGATAATGTGATAAGGGTCCGAAATCCACTCATCCAATAAGTTTTGGACATGTGTAGGTCTTATATATTACATTATCTTTCCATTTTATTTAAATCGTTAAATAATGAGGTCATCGCTACAACATCATGATGTCATAAATAATTTAATTTATTTAACGTCTAAAAATTATAAAAAAATACTATGATGTAGGAAATATTTTTAGCTTTCCAATTACTTTTTATAGTCAATAATGTGACTTGTATAACCACATGTAAAAATTGTTTTAGTAAAACATTTCATGTTTGTGTCATTTTTACTTTAACATTAAATAAAAAGGTATTTATGTCATTCTCCAACCAAAGTGGATCCATGGGGTCCCCAAGTTGACTCATGGATTGTCTTGGTCGGCCATGACACATCCAATGAGGGTAGGACATGTGTCTAGGTCATTTCAGTTTATTAAAACATTATTCTTACCTTAAACTACACTAATTACTTTTAATCGCGATTAAGAACTTAAAAGTTACTATTTACCAAAAAATTATTTTAATCTCATTGAACCACATTTTACTTCTTAATGACAACCATGTATGTCGGATTTTTTAAATTCAAAACACATAAGTGGTAAAATTTCATTTAAACGAAAAATCGGTTTTTATAACTTCCACTTAGTGGTTTCACTATTCATAAAAAATTGATGTTTTTCAGAAAAATCCCAAAAATTCACCCTAAGCTATATTTGATATTCCGAATTTAAAAATGAAGTCTATTTTACAAAATTCAAAACATATAAGTCACATTAATTAATTTAATAATTAATTCCCGCAGTCAAAGCAAATAGCGTGTTTTTATGAAACAATATGTTTCAAAAGATTGACACTAGTTTAAGTCTGATTTCAAAGTGAAATTAATTCCAACGACCACTATTGGATTTAATGGTAAAAATATATTCTAATTTCACTTTAAAACCAATTCAAAAGATAATCTAATCATATAAATAAATTAGATTAAAAATAGGCTTTGAATTAAAATACAACATTTTACACTATTCATTAAAAAATGAACTTTATCGGAAAGATACCAAAAAATTACACAAAGTAAATTTTGATGTCCTGATATTAAAGAAGAGTTTTATTTGGTCCAATAGAATGTATAATAGTGAACAAAACTATATTTAATCACGGTTCTCCATCAAAAGGCGATAAGTGAACCTTTAGTGAAAACTAGGGCATATACGCCTAAAATTGAATTCTTTCCATATTTTAAGCCTTTATCTTTTATTGGGTAAATTTAAAAACATTTAAAAACATATATAATCATATTTTAGTTATTTATAACCATTCCCGCCAATACAACAGCTATATGTTAACTACCATTTAAAATAATATTATTTTATTATTAGAGTGCAACGTAAGATTCCCAAGAAACTCGTTGTTGCGTGTTGGGTACGCCATCGAGCACAGCGTCCCCTTTAAATTCATATTAATATTTTATTCAAAAATATGGATAAATATGAAAATTTCATATTCTTTATTTACCTGGGGTGTTACATCCTTCCCCCCTTTTGGGAATTGCGTCCTCGAAATTTTTAAAATTGAGCTTGGAAACATCCTTGAAAGTCCCACATCGGAACAAGAGTCGGTAAAACAATAACTTTAAAATAATGAAAGATAAGTACAGAGGTCACCCGAGTTAACCCATAATAGGATTCCGTGTAGGAAAACATGGACATGGAAGAAAAAGCAAAGGGTCATGGTCTTGAGGGAGACTGATAGTAAACATGTCTAGGAGAAAGTTAACCATAATAAAATCACAAACTTATGATGGGTTAAACGGTATTCGATTCCCCGTAGGAAAAGTTAATAGACAACATTTGTGTTTTAAGATACTTTTTATTGAGGAATTTATTCATATGGAAGCATAATCACTTATCATGTTGAGTTTCAACTTTTATTAGATTCCTTACACAAACTCATATTTTCTCTAAAAGATGAGTATTTAGGAAGGCTTGTTCATATTAAGAGTACTATAATAAACTTCTATAGAATAACCTAATCAACCAAAGAGAACTATATACTTCCCATGTATTTAGTTTTTAACCAAAACCAAAACCAAAAAGGTTAGCAAAAGATCAGATAATCCAGAAAAGGATAACCCTTTAAAAAGAAAATCTATGCTTAATCTCCAAAATTTGTCCAAAAAAACCCAAAGCTCAACAAGGACCATTCGATAAACAATTTGTCCATAAAATTCTTCAAAGTAAACCAATATAGGATTGAAACCCAAATATTTGAAGTATTTAGTCACATAGTCTTCCATGTTAAATTGTAACAATTATCTCTAAACAACATCAGTTGCTCCTAAAGTCTCATATTGAAAAGTAATTAACCTAATCACATATCCTCCATGATAGGTTAATAAATTTCCATAGATAACCCAAAATCAACTTACTCTTAATTAATAAAATAATCTAACTAAAATGAATCAGTAAAACTAACCAGGGACTTCACATAGTCCATTGGTAGGCGATAAATACCAGTCGCACTTTGATTGTGGGTTTGATTCCCGCAGCTTTGTCCGACACGACGGGTTGTCACACGGTCTGCGTTTTGTCATTTTTCCAAAACTATATAATTCTTAAAACATTCCCCAAAACGAGATAAAATCTTCAAAAATAATCATAAGAAATTTTAACCTCATGTTTATCTCATGCCTTTAATTTTCCATCATATCATATAATAACCCATAATTACCTAAAAAGTAAAGATCATATAAACTCTAATGGTTACCTTTATAATTATTACCTGAACTTCCACATCGATTGGTCATCTCGTACATGATTCATTACAGATCATACCAAGGTTCAAGTGGTTGATCATGACTCCTTAATAGGTGGTTTAGAACAACCACAAGTTTCCTCATTGAATCCTCCATTTTATCTAGTATCTTAATCAGAGAACCACCACAGTTTCCTTCAAACCTGTTGTCTCTTTGGTGCCTGCTAGATCCATCCATTCACTAAAAACAAAAATGTCAGTGTGAGTATATCAACAGAACCATAATGTACTAATGAGGAAGATATACTTACTCATTCACTTTATCTAAAAACTATGACTGTTTCTGAAATCCTAACCATTATGGTAATGTCACTTATGCTTAAAGAATACCCTAACCTCAAAAGTTATCAAAACCGACCACTGATACCAACTATAAGGCCCCGGCCTTAAACCTTACTTAATATTGAATTAAATGAGTATTTCACATTGAGGATCTTTTTACGTTTAGAGTATTAGAGAATTAGGACATAACTATTACATCTCAAAATATTACAAAGTAGTCTCTTCTAACAAATTTCCATAAAATAAAAACTCTTAAAAAGAAACATGTCTAGTTCCATTTTTTTTGTAGAATGACTTTCCCTTGATCCCATCCTTGACCCTATTCCATGCTAAGTCTTGTGAAAAACATTTCAAAAACTTTGGATGAGCATAAAAAGATCAGTAAGGGATACACAAAGAATGAAAACTGTTAGTTTTTCAAAACAACAACTAAACCATCTATACTTTATCAAAGTAATACTTTTCACCTTTTCGAAGTAGTAAAAACTCTTCACTGAATAAAAGTTCATTAATTACCCTTATGTAACCAAACTATTACCACAAAACCCATATAAAGATCACATAACATATAAAGGTAACTTGGGACATAAACATACTTAAGTGGAATAACCATAAGGTCGACTTCCACGCATATCACTTAATGGAATAGCCATTCTGCCAACTTCGATACATACTTAATGGAATAGCCATACGGCCAACTTCCATACCCAATGCATTGGAGGTTATAACGTAACCACCCGTCCTGGAATTAATGGCACCACCCGTCATAATTTCCAAGTACCATTATAAAATCATAAGACATTAAACAAATATAATGGAAAGAAAACATTTCCACATTTCGAAAAAAATTTATCACTTAAATATATTGACATAACAAATCCTTTTTAAACACCATTTTCAATACCAACATACATAAAAAATTATATGGTATTTATTTCATTTTAAAAAACATTACGGCTTGTTGAGGAGGCCAAAGACCAAATAATAATCGCGGCGGCAGAAAAGGTCGTTGTCACCACGTACGTTAAAAGAAACATTCCTTTTTGTCATTTAGTAAAATGCTTCGTAATAAAAGATTAATTTTGAATAAAATTAAAAGTCAAAGGGTTTTATACACTGTATTAAATAAAGTGGTGTATAAAACAAAAATTTGCCTCAATGATAGGAGATTGAGACGAAGTCTCTTACAAAGACGGTATCCTTGGTTTAAGGATAAATCAATTACAAAATTATGTGTGACAAACGAATACATCCAATATAAGTGTATATTACATGTAAAACAATAAATTTTCATTCACACATATTCAATGGATGACATATTCAATAACTACATGTTGAACCCAAAGAAATCGAAATTGGGTTAAGAAGTTCCCTTGGTAAAATTCGACAGCCTAATGACATCACATAAAATATTACAAAAATGGTCCATGAGAGAGATAAAGGGGATATCATCACTTGGAAATAAAATTTACATCAATAAGGATATAAAAGAACATATCCCAACATAATATTATGTGAATTAAAAGACATAACAAAATAAGTCTTTTAAAATGAGGAGGGTGAAAGGTCTCCTTTCAGAGTTGTGTAACTTTCGAAACGTACATCCCATGGAGGAAGGGTCATACAATGAAGATGTGAATACCCATAAATGAAATTATACTAAAAAAAGTGTATAATAATGGGCAGTACATACACCAATCAAATGAAATTATGGAAAATGTAGCATAAATCTCACAGGTGTAAAAGTGAGGTGAAAAATCCCTTACGAAAACATGGCAGCCTAACGACGCCACTTAAGACTTCCAAAATGGATTGATGAGAGGAAATAGGGTATCTCATAATATTAACATAAAATGTAAAGCGAGAGGAATATAAAATAACATCCCCCATCATAACAAATAGGAGCTTAAAAGAAGTGACATAAAGGAGAGTACATAAAAAGAAAGAGAGAGGTTATATCTTTAACGAAAATTCGGCAGCCTAACAGCGCCACTCAAAAATTCCAAAATTAATTGATGAGAGAGAATAGGGTCTCTAATCATTTGAACATAAAAATTCCAGTAAAATTAATATAAAAGAACATCCCAATAGCAAGAAATGTGAGCTTTAAAAGGAATGACATAAAAGATTGTACTTGAAAAGAAAGAGAGGAGTAGGATCCCTTACCTCGGGTCCGACTTGACTCGATCGTTCTTTAACATCCTGAATAATAAACTTGAGTTATTTTCTATTTGCTTAAGAACCTTTTTAAATTTCATTATTCCTTTTATGTCACTTATTTCCATGTTATAAACATTATGTAATCATTTAAGTTAATAATGTTTGTTTTGTTGATATTTGGTTCTTAAGTCGAAAGTGGACTTCTTACAATTACATGTTGTTCGTGTGGTCAAAGGTTCTTTATATCCAGAATGAAATTTCTGATTTGGATATCATATATATCATATATATCTAGAATATACATGTATTTATAATATCACATAATCATTTAGAGGTAAGAAATGAAATGCACCGTTCATGGAGACGGTAAGCCGTACGTACGCATTAACGCTACTTTCATTTCTTTGTCATATTAATGGAATTAAAACTAAATGATAGGTATGTATATTTTAATTCCGTAATTATATTCATCATATATATCCATTATATACATGTACTTATAATAGTACATTACATTTGGGGATAATAAATGAAATGCACCGTTCATGGAGACGGTAAGCCGTACGTATGCATGAACGCTACTTTCATTTCTATATCATACTTTAATGGAAAGAAATAATAATGATATAGAGGTATATTATAATTACATTATAAAATCATATATAATAACATTAAATCCATCCTTTATACGTCCCATGTATGGCATTAACGAATCACATCACTTTGAGGGGGCTGTAGTCCGCACTTCCTAAAATGAAGATATCGCGTATACCCATAATGGAAGCCATAAAAGTAAGCCACAAATGAAAAATAAAAGATATTAATTAAAAAATAAACATGTAATATATCATATATAAGTATTGTGACATCTTAATGGCCACCTTTGAAGGTGTTATATGAGTGTTGAACAATCATCGTTTCGTGAGGCAGAAATTCGCCATCCACGGAAACAGTATGTTCTTTAACCATTAGATGTAGGTGTGTGTAAGTGTTGCTCGAATTCTTCTTATAAGAAAATCATATTATATTTAATATACTGTAGTTGTTACAAAAGAAATGAATAAAAAGAGTTTAGGGGGTTGGAGAGGCAAAATAATACAAAAGGACTCAAGTGAAGACATTACCTTAAAATCGGGTAACTCCCTTTGGTTTGAGCTCAAAGGCTTCCTTGAGAAGACTTATGCCCAAAGTGAGGATTCAAGGAGTAATAGAGGGAAGTGGAGATAAAAAATGGGAAGGGGTTGGCCGAGCCAATGGCTTTGGGAGTGTGGGTAAGGAGGTAGAGGTGTGGGCCTTTTATAAGAGGAGAGGAGGGACACTCTTGGAAAGTAATGATAATTCACTTTATTTTAAAATGATATTCGTATTTAAAGGGTCCCACATTGATATAATTCGAGGATAAGGTGATAAGGATCCTAAATACACTCATACAATAAGTTTTGGACATGTTTAGGTCTTAGATATTACATTATCTTTCCATTTTATTTGAATCATTAAATAATGAGGTCATCGCTGCATCATCATGATGTCATAAATAACTTAATTTATTTAACGTCAAAAATTTATAAAAAAACTACTATGATGTATGAAATCATTTTATCTTACCAATAACTATTTATAGTCAAAACTCTGACTTGTATAACCACATGTAAAAATTGTTTTAGTAAAACATCTCATGTTTGTGTCATTTTTACTTTAACATTAAATAAAAAGGTATTTATGTCATTTTCCAACCAAAGTGGCTCCATGGGGTCCCAAAGTTGACCCATGGATTGTCTTGGTCGTCCATGACACATCCAATGAGGGTAGGACATGTGTCTAGGTCATTTCAGTTTATTAAAACATTATTCTTACCTTAAACTATACTAATTACTTTTAATCGCGATTCAGAACTTAAAAGTTACTATTCAACAAAAAATTATTTTAATCTCATTAAACCACATTTTACTTCTTAATAACAACCATGTATGTCAGATTTTTGAAATTAAAAACACAGAAGTGGTAAAATTTCATTTAAATGAAAAATCAGTTTTTATAAGTACCACTTAGTGGTTTCACTATTCATCAAAAATTGAAGTTTTTTCAGAAAAATCCCAAAAATTCACCCTAAACTATATTTGATATTCCGAATTAAAAAATGAAGTCTATTTTAATAAATTAAAAACATATAAGTCACATTAATTAATTTAATAATTAATTCCCGCGGTCAGAGCAAATAGCGTGTTTTTATGAAACAATAAGTATCAAAAGATTGACACTAGTTTAAGTCTGATTTCAAAGTAAAATTAATTCCAACGACCACTATTGGATTTAATGGTAAAAATATATTCTAGTTCCACATTAAAACCAATTCAAAAGATAATCTAATCATATAAATAAATTAGATTAAAAAGTGGTTTTGAATTAAAATACAACATTTTACACTATTCATTAAAAAAATGAACTTTATCAGAAAGATACAAAAAATGTACACAAAGTAAATTTTGACGTCCCGATTCTAAAGAATTGTTTTATTTGGTGCAATAGAATTTATAAGGGTGAAAAAAACTATATTTAATGAGGGTTCACCATCAAAAGGTGTTAAGTGAACCTTCAGTGAAAACTAGGGCATATACGCCTAAAATTGAATTCTTTCCGTATTTTAAGCCTTTATCTTTTATTGGATAAATGTAAAAACATTTCAAAACATATATAATCATATTTTAGTTAGTTCTAACGATTCCTGCCAATATAACGTCTATATGTTAACTACCATTTAAAAAATATTATTTTATTATTAGAGTGCAACGTAAGATTCTAAAGAAACTCGTTGTTGCGTGTTGGGTACGCCATCGAGCACAACATCCCCTTTAAAGTCATATTAATATTTTATTCACAAATATGGATAAATATGAAAATGTCATATTCTTTATTTACTTGTGGTGTTACATATAACCTGATAAAGAAGTGGAATCATGAAACGAATCTCAAGAAAAAGAGAGAGCCTACAATGGTGATCCCATCTCAATCGACTGTGGTTAAATCCAAGATCATATGGAGGCTAAGGGGCTCAGAGAAGGATCATGTCCTTACGGGTTCTCTCGGAGGAAGAAAACCTATAAGAATGGTGTTATGTCGATTAGACGCGACCCTAGTCTCATTAATGAAAAAAAGTACACGGTGTTTACTTTTGAATTACATGGCATGTACTCGTTGTTTCTGTACTCCGCTTTATACGGCCTCCAAGTCACCCCCACATCGCCATGTGTGCAGCCATTACATGGCCAGCAAACAGCCTCCTATGGAAACACAGTACATGGAGAGCTTCTCATAAAGTACACGACATGAACTTTAGAAATTTCCAGGAAATTCTCTTTTTCACAAATACAACTAGAAAATGAAAACATAACATAAATGAAGATCTGAGTTCTTAAAAAAATCCCGCATTAAATAAATTAAACCCCGAATTTACCTAGCACAGCATACAAGAAGAAACCCCAAACAGCTCTGCCCACTATGCTCATACATCGGTCTCCCTCCCCAAAGTCTCATCCTATACCCAACCTTGCTACCATATCAGTCATACAAGAGGAACAAACTGGCCATGGAGAACCCCTGTACTACGATCAATAATCCCGATAGGATGCTCATCAAACCACACATCGAATTGGAGCTCAACCTCTCAGGTTGAAGGACATGGAAAAGGTATTAAAAGTAATTTCATAGGTGATAAAAGTGAAAATTTTCATGCATAACCTAATACCTATGAGGTAACTAAAACCGATAGCCAACCGGACCAACACTCTCCAACACCTCAAATGGCCCAAAATACCTCAACGAAAGCTTACCTTGTCTCCTAATTCTCTTGTGTCCCAAACTCGGTGTGACACCAAGGAAAGTCTGATCCCCGACCTCGAACTCTAGAGGTCGTCTCCACTGATCAACATAAGACTTCTATCAAGACTATACAGTATACATCCTCATTCGAATCAACTCCATCAACTCTGTGGTCTCCTGAAGAAGACGAGGTCCCGACATAGCTGCCTCTCCTACCTCTAGCCAACATTAGTGTGATTGGAAAGACATACCGTACAAAGCCTCATAAAGTGATATAACTAAAGATTCTTGAAAATAATTACTGTAGACAAACACCCCAAGAGATATGTAGTTCACCCAAGAACCTCCAAAATCTAGAATACATGCCCAATGCATGTCCTCAAGAACCTGAATCATACGCTCGAAATGACCTTCTGTCTGGGGGTGGTATGTTGTACTCAAAAGTAAAAGTGTTCCTAAAGCCCTATGAAGCCACTATCATACCCGAGAAGTAAAACGCGCATCCTAGTTTGAAACAATGGATTGTCGAACTCCTTGAAGACGTACAATATCTCAGATATACATCCGTCCAAGATCATCGACAATGAAGGTCTCCTTGATAGGCAAGAAGTGAGTATCCTTCATGAGTCGTTCATTTACAAACCAAACTACATAATTACCTTGAGGATACCTTGAAAAAACCATCATTAATCCATCATGACATCATTCCTCTTCCATACGGGAATGGGTAACAACTATAAATTCCCTACTGGTCGTTGACGCTCCACCATCATTTGCTGACAGGTGGAATAACTCATGAAAATACCAGAACATCTCTCTTCATGTCTGGCCACCAATAATGACGGTGTAGATCATGATACATCTTGTTGACAAAGAGACGAATAGGACATACTATGGAATGAATGTTCTGAATTAGCTCATCGTGTATATCGGCTGGCACCCATACGCACCCATGGAAACACAAGATCTCATCCTCTCCTATGGTCCATCTAGGAATATGGTCATCTCCTGACATACATTCTAGCAAGAATATGCCTTAAGAATATGTCAGCAGCCTCACTCGTACTCAATCAAGAATGGTAGAGGTAACAACTATAGACGAATGGAATGATGGCCCCTGTCTGTGGTGAACCTCCAAAGCATCTCCGAGAACAGAGCCATATGCTACCACTCACTACTGGCCTCCTGAACTACCTGTATCTGAGTCCTCCTACTCAGCACATCAGCCACTGCATTTCCTTTCCCCAGTGTATAGACGAGTTAAATGTCAATGGATAGAAGGTAATCAACCCACTTTATCTGCCTCAAATTTATATCACATTTAGTGAAGATGTACTTGAGACTCTTGTGGCCAGTGAAAGCCAAATAAAATTTCTCCCATAAGATAATGCCTCCAATAGCGTAAGGCATGAAAAACTGCTACCAACTTGAGATCGTGTCTCGTGTAATTCCCCTCATGTGGCCTCAAATTCCGACACCCATACACAATGACTACTTCTCCCTATATAAGCACAACTCCCATCCTGATAACTAATGCATCACAAAAAATAGTATAGCTCTTTCCTTGTTCTAGAATGACTATTGTTGGTGCCAAAGTTAGTCTCTCTTTCAGCTCTTGATGGGCTTACTCACAGGAATTTGACCACAAGAACAGTGAACCTTTCTTAGTCAGAGTCCTTAGTGGTGCTTCTAAGAACAAAAATACTTGAATGAATCATCTATAGAATACAGCTATCCCTAGATTACTTGGCACCTCAAAACATTCTTCAGATGATCCCAGGAAACTACTGCTCTCACTTTCTATGGGTCAAATAATACTCATGTTTCTGAGATAAGATGACCTTCAATGTGAACCTAATCTATCCGAAAGAGGAATATTGATAGCATAATATATAAATAATGATATTTTATTGTACTCAAAATGATTTAAAGATGTGTGTCATGGTCATGTTGACTATGAGAGTACAACAAGATATCATCCTCGAAGACCACCACAAATGAATCCATGTATATATAGAACACTCAGATAATCATATACATAAAATTTTAGGTGTTTTTGTGAGCCCGAATGGCATATCCATACACTCGTATAGAACATAAATACTCTAGAAGGATGTGATAGGTATATCGGATGGTCTAACATGCAACTAATGATAACTGGATCCCATGTCAATATTTGAGAACACCTAAGATTATCAAAGCTGCTCAAAGAGATCATCAATCCTAGACATGGTATATCAATTCTTGACTATGAACTAGTTCAACTTTTGATAGTCCACACAATGCTTGAGGGTGTCATCTCCCTTCTTCAGAAACAGGATAGGTGATCTCCAAGAGATGTACTGGGTCAGATGATACCCTTTGTCTGTAACTCCTCCAACTACTTCTTGAGCTCCATAAATCTGGTGTAGCAATCTTTTATAGATGAATGGATAGTAGTGTTTCTCTTTTTAAAAGCTCAAAATAAATTTCTACCTCTTGATCTGGAAATAAACCTGAAAAGTACTTTGGATGGAAATATCTCAAATGATCCAACACTAGAGTAAAGTACATATATAAAGTCCACCTATAAACTAGATATAGACTGCAATCTAGGCTGTAACTCCTCACAACCCATGATGCTCAGGTCCTGCTCTGCAAAGTGGGATGTCCCACTCTCCCTTGTGAAGAAAATGTCCTCCCTATAGTGACGTGAAACTCACACTGGGAGTCGACGACTACCTGGAAGAGAACTAACCATTCCATCCTGAGAATGACATCATATCATGTCATCTCTAGGATATAGAGGTTTGATAAGAAGTGACACCCACCTACCTCCAAAGGGCATGACTTTCACTAATGTACCCTTTCCATTCTCATCCCCAACAGTGTGTCTATCGTCCAGATATCAGCAGAAGAAAAGATGCAGAGCCCAAGGCTCTCTATAACAGAAAAAAATATTATGCTATGGGAATCCCCTATATCAAAATGAGAAGAAGATTAAACTAAGGCTACTATGATCATACCTCTAACAATAGAGGGTCTGGGATCATGCTCTTGATGGTTCTGATCCACTGCAAAAGTCTAGCCTACATCGCTGCCCTGTGACCCTGCCTAACCACTCTGAGCTGATCCACCACGTTGTGGCTAAAAATCAGGTGACTGGTGACCATGGCCACAACCTCCACCTTGAACACAACATAAAAAACAAATCTACTTCACAAACTAGTGAGAAACCAGTCATACATTTCCTGAACGAGGAGCCATAGAAGAACCCATGTCACCAGCTACTTGTAAAAAGATATGACAGAAGCACTGAAGCTGTCCCATCATTCCCCAAGATAGACACTCCACTAAGTCCCTTAGGTAATTCGGTATTCTATTACCACTTTTATCGCACTGATAGCAAAACACCTTCCTACTAGAAGATGCATCTCGCCTACTCAGATCTCCTCATCTAGTCTCCCTGTGACACTTCCTACTATCGCCCGAAGAAGCACTAACCCTGGATGCTGAACCATCCTATCCCACTACTCTACAATCCCTTAGATTGCACTATGTGATCTAAACCTGATAGATTATAGAGGATATCGAATTCAACCTGATGATGTTCACCTGTGATGAGATTTCGTGTCTGAGACCATCCTCAAAATATCCTCAAAAGTAACAACTCATCACCTCTTCGAATAAGCGTGAAATGATATATCTCTATAAACCTAGATGAATAATCCATAACAGAATGAGTACCATACCCCATAATCATGAAATATTAGGATCAATTGGCTCACAAGGTCTCTTGATAGAAGTAATCATAGAAGATGCACTAAAACACATCCAAATCCATATTCTGCTGGTGTCCCGCCGGTGAGGTCACATCCTAACAGCACTTTGCAGTATCTCAAAGCAAGTAGGTAGCCAGTTTCACACTCTTCTATAGAGTTATAATCAGATTATAGAATATCGTCAGTGTGGCTTCTGTCCCTGAAATTGTATCCCGATGTGCTCCATCCACTGAAAAGGTTGGAGGATGCTGTTACTAAATGACCCTCTCCCATTATTCCATCGATGGGGAAGCAGGCAGCGCTCCTTGAAAAATATGCATCATTATTATGAATCCCTCTCTAAAGCTATCATCAGCTCATATTTCAGGTATAACGACTAGTGCCAAGACTAGAACAACTAGGGGATCTACTGGAAGTCCCTGATCAGCCATGTCTGGTGTCTAATAACCACCTTGCGACTAGTGTACAACCAGAGGATGTCTCAGTGGAATGAATCTACAAGGTCAAACACACACCTAAGATCAATATTAAAAGTGACTAAAACACTAAAGTGTAGGAAGGGATCACGATAAAAAAGCATTCATGATTTACAAAACATGACTACACGGCGTGTATAAACACTTCACGGTGTGTTCCCTTAAGTATTTCAAATGGGTATGTACTTTTTCTATCATATGTATTCTAACACCCCAAACACATGGTGTCTACTTGAATCCTCTTCCCCTACCTGAGTCCGTCTAGATGGTTAAACCACATGGCTCTCATATGACAAGAATACACATCATGTTCCAGAACTACATGACATGTACTAGAGAAGCTTCACCAACTAGAGGTTTTCGAGACACAGTCTGATACATGTCTCACACTACATTGTGTCATCCATACAGACATGGCGTGTACTAGGAAATATTTCACATGCACGTGTTGTAAGATACATGGCAGGCTACATGGATGACACTACACGGCGTGTTCCAGGCCTGACACGACATGCATGACCAATGATTTATTCGTCTGTGTCGTTAGTCACATGGGATGACATTATGACAACACCACACAATGTTTACAATCGGTACATGACTTATTCTCAAAATGATTTCAATATCTCGTGTCTCTGCGCACATGACCTATGACATGGTTAGAGAGTACACGGCTTGTACATAATGTACACGACATATAATTAAGGAAAACAATTTCTTCTCGAATAGAAGAACACATGTAAAGTACTTAACATTACACTGTGTGTATTCTTGATTTTTTCCAGACAGTAAGCATTCTAAACTGATCTGGAACCCATAAAAACACTGAAATGAACATTGAATGTTTCAAATTCTGATCTATGATGGCCCATACTCCCTACGAATCAATTATTGGATTCTTATACATGTTAAAACAAGGAAAGGTAGGCAATGATCAACCAAATTACACTATATGAGGGCTCGTAGCACCGCATGAACCATATTTTGGTGTTCATTTAAACAATAACAAACATAAACCATACCCTTTCAAACAAAAGGTATTTTTATCCTGGAATCTATCACAATATCATTCATAATCTACACAACATATTTCACAAAAACATGCAATCGCTAATGCATCCTAGATTGCATAGAAAGAATGCATGAAATGTGATTTATAGAATGTGACTATATCATGTTTGGGATGGCATACCCTCATATCATAGGTTGCGGTAGAAATATAAACTCAATAACATCAACGATAATAAAACAAAACATTTGAATCACCCCACGGTGAAATCATATCAACATTCAATTTACAAGACCTGGAACATTTCAATAAATGATGTGGATTGGATTTTCCTTGTACATGGGTTAGCTACTCCTAGGAACAACTTATTACCAAGTAAATATTCTATCATATCCCTAGCTATAGGAACCAAACAGTACATCAAGAAGAAAAGAACATGCCATTGATACAACATTGTAACATCCCTGTCCCGGAAGCTGCCCAAAGTCGCCCTGTACCCGGATGGAAACAAGACCTCAAGCACATTTCCTCTAATGCCAGTGGCTACCGGCTAGCAATGAGGGCCTTGGGTGTGATAGTGGAAAAATTATGCCCACATTGGAAAAGTAACAAAATTCTAGGGATATAAATATACAATAATATATTCAGTAAATATCCATCAACATTAAACATTGGAAGACTGTAAGAAATAAACTAGAGCACACACATATATATATGAATGTTTCATGATACATAAGTCTAGGAAAACATCCAAAAAACTCTCAATGTTGGAATACAAATAGTATTAAAACAATGTACAAATAAAAATAGTAAACAGCTCCTCAGCATCACTATCCTCAACTCGGTCCCAACCTCTAAAGATCCACAAAAAAATCAAGTTCCTAAAGTAGAAGGGAACTTTCCCTTATCTATACCAGCATCAATATAACTTGTTTGGGCTCAAAAGCATGACCTAAACATGGTGTGATACTAAATACCAGTAGGAAACCACTCGTGGATATGTGGCAAATAGTATGTGAAAATATATGGAAGGTAATAAAAAATCATGTTGTAAACAAGAAAGTACTCAGGAATAAACAGGTCCACATATCAAATTAGGACATAATCATGCAAGGTAACCCTCTAGAAGTACAGACTTCATATATCTTCTTGTTAAGACATATGAATATATATAATGAATCCTTGTGGAATCTCACACTGTCAATCAACCTTATAGTGAAAAGTGATTCAAGACTCTCTGAGGAAGCTCACATAGTCAATTCCACTTATAGTCTAAGGTAGTCAAGGACTCTCTGAGGAAGCTCACATGGGAAATTCCCCTTATATCCTAATGTTCTCAAATACTCTCTAAGGAAGCTCAATCGGTCAATTACCTTTATTGTTTACAACACCCGGTTTTCATGGCCCTATGAAAGTCAACGAGAATAGCAACGTAATAAGACTAAAGTAAACCTCTTGAACTACATGGCTAATTGGTCAACAGTATATCAAACATGTATGGAAACAAACACTCCACCATAAAACACAATGGCATGTGAGAATAGGCAGGGTGGCCAAAATGTATAAGTTGGACCAAACGGTCGTAAACAGAACATGAATTGGAAAACACATCCAAAGCATATCAATAAATCCTATTCATATCCAAATAACCTCTACTCAAGTATACAAGAATGTAAGGCAATTAACACAGGTAAAATAGTAAATTCACAATACCCCGATTAAGGTTATTGGACAAAATTGCATGTATAACTCACTGACATTCAACAAAAAGGAACAAACCACCTACCTTAGTGTTGGGAGATCTCGATCTGTGAGCCTCAAGGCTTGAATCGCCATAGAACGCTGATGATTTACAAAAATGTCCAAAATGTTCAACATAGGATAACATGAGAAAGAAGTTGAATCATGAAATGACGCTCATTAATAATAGAGAGCTTACCGAGGCGATCCTAATGCAATCGACGATGGTCGAATCGATAATCAGATGGAGGCTCAGGGGCTCGGAGAAGTATCATGGTCATAAGTGTTTTCATAGATGAAGAAAACCTTGAAGAATGGTGTTCTATTGATTAGACATGACCTCAGTCCGTTTAATTAAAAAAAAGTGCACGATGTGTACTTTAGAAGTACCCAGCGTGTACTCACCCTTTCCAAACTCCACTTTAGCCAGACTTCATGTCACCCCACACAGCCGTGTGTGGGGTCTTTACACGGCCAACACACAACCTTCTACAACAACACAGTACACGGCGTGTACTCAAAAAGTACATGACCTATACATACGAAATTTCTAGAAAATCCTATTTTTCTTAAAAATGACGAGAAAATGAAAACATGCATTTAAAGACGATCTATGTTATTACAGTTCATCAATTTAAAACCTAGACAAAAGCAACAATTTAAATGAATCTATGTATTTTTTGATTATCAGCAACCGTGAACCATAGTTTTAATATAACAGTTTTTTAGTACTTCATATATAGATTTATATTTTTGAAAGATGTTTATTGATGAAATAAAACTGAAAAATAAATTCATCATATGCATATGGTTGTTTTTTCATATGCTGTATATTTTTTATATTTATTGTAGAATTCACTTATGGGTAATTGATTTGGGATTTACACATATGTATATAGATAATCATGAATGAATTTGTAAATATAGTAAGATATTTGACAACACATGAGTTTCCTTAATAACCCTATGCGATATTCTAATAATCTCACTTTATATTTGAGAAGATTAATAGAAGTCTGGGATTCTCATAAGAAATTTAAATTTCTATAATACAATTGAAATACATTATGATATTTTAATTTTGGAAATTATGATTCTACAGGATGATTTCAAAACAACCAAATAACCTTATATTTTATGAATTGATTTATTCGTAGAAATAATTAATTTACCATGATATTGTGTTGTTGTACATCATCAATGTGGGGTTTTAATTTTACATTGAGTAAGTTTTTCAGTGAATTAAATGAATATCCTTTGATTTAGTATATAATAATATGTGTGATGTGATGTATTTTTCTACACACTAACATAATTCATTAAACAGATAATAGAATATGAAATTAAATTACCAAAGTCGTGTTTTAGTCATGTTACCAAGAATGTAAAAGACCATGGTGAAAAACCAACTAGAATACAAGAAAAATTTCTTGTTAGTGACAATTTATCCATTTTAGATTACCTTTCATACTAAAAGTACAACTTAATCGCTGGCAATTTCTCAATTAAGTGAGTTTACTCATGATGGGGAATTAAAAGACTCATCTTATTCATAATGAATTGAAAACGGATAATGATAGAAGAACACTACATAGTGAATGTACTGGTTAGAATTACTGATGAAAATGATCCAAAAAATGAACTCTATGAAATTGTGATAGTATTTAAAGAATAACTAATACATATAATAAATGGGCTGTGATAAACTAATGTGGAGGTTACCAAGTGGATTCAAATGATGGATAAGAATACACTCCTATGAATATGGATGAACATCAAATGATCAATCAGTATGAAATTCATCCATATTTAGAATGAATGTATGTAGATTTATAATGGAATATTATGATAGGGAATATCATAATATATATAATTTTTTTGTGGAATGAAAGAGTTGAATCTCTATCTAGATTTATAGGAATGGTTAAAGTGAATCGAAGAAAGAATATATTGATTTCATAAGATTCTATAATTTCAAGAACATGAAAACCAATATTATTGGTGCAATAAAATATCCCAAGAAACAACAATATAATAGAAAATTCTTTGGTCCATTGAATAATTGAATGGTGAACATGATACCCACCTGTAGTTGACTAGCACTCATGCATCATGAAAACCAAAAGGAATGACTACCCCAATATAGAAGTATATGAAATAGAACATATATATAAGAAATGAAAGAAAATATTGAAGAATAACTGAAATTATATATTCCATAACTAAAATAAATTGTTTTAGTGATAAAACTCAAACAAATCATAAAAAACTCCAATGTAAATATCTATTAAAAAGGTAATACTAAGACAAAGATAACTAATCCAAGGAACAATGTGGAAGACTCCCCACCAGCTAACCGATATTTAGATTACCAATATATCATAAACCTCATTTCTTGACCATCTAACCACAAGTTACATTTTGTTAATATATTAGTGTTGAGTTTCATGTAATTTATTTTGGAGTTCTAATGAATGTTTTGGTTGAGTTGGATGTTCAAATTAATGTAAATGATTAATTATTTTATATATATGATGATTGACATAAATAATTATTTAATTAAAAGGGTATATATATATATATATATAATTTTCATGTAATATAATGAGAAGAATTAAGTAGATAAGGATGGTAGGTGAAAAATATTCATCCATATATTATTAGTCTTGAATGAAATATATAATGGATAATAATGAGGATATGTAGATAGTGTGTTTTATATTTTTTTAGAGGAGTAATATGTTTTTATTGGAAGTAGTAAAAATTTCGTAAAAATTTGTTAGATCATAATTCTTAGATATCTATCCCCCATTAGTGGATTTACACTCAAAATTATAGGATAAAAGAGTTATAAATATTGATGGAGTATAAATCATGCAGGTGTAAGTGAATGTATAATAGAATATGTATGAAACGGGACTATTGTATAACCATGTATTGGTAAGAACAGTGGTACATGGGAGAGAACCAACTCACATAAGTCATCATTGGACATTTAAAAAGACATGATTATTTATTATGGATCATCATCACAAGGGAAACCTCAATGTGGGATGGGAGTTATGCTACATAGTTCATCAATTTAAACCCTAGATAAAAGTGAGAATTTAAATGAATCGATGGTTTCATTGATTATCATCAACCTTGCAGCATAGTTTTAATATAATATATTTCTCATTAATTAATATATAAATTTATATTTTTGAAGGATATTTTTTGATGATATAAAATTTAAATATGAACTCTTCCTCTGCATAAGTTCAATTTTTCACATGCTGTATATTTTTTATATTCATTAAAGAATTCACATAAGTATTGTTGATTGGAGTTTTACAATTTGGAAAAGGATAATCATAAATGAATTTATAAATACTATATAATATTTAAGAAATCCTGAATTTCATTAGGAACACTATGATATATTCTTAGAATCTCATTTTATATTTGAGATGATTATTAGATGTCTTGGATTCTCACAAGAAATTTAAATTTCTATATTACCATTGAAATACATTTATGATTTTTCAATTTGTAAAAATATGAATCTACTGAATGATTTTAAAATAATTGAATAACATGATATTTTATAAATTTATTTATTCATGTAAATAATAAATTAACCATGATATTGAGTTGTATCACATCATCAATGTGTGGTTTTTAAGTTATTTTGACTATGTCGTTAAATGAATATGATTAATCTGTTATGAATTAGTTTATAATCATTTGAGTTATTTAATGTATTGTTCTACACACAAATAGAATTCTTAATGTAGACAATATAATAAGAAATTAATGTTCCAAAATGGTGTTTTAATTATCTCACTAAACATGTTAAAGACTACAGTGAAAAACCAACCAGAATACACTAACTATGTCTTGTATGTCAAAATTTAATCATGTTAAATTACCTATCATACTAACAGTATCATTTATTCCATGTTAAAGATGCAATTATGTGATTTTACTCATGATGGGGAATAAAAAGACTCATATTAGTCATAATGATATGAAAATGGATAATGATAGATGAACACTCCTTAGTGAATGTTGTGGAAAGAAATTCTGATGAAAATGCTCAAAAAATGAACTCTATGGAATTGTGATGAGTATTCAATGAAGAATTAATACCTATAATAGATGGACAGTAATAGACGAATGTGGAGGATACCAAGGTGATTCAAATGAGAGAAAAGAATACACTCCCAAGAATTAGTATGAACATAAAATATTAAATCATTATGAAATTCATGCATATGTAGAATGAATGTATGAAGATTTAGTAGACAATTTGAAGAATGGGAATGTCATAATATATACAAATATTTTGTGGAATGAAAGTGATGAATCTCTGTTTAGATTTATAAGAGTGGATATAATGAAATAAAGATAGAATATATTTATTTAATTGAATTATATAATTTCAAGAACATGTAAACCAATATAAATAGTGCAATTAAATAACATTATATGACACAATTTACAAGAAACTGCTTTGGTCAATTGCATAATTGAATGGTGGTCTTGATCCCCACTTGGAGGTGACTATCAATCAAGCATCTAGAAAACCAAATTGCACGACTTCACCAAATTAGAATAAGATGAAATGGAACATATATATGAGAAATGAAATAAAATATGGAAGAATAAGTGAAATTATATATTCCATAAATGTAATAAACAGTTGCAGTGATACAGCTCAAAAAAATCATTAAAAATCCAATGAAAAATCTTATTAAAAATGTAAAACTAAGACAAATACAACTAATCCAAGGAGCAATGTGGGAAACCCCCCAATATCCAACCACTAGTTACCTTACCAATATATCATAAAACTCACCACCTCACCATGTCACTTTTTCATTTCCTGTATTAAAAGAAATAACTATATCTTAAAATTTCAAAAGTGGTGTTTATGGTGTGAGATAAATAGTATTAGTAAGATACTATAATGGTGTTTCATGTCAGGTCTCTATAAAATGATATATATTCTCATTTTATGAAAACAATAAATGATAAATAATAATACATTTTATATTATATGAATTGTAAGTATTTCCCATTTTCTATAGTTTACAAAATAATTGTGCAAAATAGATTCAACGTTAATTTCCATAAAAAATCATATTTAATATTGTATACCAAATATAGAATAACTAAAAGAAAAATCGCCCAAAAAATTCCTAGGTATCATAATAGGTCATGCTATTAGACTACTTGTATGATAATCAATGACTTGTCAATAATCAAGTCCTTATAACATAAGACTATGGAGAATAGGAACCCCTGATGAGTGATCCCCCACTAGTGATATCAAAATCTTATCCGAGAAACAATGATCCTAGGGAGTAGTTATACACTCCATGATTGAACCCCTCAAAAATAATTGAATTATAACCCAAATATAAACCTTCATCAAAACAATATAAGGCTAAGCTTGTGAATCAGTTCACAAAATCATTCCAATGGGCTATTCAAAATCAATTTCAAACGAATATTTTATTTTATCATACGTTCATAGAACCCCATTTCTCAATTCAATAAAAAACACATTTTCATCAACAAAACCATGTGAAAACCCATATTTTTTATAAAATAAAATTAGAGAATAAAATCATTCCCATTAATTTTAAAATTATTTTTGTGAAATATGTGATATAATTGTTCATTAAAAATATATGGAGGTAGAAAAACCAAACTCAAACTCGGGTCCCAGATTCCTTCAATGGGATCCAACAATATATAATGGAATTTAATGTCAAATATAAAGGCCTTAGAATCAACTCCCAAATCAAATAATTAACATTCAAAAATGAAACTATAGTGTGGAGTGTAAAACTCAACATACCTCAATGAACAAGAACCTACTGCACCATAACTAAAAATGAATGACCCCATAAGAAGATCACAATATATATATATATATATGATAAAATAAAATATCACCATAAGATTAAAGAATCCTAAACACAACACCACACCACTACCATGACCATTAAAAACTATGAAGTAGAAAGGAATCTTACCTAGTTGATGTGACACAAAAACCATGGAGAATGAATGATTATTTTAGGCGCTCAAATGGAGTGCAGGTCATCCAAATTTCACTTGGAATTACCAATGGTTCGAGGTTGTGTGTAATAAACTGAATGTGAGAATTTTTATATGTGCAATGTGATAAAACCTACTATGAGAAATTATTTATGGTGAAAACACCTACTTTATGTTGTAAATATCCCTTAACACATATACATAAAAACACATTTCTTATATTAAAATTTATCCACATCTTTGATTTAATTGCATAAAATAAGATCATGTGTCATAATAGGAATCGATGTGGTAAAAATGATTTTATGGAACCAAAAATTTTAAAGCCTTAAATTTTTTTAGAAATTCTTCCCAATGACATATTTACATCGTAAACTACAAATTTACATTGTAAAATTGGCCTACATGTTGACATATGTTCAGGTTTTGTAGAAAAAACAAAAAATAAATCACATGCCCTTTGAACCTAAAATCTGAGTCCCAATCATTAAATTAACTATAAATTTTTTTCTTTCCCAACATAAGAAATTTTAACCCCATGATTTCATAGGGAAGAAGGGATCTAAAAAAACAAATGTGTCCACTACTCTCTCCCTGGCGATTTGTACTCATTTGTATTGTAATAATCACATATATATCTGGATAACACTCTAACCTGTAAAATTGAAATTCTATGAAAAACATTCCAATGATAACAATTTATCTATACTATAAAATCAAAAACTAATTTATATTGAGCGAATATGATATTTTTTGAAATGATAACATAATATGGATTAGGATTGTATATCCTGAGCTGAAATCTTCGGAAAAAATTATCAATTACCATTGAAAAAGAAGGTAATACCAATAAATACAAAACAAATTCATGCTCATTAGTGTTCTTAAATTGTATATAATAAATTAGATAATACGTTATCTATTGTTAAGTTGATGGTAAACCATCCAAGAAGATACTCTCCAAGAAACCCTATCACCTATTGGAAACATGAATTGATGATTTCAATAGCCTCGAATGATTTTTCTAACATTGATTTGTATCTTGAAACTATTTTATATCATTAAGTATCATCGATATAAGATGAAGAATACTCTTCCACACAAGTGATGCCTCACTCATATCTTCCAAAATGAGATGATAGTTATGGAATACTATAAATATTCTCAAATATATTCATTCTAACAATTTAATGGAAGTAATATTTTAATGAAAAATTAACCACTCCGATGTAGCATCGTTGTCCGGGGTTCCACTAAATCAGGGCCTTGATCCAGGTTGCCACATGACCTAAACGGTGCCTCATTGAATGACAAAGTCTTCTAACTAGTAATGAAGGTCTAATTGATCATGTCAGAATACTATACCCTCATTATCATCATAATACATAGATGATAACATATTAGATAAATGAAACAATAAAAATAAACCATGAAATTCATTAACAATATTTTCCTAAACATGATACAAACCACAACCAAATATAAATATAGTATTGTATGATAATAGTGAAAAAATGAAGGAAATCCAAAATAATGTCTATTGTAATCAACACCAAAATTGGTAATGATTCCAATTCCATATCCCTCATCAATTCACATATCATTCCCAACTCAACCATCAAGTGTGGGGATATTTTCATTTTTTACACCCACAACAAAAAAGATTGATTGGGTACCTAATGGAATCCTAATAAGGGTGTGGGTAAATATTAGTAG
The DNA here is from genome assembly GCA_963277665.1 of Viscum album. Taxonomy (NCBI): domain Eukaryota; kingdom Viridiplantae; phylum Streptophyta; class Magnoliopsida; order Santalales; family Viscaceae; genus Viscum; species Viscum album. Next base: position 578,146,838 of record OY728164.1, read on the forward strand.
GCCCCCACCAATTTTGTCTAAAATACACCCCCTATAAAAAGATAATGCGTGAAATTACTAAGTAAATCTCAAGATAAAGAAAATTTTATTCAGGTTCCATTAGTTAACAATGTAACACCCCAAGCTTCCGCGATATGTTTCCCATTGAATAAAGAAATAGCACGCATTGTACGCAACTTCGAGACTCTAACACACCGCGACTAATCAAAGTGACCGTTATGAATAGTAATACCCACTTTTTGATATTTTATAAATTTTATCTTTCAAATTGGACTTCGTATTTGGATTCAAAATATCAAAAATATCCTAGGGTGAAATTTTGTTATTTTTATGAAAACATTCAATTTTTTATGAATAGTTTAAAAACACTGAGTTATAGTTTAAAAACTAATTATTATTTAAATAATAATTTATTTAATTTAATTTTAATTAATGTCAAAATATAAACATAATACCTATATATGTTTAATTTAATTCATTGAAGTTAGTTTAGAATAATTTTAGATATCGAAAAAGTTTATTGAACTTTTCACCGCCTTTTACCCACCTCCTATGAGAATTTGAAAATTCACATAAAACATAATTTTACTTCTTCTGTGAGTGGAATTTCAAAAATACTTGAGAAATGCTTAATATCAAGGAGTAAAATGTGGTTCAATAAGATAAAAATAATTTTTGGCGATTAGTAACTTTTTACTTTTATTTACCACGGTTAAAAGTATATATTATAATTAAGGCTAAAATGATATTAATATTAATGTAACACATTTCCTAATTCTATTTGACAAGTTTAAATCGACCAAAAACAACCATAGGAATTAAATATTATCATTTAGGTCGACTTGGATTAGTTTAGGACATTTATTATTATTAAATTCAAAGAAGAGTTAAAAGGGTTAAATTCAATGTTTAATTATTAATACATTTTTTATATAGGGTTACAAATATGATAAATTAGATTTTAGATATTAATTAGAAATATAATAATATTTCCTACTAAATGGTATTTTATTTATAATTTTTAGACATTAAATAATTTAATATATTTTTGACAAAATGATGATGAAATTATTACCTTATTAGTTAAATATTAAAATAATTTATATTATAAATACCCAAATAAATATAATATGAGCCTTTTAATGAATTCCATTAATTTTATTGGATAATATGACATGTTAGTATTGTTTTAATTATGTTTTTTAGAAGTAATAATGCTCTTATGATTTTCACAATAATCCAATACCAAAGAGTTTCAAAATTGACATAAAACAATTTTTAAAACAAATATTATATTATTAATTAATATTCATCTAAAAATATAAGGTTCTGCCAAAATACTTGTATCGTGATAGGTGTATCATTAATGGACCTCTTCTGGGGTTTCATGGATGTATATAGTATGTTTATTAACTATATAATATAAAAATACAAAGTGACATTGTAAATGTCAATCTAATTAACTAAGAGTTAAAACTAAAAGATAAGGTTAACATAATGACCCAAACCAGTATAAAATAAATTGGTTGAAATGATTTAGACCTATCCCCACCTTATATATTGAATAGTAAACTTTGGAGACATTAGAAACCGAATATGAATTTATTATAAATTAATACTTTATGTTTTTCCTAAAGACCACATCCCCCCTTATAAAACGACCCAGCATCTAACCAATTATTCACACCTTCAAAGCCTTTTATATGGGCCAAACCCTGACCAAATACTCTCTCAACATTCCTCAATTCATCTTAGAGGCATTAGTTTGATTGGAAAGCCATCTTATGGAGCCCTTTTGATCAAATAAAAAATAAATACCCGAAGAAGAGGTAATGTTTTCACCACCCTCTTTCAAGTTCCTTTCTTCTTGAACATCTTATTTATTTATTATTTCCAATATAAAATAATCAGTCCATTAACTCCTATATACTATTATGTTATTATAAATATGTTACATCCAGATTCAGTATTCTATCCATCTCTTGATGACAGGTCACCATACGTGCGTACGTACGGCCTACCGTCTCCACATCGTGGTGTAATTTCTATTCAATACATTGTTATTTTGATGGGTATAATAATGATGTGTAATTCATGTAAATAATAAATATAACATGATAATGATTCTGTATATATGATATACCATCCACTTATATATTTTTTTAATATCAAAAAAATTATATTGTCGCTCGTGCGTATGTACGGACTACCATCTCCAGGAACGCGATGAGATTCATTCCCCATCATACCCATTCAAGTAAAAATCTCATTTTATGATTAAAAATAATATTTATGGACTTGATATTATTCTATATATGAATAAGATAAAACCTATCCATAAAAAACTCGTCTTATGTAACAAAACATATAAAAGAAAATGAGTGAGTTAACACCCAAAACGACGATAATACTAAAATATTATTAACGACACAATGTTAAAAGATCATATATGATATCATATTAATGTATATGATTATTGTATAATTTAAAAACAATTATTTCATCATTATTCAGGTGGTTAACCTACCCTCAACCAAGGTAATGTACATGGTAAGGGTTTATTTCAAAATCACTTCATTATGAAAGAATGTTTATAGGTAATTATCTTCTAGGACCTCTTTATCATCCACATACATGATTCTGAAAAATGTATTTCAAAACATTCTTATTATTTTATAGAATATGGGTTAAATTCATTTTTACCCTATTTGACTTTTTATAAGAACTTTATAAAGGAATCGTTCTGTCGTTTTCCAAACATGGTCCTTTTTAACCTATTCAAAAGAATTATGGTAAGAATGTAATTTTTTAACTTATACGGCGGGTGCAACTATTTTCTGCCATTATAAAATCTTCAAAACATCCCTTACAATCTTATAAGAATATTTTTAAATGAAATGTTTTGTTTTATAATTATTTGACTTTTAAGTTATTTCAAAAAAAGAGATATTTCTCTCAAATAGTTTTGATTTCATCTATGTCAACAACCATTGATGGATTTTAAGCTTATTTTAAGTTGAGTTATTATGATAAAAATCATCCATATTATATTTATTTTTTTATTTTATGTTTGAATATGGATGAGTTATTTTTATTCCATTAATGGTTTATGATTAATGTTTTTTCATTATGTATACTAGTTTTAATATGAATTCTTATGTTATATTTCATTCTCTTCTTAATATGAATGTGTTGGAGTAGTATGTTCCAGGTTGGGGTCCGCTTACAACAGACTCTCCGGGTGGGTTCATGGTTATTAGAGGCAATCCAAGTTGGTTTCCAATTATTAGAGGCACTCTGGGATGGTGTCCGGTTATTAGAGGCACTCTGGGAAGGTGTCTGGTTATTAGAGGCACTCCGGGATGGTGTCTGGTTATTAGAGGCACTCTAGTATGGTGTCTGGTTATTAGAGGCACTTCGGATTGGTGTCAAGTTATTAGAGGCACTCTGGGTTGGTGTCTGGTTATTAGAGGCACTCCGGGTTCGTGTCCTGTTAATAGAGGCACTCCGGGTTGGGTTCTGGTTACAGTTATCCCTTAGGTCTTGGCACAAGGCCTTGACACAGAAATTATAGTTCAGCATTATGCATTCCCTTATTATGAATGTGGTTATTGCTATTTAATGTGATTATTCGATTAGTTGAATTTCCATGTGAAATATTAAATAGAATTATTTCAATTTATCTTTTCCATATTATGATGATGTTCATGTTTAAAAGACTTTTGTTTTAGTTATACATTTCCTTAAATGTTTATGTTAATTTATGCAAGTTTCTTCTATATTGTTATCAATACTGGGCATCTCTACTCACCCCTTTCAGTGTTTTATTTTTCCCAGGATGTGAAGAAGTATTTTATGAATGACATGTAGGGATAGTATAAGGAGATATGACTATGAAGACAAGATGCTATTGTAGTTTTTACTTTTTGATGTAATGTAAACTTTATGAATGCATCTAGTGATTACAAGGCTACTAAACTAATCGGTCTTTCGGGATTTGATCCATTGTGATCATTCCAATGTTATGTAATAATGCACAGACGCTGGGTAACTAGGGTAGGGGCATTATAGTTGGTATCTGAGAATGTTTATTACAAACCTTTGAAGCTATATTTAGATAAACACTGATTAGAGCACATAGACCTAAGATGAAATTTTAGGATTAGTATTGAAGAACTTCCTAGAATTTTGGTATTTTAGAGATTTTGTGTGTTTTCCGAGAAATACATCCCTGTCTGGATACGATCCGGTAGAGGCATCTCTGGAACATATGTACCTAGGGGTAAAACCCGAGAACAATGCTTTGAGCTAGACTCGAATAGGAACTGGTGCACGACAACGGGCCTTGCTGCACTCTTGTTTACAACACTCCAGGGGGATATGCATAGGATAATTCTCATTTTAATTAAAATCCATTATGAAGGGATTATGAGTATATAAATCTTAAAGAAAACAATTTTTTTATGATTAAGGATTATATCCATAAATAGTTCAATTTATGTTAAGCATATTACAAGTATGAAATTATGTATTTTGATTCATAAACTAATCTAGATTATGCCATTGTTTAGAAATTGCACCTATTGGAAGGAATGGAAACTGTATCAATGCATGAACTCCATGTAGGGATTTCCCTCCTGCTCAAGATAATTATAGTGGGGCTGGTGATGCAACTGGTGTTGATCAGCTAATCACCATACTGGGAAAACTCACTCATGTTATGAATAATAACCTTACCCATATAGAGTATCCTGATCCGCATCGTGGAGGATCAATGTTAGATTGCTTCATGAGTCAAAAACCACCATCATTTAATGGGAGTACAAATCCCATAGTAGTTGAGCCTTGGATAAATTCATTAGAGAAAATATTTCATGCCTTGGTGAGTAGTGAAAGGGAAAACGTTATCATGGATGTTTACAGACTCACTGGATATAATGACCAATAGTGGTCATTGATTCAAAACACAAAGGAAGATTACAAAGTATCCATTATGGAATGGAGGGATTTCAAAGAGATCTTCTTAGAAAAATACTTTCCAGGTGGCCATCGAGCAGATATAGAAAGGAAATTTCTGAGTCTGAGACAAAAGGAGTGTGAGAATGTCTGAAAGTATGAGGCTAACTTAACAAGGATAGAATGATATTCCAGGGATTATATACATTACCCAAGAAGTAATATTGGTCATTTTTTTGATGGGTTAAAACCATTTCTACATTAAGAATTGATCTCATAATCCTTCTCGTCGTACGAAGACATTGCCGCATGTTCTATAAAGACAGAAAAGGAATCTATAATTCTTATGACAATAAAGTAAAGAAATAGATGAAGAGAACAATGGAGAAAGAGACAGATAAATGGAAGGAGGGAAAGAAGGATTTTCTATTGTGTGAAAATTGTGGGAAAACCCCCCGGTACATGCCTAAAAGGAATGGGAGTTTGTTACAAATGTGGAGAGAAAGGTCACCAGACTCATGATTGCAAGGGAATAAAGGAGGTTGTTAATGTTGAATGCTACAATTTCATAGAAATAGGGCATTATGAAAATGAATGGCCTAAGATTCAGGGAAACCTACCTCAGAAAAGGCCAAGGGATCAAGGCCATGATTATGATGTTACTACTGTTGAAGATGAATGATTAATGTATTTGTATTTTAGGACTCGAGGATTATATTCTGATTATGAGAATAACGTGATATATATAAGTATTGTACTGTAGTACTTCTTGTCTTCCTTAAGGAATTAATATGACTAAGGTAATCATATTTTCAGTATGTGACAATAAGAGAATCTTTACTCTTTTTGGAGAATCTAATGATGGGATTGATTTTGGAATTTAGATACATTTTACAGAGAGTCTGTATAGAGGTACATTTGATAAATATAAGGTTATAGAATTTATTAAGTTAATATTTGGATAGTATTGTTCAAGGTTAAAACATTTATTATGATTATTTTTGGAATATTTTGACACTATAGTTTTAGGAAAAGGACAACCTGCAGGTCGGGTGATAACCCATCTCGTCGGACAATGCTACAAGAATCGAACCGAAAACAATATTGTGACATGGCTTTATTACCTACCACTAGCCTACAAAAAGTCCCTGGTTAATAAAAAATATTTTTTCATTATAATGGTATGTGTTAATGATTAGAACCTTATACTATATGGATAAATATAATATTTTTGAGTACTAATTTCTTTTGGAGTGAAGGTTGAGTTTCTGGTATAAATTAATTGACGGATGAAAACTCTACTTGTCAAGATGTATATATATATATATTTATATTATTCTATGAAGAAATTAATTTTTTAGGGAAGGGATATTAAGACAAAAAATATTTTATCCTAATAACTTATGTTGTGTTGAACTGGTGATATTTTAAATCATTCTATATTGATGGCTTTTAGGACCTCAATTCTACAATTTATTATGATTGATGATCTCGGTCACTCCCAATAAATATTTACGTTTTTCCAATAATTACATGTCTATAATTTCAACAAATTTTCTCTTATTCGAAACCCTAATTTGGTCTTGACATACTCATTTCTCTTTCCCTCTTATTAAAACTAAAATTTATTAACCCTATTTCTAATATGGGTTTTCCACAAAGGTATTTTATTTTTTCAACCTTTTATTTTCAAAGAAAAATTTCAAAATGTGAGGATTAAATTATTTTAAGGAGGGAATAATTTAACACTCCAATCTTCCACGATACGTTTCCTTTTGAATAAAGTAATAACTTTCATTGTACGCAACTTCGAGACTCTAACACACTACGACTAATCTAAGTAGCCGTTATGAATAGTAATACCCAATTTTTGAAATGTAATAAATTTTATCATTCAAAATGGAAATCATATTTGTATTTGGAATATTGAAATTAGCCTCAGGTGATTTTTTGGTATTTTTTTGAAAACAATCAATTTTTGATGAATAGTGAAAAAACACTGAGTTATAGTTTAAAAACATATTTTTATTTAACTATTTATTTATTTTATTTAAATTTAATTAAGATCAAAATAGATACATAATACCTATATAAGTTCAATGTAATTCATTGAAGATAGTTTAGAATAATTTTAGATATATAAAAATTTTATTGAACTTTTCACCGTCTTTTACCCACCTTCTAGGAGAATTTGGAAATTCACGTAAAACATAATTTTACCGCTTCTATGAATGGAATTTTGAAAATCCTAGAGACACGGTTAATGTCAAGTAGTAAAAGGTGGTTCAATAAGATAAAAATATTTTTTGGTCAACATTAACTTTTTACTTTTATTTACCAAGGTTAAAAGTAAATAGGGTAATTAAGGGTAAAAATGATATTAATATTAACCTAACACATGTCCAAAATCTATTGGAAAAGTTTATATAGACCATAAAAAACCTTAAAAATATAATATTATCATTTATTCCCTCTAGTATTGTATTAGGAAATTTATTATTATCTAATTCGAAGAAGAGTTAAAAGAGTTAAAATCAATGTTTAATTACTAAAACATTTTTAATATGGGGTTATACATATGATAAATTCGATTGTAAATATTCATTAGAAATATAAAATGATTTCCTACATAATGGTATTTTATTTATAATTTTTAGACAGTAAATAATTTAATTTATTTATGACACAATGATGATGTAGTAATTACCTTATTAGTGAAATATTAAAACAATTTATATTATAAATACCCAAATAAATATAATTTGAGACTTTTAATAAATTCCACAAATATTATTTGTCAATCTGACATTTTATTATTTATTTATTTATTATTTTTAGAAGAAATAATTCTATTAAAATTTTCACAAAAATCAAATACCAAATAGTATCAAAATTGACATAAAGGGGTTTTTAAAACAAATATTATATTATTAATTGATATTAAATTCCTAAAAATATAAGGTTCTTCCAAAAGACTTATATCATGATTGGTGTATCATTAATGGACTACCTGGGGGTCTTATTAAAGTATATAGTATGTTTATTAACTATATAATATAAACAATACAATGTGACATGGTAAATGTCAATCTAATTAACTAAGAGTTAAAACTAAACGATAAGGTTAATATAAGGACCCAAACCTGTCTAAAATCTATTTGTTAAAAGGATTTAGACCTATACGCACCTTAGTATTTGAATAATTCATTTTGGAGCCATTAGAAACCGAATATAAATTTATTATAAATTAATACTTTATGTTTTTCCTAAAGAGCCCCTCCTCCCCTTTATAAAGGAACCCAATGTCAAACAAATTATTCCCAACTTCAAAGCCTTTTGGTTCGGCCAAACCCTCACCAAATACTCTCTAAAAGTCCCTCACATCATCCTAGAGGCCTTATTTTGATATGAAATCCAACCTAGGGATCCTTTTTGATCAAATCAAAAGGAAGAACTTGAAGAGGAGATAATGTTTTCACCACCCTCTTTCAAGTCCATTTCATCTTCAACTTCTTGATTCATTATTATTTACATTCTAAAATAATATCTTCAGTATCTCCTATATAATTTAATGTTATTATAAATATGGTACAACCATATTCAGTATTCTATCCATCCATTGAATGACATGTCACCATACATGCGTTCGTACGGTGTACTGTCTCTACATCGTGGTGTACTTGTTATTCAAAACATTATTCTTTTGATGGGTATAATAATGATGTTTAATTCATGTAAACAATAAATATAACATGAAAATTATTCTTTATATATTATATACCATCAAATTATATATTATTTTAATATCAAAAGAATGATATTGTCGCTCGTGCGTACGTACGGACTACCGTCTCCACGAACGCGATGAGATTCATTCCCCATCGTAACCATTCAAGTATAATTCTCCTTTTATGATTAAAAATAATGTTTAAGTACTTGATATAATTATTTATATGAATAATATACAACATATCCATAATAAACATTGCTTATGTAACAAAACATTTAAAATAAAACTAGTAAGTTAACACCCGAAACGACAATAATACTAAAATATTATTAACAATGAAATGTTAAAATATCATATATGATATCACATTAATGTATATGGTTCTTGTATAATTTAATAACAATTAGTTCATAATTATACAGGAGGTTAACCTACCCTCAATTAAGGAAAAGTAAAAGGTAAGGGTTTATTTCACAATCTCTTCATTATCAGAGGTTGTTTATACATAATTATCCACTGTGACCTCTTTATCATCCACATCCATGTTTCTTAAAAATGTATTTCAAAACATTCTTACCATTTTACAGAATAAGTGTCAAAGTAATTTTTACCATTCGTGACTTTTTATATGAAGAATATAAAGGAATATTTCTTTCATTTTCCAAACAAGGTCCTTTTTAACCTTTTCGAATGAATTAATGTAAGAATGTCTTTTTTTAACTTAAACAGATGGTGCAACTATTTTCCGCCCTTATAAAATCATCAAAGCATCCCTTAAAAGCTTATACGAATATTTTTAAAGTAAATTTTTCTTTTATAATTATGTGACTTTTAAATGATTCAAAACAAGTGATATTTCTCTCAAATAGTTTTGATTTCATCTATGTCAACATCCTTTGATGGATTTTAAGCTTATTTGATGTTGAGTTATTATGATACAAATCATTCATATTGTATGTAAGGTTTTGTGATTTGTTTGAATATGGATGAGTTATTTTTATTCCATTAATGGTTTATGATTAATTTTTTGGCATTCTGTTTGCTAGTTTTAATACAAATGATTATGTTATATTTCATTCTCTTCTTATGATTAATGTGTTGGAGTAGTATGTTCCGGGTTGGGGTCCGGTTATAGAAGACCCTCTAGGTCGGTGTTCGGTTATTAGAGGCACTCCGAGTTAGTTTTTATTTATTAGAGGCACTCCGGGTTGGTGTACGGTTATTAGAGGCACTCTGGTTTGGTGTCCGGTTATTAGAGAACTCTGGGTTGGTGTCCGGTTATTAGAGGCACTCTGGGTTGGTGTCAGGTTATTGCAGGTGCTCCGAGTTGGGTTCTGGTTATAGTTATACTTTAGGTCTTAGCACGAGGCCTTGACACATAAATTAAAGTTTCACATTATGCATTCCAATGTTATGAAAGTGGTTATTTATATTGCATGTGATTATTTTATTAGTAGAATATCCATGTGAAATATTAAATGGAATTATTTCATTTTATCCTTTCCATATAATGATGATGTTCAAGTTTAAAATGATTTTGTTATAGTAATACATTGCCTTAAATGTTTATGTTTATTTATGCAAGTTTCTATTATATTCTTATCCTTACTAAGAATATGAGTTCACCCCTTTCAGTGATTTATTTTTCCCAGGATGTGAAAAAGTATTTTATGAATGACCTACTAGGATAATATAAGGGGATATGATTCTGAAGACAAGAAGTTGTTGTTGTTTACACATTTTGATGTAATGTAAACTTTATGAACGTATCTAGAGATTCTAAGGCAAATAAACTAAACAGTATTTTGGGATTTGATCCCTTGTGATCATGCCAATGTTATGTAATAATGCACCGACTCTGGGTAACTGGGGTCGGGGCGTTACAATCAATATTCCATTTTTAGCAGTTTCATCATTATTTCCATTACATCGATAAATCCATTTACATTATTATCACTATAGCCTATGAAGATCTAATACTATATATAAGGTAATAAATCATATTTTATATCTACTTATGGATAAAAATTTAACAAAAAATTAAATCACACATACCATGGATCCTCGGCCTAGGATGTCTCATCAAATTCATCTGTTAGGGGAGTATAGCCTTAGTCCCCTTCCTTAACATGTGTATTATAGGGGCGGGGTTTAGAGCCTCAGTCTCACCTGATCCATAGTAATATATCATCAATTCCAATACTCGACAAATACCAATACATGTGCACATGATTCTTTATCATTTTACGACATATACCACATCATAAAAAATGAATAGAAAATATAAATAACATAAAAAATTCATAATTCAGTCAATACAGACATCAAGTTCATGCCTTAACCAATGATAACTTTTACAATTTATGTTTCACAACTCATTTAGAATATTTAGCATTTCATACCTTAACCCATTTTACATAATCAATAATAATTATACATTACCCTATTTAACATATTCATTTAATCTCACATGTTATCCCATTTGACACATTAATCAATTCATCAGAATTTAACAATTTATCATGTTTATAATTTAACATTCCTTATCCCACTTATGCATTTCATGTAAAATTCATAATTCATTTAGAACCATCAAATTACATCATCTAACCCATTTTATATTAAGAAACATATTCCCTTATGAATTTATAAATTACAATAAACAACTATCAATATTCCTCGTATCAACTGAACTAACATATCAATATGTTAATTATTGAATTTACTTTAACATAATTCAATTCTATAATTTAGATTACAATTTTCCATTTCTGGGAATGTTTTCACACCCCATGGGTGGCCCCAAAATATTCAGGATAATCTCAATTCATCCCATGGGGATAATGAGAAGTTCAATTCATCATTTATCAGTCCCTTTTACAAAACCTCCCAATATGCATTAATTTAACAACAACATGGATGAAAAAACACAAACACACATGCACAAATCAACTTCATGACTATGGGATATAACTTCTCAGAATATTACCTTGAACCCATATAATAAACATCACTTAATATTATACATAGATAATTACTCAAGAACCCTGTAGATCCGCATCCAAATATCCACTCGCAAAGTGTATTTTCGGTCTTTAAACCAAGAATAAAATAACCCCAAACCATAATCTAGAATAATGAACCAATTTAAGTGTAATAATCACATATATCATCGATACACGCACAACAGGACACTAAATAGATTCAAAATGATTTTTATCTAGTCTTGGGATGCTTTATGTGTTTAGTATCATCACTCCGGATGTTGAGAGAATAATGGGGATGAATGTTAGTGAAACACGAAAAATACCGAGAGGGGGAAATGGTAAAATCTCACATTTAATGGGGTGCATAGTTTAGACACATGGTTTTAAAAAATATGAACCAATTGTGCTCCATTATCTATCCAACAGGGGTCCAAGTCATACTATTACCTTGGGGCATCATTCGGACTAAAATACCATGCACTAATTGTATAGAATGCCTCTGTCCAAATATGCATGATTTGGATTTCCCTATTTCACGCATTACATAACTATGTGCCCCTCCTCCTAGATAGAACATTTTTGGAACAAGAATATTTCTAACAATGTGAAAACCATAAAACATCTATAATATGACCAAATTACCAATTATTCTATGCCTCCATACCCCCACCCCAGACTCAACCGACCCTCCTTATATCATATGTAATAATTTCATTATCACAATTTAAGGGACTTATTTCAAAATTTATATAGGAACATATCACTGTGAATAATGAGATCATACATCCTACCCACCATATAATGTCTCATCCTCAAGACACACATCCATGAATCAGTGAGCTTCTAGGGTAATGATAATCTTCCATTAGGCCCACATATTAATAATTGGTCACCAAAGTTGAATCCTGAACAATTCAATGTTTCCACAGAACCCAAACCAATGGTATACTTATTCCTCGCAAGTATTTATCACTATGATAAACAATATTAACTACATTTCCTCAAATTAGGCTTCATCTTCAATGTCAACATCATCAATATTGATCACATTAAATGGGTCAGGGTGATTCTTCCAACAATGTGACACATAAATGCTATCGTGAATTACACTATATCGTTATGAAAGGACCAATCAGTACACTGCTATTCTAATCCCCTCTAAAACAACTGATCAGGGAGGCACTTCACATGGTTAAATAACTAAAGGGTCACACAACGTACCTGGTGTAGTCTAGAACATTGCTTCACAAATGATCATGAAATCTTGGATTTTCCAAATGGAAATGTATCTCATTTGGGAGGTAGAAATTTGGACCACTCACCTCTTCTCATCGATATTATTCCAAGGTGGAACAGAAGGTTTGGCATGGGTTTCTCTCCCTGTTGGATTAAGTATCTGATTTACCATTACACAATGACTACATCATGGAATAATCAGATGCATGGGAATGTTAACAAAATAAATTAAGGAATCTCATGGAGGATCATGAAGTATAGGTTAGTATTATTCCATCTTTTTCGAGTGAGTTGGATGAATTTAAGGTAGAGTCTGAGAGGTTAGATTCTAGTTTGGAATTTCAATGTAATTATGGTATGTTTCGAGGTCTAGCTTGTAATAAGAAAAAAACTGTTGAAATGCTACTGAGGGAGGAATGTATTGATCCTAATGAGTCAATATTTAGATGTCTTTGTGAGTTGGACCACAATTCTAAATAATTTCATGCATTTATTAAGGATAGCTAAAGGTTCACTCATCCAAGATTAGAGATTGAGGATGAATCTTTAATAGATTACCAAGATACTATTGGTGTCTTAGCATAGGCCTTCTTCTAGAACCTACTAGTAGGACCTAACTCCTAGATGATTGAAGTATATTCAAGTGGCCATGAAGAAATCAGTGTTGATATTTCTATGGTCTTTTCTGGACATGGTAATTCATTTATTGGGTCCATTCCATTTATGGAATAAATCATCGGTGATGTGAATATTTTGAACCAAAATAGTTCCCCAGGCCTAGATAGCCTTCTGGGTTCCTTCTTCTCAACCTCTTTGATTATGGTTAAACATGAGGTTGTGCTTCCCATAAAGAAATTATTATAATGCGGTTTCCTACCTCGTGCTACCAGTGCCACAAAAGTGGTTATTGTCCCCAAAATCAGGGCCCCTCTCTTTCTTATAACTATCTCCCCATGAGTATGTGAAACTTTAAAGTATAAGTTCCTTTCTTCTATCCTCAACAATAAGCTAAAAACTCACTTTCCTTAATAGATATCCCTTGAGAATCATGAATATGTGAAGCAACGATCCATACAAGGGGCTATTACATTGACCCAAGAGCTCGTCGATGTAATTTAATCTAGACTGTATGGTTCTAATATGGTTGTTAATATTGATATGGATAATGACTAAGACACTGTTGAGTGGGAATTATTCATCAAATTCTTAATGGGTGTGGGCTTCTCTTCTTGTTTTATTGATCTATTGTTTTGTTGTTTCAGTTCTTCATGGCATGAAGTCCACTTCATGGGAAGGAACTTTGGGGTTTTCAAGGTAGTTCCTAGGATGATGTAGAGGTCCCTCTATCCCCATGCTTTTGTTCTCTCTAAAGATTCTCTAAGCCGCCTAATCCATAAAGCTTACATGGATGGTTCCATCAGGCCATAGTGTTATATTTCCAATTCATGATGTATCTCCAATTGGATGTTTGTGTATGATTCTATTGTATTTCTGAGTGCTGAAATGGGAACCATTTGTGTGTTTAATAATGTTTTTACAGGTAATTTTCATTAATGCAGAAAGTTTGAGAATCATAGTAAGAGAATATTTTATGTTCCAGGTTGCTTTATTGATAGTAGTGTGGATTCTATGAGTATGAGTCTTGGTAAATAGACCAATTCCTTCCCTGTGGAGTAACTAGGGGATCCAGTTTCTCCTGGTTGGATGATAATTGAGAGCTTTGATCCCATTGTAGGTAAAATTAATGGATTTTATACTATTGTGCTCATCAAGACTCTTGGGGTTAGACCCTATGGGTTAGAGAGGTTCTTATAAAATAAATTTTATCCTCTCGAGAATAAAAAATTGGGTGATACCTATGGATGAGAGATGGTGCTCTGGTATAAGCATGGAATCATGTTTCCTGTGTTGTAAGGATACAAGGGAGGCATGTTCGACCCACAGCTACTTCAGTATTGATTGGGCGTTCCAGGTGTGGAATGCATTCGGTGACTTCATGGGGTTTTTTATTGTAGTTATATTAATTTATCCTTCCAGGATTGATGGTTTCATGGTGCAGGGCAATATGGGACAGATATGAAATCTAGTGGTGTCATTTTCGCTTCCTGGTGCTAGTGCATCTGGCTGGCCCAGATGAAATTTAGGTACATGGGTATTTAGTCCACTAGTATGTCCTTGGTGACTAGAACCAAATTTCAACAATTGGATATGAATCAGGTAGGTTTAAAATATTTCATGGCACCCTCCCTCAGATCACTTTTGGGGGGCTCTCATAAGGTTTTTTGGTTAATCTTGGACAATAGGTGCGATTCTTACCACATCCACATGGTTTGAAACTCAACATTGGTGTCTCAGGTTCCAAAAATTACATGAAGGTTGGTGGTGTTGATCAGGATCCCATGGGGCATGTCATCACTTATTTCTCAGCTACATTTGGTAGTGCTCACTCCATTATTTATGAGGCGAGGGGAATTCTCATAGTTATGTATAAATATAGTAATGAGAGTATTTTTCTTGTTGTGGTTGAGAGAGACTCCCTTATCTATCATAACGCTATGCACAGTAAGTGGAAAACTCCATGGTTCTTACTATATGTCTTGAGAAGGATCAAGAATATCATCACTAGTGGAACTATTTTCTCAAACTCCTAGAGAGAGGGCCACAGGGTAGATGATAATTTCTCTTATACATATTCATAGGGTATTTGTGTTATTCTTCCCCTTGATGTTATTTATTTCCCGATTGAAGGGAAGAATCTAATTATAGGAGATTCTTTAGGTCTGCACACTTTTTGGCTTCTTCAGATTCCCTCGATCAGTGTAATTTTATTTGTCTCTTTGAACTTTTGTTTTGTTACTAACATTTTATGAATAATAATTATAAAATAGTCATGAAATCTTGGTGACATACATCAATAGTAAGGGTGAGCAGAATGCCCAGTATGGGAAAACAAGTGAAACCGTTTACATGTTAACTTTAGTTGTATCAATAAAAACATGAGAAATATTGTAAAGGAATGATAAAGTGGCATATCATAATAATAATAAATTGAATAGTAACTTGAAAACGTGGATAAAACATTTAATTTACACATTCATAACTATATCACCAAGGTCCATCCCAAAGGTGTCATAAAAATTATCAAGGTTATTCACCAAGGTATCGTAAAACATGTCATCTCTATAGATTAATTTCACTACCCAATTAATTGGATCGGTATCAGGGAACAACCTTAATATTTCATTTATTACATGTGATACACATATATCATTATCAAACATTTCATAAATATCTCAAATTGGATAAACGAAATGTGTGTTTTATCAAAATCACAGCGTTATAAAAAGTACATAAAACCATGATCATTATGTAATTTATAACCCATTGCAATGGAATGAAGGTTTTATGTATGTCAATTACATAATAAAACAAAATAGTTTTATTTATTGATTAATACTCCCTAGAAATTAAATTTTTCTGGATATTCACATAATGAAAATAAAATAATTTATTGAGAAAAATAGTGTGAGTTTGAGATGAAAATTCTAGAGCATGATGGGTAGGAAACATGGTTTTATCAAAAAATAAAAATATAGGTTATAAGATTCAATCATTCATAAAATAATCATAAAATAGTATAGGGATAGAATAAAATTCAAATAAGAACATGATATAGAAATTTTGAAAGACATATCAAATAAAAGATAACTTGAAAGGAAAAAAGAGAATTTGATAATTCCATTACCTTGAAGAGTAACATCTACAAATCTAGGATTGGGACCTGGTGGTCTTGGGGACTCCTTGGGAGTTAATACTAACAAATAATCTAGGGGGATTATTTTGGAATTTCTGAAAAAAAATTAATGGGAGGGTATTTATAGTAAAATTGAGGGAGTTTTTTTATTAATTTTTAGGACACCTCATTAGTTGTATTTGAAATACCATGGGATTTTACATGGAATTTTCCAAAGATATTGGCCAATTGGGACACCTAATTTCATAATTTATTCCCCAAGAGTTGACTAGATATTTTACATCATGATTACATAAATAATTATTTCATTAATCTTATCAAAAACTGAAAACTGTATTTTTATTATTTCAAAAAAACAAAACATTTAATAAAAATCTAATAAATTCACCGTAACCTAATAGAAATATTATGAATTCAAAAATTTCATTTATTTTATCTTAATAAATATCTACATATGATAAATTTAACATTAAAATATAAGAACACATAATTATTGAAAATAATAGAGGATCAGAAATGCATAGTGTGATCCATAGTAAAATTTTCATCACATAAAAAATTAAAATTATTTTATCAATATTAATTAAAAAAGATTTTTTTAACAATATTTCATTAACATAAACATTAATAATAAATCCTTATTTTTATATTATAATTTATATTTTTCTGAAAAGTACAATCTTTACCGGAAAAATAAATTTCTCAATTTTCATCTCAACTTTTAAGAAAAACTATTCATAAAGCATAAATAATTGAATTATAATTTAATTTAAACAATGTAATTGAACATTATGTGAATAAGTATTTAACAAATAACCACTAATAACACTCGTAAATGACCTAAGGGTATGGTTTTCAATGATGATAGACTCTTGGGGTGGCTGAGATAACATCGCTCGAGTGGTAGTCTCCACTAAATTGAACTTGTCCCGTACACGATTTCATTGAAGATTAATATGTTGAATATCGGCTTGGTATTGGTCAATAAAAATACCAATAATTCTACATCTTCCCAATCATTGATAAGTGGGCTTCGTACGATATGAGTTTACTAGATGAGGCCATCGACTTTTCATTCTACATTAATTATCCTTTATAAATTCTATATAGAAAAATTATTATAACTAAAAAATTAATTATTGTTTCCAATAGTCATTTTAACCAAAGGTCATATAACCATTGATAATAGGTGGTAAAATTAAAATATACTTACTTCACAGATTTTCAAGAAACAAAAAATTATTCAAATGTTCAATATGTTATATTCTTTATTCCAGATGAAATTTCAACCCCAAAATTTATACTCATACAAACAAAAGAGAAAAGGTGTGGGTAATTCTCCCTCAGAGTAAACTATGGTTCAGACATGGCTTATCCAAATATTTGGTTCCTATGAAACTATTTAACAATGTGGTTAGTCTAGTTGTGGAGAACCTTATCTCGATGATCCATGATCTCCACTGGTGTTCCCTTATAAGAGAGGTGTTATTATAGTTTCACTACCTCATGATTTTATACATATATAGGGTCTGGTATGTACTTCTTCAAGAGAGATAAATGAAAAATATCATGAACATGTGATAGATTTGTATGAGGTTCAGGTCGATAGGCCACTAGTCCATTGTGGTCAAGGATTTCATAGGGCAAAATGTACCTAGTCCTGAGAATCAATTTCATTCCAAACTGCATAACTCTATTCCATGGGTAAATTTTAATGAAACCGTTATCACCAACATCAAACCCCTTGTCCCATAGAAGGTTGTTGATACATATCATCTACCATCTTTTATAATACATAATGTGTTTTTGGATGGAATGGACCTTTTCTATTATCTCTTACACATGATTAGTCCCATGAACCATTCTATCACCAAGTTCATCCCAGCAAGTTGGAGTTCTACATCACTTCCAATATAGAGCTTCATATAATGTCATTTTAATGCTCGAATGGAATTATTTGTTGTAAGAGAACTCATCTAATGGGATATTCTGATCCCACCCACATTTAAATTATATTGAGAATGTTATCAACATTACCTTGAGTGTTCGAATAGTCCATTCAGATTGGCCATCAGTTTCGGGGTGATTGGCCATAATGAAACTCAATTCAGTACTCATTGAATTTTGAAGTCTTCTCTAGAATTTTGATGTGATCCTCAGAATGTGATCATATACAATAAATAATCTCAACCCATAGATTCTTACCACTTCCCTCTTCTAAATCATAGATATTTATCAAGAGAGAAATCCTCCTGAATTGAGATACAATGGGTAGTCATGTTGAGATGGTCCATTATAAACCATATAAAAGTGTTTCAATTGCATGGATTTGGAAGAATATTGAAAAAGTCCATAGTGATATTTTCACACTTCCATACAGGTATGGGTAGTAGTTGTAATACCTCTTTAGGAAGTTGTCACTCTGCCTTCACGTTCTGACACACCAGGCACCTTGTATTGTAGTTGCAAATCACCCATTTCATGTAATCCCATCAATAGTGATCACAAAGGTCCCTATAAATTTTCATGATTTCAGGATATATAGGGAATGTAGAGCTATAATCTTCATCCATCTGTTCATTCTTTATTTACGGAATAAATGGAACACATAGTCCTTTGAAAAACTTCAGTAAACCATCTCGATCAATATTGAACTCAGGAAACATCCCACCCTTCATAGTCTCAAACTTCTTCTCTATCAAAGGATCTTATTTTTTATCATTCTTTATATGCACTAGTAATTATGGTTGAATAATTATATGGGATAGGGTTGATGATGTCCCTTCCTTTACAATTCCCACGTCCAATTTTACAGGTACATGGATCAAGGAACTCCATTAATCCTTATCAATGTAAGAACATTAGGGCCATCCCTTCTTAATGCATCAGCGATTTGGTTTTCTCTTCCAAGGAGATAACGAGTTGAAGAATAATAGTATTTAAGAAGATATAACCATCTCATCTGTCTCATGTTCAATTACTTTTTTGTGATAATATAATTTAAATATTGACAGCCTTTTTATATATATTACTTCTCCAATTAAGATAGATTATCATATATTCAATGAAAAAAACTACAGAAACCTCTATATCATTTTTGTATAATTTTGATCATGAGTCTTCAGATTTCAAGATGCATAAGAAATAACCTTTTCATTTTTCATGAGGACGCACCAAATCACTTTTAGAGATGTATCGCTAAAAATAATTAATCCTTCTCTGATGGAGGGGAGAGTTAACATGGGTGCAGTAACAAATATCTTCTCCAGCTCTTGGAAACCTTCCTCACAGTTCTTTGTCTAGTTGATCATGACCCCTTTTCTAGTTAACATTGTTAATGGATTAGAAATTCATTCAAATTTTATCTCAAACCATTTATAATATCTGAAAAATCCAAGGAAACATCATATCTCAGTTACTATTTTAGGATGAGGCCCTACATCCCCAACCATTGTCTTCACACGGTCAATAGAAATTACTTTCCTAGTTATAATGTTTACCAAGAATGAAACTTGTTGTTACCAAAATTCAAAATTCTCCAACATTCCAAATATCCTTTCCTAGAGAAGAGTTTGCAAAATATACCTTATACGATCCTCATTATCCTCACAACATTTGTAATATATTATAATATCAGTAATAAAAACTACCACAATGTTATTATGGTAGTCTTTAAAGACTCTAATCATCAAATTCATAAATATTGAAAGGGAATTAGTTAAGAAAATGGGAAAAAACATACTCATAATTCCTATATCATGATAGAAAGACGATATTTGGAATATCTAATTTCATCACCCCCAGTTGATGATAATCAAATCAAAGATAAATCATGGAGAATAATTGAGGTTATTTTTTCTTCATCATAATCTCATTAAATTCTCTATAATCAATCCATAGCCACAATTATCAATCCTTCTTCTTCATAAAGATAACAGGATCTCCCCAAGGAGATACACTTTTCTAGATAAACCCCCACTCTAATAGTTATTTGAGTTTTTTTTATTTCCTACAACTCCAAATTTTCAATTTTATATGGCGTTTTTGTTATCAGATGAGATCCAGGTATATTCAATGGGGAATTCTACCTATATTTCTATGGGAGGTCTAGGTAACTCTTCATTGAATACATAAATGTTTTCATGAGAGAAGGGGACATTATCTATCCTTATACTCTCATTTTATTCTTTTTATTTAATGATCAACTCTATAAAGAAATAAATATGAGGTGTTTATATACAAAGATCAGGTTTAAATATCTCTCCTTGGAATATAACTGTCGTTATTCAATTCAAGAGTACATATATTTTCATTCTTTTTCTTTTGATCTTATAATTATACTTTGAGAACCAATCTGTACCTAGTATAATGCCATATTCTAACATGGGAATGAATACTAGAATTTTGATAATATTTTCCCAGGAAAGTAAATAAAAGAGTTTTGAAACATTGTTGATGCTTGGATAATCCCTCCAGAGTTCTATACTGATAGTTCTACTCCTTGCAGTTCGAGAATTGATTATATATACATTGCATACATAGAATAAATAAAGGAATGCATAGAACCAGAATCAATCAAATTATAGGCTATATCTAATAGAAAAAAAAGAGTACCTACCACCACATCATTTGGAGATTCAACATCATCCATCAAGATAGAAAAAGCACAACCTTTCTTCCTTGACCTCTGCTGACATTGATGGTGATTCACCTCCAATTCCAATGAAATTGTACAATGGTTGGAAATGTGCCCAAATTATCCACACCTGAAGCATTGGACTTCATCTATATCTTGCACCATCTTACCTTTGTCGTTACTATTGGGAAGATGAGTTTTCACATCAGTATAACATTTTTGGGAAATATGGACATCTATTCCACCCTTGTAACACTTCATCCTCCCTAGAAGCAAGTTCACTAAATTATTCTTTCCTCATTTGTTGCATGTGTATTGTTTCACGTAATTGTATTGTCAAGACCTTCCTTCACCAATATGAGGAAATTGACATCAGATTGACATACCCTTCCTTCATTAAGTTGAAAGTGAGAAAATGACCCCTGAGACCTTCCTTCAATAGGCCACGCAGTGGTGAAATTAACCAAGGGTATATGATCCTATGTAAATTATAAGTAATAACCCTTTTTATTTAGTTGGATCGAGAGATAATAGAGTAAATCCCAAACAACACCAAAATTATATGTAAAAATTAAAACCAAAACAATCCATTCCCATATGCATGTTCCTATAATAAGTGCTACAAAATAATATAGAAATTGAAAAGGAAAGTACCAAATTAAAATAAAAACTAAGTTAACGGTACCAGAGTCTAAGATAATCACGGTTATAATGGTCCTCTAAGTCCTCTCGGAAACCTGAAAGCGGTATTATATACATACGGTGAGCTCACAGGTATACTGAGTAGGGAAAAGAAAAAGAACTCATGCACAAGGGGGTGGCATTCTAATGCTCCAAGAGAAAAGGAGATAACCACTGAACCTAGAATGAAACTAAACACCCAACATCTCCCAGGAATACTCTCCAAATAACACATGTAAGGTAAAATAATAGTAATGACACATAGATGATTGGGTACCCCACACCACTTCTCCACTGGTTATTGAAGACATCATACACATCAGACCTCCCATGCAAATCTCACTACAGTCCAACTTCAATGCCCCACATGCACACCCCAGGGCAACCAAAATCACACGTCCAGACCACATAATCATAGGCCACAACAACCACACGTAACTACGACTGCAGACACTTGGTCTAGAACTACTACCACCATGCCTGAAGACACCTGATCCTCGTCCCGAAGAAACTTCAAAAACAACCTTCCCACAGACACCTGGGAACACCACCACAACAACCATGACCGAAGAATATTTGGATATAATTGACCTCAATTTGTCATAGCCTTCACAAATAGTACTAGGATACATGGGAAAGGGAACATAAAAGGAACCAATAACCAGCCACTCATAAGAGTGTCGAAAATAACACCCTCCCCCATGAAATGGGGGTGTTCGACATGATGTTCTCAAATTGGGTGGGGTGCGAATGAGAAACATAAAAACTAAATTGTAAATATGGTAAAAAAGCACTCATCCCAACCTAGGGGTTCCAAAACCATCCCATACATAAAAACCATCATTACTATTCATTCAGAAGAAGCACAGCTGCCAAAACCAAGTCAAAAATCATTCAGAGAAACAATTCCCCAATGAACCCATTCTTGTTTTAATATCCATGAGATTAATTTAGATAATTCATCACTACTAGGAAAATAACATGTATTTTCACAAGACAAGGATGGGAAAATAACAAAGAAGAAAATTATGCATTCACTCCGACTTCTCTTGAATAGTCTCATCAAAAAAGGGATCTATGAGATCCCTAGAAGTAATGGAACCTATCCAATCCCCAAAATACAGCCCCAGATCTAAAAAACAATCAACTACTCCATAATAGGGGATCCTATCCCCATCCATGACACCACAAAAAAATCACGTAGAGTTAATAAACATATTACCTAGATAGAGAAAGGGAGTTTCCAGATTCGAACACACCATTCATTATGTTCTTTTTTTCCATTTGGTTAACCGAGGTGGCCACACAAGGATTCTTAATAATTGGTCATCCATTTAATCAACCAAGTTTATGTGATTAACTAGCATCCATGTTACATCCATTAAATTATATAATTAACTAGAAAACATAGGTTCATTAGTGTGGAAGAAAGGACCACCAATGACCATGATTTTCGGTGGAAATAATCCCATACAATTCACAACATAAAAGCAAAAAACATGTAAAGAAACACCATCAAACACACCCCATCATTCATTGGAAATCACTTATTATCATTATTAAGGTTTGGATTCATCCATCCCTGAAGGAACATCATCTTACCCACCCCACACGATACACAGTAAAAGGAGATGAAGGAATAACCATAACTAGATGATCTATGAATGAAGTTTTTGTCTCATGACATGTAGGGGAGGAACTCTGTGGATTCAATGAGTGAGCAGGAAGGGATCCATCACAGGCGCACCACTAGCCTTGGGAAGTGGAACTCCAAACACACTAATGAATGAAAAAGATACCATCCTAAAAGAAGAAAGAATTCTTGTGCGATATAATGTGAGATCCTAGAGTTAGGGGATATGAATTTTGAATGGATTTAAAGGCGGATTGTGGTTTCACCATGAGGTGGGATAGATACAAACAATTTATTTAAATTTTTATTTAATAATTTTCATCAGAGATGTGTCCATTATAGTTATGCTTTAATGGATTTCAGTTAAAGGCAGGAAAATGGGTCTGTTAAAGGTCCCCCACTCTTATGGTATTTTGAAACATTGTTTATGGGGCTAAAAACCGTCTTGAACTACATTAAAAATGTTATGAGACTTAAAAGTGGTGTTTTGGGAGAACTGGGGTAGGAAAACCCTGACAACCCCCTGTGGCACTAATAGGGCCTAGCGTCGATCGTTGACTCATTGATCGGTGACACACTGATCGGTGACACACCGATCAGTGACACATAGACCGGGGAAACACCAATCAGTGACTCACTAATCAGTGACTCTACGATCAGTGTCATTGATGGGTGACAATACGGTGATATCCCGAAACTGACACTGCCACCCTCCAGACATAATTATGGGGTCCATGACACCCCAAGCACCAGAAATTGTAAAAGTAATGGGCCAAGAGGGCCTGGGCCATTACATCAGAGACCTCTAAAACTATTCTCATCCTTGACAATTGAAACTAAACCCAGTTATATAGAAAGGGGTCCGAAAAATCACCTTGAAAGATATCTCTCACGACCAAAACACCCTAGAAAATTGGGAACACCTCTCTCTAATGTGACCACAAAACATATAACGTTCCCAACATCTAGTCATATGGATTATGAATTCCCATCCTCCATGTCAAGATACAATCCACTTTGGGCAGCACTGACTTGCCCGCATGGTTGTAATCACATCCACATTAATGAGTCTGGATTAGGGATCAGGTCCTTTCATTTCAATAATCAGGACTCTTCACACAAAAATAGATAACAATGAAAACAACACATTTCATAGATAACAATGTTAACCACTACATCAAAAACAAGTACAAAACAGAGGTGAACAGTTCTCAAAACAGATATAGGTAATGGGTTTACATCTGTGCCTCCTATTCCAAGGTACTCTCTTAAAGCTCAGGGAGCCTCCACAACACATGAACCAAGGGAATGGTTAATCCTTGAAGCACCTTATTCTCACGATCCTTAATCCTCCCTGGTCCCTCTTCGAAAGTTGTTTCATCCTCGACATCTTTGTTTTCCTAGTTGAGAACATGTGAACCATCACGTAGATACCGAAGGTGCTGAGACATGTTGAATTTGTCATGCTCCCTCAATAGAGGTGGTGGTAGCCCCAGTTAATAAGCCACATCGATGACCCTCCGCAACTCCGTGAAGGGTCTGACGAACCTGGGAGAAAGCTTACTCCCCTTGTCGAACCACGGTTTCCCATGGTGAGGGGAGAACATCAAGAACATGTGGTCCCAGACCTCGAACTCCAAGGGTCACCTCCTATGATTAGCATACGACTTATTCCATCCCTGATCCACCTTCAACCTCTCCCATATAAGCTGACCATTCTCCCTTGTGCATTGCACAACATTGGGGACAAGAACACCTGCTTCTCTGACCTATGCTCAACACATGCGTGATCGACACGTCCTCTCATACAAGGCTTGTAACAGAGCCATGCCAATTGTAGAGTGGTTTCTATTATAGTAGGAAAACTCTTCTAGAGGCTAGTATCATACCCACAATCCCCCAATGTCCAAAACACGTGCCTGTATCATATCCTCCAATTTTTGGATGGTGTGCTCTGTATGCCCATCTGTTTGGGGGTGGAAAGTAGTGCTAAAACATAACTGGGTGCCAAAATCATGTTTCAATACTCTCCATACCTGTGAGGTAAACCGGTATCCCTATCGGAAATAATGGATCTAAAAACTCCATGAAAATGCACCACCTCATCCACATACCTCTATGATAGGGAATCCCCCGTAATCAACTCTTTGATATCAAGGATGGAAGATAACTTCATCAACTAATCTACCACTATCTAGATATCATCGCAACCACTATGTAATAAAAGTATTCCTATGAAAAAGTCCATATAGATGTCACCCCGCATCGATTAAGGGACATCTAAAGGTTGTAACGAACTTATTGGGATGTGATGGTCAGACTTCACCCATTAACACACTAGGAACTTTACCACAAACGCTTCTCCCACTCGCTTCACCACAGGACAAAAAAACTATCCCCTCAAGCCATGCTACATCTAAGATAATCCTAGGTGTACTACCAGGGGGAGTTATGGAAATCACCATGAATTCTCTCATGCATTTCCATAGGGAAAAACAAAATTCCATGAAACAACATCTGATTCTTTCTGTCTTCTAACCATCCTCCCATAACATCACCCTCTTTAACAAAATCATGCATCACGTCGTCCTTTAAGATCCACCACTAAGACTCCTCCAACTACTGCAATAGAGAATACTATTATGTCATTGGGGACAAACATCCTCTTCTATTCTCCACCCTTGCATCTTGGTGTAGGGCAGCCAATTCCTCCATCACCTTCTAACAATCTACCGATTCATGAACCACATCCTTCTGCAACTTCCTACTCAAGGAATCATCCACCACATTCCCCTTTCATGAGGTGTAGGACATATCGATGTTTTATTCCTAATGAAACACCATCCATCTATGAAGTGTAAGTTTTTCTATCACTGTTATAAGATATACCTCATTCTCTCATGATTCTTGATGACCAAAAATGCCCACTGCTGTGGTACTTCCGCCAAAACATTAGTTCCAAGAAAACCGGTATGAGCTTCATGTCTTTGGTGGTATAGTTACATTCATGGGAACATAAAAGCCTATACCCATAAGAGATCACCCCAGCTATTGAATCAACACACACCCCATGCTTTGGCATAAAGTATCGCAAAACACCTCATACATCAGGCCTTCTTCTTGAAACCTCAACACTGGGGAACTAACCAACTTCATCTTCAGATAACTAAAGGTTCTCTGACACTCCTTACTCAACACAAAGGCCCTCTCCTTCATAGTCAAAGATATCAAAGGAGTTTCATTTTTGGGTGCTTCCCATGAAACAATTGCTTCAACATTTGACAAATCAATCTCTATTCGATGCTTGGACCCCACGTATTCATGTAAGTGCACCACTCGTATCCAGAACATGAACATGGAATAGTATTTGTAGTGATGGTTTTATCAGAAGACCCCAAAAATCATTCTCATATGCATTGCATGATCCTCCTCTGATCATGAGTAGATCAGGATGTCAACAATAAACTCGAATACGAACTCGTCTTGATATTTTGATAAGACAAATTTCATGATAACATAGAATGTGCATTCATAATTATGAATATCATGACCACAAACTCTAGTTCCCTATATCTGTATATGAAGGAATTCTACAAGAGTTCACCCTCTTTCACCCTCAACTGTTGATATCCTGAGAGCAGGTTGATCATGGAGAACCATGCTTCCCCCTTCAACAGATTAAAAAGATCGTTGATCCTCGAGAGGGGGTAACGATTCACGAACGTCACCTAGTTTATCCTTCGGTAGTCTATACACATCCTCAAACAACCATCTACCTTCTTCTCAAACAAGACCGTAGAACCCAATGTTGACACGATTGGTTGAAAAAAACCTTTATTCATCATATCATCAATCTTAATCCATATCTCCTGTAACTTAGAATCCCCCATCTGATAAGGAGAAATAAAAATTGGAAAAGTTGTGGTTTTCAAGTCTATATCGAACTCAACATCACATTGAGGTGTGAATTCACCCCCAATTTAGGGAATACATCCATGAAACCACTTAAAATTCCTAAAACATCCACATAATTTGAGTCTTCTAACTCCAATAACAGCTTGGCTAACAAGGATGGAAGGGGATCCAATCATTTTTCCCTCCAATAAACCATGTTCACCGAGAAAACCTACATGATGGCCGCCCATATTTGAAAAGAATATCCCTCTTCAAATGAAGTCAATAACGGCACATACCAAGAACCGCAAGTCGATGACTAAAATGAAAACATATGGCTACATCTGGAAAAAATAAGGTCCTGACTGGACTGATGTGGTCCTAACATCAGTCTACATCCTCTATAAACACGAGAGAATCCGATCTGTATTTTTATTGGGGTAATCAAAAAAAGGGGTATAGGATGTCTCTCTACATTTTGAACCAAGCCATGGGCTAGAATAGGTTCAAAAAGGAGTGTGAAGCTCGTGAATCCAAAAAGTCATAGTCAAGAGTAATAAAACCATTGATCGTACCATGAAGAACTTCTAGACCTGCTGGAACTACATTCTCTATGACATGCAACTACCCACACCCAGCTCCTCTGCCCCATAGCTGTCATCTACCTCCCTTTCCATGCACTGGTTGAGGTTCTAGAAGAGTTCCCTAATGCTGGACTCCACCTACAAAATCTACTCTCAAAAGAGAGAGTTCTCCGTGCCATTACTGCTACGGCTGATAAGGAATTGATAGAAACTTTTGGGGCTAAGGTGGACACTTAACCTGCACACCCCCACCTTAATGAACTCGGTCATGGAACATATTTCAAATATTCCAATGATTTCCATAAATGAAGCCTCTCATTCCTGGTCCTGTAATTAAGTGGTGAGGATCGAGAGATCAAAACCAGAAATGCTGGGGCCTGCTTCCCACTAGACAAAACATAGGAGGCCTTAATGTTGGAGTCTTGTTGTTGGCGGCCTTCCCATTTGATGAGACCAACTAGATCCCCTCATGCAGCACACCTCCCATCATGTGCATCCTCTCCCCCACTTCGGCCTTCTTCTAGACCTCCATGTATGTCGGTAGAGTGAAGGGAGTACCAATATAATGAATATATGGTCAGAGTGCTTCCTCCAAACATCTCTCTCGAGTCACCTTTCCAGAACGAGGTTGAGAGAAAAATGAAGGATATCCTTGAACTTTATCCCTAGCTCCCTAACAAACATACTCTCCATCTAAAGGGAGAGTATCTCTGGCCTCTTCGCAGCCTTCATCATGGAAGAGAGTAATCCCTCCTAGAACTCCGTCTTGATATCATTCCATGAAACCTAAGCCTCCCTAGTCTCTATGAGATAGAGAATCCACCAATGATGCGACACTCTCTGCATCTAGCTTATATCCATAGTAACCCAATTCTCTGTCAGAGCACAGATCAAGATGAAATATCACCAGCTATTCAATCTAGCTCTTTGCATCCATGTCAAAAATGAGACCCACATACTTCTAGAGGGTATTACTATGAATGGTTTGAATCATCCTCTACCATTGCGCTTCCTTCTCCTCTCGATCATCCTTCTCCTAATCATCCATATCAGCCACCAGGGCCTCAATTTCCTGCACTACCCATGGTCTCTCTTCGGGTGTCATAGAATCAAGGTAAACAAGGAATTCCTAATCCCAAGTAGTGTAGATGATTGATTTTATATTTTCCTTAGACATTTTATTTATTATAAATACCCAAAATATCCAAGACAGACAAGAATACAAGTCATTATAATGCATGTACCATTCCTATGGTCTCTACCATGCAATAAGTGTTTCCTCACATGGTTGTTCGGTTGGTATAAAATCCTTACATAAGATCACAGGGGCCCAAAAATCACATGATCCAGTCGGTCTAACTAGGCCTATTTCACGAACCAAGATTTCCAAACACTATTTCCTTATCAGCCCATGAAATCCTCACAATTCCTATCCCCAATCTCCATCCTATCCTTCTACCATAGCCTGCCTTTAGTACCATTCTATTATGACCCTCCTTCAAAAAGATGAAGGTAGGGACATCAGATTGCCAGGCCCTTCCTTCCTCATGTTGAAAGATAGATAATGACCACCCAAGACCCACCTTCAATAGGCCCCAGAGTGGCGTCTAGCAGAAATGGTATAGGATCACAAGTTAATTGGATGGAATTTATCTTTTTATTTAGTAGGATAGTGATATAAGAGAGTAAATCCTAAACAACTCCAAAACTATATATAAAAAGTAAAACCAAAACAATCAATTCCAATATGCATGTTCCAATAATAAGTGCTAAAGAAATATAGAAACTATAAAGAGAAGTACCAAATACAAATAAAAGCAATGTTACAGGTCCGAGCGTCCGAAATAATAGGGTCTGACATGGTCTAAAATGCCCTCATGGAAACCCGAATGTAGTTTTATATACCTACGATGAGCATACATGTATACTCTGTAGGGAAAACCAAATTAACTCTTGCATAAGTGGGGAGGAATTAAAATTCCTTATTAGAGAAGGAGATAACCAAATAACCTAGCATGAAACTAGCTACCTAACCTCAACAAGGCACGCCCCCCAAATAACTCATGATAGGTAAAATAATATTAATAACACATCGATGTTTGGGTACCCCACGCCACATTCCCACTGGTTATTGAACACAACATGCGCGTTAGACCTCCCGCTCCATTCCCACTGCAGTCCCACTACCATAACCCACCTGCATACACATGGGATACCACAAACACATTTCCCTCTTCCAAACACCGGGCCACAAAAAACACATGTAACTATAACCTCACAAACCCTGTCAAGAACAACTACCTCCATGTCTGAGGACACCTGGAAAAAAACCGACCCACACACACCTAGGAAAACCTCCACAACTACCCTTATTGAATAATCGTGGAATATAATTCACCTCATTCCATCAAAGCCTACCTGATGTGTCTTGGGATACTCAGGAAAGGGAGCAGAAAAGGATCCACTAACCTGGCACTCATTGGCGTCATGGAAAAAACATCATCCCACATGAAATGGGGGTTTTCAACATGACGTTCTCAACCTAGGTGGGGTGCAGTTGAGAAAAATAAGAACATAATTACACATACAGTTAAACAATAACTCATCCCAATATAGGAGTTCCAAAAACATCTCATACACAAACACCTTCGTTACTATTAATTTATAAGAAGTACAACTGCTACGACCAAGTCACAACTCATTCTATAAAAAAATTAACCATTAAACCCATTTTTGTTTTCATATTCAAGTGAATCCATTTAAATAATTCTTCACTAATAGGAAAATAATAGGCATATCCATAATCCAAGGAAGGACAAATAACCAAGTAGCAAATTAAGCATTCACATTTGGCTCTCTTGTAATGTCATAATAACAAAAGAAATATGTGAGATCACTAAATGTACTGGAACCAAAACAAGCCCCAACATACGAACAAAATCTATAATCAAACAACTTCTCCATAACAGGGGATCACATCCCCATCCATGTCACCCCACCAGAATCATGAAAAACAAACAGTCATATTACCAAGGTAGAGAAAGGGAATTTCCCGATTCAAACACACCAATTTTTAAGTTACTACATTCCATTTGGTTAAATGGGGTGACCACAGAAGGGTTTGTATTCACAGGGAATCCATTAAATCGACCAAATTTATGTGATTAACATGTTTCCATGTTACATCCATTCAATCATAGAATTTTCCTGAAACATAGAGGTTCAGTAGTGCGCAATAAAGGGCCCCCAAAAGACCTGATTTTCCGTGGACTTAATCACATACAATTCACAACATATAGTAAAATATAAAAGAGTAAATAAGCATCATCAAACACACCCCATAATTCTTTATGATTCATTTATTATCTTTATTATGGGTTGGTTTCATACCCCCCATAAAGGAAAAATATACCAGCCTAGAAGAAGAAATAATTCACGTGGGATAAAAGGCGAGATCCTGGAGTTATGGGGTATGGATTTTTAAGGGATTTAAATGTGTATCATGGTTTCACCATGTTGTTCGATGGTTTCACATGGTTTAATTAAAATATTATTTAATAATTCTCATCAGAGAGGTGGCCATTACAGTTGTGTGTTAAAAGATTTCATTTATAAATAGGAAAATAGGTCGGTTGAGGTTTTACCCCCTCTTAGGGGATTAAAATCATTATTTATGGTGATAATAATGTCCTTGAACCACATTAAAAATGATTGATGACTCAATTATTGATGACTCTTTGATCGGTGTCATCGATGGGTGACACTACAGTGATATACTTTCAGAAACACCTCGACCCTTCAGACTTATTGATGGAATTAAGGGCCCCCCAAAACAAAATAAATTTGAAAATTAATGGAACAGAATGTTACAGTCCATTACCTGGATCCTCTTCTTTGGTAAAACACCTCCCCATGTTTTTCACTAGATATCCTTCCTTCTTATTTGATTTATGGGACCACTGCATCTCACTGAACTCCAATTAAATATTCATAGCACTTTGTAACATTTCATTATTGTATTCATAGTCTCAGTTGTCTAAATTCTTTTGACTATTTTCTTGTCTACTGAAGAATCATTCAACCTTCCCAATATGTGAATTAAAATGATAGAGTTATAACTGGAATGTATTTTGTAGATCATCTCGTAACATCTAATGGATACATTTTCTTTCTATATCAGTTCAAGGAATTGTTTTTCCATTGTCGCTCTCATTGAATGAGGGAAATACTTACTAAAGAAGATTATCCTGAACTATTCCCACTCCATAGCATCAATATATATTATTTTCCTTATGTTTAATCTACCTACCACCACTTATTAGCATCTTCCTCTAAGTGTTAAATAACTAGGGTCACTATCTATTTTTTAGAACTATAAAGTATAAAAAGATTATTTCTATTGAACTTAACCAATATTCAAAAATCAATGGGTTGGTAGATCCACTGAACATTTGTGGTCATAGATGCATAAAGGAATGTTGTTTCCTTCTTAGTGAAACCATTCACTCACCTTGATTAAAGATATTGGTCATAACTTTATTTAGTTGGTTCGTCATTCTCAAAAAGAATTCCATTTTGGCTTCCTTTGGAAATCCATCATCGCTCTGCCCATTGCGCTAACCATTGGTACGGTTCACCCTATTTCCTTCCATTTTATAAAAGAAGAAAACTTTAGTGATAAAATGGTTACATTTATGAATTTTTTAACATTACAGGGTTTTTATGTCTAAAAAAATCATGCGTAAACATGTTATTCATTATTAATAATTATATTTTCTATAAATATGTCATATGGTTCACAAAAAGCGTGTGATTAAGCAAACATATCTCATGGGTGTGTGAAACTAGGTGTACAAAAAGCACTATTTTTTTGTACTAGTTGACATTATATTCAAGCTCAATGTGATGTTTTCGAGTATAACCCCATGATACATCTGTGCCAGAGCCATATATACTTTTTCGAATTCAGACAGATATTTCTTTGTTCAGAAACCACATAAAAAATATTCAACAAAAATGCAAGAAAAGTTTCATATATTTAATCTTTTATATAGTTTTCTTCCTCAATTTTTCCAATATGAATGTCCACAAAAAACTAAATTATCTTTTTACTCCTTCAACAATATATCCCCTTTTAATAATATAACTTTTCAAAATATTTTACAAACAGAGGATCTTTTAAAGTTCATTGTCTTGCATAATGGTATATAATACATTAAAATAGAAAAAAAATTCTAATACACTTTTAATACATCATCAAAGGATCATACTAGGTACAATTACTACATCTAATAACCTAGGGACACACATCAATAGAAAGGCCGAGAAGATGGTCGATTATGGGAAAACCAGTTATACAATTTACATGTGAACTTGAGTAATATCAATAACAACATGAGGAATATAATAAGGGAATGATAACTAGGAATACCAAAAAAATAATAAATTGGTTCATAACTTGAAAAGGTTACAACAACATTTAATTGATTTATTCTGAATCATATCACCATGGTCCATCCCAAAGAAGTCCTAAAATTTACAAAGGTTAATCACCAAGGTATCGCATAACTTGCCATATCTAGAGATTAATTTCATTACCCAGTTCATGGGAGTGATATCAGGGAACTCCCTTAATATGTCTTTATTTTCATGTGATACACATAGATCATAATCAAACATTTCATAAATAACACAATGTGAATAATGAAATGGGTTTCATATAAAAATTAAGGTGGTTTAAAAAGTGATCAAAAATAATATCATTATGTCATTTATAACCCATTGAATAGCCCAGGGGTGCACGCCAGCTACGCTGAGCAGAGAGGAGGGGAGTGTAATGTTGTTGAGGTGCAGCGGCAGCTGGAGGTAAAGAGGTCTATGTCTAGGTGAGGCACATCATTGTAGAGGAGGAGGGAAGAAGAAAAGTCAGAGGGCATGGTAAGCGAGCCATGGGCTATTACGATATCATCACAGGGCAGGATGACTAGGCGCTGGGTCAGCTGGGAGTGCGCATGAGGAGAGTGTTTGAACAGTTGGAGGGGTGCAGCGTCTTTGTAAGACAGAAGGGTCGGGCGCTGGGTTAGCTGGAAGTGTACTGGAGGATAGAGGCGGGCTATAGCTGGTGCGTGGAAGAAGAACAGGGGGAGTGAACCATGTGGAAATGAAGAAAATGGAAAAAAAGGAAAGAAAGAATGAATGAAAAAAATATAACTAAAAAGTAAATAAAAATAATAACAACAATATTATTATAATTAATAGTCATAATAATTAGAATAATAAAAATAAAGTTAATAAAAATACAACATTGATATAACAATTCTTTTACTGATAAAATATCTTTAATAATAATAATAATAATTAATAATACTTGTAATCATAAAGATCATAATAATAAATTTAACAATTTTTCTTTTTATATAAAAAGATTCATTAATAATATTAATAACCATTCTCGAAATAACAAATAACAATAATTTAATTTTATAAATAATAATTTTATTTGAATAACGCATATGTGTGGTCTGTGTGCACCTCTAGCGACTTGACGTGAATCGTGAGGGAACTTCTGTCTGGTCCGGATGTTGTCTCACAGGTGCCCGGGTTGTCCGCAGGGTCTCTACTAACCATGAAATGCCTATGCACTGGTCTAAAACCCAATACAAAAATTCCATAAAAATAATAAAATAATAAATTGATAAGTCTGGGTGTGATAATTCTCCCCACCATAATTCTTTTCAACCCTGGAAATCCATCATAAGATCAAGGCTAAAGTATGGAACTCCATAAGTGTCACTCACCCCCAAATGTTTATGCACCTCGAGTTGATTGATCTAAACAAACACCGAACTCCGATGACATGAAACTAATCCTCAAAACATGAACACTTTTAACACTACAAAAAAGAAACAAGAAACAAAACTATGATAATGAAACGGGGAGGCCCAAAAGGACTCCCCAACAAAGGAAACAAGCCAAACTAAATTTAGCGTGACCCGCAATGGGTCTCCCCACCATAAATACTGACGAGATTAACTGAACTTGAATGCTTCCCACACAGACCAAAAACCCCACAACAAGGGTAGGGGAGGGAATGGTCCAACCAATAGAGAATCAAAACTACTAAAATCTCCATATTAAAAACGTCTCTCCCTCAGAAGAACGCATACCACACTACACTAAAAATAAAGATTATACCAAGGTATTTTTACACAATTGGGGCTCTCCAGACTATGCGGCTGCTTCACTCTAAGACCTATGGCTAGAAATCTGATGAATTAAGCATCTCCAACCCTATATTCAGGCTTCCAAAATTCCCAAACATAACACATGAACCATGGTTTCAGCAAACACACTTCCAATAAAATAGAGGTTTCAAAGAGGTTCATCAAAACCATTCGTACAACTAAAGTAAAAGAAACACAACAAAATGGTATAGGTGACTACTAGTACATCCTAGAAAAACTACAATGAGAGAACATCTAACTGATAAAAAAAATTTCCCAACTACTGCTGAAAGATTGAGGTGACCCTCGATGATTTAGGTATTTCATCAGCGTGCTTCTTGGGAGCACCATGACAGAATTATTGTAGCTGACATAGACATCCACATGTGTGGCAGGGATGCATTGCACTCAGGCACATCAATCTCTTTATTCCATTCTTACCACAATGGTGAAAGATCACAACATTGTTATTTGATGAAGACGAATGATGTTCGAAAGGCCTCTTGATTCCTCTACCAGTTTCACCATCATCAGGCCGCATCCCATTCTTCTTATCGATATCTTTTGTACTGCTTCCCAAGGCAGGAGGAGGATTCTCCACCTCAATTCCTCCTACTAACTCAGCTTTGGTGAGGAAATATTGTCTCACCATGTCAGGGAATGTGACTACATTGATCTCTTCCACCTTCAAATGTAGCTCAGGACGTAATCCAAACTCAAAATTCAGAGCTTTCACATGATCATTTCTAACATACCCCGATTCATATAGTGCCATGTCTAAGAAATGACGAAATAATTTCAACAGCGATCCAACTCCTTGCTGAAGGCCGCAAAACTCCATCCTCTTTCTCACCATTATCACCACAGAAATGTATTGTTGAATGAATTATGACTTAGAGAATTCCCAACTGAGATCTTCTCGAGGCTTTCTTCAATACACATATTTCCACCACTTTCAGGTTATACAATCAAGTATAAAAGTATCCAACTTCACCTCTGATTAATCATGCACCATGAGAGAGCATATGTTTCTTTCAATAATTAATAACCACTCCTCTACCTCAAGAGGATCTGCATAACCATAAAATAGAGGAGGGATCGGCTTCTGAAACTAAAAGACATAGTACAAGGACTGATCAACTGGAGGACTTTCAAAGGATGAACCACCCAAAGATACACTATGGGTATCCATCGGAACATCGTGGGGGGGGGGGGGGAGGGGTTGAACAGTAAGGAGAAAGAAAAAAAGTTGCGTCAGACATGGTAATTTCCATTTTAAATTCAACTTTTCACAATTTCAAAAAGAAAACATTGATAAATAATTTTTTTTCCATGTAACGGAAACCCAAACAATCTATAAGGATAAACTATTGTCAATGAGTGACTTAGACATATGGTTGGTGGCCATACTCTAGTCACACCACCGTCACAAGGAGCACTGTACGGTAATACACCTGACACCACATGGCTTGCTAGACCATGAGAGCTCGTAGAGATCAGTTTCCCACCTCCCATTTCATTTTCCAATACCAAACAAACCATTAGAATCATGGACATCAACAAATCCGAACATCCCATCGTAACCCGAAGTTTGGAACAAGAAAGTGTTCATGGTGTGATTCCTATTCCTACAACAAACGTCCCTAAAATACTCTTACTTCTAAAAAGGATAACCCCAAATAAAAATGGGCACTCTGAAAAACAAGGACTCCTCAAGAGCTATCCTACCCTGATTCAATTTTGTCATCAACCAACTTGGGTCGACCCTGAACAGATCACCTGATCATTTCCACGACATGGTTGGAGAGGTGCTCCCTATCAACATGGGATGGCGACACGAGCCAGAGCATCAAAATAGTACAAATAGAAATTATTTCACACATTGTAAAAATTAAAGTAGTGGAAATGAAATACACCAACGCACTATAAATAAATGACATTAAATAAAAAGAACGGCCAAAAACAAATACTAACCTAAAAAAACCAAAACTCCTCACGACCCCGATAGTCTCTCACCAAACCACCACCAAATCTCCCCCATGGTGAGAATACTCGAGTCTAACCTAAAGCAAATTGGAAAACACTATAGGTGTTAGTATTAAAACCCAATAGGTGTGCCCAAAAATCAATTCCTAAAGCAGTTCCAGTAAATAAAATTTTTACTAATTTTAGGTTTGAACTAAATTATTTAAAATTTGGGTTTCCACACACACATTCATTTCATAAATAAATAATAGTCTATTTCCATTTAAATGTAAATAACAAGTTTAATGTTTGAAGGGAAACCGTTCATTACATTTTAAAAAATTGATAACAATTATGAAATCCAAATTTAATTTTTTAGTAAAGAGAAAATTCCCACACAATAGAGAATGAATAATAAGGGAAATTTGAAAGTAGAAACTAAGGACCAGCAACTGAACGTGTCCCCTCAATCATCTACCAAAAACAAATAATCATTAATAAAACACGGGTCGAACCTAGGATAATGTGTACAATCCAGAACGTACTATACATTTCACTAATCCTAAAGGCATTCCATAATCAAGGGCATCATAATGCTCTAATTCATGATCTTCACCCTACTTATCCTGATTGATGGTTCCAATCCTATAGTAATAATAACAAAACAACTCTATATTATAGTCCACTATACAGTGTGCAATCTATACTACTACAATAATCATTCTTATATGATTCACTTATTATGATGGGTTACCATGTCAACACGTGTAATGAAAACAAGGTGAGTTAACAAATTCAATCAAGTAACTAGTCACGATGTACAAAAATCACACACAACTCACAAAAAATTGGCGTTCACAACAAGGTCACCCCCGAGTCACTCCAAATATGTTTTTCAAAATAATTTATTTTATAAATTTTCCAAATAGGCCTTAACCAACTTTTTAGAAAAACATCATTTTCAAGAGACCCAAAACACTTTCTCACGCGTCATAAACAATTATTTATCATTAAACAAGAACAATACTTGAAATTCCATGAATTGAGTTCAAAGTAAAAATGTTCATTTGTTTACTATTGTGCACCAATTGAAAAAGAAAATATTTCAGTTGTCGTGTATAAAATTAACCGTTCTTTTTTACATTGAGTAATTATTCCATAAAATAATTATATAATATTATTTCTCATTTTATGATAATTAATGAAATATAAATAAATTAATAAATTCTTAAATATAAAGGAATGTGCAGTGGGGACCTACCTCGACTCGTAGTCCAAGAACAATGACGTTACACACATCGAGTAGGCACCCAAGCTTGTGTAAGATGATGATGGAAGAATTGAGAAATTACATCGCCAATGCGATGTGACAAAAGTAGAATAATTAAAAACATAGAACACATACCTAAAAAATCAAACAATTAAACATTATAAAAATAGATAAAAACATAGAAACACTGACATTGAATAATTTAAATGAATTAACATCGCATAACCCACCACAACATGGAGATGCGCTCGAACAGTGGGGTC
Organism: Viscum album; assembly: GCA_963277665.1. Taxonomy (NCBI): domain Eukaryota; kingdom Viridiplantae; phylum Streptophyta; class Magnoliopsida; order Santalales; family Viscaceae; genus Viscum; species Viscum album. Next base: position 578,185,650 of record OY728164.1, read on the forward strand.
ATGTGACAGTTGGAATGGTGTGGCACGCACCAGTAGGGAATGTCACTGGCCGGGAAAAGGGTGAGTGATGCACCAATGAGGTGATGGACACAACAACATAGTGGGTCAATGCCTACAACTCGGAAAGGGGGTGTGTGGTGGCTTCCAGAGAGTGCAGTATGGGGGATTGTGGCGCACCGCGTAACGACATGGTGATAATAACAGAGTGAAGAGGGAATCGTAAGATAGAGCGAAAGGATTTTGGGTTGAGTTAGAGGTGTGTCGAGACAGAGATTCACATGTTGACCTTAAAGGAGGGTGTGGAATATCTAGAGCTGCATTTTCTGGGGTTGTATACACACCCGACAAGAGGTTGTCTCGACCAGAGTTCGGGCGCTCTAGAAGGGAGAGGGTGGCGACTGGCTATGAACTGGGAAATGGGGAGGGTGGTGAACGGGATGAGGCAAGAAAATGGGGGGGGGGAGCGAAGTTGGAAGGTGGGGTCACACCAGAGGCCATTTCCGGGGTGTTGGGGAGCACTGCAAGGCTAGGGGTAGCGTGATAGTTGGGCTGAATAGAGCGGAGGGGGTGAAATTTTGTTGAGTTGAGGATGTAGCTAGAGGGAAGGAGGCCAAGGTCTGAGAAGGGATCATCACTAGAGGTTGTGTTTGGGGTGCTGGGGAATATTGCAAGGTCGGAGGGTGGTCGTTGGCTGCGCTGAGTAGAGGGTAGGGGGTGTGATGTTGTTTATGTGTGGAAGGAGCCATAGGGAATGAGGTTGGGGTTCTACTGGGGATCATCACTTGAGAGGAGGACATAAGCAGAATAGCTGGAGGGTAGGGGTGGAGAATCACAAGATGGTGCAGTGTCATTGTAGGGTAGGAGGGTCAGGCACTGGGTCAGCCAGGAGTTCCCAGGAGGAGCGAGGAAGAACAACCAGAGGGGTGTGGCGTTGTCAAGGGATAAGAGGATAGGATGTTGGGTCGGCTGGGAGTGCGCAAAAGAAGAGTGGTGGGTTGTAGCTGGTGCATGGAAGAAAAATCATAGGGGTAGCCATGTGGAAAAGAAGAAAACGAGAAAAGAAGGAATGAATGAAATAATGAATGAGAAACTAAATATTAAAAAGTAAATAAGAATAAGAATATTTTAATTTTTATTACTACTCATAAGAATAAAAAATAATAATAACTATTATAAAAATATATTGTTGTAAAAAAAATATTTTACTAATAAAATGTCAATAAAAAATAGTAATAATAATAAATAATTCATGTTATTATAATAATCATATTAATAAAATTAACTATTTTAGTTTTTATATATAAATTGATATTTATAATTTTAATAATAATCCTGGTAATAACTAATAACAATGGTTACATTTTGTTAACAATAATTATATTTGAATAACAAAACTGTGTGGTATGAACGCTCCTCTATAGACATTTCAAGAACTGTGCCTGATCTTTTGTCTGATCAAGATTTTGTCTCACCGGTGCCTAGGCTGTATACATGGTCTCTCCAAACCATGAGGTTCCTATGCACTAGTCTAGAACACAACACAAAAATCCCATCAAAAAAAATAAAATAATAATTTGATAGGTCGGGTTGTGACAGGTACAGAAAGTAAACCCATAAAATCATGATGTCTAATGTATTTCAGAAATAGGTCCATATAAAAACATCAGAAACATTATATTGAATAACATTTTTGGAAACTTCTTATTATGATTCTAAAATTCCATGGATTTTAAAACTCTACAGGATAAACTTGGGACATTTATAAGAAATGGGTGAGATATGAAACCCAATAAAGGGATAAACATGTTATGAGGTAATACATTTTTGAAAATGGGAATATAAATTAGGAATAAAAGGAGTGAGAATCAAATACATGATCAATAAGAGATGATATAACATGATAACATAAAGGAAACATGGGACATGTGGAATCAACTTAATATACTGCATCATAATCAATGCCCAAGGATTAATTCCAAGTAATCATGATGGAAAATTCCCTATAATGGAATTAGATTCACCCTCTATTACATATTGAGGTCTCATAAGACTAAAAAATACCTAATTCATTAGAGAGATTTATTATTATGTGTGCTCCTATCACATTCATTTCCTCCTAATGCTTATGTGTGCCACAAATATCATTCCCCATGGATTTTTTAATCATAATATATTATTACATCCTCAAAGAGTGTTGAATAAATACAGGCATGTCTCATGTCAATGAAGCATAACTATATAAAGGTGAACACCCATGGTAGGAAAAGGATATGGTATTCTATAAAAAAATTATTTTGGCATGTTAAATATGGGTGAAATTTGGACAACATAATGCTATCACATAAAACTTCGAAAAATAGGTTTATAAGAGATAAAGAGTTATATAATAAATAGTTAATATTATTAATAATAGAGACATGTAAAAACATTATTAATATATTCCTAGTGGGGATAAATATTATATTAGTTGGAATTATGGAAAAATAATGTTGATATTTTTTTATCATTTCACACACATAGGTTTTAGACTTGATATAATAAAATAACCAAAACTACAGACCATCCCACAGTTATTTCGCACGGTTAGTACCAAATGATATTGGTTTCAATTATTTTTTATGTCCAAGTGGAGAAATTAATAAATTAATACCCCTCATATGTGGAAATGAGTCATACACTTAAATAAATTATTTTAAAAACATAAAATATATTAATGGTTTTGGAGGATTCGCAAGTGCATTAAAAATTAATCAAATAAACATAAAATTAATTTATTTTAGTATGAAAACATATATTTCGTAATTTTTAAATTTAATATATTTATTAAATCACTTTAGTGTCATTATGAAGTCATAATTCATGCCTTATATATATTGTATTTAATTTTTTTTACCAAAAAATACATCTTTAAAAAGAAAATTATGCCAAATTAACTGTTGGATAATTTAAATGTTCTTATTTTTAAAAATAATATTCATTTTATAAAAATATTTTAATAAATATTTTCATTATTAATTAAAAAATTACAATAATCATTTATTTTGAAATATTTTGTTTTTTTGAGAATTATAGTTTTTTATCCCTTATAAAAATTACATTTGACTTTACAATAATTATATGACCATTCATATTTAATAAAATATATTTAATAAAAATATTTTATTAAAATATTACATACTTAAAAAATTAATTATTTCATCTTAATAAATTCATTAATTAAATTTAAATATTACTAAAAAAATACTATTTGAGTTTTTTTGTATCAAAATAAAATACATTTATAAAATTAATAACAAAAGGATGGAAATATATTCATTATTACAAAAAAAAATATTGTACATACTTATGTTTGTAGGTTCCTAATACATAATCCTTAATACACCAATATACTTTCTAAATGTAAGGTGGACTATGGTGTGAGTTTCATGTAGTTTATCGACATATTAGGTTTAGGGAAAGATCATGATGAGTTTTAACATATATCTTAAACATTTTTACTCATATTTATGTTGTTGGATATCAATATGGGATTGGTAAAGGGAAAATACCAATAACACAATGTCCCTTAGAGGATTCTGTAAATGGGATTCATAGGTTATGATCCTACTGGTTAAGAACAACACATCTATTTTTTTATTCAGTTGTATTAGTGGAAAAACAATATTAATACTAATCAATTGATCAATGTTCAATAGATATATTATAAATGATAATGTTAGTTAATGATATTTTAAATCTAATTAATAGAACAAAATAATTTCAATTGTTTTATATATACGTAATACAAAATTATTATTTAATTAAATGATAAATTTAATTTAATTTATAAAAATTTTTGTTATTAGAATCTACCCCCATTCATAAATTTTACCTAGAAAATTTTCATTTCAAACACTAATGATGGTGAGGGAAAAAATATCTCAACACCTCCTCCTGTTCCCACTATGGTTCTATCAAACATTGGGATTCTCCACATCACATTTATAAGTTGAATTGTCTCATTTTGTAGAAACTTATCTCTATGATATAAGATTTTATCTGGATTCTATTTATAGGAAATACCATTCTTCAATGGTTCCACCTCTAGAATAATTACATGTGCAGATTTTGGTATGTACTTCTTATATAGGGATACAAGGAATTTATCATTTAAATCATATATCTTAAGATGGTGTTCGAGTCGACATAACACTTCTCTAATGTGATCAATGATCTCAAAGGAGATGATGTATTTTAGCATAATCTTTCCCTTTTCCAAATTCTCATCACTTCCTTCTATGGAGATATAAATTAGAATAAAATGTATCTACCATTAAACTCTATGTTGTGTTGATGATTAATTGCATAAAAAATTTTCAACTCAATGAAGCATTGGTGTGTGTCATAATGGTATTGATTATTCCCACTATTTCCTAGACAATTTCTAGAGGTATCTATTTTTGTTAACCAACTTCATCCAAACATGTGAATATTCTACAACTCTTCCCATAAAGGACTTCATTGAGGGCCATTTGTATGGTTGATTGGAATCTATTATTGTATGCGAACATGTCATGATGAATATAGTGATCCCATACTACTTTTCTTCAATTGATCATGATTTCAACATGACTAAAAGTGTCAGAATAGTCAGCCAAGATTTATAATTAGTAGAATTTTATAACCATTTCTGAAGATAATCTCAGTATTTAGAGAATTTAAAATAATCTTCACAAAAATAAATTTAAATTAGGGTCTCAATCAGATAAAATCATGAGCCGTGATCCAAGTTTCCACACCATTTTTTTAATGTACTTTAGTTCAGGTTGATATACTATCAAATCCCCCCAAATTGTATTGATGTGTGTATAACTTTTACGATGATCCATCACATTCCAGATAGAATTATTTTCACTTGATGTATCCAGTAGACCAATGAAAATTTCCATGGTGGGTTTTTCACATTTATATGTAGGTATGGGTAATTGTCCCATCATTCCCTTTGATTTTTTTCCTTTTAATTTTCACAATTTTACAAACAACACATATTGATGTGTATTATGATATCTCTTTCTTCATATTTTCCCACAAATAATTCCCTTTGAGATCCGGATACATATTTTAGATTCATGGATTAATAGATAATTTAGATCTTTTTCCATAATCTAATAGATCCTTATTTAATTCATGATTTGATCGTACACATAGTCATGACCCAAATCTCACAACACCTTCTTCATTTTCAATAACCTTATATGATTTACCTTTTCATATATATTCCAATTTTCTATGAATTTCAACATAATATCATCGAGAATCATTTATTATGTCATTAATCGATTGTGGATAAATCATTTGTGAAAAAAAGATAATGTTTCTTAGTTATGATTCCCATGTCCATCCATTTTTATGTCTAATAAGAATAGATCATTCTCAATTCTCATCAATAATAAAATTACCATATTATTTCTACTTAGTGTGTTGGACAATTTATTTTCTTTTTAGTGATAGTAGTGGATTGAGATGTCACAACCCATCCCTTGGGGCTCATGTCATGACTAACCCAACCACGCCATCCATAGGATAGGGACTGACAACTAGAACCAAAGGCGTAAATCCCAAAATTGGTAACACATTTCCTTTATAAAAGTAAAAACACAGCATAGCACACAACTAAATACAAAAAACTATGTAAAATTGTCTACAGAAGAGTGCTAAAAGTATAGGGGCCAGAATACAATCCCAACAGGAATATAAAATTACAACTGATAATCATGTACAACTGAAGATGTTTAAACAACTATTGGGTCATCCTCCGGGATTCCTAACTGTAGGGAAGGAACATATAGCCACTACATCAATCCTCGTCTATTGGTCTCCTCCGTGTATGGAGATGGTGAATGGTCTACATCTAGGTACCATCCAGTCCTGGTACTCTCAGCCTCAGTCAGCATCGTCCATCGTCTCCAACCAACACAACAAGGTGAAGGCATAACCCGTGCTGGGGTGAGTATAACGATACTTAGTAGAGACCACGAGACTCTCAAGGTATCACAAAATCAAACAAGGATAATCCAAAAAGAATGAAATCAACAGATAAGCCCACATAGTTTTATGCACATACATATACTTGTGTTATCAAGTAATCCATTTCAAGAATGAGGTAAACACAAAAGTTACTGACTCACCTCCACTTGGATTTTTGTTATCAAAACCTCAACTACTGGAAATCTACAGCTCAATAGAGTATAATGTGCCTTCCATGAAACCAAGGCACATCCCACTAAACTTGGACTATTGTGGTACATATCTTGTTGAGTACCATGTGTCTTCTGTGCCACCAAGGCACTCGCCCTCGTAGCCTGCTGAGGTACTCCTCCTCTCATGTATCGTTGGTCTGCAGTGACACCAAAGAGCTCCCCACATTAGGTCTTCCACAACTCAATGGAACTTCTTGCTGGGCTAGTATAGTAACAATGAGTCAAAACAGTCAGTATTCGTCTGGTCTCATCCAGCTACAATGTCTCTGCACTCTACTCGCTTGACTTCAGAAGGATCCGCTACATGAGCTACAGGTCGATAATACAACTATCACGAAGTAAAACAAAGAAGTATCTGAAAGGTCTGCAACATCACAGGGATCTCTACGCAATGGATGACACGTCAATCAGATGCTCGATCTGTGAGTTATTAGGCTTTTAGTCTCCGGGGCCTGGTTAGATTCGTCCAAGATCCAACCTGACCGTATCTCAAATGTAACCAAAACTCTAGTGGGGTATACTCAATGGGACTGTCTCTACATGATTACCAGCACCAAGGACGGTTCGTCAAACGGTCATCCGGTGCCAAAGATATGGTCAATGAATGTAAAGGGTCGGTAGTGTGCCCGGGTCCTGTCCGACCCGACAAGACCGACCCGACCCGACTTAGTTTGGGCATACCCAGTCTGGGTCACCCCGGTCAAACATGTTGGGTCTGGCCGGACCCATTGGATGGGCCATCCTGTTATGTCTGGCCCGGCCCGTAGGGCCCAACCCTGCAAGCCGTGAGGGCGGTTCGGCCTGGGCTTGGGGCTGATTCGAGCCGATGCACCATGAGGGTGCGGCCTTGTGCGACCTGGGACGGAGGGCATGGGCAGGACGATTCATCTAGGGGGTCGTGAGGGGGGCCACATGAGGTGGGGGGCGCACATGGTGCACCTTCCGATGCAGTTTTGACCAGGCAAATGGGAGGTGGTCGGGAAAGTAGAGAGCCTACTATGCAGGCCCCCAGGCGGGCCGGAGGGTGGCCGGGTAGGGAGATTGACAGGAGACCAGGCAGGGTGAGGCCAGGATGGGCAGGTCGGCATGGTGAGGCTCGGGTCGGCACATGCCGATGCGGTTTGGCTGGGGCGCAAGGGAGGCCGGTGGAAGCTGGGAGCCGGCAGGTGTAGGCCGTTGGTGGTGCGGCCGTGGTGGCTTGGTCAGTTCGGTCGGCAGACGACGTGGCCAGGGTGGTGTAGCCAACGGTCAGAGGTTCAACCCGGAGCATAGGATCGCCGCCAGGGCGACACGATTTTCAGAGGCTATGAGTAGCGTTCCTTTTAACATCTCTGCCTTTTTCATTCTGTCACCTCATCAAAATGATGAAGATTATCAAAAACAAGAAAAACAGAGTGGTGAATCCATGTTGGTTTGGCCCAAACCCTCCGCGTTTAGCGTAGTCACAATCAGTTCATCAAGATAGAAGTACGATGAACAACAGCTCACCCGCAACAATTCATTTCCAACAGATGAAGAAGATTCAAGGAAATTATCAATATGTAATAAACCCACTACCATTGATCATTGTTTGACGACGAAGTCTCAGAAAGTAGAAGAAGAAGATCATAGTCTGTCGTGTCTGCCTCACACGTCCAATCCCAAATTGTGTTGGCTGTGGAAAACGCTCCACATCGGCAGGTGTCCAGTGAAGAAGTTTTAAGAGGATCATTGCCGGCATTTTTTGTTCTTCATTGGGAGAATTCGAATCCTCCCAAGCTCTCCAATCCACAATATTCCACCAAAAGAGAAATTCCAACAAAAAATAATAATATATTGAGTTATCTATTATTTTTTGGCACAGAATTCAAAATGGTGAATTAATTAACTTGTCTCCCCCCTTAATGAATTCATGAGTGTTGGCACAAATTAATTTAATGAGGAGGATTGGCACAATTTAATTAGGGGAGTTGGTACCAATAAATGAGGTTGAGAGTGGATAGGCTCTCCCTCAATAAAGAGGGGAGTTGAGAGGTTTTCCTCTCCCGCAATTAATAGGGTAGTTTAGTCTCGTTTGGTCCCCATGTCATAACCATTCACGTGAAGTTATGTTCGGGTGGTATCCACCACCATAACCTTTCATGGGAGGTTAAGGTGTGAGGGTCCCACCTCCAACATCCATGAGGTGGTATTAAACAACAAACACCCACATGGCGGCTGAAATAAAAATAACGTGAATCTCACTTTATTTATTATTTTCCACAATAACCAAAATTCCATCTTTTATTCTCGACCTACTTCCATCGATGTGAATGTCTCCTTGAGTGAATACCAGCGCTGCGAGTTCAATGATGCCCCCCGATTTAAATTCCAAACGCTTGTTCAAATGTTATAAAAACATACTCATACTTTTATTGAAAGTACCCGAACAAAACTTGAGAAATTGTTTTCGGGCACACTGGGCCTCAGAATCATGCGACGTCCAATTTCACGGACAAGTAAAAATCCCATGTATTTAGGAAAATGAATATTTCCATAGAATTTTCGTTTCTCTATATTCTCCCCACTACAGGGATTTACATCCATGTATCCTACTACTCAAACTAAGAGAACAAGTGGGGGTACTGAGCACGCATCTGATCCTCCCTCTCCCATGTGCTCTCCTAGAGGTTCCTGTGCTACTAGTGAACACACACCAGAGGTACCTACCATCCACATAAGATCCTCTCATGTAGAGCCTCAATCTCTACTAAATCCTCCATCAATGTCACCCCATCGTCGACGCCCAGCTATCCATGGTTGATGATGTGAGAGGGCCGTGCATGTATCTCCTCAGCTGAGAAACGTGGAAGACGTCGTGCACCTGGTGCAACAGAGGTGGAAAAGATAAGCCGTAAGCCACCTCACCAACTCTGCTAAGGACCAGAAAATGTCCGATGAATCATAGAGATAACTTGCCGCCTCGGCCAAGTCACCATTGTCCTTGTCGAGGTATCACCCATAGAAAGACGTGGTCGCCGACCTCAAACATCAGAGGTCTTTGTCTCCTGACATCACATGACTTATGCCTACTCCGTGGAGTCATCATCAATATCTGGATGATCTGAACCTTTTCTATGGAAACCCATACCATCTCTTGTGCCACCTGTGCTGACTCCCCAAGGTCAGTCCAAAACAAAGGTGATCTACACTGTCATCTGTATAATGCCCCAAAAGGTTCCATCCCTATGGTAAAGTGATAGCATTTTTTATATTCAAACTCTACCAATGGTATGTGGTCTTCCCAAATGCAACCGAAGTAGATGACACATGCATGGATCACTTCCTTGAGAGTCTGAATGGTCCTCTCAGTCTGGCCATCCGTCTGAGGATGAAAGGTGGTGCTCAGACAAAGCATCCTTCTGAAAACCTCTTGCAACCCCTTCCATAGTCGGGAAGTAAATAGTGCCTCACGATCAGAGAGAATAGAATAGGGTACATCATTTATTCTAGAAATCTATGGAACATATAGGCGTCCAATTCCCTCTATTTAACCCTTCTCTATGATCGGTAGGAAGTTGGATGAATTGGGGAGTCAGTCAACAATCACCCAAATTGAGTCATGACCCTTGGATGTACATGGAAGTATTTTCATGAATTCCTTGGATATGTCATCCCACTTCCACTCTAGAACCTCTAAAGGGTGAACCAAGCCTGCATGCACCTTGTTCTCTTCCTTCACTTACTGACACATGAGGCATTGACAGACAAACTATACTACTTCCATCTTCATACATGGACACGAATGTTATCATCGATGGTCCTGGTACATCATCACCACTCTTGGATGTACCGCTAAAGGGAATGTTTGAAACTCCCTCAACACTTCATCTTGAAGTGAAACTGGTAATATTGTACGTCCTATTAAGAAGATGAAGTCCTTCCCACCTTCAAAAAATCCATCAGGTGCATGCCTTGTGAATATCGGAGCACGTCATGTCTCAAAGTCAGCGGCTCCACACTGTGCCTCCCTGACTTGCTGAAGAAGTGGTGGATTGATTGTAAGAGACTATAGAAAGGCAAATCCATCTCTATCAACAAAGGATATCTATAAGGCAGCCATCTGATTTGTCTCCTCACCAAGGAGTTGTATACCAGATCTCCTGCTGAGGGAATCTGCAACAACATTCCCCTTTCTAGGATTATAGACTATCTCGAAGTCATAATCATTGAGGAAATCAATCCATCTTTGATGTATCAGGTTCAGGTCCTTCTGAGAGAAGATATACATGAGACTCATATGATCATAGTACATAGTAAAAAGTTTGCCCATCAGATAGTGTCACCACACGTTCAAGGCGAAGACCACTACTTTTAAATATAGTTCATTGGTAGCTTAGTTCTACTCGTGTTGTCTAAGCTACCGAGAACCATACGCGATCACTGCTCACTCTTGCATTATGACACACTCGAGTCTGGTCCATGATGCGTCGTAGTAGACTACGTACCCAACACCTTCTTATGGATGCCTCCAGATGGGGGGCACTAGTTAGCATCTGCCTCCACTCCAGAAAGACCTCCTAACATCTCACCGACCACACAAATGGTTTCCCATTTTTTGACATGGATGATAGTGGTGATTCAACTCTGGAGAAGTATGGAATGATCCTCTGATAGTAACCTACGAAACCTAGGAACCATTGAACATCCGGAGCACTCCTCGGTGGATCCCAAGTAAGTATCGCATCTATCTTCACCAGATCAGATGAAACTACATCCTCTGAGATGATGTGTACCATGAAGTGAACCTCTCGGATCCAAAACTGACAATTCGTGAGCTTACAACAAAGATGGTGCTCTCGTAGCATGTCCCGTACAACACGCAAATGGTAGGCATGCTCCGCCTCAATAGTCTAGTAGATATGTATGTCATCGATGAAAACTACAACAAAGAGATCAAGGTATGGCGGGAAAATCATGTTCATTAGTCCCATGAACATTGATGGAGCGTTGGTTATGCCGAAAGACCTTACCAAGAACTTGTAGTGTCCATAGATACATCTTAAGGTCGTCTTCTACACATCCTCGTCTTAAACTCTGAGCTGGAAATAGACTGATCAGAGGACTATCTTTGAGAACCTCCTTGCACCCTTCAACTGATCAAAGAGGTCATCAATCCTCGATAGTGGGTACATGTTCTTCACGGTCACCTAGTTCAGGCGACAGAAGTCGACACAAATCCCCATGCTTTCATCCTCATTCTTGGCGAACAAAATCAGGGCTACCTAGGGAGAAACAATGTTCCAGATGAATCCATCCTCTAGAAAATCCTTTAGTTGTACCTGTAGCTCGCGAAGCTCGGCATGACCCATCCAATAAACTGTAGTGGTTATCGGTGCCATCCCAGGGTATTAGTCAATATAGAAATCCATCTATCTTTGAGGAGGTACTCTGAGAACATTATTAGGGAAAACAAACTCGTACTAGTCCACCACTATAGGATAGCTCAGACTCTCCACATCAATCGCTCTGAGGGTAATGCATGACAATTGATGAGTGATCGACAGAACGCTCCCCTGAGTATGTTTGTCCTATGCTGCAAAGTCTACCTTCTCGGTAGTGAAGGTAAAACTGGTCCAATAGGTGTGGACACAACACACTATATTCCTAATACAGTCGATCTGAGCATGGACATTAGATAACCAATCCATACCCATGATGACATCATAATGCCTCAACGCCGCTACTAAGAGATCCCAGCCAAAGAACCCACCTCCTAGAGTATGCTCACACTATTGGAACCAGTGCGTAATCGTCGAGTCTGCTCCTTTAAAAGTCTATAGTCGTAAGGATCAAGTAAATAACTCTGTTAGAATCTCCAAGATCCGAATGTGGGAAGTGGCAATGAAAGACTGACTACAACCTATCTCTATAAGAACTATAGAAATGGTGGAGTAGAAACAGATGTACCTCGAATCATCTCTAGAGTCCCATGATCATAGGCCTCAGCTTCCTGGAGATGACCTCTCCCCTATCCACCTGCTCCCTGTGGTCATGTTGGACCTCATGGTGGTGGCGGTGGTAACACCTCAAAACTTCATCCACCCCCATAGGCACAGCCAGATCCCCTGCCACATCCGCTAGCTCCCAGCGGACCACCTCGATCGAATCTATGCCTCTGTATGGGTGGTCCTTCGACTGTCTGCTGATTATTCGAACGGTGGGTCGTGCAGTCATGAGCCATGTAACCCAGCATTCCACATGAGAAACATTGCCCGATCCTAGCACATATGTTTCTGCTTAGGGTGCCCCACACAACCGATCCAAAGTCATGTGGTCGTCCACCTATGGGTCTGGTCCACTTGGACCTCTGTGACATATTTTACGGACAACTGCAAAAGACTCCGCTGTATGTCTAAAAGTGGTGGGTCTCGGTAAAGGAGACTGCTCAGCAAGGAAAATCTCCATCAGGTGGGCTCTCTCTATCACCCCTGCATGCTTCAAGATTCTTATGGAGATCATCGAAGCTCTGATCTCTTGCATGAGTCCCTACTCATAGTTCCAGTCCTGGAAGAACGGGTCTCACACCATATCGGTGGCATAGCGCGATAGGTCGGTGAACCTCACTGAGTACTGTGCCACTGACATGATGCCTTGCTGTAAGTGAATTAGCTCTAGTATAGGCATTTCACGTATGGTGGTTGGGACATACCGTTCCCGAAACAGGCTCTCGAATTCTGCCTAGAGTTGTTTCACCTCATCATGCACCTGGAGCATTAGGCTCCTCTATCTTCCCGCTACTTCCTATAGAAGGCTGGTAGAAAGTATCACCATGAGTTCGGATAGTGTCCCTACGAGTCGGAAAACTATCACCACAGCCTCCACTAAATCCTTATCCTTTTGTGGGTTCGTCTCTCCCCTAAACCTGGGTGGTCTATTGCACTGGAACTTGTGCAATGCGCTCAAGTAGTGTGTATCACCTACTTCTAGGTATGGTTTCATTAGTGGACCAACATGGTGTGGTACCACAAGTGCCTACATTGTAATAGGGCCTTACACCGAGTCCCCATCACTTGGTCAGATATCTGCGTGTACAATTCTCAGGACCCTAGCTGGTCGTCTAAGGGGAGGTATCCTGAAAGAAATAGACGTGACACGATCAAAGATTATAACTGGTGAGTTTACCTGGTTGAGATGACATTCAGAAATCATCTAAAAACCAAAATGAAATCTGTGTTTTCGTGCACTGAGTCGGAAATCAGAAGTCAGGGTCCCAGTGTATAGATACGTCAGACGCCACATCAACCCATGACTCCTTGAACTGAAAACCAATATCAGTACCCTTAAAGCTATTAATTCACAAAAAGTCAGAGTCTTATGTTCTGTAGAAGAACCGACTCCTATAATATCAATATGTCAAGACCCGTCCCCCGGGGTTCATGCCGTGGCTACCCCATGCCCACCTTCTATAGAAAAGGGGCTAGCGACTAGCACCAAAGCCATAAATCTCTAAACTGGGATGACATTGTCTTTATAATAGAAAACACACATAACAAAAAACACAACATATTACAAAACACTATGTAAAACTATATACAAAAGTTTGCTAAAAGTATAGGGGCCATAATTCAAGCCCAACATGAATGTACCTATAAAACTAAAAAACAAGTACAATAGAAGAATATTAAAATAGCTGATGGGTTGTCCTTCGGCACTCCTACCTGAAGGGTAGGTACATATAACCTCCAAAAAAATCCACATTAATCAATATCATCTATGCACCGACACGTCGTACGGTCAACTTTCAGATACCGTCCAGTACTTGAAATCTCATCCTTAGTCAGTGTTGTCCTTCCTCTGCAACCAACACATTGAGATGCGGGAATAGCCTATGCAGGGGTGAGTATAAAGATTATCAGTAGGACCAAAAGACCCTCAAGGTCTCACAAAATCTAAGAAAGATAAACCAAAGTTTATGAAATCAACAGATAACCCCACTTAGGAATATTCTGATACATATATCTCAGTTATCATGTAATTGATCTCAATAATTAAGTAAACACAAAAGCTTTTGACTCTTCTGAACTAGGATTTTTGTTATCAAAACCTCATCTACTGAAGAACTCTTGCTCAATCGAGTACTATGGGGCTACCACGACACCAAGGAGCTTCCCACTAACCTTGGACTACTGAGATACTCCTCCTGTCGAGAACCATGGTTCTGTTGCAATACTAAGGAACTCCACACCGAGGGTCTTTCTCGTCACCAAGGCGCTTCCCCTTGTAGACTACTAAGGTAGTCCTCATATTGACTGTTGTGGGTCTACCAAGACCCCAAGGTGCTCCCCACTGAGGATCTTCTGTGACACCATGGTGATCCCCGCTAGGCTAGTATAGTCACTCTAAGTAAAAAAGGTCTGTAGTCATCAGGTCTCATCCAGCTACTAGGTCTTCACACTCTGATCACTTGTCACATGAAAGATCCACTCCACGTTCTACTGGTCGATACTACTACTATCACGAAGTACCATGAATAAGTATCTCAAAGTTCATTTGTTTCATTGGTGTCTCAACACCATAGACAGTGTGTCAATAGGACGCCTGATCTATTAGTTATTAGCCTTTTAGTCCCCAAGGCCTGGTTGGATTCGTACAGGATCCAACTTGACTGTATCTCAACTTTACCCCAAATTCCGGTGGGATATACTCAAAGGGAAAGTATCTCCATGATTATAAGAACTACTTAGAGTTAATAAAACAGTCATCTAGTGGCAATGATATGGCCAAAAAAGTAATGGGTAGGTAGTGGGTCTGGGTCCGGTCCGAACCAGTCTGGGTCGACCCGGTTAGACATGTTGGGTCTGGCCCATGCCATTGGGCGGCCCAGCCTATTATGTTTGGCCCAGCCCAGCCTGCCATGAGGGTGGTTCGGCATGAGCTTGGGGATGATTCGGGTCAAAGCGCCGTGAGGTTGCAGCCTGATGGGGCTCAGCCATAAGGGCACGGCCAGGCTGGTTCGGCCAGGACACCACGAGGGGGGACATGACCGGAATGGGGCACACGAGGCGCGTAAGGCATGTGGGCCGGATCAGTTCACTCAGGAGCATGACAGGAGGCCGGGCTAGCCAGGAGGCAACTGGCCAGGCTGACAGGTATACCGGCGGGCGGCCGGGCATGGCATGGCTTGGGCTAGCGTGGGTCGGGTGGGTTTGTTCGGGGCACACGGGAGGCCAATTATGGCCGGGATCTTGGAGGTTTGAGCCGGTAGAGGTGCAACCACTGTGGCTTGGCCGGTTCGGCCAGTGGACTGTGCGGCCTGGGCGGGTCGGCCTAAGTGTTGCAGTTCAGCCAGGAACACCATATTTCCACGGGGGTGGCACAGTTTGCAGAGGCTGTAGGTAGTGCGGCTTTTTTAGTCTCTTCCTTTGTCATTCAGTCACCTCCTCGACAGACCTAGGATTATCACACCCAAGAATGACAGAGGGGTCGGGCCATGTTGGTTTGGCATGCACCCTCCATGTTTAGGGTAGTAACATTCGGTTCATCAAGATAGAAGTACAATAAACAACAACTCACCCACTACAATTCATTTCCAACTAAAGAAGAATATTCAAAGAAATAATCAACAATTAATAAACCATTGAACTTTGATCGTTGTTTAACGATGAATTCACATAATGTTGACGAAGAAGATCATTGTCTGTCTCATCTGCCACACACTTCCAATACCAAATTGCATTGGCTATGGAAGACACTCCACATCGGTAGGTGTCTGTGGTAGAAGTTCGAAGAGGATCGTTGTCAGAGTTCTTCATTCTTTATTTAGAGAATTATAATCCTCCCAATCTCTCTTCTCCCCAATATTCCACCAAATGAGTAATGCCATCCAAAAATAATAATATCTTGAGTTATCTAGTCTTTCGTTGCCACATAATTTAAAATGGTGAATTAATTAACATGGCTCCGCCCTTAGTTAATTCATGAGTGTTGGCACAAATTAATTAATTGAGAAGGATTAGTATAAATTAATTTGGGTATTTGTCACCAATAATGGTGGGTGAGTGTGGAAAGACTCTCCATCAATAATGAGGGGTGTTGAGATGTTTTCCTCTACTTCCATTAATTGGGGAGTTTAGTCCTGTGTGGTCCCCCCGTCATAACCTCTCGTGGGAGGTTAGGTTAGGGTGGGCCCCACCATAGTTACCTCTCATGGGAAGTTAAGGTGTGGTGGTCCCAACTTAAACTTCAATTAAGAGGTTTTATCCAACAAGCTCCACATGGAGGCTGAAATAAAAGTAAATTGAAGTTCACTTTATTTATTATTTTCTAGAAAACCCTAAAACTAAAATTTATTCTCGACCCACTACAGTCGAAGTGAAAGTCTCCTTAAGTGAAGACTAGAATTTTGAGTTCAACGGTGCCCTCAGATTTCAATTCTAAGCACTGGATAAAAAGTTATAAAAACCTGATCGTACGTTTATTAGAGGTACTCAAATAATAACATGGCACACCGGGCCATGGAATCATGCGCCATCAAATTTCGCGCACTTGTAAAAATACCATATATTTAAGAAAAATAAATAAATTGAATTTACGGGTCATTGCATGAGAAATCATAGTCCCTGATCAGATATAACAATCTTTATAGGTGAAAATTCATATCATTCGGTGTGAATATATACTTGAGGATTTTTTGATCTATAAATATTTCATAAATATCACCAAGGAGGTAATTATGACTTATTTTTAATGTAAACATCACTACATCCCAATACAGACCATTCATTGGTTAGTAATATTTGTGAACATTCAAATTAATTGAATCATAGGGCATCACATAGTCAATTTTTATTATCACGCATCCTAATACCTTCTTCAAAGCATTGATGAATGCCAAAAAAAGTAATCACTTTTAGGTAATGTGAGTATAAGTTCATTGATAATCCTCTTATTTCAATTCGTTGAATTTCTCTTCACATTCATTATTCCAATAAAACATGACTCCCATTTAATTTAGTATGGTTGGAGGATTTTAATATTGTGAGAAATTTCTCCAAAATCTAAGATAGTACCCATCTTATATAAGGAAACTAATGGTATTTTTCAAATATGTTGGCCTTTTCCATCGATCAATTTCTTTTATCTTTGATAGGACCATATATATATATATATCATTTATTATTATGATATTCCCCAATAATGAGACTTATTTCAACCATAACTCAAATTTTTAATAGTTCTCATAAATCATATCCTTTTGCAAGTTGTTTAGCACAGTTCTTAGATGTTGTTCATGTGCCTCCTTAGTTTTTTATATCATTAGAATATCATCTATAAATAAAATAACAAATTTTATGAGGAAATCATTAAGAGACACAATTAATAACATACCTGAATATTTTCGAAGCATTAAAGAGTCTGAAATGCTTTAATTTTAACTCATAGTTCTCATACCTTGCATGAAATGTAGTAATAGGGGTATACTCCTTCACTATAAAATGGTAGTATACCTACTGTATATCCACCCCGGATATGTATTGTTCTCCACATAGCTACTCGAATAAGTCATCAATCCATGTCAGAGTGTTCTTGTTATTTATCTTGATATTTTGAGCTTTTGATTATAAATAAAAAGGTTATTTAACCAATCCTTTTTTTGGTGAATCGGAAAGGGGTACCCCATGGTAATGAACTTGTGTATTAAACTTGTGTACAGATTCACTTATAGTTGGTTCTTCATCTCTTAAATTTTTATAATAGAGATTCTATATAAATTCATGGATAATGTAAATTCCCCATGTATAAGATCAATTGAAAATTAAACTTCACATCCAAGAGGGGAACCATGAAATTCTCTAGTTTACATAGTAGTATATTCCCTCACAAATGGAATGTCATAAAGGACGATTCATTCCATAGACACAATAATTTTATCCAGATAAACATTCTTATATGGAAATAATATCCATTCGTGAGATTTTTTTCTAAATAATATTTATCCCCATACATTCACTTGTATATAATCGAGGGATGATTAATTATACAGAGAGTTATATCATTATCAATGTAATTTATGTTTGGTCTATACAAGGAAATAAAATATATACCTAAAAATTAGTTAAATTTACAAATGGGTATAGAAAATGATTTTTAGGGATGTTAAACACACAAATTTTGATAGGTTATGAGTTATATACTTGGGAATCAAATATACCTCCAATTTTCATTTTCAATAACAGCTATACTTCTATGATTTGTGGTAGTTTTTAAATTGTTCAGTTAAACATTCATGATAGGAATGAATTCATATAACCAGAATAAATAATTATATTCTCTATTCTTTAATGAATAAAGATATTACATATCAGCACATTGTTTCCATGATTTTCCTCATTAGTTGTGATGTAAAAATATATCCCATTTCCATGGAAATTGTTGGTTGTCACGAAAATCCATTTTAGTAGTGTTTTTTTAATGTGTCTTGATTATTTATAGTTGAAGCCTTGAAAAATGATACATGGGTTCATTATAGTATTCCATTTTTCCAATTCATTTTTGGATTTCTTCTATAATAAAATGTTAGTTAGGTGCCCTACTTTCTCACACATAATGCATTCCCCCCAAATGATATGTCATTGGTTGTTTTTCTACTACATTTATAAGTAGGATGATGGAATTTCATTCCACCATTTTATTTCACTATCAATCTTCCATAATTGAGCTCCTCATTCTACTACTTATCCTTGTGATACCCTTGATATTTGATGATCTCGATTTCATATTCGATGGAAAATATGAAAATTACCACATAACTATCAATGTCTCATATATCCATTGATTTTCATAGCCTATGTTTTATCCCACCAAATAATATGTAGACCTTTCATTTTTTTTGGTAAAACAATATAGAGGTTTATCGTGAATGCATTTTGAGTTTTTCCTAACATTATATGACATGTTCATCATACATTTTCTTAAAGGAATGGAAATACCATTCTGTTTTTTGTCAGATATTTTGAGGATAACATTTATTGGAAAATAGTTTCCAAAATTCATTCAATCCCATTACTTTTATATATTCCTAATGATTGGTATTGTTGATCAATTTTGACTATGGATTATTTTTTCCTCCATATGATAAAATACTATCATAACCTTATCTTTTTTATAAAATTGAAATATATAGAATAACTTCTCAGTGATGATGATACATTTTTTTGGAATAAGGGTAAAAGTGATCCATTTAATCTTAGAGGCCTTTATAACATAATTCTCTCAATAACATCTTGTTCACTCTTATAATGATTTAGATGCTCTTCGTAATCTAGGTTTATAATCAAAAGTTTTGTTAAATGAGACAGTATCGTCATAATGTTTGTTGGGACATCTCCAATTAGGTTTCGAATCACTCTAGGGTAGTCATCACATTTCCCTTTATATTGGTTGTTTACCCGATTCCTTCTATTTATAGACATTCATTTGAATAAAATTAAAATTAAGGATGTGAAACAATTAAATAAATAATGGGGGAATCCAAATAAATTAAAGGGGATAATGTATAAATATAAATTATTTTCATTACTTATGACTTTCTAGGCTTAAATATATGTTATCCATGATATATTACAAAAAATATATTTTTATGGTTATTTTTTATTCCCTTTATTAATTATTCCTAATGAGATTATGATATTTCCAAATCACATCACATGGGAGTGTCAAACCATGTGTTCATCAAGGCCCATTTTCATGCACTAGTTTTGAATTGAGTCTATATCAATGAGGTATTTTTGGGTTTTACCCCTGTAGGAAATTCTGTTATATACACATCATCACATAGTATCCAGAAAAGGATATATTTTCATGATAAAATACATAATCTATAAATACCAAAATTTTGGGAAATTTTTTATAATTAATATTGTCTTTATGGTTTCTCTAGAGTTTTCTAATCATAATATCAAAAATAATGAAACATTTCCTTTAATACCAACTATAAAAAATCTTTTATTTATTTCTAATTAATACATCATTTCATACATGATATTATACATAATATAACTCAAAATATCATTTTATATAGTTTATTTTGGAATTAGGTACATAACATATCTTCCAAAACATAGGATATAATGAAATTATTGAAAACATCAATAACATTTTTCTAGAGTTACATGGCTATTAAAAATGAATGGGACAACCTTGGGAAATACATAATAAATGGGTGAGATATAAATCCCAATAAGGGAATAAAAATGGAAATGGTAATATATATTATACAATGGGAATATAAATATTGTATATATGGAATGAGAATCATAAACATGAATAATAAGGGATGATATATCATGATAACAAAAAAGGGAAGATGGGAAATGTGGAATCAGTATAAAACACTGCATCTTAATCATAGGTCAATGATATCTTCCAAAACATCATGATGGAAAAAGTACCATAAATATATAAAGTTCACTACCTATCCCAATATGATGACTAATGATACAAAAAATTATTCAATGCTTTGATGTGCTATAAATTTCTAGCCACACAAGTCACACTCAATTCATTATCATGCTTAGGAGTTCCACATAGATCTTACAACACATATTAATTCATTAACCTAATTTATTATATTATCAAAGACTGTAAATTAAACGTATTAATTTCCATAATAAAACAATTATATTTTTATATAGGTGATCAGCATTGATCTGGATTGCGTTTGGTAATCATTACATTAAATTTTTTGGCTCGGAAAATCATGGGGAAATTTTGACCTCATAACGATGTCACATATAAATATAGTAAATGGGTTTATGAGAGAAAAAGTGTGTATACCATCATTGGTAAATAAATGTATAAGTAATATGGACATGGAAATACATTTCCCTTCATTATTAATTTGAAATATAATGAACAAGAAAATAAATAAACATTAATAAAGAGGGGAATAAGAGGATCCATTACTTTAGTGTGTGAATCCAAATGATTGGCTGGAACATTATTAGAGAATGAGGTGCCATGAGGGTACACTCTAAAATATTGGAAAAATTATGGATGTACTCCACGTATTTTTAGAGAATATAAATGGGGTCCTTTTTGTGTTTATATAGGAAAATAATGGGGAATTATTTATTATTTTTATTATAGAGGTTTTGGAATCTATATAATAAAATAACCAAATCCAAAAAATACCCCACATTTGTTTCCATAGATTCATAAAAATGGGAGTTGTTTACATTATTTTATAATACCATGGGATTAACATAATAAAATAATAATTTTTCTTATGTGGAAGAGTCATAATATTAATGAAATGATTTTAAAACCTTAAAATATATTAATGGTTTTAAAAGATTTCCAAGGGATTTATAAAATTATTCAAATTAATCAGACCCCACCACTTCAAAATGGGAGTGGTTTATATTATTTTTTAACCATTATTCATTCATTGAATGATTACCGATAGAAAATAAATAGGGTGTATGAAACAATTATTTGAAAAAATCATAATCCATCTACATAATTAATAAGTATTTTATAATTAAAATATATCCTTGTTGAATAATATTAAACATAAATTTTTTTTCATTGGTGAAAATAAATATGATTAAAATTTCATTAATAACTATATTTTGGAAAATAATCATTTAATATTGAAAATAATATTAAAAATCAGAAAAATCCTAAAAATAATTTTGAGTTACATATCAATGAAAATATCCTTGTCATTTTATATTGTATGTTTCAAATAAAATAATATTTATGACTATTGGAAAACCAAATTACATCATCAAAGATAAAATGAAATATTATTTTCATACATTTATAATGTTTGTAAAATGTAATTGAGTAAATAACATTATGAAATTTCCTTTTAAACCCATTTTAAATAATGTAAAGGATCATATAAAATTACATTTTGAAAAAAAGTATATATATACTATAAAATTCATGAAAATATTTTAGAAATCGTTGATGTGGAATAGAAATACTATTGATCTAAAAGATTATAGAATAATGAATCACTTACAAAAATATTTATTTATGTCTCTTTATTTAGTACATGAAGAAATTGAGAATAAAAAAGTAAAAAAAAATCATAACATGAAGTAAATAAATGAAATGTGGTTCAACAAATTAAGATCTTGTAATTTTCATAACTGAACATGGAAAAAAAATAATCTCGAAAAGAACTGAGATTGTAACATAATACATCTACCTCTATGGTTAATTCCAAATAAAAATTAAATAAAAGAAATACTATCATATATATATCTAATCCCATTTAATTTTAGGGAGTTATAATCCAAAATTAATTTATCACCCATTATGTAGATCAAATGTGTAAATCAGGGATGATGACATGAATCTTATCTCAAGAAAATGTGATTGAGACAAAGAAAACTATTTCATTATTCCGAACATTTGATGTGATAATTAATCCTTGAATTTATTATGAAAATATATATAAATACACATAGTAATAGATTAAAAAAACACAAAATAATATATATTTTAATTAACATATCATCATGGAATAGTAATGTCAATGAAGATGAGTTATAACCAATAGAAATAAAAATGAGTTAAGAAAACCATTACAACATAGTAACTTAAAAATTAAAATCCATTTGGTTTTAATAATTACTATTAAACATATAATAACAATGATTATTAGTATTTCATTATATAAAATATAAAAAGTATTTATATACACCATATAAAATATTTCAGTTTTATAAAATTAAAAAACACCTCAGTAAAGGGAAATTCAGACGAAATATCTTACCTTGAGTCTAGGGATTCAATATATGTCTTTTATATGATGTAAAATAAATATTATATAAATTAATTAATTTATTAATAAAATTTCCGTATATTAATAACTTATGCTTAAATCATTTATATCATTTATTATAATTAAATATTTAATTATATAATTAATTAAATCTATATTGGTTGTTTTTGGGTTGTTCTATTCATTACATAAAAAACATTGGTCTCTTGACCGTGGAAAATGGAAATTGTCAAATCATATATAGAATATAAATCATGGAATAGTTATTATTTTTTAAATTAATTATCATTTAAAAAAACAATGAAATGTTTTTTTGAATAATGAATTACTTTATAATCATAAAGATGATAAGTTGTATGTACATATGACTAACATTATCATTTTCCAAAAAACAAGAGGAAAATAAGGTATGTATTATATTACCTTTTTAAAAATTAATATATAAATAATATAATATTATATATTTAAATAAACTAATATATACCATCCATGTGATAAGGTGATGAAAAAAAAACCACATCACTTCCTGATAGTGGTAATATATACATATACATGAATAACATTATAATTTTTCAAGGGATCGATATTAATCAAAGTAAATGATATATTATTTATCAAGAATTGTAATAATGTAAAAAATAACATACTTATATACCATATATACATCATTATGACCATCATTCATAGTGTCACGACCCGCCTTCACCAAAATGAGGGAAGGGTCAGTAAATTTCCAGGCCCTTCCTTCTTTACGTTGAATTAGAGATAATGACCCCCTGAGACCCGCCTTTAATAGGTCCCGTAGTGGGGACTTGCACCAAGGGTGTAGAAATTTATCACAAATGTAAGGCATTACCCCTTTTTGTTTTATAAGATTGAGAGATAAGATAATGAAACTCAACAACACCAAGGTAAAAGAAAAGTAAGCCAAAAGTAAACCATTCTCACATGCATGTTCCAATTGTAAAGCCACAAGGTGAAAAAGGTGACTACAAGGTAAGTACCAAAAAATAAAAACAGCAACTGCAATTGCCCCAATGGTCTAAGATAGTATGGTCCTGAGTGATCCCTGAAGTCCTCCTGGAAACCTGAAAGCAGTTTTATATACGTAGGGTGAGCATACAAATACACTTAGTAGGGAAAACCAAAGACTCTCGTGCACAAGTGGGGGAAAGTACTAAAGTCCCATGAGAAAAAGGAGTAAACCAAACACCTATCAAGGTAAATTATCCACCCAAGTGTCACCAAGGCACACTTCCCAAATAATGCAAGTCAAGTAATATATATAATCAGAGCACATCGATGTTTGGGTACCCCGCGCCGCTTTCCCACTAGTTATTGAGACATCCTATGCATCAGGCCAATCCCGCCATTCTCACCGCAGTCCCACTGCGACACCCACCTGCACACACCTGGACCACAACCACACGTAGTCCCACTGCCAAATCCTACCCGCAAACACCTGGGCCACAATAACCACCACCACACCTGAAGTCACATGGGCTAGAAAAATCCACTGCCACGCCCAAAGACACTTGGACATCATCCCGAAGACACTTGGGAAACCGCCTGCCGCACACTCCTGGCCAACCAACACACTACCCTGCCCGAAGGTTCTTGGGATAATATTGGACCTCAGGCCATCACAGCCTGCCCGAAGATACATGGGATATCTGGGAAAGGGAGCAGAAAAGGGGATAATAACCAGCCACTATGAATGGTGTTGGGAAAAACACCCCCCATGAAATGGGGGTGTTCGGCACTAAGTGCTCAACTTGGGTAGGGCGCTAATAATTAACACAAAGATACATATATATATATATATAGGTAAAAAACACTCACCCCAAACTAGTTTTTCCTTCAGACAGCCTACAGATCACAACAGCACTCAAGTCCGAGTCACAACTCTCACCAACAAAACTCATTTGTCCTATTCTTGTTTTCATGTTATGTAATACCGTTCAAATATGTTTATGAACTACTGGGTAACTAAACCATAAGCATAACCAAAGAAAAAAAACCATCCAAACTTCAAATAAGCTTCCACACCCGGTTCTCTTATAAAGTCACATCATCAAGGGAAAACTGAGAACCCTCGAAGAACTGGAACAAGACAACCCCGAGACATTGCCCCGTGTCACCTCCCCCAAAAAGTTTTTTCATCAACATAGGTTCCCACCCCAATTCGTGATATAAACAAGGTAACCACCTGGTATCAATACTCACAAACACTGAATCCATAACAATAGGGGATCTCATCCCCAATTTCACAACCACTGAGAGTATAAAAACAAGGGATCCCATCCCCTCCCACATCTCTAGCAACCAGCCCACTGGGTATTTTCAGAATTAAAAGATTTAACACACTCCTCGATTTCAATTCCGTGTGTTTTAATCTGGAGTTATCATAGAAGGGTTGATCCTGGTGCTTTCAATTTATTCAGCCGGGTATACGTGATTAACCAATTTACTTTTCTCAGCAGGAGTTTATATTTACAAAAAAATCCATTTAAAACATCACGAAGGGTTGATTAGTGCACAGACAACGACTACCAATGGCCTTGATTTTCAGAAATGCGTAAGCCATCACAACACAGAAAGATGATTTTAATATAACACCATCAACGATCAAAACCCCCCCTTCATTCTTTACAAGATTCGTTCATTAACATTAATTAGGTATGGTTTATCCAATTCTACAGAATCAAAAACACGCCCACCCCACATGATACACAAAAGAGAGAGGCAACAGAGAAATTGCCTACTTGTTGATAGATGATCGATGCTTAGGTCGGGCGCAAAATTTTACAGATAACGATGCGGCTTGCCCGATGCACCAAAATCTATTCATGAAAAGCCGTGATCGAGGAAAGAAGAAACCATGCCTAACCCTTTAGTTTATAAGGGATGTAGACGGTTGTGATAAGAACGCGATACTGCGTGAGTGGGGGTCATGGGTTGACCACACGGTTGGCAGTTACGCACGATGATATTAAGGTGTTATTTAATATCCCCATCGGGGATGCTTCTCGGGATTTAAGGAACTAATTACGGGCTTTAAGTGGTTTTAAAAGGAGTAAAAGAATTACCTTACTTCGAAACATATGTTGCGGGAGCGGAAAAGTCAGGTACTCGGTGAGGGGACACGGTGGCACCATCACGGTGTGACCCTCACGGTGCCACCATCACGGTGCCACCATCATGATCCAACCGTGAGGGTGCCACCGTCATGGTGTCACCGTCATAGTCTCACTCTCAAGGTGCCACTGTCACGGTTCCACCGTGCCCGGTGTCACCGTCACGGTGCCACTATTTTGGTGGAGCCTCACTTTTGGAAATGTAACAGGCCAGGAGGGTCCGGTCCATTACATTAGATACCTCTTAAACGATTATCATCCTCGAGAATCAAAACAAACCAAGAGGGAAAGTGAGGGTCCGAACAACCACCTCTAAAGATACCTCTTAGAAGTGAACCCATGCTAACTAAAAACACTTCCCTGACAAGAACCAAGAAATATACCATGCCAAACTGCCCAGGCATGTGGGTTAGGGAGTCTCCTCCCCCATGTCAAGATATTATCCGCTTTGGGTGGCACTAACTCACCCGCACAGGTTTAATCTCATCCACCTTAATGCGTCTTGATTAGGGGGTGGGTTCTCTCCTCCTCCATAGCCAGGGCTTTTCACACACATTCATAGGAAAGAAAAACATTACATTACATAGCCAAAAAATGAAAAAACGTTCTACCACAATAGGTACAACAAGGAACAAGACTCAAAACAACTCGTGGTACTGGGTACGCATCTGTGCTTCCCTCTCCCACGTACTCTCCTCAAGCCCACAATGTCTCCACAACCCACGAACCAAGGGAATGGTTCACCCATGAAGAACCTTCTCCTTGCGATCCTCGATCATCATTGGTCTCTTCACAAAGGTCACATCGTCCTCGATGTCCAGTTCACCCCAATCAAGGACATGTGAATCGTTGTGCAGATACCGACGAAGCTGGGACACATGAAAGAAATCATGCATCCTTAGTAGCGGTAGTGGTAATGCTAGCTGATAAGAAACTTTGCCAACCCGCCGCAACACATCGAAGGGTCCGATGAACCTAGGAGAAATCTTACTCTCCTTACCGAAACTCCGCTACCCACACCGAGGGGAGATCTTCAAGAACACGTGGTCTCCAACCTCAAACTCCAAGGGCCTCCTCCTGGTATCGGTATATGACTTCTGTCGGTCCTAGGCCACCTTCATCCTTTCCTGTATGAGCTGAACCTTCTCTGTCGTGCTCTGCACCACCTCTAGGCCAAGGATACCTGCCTCTCACACTTCGGCCCAACACACAGGTGAAAGGAAGCGCCTCCCATACAAGCTTTCAAACGGGGCCATACCGATGGTGGAGTTATAGCTATTATTGTAGGCGAACTCTACCAGGGGAAAGTGTCTCACCCATGATCCTCCTGAGTCCAGAACACATGCCCACAACATATCCTCCAAGGTCTAGATGGTTCTCTCTGTTTGTCCTTCTGTCTGGGGATGGAAGGCAGTGCTAAGGCATAACTGTGTGCCAAAAGCATGCCACAATCCACTCCATACTTGCAATGTAAACCGTGCATCCCTATCCGAGACTATAGACCTCAAAACTCCATGAAACCGCACCACCTCATCCATGTACTTTAATGCCAAAGAATCTACAGTACTCGACTCCCTGATCGCCAGAAAGTAATCCAATTTCATCAACCTGTCCACTGCCACCCAGATGGCGTCTTATCCCCTATGGACCTTGGGTAGTCCCGTGATGAAATCCATCGAGATGCCATCCCACTTCCACTCAGGGATAACTGGAGGCTGTAGTAGGCCGCCTGGAACCCGGTGTTCAACCTTCACTTGTTGACATACTAAGCACTTGGCCACAAACACTACCACCACTCGCTTACTCGGGGGCACCAAAACTGCCTCTTCAGTCCCTGGTACATAATGGAAACTCATGGATGTACCTCTAGGGGCGAGTTGTGGAATTCAATGAGAACCTTGTCGCGCATCCCCTCCGGAACGAATAACCTTCCCTAAAAAATCATTCGGTTCTAACCATCCTCTGTCCATCCTTCCGGAGGATTTCCCTGGTTGACTCGATCACGCAACACTTCACACTCTGGGTCTCCCCAGTGAGACTCCTCCACTTGCTGAAACAGAGATGACTGCACTATCATCTGATATAGGCCGCCTCTACCGCTATCCATCTTTGCATCCATGTATAAAGCAGCCAACTCCTCCATCGCCTTCCAGGCATCTGCCGACTCTCGAACCTCATCCTTCTGCGTCTTCCTGCTCAAGGCATCACCCACAACATTTACCTTTCCATCAGTATAAGAGATCTCTAAATCGTAATCCTAGAGGAAATCCACCCATCTACACTGTCGTAAGTTTAAGTCCTGATGGGAGAATATATACCTCATGCTTTTGTTATTTGTGAATACCAAAAAGAGTTCTCCGATGAGGTAGTGACGCCATACCTTTAGCGCAAAAATGACCGCTGCAAGATCCAGGTTGTGGGTGGTGTAATTACGCTCATGGGGGCGTAGCTGCCTGGACCCATAAGAGATCACCACTTGTCGCTGCATCAACACACATCCCAGGCCCTGTCCTGAAGCATCACAGAACACCTCATAGGACACCCCTTATTCTGGAAATCTCAGCACTTGGGAACTAACCAACTTCTCCTTCAGATAGCTAAAGGCTGACTCACACTGCTAACTCCAGACGAAGGCCTGGTCTTTCTTGTTCAGGGCTGTCAAAGGGGCTGCTACTCGGGAGAAGTTGGGTACAGATCTCCGATAGTAACCTGCCAGCCCGAGGAAACTTCGGACCTCTACCAAATTTTTGGGTGCTTCCCAAGAAACAACTGCCTCAACCATTGATGGGTCCACCGCTACCCCCTGATCGGACACCACGTGCCCCAGGAAGTGCACTTCCCATGTCCATAACATGAATTTCGACAACTTCCCATAGAGCTGATAATGTCATAGGACCTCCAAAACTATCCTCAGGTGCTCTGCATGGTCCTCCTCTGATCTCGAATAGATCAGGATTTCGTCGATGAACACAACTAAAAACCGATCCAGGTACTCCCAAAAGATGGAGTTCAAAATCCCCATGAACACAATCGCGACGTTCGTAACACCGAAGGGCATGACTACGAACTCAAAGTGTCCATATCTGCACCTGAAGGCTATCTTCGGGATGTCACGCTCCCTCACTCTCAGCTGGTGGTACCCAGACCACAAGTCGATCTTTGAGAACCATCTTACCGCTTTAAGCTGGTCGAAAAGATCGTCTATCCTCGGAAGAGGGTAACGATTCTTGATCGTCACCTATTTCAGCCTCCTGTAGTCTATGAAAAACCGGATACCACCATCTTCCTTCATTGCGAACAAGACTAGAGCACCACACGGTGATGCACTCTTCCAATCATAACCCCTCTTCATCATATTGTCAATCTGGATCCGCAACTCACGTAGCTCTGAAGGTGCCATCCGATAAGGAGCCATCGAGATCAGACAAGCACCAGGCTGCAGGTCTATCCCGAACTCGATATCACTTAGAGGGGGTAGAGTCGTCACCTCCCCAGTAAAGATGTCCATAAACTCACGAACAACCTATGGCACCCCCACTATCTCAGCGTCCACTGACTCTACTGACAGCTCGACTAATAAGGAGAGGAGGGGTTCCTCTCGCCTGCTGCCCTTCTGACCGCTCCGCTCGCCGGTGAAGGTAACACACCGGCCGCCCATGTCCGAGAACAAGACCCTTCTTCTGAAACAGTCGATGATGGTGCACATAGAGAATAGACAATCGATGCCTAGGATGACATCATATGGCTTTATCTATAGCAGAAGTAGATTCCTAACCGACTGATGTGGCCTTATCATCAGTCTACATCCTCGACAAACAAACAACGCATCGGTCTGACCTCCGACTGGTGTGTTCAACACCAGGGGCACTGGAAGTATCTCGACTTCTAGACCGAAGTCACATGCTAGACTAGGTGCAAAAAAAGAGTGCGATGCTCCGGCATCGAACAAGGAATAAGCAAGAGTGCTAAAAAAACTGACCGTAAGTCGAACAACCTCCGGCCCTGCTTGAACTGATACCTCTACGGCGTGTAACTGTCCACACCCAGCTCCCCTTCCCCTCGGCTACCGGCCACCTCTCTGACCACGCCCTGGTCGAGGTACCTAAGGAGCACCCTAAGGTTGGCCTCCTCCTCCTACGTCTGCCCTTAGAGGAGTGGGAGCTCGTTGTCCCTGCTGCTACTGCTGGAAAGGCCGGGATGGGAGCTACTGCTGGGGCGGGCACTGGGGGAGTCCGCCACCGCTGTACTATACCTAGTACGGGCACTGACTCCAGAGATGTCCAGAGCTCCCACAGGCGAAGCACTGCAGTCCTGGGCTCGAGGAAAAAGGGCGAGGACCAGGGGATCGAAATTGAAACTACTACGGCCTGCTCCCTGCGGGTCAGAACCTGGAGGGTACAGATGCTGGAGGTCTGGTGCTGACGGCCTTCTCCTTCGATGGTCCCAGCTAGATCCCCTCTCGTGACACACCTTCTATAGCATTCATTCTCTCCACCACTTTGTCCTTCTTCTGGACCTCCAAGTACATTGGTAGGGTAAATTGGGTAACATCATACTGGAGGGAGGGTCGAAGAGACTCCTCCAAATGTCTTTCCTGAGACTCCTCATCGGGAAAGTGGTCGAGCACAAAACGTAGGAGGTCCTTGAACATGATACCTTTCTCCCTCACGAACATACTCCCCTATTGGAGGGAGAGTAGCTCCTGTCTCTTATCCGCCATCATCTTCAATGAGAGGAATTTCTCCCGGAACTTCCTCTCAAAATCTGCCCAAGCCACCTTAGCCACTCTCCTCTCCCCCAAGTAAAGCGTCCACCACTGACGTGCCTCTCCCTGCATCTGGCTGACGGCCGGAGGAACCCAGTACTCGGTCGGGGCCTGAATCAGGCCGAAATCTATAACTACATCCTCTAGCCATCCTTCCATCTTCATGTTAGAGGTTTTTCCCTCATACTTATCGAGGGTCTGTCGCTGGAAGGCCCGGAGAGTCCTCTGACACTGGTAATCCTCCTCTTCTCGGTCACCTCTCTGCCGATCGACCAAGGTAATCTGCGGGGCCTCGATCATCTATACCACACGCAGTCGCCTTCCAGGTGCCATAGCTGCAAGGTAAACAAGTAATGCCTAAGCCTAGGTAGTGCAGATTTTTGTCCTTAAAACATCTTAAACTTTTTGTTTATTCTAAATTCCCAAAACACCCCAGAAACACGAGAAAAAAAGTCATTATGATGCATGTACCTTTCCTAGGGTCTCTACCCTGCAATCAGTGCGACATCACTTGGTCGTTCGGTAGGTCTGGAGTCCTTGCGTCGGATCAACGGGTGCCCTAAAATCCCGTGTCCTAGTCGGTATTCCCTCGCCTAATTCACGCACCGAGGTCCCCCAACACTGTTTCCCTACCAACCCATGCATTCCTCACTGTACCTAACTCCAGACTCCATCCTATCCCTCAATCATCAACCTGGCCTATGATACCATTTTGTCACGACCCGCCTTCACCAAATGAAGGGAAGGGTTAGCAGATTTCCAGGCCCTTCCTTATATAAGTTGATGGAGAGATAATGACCCTCAAGACCTGGCTTCAATCGGTCCCGAAGTGGCAACTAGCACCAAGGGTATAGAAGTTTCTCACAAATGGAAGGCATTACCCCTTTTTGTTTTATAAAATCGAGAGATAAGTTAATGAAACTCAACAAAACCAAGGTAAAAGAAAATTAAGCCAAAAGTAAACCATTCACATATTCATGTTCCAAAAGTAAAGCCACAAGGTACAAAAGGTGACTACAAGGTAAGTACCAAAGAAGAAAAATAGCAACAGCAACTGCCCCAATGGTCCGAGCTAGTATGGTCCTACGTGATCCCCGATGTCCTCCTGGAAACCTGAAAGCAGTTTTATATACGTAGGGTGAGCATACAAGTACCCTCAGTCGGGAAAACGAAAGACTCTCGTGCACAAGTGGGGGAACATACTAAAGTTCCGTGAGAAAAAGGAGAAAACCAAACACCTATCAAGGTAAATTTTCCACCCAAGCCTCTCCAAGGCACACTCCCCAAATAACGCAAGTCAAGTAATATATATAATCAGAGCACATCAATGTTTGGGTACCCTGTGCCACTTTGCCACTGGTTATTGAGACATCCTACAAATCAGACCAATCCCGCCATTCTCACCGCAGTCCCACTACCACACCCGCCCGCATACACCTGGGCCACAGCCACACGCAGTCCCAATGCTGAATCCCGCCCGCAAACACCTCAGCCACAATAACCACCACCACACCCGAAGACACCTGGGCAAGAAAAATTCACTGCCACGCCCGAAGACACCTGGGCCTCCTCCCAAAGACACCTAGGAAACCGCCTGCCGCACACACCTGGCCAACCACCACACTACCCCGCCCAAAGGTTCTTGGGATAATAATGGACCTTAGGCCATCACAACCTACCCAAAGATACATGGTCTATCCGGGAAAGGGAGCAGAAATATAATCTAATAACTAGCCACTAAGAATGGTGTTGGAAAAAACACCCTCCCCCATAAAATGTGGGTGTTTGGCACTATGTGCTCAACTTGGGTGGGGCGCGAATAAGAAACACAAAGCTACACGTATATATATAGGTAACCAGAACTCACCCCAAACTAGGTTTTTATTCAGACAGCCTACAGATCACAACAGCCCTCAAGTCCGAGTCACAACTCTTTCCAACAAAACCCATTTGTCCCATTATTGTTTCCATGTACAGTAATAACGTTCAATTATTTTTATGCACTACTGGGAAACTAAACCATACGCATATCCAAAGAAAAGAAACCACCCAAATGTAAACTAAGCATCCACACACGGTTCTCTTATAAAGTCACAAAAACAATGGAAAATTGAGAACCCTCGAAGAACTTGAACCAGACAACCCTGAGACACTGCCCCGTGTCCCCTCCCCTAAAACGTTTTTTCATCAACAGAGGATCCCACCCCAATTCGTGATATAAACAGGGTAACCACCCGGTCTCAAAACTCAAAAAAACATAATCCATAACAACAGGGGATCCCATCCGCAATTTCACAACCATTGAGAGTATAAAAACAGGGGATCCCATCCCCTCCCACATCTCCAGCAACTGGCCCACCAGATATTTTCAGATTTAAAATATTTAACAGACACCATGATTTCAATTCTGTGTGTTCTAACCGGGAATTATCACAGAAGGTTTGATCCTGGTGCTTTCAATTTATTCAGCCGGGTATACGTGATTAACCAATTTACTTTTCACCGCAGGAGTTTATAATTACAAAACAAGACATTTAAAACATCAAGAAGGGTTCATTACTACACAGACAACGACCACCAACAACCTCGATTTTCCGAAATGCGTAAGCCAGTACAACTCAAAAAGATTATTTTAATATAACAACATCAATGATCACAACCCCCCCTTCAATCTTCATAGGATTCGTTCATTATCTTTAATTTGGTCTGGTTTATCCAATTCTACAGAATCAAAAACACGCCAACCCCTCATGATACACAAAAGAGAGAGGCAAAGGAGAAATTCCCTACTTGTTGATAGACGATTGATGGTTTGGTTGGGAACGGAATTTTATAGATAATGATGCGGCTCGCCCGATGCACCAAAAGCTGTTCGTGAAAAGCCGCGATCAAGGAAAGAAGAATCCATGCCTAACCCTTTAGTTTATAATGGAAGTGGACGGTTGAGATAAAACGCGAAACCACATGAGTAGGGGTCATGGGTTGACCACGCGGTAGGGCAATTACACACGATGATATTAAGGTGTTATTTAATATCCCCATCTGGGATGCTTCTCGGGATTTTAAGTAATTAATTACGGGATTTATGTGGTTTTAAATGGAGTAAAAGAATTAATTTACGTCAAAACTTACATTGTGGGAGAGGAAAAGTCAGGTACTCGGTGAGGGGAAAATGTGGCACCGTCATGGAGTCACCCACATGGTGCCACCGTCATGGTTCCACCATCATGGTGGCACCGTCACGGTGGAACCCTCACGGTGCCACCGTCACGGTGCACCGTCACGGTGTGACCCTCACGGTGCCACCTTCACGGTCTCACCCTCACGGTGCCACCGTCATGGTGTCACCGTCACGGTCTCACCCTCACGGTGCCACCGCCACGGTTCCACCGTGGCCGGTGTCACCCTCATGGCGCCACTATTTTGGTGGAGCCTCACTTTTGGCAAAGTAATGGGCCAGGAGGGTCCGGGCCATTACACATAGTTATTTTTATTTAAAACAAATTACATCTGTTAATGATTTGGTAGTATTCCAAACAAATGAAAATGGATTTATCAAAAATATTAATGAAGATGGGATCGATATAGGTCATTAAATAAACCCAATAAAATATAATTGTTTTGATGATATTTTTGTTTTTATTTCATCATATTATATGATTTTTTTTATCATGAAGAAGAAATAAGATAAAAATGACAACTTATGAACTATAACACTTCTTTATAAAACCTCTTTATGTTTATATAAAACACCCTATGTGGTTTGCTTGATTCCCATAAGAAAGAACCTGTGACATGCTCTGGGAATTTATAATGGTATTTGGGTAGGTATTGGTAGAAATTAATGAAACTTGATATGTGAAGAGTATAATAGAATTTGATTCCTTTTATATGTGAGGGGAGGTGCACTATTGGAAATATATAATATATTATAATATACTATGATTAAAACATATTTATAATCCTTCCTAAAATAAATTTATTACAATATGAAAAGTATATGGTCTTAATATAATCATATAAAAAAATTTAGCTTCATATATCATTTTAAACATCATTCAGATTAGCCCTTCCACTATAAAATTTTATGTTTAACTGTGGTATAATATTTTTTTAATATAAAAGGGTTATAAATTTTTGAAATATTTAAAAATTTGGATAATAAATGTATAATGGATTAAATTAATGAAAATTTCATATCCTTATTTTCCTCTTTCAATATTTATATGATTTTTTAATAATTAAATTAAATATATTTAAAATAGAATACATCGAATTCCATTTTATGAACTATTAAAATATGTTGACAAGAAAATTAACATGAAAACAAACTGGTTAGAATATATTAATTTTAAACATCATTAATACATTATTACCAACTATAAATTTTCTTTGTACATTATGGGGTCTGAAATTGTTTTCTTATTGATATGTTTTTTAGGTCAATGACTTTAATTTTATACTATTTGAACATGCACTATGTTTCCACTTTATAATCATTTAATGTAATAATTTAATAAATTGAAATTAAAAATAAGTTATAAAATTAAAAATAATTACATTTTTTTTCTAATTAACCATTTATAATCATGGAAAACATATTTTATCCATTTCTGAATGTAGAATATAATTTTAAAAGCACTAGAGTGGCATTTTTTATTTTCCATACTTAAAATAATATAGATGTTATTTTTAAATAAAAATGTAAATAAATTGGTATAACATATAATATTTGATAACTATGTTAGAAGAAAATTCATTAAATTCAATTATCAGGGTCATTTTTAATCTTTATCATTTTATTTTTTACATTAATCGCCTCATTTACCCTTAGTATTGTGAGAAATATTTAATACAATTATTATTCAAAATGACCAAATATGAAAGGATCTTATTTAAAAATAATTTCATCTATAGTTCATGTGATTTTATATAATAACAAATACACTCATACATTGTATTTATGTGGGTAACTGACTACAAATACAATCATGCACGGTCTGTGGTTATAGGTAACCACAAAAAATCTCACATATGAATTCATCATCATATCATATATAAACTCCCATCAATTTTTCTACTTATATATATTATATCCCCACATATTACATAATTATAATAAATAGATTTTTCTGTTGAGTTAACATGAAAAATATTATCCTTATAAAATAATTTGATAACATGTGGGAAATAAAATGGTATCATGGATACAATCATTGAACATATTATAATCCATCTAGAGGAAGAAGTAGGATGCTATCATAATAAAATATATCATTTTTAGCATAATTATTGTAAAATGGTATTGAAATTTATTAAAAACAAATTTTTTATAAGTATATGATATTTCATATTAGAAAATAATAATAAATACCCAACATTATACATACATGAAAACCCAATAAAATTTATTAGTTCATAATGGAATACTCTGACTGTGATATGTAATTTTAACAATTTCATTTTTAACCTTTTTTTTCATATTATAATTGTGATAAATAAATACACATTCAAAAATATTATTTCAGAAACATGAAGACAATGAATAATTCATTTAAAAAAAAAACAACCTTTAAAATTAAATATATTATCAAAAATAATTTTTTTATATAAATCTTCTATTTTTTGAAAGGATAACAATTTAAAATTTAAAATTTAGAAAAATTAAGAATGAAAATAATTTTTTAATCAATTTTATCATATAGATATGGAGTTTTATAAAGATGTATGATCATAATAAAGAAATAAAGTTTTTATATGAAAAATGCTAGGAAGTGATTCTTTTGACAAAATGATGCATTTGTAAAAAAATTAAAATAATCCATTGACCTATTTAAAAATAAATTTAAAAATTAAAGAATAAAGTAAAATTAATGAAACATTCATGGGTACATTTATTAAATCCTCCAATGAATATGGACATAAAAAATAAAAATTAATATTTGGATATATTGGTGTGGTAGGTTTCTGTCAAAAAATTTCATATATGTTACATTATTTAATACGGAAAAAAATATTGAGAAATATAATTTAAGAACACAATTATAACCAGAGAATATGAAAATTCTATTTTATTAAAATGGAGACTAACATATTTTTTTAACATATGTAAATTCATTGATTAAAATATATATTTTAAAATGATATTGAAATAAAAAAACCTTACAAATTTCATCATAGACAAATCTAAATCCCACGATTGGTAGAATATATGTTGGATTATTGAATAAATTGAATATCTTGATATGTGTTTTAAAATATACTTCCATGGGTAACATATACACCAGAAATTTATGTTACATAAAAAGATCACATATGTGACAAATAACAAAATGTTGTAAATAAACCCTTACGACTCTCACAAAATTTTATCCAAAAAAACATATAATAGAAAACATTAAATGAACCATTAAATAAAATAAATAATTATATAATAATTATATAATATTAGAACATTGTATCATATACACTATATGATAAGGAGGTTCATAATATATAGCATATCTCAAATATGGAAATTTAAAACCAAACTCTTACCATAATTATTTCATTGTCTGGAAGAACATTATCTCCCTATATAAAAAAATATTAATAATTAGTTTTAGAACATTAATATTATATATATACCTTTTTATTATTATTATTATTAATTTATGATACATTTATTAGTTACTCATCACTTATATTTAGAATAAAATATTATAATTTTCGTTATTTTGCACATATTTATTAAAGAAAAAATAAAAAATAATTCCTTGAAAGAAATTCATCAATAAAAAATTGAATCGGTTATTAAATTTTTATTATTATATTTTTTATAAATCCTTGAGTTCATATAATTAGAACGTTTGGCATAGTTTGAGAGAACAATATTCAAGATGGTCTTGTTTGGGGAAATATTACGCTAATAATGTATTACTTCATTATCACGGTTAATTAATTTTTCATAAATTAGATAAAATATTAATTATATATATGAATGCATTATATTATATAAAATTTTAAAATATTTTTATAACCATTTTTTATTATGTTGATGAAAAATGATGTACATTCTTCTATGGAGGTGGTAGTCTATAAGAAAACAAGAATGGTGTTCTCATTTTATATTGAATGGGAAAGATGTATAAAATATTTTATCAAATTATAATATTAATTTTTTTTAAGGAACATATTTATTTATTAAATAGCCTCTATGAACCATCCATGTATGGTTGTTATGAATAATTAACATTTTATCTTAGTGGTAGTAGTCTACATGTACATACAATTAATGTTTTCATTTTTCTAATGGATGAGTGGGAATTAAGTAATGGTTTTTCCACTAATATAAAAACAATTATTGGTTATAATTATTTCATTATATTCACGTGTTTAAAATATGAAATAGTGGATGGTGGATGAGAACGATATTGAAAAGAATACTAGTGATTTGATAATAATCATGGTGAGAGTTTGACTCTTCTCTTGAAATATCCTTTAGGGATCTAAAACTAAAGATAATCTATTCTAAAAAGATTCATATGAATGTGAAATAGTATTTTTGTTGAAATATAATTGGTTGGGGTTCATGATTAATTATATTGTATATATTGTGTTGATTTTGGTTATTGTGAGATCCTTTTATAAGTGAGGGAAGGGAAATTTTCACAAATTCTCATTTTGTAATTTGTATGTAATGTTCAATTACATGGTATGTGGATCCAAGAGTGATAAATAATTGACTGATGGGGATTTTCTCTTTTAAACCAATCATCCTCTAATTTTTTAGATATGTTTGAGGAACTATGGGTCATTTCTTCTTAGTTATAACTATTATAAATATTTTCCTTTTATCACAGATACTATTTTTTAAACCATGGTCCCTTTTTATTATAACTAAAAATTAAATTAAAATTACTATAAAATATTGGTATACTTATTTAAAACATAAAATAAATAAATTAATGATAAATTTCAATTAGTGATATAAATTATTTCGAAAATAATCATTGTTTAACACATATTTATTACGAACATGATTTAT
The DNA here is from genome assembly GCA_963277665.1 of Viscum album. Taxonomy (NCBI): domain Eukaryota; kingdom Viridiplantae; phylum Streptophyta; class Magnoliopsida; order Santalales; family Viscaceae; genus Viscum; species Viscum album. Next base: position 578,224,576 of record OY728164.1, read on the forward strand.
GAAAGTGATATTTATATAATAAAATGATGATAAAACCCAATAAATATATAAAAAAATATGATTTTTTGCATCATGGTTGTACATTCATCGATTTTATGAGATAATATAGGATTAATATTTGGTGTAATTTAATATAAATTATATAACTCCATTACCTCAACACTTACACCTAACATTCCCTCAACTAGACTTATCAGGTAGCAAACCCAATAATCAGATCATACTTATATATAGTGCAATAATATATATTTATATTCAGTATAAAATATTATAACACACATTCTTAGAACTACCACATAGCTACCTAAGTATTCATCTTTATTTATGAAAATTGAAGTTATAAAACAACTCAATATAACATTGATTAAATTCAAGAAACATATCTCCAAACACATTTTAATGAATAGTCTCAATTAAAAATCAATATCTATTATTGAGAATATCACATTTTTAAATTTCAATAGGAACTAGAAATGGTTTATACAATATATGGTGTAAAATCACAACAAAGTTACTTTACAATAGGCCAAAAATTTTTTTTGATGAAAAATGTACTAAAATTGGGATATTTACCCTTTATAATACAAACTATTTTTTATGAAAAAATAATATTTTATTATTTATTAATTAAAAAATCATATATTATCCAAAACTATGTTTGTAAAAATATTTCAATGGATAATTATAAAATAATGTTTTCAGATACCATTCCATTTAATATATAAATCATTAAATTTTTCAAAAAATGACTTCATAAATATTGTAAAGAAGTAACCTAAATGATTAATATAATTGAAAACATAAATTTAAAACCTATAACTATTGTTTACTTTGAATTAAATAAATAATATAGAACCACATAAATTTTAATATTTTAGTGAGATACAATTATGTATTACTATTGTAATACTCTTCTTCAAAACATAATAAATCTTTATTAAAAAGTTATATGGATTAAAAAAATAATTTCACATAGTCTTTCTAAGACTAGTAAAGTGAAATTACACCCCGACGACTGATATGGTAGTGATATGACTCCCTATAGATTTTGGAAATCCTATATAAAACCCCAATGGTAATATATGGTGAAATAACTCTTCAATTTTAGTGATTAAATATCACATATGGATCTTCGTAGTTTGTATATAAATCAAATGTGTAATTTTTTATGAATAGAATATTTAGTGATTATATTAAAAAAAGGTGAAAAAAAGAGTAAAAGGAAAAAAAATCACTCAGAAATCCGTAGTTCTATGGAAGAAGAAACAATAAGAAGGGAAAAACATCCCCACCCATTTTGACATGTCAACTATCTAAAAGTATAGAAAAAGGGGTTATCACCTTTATTATGAAACTATTAATAAAAATTTATTTAATTGTCAAATAAATTTAAAGATGATATAATAATAATAATAATAATAATAAATAGAACAATTTTATAATCAAAAAATATAATTTCAACATAAATTTATTGAAATTATAAATGGATAGAACATTATATATAATTAAAATAATGTTATCACAAAAGTACACAACACAAAACAGAATGAATATGATATATGATAATATATATTAAATTTTTTATTCACAATTTATTAATTAAATGACCATTCAAAAAAATTAAAATTTTATTTAAAAAAGCAGATAATTAATTATTAATGGACTCTAGAAGTCAAAAAAGAAAATTTAATGTATAGGGTGGTCTTTACATGAGTAGTTAGTATGGATAATCTTCAATCTTTGTTACAAATTATATATCACCTAATAAAATTTAAATACAAAAGTCACAATTATAGTGTGTTGTCTGAAAGATCATATGCCTAATTTGGTAACCTAACTAAAATATAAAAAATTATTTAATTATTCACTAAATATAAATTACTATTAAATATTCTTAAAATAATAAAATATAGTGCATTATAATTCTTACTCAGGACACTATAAAAGTTTTCACCACTATAAGATACACTTATAAATTTTTAATTTAAAATAAAACACTCCGTTTTCATTGAAATTAACAATGAGATATTTAAATTCACATGCTTTAAAAAATATTTAATCTCATTCTATTGAAAATTATAATTATATTCCGGTTAGGAACACCCTTCCAAAATATATTTTCCTATATCTCATAAATTCATTTTTCAATAATCTGTCATTCATCTTCTATTAACAAAGATGATAATAACTGTTATGGTTTATGAATCGGTCAATAAAAACCATGATTATTCTAGTTAAGTACTAGCATTATATCCCAATAAAACTCATTTTAAATGTTTTTAACTATTATATCCAAAATGGTAATATGTTAGAATCAGTGTGAGATAAAAAAATAAGAGAAAAATGTATGATATCCCATTAAAAATATTAAATTTCTTTTAAATGATGAAATGTTTTTACTCCAATAAAAAACTCATACTTGGACACAATAGAAACATCAATTGACCAAACCAAAATAATATATGGTGTCCATAAAATATTATGTTTCATATATATTTTCATAATCATAATTCTAAAAACATATGGAGTATAAAATGACATTCATATAAAAGGTTGTGTCTATTTGAGGTTTTATTATTATTTTAAACTCCCTTTGTGACATTTATAATGTCCAAGGGAATAGAAAGGAATTTTGAAGGTTTTTATCTATAAAATATAGTATTTATAAAATTCAATTGTTAGTAAAGTGGTCTCATAAAATTTAATTTAACCTGGAAAATCAATATGGCCTCATAACATCACACAAAGACTATATACATTCATCTGGTAAAATAAACTTTTAATTGTGTGTCCTAATATGAAAGTATAAAAAATTTGAAATCAATTTATTTAATGTAAAATATTATAAATTTCTTTTAAAAATGTTTTTAAATAAATTGAACATAAAAATCCACCAATCCAAGGTGAAATTTACCTTTTGGATATAATTTTAAATATGTTTTAATTAGTAAATCATGCGTTCCTTTATTGAACACCAAAACCTCATGTCTATTCATAAACTGAATACTCAATTTTTTTTAATTTTCATTAAAAACCATCAAATTTTAACCTAATATTTTAATGGAGGCATATTAAAAATGGTTTAAATATTAATTATCTTTTCTCAGTACATATTTAACACAAATAAACTGATATCGATGAAAAGACATTCAAATAATTCAAAATAATAATTTTTTCATTAAAATAAAATTCAATCATTCCCAAATTAATGGATTCATCACCTATGATAAATGACAATATTGAAATCATGAACTCTGATAATAAATATATTTATCACCAATAATTATTTTCAAATAAAAATTCATGTCAGAAACCAATATTCTAACATTATAAATAATCGTTGTTCCAAAGAATACCATGAAAAATTCATCAAAAAATTCACTCACACCCATGTGTGGTTTAGAACATTAAATAAGTTATCGATAAAGAAATTTCTATTGTAATAAATTAAAATGAAATAAATTTTTAAAAATCAAATTGAAATTTATCATTAGTATTTTAGATTAACCAAAGAGACAAGAAACACAAAATAATACTTATTTATAAGAAATAAAAAAACATTCAAACACTACCCAAATAGAAAATAACTTGAATTATTCATAAGTTCATTTAAAAAATAAGGAATTATCCATTAATGATTTTATTTTAACAATAATTCACCCTAATAACAATGCATAGCAACAAAGACCCACTATAAAATCTATATTAGAAAAATGGTTTACATCACTTATAAAATCATAATATAATTTAATTTAAACATTAAATAACTTTTAGGGGTACTTCTAAATAATTATTTTACTTGTTGAAAACCATATTTTAATAAACCTGAAAAGTCGTTACACTAAAAAGAATATCCTTTTTGAAAATATATCACCACAATAACATTACATTTAATCATACTTATAGAAAACATAATCATAACCTTATCAAAATTGAAATCAATTTCTAGAAAAAAATCATAATTAAACCATTAGTTAATTTTAGATATACTATTTTTTTAATTATAATAAATTAATAAAAAATTAAAAAATAATTCTATATGAATGTTATGAATTTAGATATATATTTCAAAAAAACTAACCCCACAACTATAATTCATTATATTTTTTAGAAAAAAATTATTTCCATGATATATACCTATACTTTCAAAACATATACAATATGAAAACCCATAATCAAAAATAATTACATCCCACTTAAATCAGACACCTCTCAATTATTATAAAAAAATACACCATAATATAATTTTCTAAAACCACTAAAAATAAAAGATTCATTTGGATAAAAAACAATTCGATATGTAATCAGTCCCATTAGAAATAAAATTTTCAGGAAGAAATATTCGATATATTTTTTATCAATAATAAATTAAATAGTTCCATACTATTAGGAATAATTTAAAATGACATGAAAATATATAAAAACATAGAAATAAGATAGTTTATGTTATTTAAATGAAAACAAATTTAAATAAATAAAACTGAATTTTATAAGGAATCAACCAATCATATCTAATTATGTCAACATATTTAAAATCAATTATTAATTATTTATATATCATATTTATTGGGATTTAAATTAATGTAATATGGTTTTTTAATATAGAATCAATTTTTTACATAATTACCATAACATAAGCCTTTAAACTCATAAAACATCACTCAATCCCATGAACAGATGGATTGGTGTCTTTGAGGACTAATTACATGGGAATCTATTTTTACAAAATATGTGAATCATTTATCTAAAATGAAACCAAAATATGACCCTTATATACTTATCATAGGTATAGATAACTTTATACCGTAGGGTATGTAAACATAAGAAAGGGGTGAGCATTGATGCTCAGTAAGGGTAAATATAAACAATAAAAATCCAAGATCATATGTGAACATTAGATGATCATACAGGTATAACATATATAAATAATGAAATCATACCCAATGAACATATATCAAATTTAATGATTTATGTAATTAGTCATTCAATACCATAACTCATGGATCAAAATAGTGTGGAAACATTAATATATAAACATGATTCTTGAGATAATAACATAGACTTGAGTATGAGAAAAATATTTTTAAATCTTTCAACTACGGAATAAAAATAAGTGATAAAATAATATTTATCGGCTACTCACCCAGACATTAATCATATCCTATTCATAGAATATTCACTTATTTACCTCATCGGACTTCATATAATCCTCCCATGTACCCGTAGGCTTGTCAAAAATTCTCTTATTTACCCGATTTTATTAGGATAAATCATCATATGTATAATTTTGACTGGGATAAATCCTTTCATGTAACCATGTACATGGGAAATAACTTATTTGTACTCATTATTATTTGATAAATCATATTTTTAACCTTTTGGATGGGATAAATCATTTTTTATATATTCATTATCATTGTGTAATAACCCACGATTTTAAAAGTGGATCATCATGTCAAATACCATGTATGAAACATAACCTGAACCATAAAAGATAATATAAGACCCCCAAGAATTAAAGAAACATTTTATTAAATCAAATCACTTCAATAGCTTGTTATTCATATATTATTGAGTATAAATGAAACCTGATAAACTATTAAAATATTATTTTTTATACCTGACAATTAAAATCTATTAATTAACTTTGTGGGAATGAATATGAATAATTGTATTATGAATATTATATGGTTTAAAATTTTATAAAATAAATTCAAGATCTAATTTTTTATTATAAATAAAATAAGAATAATTAAAAGTATAATTAAATGTTTTTTTAAAAAACTATATTTTTTAAAAGGTTGTTTAGTCACGCTATATGCACATAATTGAAAATTAATATTTGTTTCAAATTTTTGATAATTGAATTTAAAAATAAACTTCATTTTTGAAATATATATATCAAAATTATCATCTAGTAGGTTATTATGATATTTTTGGAAAAATATTTTTTTTATGAATAATAATTATTAAAAAGAATTATGAAAAATTATTTATCCTTTAAGTTTATTACAAAGATAATTAATATTTTAAATTTTTTATAAACTTATATTTTTCAATTATATTATAATTTATCAATTTTAGATCATTAGAATAAATTTCATATTTAAATTTGAAATTAAAAAAATAAAAAATTATGATATTTTTCTCTTTACAATACCACTTTTTCATTGCTTCTATGTCTTCTACCATATTGAATTTTGAAAATAGAGAAATTTAATTACCTCTATTAAAGAAAAAATGGGTTTACCATGTTTGATAAATTATGAAGATAATGTTAAAAATGAAAAAATGCTTCCCCGAATACAGTTTCCATGAAATGTTTAGACTTTTTCACCAATAGGGTTCTATAATGACCCATTATAGTGTCTTTTTAGGTTATAAAAACTTGAGTATTAAATTATTTTTTAAAACATTACACGTGTCTCCTTTCTCCAACTTATAAATGGCCACCCACCATATTACCCAATTGAACTATCCAAAACCTTATGGTTAATAAAATTGATACCAAAATAAATAAATAAATTCTCTACACACAACTTATAGTGCATGTTGTTCTTAGAAATGAAAACTATGAAGTATTTAGGAATAAATATAAATTAGATATTTAAAGAAGATGTATGATTTTTAAAATTATTTATTTTTCTTATTACTTATTCCACCTATATAAAACCTTCATAAACTCTTATAATATACATTAACAAATATATATTAAATATTAGTATATAATTGTGATAATTAAACGACACAAATCTATCCCTACTTTCATAAAATGGGAAACAAAATTATTGTTCATCTGTGTAGTGGACCACAGCATCACAAACCAATATAATATTTTTCTATCACCACATTTCTAGGATGGATATAACAATTTATTTAATATTTTTATAATTTATATTTTTAATATAATTATATTTATTTAATTTTTATATCACGTGTACATTCATACTTTCTATTCCATGGGTGTTATGATAATGGCTCTCATAAGTAAATTGGATTTTCACCTCATTAAGTAATATGATTCATTTTTATATAACACATTACAAGAAAGGTATTATGTTTACTATTAATTAATATATGTTATGTTTATGATATAAAAATAATTTTAGAAATATATTATAACACCTAACATCTTTCTATTCAGTCCTTTCTAAAACATCATCTTCGCTCATACAAACGTGTGGAATATCACCTCCACATAGCGATCTGAAATGTTTTCCATTTTATTATAACATAAAAGGTAACAATGATGAATTAGATTTATATACATGATATATATGAAATAATTATTATAATTAAATTATTAATTAATATATATTTTCATTTTGTTTCATATGCCATGAATAATGATTACTGTATTCATGAGTACATACGACCTACCATCTCCATAAATTATGTAATCCATTTTCTTTCTCTATAGTTATTGTATTACTATAAATACATATATAATTAATGTATCAGATATTTATCTCTTGGATGACATTCTATAGATTATATAACCATTATAAAATAATAATGCTAAAATTTACTGAACAAAAACATACATGAAGAACGAAGCCATCTTCACCTGAAATAGTGATTTTGGTGATGAATTATTAATGAACTACTGATAAAAGAATCTAATTAAATCATATATAGTATGTGATATATGATTAAAGTTCATTAATATATTAATAATAAATCATTTTTTATATATGAGGTTAAGAAACATATGATGTATTTGAAACCTATGGTAACATTTTTTCATCTCCATTTTATTTTTGTGAGTCATACGTTGTATTTACTACTCATCCCTTTTGGTAGTGTATATATCACAGTATTTATTTTTTATAGAACGAATCTATTAGTATTAATTTTATTTAATTTTTTATCTGATTATTATTTAATTTTTGGGGTTTATGATTCAGAAGTTACCAATGATGAAGGAGTTTATTTTACATTCTCCCAATTATTAGGGATTGTTCTTTTAAGTATCACTTGGGGGAATAATTTTATATTTCTATGAAAAAACTCCCTTAAAATACTTTTTTTTTCAATAACTATAGTGACTCAAACCATATTATCATGCAGTTGGTTTCTTTATGATTAAACAAGAATAAGGTACATATCATCACATCTTTAATGACTAATCTGTTTAGTATTCTTATAAAATTCTATAAAAATGTGTTTCATTCATCTCATTTGAATATAGAAATTATAAAAAAATATCTATTATAAAATAATTCCCACTATAATATACCTTAATATCAATCATTGTATAGTTAATCGATTCATGATAATGGAATCAAAATAAGGATGAGCTCAAATTCCCAGTAAGGGTTATGTATACTGTAATCTACCATGATTCAATAAGCATAATCAATATTTAAAGGTAAATAACTGAACACAAATTAAATTTAAATAACCTAAATAGATTAATATATATTGAATAATAAAAATGTATGGGTGGATAGTTGGATACTCAAGTCATTTAAAAAAATTGAATGCTTGAATAGATAAGGCATAATCATTATATAATTTTAAATAACTTAAAACACATATAATTTAATCAATAGATGATAATGAAATGAATCCAGAGATAATATCATTGTGAAAATATTTATGTTGATAATAATTTAATTCTTAATAATTGAAATTATTAAGTATTAGATGTTTGATTTCATAGGAACATGATACATTTAACATCAAGACTATTCCAAATATGGATTAAAACATAATATTATCAATATCTTTCACATTAGAGTTCAAAACATATCAGTGGAAATGCATAGGGTTTGGAAAACAATTTTTATCTCAATAGACTATAGATAAATTGATTTTCTCGAATTAACTAGTCCCCATCCTTTTTAATACATATCCAAATATTTTATTATATAGCTAATAATTAATATAATTCATAAATAATATGAGTTATCATTAAATATAAGTATTGAGTAATAAATAATAATTTATCAATATCTATAAATAAAATAAAATAATATTAAATTTAAAACAACATATGTATAAATGAGGTATAGTTTATGATATATGTAAATCCATGATAAATAATATTGATATTTATGGGAAAATTAATATCCAATGATCATAGTGACATTTATTATTCATATTGAACATAATGATTACAAAAAGAAACAAGGAACTGAATTTTAATACACTCCATTTTTAAAATAATCATAAATATTCCTCAGGAATAATAATTATGGTATCAAAATATAAACATTAGAGTAATAATAATATTTTGTTCATTGAAGAATATAAATACCATAAAATTATGTTTAAAAAATATTTGGTAAAATATACATTTCATTTTTTTATAACATTTTCAAAAATAATTTTCATTGAAAATAAGATTTAAAAACATTTACTTTAAATTGATCCTTATAATCATGAAAAAAATTATTAAAAAAAATGAAATTCAGGAATTTGGGTAATTCTATACATTCCGTAAAAGAAAAACCCTTTTGCATTGTAAAATTGATAGGAAAGTGGATTGTTCCTCTGTCTCTCTCTCCAAATTAACAATTTTTTGTTATTTTCATTTTTGATGAAAAGTTGTGAAACCTCACAAAACAAAACAAAATTCATAAAACACAATAAGATATCATATATCAATTAAAATATATTTTTAATTATACTAAAAGCATTATCTCAAAAAAATTTCCAATAAAGTGATTTTACCTATTTATCCAGATCTTCCGTGATAATGTCTTCCATAAATCAAGCCATATTGTCCCACATTTGAGTGAAATCCTTCACATTTATCATTATATATTTGAATTTACATTACAAATTAATGTCATGATTGTTGAACCACCTATATTTCTAATTATTGGATTCAACTATTCAAAATCTATGAACTATATTTTCAGTAACCTATCGGGAGAAATTAATCAAAAAGACATCCTATTAAATTTCTCATTTAGAGTGTATGATTTGTTCACATCTATTTCAATTTCATTCTACCTTCTTAAATACCTCTAGCTATAGATTAAGGAACTCACTATTATAATAGTTCACCAACATTGTGAAATCCAAATACAAATTGTTTTGAAAGTGATAAAATATTCCATTGAAATAATTCTAAAATTGTGAAAAATTAGTGATCATGGATTGGAAAAATATTTTTGAAATGGTTAAAAATATTTTTGTATTTTTTAGAAAAAAACTATTTTGGAAGAAAATAGATTTTTGACTGATGATAGAAATGAATTAAAATTCTTATAACATAATTTGAATTAATTTAACATCCAAATATTAGAAAATGGTACTATTAGTCATAAAATGATGTAAAATACAGACTTGAATAAAATGAAATATCTTTATTGTGAATTTTACAAAAAAATTCAGTCTATTTAAACTCAATAAGATTACAGTGATATTGTGATGTGGACCCTTGAAAAAATAATATTGTTGTTGTGAAAATCCACCCATGAATTAAATTAAGTGCATCAAATATAAATAAAAATAAAATATCGATAAATAAAAAATAAGATAATCAAAAAATAATTATACATGAGATCTTAGAATATTTACGACAACTATGAAGTAATATAACCCAAAGAAAATAAATTGGGTTATGAAATATTTTACCACACAGTAACTCTTACGTGAAATCCCCTAAGATGTAATTATTAAAATTGAAACTCAATATACCATTAGTTATTAATGATTCATGATATTAATATTCATTGGGGTAGTTTATAAACCCTAGATGGCATATTGGTGCATAAAATTACAATATGCCTCAATGAAATGAAATTTGGGAAGAATACCTTACCTATTACTTATTTTTATGTGAACGTGCTTTAAAATCCTATATAGTAGTTTTAAAAAAGTTAATAACTTATAAAAGAACCAGATTAGTGTTAATAATTTCATATCTGATCCTTTAGTGACATCTTAATACGCGTTCATTAATAATGTTTCTTTGTATTAATTATTTATTGTGACAATTTCCTTATTTTATCATAGTTATTTCAACTAGAATGATCTGATCCTTGGTAATAGTATATAATTATATCATCCATAGTATAAAAACCCATTGTTTAAATACATTTACATTAAATAAGTTTTACTGAATTCTTAAAACAATATACAAATAGACTCTTAAAGAATGTATTATTGTAGTTTATTTGGAAATTTGTAAATATGAACACTAGTGCATAAGGGGGATAAATTCTCTCCCACTAGGTTATTCTGAAATAACACCCATCTGAGACACATCAAACATAATAAACATCTTACTAAACTGGGTAAGTATACATAAAAATGGGTGATCACAGATACTCTGTAAGGGAAAAAAGGGAGACATGTAAGCATAAACATTGGCATAATTTATTATAACATGATCATAAAAATAGAATATCTTACCCTATATATCAATAATTATTAATAAGAATCATGTCATAAATATTGGATGTTCATAAGACATGAATCATAATTAAATAAAGGATTTAATCCATAAAATCATAACATAAGAATAAAATATAGAATTATGGAAAACACATAAGCATATAATATGATTTACATAGTAACCAAGGAGTCACTCTGAAGGTCATCTTAGTAGAAAAATTCTATTACGGAATAGAGTTCATATCCCCTTACATCCCTATATTGATGAACATAGTTTACTCCTCGTTTTATCCCTATAATATAGAACCAATATCACACCTCCTTCCATCAATGGCAATCTCATGAGAAATAAATCATTACCCAATGTATTGGAAAAAGATATAGGTCTCACACAATTCATAATGAAATCATACATACATGTTCCAAAAAATTATAAATAATCAAATCATAAACCATGAAATGGAATGGGTGTTATAAATATGTAATCATATCATAACATGTGAAAAAATATAGATGTTGTATAATCATTTTATCACAATATAAACTTGTAAAAATAAGAAGTTTTTAGAAGTATATAACCCGTGAAATATAAAAGAGTATCATATACATAATTCCATGAAAACATAAACCATTATAAGAAAAAATATAAATTGAATCATTTAATCATTTCCCCAAAAATGCATGAGTAACACTAAAAGATATCATCTAAAATGGGAAATAATTTTGAAATAACTTATAAAATCATTTCTTGGAGAAAATATCCGCCTTCTTGGAATAATTTATTTTAAAACATAAAAACCCTAAAAAAATTCTTTTTTAAGTAGACTTTTATATTTATAATATAATATTGAACTCATTTTTAAATACGTTTTCAATGAAATTTATAATGAATCTTGAAAACCATTTTTAAATCATTTTTCTTTGAAAATATATAAATATACATTAAAAACTTTTGAAAACCACTTTCCTATAAAAATACATTGAAAACGTATAAATAATTATAGAAAAAATTTGAAAACCATTTATTCTAAAATCTATTTTAAAAAAATTTCTTAAAAATTAACCATTTAAACATGTAATGGAAGCTTCAATAGAAGTATTTTTGGTAAATCCATACATTTTGAACATTCCTTTTTCACCATAAAAAGATTATAAATGTATCTCGACCATAAAATGAAAAAAATATTCATTTTTTAAAAACAATTTCCATTTAAAAGAGAAAAATTGGTCAAAATATCTTTGAAATATCATAGGATAAGGATATAAATTTAATGAAACCCTTTTTATAAAACATAGTTTTGAAGGATCTTATATTTATGACCGATGAGGGAAGTAAATTCATATTTATTTTAAAAAAAATTAATAATTATATTAAGTAAAAAAGAGTTGAAAAATTGTACAAATACATGAATATATCCTGAGTAAACAGAGGATAATGGAACTCATTAGCTTTCTCGAGAGATGGTTCACAAGATTTCATCAAATGATGCATAATCCTTAATAATCTCAAAAAGTGATAAGATTTATTAAATAAACTCTTACAAATTTTTAACATCGTATCACACTCTCCACATAAGAAATTGAAATTATATTAATCAGTAAATATCATAAATATAATTAAATTCATGATATAACATATAAAAATGAAATATATACACCTTTAAAATGAATTTAGGTGTATAAAAAAACATGATCCTCAAAAATTCACATTGTAACAAAACTTTCTTATCGATTTGGTATCTTAATATAAATAAAAACCAGGAAATACATCTTCATAAATTGGATATGTAAATTCTCACATATTTAAATATATGATATGTATGATACATTAATGGGAAGTACATACACCACACAATAGAAGTGACTGGAAAATAAGGCATGAATCTCAAGGAAATAAATTGTGAGATTAAATGCCATTACATTATATTTTAACGCTCATCGTAATCATTCAGAACTCCATTATATAAATTTAAATTTATTATAAATGTATCAAAAAATCACTTTCTTAATTTTGAACCCATGCATGGATTTATTATGGCTTTATATTACATGCTAGTTAACAATTCCATGTTATGGTTTCACTTCAGGTTATATCTGCTTTGTTTTTCACATGTGTCTTAAATTATAATATCTTTATTCATTATATTTATATTATTTTTTCCAGAATTTAATACATGATATAAATATAATTTATATTTGGTATATTTTTATTATAATAATTCTTTAGAATATTTATGTATCACATATAATACACTATTCCAAGAGACATTAATCCATACATACACATGAACATTTTCTTCATTAAATTTTCCTGTTGAAAGAAATAAAATGAAAGATATATATATATATTATCATTATTAAATTAGATTCATATTATCATATAAATCATATATATTAATAAATAAAAACATTAATACATTCCATGTAGTGTATGAATGAATCACATTGCATTGAGGGTGCGGTAGTCCACACCTCAGACAAAATTATCATATTATCAAAAACTGCAATGTATAAAGGTATATTTGGAAATTGAATTAAAAACGATTAAATAAATAATAAATAATAAATATAACATATATAAACCTAGTTTCCATCATAATATCCTCTATGGGATGTGGAAAATGAAAAATGAACAATCTTCATTTAGTGTGGTGGTAGTCCGACAAACCCGTAAGCAGTATGTTCATTACCCATTATATGGAAGTGTGTGAATGTGTAGTTTGAAACCATATCATAAAAAATCCAAGTATATTTAGGATACTAGGGTTTTCATACAATAATTTAATAATAATATTTTATAGAGTAGAGAATTAATGTAAACTAATTGAGTTTGGGGGAGGGTGTTACCTCTTAATGAGGTAACTCATTTTGGTTCACACCAAATGTCTTCCATAGAAAGACTTTTTTCCCAATAGAGAATTCAATGAGTAAGTCAAGTATATTTTGGATCTATTTTGGAAGATTTTTTTGATTTATAGTGTCTTGAGAGGTGTGATGATGTGTGAGGATAGGGGGTCATTTATAATGTAGGAGGAGTGATACTCTTGTGTTATTTAAGATAAGATAAATCCTACCCACATTTTCTATTGAAAGAGGATACCTTAATGGTCAAATTTAGATCCATGTTAGTATATAGTCTAAATATGTCCATCCTAATTATTTCATACAAGTCTATAGCTGGTTTTGGGACTTAATGTTTTGGGTGATTCCATTATTAAGCTTAATTTAATATTAATCATTGCAATTAATTTTAATTACATTCACTAATATTTTCCATTCAAACAATGTATAAATTATTAGAAATTATATATTATTCTTATAGAAAATATTTAACCTATTTTTAAAAATTCCAAACAAAGAAGGGGTGGAAATTAATTTAAATTTAATCCTGTATTCGGGTCGACACTACAGATTCATAAAGTTTAAATTATCAAATGTTTAGTTTGTTTTTATATTGAATTTCTAAGTGAAATGGGTTATTTTGAACTAATTTAGATTAATTTAAAAAATATTCAATAATTAATATTTTAAACCAATGTAAAATATTATTTAACATTATAAAGAAATAAGATAAAAATGGTGTTTTGAATTAAAATCCATTATATTTAACTATTAATTAAAAAAATGAAAGCTTAAGGGAAAATACCAAAATTTTATCATAAAATAATATTTATGTTTCTATTATAATGATTTCTTTTATTTTGAGATGTAAAATAAATAATAGTAATAAAAATTAAATTTATAATGGATTGTTCATTAAAAGTTTGTAAACCCACCTTTATTTAATTATCAGGTTTTGAGCCTAAAATTGAGGTTTTTCATAATTTATGTCAATAAAATATATTAGATGAATATATAGATATTTTATTGAATATATAGTAAATATAATAAAATAATATCACTTACTATTTTTAACAAATTTAGTATTTTTAGACAGAACACATTTGGGAGCATAAAATTATATCCATTATAAAAAACATCATTAACAAATTTTAATTAATTTAGTTTCTTTCAAATGTATCTTATATTTTCATTTGGTATGAATTAATATGATATCTTTTAAAACTTTATAATTTTTTTATGTTTTCTAATACTATTTATAACTTATAATTTACCATCTTGGTTATATATTTTACTATTAACTAATCATATTTTGATAATATGTTATTATACGGTAATCCTCAGTCATGTATGTTATGGAAGTCGTTGAGGAATATCATTGTTGTGTGTAACGCATGTTAACCACACTATACCATGTATTTCAAGATAAAATTTATGTTGTTTTTATTTTACATAAGACAAAAATAGATCATAATTATGAAATAAACTATTTTAGGGTTTTGTGGAATGAAAATTATTATAAATATTAAATTAAATTGAAAAAATTAATTCCAAAAATCTCATTTTATTAAACCAAATATATTAAACATGAAATTTTTATCATATTTTTACATCAATTTTAATATAATAAAAAATCATGGAATATGGTTCTGAAAAATTAATTATGTTATGATAATAGAGATGGTAAGACATTTGTACGCTTGGGTAATGTTAAAAAGTTCCATTAAACATTATGAAAAGTAGGTAACTAACATATAATCTCTCTAAATTGATCATAATAACTTATATACCATATTATATACATATATATCATCTATCTGGTGTGGTGATGAAAATAGAGTCATATAGCTTTCTAATGGAGGAAGTTTACATGTACTGAATTAACGTTATCATATTTCATTAAGTTAAAAAGTAAGAATAAAAAATGATATATTTAATTTAAACAATGATAAATATTTCCAAAAATATTATTATTGTATAATTTATATCAATTATAAATATTTGCATTTTTCTAATCAATTTCCATGTGATGTATTACTGAAAGATGTATCACATCGCTTGGCCAGGATGTTGTTTGTCGTACATAAGATAAACATTATCATATCACCTATAGAAATGAAGGTAATAACAAATATTTTACATAATGACTATATATGTATAAATATGTTATTAATTCCATATATATGCATTATATTCTACATCATACCCAACCTGGATAGGTGGAAATTTACAAAATAACGAAATCAGTTTGCGAGATTATAGTTATTTAAACACACACAGAATGATTTTGTAACCAATTTTATGGATGTGAAGATGATATTAGGTAAACCCCATGACATAAAAACATATATTAATTTGTAAGATGATGATTTAATTAAATAATAATGGTTTAATAATAATAAAATGATGTTTATATGAATGTACTATATAAACGCTTATCGAAAAATGATACTTCTTCTTTTAGAATCCTCTTTTTGAAAAACTCCATATTTTTTTATTTTCTAAAGAAACTTTTAGGTTATGTGTGAACCTAACATAAAACAAATAGACACATCACATCCAAAAACTAAAACATCACCACCCGAATTTCATTCAAGAACTGCACCAACGATTTTTGAAATTAAAATTCTATTTCAAAAAGCTATCAAATTGAAACATGTGTCGTTGTGCCACCCGAGAAAGCAATCCAATGAACACCTCACCGCTATCATCACATCATTAGAACAGTCACATGGTACCCTCCTTTAGTTTTTACTATATACATCATATATTGGATTAATTCCCAAAAAGGAATCTATGAAGAGGGTATAGAAAATAATAATTAATTTTTTATAGTTTTTTCAAGCCAACTAGCTTGACTAGTGTGAATATGGTGGAGAGTGAGGTATCATATATTAAAAAGTAGTTTCATTCATGAAAATACCCCAAATTATTCACTATTTGGAGGTTCTCATTACCTTTTGTACTGATAAAATTTATCAATAATATAAGGAATGGTTTATTTCTTATAGAAACACCTCCGCTACACAAAAATAAAAAACATTATCATGCAATTCTTTGGTCTTTATGTTTACCCAATTTTCCCCTGTTGGTTTTTCTAACATGGTAAATTTTAAATTTTTATTTACCAAGATAATTTATACTTTATGCATACAATTAAAAATATTTCCATTAGATTATTTTTAGCAATATATTCTAAAGTTATATCCAATATATTAAATTAAAATAATATTTGTGCATGAAAATAATATTAATACAAACCCATGTAATGTGAAAGACCTTATTTTAACCTTCATCATAGTAATAAATTTAAATTTTTTCATAAATAATTATGGAAAAAACACATGACTTTATTTGAAATCATAAAATATTGTGATTCAAAATATTGAATCCATTTTTTCAAATTCAACTCACAAAGTAACAGATTGGAATTCTAAATTTATCCAATAAACGTGATTAGAAATAGGTTTTTTAAAGTGCTAATTTTTAAAACTAAATAATGTTTTTATATTTAAATTCATATTTAAAATGATTTAAGGAACCTATGTTTTATTAATTTATTTAAATTTTAACCAGTTTTTCTTCTAAAAAATTAAGATATTTGTTTACATTAAAAATAATTTAAATGAAAAGATACTTCCGAATGAAAATTTATTATTTTTTTAAATTCATAAAAAAGAAAATATTTTTATAAAAATACCATAAAATCAGTCTATGATATTTTTTTATTGATATTTCTAAATTTATATAAATTTTTTAAAAAAATATTCAAATTTGGAAACAAATAATTTTCAATTAAATGCATTAAGTATGATTGAACAATATTTTTAAAAAAATGATGTTTTTAATACAACATTTATTTCACTTTTAAATTATTTTCATTTTATTCATAATGAATATATAGATATTAAATATTTGGAAATAATATATTTTCTTATGTTTTTTAATATTATTATTACCCTTCATTCCAATGGATAGGTGGTAATTTTTATATTAAATAATATTGTAAATAAATTGTTGTTGTTTGATAAAACGCATCTTTATGTGTAATACAAGCTTCCAAAGAAAATAATTTTTGTGTGTATCTCAAGCTAAAAATATTTATTCATTAATCTCCAGATAAAATAATTTATTTATCACATATGATATTGAATAATATATTTTTCTTTCAGAATTTAGGGGTGTAATATTCTCCTTACGATAAATAAATTGTTTTTCATAATTTAATATAAATATCCATAGTATAATGTTTGATATTTTATGATATCATTTTATATAAATCAATATCATAGATGAGTTAATAAAAAATAAACATGATAAATTATAATAGAGAGTAAATGGTTCATATGGAATAGCACATATCTAGAGTTCTATAAATAAAAACATTGGGGGAATGATAAGATGCAGACATGAATGAAAACTATAAACAAATACATTGAGTGATTGAGGTCATTGATCACAATCATGTGAACACTCAATGAACTAACTGAAACACATAAATTTTTTATGATTTAAAATAACATGTGATTAATTTGAAATGAATGTAATAGGATTACATTTTGGTTTCAAATAATTTTACTAATTTTGATTAATTATTTTATTATCTATGAATATAAATAAATATACTTACATGATAAATTTTTATTTCATAAAAACAATTAAATCCATAGATTTGATTAGATAAATTTAAAATTTACACCATTCTCTATTAATTATATATCCAATAATTATTTAATAAGTTGAAATCACCAAAATATAATTTTAACAGATTGTATGACTCACAAAAGAGTTACAAGTCATTAAATTTGTATCTAACTATATTCAAAAACAAATAAGGTTATCAAAATTTATCTAATATATAAAATTAATCTTAGAACCCAAAAGGTAATAGGACTATTTTATCATTAGTATTTATTTATCCAATTTTCATACAAAATAAAATAACATAATAACCAAGACATTATGTAGGTCATTTGTAGGTAGAAAACCCTTGTAGTCATTCATTCATTTGTGGAGGGTACACTATTTTTTCAGTTAGGATAGTTTTTCACCTAGAATAAAATATTTCCTTTTTGTAAAATATATTAATATAATTACATAATTCTCCCAAAATAATAATATGGACATCCTTGAAATATAATTTTTATTTTAATACCCCATTAGTAAGGATTACTATACATGCAATTATGTTTTTCACAATGAATAAAAATATAATTTTACTATTATTAAAATTTAATTCATGATCATATTAACACTAAATAATACCTATAACATCAAACTTATGTTTATAAAATGTAATGTCTTTATATAAAAAAAATTCCACCAAAACATATACATTCGAAAAATTTATCCATAATGGCCTCAATCAAGCTAGAATCTAATAACATAAAACATAAAAAGTGTGGTTTAAGAGTTTGAACATATGATAAATCATAAAATCATTAAACTATAAAAGAATCGATAACACATATGTTAATGTGTAAAAATATGATTATAAAATGATCCAAATATGATTCATGATTTTTATAACCAAAATGCCAATGGTAAATAATAATTCTAAAATTTAATTTTTGGAATCAAAAGAGATAAATAATTATTATGTATTATTTCAACATATATTTTCTATGTTCCACAGTTTCCCCTTGGTAATTCACTGTAATTATATATTAAAATCCTTTATAATGGTTTGTAATGAAAATTGGAAATATCCTAATAATATCACTCAGTAGTATCAAACCAGGAGGTCCTTAAGGCCCGTTTTTGTGCAAAAGATTATGATCAGGTTAAGCCTAATGTTCACTTTTCAGGGGTCATACCCATAGGTATATCATTTAAAGAACCAAGTTCACATCTAATATTTATAGATACATTTATTTCCAGAAAACCAACATAATCTCTACCTTTAAAAACATTAGGTTTTTCTTCTATACTTATCTAAAAATTCCATCATATTACTATTCCACCTAATTAATGTTTTCATAAATTTATTTCCAAAGTTTTCTACTAAAATTCTTATTATACGAATTATAGAGACCCCAACTCCAATACCCCGATTTAAATTATTAATTTATTAAATTGGACTAATATACATGGAATTTCATCACAATTGACCAAATAATTTTGTATTCTTTGTAAACTAGATACATACATGACCCATTAATTACATTATAATATCCAAATAATGAAAAATTGTATTCAATAATTTCACTAATCATATATAATATCCTTGAATATAAAATAATTTAAAATACATGTATTCTTGATAAAGGATAAAAAATAATTATGAGATCAAATGCTCAGTAAGGGTTATGTATAGTGGAATAAATCATGAATCAATATGAATAATATTTATGGAAAGTAAAATGATTGAACACATATGCCATTTAAAATCATTACTACATGAGTAGATAAGAGATAATTAATATTTTAATGAAAATCTATAAACACACATTCCATTTAGATAAATTAATTACAAAAATAGATAACATGTAATCAATATAGAAACCTAAATAAATGAAATCACATTCTATGTAATCAATAATTGCGAATAAAATTCATCCAGAGATAATATCATTCGAAAAATATCAGGGTTATTAGTATCTAAATTATTAATGAATGAAAATCTCAATTATCAAATTTCATGTTTCCCAGGAACATTATGTTGAAATAGTGGGTTCCCTAGACCCAACTTTTTAGTGCTTTCCATTACCATATCATGTATATAGTTAACTATAAATGATGTCATATTACCATTGTAGTGTATAATTTTCTATATCCACTATTGAAACAGTAATTTCCAAAGATTAATTGTTGTATAAAAAGGTTATAGTAGTTCATAATATATTATAATAACCTCTAGATACTATGAAATTAATCTAAAACATATTTATTGCAGACTAGATACATCTTACTGACTAGAAACAATGTATGTTTGGCTATCAAGTTCTGCGGGATCATAAGCATTAATAATTCTTCTCATGAATTTCACACTTGGTGATCTCTTGTAGTGAGATCATGAGGATTAACCCACCAATAATAAGTCCACATGATTTAGGTGATATTGGACGCTCTTTTCTATGATCATGTGTAATGGTCTCTATACTTGAGGTCATTAAAAATGTTTGTAATTTTATTACGTACTTTGTTGTAATATGAAAACCATGGAAATAAAGTCGTGGAGGGGTAGTTTGTTTTTGGTGCGTCATTGGTGGCATGGAATTTGTTGAGTTGTCAAGAAAGGATTTGTTGCTTATAGGTTATGGAAGTAATATATCATAGGTCATGTTGATATGGATGGAAGTACAATTAAAAGACCATGGACATTGAATTTAACGGTAAATCAATCCACTAACATCAAAAAATAGTAAACCATGAGAATGGTGACGACACAAGAGTGCATCCTACTTTAGGAGATATTATAGGCAAAGAGATTATATTAACTAGCATGTGTTCATTGCTTAGTTGTCTCTACTAGGACAATACTTTTCTCTTCAGGGGCCATGATGGGTCTCTAGATACCACTCTTGGTCAGTGAATACTATTCACTTTGGTCGAGATAAGGGCCTATAGGGTCACACATAATAGCATATTCAAGAATCTGCCAAATTCATTTGAATAGAAGTTTTGGACATTGTGATCCTCACCATTGGGGTTTGGAATTTTTCAAATGGTTAAATGATCACCATTGCAATAAATAAATTCATATTATTAGATTTTAGAATAATGATTATTGAATTTATTTAATAAATGTATTTACATGTTTTAAGTAAATACATGAAAACTATTAATTTACAAATATAAAATATAATTAATGTACAATTAATATTTATGGGATGGATGAGTCAAGTTAATGACTTAATTATTGTCATGTAACAAATTTTAATATATTACAAGTAATTGATAATAATTTTTATTTCTCAGTTTAGTAGTCATAAAATGTCATTGATAGTGCGATAATTATTCGGGGCCAATGATGTGATACCATGTATTTTAATTAACCACTATAAATAGAAGAGGAGGGGCTCATGACAAGTACTATTCATGGGTATTCTCTCTCCTTGCCTCTCTCCCATGATCTAGAGAGAGATTCTCTCGATCCAAGGAGTGTAGATAGAGCACACTTTCAGTCATCGCTAGTGAAGCGATGCAGTGATCGTTGAAGCATCGAATGAATTGCCGCAATTCCATACTAGCATCTAGATTACAATGACCAACTCTCCTATAGATTTCATGAAGCTTCAGTGGATGATATAGGGGAATTAAAATTCATATTCTTTGAGTTATAATGGCCAATGACATTAAGAATTCCTGCATGGCATCAGAATTAAACCCTTTATTTTTTATGGTTAATTTTTTTGCATAAAATCCTTCATGATGGATCCTCATCTTTGACAGGGATGCCCTTCACTAACACCGACAAGTTTAGGACGATCGTAGATGGAAAATTTTAAAACCCCACCTATTTGGGTATTTTGATACACACCAGGTTCCAACACATTATTCCTTTACTATTAAGACCATTCACATGATGGTTTAGAACATACTACAGTAATGACCTTTCATAAGGTAGTTTAAAACATACTATTTACAATGACAGAGTGTTTGGCCAACAAATATTTTCTCATAAGACTGTTGATGCATCAACTGTCATTTATTAACCAATCCCTAAACCATTATATACATTTTAAAATAATTCCAAATATTTAAAATGATAAATTTAATTAAAAAACAATACACATCATCAATAAACATGTTTACTGTGTAAGTAATATAGGTTTATCAATATTTTCTGATTCATTCAAATGAATTTAAATGTAAAACAATGTCTGTCAAAATGAGATATATTTTGTGAAATTAGAATATCCACGATAAATAATATAGATATTTAGGGGAAAATAAATGTTTTATGATCATATGTAATTGAATATTTCAAGGGTAAGTTAAGAACTACAAAAATACAAGGATGTGAATTTCAATGTTATCCTTGGCCAATATAATAAAAAATATATAGCAACAGAATATAGATAGGATAAACAAATTCCAATTGGAGCAATATTATGGGTTTTCATTTATGAATATAAATACCATATAAACCCTTTAAAACATAATTAAGTAGAATATATTTTTTATTTTGTGTTTTTTAATCCTATATTTGAAAAAAAAAATTAACCTTTTATTTAAAAAGATAATTGTAAATATCAAAAGGAATAATCAAATAAATTATTCCCATGTTATAATTTTATTTCCTAAATGATATAAATGTTAAAAAAACATTCCTTTTGAAATTTAAAAATATTTGGTATGTTCATTCTTTAAAAAAACAACAAGAATATTTCATTCACCATTTTAGTAAATGAAAAAATATCAATATTGTGAAAATGGAATAATAATCCTTTGAGAAAAATTTAAAGAGTAAATAATTAGTGTTAATTACATTGATAAATCATTGGTATAGCAATAAATAAATTGAAATCATGTTTATAATTCAATATTTTGGAATAAAACAAGATTTCTGACCAAAGACAAATATGAAATCTAATTTTCTGAAAACATTTTCTCAATTGATTTAAAAACTAATGAGTTGTAAAAAATTAATATTACTAAAAAATTTCACAAATAACTAAATTAGATGAAAGACAAATGTGATTATTATGAAATGATCAACTAATTTTCTTCAACTAAAATCAAAAAATAAATAATCCTGATTAAATTAAGATTGTGAATTTAACCCTTACATTGATTATAATGTTAAATTCATAATAAAAAATGAATCGATTATGTGCATCCAAAATAAATCCACAAAAAATATTTTGAAATAAAAAAAAATTAATAATATATTTTTATAAACATAATCTAATAATATTAACATTAACGAGTACATAATATAACCCAACAAAAATAAATTGATTTATGAAATTAATTACCCCATGGTAACTCTTATATCAAATACCCTTATGTGTAATAATTAAAATAGAATCTAAATGTACCATTAATTAATAATGACACGTGATATTAAATGTAAAAGTGGAATTATTACAACATATAAAATTAATAATTTTCATATCAATATAACATGCCTCAATGAAATTAAAGTTAGACGAAATCCATTATGACATAATTTTTTGGGTGAAAATAATTTAACCCTATATATAGTGGATCTATAAATTTTATTAAACATTAAAATAACTATATTAATATCAAAAATAAAATGTATTATTCTTTTGTAATATCTTTTTACACATTAATTAATAATTCTTTAATTTTTTTATAGTTTCAGATGTAAATTTCATTGTTTTCTCATGCGTGTTGCATGAAGTAAGATCGTGTTCATGGTCATATTTTTTAAATTATATTTTATAAATAATAATAATATTAACATATTTATCATATTAATACATCAATTTTACTTTTATAACCAATTAATAAATATTATAATGAATAATGAATTGTGTTTTGATAATATAGAAAGTAGGACGTACGTACGCATGAGTAACATCTCCATTTGACTATGATCATTTCAGAATGTAGTTAAGTAATATATAATACTTTCACAATGTTAATAATATCTTAGACAAGAAACTATTTAATTATATATATCATCCATGTTGTTTGGGGATGAAAAGATAGTCACATTACTTCATAAAGGTGGTAGTCTGCATGTATATGAACAATGTTATCCTCTTTCATATAGTAAAAATTATGAAATTAAAATGATTTATTTTCATTAAAGAATTATAAATATGTCATGAATTTTATAATTATATTAATTATATCACATATACTTATTAACAATATCCTTATCACCATCAATGTGAAGTATTATCCATTGATATATCGCATTACTTCACAAGGAGATAGTTTTTCATAAACATGTAAGGTGTAATTGTATCTCCTATAGAAATAATAATGTGAAGATATATACGATATAATAACTCAATAGGGTTGAATATATATTAAATTTAATATATATACTTTTTATACATCAAAATACAATACATTCATTGGTGGAAGTGAAAAAATGAACGACGTTAATTCACAAGGCGATAGTCCTCCATATATAGGAATGATGATTTTGTAGTCCATTTGATGGGAGATGATTTGGTTTTAGTTAAATACCATTAAATAAAATAATCAGAGTATATGGACTATAAAAATATTATTATATAATAATTTAATAATAATATTTAAATGGGGTGGATAATGTTGTAAGATAAAAATTATTATTGAAGAAT
Source organism: Viscum album (assembly GCA_963277665.1). NCBI lineage: Eukaryota > Viridiplantae > Streptophyta > Magnoliopsida > Santalales > Viscaceae > Viscum > Viscum album. The sequence goes on from OY728164.1 coordinate 578,250,000, forward strand.
GTTAACTCTTCTTTAGGTATCTAACTTAGGTTATCCATAAATCCTTCCAAGGATGAATTTATGAAAAAATAAGGAATCAAGGATGAGGGTTGGAAAATTTAAAAGATATTTTGAATGTTTTTAGTTAATCAAAATAGATTTATAGTTTTGATGAATGGGGGAAAGTGAGTGAAAATATATAGATGGGTAGGAGTGGTGTTGTTGTAAATACTAAAAATATATTCAATATAGGGTATTATACCTTACATAATGTGACAAAACCATTGATTAGTAAAATAGGGGAGGGTCTATTATGTCATGAAAAACCTACGCCACAGAAAAATTAGAAATATTTTTACCATTTTATTCATTATTATTTATGTTTAATCAAATTTACCCTTTTAGTTTTTTTACAATGATAAATTAAATATTATTATTCACCTTGTTAATTTATCAATTAATAATAAAATTATAATTAATATTATTAGATATTACAGAACTAATGATTCTAAATACTAAATAAAATTTAGAAAATAAAAATCCTATGTGTGTGTAAAATTATTTTAAATACATATACATGTAATTCTCCGTACATCATTTTTACTATAATATCGGTGATTAATTATTAAATATTTCAAAACACATTCTGGTAAGAGAAATTATAAATTATAATATAATTTAATCTTATTAAAAAAATATGAATTCAGTTTTTTCAAATTATACTCATAGAAGAGTTATAATATAATTTACAACTATTCTTGTAGACGTGATGAGAATGCTGGGTTTTATAATGAATGTTTTCAACAGTTAAAAAATGTTTTTATATCGAAATTCAACATTAAAATGATTTAAATAAACTAAATTGGACTAATTGATATAAATTTAACAAATTTTTCTTTAAAAAAATTAATAAGATAGTTTAAAAATAAAAAATATTCAAAAACATTTGATCATTTTTATTAAATGACAGTATATTTCAATATTCATAAAAAAATAAATCTTCTCAGAGAAATATAAAAAATTTACCCCAATATATTTCTAGTATTAAAAATTCAAAAATGAAGTAATTTTTTTAAAATAAATTTTATTATGTGGTAAAAAATAATTTGTAATTATGTCTAGAAATAATGATTATATCCTATTTTAGAAGTAATACCCCTTCTTTTAGACTCATGTAAATTGAATTTTTATAATAATTGTTCATTTTCATTTTACCAAGGAAAATATTTCTTCAAAAAAAATTAAGATGATAATATAGTTTTGTTCTATAAAACCCTTCCTTGTTTGTAAAACACGATTTTGGAAAAAATGTTATGTTTTTTGTAATAAAATCTCAACATAGTGTTGCATGTAATGAATGATAACCTAAATGTTCCATGTCAAATAGTGTATCGAAAAAATATTATTATTTTATAATTATGGGGTATTTTATGAACATTTTCATGTAACTGTAATGTTTCAGAACTCGCCGGTTCTTAATGTGGTTATGAATTTTATTTTAAGAAATCATAATTTAATTATCTTTTTAATAAATAATCCATGTTCACAAATAACCTTGTTTTCTAAAAATGTTTAAAAAATATTTTTAACAACTTCTAAAAAAACATTTTTAAAACTTTACACATTTTTACTTTTTACAAGTAAAATTTAAAGTATTCATATTTTTGTTTTCAAAACAAATATCGTTTTGATTTTACAAAATTAATTATTAGAATATTTGTTTTAATATGTATGGAATGAAATAAATATCCCCCCATCATGAAAAATAAAATTTTTAAATATAATTTAACAGGTTTTGAAAGGGTGTTTTCCAATAAAATTAATTTAAAAATATTTTTTAGATATCTCTATTTAAAATAATTAACATGATAAAGTAATTTTCCTTATTCTGTTTTTTTAAAAACATTTTTCTTTTATTTATATACATCAATGATATCTACCCTTTATATTAATTATTATTTAATGGTGATATTTTTATCGATAACATAATTATTCATTATTAGGACGGTCTATTACATGTTTGTATGAGGATGTAAAATAATATAACTATTCACCATATTACATTAGATAGAATAAGATAATGTTTATTTGAATGTTGTATGTATTTTTATTTATTATGGTAGTTTTTTATTTTGAACATTTTATGTTGATTATGATTCCCCCATTTTCTTTGAGGAATTTTTTTTACATAGTAGTTGATTTGTGGGACCCAGTTATAGATATCTCTTAGATTCAACCACAAGTCTCATGAGTTATATCAGTGGAACAAATTAGATGAGTTCCAACCTATATATTTAAAATTTATTCTGAACAGTAATGAAATTATCATTCAATTGTCCATAATTTTTCATTACATCATTATGAGATCATATATTAATTTCCATGGGATTATTCGATTATAAATAATATCCAATGATATGTTTTAAGATTATGAGATTATTTTTATGGATTTATTTGATCTTCATTTATTTATTTAATATTATTCTCATTTCATTGATTAAATTTCATTTGTTTTATTTTTTTACCTACTATATTTATTATCCTAGATTATTCATGATATCATCCATGGTATTATTACCCGTAATGAGCTTATTGAGTCATCCCATACTTATGTTTTATTTTACATACCATACAAGCATGTTTTTTGTTATTGATATATTGAGATACACTATGAGAAATAATGGTGTTCTCAGAGAAAAAAATATTTTTACCTTTTGTTTTCATTTTTAATATAAATTTTATGTTTTTATTTTTTTACTGAGATGAATAATCAATTAATTACTTTCAGATCTGATTCAATTTATTTTATTCCAATGTAATAATGTAACTATCAATTTTGTGATACCGAGGTTGGGGTCTGTACAGGTGGTATTAATGTAATTTTAGTAAAACCCTTGAGATGTAAATTTTGTAAACAAAAAACAAGGAACATAACTATATGATATAAATTTGAGATATGTATAATATAACATAACAAATTTTATATAAGGTGAATATTATGTGTTTTCCCAAGAAAAAAGTCTTGGTCAGGTATTATAAATGGGAACTTGTTATGACTTTTATGCACCTATGGGTAATAACTCTGAAAAAAATGAATCGACCATGAATTTAGTGTTTCCAGATTTTTGAAAACCATCATTACTTAACTATGTGTTTGAAACTCCTAGGGAATATGCATATGATAATTCACATTTTCGTTACAAACCATTTTAAGGCTATTAAAAAATTATGATTTAAATTAATTGATAAATAACCCATGTTTATGATTATGAGATATGTTAGGAATAAATTATTCAATTTATGTTATTTATTTGACTAGTATTAATATTATACATTATGTTTAAAAATTTTATGTCATAATATTGTGTATCCAACTATTATGATATGGAACCTTCATGATAGAATAAGACTATATCAATGCACATAACCCATGTAAATATTTCCATCATAGGAAGTATAATGAAGTTGGAGATAGATATATAGATATAATTGAAGATATTTTAACAATATTGTGTCCCTAACTCAGTTTATTAGAAACAACTTTTCCAATATATAGAATTATACAGAACTTCCATATTTTTTAACACTATTAGACTACATCATGTGTCGATAACCCCATCATTAAATTGGACATAATGTGTACTTTTAGGTGAAAAAAGGATATGTTCATTAGAGATAATAATTCTTTCTTTGGGATGTTATTAAAGGGAGAAAATTTTATGGTAGTTGTTTATCTCACAATATAAATAGAGAAATGGTGGTCATTAATTCAAAACACTAAGGATGAGGAAGAAAGATAAAACAAGGAATGGGTGGATTTTAATGTTGTATTGTTGGAAAATTCATTTCTTCATTGGAAATGAGTGGATATTGAGATAAAATTTATAAATTTATGAAAAAAGAAGATGAAAATTTTCTTATGTATGATGTTAACATTACAAGGATTGAAAGTCCAATTATGGGCTGTGTAGATAACTCTATGATAAATTTTGACAATTTAATTGATGGTCTTATGAATATTCATCGAGGACCATTAGTCTCCTAATCCATAACATCATACAATGAAATGGAATGATTTGGTATAAAGAAATAATTTTCCAAGTCTAATGGATTCAATGGTATATAAGAGAATAAGAGGTTGGAAGATAGAAATATTGATAAGGGGAATAAGGTAAAGAAGGATTTCTGCATGTGATAATAGTATAAGGAAACACACTACTACATTCTTGAATAGAATGCATTTTTTCTAAATTTTTTGGGAGAAATACAACCATATTAATCACTGAATTTGAATGAAATAAATCTATAATGTTAATTTATTAAAATATAAAAAGATTGATCAATGTGAAAATAATTCCCCAAGAATCAAGGAAATATAACTCAGATGAATCTAGGGGTTCACGGTCCTACTTAAGTTATTACTAAAAATGATGTTTAATGATTAATGTTCAAGTGTTTCAGTTTAATAATTATGTTATATGAGTATTATTATCATTTATATTTAGGTTATAAGAATGAGGAAATGTATAAGTATTTTACTGCACTACATTTTTATGAAATAATTGAGATCAAATATTGAATCAAAATAATGACAACATAAAATGATTAATTGGAAATTTAAACTAATTTTAAAACACACGATTGAAGCATTATGAACATTAATATGTTCCTTATCTTGATATAATAATGACAATTTGATATTTCTGGGATAATAGTAGTGTCCTTGAAATTAGTTAATTATATTATGGTTTATTTTATCCATAATATAGTTTACTATATGTTTTTATTTATGGAATATATTAAATAAAATGATATTTTATTTTTTTTAATAATAAATTTTTTCCTTGTGGTAATATGATGATCTCGTTATTCACATATTTGGAATGTGACATTAATTTCCACACAGTATTTTCTAGGGATTAAAATACTGATTTAGTGACCTTCATTTCAAAATTATATACTTTTTATTTGGTCAAACATATTTTGGAAATGTATTATGTTTAACTATATATGTAATGTATTATGTTAAACTTATTGTGATATTGGATAAAATATTATAACCAGTTTAGTTTTGTAAAATTTCATCAGACAAGTGGAATTATTTATCATTTTTTAATAATCTAATGATTTGTTAAATGCTAATTTTTGTACATAATGAATAATTAATCTTATTATATGTTCAATTCCCTATTAAATAATGTGTAATTGATCTAAGAATAACCAATGGCTGAAATTTTAATTATATTTTCTACTATTACATTTAATTTTGGTAATAGAATCCCTCAACATTAGTAAAAATATAGGAACATAATAACTTTTTCCAATTAAATTCTAAATTGTTGAATAAATAGACTTTTAACTCATCACATGTGTAAGGGTTTGTGGTGGTTATATTTATAATGAACATGTTCGCTATCATTCCTTATTAATCATTAAAAACTTTTATTCCATAACATGTTAGTGTTTTAATTTACCACAAATTTTCTCACACATGGAAACCTAATAACATGTTATTTCAAATGACCATTTCACTTCCATTTTCTACTTATCAAGTTGATTTTTTATTAAACCATTTTATGATGTTGTCTTCCAAAAAGGTATTTTCAAATGTCAACCCCTTTATTTCAATGATAAAATATTGATATGATTAAATTTATTTATATGTGTAGAATGTAACACCCCATAGATTTTAAAATATAAACAACATGTTCAATATCATGTATAAAAATCAACAGAAAGGATATAAGAGAATATAAAAACCCAAAATTTATTATATTTTAAATTAAATTCAATCTATTTGAGATATTTTTCATTTACCCAACACTATGTTTAAATGAATCTTGATAATCTATTACAACATTAATTTTTTTAAATAAAAAATATAAACTAATCATTATTTCGGAAGGTAATAATATGACTCAATAAATTATGAATATTATATATTTTAATAATTCATAAAAGAAATTTAATATTCATATATGGATTAGAAATAAAAAAACATTTGAATGAAAATGAAATGTTTTTGGAAAATTAATATTTTAATAAAAGGTTGTTTAATCATGGTTTTAACATATAAAAAAAATTATAACTTTTATAAAATTTATTCCACAAATTTTTCTTTATTATTGAAATATAAATGCCAATATTATCTTTGGGTGGATTATTTTCAAAAAAAAAATATTTTTGTGATGAATAACAAATATTTAATTTTTTAAAAAAATAATTTTGATTTAAAATATTAGCCATGTTATTTTTTTAAAACCTGTTTAATTAGTATTTGATAAATTATATTAAAAATTAAAAAAATTAGTTATTTAAAATAAATTTAATATTCAATTTCGATACTTGAACATTATATAGTTATGATAATTTTACATTTCAAAACCCACTCTTGTGTCGCATCTAAGGTTAAAATTTATGTCATATTCTTCCAATTATGTGAATATAAATTTAATTTTTTTTCATAATTGAAATAATAATATTTTATATGATTTATTAATTTGAAATCAATTTTTTACCATAATGAATAGTTCATAAAAGTATACTTAATTGTCGTTGTTTAAGTAAAAATGAATTTATTTTGATGTTTTAGCTAAGAATATAACAGTTAAAATGACCTAACAATTATCCAACAGCAATTTGAGTCCATATATCTACCTTATAACCTATAAATCTAAAGAATTTCAATTTTTTTGGATTTTGTGATAATAAAAATGTGGGTATCACATTATCTTTCAAAAAAATCTATATGATTCCTCTCCCTTAATTATGTCAGGCCACCCCTCTCCTCCTTTTTTACATATACAATATTTTTTGGATTTGAAAATTCCTTCCCAAATACATATATAACATCCCTCTCCATATCGTATTTTCATTATTTTTATACAGAATCCATCATAATAAATATTTAGGTATAAACCTAAATACGCCCTCTAATAAAAAAAATTCATAAACATGGGTATTTGTTTTATTTTTTATTTAACCTTTTTCAAACATTATTCCTATATGATTTTATAATAAAACTATAATCAATTATATACATAGGTTATATTATGTTAATGAGATAAATATTATATATCTTAACTTCCATCAAATGGGAAACAAAAAAATTGGTTGTGTGTATGGTAGGTTGCAGCCTCGTGAACCAATATATTTTGGATTCCATTTTAACCATTAATGGATTCATCTAATGTGGATTTGAAATACTAATATTATATTTTTGAAATTATGATAGTCAATAAATTTTCAAATCGCATACACCTTCTTACTGTGCATTTTATGAGGGATACAATTACATCACCAAAGAGTACGGCAGATTCATGTCTCACTAAGAATTGTGATTCATTTTTCATTTACACTTTACATTAAAGGTATTATGGTAAATGTGAGAAAATATATATGTGATATTTGTGATGTAAAAATAATTCTGTAAATATTTTATTTGGTCTAATTCATTAATTTTAAATAGTTTTGAATTCAATAATATCGCTTCTGCGTAGGTATGAACTACGACAACTATATAACAACATGAAATATTTTTTATTTTATTTTCAAATAAATGAAAATAAGGATAAAATTAATTAATATATGATATATATATCATAATTTTATTATTTTTTGAAATATGAGTTTATATTTATTTTTTGTTCTTCTAATACGTTGAGAAAAATGAAATCATCGTTAATCTAAATTCAAGACTTACTATCTCTATGAATGATGTAATCCATTTTATATCTATAACAATAATAGATAAAAATATATATAATTTAAATATATTATAATTATATTACGTATAAAATTATTTCAAAAATGTATTCATGATCAAATTAAAATATAAAAAATTATCAAACAAAAGCATACAAGAAAAATGAATCAATTATCACTCGAAATAGTAATATTAATAGAGAATTGTTAATATAATGATGATAATAGAAAATAATTAAATAATATAATTTTTGATTTGTAAGATTATTTTTTTATTATTTTATAAGAAATGAATATTTATTATAATGTAGTTTCAGACAAATAGAAAATATTTCACACATGATGTAAGGATTCCTCATCTCACTTTTACTTCCATGAGAAATACATCATATTCAAATCATTTTCCTCAGTGTGGTGCATATACTGGCCATTTGATGTGTTAAATTATTAATATCATTATATTCATGGAATATTGAGTTCCATTTTATATTATTTTTTATGAGGATTATGATTTCAAATCTAACAATGTTGTATGGGTTTATTTCAAATTGTCGTCATTATTCGAGATTAATTTTTATTAAGTCTACCATAGGGATATTATTTGATATTTCATTCTTATAATGAATATGTATTCTTTTCCCCTTATTATTCGTGAACACTTTTCATGTAATAGTCCTAATTTTACAAACTTTGGTAAAGAAAGGAATTATTTTTTAATGAATTTATGACATTATGTCTCTCTTAAATCGAAAATTATATTCTGTCAAATGAAATGATTTATAAAAATGTTTCAAAAATATATTATTAACCTATTGAAATAATTTTTCAACGAAATTTATACCCATTTAGATTTATTAATTTTTTTTGAATGGAATCAACATGTGTTTTCCAAATTAAGTCATGTTTAGCTACTATCAAAAATGTTTATGAAATAATATTGTTTACATGTATGCAATGGAATGAATTTTAAACCACCATGACCGCTAATTTTATTAATGATTAATTTTAAAATATTAAAATTTTATTTTAAAATATAATAATGTTCAATATATCCGTTGAATTTTTTTTAAAAAAAATTTCATAATGAAAAGGTTATTGTCCGCCGAATTTTTTTAATGATGTTTTTATGGAATTTATATTCATCGATGACATCAACCCTTTATTATATTTATGATCTAGTGTGGATATGTTTTGTTGATATCTTATTTATTCATTCATCTGCTAGTTTAGGGTTATTTTGAATGAGGATGTACAATTTTATTACAATTTTTCAATATTAATCCTCAGAGATTATCATTTTATTTACTTAATTGGTGTAGTTATTAAACATTTGTGTAATAACCCGGTTTTCGGTGCCGACCAGAGGTTCCCTAAACTTGGTTGGATACATAACATCAATCTTATTTCCCCAAAATCTAGAGGCTACCCACTACTTTCATGGGCCAAGGTATGATAGTGGGGAAACTATTCTTTCATTAGAAAAGTAAACACAACAGAATAAAAAATAATAATCAATAGAAAAAGCAGTAATGCCATGAAAAAAAATAGTGGAAGACTTGTAATAAATATACTATTAGAGAATATATATAAAAGATTCATGTCACTTATGTCTATAAAAGAATCCAAATAAATCGCAATGCATGAAATGCAATACTAATCCATGTACAAAAGAAAACTAGTAAACTCTAGCAGCATTGTAGACCTCATATTGGTCCCATGATCTCCGCATCTAATATCAATCAAGTACTTAATATTAGGCCCCAGCCTTAAACCTTACATAATCTTGAGTTAATACAAGATTACACATTGAGGATCTTTTCAGGTTTAGAGTTTTAGAGAATTAGATCATAAAACTTGCATTACATTCCACATTTAAACAAAGTGGTTACATAAACGACAGGATTCATTCTTCCCATCAATGGAGTCATATTTAAAATAAAACGTGGATTCTTTCTTGACACATCCTTGACACTATCATCACATCACGTACCTTTCCCATGACCTGTGAAAAACATTTAAAAAACTTGGGATGAGCATAAAAAAAAGCTCAGTAAGGGATATAAAAATATTGAAAGGAAACATGACTTCATATATACGTAAGAATGAAATCATACTTTACCCAAAAACTTTGGCACTTTAACATACCTCATCAAACCATGAATAAATCATAGAAATTATAAGACATAATGGTAACTTTAGGCATTCATAACATTCTTACATAGGGAGTAACCCTCTTGGTTACGTTTGGAATACCCATCACAGTATATTCCCTAAATCTCTTCGGAGAAACCTTAACGTTTCACTCCTTCGCGTTACCCAATGCATTGGAGAGCTATATCGGTCTCACCCGCCCTTAGTTTATCATGGAACCACCTGTTTTCATAACAATGCCCACGAACCATAACATAAATGTATCACATAAAACATGCATAAAGGAAATATAACATTTCCACATTTAAATCACAATATAACATTTTAGGACATTGAAATAATGAATCCATTAAAAAAACATTTTCAAAACCATTTAAAACATTTAATAAAGAGATTTTTGAATCAAAGTGTCTCATATCACCTTGAAGCTTTTAAAATTTTAAACCATTAATATTTATATAAATAAATCCTTAAAACCATTTTGAAAACATGGATATTAATAAGAACAAATCATTAAAACATTTAAAGCGATATTTTGGTTAAAGGGTTTTTACCAAAATTAGAGACACTTGAATACACTAATTGAGGAATAACATTTAATCAGAACATTATAATATCATGAGAATAAATGGATTCATGATATAATATTCCAATGGACAGTATATACACCATATAAGAGTGAATTGGTTCATAACAACAATTAAGTCTCAATAGAGATGTAAAATGTGATGAAATCCCTTATGAAGAAGGTATCCTTAAATTAAGGATAAATCAATCTCAAATTTATGTGTGAAAAATATATATACACCCAATATAATTGGATATTGTGTGTAAAACAATAAAATTTCATTCACACATATTCAAAGGATGACATATTCAATAACTAAATATTGAACCCAAAGAAATCGAAATTGGGTTAAAAAGTTCCCTTGGTAAAATTCGACAACCTAACAGCGTCACCTCAAAAATTCATAAAATGAGTTGATGAGAGATAAAAAGGGATTCTCATCACTTGGAAATAAAATTTAAAACAATAAGGATATAGAAGAACACATCCCAACATAATAGTATGTGAATTAAAAGACATAACAAACAAAGTCTTTTAAAAAGAGGAGGGTGAAAGGTTCCCTTACCGAGTTGGGTAACTTTAGAAACATACACCCCATGGAAGAATGGTCATACAATGAAGATGTGAATAACCATAAATTAAATTATACTACAAAAAGTGTATAATAATGGGGATTACATACACCACTCAAAGGAAATTATGGCAAATTTATCATAAATCTCACGGGAATAAAAGTGAGATGAAAAATCCCTTACGAAAACTCGGCAGCCTAACGGTGCCACTTAAAACTTCCAAAATGGATTGATGATAGGAAATAGGGTCTATCATCATATCAACATAATGTTTACAGAATGAGGAATAAAAAAGAACATCACCCAACATAACAATGAGGATCTTAAAAGAAGTGACATAAAGGAGAGTACTTTAAAAGAAAGAGAGAGGTTAGATCTCTTACGAAAATTCGGCAGCCTAACGGCGCCACTCAAAACTTCCAAAATGGATTGATGAGAGAGAATAGGGTATATCATCATATGAACATAAAAATTAATGTAAGAGTAATATAAAATAATATCCCAATAACAAGAAAGCTGATCTTTAAAAGGAATGACATAAAAGAGTGTACATTAAAAGAAAGAGAGGAGTCAGATCCCTTACCTCGGGTCCGACATGACTCGATCGTTCTTTAACATCCTGAATAATAAACTTGGGTTAATTTAAAATTTATTAAGAACCTTTTTCTAGTTCATTATTCCTTTTAGATCACTTATTTAAATGTTATAAACATTATTTAATCATTTAAGTTAATAATGTTTGTTTTGTCGATTTTTGGTTCTTAAGTCGAAAGTGGACTTCTTACAATTACATGTTGTTCGTGCGGTCAAATGTTCATTATATCCAGAATTATATTCATTATTTGGATATCATATATATCATATATATCCAGAATATACATGTATTTATAATATTACATAATCATTTAGAGGTAAGAAATGAAATGCACCATTCATGGAGATGGTAAGCCGTACGTACGCATGAACGCTACTTTCATTTCTATTTCATATTTTTATGGAATGGAATAATAATGATATAGAGGTATGTTATAATTATAGTATAACATCATATATAATAACTTTAAAGCCATCCTTTATACATCCCACATATGGCTTTAACGAATAACATCACTTTGAGGGGGCGGTAGTCCGCACTTCCTAAAATGAAGATATCACGTATATCCAAATGGAAGCCATAAAGGTAAGCCACAAATGAAAAATACAGAAGCTTAAGTATAACATAAACATATTATATATAATATATAAATACTGTGACATATTAATGGCCACCTTTGAAGGTGTTATATGAGTGTTTGAACAATCAACGTTTCGTGAGGCAGAAATTCGCCATCCACGGAAACAGTATGTTCTTTAACCATTAGATGTAGATGTGTGTAAGTGTAGCTCGAATCATTCTTATAACAACATCCTAGTATATTGAGGATACTGTAGTTGTTACAAAAGAAAATAATAAAAAGAGTTTAGGGGTTTGGAGAAGCAAAATAAAACAAAAGGACTCAAAAGAAGGCATTACCTTAAAATCGGGTAACTCCCTTTGGTTTGAGCTCAAAGGCTTCCTTGGGAAGACTTCTGCCCAAAGTGAGGCTTCAAGGAGTAATAGATGGAAGTTGAGAGACAAAATGGTCAGGGTTTGTCCGAGACAAAGGCTTTGGGAGTGTGGGTAAGGAGGTTGAGGTGGGGGCCTTTTATAAGAGGAGAGGAGGGGCACTGTTGGAAAGTAAGTAAATTTTACTTTATTTGAAAATGGTATTCGGATTTAAGAGGTCCCACATTGATGTGTTTCGAGGATAAGGTGATAATGGTTCTAAATAAACTCATACAATAGGTTTTGTATATGTGTGGGTCTTAGATATTATATTATCTTTCCATTTTATTTATATCGTTAAATAATGAGGTCATCGCTGCATCATCATGATGTAATAAATAATTTAATTTATATAATGTATTAAAATTAAAAAAAAATACAATGATGTAGGAAATATTTTATATTTCAAATTAATATTTATATTAAAAAATCTGATTTGTATAACCCCATGTAAAAATTGTTTTAGTAAAACATTTAATGTTTGTCTCATTTTTACTTTAACAATAAATAAAAAGTTATTTATGTCATTTCCCTACCAATGTGGCTCCATGGGGTCCCCAAGTTGACCCATGACATTTAGTGGTCGTCCATGACACATCCAATAAGTGTAGGACATGTGTCAAGGTATTTTCATTTTATTATAATATCATTTTTGCCTTAAATTGCACTAATTACCTCTAATCGCGATTAAAAACTTTATAAGTTACTATTCACAAAAAAATTATTTTTATCTCATTGAACCACATTTTACTTCTTAATGACAACCATGTATGTTGGGTTTTTGAAAATCAAAACACAGAAGTGGTAAAATTTCATTTAAACGAAAAATCAGTTTTTATAAGTACCACTTAGTGGTTTCACTATTCATCAAAAATTGAAGTTTTTCAGAAAAATACCAAAAATTCACCTTAAGATATATTTGATATTCTGAATTCAAAAATGAAGTATATTTTACAAAATTCAAAACATATAAGTCACATTAATTAATTTAATAATTAATTCCCGTTGTCAGAGAAAATAGCATGTTTTTATGAAACAATAAGTATCAAAAGATTGACACTAGTTTAAGTCTGATTTCAAAGTGAAATTAATTCCAACGACCACTATTGGTTTTAATGGTAAAAATATATTCTAATTTCACATTAAAACCAATTCAAATGAAAATATAATAATATAAATAAATTAGATTAAAAAGAGGTTTTGAATTAAAATACAACATTTTAGACTATTCATTAAAAAATGAACATTATCAGTAAGATACCAAAATTTTACAGAAAGTAAATTTTAATGTCCCAATTCTTAAGAAGAGTTTTATTTGGTACAAAAGGATGTATAATAGTGAACAAAACTATATTTAATGACGGTTCTCCATCAAAATGCGATAAGTGAACCGTTAGTGAAAACTAGGGCATATACGCCTAAAATTGAATTCTTTCCGTTTTTTATGCCTTTATCTTTTATTGGATAAATGTAAAAACATTTAAAAACATATATAATAATACATTAGTTATTTATATCCATTCCCTCCAATACAACCGCTACATGTTAACTACCATTTAAAATAATAATATTTTATTATTAGAGTGCAATGTAAGATTCCCAAGAAACTCGTTGTTGCGTGTTGGGTACGCCATCGAGCATAGCATCCTCTTTAAAGTAATATTAATATTTGATTCAAAAATATTGCTAAATATAAAGATTTCATATTCTTTATTTACCTGGGGTGTTACATCCTTCCCCCCTTTTGGGAATTGCATCCTCGCAATTTTAAAAATTGATTTTCGAAACATCCTTGAAAGTCCCACATCGGAACAAGAGTCGGTGAAACAATCACTTTAAAATAAATAAAGATAAGTACAAAGGTCACCCGAGTTAACCCATACTAGGATTCCAAGTATGAAAATATGGACATGGAGGAAAAAACAAAGGGTCATGTTCTGATGGAGAGTGATAGTAAACATGTCTAGGAGAGAGTTAACCATGAGAAAATCAAAAACATGTGATAGGTTAAACGGTATTCGATTCCTCAGTAGGAAAAGTTAATAGACAACATTTTTGTTTTAAGTTACTTTTTATTGAGGATTTTATTCATAAGGAAACATAATAACTTATCATGTTGACTTTCAACTTTTACTATATTCCTTAATCAAACTCATATTTTTTTTCCAAAAGACGAGTATTTAGGAAGACTTGTTCGCATTAAGAGTACTATAATCAATTTCTAGAGAATCAACTAACCCAAAAAAAATAACTATATACATCCCATGTCTTTAGACTTAAACAAAAACCAAAGCCCAAAAGGTTAGTACAAGATCAGGTAATCCAGAAAATGATAACACTTTATAAAAATAAAATCTATTATTAATCTCCAAAATTTGTCCAACAAAACCCAAAGTTCAACGAGGACCATCCGATAAAAAATTTGTCCATAAAATTCTTTAAATAAACCAATATAAGATTGAAACCCAAATATTTTAAGGATTTAGTCACATAGTCTTCCATGTTAAATCGTAACATTTATCTCCAAACAACATCAGTTTCTCTTAAAGTCTCGTATTGAAAAGTAATTAACCTAATCACATATCCTCCATGATAGGTTAATCATTTTCATAAATAACCCAAAATCAACTTACTATTAATTCATAAAATAATATAACTAAAAATAATCAGTCAAACTAACCAGGGACTTCACGTAGTCCAGTGTTAGTTGATAAATACCAGTTGCACTTTGGTTGTGGGTTCGATTCCCGCAGCTTTGTCCGACGCGACGGGTTGTCACACGGACTGCGTGTTGTCCTTTTTTCCAAAACTATATAATTATTAAAACATTCCCCAAAATGAGATAAAATCATAACATATTTTAATCTCAAGTTTATCTCATGCCTTTCATTTTCCATCATATCATATAATAACGCATAATTACCTCAAAAGTAAGGATCATATAAACTCTAATGGTTAGCTTTATAATTATTACCTGAACTTCCACATCGATTGGTCATCTCATACATATGCATTATAGATCATACCAACGATCAAGTGGTTGATCATGACTCCTTGATAGTTGGTTTAGAACAAACAAAAGTTTCCTCATTGAATCCCCCATTTTATCTAGTATCTTAATCAGAGAACCACCACAGTTTCCTTCAAACCTATTTTCTCTTTGGTGCCTGCTAGATCCATCCATTAACTAAAAATAGAAATGTCAGTGTGAGTATATCAAGAAAACCATAACGTACTAATGAGGATGGTAAACACTAAGATATACTTACTCATTCACTTTATCTAAAACTAGGACTCTTTCTGAAATCCTAACCATTATGGTAATGTCACTTATGCTTAGAGAATACCCTAACCTCTAAAGTTATCTAAACCGACCTCTGATACCAACTATAAGGCCCCAGACTTAAACCTTACTTAATCTTGAGTTAATAAAAGATTACACATTGAGGATCTTTTCAGGTTTAGAGTTTTAGAGAATTAGATCATAAAACTTGCATTACATTCCACATTTAAACAATGTGGTTACATAAAAGACATGATTCATTCTTCCCATCAACGGAAACATATTTAAAATAAAAATTGGATTCTTTCTTGACACATCCTTGACACTATCATCACATCACGTACCTTTCCCATGACCTGTGAAAAACATTTTAAAAACTTGGGATGAGCATAAAAAAAAGCTCAGTAAGGGATATAAAAATATGGAAAGGAAACATGAGTTCATATATACATAATAATGAAATCATACTTTACCCATAAAACATAGGCACTTTAACATACCTCATCAAACCATGAATAAATCATAGAAATCATAAGACATAAAGGTAACATGAGGCATTCATAACATTCTTACGTAGGGAGTAACCCTCTTGGTTACGTTTGGATTACCCATCACAGTATATTCCCTAAATATCTTCAGAGAAACCTTAACATTTCACTCATCCGCGTTACCCAATGCATTGGAGAGCTATATCGGGCTCACCCGCCCTTAGTTTATCACGAAACCACCCATTTTTATAACAATGCCCAAGAACAATAACATAAATGTATCACATAAAACATGCATAATGGAAATATATCATTTCCACATTTCAATCACAATATAACATTTTAGGACATTGAAATAATGAATCCATTAAAAAAACATTATCAAAACCATTTAAAACATTTAATAATGATATTTTTGAATCAAAGTGTCCCATATCACCTTGAAGCTTTTAAAATTTTAAACCATTAATATATATATAAATAAATCCTTGAAACCATTTTTAAATCATGGATATTAATAAGAACAAATCATTAAAACATTTAATGTGATATTTTGGTTAAAGGGTTTTTACCAAAATTAGAGACACTTGAATACACTAATTGAGGAATAACATTTAATCAGAACTTTATAATATCATGAGAATAAATGGATTCATGATATAATATTCCAATGGATAGTATATACACCATATAAGAGTGAATTTGTGCATAACAACAATGAAGTCTCAATAGAAATGTAAAATGTGATGAAATCCCTTATGAAGAAGGTATCCTTAAATTAAGGATAAATCAATCTCAAATTTATGTGTAAAAAATATATATATACCCAATATAATTGGATATTAAGTTTAAAACAATAAAAGGTCATTCACACATATTCAAAGGATGACATATTAAATAACTACATGTTGAACCCAAAGAAATCTAAATTGGGTTAAAAAGTTCCCCTGGTAAAATTCGACAACCTAACGGCGTCACATAAAAAATTCATAAAATGAGTTGATGAGAGATAAAAAGGGAATCTCATCACTTGGACATAAAATTTACATCAATTAGGATATATAACAACACATCCCAATATAATAGTATGTGAATTAAAAGACATAAAAAATGAAGTCTTTTAAAAAGATGATGGTGAAAGGTTCCCTTACCAAGTTGGGTAACTTTCGAAACGTACATCCCATGGAAGAAGGGTCATACAATGAAGATGTGAATACCCATAAATGAAATTATACTACACAAAGTGTATAATAATGGGAATTACATACACCACTCAATGTAAATTGTGGAAAATGTAGCATAAATCTCATTGGAATAAAAGTGACATGGAAAATCCCTTATGAAAACTCGGTAGCCAAACGGTGCCACTTAAAACATCCAAAATGGATTGATGAGAGGAAATAGGGTCTCTCATCATATAAACATAAAGTTTAAAGAAAGAGGAATACAAAAGAACATCCCCCAACATAACAAAGAGGATCTTAAACGACGTGACATAAAGGAGAGTACTTTAAAAGAAAGAGAGAGGTTAGATCGCTTACGAAAATTCGGCAGCCTAACGGCGCCACTCAAAACATCCAAAATGGATTGATGAGAGAGAATAGGGTCTCTCATCATATGAACATAAAAATTACAGTAAGAGTAATATAAAATAATATCCCAATATCAAGAAATCTGAGCTTTAAAAGGAATGACATAAAAGAGTGTACATTAAAATAAAGAGAGGAGTCGGATCCCTTACCTCGGGTCCGACTTGACTCGATCGTTCTTTAACGTCCTAAATAATAAACTTGAGTTAATTTAAACTTTATTAAGAACCTTTTTCTAGTTCATTGTTCCTTTTAGATCACTTATTACAATGTTATAAACATTATTTAATCATTTAAGTTAATAATGTTTGTTTTGTCGATATTTGGTTCTTAAGTCGAAAGTGGACTTCTTACAATTACATGTTGTTCATGTGGTCAAATGTTCATTATATCCAGAATTATATTCATGATTTGGATATCATATATATCATATATATCCAGAATATACATGTATTTATAATATTACATAATCATTTAGAAGTAAGAAATGAAATGCACCGTTCATGGAGACAGTAAGTCGTACGTACGCATGAACGCTACTTTCATTTCTATTTCATATTTTAATGGAATTGAATAATAATGATATAGAGGTATGTTATAATTCTAGTATAAAATCATATATAATAACTTTAAATCCATACTTTAGACGTCCCACATATGGCTTTAACGAATCACATCACTTTGAGGGGGCGGTAGTCCGCACTTCCTAAAATGAAGATTTCGCGTATACCCATAATGGAAGCCATAAAGGTAAGACAAAAATGAAAAATACAGAAGCTTAAGTAAAACATATACATATTATATATCATATATAAATATAGTGACATCTTAATGGCCAACTTTTAAGGTGTTATATGAGTGTTTGAACAATCATCATTTCGTGAGGCAGAAATTCGCCATCCACGGAAACAGTATATTCGTTATCCATTAGATGTAGTTGTGTGTAAGTGTAGATCGAATCCTTATTATAACAACATCCTAGTATATTGAGGATACTTGAGTTGTTACAAAATAAAATAATAAAAAGAGTTTAGGGGGATGGAGGAGAAAAATAAAACAAAAGGACTCAAAAGAAGACATTACCTTAAAATCGGGTAACTCCCTTTGGTTTGATCTCAAAGGCTTCCTTGGGAAGACATCTGCCCAAAGTGAGGCTTCAAGGAGTAAGAGAGAGAAGTGGAGAGTCAAAATGGGCAGGTTTTGGCCGAGCTAAAGGCTTTGGGAGTGTGGGTAAGGAGGTTGAGGTGGGGGCCTTTTATAAGATGAGAGGAGGGGCACTCTTGGAAAGTAAGCAAATTTTACTTTATTTGAAAATGGTATTCGGATTTAAGAGGTACCACATTTATGTGTTTCGAGGATAAGGTGATAAGGGTTCGAAATAAACTCATTCAATAAGTTTTTTACATTTTTAGGTCTTAGATATTACATTATCTTTCCATTTTATTTAAATCGTTAAATAATGAGATTATCGCTGCATCATCATGATGTCATAAATAATTTAATTTATTTAATGTCTAAAAATTATAAAACAAATACTATGATGTAGGAAATATTTTTATATTTCCAATTAATATTTATAGTCAAAAATCTGATTTGTATAACCCAATGTAAAAATTGCTTTAGTAAAACATTTCATGTTTGTCTCATTTTTACTTTAACATTAAATAAAAAGTAATTTATGTCATTTCCCAACCAAAGTGGCTCCATGGGGTCCCCAAGTTGACCCATGGATTGTCGTGGTAGGCCATGATACATCCAATAAGGGTAGGACATGTTTCAAGGTATTTTCATTTTATTATAATATCATTTTTGCCTTAAATTACACTAATTACCTCTAATCGCGATTAAAAACATAATAAGTTACTATTCACCAAAAAATTATTTTTATCTCATTGAACCACATTTTACTTCTTAATGACAACCATGTATGTCGGATTTTTTAAATTCAAAACACAGAAGTGGTAAAATTTCATTTAAACGATAAATCATTTTTATAAGTACCACTTAGTGGTTTCACTATTAATTAAAAATTGATGTTTTTCAGAAAAATACCAAAAATTCACCTTAAGCTATATTTGATATTCCAAATTAAAAAATGAATTCTATTTTAAAAAATTCAAAACATATAAGTCACATTAATTAATTTAATAATTAATTCCCGATGTCAGAGAAAATAGCATGTTTTTATGAAACAATAAGTATCAAAAGATTGACACTAGTTTAAGTCTGATTTCAAAGTGAAATTAATTCCAACGACCACTATTGGATTTAATGGTAAAAATATATTATAATTTCACATTAAAACAAATTCAAAAGACAATCTAATCATATAAATAAATTAGATTAAAAAGAGGTTTTGAATTAAAATACAAAATTTTACACTATTCATTAAAAAAATGATCTTTATCAGTAAGATACCAAAATTTTACAGAAAGTAAATTTCGATGTCCCAAATCTTAAGAAGAGTTTTATTTGGTCCAAAAGGATGTATAAGATTGAACGAAACTATATTTAATGACGGTTCTCCATCAAAAGGTGATAAGTGAACCGTTAGTGAAAACTAGGGCATATACGCCTAAAATTGTATTCTTTCCGTATTTTATGCCTTTATCTTTTATTGGATAAATGTAAAAACATTTAAAAACATATATAATCATAAATTAGTTATTTCTATCCATTACCTCCAATACAATGGGTACATGTTAACCACCATTTAAAATAATATTATTTTATTATTAGAGTGCAACGTAAGATTCCCAAAAAACATGTTGTTGCGTGTTGGGTACGCCATCGAGAATAGCATCCCCTTTAAATTAATATTAATATTTGATTCAAAAATATGGGTAAATATAAATATTTCATATTCTTTATTTACCTGGGGTGTTACACTTAATTAAGAACGTAAATATCCCTTATCTATACCTATATCCATAAAATCTGTTTTCATCCAAAATCATGACCCAACTTGGGTGTTAGAAGAATCCAATTATGAATCCACCAAAAGATATGTGCCTAAAGATAAATGAATATATATAGAATATAATATGCATAAATTATGAAATAAACTCAGATGTACTAAAGAGTTAAAAATACTATAGTTTTCAATTACATTCATCTACATTCATAAATATACAAAACCATTGAATAATGTAACATCAGGATCTAGCCTAATATAGATATCCCCCTTTATAATAAAAACACATAGATGTCTTAAAATTCCAACTTAACAATCATGTAATACCGATTATAATATTGTTCTATGGCCTAGAAGACTCATCCCAATCATTCACACAATCAAAAGAAACACTCTAGGAATGTTCTCACATTCTAACCCCATTGGTCCCAAATAGCACAAATCATCTACAAATGACCTCCTGGGTATCCTTCACGATCAATAACCCTTTGGTCTTCTTAGCTACAATACAATATAATGACACCCTGGATGCTCTCATAGTCAATTCTCTGTGGTCCAACATTCATTTAATATCGACTCTCTCTGTAGCTCTCATGGTCTAACCCATCGGGTCTATGTAGACCTAATATCTCTCAAAGTCAATACCTATAGTTTAATATAACAACAATTATACACAAATGTTTCTACCTCTAGAAGCTCTCACATTCAATTCCCCAGGTCCATACATTCACAGTGACAAACACAACCATCTTAAATAAACAATAACTCCATCCTAACAACACTAGGTGTGAACAAAAACATGACTAAAATGATTTATTGACCCAATGTCCAATAATCAATCAATCTTGGGAAATGTACCAATAATCCAACTAATAAAGTTTATGAATAATCAATAACTCTTTCTCAAATAAAAACATCATAACAAGTCTTAAACATTGTTAAATTCCACAAAAAGGAATACCCAAAATGTGGGTATTGGGTGCTTTTAGCCCATATAATCCGAATACAACCAAATAAAGGCATAAACAGCCTACCATTATGTTTTATAATGAACACTATTGAACTTCATCAAATAAATCAGCTTATAATGATGTACTTATATGAAAAAAGAAATAATTGTCACCCCTAAATATCTCATTGAGAAACGAAATTAGGAAGAGAGGCACCAAGGGAAGAGAGAACTCATTGTTGGGAATCCACCACACCTAGTCGTGTCTCAATCGGTGCTCGAATGGAGGAATGGGAGGGGCTCGAAGGTATTCAGTCATACACCGCTCTCTTATACGAGACATGAGAAGAATAAGGTATTTCTGAATCTGAGATGTGATCCCGCACCAATATAATAAATAAAAAAACTACATGTCATTTTCATTTAATTTACACGTCATGTACTAGCCTCAACCAACCCCCACTTGAGGTGGTCTTATAGGTCACCCATTAATCCATGTACATGGGTGTTACATGGCTAGTACATGGCTACAAGCAGAAACCAGGTTCAAGGTGTGTACTCAAATGTACATGGATTTTACAAAGAGAATTTACCCTTTCTTCAATTTCCTCAATACAACCAGAAATAAATATCCATACCTGAAATGAAGATCTGGGTTCTAAAAAACATCCCCCCATAAATAAATTTGTCCCTGAATTTCCCTTCCAAGGTTGGTAAAGAAGAAACTTCAAAAAAAAAATGGATTCTTTGATTGAACCTTAGCCTCCCTCTCCAAAGAATCATCATGCACTTGCACATGCATCCAAAACACCCGTACTAGAGGAACGTACCAACAAAGAAGAACATTCAATCTAAAATACAAAATCTATATAGGGCGATCCTCAATGTATGCAACCACCTCTTACTCAAGATACTCAGTTTAAAAAACATGAAACGGGTCGAAAAAGTAACTTCGTAGACGAGAAACATAAATGAAATCATATATAGCCTGGTATGTCTAATTTAACTGCAACTGATAGGCAACTGGACCGACACTCTCCAAAACCTCAAACGGTAAGACATATCTTGGTGATATCTACCCCTATCTCTTAATCCTCCAATGTGCCATACTTAGTGTGAAATTTAAGAAAACATGATCTCCGACCTTTTACTATAGAGTTCATCTTCATCGATCAGTATAAGATTTTTCGAAATACTATGAAATATCCATCCTCTTCCGAATCAACTCCACCATCATAGTGTTTTCCTGGAAAATAAAATGTCTCTCAATAGCTTCCTCTTCTACATCTTTCCAACATAGGGGTGATCATCATGGACTACTGCACAATGCCATATAAGGTGTCATCTTTATCGTTTCATGAAAACTGTTATTGTAGGAAAAATCCAAAAGGGGTATGCGTCCTTCCCATGAACCCTGAAATCTAGGATGCATGATCAAAGCATGTCCTCCAAAACCTGAATCATGTTCTCATATTGGCCATCTTTTTGAGGATGGTAAATTGTACTCAGAGGTACATGTGTACCCAAATCCATTATTAGTCCCTACTAGACAAGAAAAGTAACAAATGGAATCATTGTATGAGATGATAGAATGAGGAACCCCATACAAACGAACAATATGGTGGATGTACAACCTTCCATGTTCATCAGCACTGATGGTTTTCTTGATGGTATGAAGTGTGAAACCATCGTGAGTCTATCAGCAACAACCCAAACTGCATCATTCCCTCGATATGACAATGACAAACCCTTCATGATATCCATCATGACATCATTACACTTCCACTCAGGAATGGTTAAATACTTTAAAATCCCTTTTTGTCACTAATTCTCTACCCTCACCTTTTGATAGGTAGAATATCTCATAACAAAACTACTAACATCCATTTTCATACACGGACAACAATACTGATGGTGTAGAACTCGATACGTCTTGGTGACACTAGGATGA
Source organism: Viscum album (assembly GCA_963277665.1). Taxonomy (NCBI): domain Eukaryota; kingdom Viridiplantae; phylum Streptophyta; class Magnoliopsida; order Santalales; family Viscaceae; genus Viscum; species Viscum album. The sequence goes on from OY728164.1 coordinate 578,273,733, forward strand.
TCTTCCAAAACTGGGGAATGAAAATATCACATCAACTCATCTAATATGTTTGTTGACACCAATACACATCCATGGAATTGCAAGATCTCTTCATCACCTACGGTCCACCCAGGAGTAGGGTCCTCACCTAAAACACTCTTCTATAGGACTAGTCCTTCTGAATATATTAGTTTCCACATTCCCACTCGGTCCAGTAGTGTATAGGTAAAATCTAAATAATAAATAAACATCTTCCGCTATCTATCATGAAACTCTTAATTCATCTTGGAGAACATATATATAAGCTTCCACTCACTACTAGCCTCCTGAACTACATGTATCTGAGTCCCCATGCTCAACACATCTGCCACAATGTTTCCATTCCAAATCATGTATTCAATATCAATGTCTAAATAATTAAGGTACTCAACCAACCATCTCTGTCTCAAATTTAGATCTCACAGTGTAATGATATACTTTAGATTTATGTGGATAGTGTACACCACAAAATTATCTCCCAAAGGATAATGTCTCGAACAGTGTAAATCATGCATAACTACAGCCAACTAAAGATATTGCGTCGAGTAATTTCTCTCATGTGGCCTCAACTACCGAGACTCATATGCAACAACATAATCCACCTGGATAAGAATTTCTCCCATCACAAAACCTAATGCATTGTAGTAAATAGTGTAACTCATTATTGGATCCAGAAAAACTAGTATTGGTGCTGAAGTTAGTCTCCTTTTATAATTTTGAAATTATAAATCATAAGAATCAATCCTCATGTACTTTTCAATCTTCCTAGTCAGGCCCCTGAGTGGCATTGTAATGTGTGAAACGTATTCATTAAAGTGTATGTAGTATCCAACCATCCCTGTAAAACTCCGTACCTCAAAAACATTCTTCAACATTTCCCAGGAAACTTCTACTCACACATTCTCTAGGTCTACTAATACTCTTGTCTCTCTTATAACATGACCCAAGAAGTATATCTAGTCCATCCAAAAGTGGAATTTTGAGAGCATAGCATATAACTACTCCTCTATTATTGTACTCAAAAAAATCGTAATATGGATATCATGGTCATGTCCAGTGTTAGAGTTCACCAATATATTACCCATAAAGACTACCACAAAAGAATTCAAGTAAGGATGGAACACTAAGTTCATCAATACTATCAAAATTGATGGCACATTCATGAGACCGAACAACATAACCAAATACTTGTATAGACCATACCTTATTTGAATGGTTGTATGTGGAATATCTAATAGTCTAATGCACAAATTTCGAAAACCGGATCTCAAGAAAATCTTTGCGAACACCTGGGATCCTCGAATATAAACAATGAGATCATCAATACCTAGCAAGGGATATCGGTTCAGGACCATCAACTGGTTATGCTTCTTATAATCCACACAATGTATAGGGGTATTACCCGCCTTATTTTCAAAAAGAATAGGTGATCCCCAAGGATAACTATTGTGTCAGATGAAACCGTTTTCCCGTAACTTCTCTAACTGCTTATTAAACTCCTGTAACTCTGGCATAGATTTACTATAATGAGGAATGGACACCGGTTCCACCCTTAGTAGAGTATCAAAATAGATATCTACCTCTCACTCTAGAGGTAAACCTAAAAATTCATCTAGAAAGACACCTCTAAAATGATCCACCACTAGATGAAATTCCATATGTGTTTTCCCATACTTATCTAGATATAAACTAGAAATTTGGGTTTTATCTCCTCTCAACCCATAATGCTCGCATCTATATCTGGTCACCTAGACATACCATTTTCCATTTTGTAGAAAAGACCCACCCTCTTGTGTTGTGGAACTCACCCTACAATGATAGCAGTCAACAAAGGCCTGAAAAGAAACAAAACAGTAAATTTCAATAATGAAATCGAATACTGTCATACCAAAGACATTGATGTCCAACAAAAAGTGACACACACTGACCTTAAGAAGACACTCCTTGCACTGACGTACACTAGTTGTCTTAATCCCCAACAAACTATCTTACATCCTAAAATCCTCAGATGTAAAGATACAGAGCCCAATGATCTCCACAAAAGAAAAAAATATGAAACTATGGGAAGCCAAAATATAAAAAATAAATGATGCTAAAAATCTCTAATCAATGAGGGCTCGAGAACCAAATCCTACTAGGTCTACTCTACTACAAAATTCTGACATGTACCATGGACTTTAGACCCTACTTGACTACCCTGACGTTATCCACCCTCATATCACTGAGAACCTGTAGCTTGAATATCATGGCCACGACTACCTCCTCGGCCTTAATGATGTGAGAAACTCTAATTACCTATCTAATGATAAACACGTGGTCCTTCTCTGAATCATGGAGTCATAATAGAACCCTTGTCACATGATTCTTGTCAGAACATCCAGAAATAAAGATGAAGGTGACACATCATTTTGTAAGACCGCAAGACCATAACTGAACATGATCTTTTAGGAAATGTGGTCTGGTATGACCATTGTTCCTGCACTGGTAGCATACCACCTTGATACCTGAAGAAACACCAGGTGAAAATTCCCTACAACACTTCTTGCTATCTATCGGAGGAGTACCAACCCTATATGTTGAACCACCATGTCTCAAAACTCCCACCTCCCTCAAATTACTCTCTGTAATCACATCATGATTCACTATACCATCACTAAATTCAGTCTGAATACATTCACCAATGATAGGATGTCATAACTAAGACCATCCTCAAATCACCTCACCAAATATTACTTGTCACACCCAAGAACAGGTGCAATGTGTCGAAGCTCTATAAAATGAGAGGAGTAATCAGTCCCTGAAAGAGTTCCCTACTCCAAATGCATGAACTCTCAAACTCAATCGTCCCTCAATGTATCGGGATAGAAGTAATCATATAATGTCTTATTAAACTATTACCAACACATATACTGATGAAATCCTACCTATTATATAACATCAAACCATCTCATATAGAAATCATGTAGCATGTAGGTTGCGAGATTCACCCTTTTTTCATAGGTGTCTCTAGATGCTCAATGTTATAAATCATGGACTACAACCAAGAATATACAACCTAAGGTCCTCCATTCCTAGAAAAAGTGAGAGGATACTACTACTGGAACACCCACCTAAGCTCTTCCATAGATGGAGGAGGATGCTTTGCACCCTGGAAGGTCTGTAATATCCTGAAAAATCCATCATGGAACTGTGCAACAGCACATGTGTCCTGTATTATAGCTAGTTCCAGAACTGGCACAAAGGGAGGATCTGATGGTAGTACCTTATCTATCCTTTATGGTGTCTAGACATCACCCGTCACCTAGTATAAAACTAGATAATTTCATGGAGGCATGAATCTGCAAGGTCATTCACACACCTCACTTCAAAATTATCAGGTAGAACTACATAAAAGTGAATGAAAGGAACATGATAAGAAAATATTCATGTTTTACAAAATATGGTTGCACAACGTCCATAACCACTTCATGATTGGTTCCCTTAATCATTGAACATAGCGTGTACCTATACCATACATGTTCGTATAACACCCATACACACAATGTGTTCCTCCTATGATGTGGCATGTGATTGAATTTTCTTATTTTATAAGTTCTTCTACATGGTTACAACTATATGGTTATATCTTGGGTAACACTACACGATGTGTTCTCCCTAGACACAATGTGAACTAGTTATGTTCTAACTTCCCATATCATTAGCCACGTGGTTGGGTACATAGTTGATAGCTAAAATTGTGCAATAATGAGACATTGAGTGTAAAACCTTAGTTTCATCCAAATATGTTAATCATCACATCGACGGATAAACGTTTCTTTACAATAGGGCGTGTAAAATATAGACACGATTTGTTCTACCAGATGCTTTCCCAACCCCGTGTATCTGCTCACAGAGTCAATAAATACATAGCATGTTTTCCCAAAACACATTGTATACTTAAGAAATGTTGTTTCTTATAGAATGTAAACACACAAGGGGTGTTTTTATAACATCACACACCGTGTTGTTTGGGTTTTCAGATAGTAAGCCTCTAAATCTTCTCTAGAACCCTTAAAAACATTTAATTTTGTCTACGACATGAAAAATTCTAACCAGTTTCGTACCCATACTCCCACAAATCAACGTTTGACATCATTATTCATATCATAGTTGGAAAAATTAAATTATGTTTCAAACATGATACCCCAGAATCTGATCCAAGAGGGCCCATAACAACTCAAGAACCAACGTATGACATTCATCCTAATGCAAAAACACATATTCTAATACCCCATCAAAATAGTTGGTATTCAATCCTGACATCTATCACAACAACATGCATATCTATAAAAACATCCATCATATCAACATGCTATCAGTAATTCACCCTAAATTGAATGACAAGAATGCATGACATGTGATCTCTATCAAGTTACTAAATGATGAATTGGATGGAATACCCTCATGTCCTTGGGATGAAACATAAATAGATCCGCAATAATATCAACAATAACCGCACAATACATGTGAATCACCCAACGGTGAAATCCAATCATCTATAATAATTGAAAAACAAAAAAAAAATCAATTTTCTAGCTAAATTGGCTCTTCCTTGTACACGAGTTAGATACGACAAGGAACAACTTATTACCTAATACCTATTACATCTTATCCATACCTATAGGCTCTATATAGTATGAAAATGTAGAAAAGAAACACTATTATACCAATTTGTAATTACCCAGTTCCGGGTGATTTCGGGATGTTCACCAAACCCAGTTTGTCACATAACCTCAAGCACATTTCCCCAAACACCAAAGGCTACCGACAAGCATCGATGGAAAAGGAATGATAGTGGGGAAAATATACCCATATTATAAGATCATAAACAGTATAATAAAACATAATAATCAAGAGAATAATTAGTAATACCATGCCAGAAAATTAAATAGTGGAAGACTGCTAGTAAATAATCAAATAGAGCACTTATATAAATGATTCATGTCCCTTATATCTATGAAATCATCCTGACAAGTCACAATGTTGGAAATACAATACTAATCCAAGTACAATAGAAAATCAGTAAACTCTAGGAACATCACAAGGCACATGCTGGTGTCATGCTCCCTAACTCAAATAGCAAGAAAGTACCTGACAAAGAAGGGTTCTTTCCATTATCTATACATGGTACCATATAATATGTTTTGGTCCAAAAGAATTACCCATAAATGTTGTGAGACAAATCTCAATATGAAAGGACCAAAACATCTATTCCTTACTATCAGGGAATATATATAGTATGTAATATGCATAAATAATGCAATTAACATGGAACTAATCAAGAGTAAACAATCCTACAACATTAAATTACATTCATTTAAATTCATATCTTATTCAAACCATTGAATAAGGTAACCTTAGTATCTATCCTATGCTATGTATCCCCCTGTATAATAATAACAGATAGACATATCAAAAGACCGTCTGAAATATCATCTAAGACAGAGTCCAATCTTGTTATTTGGCTTGGAAGACTCGTCATAATAATTAAATCATTGAAAAGAAACCATCCGGGAACATTCTCATAGCCTAATGACTTTAGTCCCACATAACACAAATATTTTACAAACGACCTCCTTGGTGGCTCTCACAGTCAATACCCCGTTGTTCTCCATAACAATCATAAAATATAACGTCCCCTAGAAGCTCTCATCGTCAATTTCCTATGGTCCGACATTATTTTAATAAATACCCTATGGGTTGCTCTCATAATCTTACCCCTATGGTTTATGATCCCCCAACAGATCTCATAGTCAAAGTCTATGTGTCAACATAATTTTTTTTACATAAATGGACCTACCTCAGTAATATAATTAGTTTTCATCACCATCTATCAAGACTAGATCTAAAAATGGAGTTAATTTTTAAATATTATATTAGCCACATACTTAAAATTATCAAAGAATAATATATCATTTCAATTCTTACATTTCAATTAAAATGAAACTGATAATGTCTTTTGTGCGTACAAGTGAACTATCACATGCACTATGTAGTGTGATTTATTATTAATTACCGAAACATATTAATGATATATAGATGTAAATTTAAATGAGTAAAATGATACTGATTATAATTTTCTCATTCCTTAAGTAGAAAATAATACTCACCATCATTCCCCAATGATCATTGAAAAATTGAAACGTTATTCATTCGTACCTATGACTTACCGTCTCCATGATTGTAACATATTTAATTTTACATTTCCAAATTTAATGGATGGATTTAAAATTATAATTCATGTATAAATGTGATTATTATTTCATGAATATTATTATATATATATTGGAATATTGGAAAAATTTTACAATATACATCATAACATATTCATTTTTGACTCCATTACAAAATATCCTAAAAAATTACAACATTAAAATAAATAATTAAATAATTGGTATAAAATGATAATAAGTTATATAAAGTGAAAAATAATATTTAAAAACGTTATAACGAAATTAAAAAACATAACCTATATTCATTATTCTGGATGATAACAGTTGCACATGAGAATTCAGACTCAAGGTAGGGGACTAATAAACTATATTTACCATAATTTAAAAGTTTTATGGATTTATTTTTTAAATATTACTTTTCAATGGTCATGTTTTCAAAATGGTTTTTCAGAATTTATTTATATGTATATTATTTTAAAAAAAAATTTAAAATTTCTCTCAAATTTATTTGGAATGTAATATTTTTTATGTTTTACTTAAGAGATATTATTTTAAATACCCTATATTAATGTTCCATTCTCAACACTTTTTACAAAACTCAATGGAATTTTTTTAACTTATACAGTATGGGTGGTTTATCCTACATTCATGGCTCTTTATAAATTTAATGTTTTCATTATATGTTTTCATATATATTTTCTTGGAAAACTATTTCATTTTTATATATGCAATATTTATATTTTTGAAATGGAATTTATAATAAAAAAGTATTTTGATATTCAAAAGTGATTTGGTCCGGATCTCAAAATAGTTTTCATTGGAGTTATTGAAGATATGTACATTGTAATTGTTTTGTTATGGGTTTATCCCATTATATCTCATGTTATGACGCGTTGAGCCCTATTATAGCTCAATATATAATAGGTTGAGCGCTGATATAGCTCATGATGTAGCGAGGGAGCCTCATTATAGCTCTCTAATGCATTGGGTAATCAACATATAAAATTAAAACATATGGTTATTCAATTTAAAAGGGTGGATGTAAGAGTGATATTTTATTGATGACCCAAGGAATGTACATGATTTATCTATGCATTTTCATGAGTAAATTAATAAATGTTTTTTAATGGATTTTCATGTATTTAATGGACTTATGTTTTTATTTATTTATTTCCCTTACTAATCATTTGTGCTGATACTATGATTTAAAATGGGTTTCATAGGATTTAAGGGGAAATAGAGATGATGATGATATAAATGCTTTAATTTTTATGTTTTTTCCTAAAAATAAATCTTGTTTATTTTAAAGGGTTTTCATCGGTGGAAAAAAATAAATACTTATTATAAGATTCCTCTTGTAATGTTTGGTTTTTATTTTTCAGATTTTTTCATTATTTTCAAATACACTAAATTGAAAATATCCTTGAATTTGAATTTTATTTCTAAAATTATAGAATTTTTAATGTTTTATTCATTTACCTTATAGTTGAAATCAATGGATTGTTTATACAATAGTTCATATTTTGGAGATTTCATAATAGTTATGGAAATAATCAAGGGTTCATAGCTTTCTGTTTGATCATTAGAAAAACATTTTACGATTTTGAGGATATAATATATGAAATTTTATGGTGACTAATGATATATTTAGAGACATTCTTTTTTGATGTAATTGTTAGTTATTACTTTTGGGATACAAAACTAAATGTATGAGATAACGATTGAGGTTAAAATTTTATCTCTAATGATGATTTTATTTATCTAATAATTCTATATGAATTATGTAGTTTTAGAAAAAGTAAATACATCATGCTGGTTGAAGACCAGTAATGTCTAACAATGTTATATGAATCAAACCCACATTCTAAAGGTGATACCGGTGCATCACCTAAAACTGACCTATGTGATGTCCTATTTAGTGAGATTTTTTTAGTAAAATGATTTGATGGATGAGTAATATCAAGATTTTAAGAGAATTTTTTTATTTAATAGATAACCATTGGATTGGAAAAGTATTTAGTGATTTTGTGATTAATGTTTTTTCAAAAGACATTAAATATTTCAGAAACACTATATGATTAAGGTAAATAGAATACTATGGGTTTTTTAATAATTAATAAATTATAAATTATATTTTTTAATAATATATTATTCTAATATAGATTTATAGTGACTTATTTTATTTATTAAAATAGTTGGTGCATCATGAAGACTATTAGGGAAACTAATTTTTTGTATAGGACATCATGAGAAATTAATGTAATTTAGGTAGAATTCTTTAAATTTTTATTGGAATAATACAAGATCAAATCCTTATGAATTTTTTTTCAATAATAGATTTGTTTATTTTGAAAATTTTTTTGTAAAATTATTTATCAAATTGTATATCTTAAATATCAGGTATTTATATTTATTTTTGGATATCAAATTATTTTCATCATATAATGATTTTTGTAAAATAATTATATTACCTTATAATAAGATTTTTGTTTTTGGTTAATGTTTTAGGATAGGATAAATGTAATTTTAATATTTTAGGGATTATTTGAGTCCTTTGAATATAAATCTAGAAATTCATTATTGAAAAAAATATATTAAATACTCATCATTGGGAGAAGTTGATGAGTTTTAAGAGGATATAGATTAATGGATGAAATTATACCTATAGAGTAAGTAAATTTGATTATGTTGTTAGTATAGGTAGTAAATAATTACTCGACGACAATAAAATTATCTTCAAACAAAAATGATATCTGTTAACTTTTCATACTGGGAAACCATAGACATTTTAACCCATAACATATTTATGGCTTTTTTATTATTATCTTTCATATGACCAAGTTCTCTCTAACACTCCAATAGAAATTTATTTTAGTTTTTCTCTTCTACATCAATGTTTTCCTACATGTTTTCCTATTATGTGTTATCTCAAATGACCTTTTTACTTCCGTTTTGTTCTTTTATAATATATGTTTTATTAATCCTTCAACTAATGTGGGGTTTAAATAACAGTAATTTTAATAGTTGAAATGTAGTTACCCTGACCATGATCAAATTTAGAGGATGTAATATATTAATGGGTAGGGAATGTTACATCTAATTATTTTAATAAAGACACATTATTCTTGATATCTTACAATATACACCACATAGAGTTTAGAAAAACAACAATATTATTATATAAATGTTACAATTATAAACTAAAATTTAGAATGGAAGTTATGAAAATCATTAAAAGAAATATTAAAATATAGTATACACATGTATACAAAATTAATTCCTTTTTTACCAATTAATTATATATAAACTATTTTTTTAAAATAATAGTATATATTGTTTTTCTGGGAAAAAAATTAAATGTTGAGAATTGTATTTTATAACAATAAATTTAATATAACCGTTTTTTTATTATAAATTACATATATATATATATATATTTAATATTTTTTAACACTGATTTTATTTGTTTTTATTCATTATATAAGAATGAATCTCTTTTTATGCATAAAATTTGTAATTTTTGTAACAAAATACATCTTTTGCCATCAGATGGATCACGTGTTTGAAATATAGTTTTTGAAAATTTTATAAATTACATTTATCTAAATAATATTATTATTTTAAAGTTGAATATAAAATTTTGCATTGGTTTATTTTTTCATTTTCTCTGATAATTTTAATTTTCGATGAACAGTTAAATAAATACTAAATGTTAATTGAATATAACATTTTCATCGAATTAAATTATAATGTTTTATTTTATTTTTTATTTGCTATTAAATAATAATTAGATCGATTTTATATGTTATAATTTAATATATGATCGTAGAGTCAATTTTATATTGAATTTGGATATAAAAAAATTTCATTATTTTGAATGTTTTCAAATAATAAATAAATATTCTCATTCTCACAATAAGATTAATTTTAAATTAATTTTATTCAATTATATAATTTTATTTTCCAAAAAATAATTCATTCTTTGAAAATATATGGTTTAAATTTAGTAAATGGGAACCTTTTTGAGCAATATTAAATGTAAAATTATGAATTATTGAAAACATTGTTCTTGGTAAATTATGTACTCAATGTTAAGAAGAATAATATAAATATTATAAAATTACCATAGAACATGTCTTAATTTTATTAAATTTGTGAATTAAGATAAAAATAATCCTTGGGATGATTTCATGACCCCATTTATCATCATGTATGAATTTATACACTTTAAAGTAATTTATATTATGGGAATGAAAAAGATTTCATACTTATATTTTAATAAATATAACATTTTTCTTACTATATTAATGGGAACATATCAATAACTATAAGTAGTATTTTTAAATTAGAAATAAATATTATAATTAGAGAATTTTATTTTATAGTTTTTTTAATAAAATAATTACCTTAATGGATTACACAATAATGAGGCATCATTTGGTTCAACAACAGAAATAAAATAATTGCTATTTAAAATAATAAAATAAATATTTTTTTAGATAATTAAAGTCATACAAAAATTTATATGTGACTATGACATGTTATTTACGTTTTAGTATAATGATTTTGAATTTATCTTATAGTTATGATATTTTTAAAAAATCATGTAATTAATAGTCTTAAAATTGACGGTAATGATATTTCAAAATAAAAAATATATATATAATGAAATAATTTTTTAAAAAATATAAAATAATGACAACATATTTTTATATATTTAAAAAATCTATCAAAAATACATTTTTTATCCATATATTTTTTATAGTAATTATATTAACCCTCAAATAGTAAATTACATGTTATTATGGTAAGAGTTAAAGGGGTGAAATAACAATTAATACACAAAGGTTAAGGATTAAAAAATAGAAAAAACATGTATAATTTTAATTGTATGATACTATTTATAAACATAATCATATTATATTTGAAATAAATCACTTTTCATAGTTTTTGTATATATGAATAATTTATATTAATTAAATATTTTAATGAATTCCTAGGGTTCCACACTCCACTCAAACAAATGGGAACCTATTCTTATCTTGCATTAAAACATAAACAATTTTTTGGTTCATGATAAATATTACCAAATAATTTTATAAAATATCTCTTCATAATATTTAGCTCTAATTTTAGAGATAACATCATTCTTAGTGGTCTTATTTTTTTATGAAATCAATGATTTCTAAAGAAGAGGTGTCATTTTTATTAAGTGTTTGTATTTTCATTCTTCATCCACTTCCTTCATGTTTTTCTCAAGCATGATATAATAATAACAAAATTATCCTAAATAAATTTATTTTAATATGTTAATGTAATCACCTAAATATATCTCCACTTTTATCAAATGGGAAAACAATTAGTCATTTGTGTGTACGATGCACTACTTCCTCGCACACCAATATTATTTTTTTCCATGACCATATCTCAAGACTGGTTCTAATGATTCAATTAATTTTTATAAAATATGTTTCATACATATTAATAAATATTAAATAATAATATATAATTTAAATTTTTACCTTTCTAAGAACAATTATATGGTAAAATAATTCATGTGTATCTGTGAACTATCGCCTCCACAAAGGGGTGTCATTCGTTTTTCATCTCCATAACACTTTGAATATAAAAATTTATATGAATATTTAAATTATTTATATGAAATTGATGATATTTTTATCATTATTTAAATATAAAATGACAGTTACCATCATTCCATAATGATCATTTAAAAATGGAAATGCAACTAATGTGTATGAATAACTTTCTATCTCTATGATTATAAAATAGTTCATTTTTTCCTATCCATTTGTCTTGGATGTATATAAAGTATAATAAATGTATTAACCTGATTATTATTCCATAATTATTGTTCTATATTTAATTGAATATTTATCACTTTGACTATATACTTTACAACAAATTCATTATTGACTCAAGTGCCGAATATCGAAAAAACATTCAACATGAACGTATATAACTAATTATTTTTTATAACATGATGATAAGTGATGTAAGAGGTATAATAAAAAAAATGATCTCAAGAATGTAAATAATTACCCTATGTTTTTTATTAATTATGATAAATAATGTATGTGACAAATGAAACTCAAGATAAGGGGCTCTTTAACGGAATAAAACATATTTTAAATATTTTAAATATTTATTTTCTAAATATTTATCTATTGTATATATATTTTAAAAATTTGTGTAAGAATTTTATTTATATGTATAATATTGTTTATAAGAAGTATGTTTCTTATTTTTCACAATAATATTCAAAAAAGAATATTTTTTTTAGGTTTAATGTAAGGGTCATTCTTTTAATAAACCTTTATTAAATTTCATTTTTAATCTCTTATTTCAAAAGTAAATTGGAATATTTAATTAACCACAATCAATTTATTGGTTTTTATATATCATTTGAGTCTTATTTTTCTAATGATTTATTTTTTTATGTTAATTTCCATAGAAAATTAATTCATTCATATGGGAATGATTTTTATTTTCCAAAAGTGTTGTTCTAATGAAAAGGGGATTTTTATATCTGAAAGTATTCAAGTAATTGGTATAAAATAGTATTATATTTTTCTTTCTTTATGTATTCTAAATAAATTTTTTATTATGTGTTTATCCCATTATAGTTCATGATATTATTGGTTGATCCCCATTATAGCTTATAATATGATGGTTTGACCACATTATAGCTGAAGATGTGACAATGACCTCCATTATATATCTGTAATGAATAAGGAATTATAGGGGTGTAATTTAATTATATGGTTGCTCCATTTTTTAAGGGAGAATGAAATATTGTTATTTTAATAATTTCCTTAGGATCCTATATGATTTTTCTATACTTGTAAAAAAATTTATTAAATGTTTTTTTAACTAGTTTTGTGTTTTCCCTAGACTAAAAATTTTTATTTTTATGTCCCTTACGGAGACATTATTCTCACCCCATGTTTAAAGAAAATCATAATATATAAAGGGTCATAGATGCAAGGGTGATATAATGGGTGTTATTTTGGATAATGTTCATGAAAATAAATCATGTTTTATTTTAAAGGGATTTCCTTTAATGGAAAAAATGGATACTTAGTATATGGTTCCACATGTAAAGTACGAGATAAATTTATATGTTTTTTTCTAAATTCTCAAAAACTCTAAACATAAAATATCATTAAATGTTAATTCTACATTAAAAAAACTACTATATTTAATATTTAAGTCCGTGTCATTATAGGTTTCATAAAAAAAAATTAGACAACTTTAGATATTATAATATTTTTTTATGAGTTATCTATATCATCATGGGTTTATAATATTATGTTTTATCACAACAGAATTGTCATTGGAACCCCTTTTTAGAATTTATGTTACGAAATTTAAAGGTGACTAATGTAAATTTTGGGGACATTTGTTTCTGATTTAATTATGCGTAATTATATTATTGATGAAAAATGAAACGTATTAGAAAACATTTGAGCTTAAAATTTTACCTTTAAAGATGAATTTGTTTTTTCATTAATTCTATAAAAATTATATACTTTTATAAAAATGGGATAACTATGGGATGGATCCCAACCCATCCCATCCAGTAAGGTCACTAAAATAAAACCCACAACCAAAGGGCGGCATGGGTACACCCCCTTACACTATATTATGTGATGTTATATTTATTATGAATTTTTATTTTTAGTTCAAGTATATATTTGATGAATAATAATTTAATTTTTGGAAATATTTGTTTTATTGAATAGATAACAATGGGATTGGAAAGTGATTTGGTGATTAAGTTACTAATGGTAATTTATAAGATGTTTACTATTTTGGGAACCCTATATAATTAATTAAATTGAATATTATATGATTTTTATGTGGAATAAATATTTAACAATATTTGGAAATCATATATTATTTTATTGTGTATTTATGGCTATTCTTATTTTTTGGGAAATAGATAGTCTATCTTGAAAATTATTATGAATGTTAATTTTTTGTATGATACTTATAGATTAATTGATCTTATTTTGAAATAATATATAAAATATATATTATAAGAATATATGACCAAATAATTTTGGATTCTAGTTTTTAATCTTATTTTATATTGTTTTTATGACATTTTTACAATTGTTTATAAAATTATATATATTAATATTTTTGCATTATTATTTATTTTATTTCATTAAAGTAGATTTTAATCATATAATAGTTTTATTTTTTTGATAATTTTCTTATATTATCCTAAACATTATTGTTTTGGTTAATTATTAAAGACAGGAAAAATATAATTTTAATATTAAATAGACTATGTGACTCTCTAGAAGGTGATTTTAGTTCTTCATGTGTGAAAAAATCATCTTAAATAATAATAATTTAGAGAAAATTATTAGTTTTTGGTGGAAATTGATTAAAGGTTGAAATATTTATTTTTAATTTTGTATATTTCATTATCTTCTTAGTCTATTTAGTAAACTATCTCCTTACCTCTTTGAAAGGGATCTAAAAAAACAATATCCATTTACATTTCTTCGTTGGAAATCAATGACCTTTTAACCCATCACATATTTATGTTTTATTGATTTTTTATATCCTTGTGACAAATTTTACTTTCACTATCCATTAGAACATGTTAGTAATTTCTCTCTCCCATGACCATGGGTTTCTACATTGATTCCTAGTATGTTTTCTCTCATGTGACCATCATGTGTCCCTTTTATTATTTTAAAATGGATTGTCTATTAATCCTTTATATAATGTTGTATTAAAATATAGTTAATATGTATAGGTAATCCTTGGTAACCATTTACAAGATCAAATTAAACAGACAAAGTTAATTAAATTATTTGGGATATTGTAACATTATGATATTTTAAAAAGGAAACATTATGTTTGATAATGTACTTGATACACCACATTGATCATGAATTAATTACTAAATATTTTTATTTAAATGTTAATGGTACTACCAATCCACTAGAATGAATGTTATTAATAGGATTAACTAATATATAAAAATATAATTTAAATATGTATATATACCAATTAATTATAAATGAAAATAAAATATGTTTTTAAATAAATGGAAATGTTTTTCTAAACAATTATATAAATAAGAGAATGTGTGTTTTATATGAATAGAGAAATAAATTTCTCTTATCGGATTATATTAATGAAATATTAATTAAATATGTTTTTTTTTCTTTCATCTTATGTGTTTTTTAGACAATACATAAGAACAAATCCAATTTTATGTATTGAAGAATTATTTAAAAAAATGGAATATTTTCCACAATTGATGGAAATATTATTTTAAATTTATTTTTTGCAAAATTTATAAATTATATTTGGAAAAAAAATTATTATATTAAAGGGGAATATAAAAATTTAATTATTATAATTTTTATAAGGTTTATTTTATGATGAATAGTGAAACAAATACTGAATTTTAATTGAAAAAAACGTTTTCATCAAAAAAATTTATATTATTAAACAATATTAGTGACTTACGTTAAATTATAATTAAATCAATTTTATACCAATTAATCCAATCTAGTTTTCTGGAATTTATTTCTTATTGAATGTGGTAGTGTTACATTTCAATTTTTTAATAGTTTTCACTTTAAAAACAAGTTTCCTCATTCTGTAAAAACAATTAATTTTATGTTAATTTTACCATATTCTATGTTTTTTTAAATTTATATTACATAATTTCAATTTTATGTTCCAATTTTAGTGAATAGTTCAGTTTTTTTTGATAATATAAATACTAAACTTATTAATTTTTTTACCACATTTAGACGTAAATCTGTTAATTAAGGGTAAAAATAATATTATAAATATTAGAAAAATAGCATAACACATTTTCCAATATTATTTTATGAGTGATTGTAGTTAAAAATAGTAATTGGTTATATTTTATGACCACATAGATCCACTTGGATGACATTAGGTCCATTATTGTTTTTTATTCTAAAGAAAATTCAATGATTCCATAAATATTATTTAATAACCATATTGTTTTAATATATTATTATTTTTAATATATATTTAATATAAATAGTAATGGGAAATATACATTTTTAATATTAATCATGAAACCTTATATTTAATTTTTAGGATATGCATATTTACCCTAAAGGATTATATAATGATGATGTAGTAATTGATTAATTAATTGAAATAACAAAAAAATAATATTAATATTATTAAAATAAATAACATTTGAGATAATTAGTTTTACATTTTTTCCGATTCTTTCAATATGATATTGATTTTTTAAATTATGTTTTTTATTTAACATTTTTTTTGATATTTTAAAAAATCATTTAATGTGTACTGTTAAAATTGACATTGATTATATATTAAAATAAATAGAATGATGTTAAATGATATAAACATTCAAAAAATATAAAATTTTCCATATTATTTTTATATGGTTTTACCTACAATCAATTATCCATTTATGATTCTGTATGAATTTTATATTAATTATATTAACCTTAAAATTTTAAATAATGTGTAATCAAGGTAATAGTTAAAAGGGTCAAATAAGATTTAATACCTAATAAATAAGGATTAAACATAATAATAAAATTTATAATTTTCATCATATAAATTTATATTGACACATACTAATCCTATATTTGAAAAAACTTTTTGGACCCTTTTGGTATAATAAAATAGCTTATTAATTTTATATTTTAAATACTTTGAAGAGTTACCCTATCCTCTATAATAAAAAACATATTCCTATATTTTATTAACACTTAAAACACTATTTTTTTAGATTAATATATGCCCAAATATATTCCTATATTCTCTACCCACAATCATGAGCTCTTATTTTAGGTAGAACACCATCCTTATTGAACCTAAGGAATTAAGAAACAAATAATTTTTAAATAAGATGTATCATTTTCATTAAGTTGTTATATTTTATTTCTTCTTACAATTCCTTAAAATATTATTCAAACATGATTATATAATACATTCACTATCCTAAATATATTTATATGTCATAATTTTAATCTCATCGCCTAAATCCATCTCTACTTCCATCAAATGGGAATATAATTAATCATTTCTCTGTACTGAAAACTACCACATCCTGAACCGATATAATTTTTATTCCATCACCATCTCTGAAGGTTGGTTATAATATTGAAAATATTTTTTATCTAAGATATTAATTAAATATTTATAATTAATAATGAATAATATATCATTTTTTTCTTTCCATTCACTGAACATATAAATGATAACATCATATGTGTGTATGTGAAAACTATCATATCTACGAAGCGATGTGATTTATTTTTCATACCACATCTCATTGATGATATATATAAGTATATTTAAATAATTAATATGATATTAATGATAATTAATTCATTATGTATAGTTAAAATAATTCTTAAATTATTTCCATAATTATAATTGAAAATTTGAAAATTTATTCGTGTGTATGTGTGACATATCGTCTCCAAGATTATAACACAATTCATTTTTCATATCCATAAGTAATATATAGATGTGATAGTATAATTGTATTAAAAAAGTTATTATTATTTCATTAATATTATTCTAGATGTGATAGTAAAATTACTACTATTGACTATAGACCTCATTCCATTTCCATTTGGACTCATTTAAAGAATATCATCAAAATATTTTACAAGAACATAAATAATTAAGTAATTGTAATAACATGATAATAATATATAAAAAATAAATAATAAACCTTTAAAATGTTCTAATTAATGTAAATAATTAACCAACAATAATTTTTCAGAATGATAAAGAAATTTTTTGATGCGGTAGACTCTAGGTAAGGGACTCATTAACTACATAAATTTTATTTTAATGTTTTTAAACATTTATTTTCTACATTTTGATCTGTCATATAAATGTAATAAAAGTTTTTTTAATGGATTTTTTAAAATTTACAAGGATTTTTTTTAATTATATGTTTTATATTTCATTTAATAGTATAAAAAAATAATTTTTTAAGCTATTATAAAAAAAAATTCTTTTAAAACGCCCTTCTAATGTTCCTTTTTCAACACTTTTTACAAAAGTAAAATAGATTGTTTTTGTAACATTATATTCATATGATATTTCGATAGATTTCATGAATAATTATTAATTTAATGTTATCTTTATTAGTTTTAATATTTATTTTCAAATATAATTATTTCATTTTTATGTGTGATGTTTCTATATTTTAATATTTAATTTTACTAGAAAATTATAATTTTATATCTGGATGTTTCTTGGTTATGCGTTTAGATAGATTTTCAATGATTCTATTCTTGATATGTTCCTTGGATTTTTTTTATTTTAGGGTGACCCATTATAGCTCGTGATATGGTGGTTGGATCCCCGTAATAGCTCATGATTTAATGGGTTGAGCCCCATAATAGCTCACAATATAATGGTTGATCCCCATTAATGCTCTTCAATGCATTGGGTAATCAGAAGATGGAAGTAGACCACATTGTTATTCTATTTGTTAGGAAGAATATAATATTGATAGGGTTATCTTGTCCAATTTAACCTAAATGATTTTAATATACTTACTAATGAGATAATTAATAAATGGTTTTAAAAAGGTTTTCATGTTTTTACTGGACTACCAATTTTTTTTCTTTTTGTCCCTTAATAATATTTTCTGTTTATCCCATGTTTAAAAAAAATATTCCTATAATTTTACGTAGAATAGAGAATAGGATTTTTTCAATGGATTAATTTCAAACAATGTTCATTAAAATAAATTATGTTTTATTATCAAGTGGTTTCGATTGTTGAAAAAAATAGATACTAAGTATAAGTGTCCAATATAATGTATATGTTTATTTTGTATGATTTTTTTATTAATTATAAAAACTATAGAGTAAAAACATCCTTGAATTTGAATTTTATTTCATAAAGTCTCAAATATGTTATTTTTAAGGTCATATCATTGTAGTGCCTCTACTGACTATCATATTATGAAGAAGATAAAACTTATAAGATATTCATGACTAGTTTTGAAAACAAATTCTATACATGATATGAATAGTTCACTACGGTTTCGACCAACTTCATTCAGGATTAAATAGAAACACTTGTCAATAATCATTCATTTTTCTCCCATCAAAGGCTCTTAGCCTCCACAACTGAAGCTCTATGAATCCACTAATTAAATTTTCATAATCCTCAGAATCATTTTAAAATAGTCTAACATCATAATGGTTATCTGATATGACTTCAATGGATTTTTCTTGATTAGTTCATCCACCATTTAGTCTATCCATAAGGTTCTAAACCATTCATAAATGATCAAATGATATGATATCCTCTTGTTTATCATTGATTCATCTAGTCTCAAATAATAACATATGATCTCTATCTAGTTCCACATCTATATCAACAATCAAATATTTAACATGGAACCAAATCCCTTGGTTCCATTACATATTAGTCTCCCATTGTCACAAAAATATCTTCCAATGATCAGTAATTCACATACTATAAACTGTACAATAATTGAGGAGTTTCTCACATGAAAAGGTCAATTACCCTTAACATGGGATTATATTTATACTCCCCAATGAATACATATATCTATACACACATTCCGTAATAGGTTTATAATTGAACTTTAAGATTACGTTTGATTGTTTGTTAAACTAATTTGTAATCATATAAATATGAATTGTGTATATATAGATATCTCATTATTTATTCTACTACATCCAATGACCCATATTAATTTGTGAAATTTTATTTAAGATCCATATTTTATGTTATGTATTATGTGATAATGGTTCTTGATGCATCACACATTCCACGATATCAAACCATGGAATCTTCACGAATGAAAAACTTGGGTATACCACATAATGGAAACCCAATAATTTTATGATTTCATACTCATCCATATAGAAAAATATGTGATAATTAATCAATTATCCACAATATTTTATGATATCCATGAAAAAATCAATGATTTATAATAGAACGGTTAACCCAGAAGAGAATTCATCAGTGACAAAACTTGACCACCTGCTTCAGGATCATCCACAGAAAAAGAATTGATATAAATTTTCATATCACCTCCCTTCTTCCACACAATCAATCGACCTCACATGTTATACCCATATGAACACTAACATATTATTTTATTCCCAACAATTTACGAAAAGATCACTCATTAGACCATTATAGTGTTCTATTGTTGATTCATAGACCTCCAATCTAGACACACATGACTTTACAGTTATCCAAGCACCACAATGTCCCAAATAATACAAACTAAGAAAAAAATTATCCTATTTTAATAAAGAAAACTCATTTCTACCATAATTCAATGCACACCAGGGATCACACAATAGTCATATCAGGATGATGAGAATCTAACACACTCTAAAATTGAACCCTTATCTTGAGTACTAAAACTCAAGGTGCTCCATAATCTTATGTTAAAAGAATACTAAATTGATGTACTATTAGATATTTCGTGGGTTATTCAGATGAATATATAATATTTACAAAAAAACCCCCCTTCTTATTATTCTTTAATATCCCCCCACATTGATTATCCCCACTTAAGCTTCTTCTAATAACTAGAAGACACCATATTTTTAGAAACAAGAGTCATAATTAAGGAAAAAATGTCATCTTAATAACCAAAATAGGATTCAAATTTGGTTGCAACCCATAAAATTTAATCTAGAAATTGAATTTAAAGAAATGAAACTATGGATTCTCAATTATACAATCCACATCAAGTTATTATAAATAATTTATTTATACATATATAATTTCATTGTGATATATATGGACACCTATACTATATAAAGAAAATTAATTACTTGTACCAACCATATGTATACTCAAAAAATGTTCATACCAATGAATTTAACCACAAAATTTATTAAACATTGTAATCTACACTACACAACCGTAAGGGGTCTAGAATATCATCACAGTGATCTTCACCACCATCATCGTTGTAACCATTGTTATCCAAATATACCACACTATAGTCTAATATAACCTAAAATTGTATGTATTGAATCATATTGTTTTAGATGAAAATAAAAATATCAAAATCTCATATTTGAAAACATAGTAAAATTTGTTTATGTCATGTAGCTAAAGCCTCCAGTTGTATTACAATACCACAAAATTGTCACATATGTCATGAAAAACCAACATGTTGAATGTGATGCATGTTATGACTCTTTTTATATATCCATGATTAAAATATATATTAAATAAATAACACAAAATACTTGTAGGTCACAGGAGATGAAAACATGTAATCATAAAAAAAGAAACTGAGAACATCAACCCCATGGCATAATAACAAGGGTGTCCATCAGATATAGTTCTTTTAATGAATCAGATATAGTTTCATCAAAATATCTAGCATAATCTTATGTCACATGTCTACCAAATACACAAATTTGGAAAAAAACATATATATGGTAATATGGTACTATATTTTTAAATTCCTAATCCAAATAATTGTTTCCATGAATGAATTACACATGACATTAGGTGTGCCTCTCCATATTCTAGAAGATTAAGACTAGAAATGGGGGTTTAATGTGAAGTAATGTGAAGAATTTTCCCTTAATCATAGTACAAAATAAAAAATAAATAACCCAACATGAATAAATTATACAATAATTTAAAAAAACAAATACACGCCAACTGTATGGTAATGGAAATAAAAGGATCAAACCTAAGTAAAAGGATATGGTCTCCCACATTCCGAACACATAAAAATAATGAAATGGATGAAGTATAAGCAATTAAATATTACTCTTAACCTCAACCCATCTTGGTAACTATACTCATAGATATAAATCCCACTAATACATCAAACCAAAGCCTCCATAAAACTTATACCTACTACATGTGTGGTTTTAAAGGGTACACAAATTTTATAGGCATCAAGGCATGATTAGAGTACAACTTAATAGGAAACCACTTATGTGGTACAATAACGAACATGAAATGTTCAATTTATTTTTATGTAATAATATCAAAATCATGTGAAATACAAAACATAATTTATAAATCATATCAAATAATCACCATGAACACACAAAAAATTAAAAACCATGTGGTGAGAATTCATGCTCTTACCAATCCTCCGTGAACACCTAAAATTCCTTCATATGATCCATACTAGAAGAAAATAGAAAATTGATATGATACATAATCTATAACAAGAATGTAACTACTCTTCCCCAATTTCATAGAGGTGTTGCATTATTTTTTTTACATTTCCATGATCACATGAAATCAGTTCTTGAAGGACTAGTCAGATTAGTATCCTTGAAAAAACTGGATACAAATATTAAATCCTGAAATAAATAACACATAATATGTCCATTGAATGTACTCATGTCCCTTGGGCCATCCCTAAATTTCTGTCATAATATAATTCTTATCATCTAGGAAAAAATGAAACATAAGAAAGGGGTGAGATCAGATTCTATGTAAGGATAATTTATATTGCGGAAGAAGTCATAAATAATCATAACCATTTATTTCAAGGTATAAAATTGAATCAAAATCATTTTAACATAATATTTTTCATGATATAGATATAATAAATCAGATAATTCCATTTAAACATTCACATGTACATTATACTTGTCAAATAATCATATGAAATATCATTAACTAATATTCTAATGAGGGAATACATAATGTCATACATCATAAAAATTCCATCAAGGCCTCATGCCAAGACCCTACATAAATGGGTAAAATGAAAAACTAGTTTTTATTATTAGAACTAATGAGGCATTGAGGGGCTATAGTGGGCCTACACTTCACATAAAAGTCTCATTCATTTCTCATATAAAATGGGTGAAACATAACATAAACAATAGAATTAAAACTAACATACAAAATGTAAATACATTAACCATAAAACATGAATGGTATCAAAATAGAACATCCACTATAAAAAATATCACAAAAACATCAACAAAACATAGGATATTTAATCCTAATAAATAAACCTCAATTACGAATAAAATCCAAAAAAGTATGTTTACATAGATGAAAATAATATAACAATATCATTAAAACTCTTCAAGAAAAATAGCCCTTCATTACATTAAAATAATTAAAACCCACACAATTATAAAATAATACTTTTATATAAAAATAACTTTGTGAGACCATAATGTAACCATAAAAATGTTAAAGCGTCATAATAGTAGAAAAGTTCGTGCATGTCGCATATGTTAAAAAACATTCTTCTAATACATTGAGAAAAAAGTCAAACAAACTACCTCGAAATGAAAGTGAATAAAATATTCCATTTTATGAAATATAACATGGTTAAAAATAACATTAAAAAAATTAAATAATAGTAGGAAATTTTATATATATATATATATATAACATGTATATTGTTGAAATATATGTCCCTCTAAATCCATACACAAATGTAATCTTGGATAATAAAGAGGTTATGAAATTAACCCTTACATCATACATTCCTTTAATTGAGGGAAATTAACACATTGTATAATTTTTAAATCATCATCCTAAATTATACCAGGACCATATTAATATTTTTGATATTATATAGTGTCCTATTAAATATTTTTGTTAATAATATATTAGTATTATCAATATTTCGGGTGTTAACTGCCTTGTTTTTCTTGGTTTGTTTTGTAATTTATTTCATGTTTCTTATGAATAAGATATATATTATTCATATAAATAATGAAATTATGTTCATAAAAATTTTCATCATTAATTATATAAAATTTCATAATCATTCATAAATGGTTGTATAGGATGTTGAATCTCAGTGCGTTGTAGAGACAGTAGTTCATAGATATGTACGAGCGACAATACCATTCTAATGATGGTTAAATGTTATGGAATATGATGGTATTCTATTTAGACAGAATAATTATCAGGTCATATTCATTATGTATATCAATTATAATCATAATTATATCCATCAAATTAAATTATTTTTGTATAAAAATTACACCATTATGTAGTTAGAGTAAGCCATAGGTAGGCACACAAGGTGGTATTTTTATTGATAAGATGAATTGAAGGAGAAATATGGTTGTACCATAATTAAAAAATTCATAGAATATATATGAATGGTATTTATTAATTTAAAATGGAAACAACATATGAGAAGGAAATAGAAGAAGAAAATAACTTTGAATGTGTTGATAAAACAATTACCTCTATTTCAAGTATCTCCTTTTATTTGAACAAAAGGACTCTATATGTTAGATATCTTCACAATGTATAGAATCTAGGATGAATTTATGGATATTGGAAAGATATTTTTTCAGGAGTATTCCTAGACAAATGGATTTAGTGGAGTGAATAAAATTTAAAGAGATATGCCCTTTTATAAGAAAGGGGAGGGGAACTTTTGGAAACCCCAAAACAATTAATTTATTATAAATGGATTTTTGATTTTTGATTACACCAATGTGATTTATTTATGGGATAAGATGTGTATGAGTATAAATAATCTAAAAATTAATATTTTTATACAATATTATGTAACAAAATGAACTTCATATTTTAGATTTAACACTTTGTTAAATAGTTTAACTATTACCTTTTTTAAATATATTTAAGACTATAGGGTTAATATAGTTACTATAAAATGAAAAAAAATGGATAATTTATAAAATTTTAACACTATACAAGTTATTTTTCTAATCCATATATTTTTATAACTTTTATATCATTTGATAAAATATGTTTTATTTTAAAATCCCATTTCAGTCAATTTTTCCACTAATTAATACATGATTTTTGGTCATGTCATTTACAACTAGACTATTTCAGTTAAACTACATTAAAACATACCAAAAATTTCAATTTAATCCGAAAAATTCATGTATGGTATCAAATAATTCAATTTATATTTATCTTAACAATATTAATATCATTTAATTGATTCTTATTTTAATAAATCAATAAATACATCATCATTTTGTCACTATTTAATTAAATTATTTATTTCTAGTAATTATAAATATGTTAAAATTATTTATATAATCATTATTAATTTCTAAATACTATTTCTAGTCGACCATATCTCTTATATAACCTCATTTTAAAATCATTTATTTATTAAAATAAGTATATGAAATTTTTAACTCTTCTTTAAAGAAAACACAATAGAAGTCCCAAACTAACAAAATTGGAGTAAAAAAGATCATATTTTCTACCTATGGTTTATTTTGGATGAAAAACACTTATCCTCTAAAAGTATGATAGTATTACAGTTATTTTTTATTATTATAATGTTATTTTTACTTTTAAATACCATACTTACCTTTAACTAGGGTAAATAACACCCAAAAGTAAATGTTCATCAGAAATTATTTTGGTACTATTAGATCAAATTTTTCATATTGATTTACCCCATGTATTCACATTTTTCAAATTCAATTTATAAAATTCGTAAAATTACATTTCATGCTAATCTCAAAGATTGGATAGAAGGTGGGTAAAAGAGACATTCAGAAGTTCAATAATTTTTTATATCTAACTCTATTATAAAATGATTCTAATTTACTATATATGATAAATATATATATTATTTATCTATTGTTTCTTTAAAATCATTTTACATTAAAATAATTATTTAAATTATAATGTCAGTTTTTAACAACAATGCAGTATTTTTCATTATTCATAAAAAATAGAAACTTCTCAGAATAATTACAAAAACATCACCATAAGAGAATTTTGATATTAAAAATTAAAAAATGATATCTATTTTGAGAAATATAATTCATAAATTTATTGATTTATTTAATACTATTTATAACAACATTTCAAATGGATTGTTTGATGGGTCATGGTGCGCTTGAACTCAATGTTGCGTGATCCACAAGCTATTTAATTATTTATAATGAAGTATAATATGGAATCTTGTTCTGATAGATTATTCATTTCTTTAAATAATATTTTCATTAAAATTTTTAGAATATCACTACATAAAAATATCTGGGTGGTTCTTCAACATATGCTCCCAATGTTACCTCATAGCCTCTTAAATTTTATGGTTTCTCCTACGATGTTTTACTAGTCAAGTCATCTAATTAATCATCACATTTATCTAGTGTCAATAATCATGATAGGATGTTCCCTATAAGATAGATCTGGTTCAAGTTCTATTTCTTCATTGGTGTGTATATGCGTTGGGTATGGCATTTATTTATTTGACAGTGATACATAGAACACATCATGAACATTGGAGAGACTTTGAAGAATTTCCAAATGGTAATCTACAGATCCAACTCATTCCATAATTATAAAATTTATGATGTACTTGGTTCTCAATTTACCCATATTAATGAATCGTATAACACCATTAAAAATAGATACATTAAAGAAAAAATGAACTCCCACGTGAAATTACAAATCCTTCCTTTGGTTATTGTCATAGATCCTTAACCAACATTGAGTTGTTTTTATATGGTTTTTAATAGTCTTTACCTTTCTATTGATTCCTTAACATGTTTCGGGCCTATGATTTTTCTTTCACCAACATCATCCCAAAAAGTAGGTGTACGAAATATCTTTCCATATAACACTTCATATGTTCCTATCTGAATATTTTAATTGAAGCTATTATTATAGGAATATTCTATAAGAGGTAAATGTAACGCCCCGACCCTAGTTACCCAGAGTCGGTGCATTATTACATAACATTGGCATGATCACAAGAAAGATCAAATCTCGAAAGACCGATTGGTTTAGTAGCCTTGGAAACACTAGATATATTTATAAGTTTTACATTACATCATAAAGTGAAAAACTACTACGACAACATAATGTCTCCATAGTCCACACTATTATCCCCTCATAATATCCCTGCAGGTCATTCATAACTTACTTCTTCACATCCTGGGAAAAATAAAACATAGAAAAGGGGTGAGCTCAAATGCCCAGTAAGGATAACAATATAGAGGAACATTCAAAAATAAGCATAAACATTTAAGGCAATGCATTACTAAAACAAAAGCCTTTTAAACTTGAACTTCAACATAGTATGGCAAAAGTAAAATGAAATAATGCCATTTACTTATTCACATGGATATTCTACTAATCTAATAATCACATGCAATATCAATAACCACTTTCATAATGTCGGAATGCATAATGCTGAACTTTAATTTCTTTGTCAAGGCCTCGTCCCAAGACCTAGGAGCTAACTGTAACCGGAACCCAACCTGGAGTGCCTCTAAAAACCGGACACCAACTCAGAGTGCCTCTAATAACCAGACACCAACCCGGAGTTCATCTAATAAACGGAGACCAAACCGGAGTTTCTCTAATAACCGGAGACCAAACCGGAGGGCTTACTTTTACCGGTCCCCAACCCGGAACATACTTGTCTAACACATTCATCAGAATGAAAGGTTGAAATACAACATAAACATTTGGATTACAAATAACTTATGAAATGTCAATATTTTAAAAAAACCATGAGTGACATAAGAATAGCTTATCCATAGTAAAAAATATCACAAAACCTTCAATACAATATAGAAGTTTTGTATAATAATAAATCAACTTCAAATAATCTTAACAGCCATCAAAGGATGTTGACATAGATGAAATCAAAACTATTTTAGAGAAATATCTCTTTTTTTTAAATCATTTTAAAAGTAACATAATTATAATACATTCAATTTGAAAATATTATTATAAGCTTGTAAGGGAAGCTTTGATGATTTTATAATGACGGTAAATAGCCGCACCAGCCGTATAAGTTAAAAAAAACATTCTTACCTTAAATTTGTTGAAAAGGTTAAAAGTGCCTTGTTTGGAAAACGACGGAAAGATTCCATTCGAAACACATAAGGGTATAAATGAATTTAACCCATATTCTTGTAAATAGTAAAAATGTTTTGAAATACATTATTAATAAATATGGATGTGGATGATAAAGAGATCCCAGTAGATTATTACGTATAAACAACCTCGGATAATGAAGAGATTGTGAAATGACCCTTACCAATTTGGTAACTTATGAAACATACAACCCATGAAAGAGGTATCATACAATGAATATGTAAATATGCATAAATTAGAGTTTATTACACAAATAATATAATTATGGGCAGCACATACACCACAAAAAAGGTAATGGTGGCAATATGGCATGAATCTCACGGGAATAACGAGTGAGATGAAAACCCCTTACCTTGTACTTTTCCTTGGTTGGGGTAGGTTAACCTCCTGTATAATGGTGAAATAATTGTTATTAAATTATACAAGAATAATATACATTAATATGATATCATATATGATATTTTAATATTGATTTGATAATAATATCTTAGTATTATCGTTGTTTCGGGTGTTAACATACTTGTTTTATTTTATATGTTTTGTCACATAAGACATGTTTTTAATGGATAAGTTGTATATTATTCATATCCAGAATGATATCAAGTCCTTAAACATCATTTTTAAATCATCAAATGATAATTATACTTGAATGTATACGATGGAGAATGAATCACATCGCGGTCGTGGAGACGGTAGTCCGTACGTACGCACGAGCGACAATATCATTATTTTGAAATAATATATAAATGGTTGTTATATCATATATACAGAATCATTAACATTTTATATTTATTATTTACATGATTTACATATCATTATTATATCCATCCAAATAATAATATATGGAATAACAATTACACCACGACGTGGAGACGGTAAGTCGTACGTACGCACGTATGGTGACATGTTATTCAAAGGGTGGATAGAATACTGAATATGGTTGTACCATATTTATAATAACATCACAGTATATATATGATACTGGATTTATTATTTTATAATGGTAATAACAAAGGAAGAATAAGTGGAAGAAGAAAGGAACTTGGAAAAGGGTGGTGAAATCATTACCTCTTCTTCGGGTTCTTCCTTTTGATTTGATCAAAAGGGCTCCTTAGGTTGGCTTTCTGATCAAAATAATTCCTCTAGTTTGTAGTGAGGGAAGTTGGGAGAGTATTTGGGCAGAGTTTTTCCGAACCAAAAGGTTTTTATGATGTGAAGAAATGAGAAGGAGGAGTGCCCTTTTATAAGAGGGGTGAGGGGCACCTTTCGAAAAGCTAGAAATATTAGTTTATAATAAATTCTTATTCGGTTTCTAATGGCTCCAAAGTTGATTATTTAAATGTTAATGTGGGGATGGGTCGAAAACAAATCAACCAATAGAATTTATACAGGTTTGGGTACATATATTAACCTTATCTTTAAGTATTAACTCTAAGTTAATTAGTTTCACTTTTACAATGTCTCTTTGTATTTTTATATAATATGGTTAATAAACATACTATATACATCCAAGAGACCCCCAAGTGGTCCATTAATGATGAACCTATCATGATATAAGTCTCTTGGCCGAACCTTAGATTTTTAAGAATTTAATATCAATTAATAATATAATATTTGTTTTAAGAACTCTTTTATGTCAATTGTGACGCTATTCAATCGTTGTTTTTTGTGAAACTAATAACAGATTGATTACTTCGAAAAAAGTCCAATAAATCAATCCTAATATATCATATTATCCTAGAAAATTAGTTTAATTTATTAAAAGTTTCATATTATATTTATTTGGGAATTTATTATTTCAATTATTTTAATTTTTCACTATTATAGTAATTAATTCATCATCATTGTATCATATATAAATTAAATTATTTAGTGTCTAAAAATTATAAATAAAATATAATTATGTATGAAATTTTGTTATCTTTCTAATGAATATTTATAATATAAAATCCAACATATAAAACCCTATGTAAAAATTGTGTTTCTAAAAGATATATGCTTGTGTCATTTTTGTATTCATTTTAACTTAATTAAAATAAAGTGTCCCTATCACCTACAAGTGGCACCATGGGGTCCCAAAATCGACCCGAAGATGCCTATGGTCGAACATGTATCAACCAATAAGGCCAGGACACGATTTACGGTAATTTAGTATTATTATAATATTATTTTTTAACCCTTATTTACCGGATTTACCCTTAACCATGGTAAATAAAATATTTACCGCAGTAATTATTCAAAATGTCTAAAAATAAAAGTTACCTATTTACACAATTTGAAAATCCTGATTACAAATATGGAATCCATTTTTCTAAATTCATAACATAGAAGTGGTAGAAATTAATTTAAAATTTATTCCCGCTGTCAAAAGAAAAAGCGTGTTTTTAAGAGATAATAACTATCAAAAGACTGACACTTATTTATGTTCGGTTTAATTGTAAAATTATGTCCAACGACCAAAATAATATTAAATGGTAAAAATATATTATAAATATAATTTAAAACCAATAATATTCATAATTTATCACTATTAATTATTTTTATTAAGAAAGTTGTTTTTAATTAAAATTTAGTAATTTTCACTATTCATCAAAATATGAATGTTATCCGAAAAGTACCAAAATTTCACCTTAGGCTAAATTCGATACTCCAAATCCAAAAATGAAGTCCATTTTGAGAGATAAAATTTATAAAATTTTAAAACTTAGGTATTACTATTCATAACAGCTAGTTTGATTGGTTGTAGTGTGTTAGAACTCGAAGTTGCGTACAACACACGCTACTTTATTATTCAAAGGAATGCGTACCGTGGAAGCTTGGGATGTTTCATTTTAAATTTTTTTATGTCCCCCATTTAGTCAAAAAGTTTAAAATATTGTATTTAAAAAGGATTCACTATTAAAATTTGATAAAAGTGCAATACTGAAAATGAATCTGTTCTTGCATTATGTCTAAGAAACTCATAATATGGATTCTAAAATTATAAGGATTATATAAAGTTTAAAATTTAGTTAATACTATTTATAAACTCTTTTGAATGGCTTTTATTTTTGGTAAGTCATGGTGTGATTGAACTCGGTGTTGCGTGTAGTGCAAGTTATTGAATTATTTTGAAGAAATAACACACTATGAAATCTTGGGGTGTTACATTCTCCCCTCCTTCAATAAATTGCATCCTCGCAATTTGAAATTGTTCTTTGAAAATAGAAGGTTGAAATTAGAAAGTATATTTGTGGGAAAACCAACATCGGAAATTGGGTTACTAAAATTTAGTCTTAATATGAGGAAAAGAGAAATGAAACGGTCACCACCAAATTATGATCTCGATTAGGAGAACAGTGGTGTCAATTAGTGACATATAATTGGAGGAAAAACGTAAATATTTATAGGTAGTGATTGAGGTCATCAATCACAAACAATTATAAAATTGAGGTCCCTAAACTCATCAATTTATGACGATTTGAAATACCATCGGTTCAACAAAACATAGGGTATTGGGATAACAAATTTTTGACGTTTCAAAATATCTTAGTTGAAATCCCACATCGAAAAATGAATTAATGAGGCCTCTATTTAAAATAAAGAGTGGAAAGTATGAAGATTACCGAAAATATCACATACTAGGGTTCCATGTAGGAAAATATGGATACGGAAGAGAAATAGAACCATCAATTATCTGATAGAGAGTGGTAGAGAACATGGCTATGAAAAGGCCAACAATCCCAAAGCCATAAATTACTGATGATTTAAGGTACCATCAAGGACATCATTTTTGTTCTAAGTTCCTTTTATTAATGTTGAGGAATTTATTTATGAGGTTGGTTAAGATCATAAAGAGATATACTTACTTTATAATTAGAGTTTTATCCATTAATAAATTTCTACCACAAACTCATCTTTCACTCTAAAGGATAATAGAACGTAAAAAAAATTTATATTTATACTATTCGTACAAGGTTCCAAAATAAATGAATTTATAATTCATCTACCAACTCTTTTAAAAAAAACTACATTATTTAATCCAGGGCATCTCGTGGGCCAGTGGTAGGTGATACATCCTTGTCGCCCTTCGGTTGCGGGTTCAAGTCTCGCAGCCTTGCCGGACGCGACAGGTTGCTGCCCGACCT
The DNA here is from genome assembly GCA_963277665.1 of Viscum album. Classification (NCBI taxonomy): domain Eukaryota; kingdom Viridiplantae; phylum Streptophyta; class Magnoliopsida; order Santalales; family Viscaceae; genus Viscum; species Viscum album. The sequence continues at coordinate 578,305,969 of OY728164.1, forward strand.
CCGGGTTGTCCTTTTATGGCAATCCAAAATAATCCAAACTAGAACTATCCAAAATACTTCTGTCCAAACTCACAGTCCAACATTTATAAGGAAGGTAAACATAATGTAGATCCTTTTTACCCCGTAATAGCATATGAATACCTTCATCATGTATATTGAAACATCCTGAATTACCATATTCCTTATTGATTACATTCATGCTCCCTTATTCCATATAGAATGCTAGATATACTTCATCAATCCAAAAATGTTTTAAACCCCAACAATGATGGAATATATAAATCCTTAATTAGTTCAAGGTAGTCAAGAATATACAATGTAATTTATCCAGAACAATCATGTATTATTCCAAAATCGCTACCTCGGTATCAGAACTATATTATGGTTTATCATTCTCTCAACCATATATTTTCCAAAAATGTATCCTGCTATTGAGTCACCTTTCTTTTTTCCACACAATCTCAAGTCCTTAATGAAATAGTACTACAGTACAATCCTTATATACTCCATAATTATTATAACAAGTACATTGTTGATACAACACTCAATTGACATAATCAACATAAGAACTCTAATCATTCCTCTTCATCTGTGGTAGTATCATAACTTGATTATTATCCAATAGCATCATTTGCGGCATAGTCTGATGACTGGTACATAGGTTCGCATAGTGTCCAAACTCCTTGCAAATGAAGCATTGTACATTTGAAACCATTTTCTTACCCTTGCAGTCACATACTTTGTGCCCTTTTCCTCCACACTTATAACAAACTCTCATTCCTTTCAGGCAAGTTTCAGGGTGTTTCTTTCCACAGTTATCACATATGGGAAAATTCTTCTTTTCCCTCTTCCCTTTATCCATCTTTCTCTCTTCCATCCTTTTCTTCTCTTGCTTCCCTTCAAAGCCGTAGGACTCAGTAAACTCTTTACTTATCTTATCAACACATGATATTATTTCTTCATATGATGATAATACATGCGAGACTATTTCTCTTGTAAATTCTGGCTTAAGACCATAAAATATATGATCCTTCTTTCTCTTTGTATCATGTGCATTGCTAGAGTTCTCATTCCTTCTATTGGGCGCCATTTATAAACAATGGCATACATTAGATTAGTTTATGAATAACAATACCGAATCCCAAACTTGTAAAACACATAACATAAATTAAATAGTTTATGGATATAATCCATAATCATAAAAATGTCTCCTTTTAGGAAGTATATACTCATAAACCTTTCATAATGATTTGTAATGAAAATGAGAGTTATCCTAAGAATATCCCCTGGGAGTGTCGTAACCAAGAGTGCGGCAAGGCTCGTTGTCGTGCACCAGTTCCCATTCAAGTCTAGCTCAAAGCGGTATTTTCGGTTTTTACCACTAGTTACATCTGTGCCAGAGCCACCTCTACCTGATCGTATCTAGACAGGGATGTATTGCTCGGAAAACTCACAAAATCTCTACAATACCAAAATTCTAGGAAGTTCTTCTATACTAATCCTCAAAAATCATCTTAAATCTATGTGCTCTAATCAGAGTTTATCTAAATCTAGCTTCCAAGGTTTGTACTAAACTTCTCTGATACCAACTGTAATGCCCCGACCCTAGTTACCCAGAGTCGGTGCATTATTACATAACATTGGCATGATCACAAGAAAGATCAAATATCGAAAGACCAATTGGTTTAGTAGCCTTGAAAACACTAGATATATTCATAAGTTTTACATTACATCATAATGTGAAAAACTACTACGACAACATAATGTTTCCATAGTCCACACTACTATCCCCTCATAATATCCCTGCAGGTCATTCATAACTTACTTCTTCACATCCTGGGAAAAATAAAACATAGAAAAGGGGTGAGCTCAAATGCCCAGTAAGGATAACAATATAGCGGAACATTAAAAAATAAGCATAAACATTTAAGGCAATGCATTACTAAAACAAAAGCCTTTTAAACTTGAACTTCAACATAGTATGGCAAAAGTAAAACGAAATAATGCCATTTACTTATTCACATGGATATTCTACTAATCGAATAATCACATGCAATATAAATAACCACTTTCATAATGTTGGAATGCATAATTCTGAACTTTAATTTCTTTGTCAAGGCCTCGTCCCAAGACCTAGGGGATAACTGTAACCGGAACCCAACCTGGAGTGCCTCTAATAACCGGACACCAACTCGGAGTGCCTCTAATAACCGGACACCAACCCGGAGTTCCTCTAATAACCGGAGACCAAACCGGAGTTTCTCTAATAACCGGAGACCAAACCGGAGGGCTTACTTTTACCGGTCCCCAACCCGGAACATACTTGTCTAACACATTCATCAGAATGAAAGGTTGAAATATAACATAAACATTCGGATTACAAATAACTTATGAAATGTCAATACTTTAAAAAAACCATGAGTGACATAAGAATAGCTTATCCACAGTCAAAAATATCACAAAACCTTCAATACAATATAGAAGTTTTGTATCATAATAAATCAACTTCAAATAAGCTTAACAACCATCAAAGGATGTTGACATAGATGAAATAAAAACTATTTTAGAGAAATATCTCTTTTTTTAAATAATTTTAAAAGTAACATAATTATAATACATTAAATTTGAAAATATTCTTATAAGCTTGTAAGGGAAGCTTTGATGATTTTATAACGACGGTAAATAGCCGCACCAGCCGTATAAGTTAAAAAAAAATTCTTACCTTAAATTTGTCGAAAAGGTTAAAAGTGCCTTGTTTGGAAAACGACGGAATGATTCCATTCGAAACACATAAGGGTATATATGAATTTAACCCATATTATTGTAAATAGTAAAAATGTTTTGAAATACATTATTAAGAAATATGGATGTGGATGATAAAGAGATCCCAGTAGATTATTACGTATAAACAACCTCGGATAATGAAGAGATTGTGAAATAACCCTTACCAATTTGGTAACTTATGAAACATACAACCCATGAAAGAGGTATCATACAATGAATTTGTAAATATTAATAAATTAGAGTTTATTACACAAAAAATATAATTATGGGCAGCACATGCACCACACAAAAGGTAAAGGTGGCAATATGGCATGAATCTCCCGGGAATAAGGAGTGAGATGAAAACCCCTTACCTTGTACTTTTCCTTGGTTGGGGTAGGTTAACCTACTGTATAATGGTGAAATAATTGTTATTAAATTATACAAGAATAATATACATTAATATGATATCATATATGATCTTTTAATATTGATTTGATAATAATATCTTAGTATTATCGTTGTTTCAGGTGTTAACTTACTTGTTTTCTTTTATATGTTTTGACACATAAGACATGTTTGTAATGGATAAGTTGTATATTATTCATATCCATAATGATATCAAGTCCTTAAACATCATTTTTAAATCATCAAATGATAATTATACTTAAAGGGATACGATGGAGAATGAATCTCATCGCGGTCGTGGAGACGGTAGTCCGTACGTACGCACGAGCGACAATATCATTCTTTTGAAACAATATATAAATGGTTGTTATATCATATATACAGAATCATTAACATTTTATATTTATTATTTACATGAGTTACATATCATTATTATACCCATCCAAATAATAATATATTGAATAACAATTACACCACGACGTGGAGACGGTAAGCCATACGTACGCACGTATGGTGACATTTTATTCAAAGGATGGATAGAATACTGAATATGGTTGTACCATATTTATAATAACATCACAGTATATATATGATACTGGTTTTATTATTTTATAATGGTAATAACAAAGGAAGAATAAGTGGAAGAAGAAAGGAACGTGGAAAAGGGTGGTGAAATCATTACCTCTTCTTCGGGTTCTTCCTTTTGATTTGATCAAAAGGGCTCCATAGGTTGGATTTCTGATCAAAATAATGCCTCTAGTTTGTAGTGAGGGAAGTTGGAAGAGTATTTGGGCAGAGTGTTTCCGAACCAAAAGGTTTTTAAGGTGTGAAGAAATGAGAAGGAGGAGTGCCCTTTTATAAGAGGGGTGAGGGTCACCTTTGGAAAAGCTAGAAATATTAGTTTATAATAAATTAATATTCGGTTTCTAATGGCTCCAAAGTTGATTATTTAAATTTTAAGGTGGGGATGGGTCAAAAAAAACTCAACCAATATAATATATACAGGTTTGGGTACTTATATTAACCTTATCTTTAAGTATTAACTCTAAGTTAATTAGTTTCACTTTTACAATGTCTCTTTGTATTTTTATATAATATGGTTAATAAACTTACTATATACATTCAAGAGACCCCCAAGAGGTCCATTAATGATGAACCTATCATTATATAAGTCTCTTGGACGAACCTTAAATTTTTAAGAATTTAATATCAATTAATGATATAATATTTGTTTTAAGAACTCTTTTATGTCAATTTTGACGCTATTCAATAGTTGACTTTTGTGAAACTCATAACAGATTTATTACTTCGAACAAAGTCAAATAAATAAATACTAATATATCATATTATCCTATAAAATTAGTTTAATTTATTAAAAGTTTCATATTATATTTATTTGGGAATTTATAATATCAATTATTTTAATTTTTCACTATTATAGTAATTAATTCATCATCATTGTATCATATATAAATTAAATTATTTAATGTCTAAAAATTATAAATAAAATATAATTATGTAGGAAATTTTGTTATATTTCTAATGAATATTTATAATCTAAAATCCAACATATATAACCCTATGTAAAAATTGTGTTTCTAAAAGATATATTCTTGTTTCATTTTTGTATTCATTTTAACTTAATTAAAATAAAGTGTCCCTATCACCTACAAGTGGCACCATGGGGTCCCAAAATCGACCCAAAGATGCCTATGGTCGAACATGTATCAACAAATAAGGCTAGGACACGTTTTAGGGTAATTTAGTATTCTTATAACATTATTTGTTAACCCTTATTTACCTGATTTACCCTTAACCATAGTAAATAAAATATTTACCGCAGTAATTATTCAAAATGTCTAAAAATAAAAGTTACATATTTACACAATTTGAAAATCCTGATTCCAAATATGGAATCCATTTTTCTAAATTCAAAACATAGATGTGGTAGAAATTAATTTAAAATTAATTCCCGCTGTCAAAACAAAAAGCGTGTTTTTAAGAGATAATAACTATCAAAAGACTGACACTTGTTTATGTTCGGTTTAATTGTAAAATTATTTCCAACGACCAAAATTATATTAAATGGTAAAAATATATTCTAAATATAATTTAAAACCACTCATATTCATAATTTATCAGTATTAATTATTTTTATTAAAAAAGTTGTTTTTAATTAAAATTTAGTAATTTTCACTATTCATCAAAATATGAAAGTTATCTGAAAAGTACCAAAATTTCACCTTAGGCTAAATTCGATACTCCGAATCCAAAAATGAAGTCCATTTTGAGTGATAAAATTTCTAAAATTTTAAAACATAGGTATTACTATTCATAACGGCTAGTTTGATTGGTTGTAGTGTGTTAGAACTCGAAGTTGCGTACAACACACGCTACTGTATTATTCAAAGGAAAGCGTACCTTGGAAGCTTTGGATGTTTCACTTTAAATTTTTTGATGTCACCCATTTAGTCAAAAAGTTTAAAATATTGTATTTAAAAAGGTTTCACTATTAAAATTTGATAAAAGTGCAATACTGAAAATGAATCTGTTCTTGCAATATGTCTAAGAAACTCATAATATGGATTCTAAAATTATAAGGATTATATAAAGTTTAAAATTTAGTTAATACTATTTATAACCTCTTTTGAATGGCTTTTTTTTGGTAAGTCATGGTGTGAATGAACTCGGTGTTGCGTGTAGTGCATGTTATTGAATTATTTTGAAGAAATAACACACTATGAAATCTTGGGGTGTTACAGTAAATATTGATCCTACATTCCTGGAATTCCAAGTGAGAAAGATCTCAATATTTCTTGTAATGTTTGAATATTCTATTCTAATTATCTATTAGATTGACGGGGTATGAATATATCAAATGAAGCTCAGTGTCTACAGATTTCTGAAAACCATTCCAAAATCCTGATCTAAAACAGGTATCAATATCATAAATAATCAATATGGGTAAACCATGATTTATTAAAACATCATTAATATAATGTTTTCCAAATGGTCAAGTGGTAAATATTCTCTTATAGAATTAAAATGTAATTATTTGGTAAGATGATCAACAATAACATATATCTTGTCATTTCTTCTAGGTGTCTTTTGTATCCCCATGAAAAATTGCATCATAATATCATATGATTTCTACATATGTATATTAATATGATGCATGATTACTAAAGGATGTTGTCTTCCCATTCACATTTTAAAAAACCAAATATCTTGACACATAATCATCAATCTCCCTCTTCATGTGGCACCACCAAAACAGTTCCTTTAATTTTTTCTACATCACAGTTCCACCAGGGTGTATAAAGAAATTGGATAAATTAGCATCATCCAATTATTATTTCATCACTTAGTTATATAGGGAACACATATATATGTCCCCAGCCTTAAACATTACGTAATATTGAGTTATTACAAGATTACACATTGTGGATCTTTTCAGGTTTAGAGTTTTAGAGAATTAGATCATGAAACATGCATTACATTCCACATTTAAACAAAGTGGTTACATAAAAGACAGTATTCATTCTTCCCATCAACGGAATCATATTTAAAATAAAACACGGATTCTTTCTTGACACATCATTGACACTATCATCACATCATGTACCTTTCCCTTGACCTATGAAAAACATTTCAAAAACTTGGGTTGAGCATAAAAAGCTCATTAAGAGTTATAAAAATATGGAAAGGAAAAATGAGTTCATATATACATTAGAATGAAATCATACTTTACCCATAAAACATAGGCATATCAAATCATTGAATAAATCATAGAAATCATAAGACATAAAAGGTATCTTGAGGAATTCATAACATTCTTACGTAGGGAGTAACCCTCTTGGTTACGTTTGGAATACCCACCACAGAATATTCCATAAATCTCTTCGGATAAACCTTAACATTTCACTCTTTCACGTTACCCAATGCATTGGAGTGCTATATCGGGCTCACCCGCCCTTAGTTTATCACAGAACCACCCATTTTCATAACAATTCACAAGAACCATAACATAAACGTATCCCATAAAACATGCATAAAATAAAGATAACATTTCCACATTTCTATCACAATATAACATTTTAGGATATTGAAATAATGAATCCATTCAAAAAGAAACCATTTCCAAAACCATTTAAAACATCTAATAAAGAGATTTTTGAATCAAAGTGTCCCATACCACCTTGAAGATTTTAAAATTTTAAACCATTAATGTACTTATAAATATATCCCTAAAACCACTTTGTAAACGTGTATATTAATAAGAAAAAATAATTAAAACATTTAAAGCGATGTTTTGGTTAAAGGGGTTCTACCAAAGTTAGAGAAACTTGATTAAAATAATTGAGGAATAACATTTAGTCAGAACTTTATAATATAATGAGAATAAATGGATTCATGATATAATATTCCATATGATAGTATATACACCATATAAGAGTGAATTGTTGCATAACAAAAATGAAGTCTCAGTAGAAATGTCAAATGTGATGAATTCCCTTATAAAGAAGGTATCCTTAAATTAAGGATAATTCAATCTGAAAATTATGTGTGACAAATATAAATACACCCAATATAAGTGGATATTAAGTGTAAAACAATAAAAGGTCATTCACACATATTCAAAAGATGACATATTCAATAACTACAGGTTTAACCCAAAGAAATCGAAATTTGGTTAAAAAGTTCCCTTGGTAAAATTCTGCAGTCTAACGGCATCACTTCAAAATTCAGAAAATGAGTTGATGAGAGATAAAAAGGTCATATAATCACTTGGACATAAAATTTACATCAATATGGATATAAAGAAACATATCCCAACATAATAGTATGTGAATTAAAAGATATAACAAAAGAATTCTTTTAAAAAGAGGGGGGTGAAAGGTCCCCTTACCGAGTTGGGTAACTTTCGAAACGTACACCCCATGGAAGAAGGGTCATAAAATGAAGATGTAAATACCCATAAATGAATTTATACTACAAAAATTGTATAATAATGGGCAGTACATACACCACTCAATGGAAATAGTGGCAAACGTAGCCTAAATGTCACGAGAATAAAAGTGGGATGAAAAATCCCTTACAAAAACTCGGCAGCCTAACGACGCCATATAAATCTTCCAAAAATGGATTGATGAGATAAAATAGGGTCTTTCATTATATGAATATAAAAAGTATAGAATGAGTAATAAAATAACATCCCCAAACATATGAAATATGAGCTTAAAATAAATGACATAAAAGAGAGTACTTAAAAAGAAAGAGAGAGGTTGGATCTCTTACGAAAATTCGGCAGCCTAACGGCGCCACTCAAAACTTCCAAAATGGATTGATGAGAAAGAATAGGGTCTCTCATAATATTAACATAAAAATTACAGTAATAATAATATAAAATAACATCTCAATGGAAAGAAAGATGAGCTTAAAAGGAATTACATAAAAGAGTGTACTTAAAAAGAAAGAGAGGAGTAGGATCCCTTACCTCAAGTCCAACTTGTCTTGTTCGTTTCTTTATATCCCTGAATAATAAACTTTTGGTCAATTTATAATTTCTTAAAGACCTCCTATAAAAATTATTATTCAGTTCATATCACATATTTTAATGTTATAATAATTTTTTTATAATATGAGCTCATATCAGACGTTTTTGTCGATGTTTGGTACATGAGTCAAAAATTGAACTTGTTGGAAAATAATTTTCCATGTAGTCATAGGTACATCATATAAAGAATAGTATTTAAGTTTTAAATATCATATATATCCAGTATATATTCATTTTATACTATTTCATATCATTTGGAGATAATAATTAAAATCACCGTTCATGGAGACGGTAGGCCGTACGTATGCATGAACACTACATTCATTTTTTTGTCATATTAAATGAATTAAAACAAAATGAGATATATATATATATATGTTATAATTCCAGAATAATATCCATAATTTATATGTAATATATTACTTATATATCCATTATATGTATGTACTTATAATAGTACATAACATTTTGAGATAAGAAATGAAATGTACCGTTCATGGAGACGGTAAGCCATACGTACGCATGAACGCTACTTTCATTTCTATGTCATATTAATGGATTTAAAACTAAATGAGAGGTATGTATATTTTAATTACATAATTATATTCATCATTTATATGTAACATAAATAATATATAATAACTTTAAATACATCCTTTATACATCCCACATATGGCATTAACGAATCAAATCACTTTGAGGGGGCGGTAGTCCGCACTTCCTAAAATGAAATTATCGTGTTTACCCACAATGGAAACCATAAAGGTGTGCCACAAAAGAAAAATAAAGAAGCTTAAGTAAAACAGAAACATATTATATATCATATATAAATATAGTGACATCTTAATGGCCACATTTGAAGGTGTTATATGAGTGTTGAACAATCATCGTTTCGTGAGGCAGAAATTCATCATCCACAGAAACAGTATGTTCATTAACCATTTGATGTATGTGTGTGTAAGTTTAGCTCGAATTATTCTTATAAAAACATCCTATTATATTATAGATACTGGATTTGATACAAAAGAAATTAATAAAAATATTTTAGGGGGTTGGAGAAGCAAAATAAAACAAAAGAACACAAGTGAAGACATTACCTTAAAATCGGGTAACTCTTTTTGATTTGAGCTCAAAGGCTTCCTTGGGAAGACTTCTGCCCAATGTGAGGCCTCTAGGACTAATAGAGGTATTTTTAGAGACAAAATGGGCAGGGGTTGGCCGAGCCAAAGGCTTTGGAAGTGTGTGTAAGGAGGTAGAGGTAGGGGCTTTTTATAAGAGGAGAGGAGGGGCACTCTTGTAAAGTTACAAAATGTTACTTTATTTAAAAATGAGTTTTGGATTTTAAAAATCCCAAATTGATGTATTTCTAGGATAAGGTGATAAGGGTTCTAAATCCACAAATCCAATAGGTTTTGGACATGTGTAGGTCTTAGATTTTACATTATCTTTCCATTTTATTTAAATCGTTAAATAATGAGGTCATCGCTGCATCATCATGATGTCATAAATAACTTAATTTATTTAATGTCTAAAAATTATATAAAAAAAATACTATGATATAGGAAATATTTTTATCTTTCCATTTATTATTTATAGTCAAAATTATTACTTGTATAACCCCATGTAAAATTTTTTTTAGTAAAACAACTCATGTTTGTGTCATTTTTACTTTAACATTAAATAAAAATGTATTTATATCATTTTCCAACCAAAGTGGCTCCATGGGGTCCCCAAGTTGACCCATGGATTTTCTTGGTCGGACATGACTCATCAAATGAAGGTAGGACATGTGTCTAGGTCATTTCATATTATTAAAACATTATTCATACCTTAAACTACACTAATTACCTCTAATCGTGGTTAAAAACTTAGTAAGTTACTATTCACCAAACAATTATTTTAATCCCATTGAACCAAATTTTACTTCTTAATGACAACCATGTATGTCAGATTTTATAAATTGAAAACACAAAGATGGAAAAATTTCATTTAAACGAAAAATCAGTATTTATAAGTACCACTTAGTGGTTTCACTATTCATCAAAAATTGAAGTTTTTCAGAAAATTACCAAAAAATCACCCTAAGCTATATTTGATATTCCGAATTAAAAAATGATGTTTATTTTACAAAATTAAAAACATATAGGTTGCATTAATTAATTTAATAATTAATTCCCGATGTCAAAACAAATAGCTTGTTTTTATGAAACAAAATGTATCAAAAGATTGACACTAGTTTAAGTCTGATTTCAAAGTCAAATTAATTCCAACGACCACTATTGGATTAAATGGTAAAAATATATTATAATTTCACTTTAAAACCAATTCAAAAGATAATTTAATCATATAAATAAATTAGAATAAAAAGATTATTTGAATTAAAATACAACATTTTTCACTATTCATTAAAAATTGAACTTTTCCGGAAAAATACCAAAAATTTACACAAAGTAAATTTTGATGTCCCGGTTCTAAAGAAGAATTTTATTTTGTCAAATATAACACATACAATTATCAAAAATAGGATTTAAAATAGGTTCTCCATCAAAAGGCGGTTAATCGACCTTTTAAACAATATTAGAATGTTTACGCTTAAAATTGGATTCATTCGCATTTTTAATCCTCTATCATTTATTGTAAAAAGTAAAAATATTGGACAAACATATATAATCATTTTGTAGTTAGTTCTATTAAATCCCACCATCACAACAGCTAGGCGTTAACTACCATTTAAAATAATATTATTTTATTATTAGAGTGCAACGTAAGATTCCCATGAAACTCATTGTTGCGTATTGGGTACGCCATCGAGCATAGCATCCCCGTTAAAGTAAGATTAATATTTTATTCACAAATATGGATAAATATAAAAAAGTCATGTTCTTTATTTACCTGGGGTGTTACATCCTTCCCCCCTTTTGGGAATTGCGTCCTCACAATTTTAAAATTGAGCTTGGAAACATCCTTTAAAGTCCCACATCGGAACAAGAGTCGGTAAAACAATCACTTCAAAATAAAGAAATATAAGTACAAAGGTCACCCGAGTTAACCCATACTAGGATTACAAGTATGAAAATATGGACATGGAGGAGAAAACATAGGGTCATGTTCTGATGGAGAGTGATAGAAAACATGTTTAGGAGAAAGTTAACCACAAGAAAATCACAATCTTATGATGGGTTAAACGGTATTCGATTCCTCAGTAGAAAAATTTAATAGACAACATTTTTGTTTTAAGTTACTTATTATTGAGGAATATATTCATAAGTAAACATAATCACTTATCATGTTGAATTTCAACTTTTATTAGATTCCTTACACAAACACATATTTTCTCCAAAAGACGAGTATTTAGGAAGACTTATTCACATTAAGAGTACTATAATAAACTTCTAGAGAATCACCTAATCCACAAAAGAGAACTCTATACATCCCATGTATTTATACTTTAACCAAAACCTAAACCAAAAAGGTTAGTACAAGATCAGATAATCCAGAAAAGGATAACCCTTTATAAAAAGAAAATCAATTCTTAATCTTCAAAATTTTTCCAAAAAAACCCAAAGTTCAACGAGGACCATTCGATGAACAATTTGTCCATAAAATTCATCAATGTAAACCAAACAAATATTGAAACCCAAATATTTGAAGGATTTAATCACAAATTCTTCAAAGGTACAAATTAACTTTTATCTCCAAATAACATCAGTTGCTATTAAATTCTCATATTTAAAAGTAATTAACCTAATCACATATCCTCGATGATAGGTTAATCATTTCCATAGATAACCCAAAATAATCATACTCTTGATTCATAAAATCATAAAACTAAAAAGAATTAGTCAAACTAACCAGGGACTTTATGTAGTCCAGTGGTAGGCGATAAATACCAGTCACACTTTGGTTGTGGGTTCGAGTCCCACAGCTTTGTCCGACGTGACAGGTTTTCACATGGTCTGCGTGTTGTCTTTTTTACAAAACTATATAATTCTTAAAACATTACACAAAATGAGAGAAAATCTTCAAAAAAGATCATAACATATTTTAACCTCATGTTTATATCATGCCTTTCATTTTCCATCATAACATATAATAACCCATAATTACCTCAAAAGTAAGGATCATATAAACTCTAATGGTTACCTTTATAATTATTACCCGAACTTCCACATTGATTGGTCATCTCGTACATGATGCATTACCGATCATACCAAGGTTAAAGTGGTTGATCTTGACTCCTTGATATTTGGTTTAGAAAAACCACGAGTTTCCTCATTGAATCCCCCATTTTATCTAGTATCTTAATCAGAAAACCACCACAGTTTCCTTCAAACCTGTTGTCTCTTTGGTGCCTGCTAGATCCATCCATTCACTAAAAACATAAATGTCAGTGAGAGTATATCAACAAAACCATCATGTACTAATGAGGAAGATAAACACCAAGATATACTTACTCATTCGCTTTATCTAAAACTAGGACTCTTTCTGAAATCCTATCCATTATGGTACTATCACATATGCTTAGAGAATACCCTAACCTCTAAAGTAATCTAAACCTCCCTTTGATACCAACTATAAGGCCCTAGCCTTAAACCATACTTAATCTTGAGTTATTACATGATTACACATTGAGGATCTTTTCAGGTTTAGTGTTTTAGAGAATTATATCATGAAACATGCATTACATTCCACATTTAAACAAAGTTGTTACATAAAAGATATATTCATTCTTCCCATCAATGGAAACATATTTAAAATAAAACACAGATTCTTTCTTGACACATCCTTGACACTATCATCACATCATGTACCTTTCCCTTGACTTGTGAAAAACATTTCAAAAACATGGTATGATCATAAAAAGCTCAGTAAGAGTTATAAAAATATAGAAAGGAAACATGAGTTCATATATACATTAGAATGAAATCATACTTTACCCATAAAATATAGGTATATCAAATCATGAATAAATCATAGAAATCATAAGACATAAAAGGTATCTTGAGGCATTCATCACATTCATACGTAGGGAGTAACCCTCTTGGTTACGTTTGGAATACCCACCACAATATATTCCCTAAATCTCTTCAAAGAAACCTTAACGTTTCACTCCTTCGCGTTACCCAATGCATTGGAGATCTATATCGGGCTCACCCGCCCTTAGTTTATCATGGAACCACCCATTTTCATAACAATTCCCAAGAACCATAACATAAACGTATCACATAAATCATGCATAAAGTAAAGATAACATTTCCACATTTCAATCACAATATAACATTTTAGGATATTGAAATGATGAATCCATTCAAAAAGAAAACATTTCCAAAACCATTTAAAACATTTAATAAAGTGATTTTTTAATCAAAGTGTCCCATACCACCTTGAAGCTTTTTAAAATTTAATCCATTAATATACATATAAATAAATCCTTAAAACCACTTTGAAAACATGGATATTAATAAGAACAAATAATTAAAACATTTAAGGTGATATTTTGGTTAAAGGGGTTCTACAAAAATTAGAGACACTTGAATACAATAATTGAGGAATAACATTTAGTCAGAACTTTATAATATCATGAGAATAATTTGATTCATGATATAATATTCCAAAAGACATTATATACACCATATAAGAGTGAATTGGTGCATAACAACAATGATGTCTTAGTAGAAATGTCAAATGTGATGAATTCACTTATAAATGAGGTATCCTTAAATTAAGGATAATTCAATCTCAAAATTATGAGTGACAAGTATAAATACACCCAATATAAGTGGATATTAAGTGTAAAACAATAAAAGGTCATTCACACATTTTCAAAAGATGGCATATTTAATAACTACATGTTGAACCCAAAGAAATCGAATTTGGGTTAAAAAGTTCCCTTGGTAAAATTCGACAGCCAAACGACATCACTTCGAAATTCATAAAATGAGTTGATGAGAGATAAAAAGGGCATCTCATCACTTGGACATAAAATTTACATCAATAAGGATATAAATAAACATATCCCAACAAAATAGTATGTGAATTAAAAGACATAACAAAAGAAGTCTTTTAAAAAGAGGGGGGGTGAAAGGTCCCCTTACCGAGTTGGGTAACTTTCGAAATGTACACCCCATGGAAGTAGGGTCATAAAATGAAGATGTAAATACCAATAAATGAAATTATACTACAAAAAGTGTATAATAATGGGCAGTACGTACACCACTCAAAGGAAATATTGTCAAACGTAGCATAAATGTCACGAGAATAAAAGTGGGATGAAAAATCCCTTACAAAAACTCGGCAGACTAACGGCGCTATATAAATCATCCAAAAATGGATTGATGAGATCAAATAGGGTCTTTCATTATATGAATATAAAAAGTAAAGAATGAGGAATAAAATAACATCCCCAAACATATGAAATATGAGCTTAAAATAAATGACATAAAAGAGAGTACTTAAAAAGAAAGAGAGAGGTTGGATCTCTTACGAAAATTCGGCAGCCTAACGACGCCACTCAAAACTTCCAAAATGGATTGATGTGAGAGAATAGGGTCTCTCATCATATTAACATAAAATTTATAGTACGATTAATATAAAAGAGAATCTCAATCACAATAATTATGAGCTTAAAAGTAATGACATAAAAGAGTGTACTTAAAAAGAAAGAGAGGAGTAGGATCCCTTACCTCAAGTCCAACTTGTCTTGTTCATTTCTTTATATTCCTGAATAATAAACTTTTGTAAATTTATAATTTCTTAATCAACTCCTATTAAAATTATTATTCAGTTCATATAAAATATTTTAATGTTATAATAATTTTTTAATAATATGAGTTCATATCAGACGTTTTTGTCGATGTTTGGTACATGAGTCAAAAATTGAACTTGTTGGAAAATAATTTTCCTTGTAGTCATAGGTACATCATATACAGAATAGTATTTATGTTTTAAATATCATATATATCCAGTATATATTCATTTTATACTATTCCATATCATTTGGAGATAATAATTATAAGCACCGTTCATGGAGACGGTAGGCCGTACGTACGCATGAACGCTACTTTCATTTTTTTGTCATATTAATGGAATTAAAACCAAATGAGATATATATATATATATGTTATAATTCCAGAATAATATCCATAATTTATATGTAATATATTACATATATATCCATTATATATATGTAATTATAATAGTACATAACATTTTGAGATAAAAATGAAATGTACCGTTCATGGAGATGGTAAGCCGTACGTACGCATGAACGCTACATTCATTTCTATGTCATATTAATGGAATTAAAACTAAATGAGAGGTATGTATATTTTAATTACATAATTATATTCATCATTTATATGTAACATACATCATATATAATAACTTTAAATAAATCCTTTATACATCCCACATATGGCATTAACGAATCAAATCACTTTGAGGGGGCGGTAGTCCGCACTTCCTAAAATGAAATTATCGTGTTTACCCACAATGGAAACCATAAAGGTATTCCACAAAAGAAAAATACAGAAGCTTAAGTAAAACATAAACATATTATATATCATATATAAATATAGTGACATCTTAATGTCCACCTTTGAAGGTGTTATATGAGTGTTGAACATTCATTGTTTCGTGAAGCAGAAATTCGCCATCCACAGAAACAGTACGTTTTTTAACCATTTAAAGTAGGTGTGTGTAATTGTAGCTCGAATGATTCATATAAAGAAATCCTAGTATATTGAAGATAATTTATTTTTTACAAAAGAAATGAATAAAAATGGGTTATGGGGTTGGAGAAGCAAAATAAAACAGAAGAACACAAGTGATGACATTACTTTAAAATCAGCTAACTCTTTTTTATTTGAGCTCAAAGGCTTCCTTGGGAACACTTCTGCCCAATGTGAGGCCTCTAGGAGTAAGAGAGGGATGTGGAGAGAGAAAATGGGCAGGGGTTGGCCGAGCCAAAGGCTTTTGGAAGTGTGTGTATGGAGGTAGAGGTGGGGGCCTTTTATAAGAGGAGAGGAGGGGCACTCTTGTAAAGTTACAAAATGTTACATTATTTTCAAAAGAGTTTCGACTTTTAAAGGTCCCACATTGATTTATTTCGAGGATAAGGTGACAAGGGTTCTAAATCCACCCATCCAATAGGTTTAGGACATGTTTAGGTCTTATATTTTACATTATCTTTCCATTTTATTTAAATCGTTAAATAATGAGGTCATCACTGCATCATCAGGATGTCATAAATAACTTAATTTATATAATGTCTAAAAATTATAAAAAAATACTATGATGTAGGAAATATTTTTATATTTCTATTTATAATTTATAGTAAAAAATCTGACTTGTATAACCCCATGTAAAAATTGTTTTATTAAAACAAGTCATGTTTGTGTCATTTTTAATTTAACATTAAATAAAAAGGTAATTATGTCATTTTCCAACCAAAGTGGCTCCATGGGGTCCCCAAGTTGACCCATGGATTTTCATGGTCGTCCATGACTCATCCAATGAGGGTAGGACATGTGTCTAGTTCATTTAATTTTATTAAAACATTATTTTTACCTTAAACTACACTAATTACCTCTAATCGCGATTAAAAACATAATAAGTTACTATTCACCAAAAAATTATTTTAATCCCATTGAATCGCATTTTACATCTTAATGACAACCATGTATGTCGGATTTTCAAAATTCAAAACACAAATATATCAAAATTTCATTTAAATGAAAAATAATTTTTTATAAGTACCACTTTGTGGTTTCAGTATTCATCAAAAATTAAAGTTTTTTCAGAAAATTACCAAAAATTCACCGTAAGCTATATTTGATATACCGAATTCAAAAATGATTTTTATTTTAAAAAATTTAAAACATATAGGTTGAATTAATTAATTTAATAATTAATTCCCGCTGTCAAAACAAATAGCGTGTTTTTATGAAACAAAATATATCAAAAGATTGACACTAGTTTAAGTCCGATTTCAAAGTGATATTAATTCCAACGACCACTATTGGATGAAATGGTAAAAATATATTCTAATTTAACTTTATAACCAATTCAAAAGATAATCTAATCGTATAAATAAATTAGAATAAAAAGTGGTTTTGAATTCAAATACAACATTTTTCACTATTCATTAAAAATTGTACTTTTTCGGAAAAATACCAAAAATTTACACAAATTAAATTTTGATGTCCCGATTCTAAAAGAATAATTTTATTTTTTCAAATATAACACATAAAATTTTCAAAATGTAGATTTAAAATAGGTTCGCCATCAAAAGGCGGTTAATTGACCTTTTAAAGAATATTAGAATGTTTACGCTTAAAATTGGATTCATTCGCATTTTTAATCCTCTAACATTTATTGTAAAAAAGTAAAAATATTTGACAAACATATATAATCATTTTTTAGTTATTTATATTCATTCCCACCATCACAACAGCTAGGTGTTAACTACCATTTAAAATAATATTATTTTATTATTAGAGTGCAACGTAAGATTCCCAAGAAACTCATTGTTGCGTATTGGGAACGCCATCGAGCATAGCATCCCCATTAAAGTAATATTAATATTTTATTCACAAATATGGATAAATATAAAAAAGTCATATTCTTTATTTACCTGGGGTATTACAACATATCCATATTCCAAATTTTTAAAAATCATATTCATATATGAATTCAATCAATCTCCCATCACTCACAATGTTAATTTACTTTTCAAAATCATAATCATCAATATGAGATAAGTTTATCATTTCGATTAATGATATATTGGAAAACTATTCCAATATTAGTGATTTTTCAACTTCCATTATAATTCCCATATATATATTTAGTAGATCCATGAACATATGATTCCTTTCAAATATTATTTGGTTCAGAACATCATTCTCCTTCACAGAAATGTTATCTACCAGCTTATTTTATATCCCTAGGTGGTAGTGTTTTATGAAATCATAATCCTTGAGTAACATAAGCCATATTTTTCTCAGGTTTCTTTCATTATATTATAAAATATATTTCATTGAATGGGGATATGTATATATCTCACATCTTTCATTATTTATATACTGTCTTCATATATTCAGAGAAAGAATTACATCTGCTAACTCAAGATCATGCATTGGGTTGTTTTGTTCATGAATTTTTAATTGGATAAATGCATAGAAATAACTCTGTCATTCTTCATAAGGAAACAACATACTATTATCCTTGATTCATCCATATAAATCACAAACCCATCATTCCCATATGGTAACTTCATGATATGATCATTGACTAATATTCTCATAAATTCATAAAAAAATCATTATGCTCTTTTTTCTAATGAATTTTACCACTTTACGTGTGATCGTGGTTAAAGGGTTAGCCAATAAAGTAGAATTCTGGATGAAATATAAATATTAACCTTCTATACCAAATAATATGCACCTTGGTTGTCCTTATCAAGGCTATCCATTCATGGATTGAATTTTCTTTGAAGGATCATCATAGATTATATCCTTAGAGATAATATAGACATGAAATCCAAATTCATGAAGCTATAATTCACACTATATAATTATCCCATATAGCATATTTCTTTTATAAATCTTTAAAACAATCTGCAAGTTGTTGTCAAGGTCTTCGTAGATTTTATAGTATACCTAATATATCATCAATAAATACTACTACAAAATCATCAACATATTCATTGAACAGTTTTTTCATTAGAGACATGATAACATAATGTGAATTAGTCAATACAAACAATATTACTATAAACTTTTAATGTTCATACCTGGTTTTAAACGCTATGTTTCAAATATATTACTTATTTTTGCAAAATTGATGATATCCAGAATGAATGTCAATATTCAAAAAATATTGATCTTCATGATGTTGATCCAAAAAATCATCAATGTCAGATAGATGATACTTGTTCTGTATGGAATAACATTGATTTCTCTATATCCAATGATCAACCTCATTGATCCATCATTCTTCCTAACAAAAGTATCTGGGGATCCCCATAAAGAAACATTATGATGAATAAATCCATTATTACTCAACTCGTCTAGTTGTTTCTTTAACGCAACTAATTCCACTATAACTATTCAATACAGAGTCATTGATATTGGTATTACATCAAGGATTAAATCTACATAAAACTCAACTTCACAATCTATGGGGTTATGGGTAAATCGTTACGAAAAACATTAATGTATTCCTATATAATAGGTAAAACTTCTATTTGAACATATTTTTCTTCATTCTGAGATGTTATTTCTTCTTCCTCCCTCAGAATTGAATATAATAAGGTTACTATGGGTTGGTTATGATATGAATCGGGTGGTGAATATTTTTTCCTAAATATATGTGATTCTACAACTTCCTCGCAAATATTAATTTCCTTCTTCTTATAATAGTTTTTCCCAACATCTTTTGATAACCAATCCATTCTGAAGATTATATCAACGTCGACAATAGGTATGATGATTAAGTCGGCTGATAAGGCATATTTATATGTCATAATGATAACTACCTAACACATATTTGTTGCAATGATACTTCACTTAGTGGTTTTTATTGACATTAACTTGTTAATATTAATTGTAAATATCCACTTTATAATGAAAACATGAAATATATAAATGAATGTGATGTTCTGGAATCAAATAAATCATTAAAAAAAATTGAGGACAGAATTAATGTACCTATCACAATATCATTAGGAACAACCACCATTTATAGCATCTTTCTACCGCTTTCATTCACGAGCTGGGTGTCCATTTGTTCCACACTTATTACAAACTCCCATTCCCATTAAGAAATTACCAAGGATTTTCTATAAACAATCATGACATGGTTGAAAGTTAAATTTTCCATTCATCCCCATATTTCATTTTCTTAAGAGTTCGGAGGCCCTATTTTTCTCTTGCATTACATTTAATACAAAAAAATAGATAATTCATTTTACTTCTAGATAGAAGATGAGAATATATCTCCACATAATCAGAAATATTGTAAGAATAGTGCCTGTAAAATGAATGTTTTTAACATTTCAATGATTCAATAAATCATACTTCTTGGGTTACATATGCAGTCTGTAGCTTACCTTGCTAACCTTATGAGGATAGCCTCTTACTTTGCAACATTATCCTCATACATTTGTCTAGACTTAGAATTTTTCTTTCAATATCAGGTTATTGTTTATGAGGAATGTATTTTACTAATAAATGTTTGTTAAAATCCCTCTATGGCATATTTTTTACATCTTGATCTTCTTTTATGTTTTTAATTAATGACCATAATTGATCTACATTTCTAAAAAGATTCTAATGTTCAATGATTAATTTTCCCCATTCTTTACACCCCAAATCAGAAAATATTTTTTCTACGGAACTTATCCATTTTTCATCAACATATGGATTTGTAGTCTCATGGAATTTTTAACTAGTTTTCTCATAAAGTGGTTTAACATTGATCCTTCACATTGTTGACTAAGGTTCCACATACGGGTAATGTTATTATTCATAACAGGAGTTATCTATCCTAGTATGGTAAAAAGTTATTCATCATAAGTTTTATCACTAGCTATACTATCATTATCTTTAATATGAGGTAAATTCCTAAAAATATTATGTGCATTGATAATGTTTCCCTTCCATCTACACGGATAAATTTCTAAACAATGAAAGTCACCAGATTATGTAATGAATCATGATGCATAATTCCAAAATATTATAATACATAACATAAATTAATCTTTTTGCATATTGAAACCCTAATCTAAAAATGGTTTCCTTAGGGAAATATTTACTCATAAATACTTCATAATATGTTGTAATTAAAATGAGAATTATCCAAAGAATATCCTCCATGAGTGTCAAACAAGGTGCATAATAAGACCAATTGTTGTGTATCAGGTTACCTTGAGTTAGGTTGGGAACACCATTTCATAGCTATTACACATAGATACATCTATTCTATAAGCACATCCACTTTTAGTGTCTATACATGGATTTATTTTTTTTAGAAGCCACATAATCTCTATTTTTACAATATTCTAGGATATTCTTCTATACTTATTCTCAAGGTCTATCTTAGTGTAATGTTACCTAAAAAAGGGATTATAAATATAGTATCCAAAGATTCTAAAAAACATCTTCTAATATAAATTATAATAACCATAACCGAGTTTCCCATAGTTGATTCATTATTTTATTACATCAAAAATATCATACAAAATCAAATCCTGAAAGACCAATTAGTTTAGAAGCCTTAAAAAATTTGAAATCAATACATCATGAAATAAAAAACTAAAAAGAATCTCATTTTAAATGCTCATATACCTTATACAATCACTATAGTTCATTCATTGTATAATTCTTTCATCCTGGGGAAAAACTAAACATAAGAAATTTTTAAGCTCAGATTCTCCATAAGGATAAAAAATATTGTAAAAGATATAAAAAATAAGTATAAAATATTAAAGCAAGGTATAAAATTGAAACATAAGCCTATTAAAATAATATTTATAATAATATAGAAATAATAAATAAAATAATATCATTTTAACATTCACATGGATATTCTAGTTGTATAATAATCACATTTAATATCAATAACTAATCTCGTAATGAGGGAATGCATAATGTCAGATATCATAACAATACCATCAAGACCTCCTACCATGACCATACATAAATGGGAAAAAATAATAAATAGATCATCTCATGAGACCTACCAATGCATAGAGGGGATATAGAGGGCCACAACCATCGCTTAAAAGT
This sequence comes from Viscum album, assembly GCA_963277665.1. Taxonomy (NCBI): domain Eukaryota; kingdom Viridiplantae; phylum Streptophyta; class Magnoliopsida; order Santalales; family Viscaceae; genus Viscum; species Viscum album. Next base: position 578,328,487 of record OY728164.1, read on the forward strand.
CAAATGGATTCTCATATGAAAAGGGTGAAACATAACAGAAAAATTCGTATTATAACTAGAAAATGAAATGTAAATACACTAACTATAAACCATTAATGGTATCAAATTATCACATCCACAATGAAACATATCATAAAACCTTCAATACAACATGGAATATTGTATCATAATAAATCAACCTCAATAAAGAATAAAATAAAAGAAAATATGATGACATATGTGAGAATAATATAACAAAATCATTAAAACTCTTTGAGAGAAATATCTTATTTTAAATTGAAATCATCTATAAGACAAACAGTTATACAATTAATTAAAAATGAAAATAACATTGAATTATTTTAAGGGAAACATAAAAATTTTAAGTCTTCATAATAGTGAAATATGTCACACATGCCATATAAGTTTTAAAACATTCTTCACATACTTTGTCAAAAAAGTCAAACAATGTTACTCATAAAGAAAATGAAAAAAGATTCCTTTTTATGAAATCGAACATGGTAAAAAATGTCTTTGAACAATTATATAATAATTATTATTATGGTTTGATATATATTTTTATGAAACATTGTCATTGATGATAAATATATCCAAGTATATTCTTATGTAAAAGCAATCACATATAATAAAGAGATTGTGAAATTAACCCTTTACCTTGTACATTCCTTTCGTTGAAGGGATTTTAACCACTTGTATAATGGTTAATGAATGTTATTAATCTATAGAAGGTCGATATTAAAATTTATGATATCATATATGATCCTCTTATATTGTTTTTTTAATAATTGTTTTTCTTTCCATTGTTTCGGTGTTAACTGCCTTCTTTTCTAATGCTTGGTTTGCAATGAAAGTCTTGTTTTTTATGAATAATTTATTTATATTATTAATATAAATAGTGATATTACGTTCATATATATTATATTAAATCATTATATATATTTTTAGAATCATTCATAAATGGATGTAGTGGGGGATGAATCTCATCATGTCATAGAGATAGTAGGTTGTACGTACACACGAGAGATGATATTATTACCCTAATGATTAAATGGTGTAGAAATAGATGGTATATTATTTATATAGAATCATTATAAAGTCATTTTAATATTTATATCCATTATAATCATTATTGTACCAATACAAATAATTTACTGTTAAATAACATATTACACAACAACATAGAGATGGTCAGTCATATGTACGTACACATGGTGATATGGTTATTAATAGGATGCAAAAAAGGAGAATTATGTCTTCTTATTAATTAATATAAAATATCAAAATGTATATTATATTTTAGTTATAACATTATTATGGAAACAATATATAAATAGGAAGTATAATAAGAAAAAAACATTGAAGGTGTTTATAAAACAATTATCTTTTTTCGGTATCTATTTTATAATTGAACAAAAGGAAACCCTATGATAAAATTATGAAATAAATATGGACTCTATTATGAATTTAGGAAATTTGGGAGGAGAATTATGAAATTTTTTTCAGATCCAATGAGATTTAGGAATGTGACTAAAAGAGAAGAAGATGTTTCCTTATATAAGAGAGGAGAGGGGGATTTAAGAAACTCAAAAACAGTTAATTTAATTTAAATATATTTTCGATTTATAATAAATAAAAAATGATTTATTTTGAATATAATATGAGTCTGGGTGAAAATACTCTCGAATAATTCTTTTAGACACGTTTAGGACAAAAAAATAACCATATCTTTTGGATTTAACTCATAGTTAAATAGTTTAACTCTTACTGTGCCAACTTGTCTTGTTACACAATATTGGTAATTTAATTATTATAAAATCCAAAAGATCCCCAATTGGATCATTTATGACATATTTAACACTATAAAAGTTAGTTTTCAAGTCCATATATGTTTATGTATTTTAAATAATTTAATAAAATAGAATTTTTTTTAAAATTTCAATTATATCATTTTTGACACTATTTAATACATCATTTTTATTAAAGTCATTATAGCATGATTATTTTAAAAAAATTACTAATACAAAACATGTAAATTCCATACAAAAAATTATTGTATGGAATTGAATATTTCAAATTTTTATATTTTAATATTATTAATATCATTTAATTTATTCTTCCTTTAATAAATTAATTAATGAATTATCATTGTGTCACCATTTAATTTAATTATTTGTTTCCAAAAACTATAAATAATTTTATCATATGCAGATAATAATTTTATATTTATAAATACTATTTATAGTTTACAATATACCTTATATAACATCATATTAAAAATGATTTTTTTATAGAAATTTTAATAAGAAATTTTTTACATTTCTTTAAATAAAATATAATTAATGTCATAATATAACAAAATTGAATTAAAAAAGATCATATTTTCAACCTGAGGTTTATTTTGGTCAAAAAAAAGTTATACAATGATATTAGGACAAGTTTTAGGGTAATGTTATATTATTATAATATTAATTTTATCTTTAATCAAACTATTTATCTTTAAAAGAGGTAAATAAAATCCAGAAGTTATTTAAAAAATTTTTTTATCTAATTCGACCAAAATGATCATAATAATCACAAAGAAGTATGTCCATTTATTAAATTCAATTCAAGGTAGTACTAAAATTTTGTCTAATACTAATAATGTAGATGTGGTTATAAGTCATTTATAATAGAAATTAAAAAGTTTAATAATTTTTATATCTAATTATGTTATAAAATGTTTCCAATTAACTATATATGATTGATATATATATTTATTTTGATAATCTATTGTGACATTAAAATCAATTTACATTTAATAAATTATTTAAATGAAAATGTCATTTTTTAATAACAATGCAGTATTTTTCACTAGACATCAACAATTGAATCATTTTAGAAAAATTCCAAAACATTTCCATAACCCAATTTTGATATACTAAATTAAAAAATGATATCTTTTTTAAAAATAAAATTTATAGATTTTTTAATGTGGTTAATATTATTTATAACTTCTTTTAAAATGGCTATTTTGATAGGACATGGTGTGGTCGAACTCATTGTTGTTTGCAATATAAGATATTTATTTATTTAAAAAAAATCATACCGCAGAATCATGGAGTGTTATAAATAAATTATTCTAGACCATAATATATCAAGACACACATATATTGACATCAAAATGCCTTCGTGTCGACATGTAACTTGGTATTTTAATTGCATCCAAAAAAGCATTTTAGTTAGAGACAAAAAAGAATCGATACAAATTTCAACTCATTATATACATCACTTCAAGATAAAATGTCTCTCGACATATGTGAGGTATCGAGTGAACATGACACTGAACTTCCACAAGTCCATCGTACGCCAATTCATCTATCATGATTCAAGAATCCAGGCTATCATGCGCCCAACTATTGTATGTTTCCATCATTTACATCATTATAAGCTCTATTCACTCCTCCTCTATGGGTGGAAATAACAAATTATTAAACCTTTCATCAATACCAAAACAACACCTCTGATATAATTTTGATATATGACACTACTGGAAAGACCATGTATATATGTAGAGAATATAATCTGATATCATTATGATTATTAGTTGTAAAAAAAATACATGTGACTATCCTCGAAAATTACAAAACAAGATACATAGGCATATAGATGAAATAAACATCATAATGTTTCTTATAGGCTACTCACATACCAATCTGTTATCACTGACTAGAATCATCAACAAGTTATTCCAATATTGGCATCATATTATGGAAAATGAGTGCATAAATAGTAGATCATGGAATATCAGCAAGAGACATAAAAACTAAAAATATGGTCACAATCAAACATGATCAAAAAAGGAAATCATAGATTACTTATGGATTTAGTCATCATATATGTTCTCGTGGTCTACACATTAACACACAACACACCTCAATGTTCATATATAATGAAATGACCTCTTTAGTAATCAGGTCTTATACATCAACGACTAAGATCAAGATAGTAAATAGGTGTCCATTGTATCCCTGAGAATATATTCTAATTACCTTAGGCATTTTCCATTAATTAATTAAGACATCAGATTAATTAATTATTTAATCGTTATTGATATTAATAAAGAATTTCATATTTATAAGAGCATTTTCCCAATGTGAAGAACCTCATATCACGTGACAATAAACATGAGTAACACCAATGGTATATTATATGGGACAACCTTCATCAATCACTGTTAACTCCAATCAATCAAAATATGAAAAAAAATAATTCCATGTCCGTTCACGTCTATTCAGTTTCCAAAACACAACACAAGCTCCTTTTCTATATAAGTAAATTCAGTTAATAAATTGTAGGTAAATTATAATTAATAATATTATTATAATAACTCTTGACCAAAAGGAATGGAACACTGAATGATAGGCCTAATTGATATCACTTCCTACTTAGAACCATGACCAACCAATCATGGGAGGTCTGTCCAGTAATTCTGACTACATTACCTTAAATGGACCCATCAAACATCAATAAAAAATTTACCATTTTGAAATAATTACATTTTAAAATTTTGCTTCAATATAAAAAAATTTCATACCATAACCAAGTTTTAATCAAATGTGTTTTGAGCTACCCTCGGTCCATTTTATATTCTATGAATTGAAAAATCCGAAAACCAATTCAATTTTTTTGATGTCAATTTCAACACAATTTTACAAAAATCTTTAATAGGATTCTCAATCTAAAAAAACCCATTGAAAAAGCCTTCAATTTTATGAATTAATAATTACATCACGTTATCTATCTTGCTGACACAATGCACCCTTAATCATAGATAATTCCATAAACAATGTGATGGAATTACCATCTCATACATTATGAAAGATCACAATAGTGGTCAATAGGTGACCAAGATTATAAATGAAGAGAAAATACATGATGAGTGGATAGGTTAAAGTATTTAATGTTCATAAACGTACTTAAGTGATTCATCTATTATGATCAACTATGTCATCCACCTATATATGAGGCCGAAAGAAACAAAAATTGAATAAGATAAAAGGATCATGTCCATATTCACCAATGATTCACATGAAGATCAATAATGGATCAAAAAAGACTATAGGAGGGAGAAATACAACAAATCATGTCATTAACAGTACTAAAATTGGACAATGTTTGTGAAAAAAATCATTGAATACCAGGGCATGATTAAAATTCATAAGATTTTATCATTACTAAAAAATGTTTCTAAAAATGGGTTCCTTTATCAGTTTTTTTAGAAGAAATGATGAATATAACACCTTATCATCTCTTTTATTTAGTGCTGAAAAGGTGGTCATGATTAGTGTTTCTAAAAGAGTTGATCGCGGTTTTCCTTTATCATGGTTAAAATGTCCTTGATAAAAGTACCCTTAATAAGGGAATTTATTATCTCTCATCAAGAAGTACATAAATATTTTTGACCAAGTATATCTATACTAGTGCATTTATTAGCACTGGTAAAATGACATACTGTACTGTTTTGTTATATTTACTTCATATTATTGCAGTAAAAACAACATAAAAAATATGTACAAATAAAAATATTAATTGAAATAAAATTTAAAATAGAAATAAATGAAAAACAATATATTATAGATATTTTAAACATTATGTTATAAAATACAATAACAATGTAAATATTATCACAAAAATCCAAAAACATTAAGGTTTCATTGTCTTTGGCCCATGAACCCCTCTAATGCTATTAGAAAACCAACATCCCCAAATCGGGAAAAAAATGTACATGTATAAGAAAACAATACTTTTGTTGGTTTTAAATTATAGAATTAAATTAAAATGAATGTTTTTATTTCAAATTAAAAATATTTTTCCTACAGTGAACACTGCAAATCAGATAGATATACAGTTGATTTTTTCTTGTCACCTTATTTCTTTCTCACCTTCAAGAATAATAATTTTGAAAAATAACTAAATAATTATAAGATAAAAATTATATATAATATAATTATGTAATATAATATAAAATTATGGTAATATAATTTCATCTCTTTTTATTATTTTCTGTGACATGATACACATTTTGAACTAAAATTTAACATAGATATTGAAAAAATTTACTTCAAGTCATACAAACCACATTGGGTGTCAGATTGAATTTTTTTCAATTTATTTGTGAAATGATTTATAGATCATTTACATAATGTGTAAAAACAATACGAATGTTTTTTCTTGGTTATGAGTTTGTCACTCATGTTTATTTACTAAAATTTCATTTTAAAATGGAAACAAAAACATTGAGTCATACTGGTCACATAGTGTTTTTAATTTTGTGATCTTGATTCCTACACATTAAAAATGTCTTTTGAATCATTTTCAAAAAATATCAGCACAATTTGAGTTCATTTTCTCAATTTTTAGTAAATGACACTTTTATAACTAAAAATTAAATTTTAAAATGTAACCAAATCTTTGAGTCATGTGAGGAACATCATTACTAGATTGATGTGATTTTTAATCCCAAACATCACATGTTCCATATGGATCATTGTTCCAAATTGTATGAAGAATATGAATGTGTTTTTAGGGTTTTGTGTATTTCATTTTCTTTTTTTACTAAAGTATGTTTTAATTATAATGATAAACACACACATGATCTGATATCAAGAACACCATGCATTAGATTGATGTAGAGATGATTGTTACATGTCAAAAATGATTTATAGATCATTTTTCTCAAGCATCAGAAAAATTGAATACATATGATTGTTCTTGAGTATGTAACTTTAAATTGTTTACTAATATTTCATTTTAAACACGAAAAAAATAATTTTATCCATACTCATCAAATAATTTTTCATTTTTATGTGATAATGATTCATACACATCAAAAATCACATATAGATAATTTTAATAAATTAAAAATATATTCCAATATGTATTTCAATTTTTTCAGTGAGTGAAAAAAATTGACATAAAATTTCATTTTAAAACGGAAAACATAGACTTTAAGTCAAACATGAAAATTTTTTCATTAGACTGTGGTGTAGCCAATTCCTACAATTCAATACTGAATTATGGGTAATTATATTATCATATTAAAACAATCGGAATGATATTTCATGGTTATTCATATTTCACATTTCATATGTACTTATATTCACGTCAATTTTAAATACAATGTCACAGATTTTGTTATATTGTGCACGTTGTGTATCAGATTATGGTGTCGAAGATTCCAAAAAATCACAAATGACTTATGAATTGTTTTCATAATGTATAAAAACAATTTGAATTAATTTTCTATGTTTTCAGTATGGGAGTTGTATTTTCTGACTAGAATTATTGTGAACATTAAATCAAAAGCCATAATTACAGACATATCGGTAAAACCATGCATACGATTGTGGTGCAGCTAACTCTTAAACATAAAAAATGAAATATGCATCATTTTTCTAATGTATTTAAATAGTCTAGATTCTTTTTTTAGTTTTTAGTATGTATCTTGATTTTTTTACTAAAATTAGTGTTACATTTAAATAAAAACACACACTCAGAGTCATACCGGTCACAATGTGCATCAGATTAAGGTGAATATATTTCATATATGTCAAAATAACATGTATAGCATTTATCTAATGTAAAAAAACAATCTGAGTGTATTTCTATTTTTTAGTATGTCAGTAGTCTTTTTTTCTAAAATTTCATTTTGAATTAGAAATGAACACATTGAGTCATACTGATCACATTAAGTGTTTTTTATGTGAGATTTATTTCTCTACATCAAAAATTACATATGAATCGTTTTAATAAAATATTGAGAAGATTAGGGCATACATTTTCAGTTATCAATGAGTATCACACATTATAAAATAAAATCTTAATTTTAAACTCATAATGAACAATTTTACTTATACAGGGCTCACAATGCAGTATATTTTGTTGTCACAAATTCCTATATTTCATAGATGAAATATAGATCATTTTATAATGGTATCAAAATAATCTTAATGTCTCTGACAGATTTGAAGTATGACACTTTTCCTTTTTAATAAAAATTATATCAACTATAAATAAAAAAGACACAATGTTATTCTTAAAAATTTATGAATGTGGAGATGAAAATAAAATGTAGAAAGCATCCATTCATTTCCATTATTTATTTTATTATGGGAAAATAGAGTGTGATATTAATCTATTATATTATATTGTGGATGTATGAATACAATTAATATTCACCATCTAATGACTGAATGTGAAGAATAAGAAACCAAGCATTTTATGTTGTGTCTAATGAGCTATGTAGTTTATCTAATCCCAATCATTAAATACAAAAACCATTTTTATATCCATTTTTATAAGAGTATGTAGGTTCATGTTTATACCATATTGGTTTGATGACAATGTGTCCATAGTCACACCCATTAACAAGAATCATTTGATAATGAATAAAATGTTGTGTGTGATGGTTATAAAAACCACCATTCAATGGGTATATAGTCTTCCAATGGAAGGTGAACCAAAACAACAATATTTTATTTTCAATTTGTGTTCACTCCAATTACAATTATATAAATCCAATTAAGGATAATATAAATAAATTGTGAGAGGTAAATTGAGAAGGAAATCCATTATATAAAATTCAATGAGCTAAATAAGGTAAAACTAAATATTTGTTAAGATTAAAGAAATATTAATCCACCACAAAATTTTGGGATAAACCTCTCTGACTGAATCATATTCATTAAAAAATTTAGGTATGGTGACATGTCTATTGCATGTGGTTATCCATGTGGTAGTCAAGATGATATTTAAACATTATTATGAAATATTATTCAAAAAGTGTTTTTGTGTCAGATGGATTATAATCATGTGAAAGATTTTATTTTTTGGATCAAATTCTTGAAAAAATAAAATATATTCTTAAATGAATCCATGATGTGAATTGTTTAAAAAACAATTCACATAAAGGTTTTTTTATAAAGAATCAATGGATAATGAGCCTCATTATGAAAATAAAATGTAACATGTAATTGTAAAATGATCATGTATATATAGTGCAATCATAAGTTTATCAATAAAAAGTGGTATACGTTATTTTGATATAAGTTAGGAATAACAGAATTTGTGATTTATTTTTTATTCACCAACATTATTGATTATGTGTGATTGAGATCATCATGGGTCTATGTTTAATAGAGATTGTTTTTCATGTTTTATGAGATTATGTTATTAAATAATTTATGTGGATAACACTAATTTGTTTTCATAAATGATTTATGATATATTGATTTACAAATAAGTAGACATTAAGGATAATTTAATAACTCATAACCAATTATTATATTATCTTAATCAAATTATTTGATAAATTAAAGATATTGGTGAATGTAGTTTAGTTTTTGGGGAATGTTCTTGTTCATTTTTGATTATGTGATTTGTGTTTAGAACTAAAATTTAAATTATAAAATAATTACATACATTTCCAGTTAAAAAATTCACATTGTGCATCATATTGATTTTTTGATGATTGATTGCATTATGTGTTTTTTCATTAAACTATATACAACAAGATAGAAAATAAATAATGGTTCCATTTTTATGCAAGAGAAAACCACATGCTTCTTAAAACACCATATCCAGAAGAATCATGTTCCCTCTTTTTTATATTTCTTCATACATTTAAAGGAAAAATATGGATATCAAAAAGACATATAAAAAAATTATAATTTTATATAAATTATAATGTAATTAACATAAAAATAGTAGACAAAATGATGACAAAATTCAGTAAATAAGATGTTGGAATTCACTTTTTCATGAACTTTGTATATATTCATGACCCACATCTTTATTTCCATTATCTCAGGTGTAGCCTAGAATTCCAATATATAATGAGAATGAGTTGATTTGAACAAACCATCCCAACATGATAACATGAATCTACCTATATACAAAAAAATTATTTTCGAGTAATACTATAAATAGTTAAATTAAATATAAGTATAAATCAATGCATTAATCAATTGCCAATTTTAAACTAAAAAAACAAAATTGGAGTCATACTGGGTACATTGATTGTCTAATTGTGCTACTGTTGATTCCTACATGTCCCAAATATCTGAGGGAGCATATTCCTAAATTAAAAAAACAATCTAATATCATTTGTTCAGTTTTGAGTATGTTGCTTTTATATTTTATAAAAATTAATGTCAATTTTAAAATGAAACCACACAATTTTTGTAATATCAGACACATCATGCAAATAATTTATTTTTGGCCAATTCTATCATTATAATAGAGAATAATAAAAAATTTCCTTAATTGTTAAAAATAATCCAATCTTTTTTTCTCGGTTTCCTCTATTTTGACATGCTTTTAATTCTAAAATTGAACATTTCAAATGAAAATGCATACATTGGGTCGTATAGACAACATCATGTATCCAATTTATGGGATTCTAATTCCTACATGTGAAAAATGAATTATGTTTCATTGTGCTAATGATAAAATGAAATCCAATATAATTTCTTTAGTTTGACTATTTTTTGTTTGCTTTTATCTGAAATAAAACATGGGCAAAAAAACACATACATAGAGTAATTTTGACCACATCCTATGTCAGATTGAAATGTTTCAAATTCCATTACATCATAAATTACTTATGGATTTTTTCCATGATGTTGGAAAACAATTAAGCTCTTTTAATCAGTTTTGATCATGTGACATTTTCATGAACTAATGTGTAAATGTACAAAAATAAGTATCAGAAAATAATTTGAATGAGATTACCATAAAAATATATTAAATTTTAAGAAAAAATAAGTACTAGTAAGGAACCACTTCATGATGCATTTATACAGTTAGACACCATGTATTTAATTCAATTTTTTCATAACAAATGGATTTCCTCCATTATAATTCTCTTACCGAATCAATTCAAAAATAATATTTAATAAATTTGATATTAATTATTCACACCTAAAAAATATTTCTAAGATCATATTGTATACTAGATGATAAATATAGTAGTTATACACCTAAATTTGATGTTAAAAATCAATTTGAAACCATGTAACCAGCCCAATCATCTCTAAAAGCTTATTTCATATTTTGAGTAACAAAGTTGTTGATAATCAGGGATTTACTATAAAAAAATTGAAAATAAAATGATTAAAAAATATTATTAATGAAATTTTAATTATATTTGGGAATAATATATTTGAGGATTCTAGTATGTTAATGGGTTATGATCTCTCTCATAAATTTGAAAACATATCATCAATAATTATTTCTATTATCATACTTTGGACACTATATAATATATGACCAAAAAAAGTAAATTATTTTGAAATATGATTTGGTATTTAATTGATTATATATATATATACACCTTAACTTAAATTCATTTCATATATTGCATTATATTTTTATATTTAGTAACCGACGTCATTTCAGGAATTAGATTATATTTTTGGACATCCATTTCATAACAAAATTAATGTCAAAACTTAGAATGAAATATAGAATTCGATTATTATCTATAAAATGGTGAATGAGACATATTAAAAAATTCAAAAAACAAATCACTTGTCACTGGTCTGTTGGAAATCCATTCATTAGATAAAAAATAAATATTTGGGGTCTCTAAATTGTGTTTAATCAACATTGAGTGCTTCCTAATATTATAAAAAAACAATAAATTAAAAAATGAAAAATATATTATATGTCATTATATTGTAGAGTATTTCCCATGAATTTAAACAATTCATCATATGGTTTTCCCTTTGTATAGTAGTAATATAAGAATCAATAGAAAATATGAATAGTTATTAACATTATTGAACATATTATATTATTATTTCGATATATATAATAGGAAAATATATATTATTTATGTATTCACAATGGAGACTGTCATACATTCATACTTGAGAGTTTCATTTATACTCTAAAAAACTATATATATAATGAAAGTACTATATATTTCATCCTCATACAGAATGTATGGAATATGTCCATATTTAAATGAGGTCTCTATATGATGTTTTAATAATAAAAACTATTGATGTGTTACTGGAAGAGAGAAGGAACTCCTAAACTGCCCTTTTGATCTATTAGTCAATTCAATAGATTGTCTCGATCTGACCATATGATTCCTAATATCATTATCCCTCTCTAATACCATACATAAACTCAGAATTTTTTTCATCAACTGTTTGAGGTTTTTAATAAGGTAAAATTTGATAAAAAGAAACCTAATTTTTCTTTATAATATTAGAAATATATGTACAAAAGTTATAATAGCATCATTGACCATTATAATATATGGATTATCAAGTGGAACTCAAATCTCAGTGGTCAGATCCTTAGAAAAAAAATCCCCACTATCTTGTGATATTTTGGGTGTTATTTATTGTTTATATTATATCTTTGTTTGTTATAAACTTTACTCTTCACAACATGGCAATGTGTGGGTGTTGATTGATAGAAATGGCATACAACATTACCTTGTAGAATTTAATAATATAGTGTTATTAAAAGTTGTTTTATTCACAATTTGGGTAAATAGTAATGAAATTATTGATTATCTTGTGTATGTTATGACGTTGTAGGGGATCGATAACCTCAAATATAGTAGAGTTATTTGGTTTTCCATGTCATGATCATTAGTTCGCTTAGATAGTTTCTCATATATTTGTCATCTAAATGAAACTAGACAATATTATCATAAATATAATCTATTTATACCTACAAGCCCTTTATCAACATATATATATATACTAGTTTTTTGTATTATCAATATATGATCAAGGGGGCACTCTAAAACATACCCCTCTAATGCGACCATATTCTTTCGGCCTTTTCTTCCATTACGACCATTGTCAATTCTTATGTCTAAAATATATCAATAAATGTGAAAAATAAATAAATATTTTTATGTAATATTGTTATTGAAAATAATTAATTATTATTATTTGATACATAAAAATTTATCACATACCACTTTTGTGCTTTCATAGACTAGATTATCCTCCTTATTTTTCTAGTCCTCCTTCTATTGAAAAATATGTGGGGTGGAAGTGTCTTCATTGATTGATTCATTAATTATAATATAAAAAACATAACATGTGTTGTTTCATATCACAAGAAACATTTATTTATTATTTAAAATAAATACCATCATCATTTATATTGTGGTATACACCATCATTTCTCTACTATAGGAGTACATTATTTTTGATGAATTATATTTATTTTCATAAGACATTTAATATTTAATAAAATAATAATTTTAAATAATTTTTAATAGAATACATAATATAAAATAATATATTATTGGATGAAATGCACCTAAAATGGTTTCACATCATGAAGAATGATGAATCCATAACTTGTTTCTTTTTATATAATTTGTTCATAACTAACTTGTGGGTGGAGATTTATTTCCACATAATAAACCTATAAGGTATGCTTGTCTGATAATTTTATAATAATCAATGGGATTTTTTAGTGGCCATTAAGAAATATATATTATGAAAATTTTATAAAATAAATGAACTCTTCATGGAAAAATAATTATTTAATCAATATTTCTTTATATAATTTTATGATGAAATATATAAATTATATCGTAATGTTACCTTTATATCTTTCCAATGGGTTTCCTTCATTATAGGATGAAAATTTCACAACTAATCTATATCAATCATCACCTTCATCCTCATTTGACCCAACATAATAAATGAATTTTAGATTTTTGGGGTGAAATTGTTCTCTATGTTGATTCAATTAAAATAATAATTTTATACCCATAAATGTTGACATTAAATTTTTAATCAAAACAGCGATGTGGGATCATTATTTTTTTAACAAAATCTAGTTGGTCCCCAAATAATTCAGCACTTTCAACATCAATAATTATTTCTTCCCACAGATTGGTAACATCATCATGTGTAGTAGATATTTTTTTCATGACTCGTTAAACATTTAGTTTAGATTATGTTATTACATCTGAGACAAAATAGTATTATGAGGGAAAGTATTGTATATTAAAAAATCACTATCTTTCACATTGAGATATGTTTATTTTTCCTATGGTTAATTGAATATTAATAATTTATCAAGAATCAAAATTCCCTCTTTTTGGTCCCCAAGAGAATATAAGGAATTATCTACTTTGGACTTCCATGAACTGATTGATATGTACTAATGAAATGGTTAACCTTGATTTAATTTTCATCTAACACCATAGTTGAATTAGTCTCCCACAGAACAATCAACCAATTCATGTTTTTGGATTTGATACATAAAATACATGTATTGATTGTGATATCATTATTAATGGCTCACCAATTTCCTTCCACAAAAAAATAATCTTCCTAAATCCCATTTCATAAAATTACACATCTATATTAAGGTCAACCCATTTGTAATGATAAAAATTAACTTTAATTGTTGTACAATTTTACTGTTATATCTATTCGACAGTGATAAAATATTACATATTCTCATAAATTGGATTTCTATACATATAACCTGAGATATTCATCTCATTATCTGTTAGTGTAAATCTTCAATTTTACAATAGACTACTGTTATCATGTTACTTTTTATAGAACTTATATCCAATGATTGTGAAATTACTATAAGATATAACATTTTCATTTGGTTCCCCATCTACCCATTTAATTAATTCAGAAATTTAATTCATTATTTCATATTATCCATTATAAATACGATCTCTAGACAGTACTATAAACTATTTATTATGAATATTTTTATATACATCCTTCATCCCATAATGGATTCAAATATCTAAGATTTTCTATGTTCGATTCATGGTATGGATCCACATATTCACAGTTATATAAATTGGAAAAGTGACATTGCTCCTAATATATGAGGAATATTATAACAATGTATCTTCCACCCATAATGAATTAGGTCTGATGACACATTGCGAGAACCTTTCTAATAACATATGTTTCGTAACCGATACCAAATTCAACATCTTGATCAAAAACATATCTATCTATAATACAACCCTATGGATGACTTCAGTTATTTACATACTCTTTTAAAATAATTATATATTATTCAAAGGGGATTCTCTATCAATAATGGATAAGAACACATAGTTTACCCTTTTTAACCAAGTTAACAATGAGGTGAACCATTATATCAATGAATAATGGTGGGAAGAACATCTCTAATTCACATCATATCACTACAACCTCCTTATTCATATTTTTAATCTTCACCGGGTCTATAACATTACTACATATGGAATTGAAAAATATGCAGTGTGTAGTTCATGTATGTTATACATTTTAATGTATAATTAAAATTAGTCATTGGCACCCCATTCTTGATATTTTATGAGTACCCCTATGAAACTATTACACCATTAAAGGAAATAAATTTTTTTATGTTTCTTTAATGGATTGGGTTTATGATTATGAAGGAATAAATGATTTCTTATTAGCCTTTATTGGTGCCAACACTTCCCTTATCCCAATTTCAATCATTTACAACCTATCCTTGATTCAATAATATGTTATTTGATGAAAATATAGTTATCTTCCATCAACAATATAATATAATTTTTTCCTATATACATGATATAGGGAAAATTTCTGACGTAAAAACAATATCAACATTGTAATTCAATGAAATTAAAATTATTTTTTAACTTGATTTTGAATGGATAATTGAATATGGTATACATAAAATTGATTCCATATCTGTTAATTTATAAAAAAAATTCACTCGTTAGTGGATATAATTTTGCACAATGTTTAGTATTTCCATCAATCAATTTTGTCTAGGATTGGTATTTATGATGTCGAGGTAAATTTTTTGGATTTTCTAAAAACACAGTAGTCAAGAAATTCTTCAACTGAACTGAATGTGTGCATTCATCACAAAAGGGACACCACAAATTTTCTATAATATTATGGTATTATAATATTATACAGGGAATAATTCAATTTATCATCTCCTAAAACATGTTCTACAATGTGATTTCTTCACTTGAAATTGATAGGACATTTGTGGTCCATTAATTTGTAAAAATATATTGTCTAGGGTGTTATTTCATCGGTAGGTCGAGGGCATTGGAAGGTCGAGGGTGTCAGTAGGTCAGCGCATTAGAAGTTTGAGGAATCGGTAGGTCAAGGCATCAAAAGGAATAGGTGTCAGTTGGTTAAGGATTCGATAGGTCTGGGCGTCGGTTGGTCGAAAGTGTCGGTAAGTCGAGGGCATCAGTAGGTCCTGGCGTCGGTAGGTCAGGGTGTCTGTAGGACGAGGTGTTTGTAGGTCGAGATGTCGGTAGGATGAGGCATTGGTGGGATGAGGCATCAGTAAGTCATGTCTTCTATAGTCTAGGGTGTCGATAGGTCGAGGGCATTAGTAGGTGATGGAGTAAGTTAGTCAGGGAATAGGTGAATCAGGGTGTTGGTGAGTCAGGTTTTGGAGGTCGCGCCCGTGGCTCAGGTCGATAGATCATCATTGGTAGCTCAGTTTTGATAGATCATTATCAGTATCTCAGTTTTGGTGACCCGCTGTTTGTGTCGGTCATTTAATGTGTGTGAATCACCTATTGGGGACTCATTTCTAGTTTTCCCAGTTCATCTAGTTTCACCCCTCTTACAATTAATTTTTCATAAAAAGAGTTTAAAATTTTTTTTGAGTGTTTTGAAAGAAGTTTTAAAATATATTAATTATACCATTAATATCCTAAAACTTGAAGTACTTTGAAATATCCAAACGGCATGGTCTTGGCCACCATCCATCATTAATGGACTTTGGAACTATTTCCTTCTGTTGATATAGGATCTAACATTTTTAAAGCCATGATCCTCTCTTCACTTTTTTTTTGTTGTGTAGGGAACTTTTTGTCCCAATCAAGTTGTTCACCTATGATGTATCCCCCTCATCACTTCTCTGTAGAGTCGCCTACTTACACAACCCCTCTATTTTTGGCTCAATAAATATTCGTTGGTCACATGTTGTTCCAAGTAGAAATTTACTTTGTCTCTTATTTAATTGTGTATGATGCAAGGTGGGTATAATGATTCCTCCTTATGGGAAAATTTAAATATAAATTTAAATGATGATAATAAGAAATAATAAATGAGGGGATGTAAAGATGATGGTGATCTCTTTATTTTATATGTTGTTCTTCATCCATGTCATGATTCATGTGGGTTGTTTTCATGAGAAAATCATGGATGTATATGGTCTTTATTTTCATACATGTATGATTTTTGAATCAATATAATTTGAATTAGAATCTGGTTAATCATGTATATTCGGTAAAATAAATGTATGCCACATGGTCAAATCTATTATGTCATCAACCCTTTAATCAATATGAATTAATGAATGAGTGATTCTAAATCAGAATAAACATTACCTTGTTGGTGTGGTTGTTATATGTTCATGGTTAGGTTCTCCCATGCCTATTTTTTGGTATTGTGGTTTTGCGGATGGGGTGTGATTATGTGTATATGGAGATATGGGTGGTTTGTTGGTATCTCAGACTAAGAGTTAGATTCCCTGTGGAAGGGATGGAATTAATTTGTCGTGGGATTGCATCTTGGTAGTTGTTGGGTAGCATGGCTGGATGATTGGGTTGTGTAATTATTTCTTGTTTAAGGATGCATTGGATGTGGTTTTTTTGTGTAGTGAAGCTATAGGGTTTGGTTTTGAGAGGATGAATACTGTGGGATAACTTTGAAGAAGGTTGATTGAAGTTTCTTTGTAACACCCTAGGTAAATAAAGAATATGACATTTTCATACTTATCCATATTTGTGAATAAAATATTAATATTACTTTAAAGGGGACGCTATGCTCGATGCCGTACCCAACACACAACATCGAGTTTCTTGTGAATCTTATGTTGCACTCTAATAATAAAATAATATTATTTTAAATGGTAGTTAACATGTAGCCATTGTATTGGCGGGAATGGATAGAAATAACTAAAATATGATTATATATGTTTTTTTAATGTTTTTACATTTATACAAGAAAAGATAAAGGCATAAAATACGGAAATAATTCGATTTTAGGCGTATATGCCCTAGTTTTCACTAAAGGTTCACTCATCACCTTTTGATGGAGAACCGTCATTAAATATAGTTTTTCCACTATTATACATCCTTTTGGACCAAATAAAACTCTTCTTATGAATTGGGACATCAAAATTTACTTTGTGTAAATTTTTGGTATCTTTCCGATAAAGTTCATTTTTTTAAATGAATAGTGTAAAATGTTTTATTTTAATTCAAAACCTCTTTTTAATATAATTTATTTATATGATTATATTATCTTTTGAATTGGTTTTAAATTTAAATTAGAATATATTTTTACCATTAAATCCAATAGTGGTGGTTGGAATTAATTTCACTTTGAAATCAGACTTAAACCAGTGTCAATCTTTTGATACTTATTGTTTCATAAAAACACGCTATTTGATCTGACAGCGGGAATTAATTACTAAATTAATTAATGTGACTTATATGTTTTGAATTTTGTAAAATATACTTCATTTTTGAATTCGGAATATCAAATATAGATTAGGGTGAATTTTTGGGATTTTTCTGAAAAACTTCAATTTTTGATGAATAGTGAAACCACTAAGTGGTACTTATAAAATCTGATTTTTCCGTTTAAATGAAATTTTTCCATATTTTTTTTTTGAATTTAAAAAATCCGACATACATGGTTGTCATTAAGAAGTAAAATGCGGTTCAATGGGATAAAAATAATTTTTTGGTGAATAGTAACTTATTATGTTTTTAATCGCGATTAGAGGTAATTAGTGTAGTTTAAGGTAAAAATAATGATTTAATAATATGAAATGAACTTGAAACATGTCCTAACGTCATTTTATGTGTCAATGACGACCAAGACAACCCATGGGTCAACTTGGGGTCCCCATGAATCCAATTTGGTTGGAAAATGACATTAATATCTTTTTATTTAAAGTTAAAGTAAAAATTAGACAAACATGAAATGTTTTACTAAAACAATTTTTACATGGGTTTATACAAATCCTATTTTTGACTATAAATATTAATAGGAAAGATAAAAAGATTTCCTAAATCATAGTATTTTTTTATAATTTTTAGATATTAAATAAATTAAACTATTTATGACATTATGATGATTCAACGATGACCTCATTATTTAACGATTTAAATAAAATTGAAAGATAATGTAATATCTAAGACCTAAACATGTCCATAACCTATTGTATGAGTGGATTTCTAACCCTTATCACCTTATCCAAGAAACACATCAATGTGGGACCTCTTAAATCAGAATACCATTTTCATATAAAGTAACATTTGCTTACTTTCCATGAGTGCCCCTCCTCTCCTCTTATAAAAGGCCCCCACCTCTACCTCCTTACCCACACTCCCAAAGCCTTTGTCTCGGCCAAACCCTGACCATTTTGTCTCTCCACATCCCTCTCTTAATACTTGAAGCCTCACTTTGGGCATAATTCTTCCCAAGGAAGCCTTTGAGCTCAAATCAAAGAGAGTTACCCGATTTTAAGGTAATGTCTTCACTTGAGTACTTTTGTTTTATTTTGCTTCTCCAACCCCCTAAACTCTTTTTATTCATTTCTTTTCTAACAAATCCAGTATAATCAATATACTAAGATGTTATTATAAGAAGGATTCGAGCTACACTTTCACACACCTACATCTAATGGTTAAAGAACATACTCTTTCTGTGGATGGCGAATTTCGTTCTCCCGAAACGATGATTGTTCAACACTCTTTTAACACCTTAAAAGGTGGCCATTATGATGACACTATATTTATATATGATATATAATATGTTTATGATTTTCTTAAGCATCTGTATTTTTAATTTTGGTCATACCTTTATTGTTTCCATTATGGGTAAACACGATATCTTCATTTAAGGAAGTGCAGACTACCGCCCCCTCAAAGTGATTTGATTGGTTAATACCATATGTGGTACATATAAAGGATATATTTAATGATATTATATATGATACCATACTGGAATTAAATTAATATTATGTATCATTATGTTTTAATTCCATTAAATATGAAATAGAAATGGCAGTAGCGTTCATGCGTACGTACGGCTTACCGTCTCCATGAACGATACATTTCATTTCTCATCTCAAAATGTTATGTAATACTATAATTACATATTTATAATGGATATATATGTAATATATTACATTACAATTATGGATATCATTCTGGAATTATAACATATATATATCTCTCTCATTTTGTTTTAATTCCATTAATATGACAAAAAATGAAAGTAGCGTTCATGAGTACGTATGGCCTACCGTCTCCATGAACGGTGCTTTTCGTTTTTATCTCCAAATGATATGGAATAGTATGAAATGAATATATACTGGATATATATGATATTTTAATCATTAATACTATTCTGGAAATTATTTACTTATAACTACATGGGAAATCTTTTTTCAAACAAGTTCATTTTTGACTCATGTACCAAACATCGGCAAAAACGTCTGATATGAACTAACATTATTAAAAAATTATTATAACATTATAATATGTGATATGAACTAAATAATAATCTATAAATGAGGTACTTAAGAAATTATTAATTGACCAAAGTTTATTATTCCGGAATATAATGAAATGAACAAGACAAGTTGGACTAGAGGTAATGGATCTTACTCCTCTCTTTCTTTTTAAGTAAACTCTTTTATGTCATTCCCTCTAAAGCTCATCTTTCTTGTTATTTTGATGTTATTTTATATTACACTTACTGTAATTTTTATGTTCATGTTATGAGAGACCCTATTCTCTCTCATCAATCCATTTTGGATGTTTTGAGTGGCGCCGTTAGGCTGCCGAATTTTCATAAGAGATCTAACCTCTCTCTTTCTTTTTAAGTACTCTCCTTTATGTCACTTATTTTAAGCTCCTATTTGTTATGTTGGGGGGATGTTATTTTATATTCCTCATTATATAAACTTTATTTTAATATGATGAGATAACCTATTTGATCTCATCAATCCATTTTTGTAAGTTTTATGTGGTGCTGTTAGGCTGCCGAGTTTTCGTAAGGGATTTTTCATCTCACATTTATTCCCGTGAGATTTATGCTACATTTTCCACAATTTCCTTTCAATGGTGTATGTACTGCCAATTATTCTACTCTTTGTGTAATATACTTTCGTTTATGAGTATTTAAATCAATGATTTATTTTCCTTCTTTCATGGTGTGTATGTTTTGAAAGATACCCAAGTCGGTAAGGGAACCTTTCACCCTCCTATTTTTTAAAAGACTTCTTTTGTTGGGTCTTTTAATTTACATATTGTTATGTTGGGATATGCTCTCATATATCCTTATTGATGTAAATTTTATGTCCAAGTGATGAGATACACTTTTTATCTCTCATCAACTCATTTTGATGTGACGCCGTTAGGCTGTCAAGGGAACTTCTTAACCAAATTTCGATTTCATTGGGTTCAACATGTAGTTATTGAATATGTCATCCTGTGAATATGTGTGAATGACCTTTGATTATTTTATACTTAATATCCACTTATATTTTGTGTATTCGTTTGTCAAACATAATTATGTAATTGATTTATCCTTAAACCAAGGATACCATCTTTGTATGGGACTTCGTCTCAATCTCCTTTCATTGAGGAATATTTTATTTTATACACAACTTTCTTCTATACGGTGTATAAACTCCTTTGACTTTTACGTTTATCCAAAAGGAATCTTTTTTTTATGAAGCGTTTTACAAAACTACAAAAGGGAATGTTTTTGTCGTACGTATGCGGCGACAACGACTTCTCTGCCACCGTGACTGTTATATGGGTTTCGGCTTCCTCTACAAGCCATAACTTCTTTTTAAAAGAAAAATAAATATAATGTTTTACTTTTATTTTATTTTGGTATTGACAATGGTTTTCATAATGTTTTTATATCAATATGTTGTATTGATATCTTGTGATTGAAATGTGGAAATGTTATGTTTCCTTTATGCATGTTTTATGTGATACGATTATGTTGAGGTTCATGGGAATTATTATGAATATGGGTGGTTCCGTGATTAACTAAGGGTGGGTGAGCCCGATATAGCTCTCCAATGAATTGGGTAACGTGAAGGAGTGAAAGGTTAAGGTTTCTCCGAAGAGATTTTGGAAATATATTATGATGGGTATTCCAAACGTAACCAAGAGGGTTACTCCCTACGTAAGAATGTTATGAATGCCTCAAGTTACCTTTATGTCTTATGTTTTCTATGATTTATTCATGGTTTGATGAGGTATGTTAAAGTTCCTATGTTTTATGGGTAAAGTATGATTTCATTCTTATGTATATATGAACTCATGTTTCCATTCCATATTTTTATAACCCTTACTGAGCTTTTTATGCTCATCCCAAGTTTTTGAAATGTTTTTCACAGGTCAAGGGAAAGGTACATGATGTGATGATAGTGTCAAGGATGTGTGAAGAATGAATCCATGTTTTATTTTCAATATGTTTCCGTTGATGGGAAGAATGAATACTGTCTTTTATGTAACCACTTTGTTTAAATGTGGAATGTAATGCATGTTTCATGATCTAATTATCTAAAACTCTAAACCTGAAAAGATCCTCAATGTGTAATCTTGTAATAACTCAAGATTAAGTAAGGTTTAAGGAAAGGGCCTTATAGTTGGTATCAGAGGTCGGTTTAGATAACTTTAGAGGTTAGGGTATTTTTAAGCATAAGTGACGTTACCATAACGGTTAAGATTTCAGAAAGAGTCCTAGTTTTAGATAAAGTGAGTGAGTAAGTATATCTTAGTGTTTATCTTCCTCATTAGTACATGATGGTTTTGTTGATATACTCACACTGACCTTTTTGGTTTTAGTAAATGGCTGGATCTAGCAGGAACCAAAGTAACAATGGATGGGAAGGAAACTGTGACAGTTTTTTGAGCAAGCAACTGAATGATATTGGAGCTGCAATGAGAACTCTTGTGATTATCCTCAACCAACTATCTGGAGTCATGATTGACCACCTAATCCTCAGTGATTTCTCTAAGGCGTCATATATGCGAGAAACAAATCCCTATGGAAGTACAGGTAATAATCATAAAGGGAAGTGTGTTCAAAAACCTATGTGTCAAAGATGTGGAAAGAAACACCTAGGAAAATGTTTCAAAGGGACAGAAATATGCTATAGATGTGGAAATGAAGGTCATAAAGCAATAACCTGCCATGCAAAAAGGAAGCATCCATTTGACTCGAGGAAAGGGAAAGAAGTTCTTTCTGATGGATCAATTGAATGTTTTAAATGTGGTGTGCATGGTCATTATGCAAACACATGTCCTATGAAGAAGTTTCATGAATGGGATCACCAAGAGCATACAAATTTTTTTTACCAATACCTAATGCCATTCCGCTTGAGGATGAAGAAACTGACAATGACCAATCAAAGGTATGTATTATTTCATGACTATTTTTTCCTATTTTGGAATCTTAGGATATGATTCATGATTTTTTTTGTAGGAAAGAGGTATTTCGGAATAAGTTGGAAAGGAATGGTTAATGGATCATGAAGAATGATGAATGTGTAAGATGTCAACATATAAGGGCTTCAAGAGTAATGGTGAAA
The DNA here is from genome assembly GCA_963277665.1 of Viscum album. Classification (NCBI taxonomy): domain Eukaryota; kingdom Viridiplantae; phylum Streptophyta; class Magnoliopsida; order Santalales; family Viscaceae; genus Viscum; species Viscum album. Next base: position 578,352,130 of record OY728164.1, read on the forward strand.
TTATTAAGAGTATTTAGTCTCTTTTGATGATGGGGTTACATTAAAAGACTTTTTATATTATGTGTAACCCTGATGTTTACTATATGCAAATTTTATTCAAGGAATAGTTATCTTTTCTTTTGTGGACATAGTTATAAAGAACCATTTGGGTTTATGTGATCCTTACTTTTGAGGTTAAATTATGTTATGGTTATTTTTGATGAATTTATCCCTTTTTGGGGAATGATTTGAGAATTATTTAGTTTTGGAAAAAGGACAACACGCAGACCGTGTGACTACCCGTCACGTCGGACAAAGCTGCGGGAATCGAAACCACAACCAAAGTGCGACTAGTATTTATCACCTACCACTAGACTACGTGAAGTCCCTGGTTAGTTTGACTGATTCTTTTTAGTTATATGATTTTATGAATTAAGAGTAATTTGATTTTGGGTTATTTATGAAAATGATTAACCTATCATGGAGGATATGTGATTAGATTAATTACTTTTCAATACGAGACTTTAGGAGAAACTGATGTTGTTTGGAGATAAATGTTACGATTTAACTTGGAAGACTATGTGACTAAATCCTTAAAATATTTGGCTTTCAATCTTAGTTTGGTTTACTTTGAAGAATTTTATGGACAAATTGATTTTATAATGGTCCTCGTTGAACTTTTGGTTTTGTTGGACAAATTTTGGAGATTAAGAATAGATTTTCTTTTTATAAAGGGTTATCCTTTTCTGGATTATCTGATCTTGTACTAACCTTTTTGGTTTTGGTTTTGGTTAATGTCTAAAGACATGGGAAGTTTATAGTTCTCTTTTGTGGATTAGGTGACTCTCTAGAAGTTGATTATAGTACTCTTAATGCGAACAAGTCTCCCTAAATACTCGCCTTTTGGAAAAAAAATGAGTTTGATTAAGGAATCTAGTAAAAGATGAAAGTCAACATGATAAGTGATTATGTTTACTTATTAATAAATTCCTCAATAAAAAGTAACTTAAAACAAAAATGTTGTCTATTAACTTTTCCTACTGGGGAATTGAATACTGTTTAACCCATCACAAGTTTGTGATTTTCTTGTGGTTAACTTTCTCCTAAACATGTTTTCTATCACTCTCCATCAAAACATGACCCTTTTTTTCCTCCATGTCCATATTTTCATACTTTTAATCCTAGTATGGGTTAACTCGAGTGACCTTTGTACTTATATTTCTTTATTTTAAAGTGATTTTTTTACCGACTCTTGTTCTGATGTGGGACTTTCAAGGATGTTTCCAAGCTCAATTTTAAGAATTGCGAGGACGCAATTCCCCAAATGGGGGAAGGATGTAACACCCCAGGTAAATAAAGAATATGACATTTTCATATTTATCCATATTTGTGAATAAAATATTAATATGACTTTAAAGGGGACGCTATGCTCGATGGCGTACCCAACACGCGACAACGAGTTTCTTGGGAATCTTACGTTGCACTCTAATAATAAAATAATATTATTTTAAATGGTAGTTAACATGTAGCTGTTGTATTGGTGGGAATGGATATAAATAATTAAAATATGATTATATATGTTTTTTTTGATGTTTTTACATTTATCCGATAAAAGATAAAGGCATAAAATACGGAAATAATTCGATTTTAGGCGTATATGCCCTAGTTTTTACTAAAGGTTCACTCATCGCCTTTTGATGGAGAATCGTCATTAAATATAGTTTTGTTCACTCTTATAAATCATTTTGGACCAAATAAAACTCTTCTTATGAATTTTTACATCAAAATTTACTTTGTGTAAATTTTTGGTATCTTTCCGATAAAGTTCATTTTTTAAAATGAATAGTGTAAAATGTAGTATTTTAATTCAAAACCTCTTTTTAATCTAATTTATTTATGTTATTAGATTATCTTATTAATTGGTTTTAAAGTGAAATTAGAACATATTTTTACCATTAAATCCAATAGTGGTCGTTGGAATTAATTTCACTTTGAAATCAGACTTAAACTAGTGTCAATCTTTTGATACTAATTGTTTCATAAAAACACACTATTTGATCTGACAGCGGGAATTAATTATTAAATTAATTAATGCGACTTATATGTTTTAAATTTACTAAAATAGACTTCATTTTTGAATTCGGAATATCAAATATAGCTTAGGGTGAATTTTTGGGATTTTTCTGAAAAACTTCAAATTTTTGATGAATAGTGAAACCACTAAGTGGTACTTATAAAAACTGATTTATCCGTTTAAATGAAATTTTTCCATCTTTGTGTTTTTAATTTCAAAAATCCGACATAAATGGTTGTCATTAAGAAGTAAAATGTGGTTCAATGGGATAAAAATAATGTTTTGGTGAATAGTAACTTATTAAGTTTTTAATCGCGATTAGAGGTAATTAGTGTAGTTTAAGGTAAAATTAATGTTTTAATAAAATTAAATGAACTTGACACATGTCATAACCTCATTGAATGTGTCATGGACGACCATGACAACCCATGGGTCAACTTGGGGACCCCATGAATCCACTTTGGTTGGAAAATGACATTAATATCTTTTTATTTAAAGTTAAAGTAAAAATGAGACAAACATGAAATGTTTTACTAAAACAATTTTTACCTGAGGTTATACAAATCTGATTTTTGACTATAAATATTAATTGGTAAGATAAAAAGATTTCCTACATCATAGTATTTTGTTTTATAATTTTAAGACATTAAATAAATTACATTATTTATGACATCATGAGGATGTAGTGATGACCTCATTATTTAACGATTTAAATAGAATGGAAAGATAATGTAATATCTAAGACCTAAACATGTCTAAAACCTATTGTATGAGTGTATTTAGAACCCTTATCACCTTATCCTAGAAACAAATCAATGTGGGACCTCTGAAATCCGAATACCATTTTCAAATAAAGTAACATTTGCTTACTTTCCAAGAGTGCCCCTCCTCTCCTATTATAAAAGGCCCCCACCTCTACCTCCTTACCCACACTCCAGAAGCCTTTGTCTAGGACAACCCCTGCCCATTTTGGCTCTCCACGTCCCTCTATTAATACTTGAAGCCTCACTTTGGGCATAAGCCTTCCCAAGGAAGCCTTTGAGCTCATATCTAAGAGAGTTACCCGATTTTAAGGTAATGTCTTCACTTGAGTACTTTTGTTTTATTTTGCTTCCCCAACCCCATAAAATCTTTTTATTAGTTTCTTTTCTAACAAATATAGTATCATAAATATACTAGGATGTTTTTATAAGAAGTATTATAGCTAAACTTTTACACACCTACATCTAATGGTTAAAGAACATACTGTTTCCGTGGATAGCGAATTTCGGCCTCCCAAAATGATGATTGTTCAACATTCTTTTAACACCTTCAAAGGTGGCCATTAAGATGACACTATATTTATATATAATATATAATATGTTTCTGATTTCCTTAAGCTTCTGTATTTTTCATTTTGGGCATACCTTTATGGTTTCCATTATGGTTAAACGCGATATCTTCATTTAAGGAAATGCGGACTACCGCCCCCTCAAAGTGATTTGATTCGTTAATACCATATGTGGTACGTATAAAGGATATATTTAATGATATTATATATGATACCATACTCTAATTAATATACTATTATGTATCATTATGTTTTAATTCCATTAAATATGAAATTGAAATGGAAGTAGTGTTCATGCGTACGTACGACTTACCGTCTCCATGAACGATACATTTCATTTCTCATCTCAAAATGTTGTGTAATACTATAAGTACATATATATAATGGATATATATGTAGTATATTACATCAAAATTATGGATATCATTCTGGAAATTATAACATATATATATCTCTCTCATTTTGTTTTAATTCCATTAATATGACAAAAAATGAAAGTAGCGTTCATGCGTACGTACGACCTACTGTCTCCATGAATGGTGCTTTTCGTTTTTATCTCAAAATGATATGTAATAGTATGAAATGAATATATACTGGATATATATGATATTTTAATCATTAATACTATTCTGGAAATTATTTACATATAACTACATGGGAAAACTTTTTTTCAAACAAGTTCATTTTTGACTCATGTACCAAACATCGACAAAAACGTCTGATATGAACTAACATTATTAAACAATTATTATAACATTATAATAGGTGATATAAACTGAATAATAATATCTAAAGTAGGTACTTAGGAAATTATTAATTGACCAATGTTTATTATTCAGGAATATAATGAAATGAACAAGACAAGTTGGACTTGAGGTAAGGGATCTTACTCCTCTCTTTCTTTTTAAGTACACTCTTCTATGTCATTCCCTCTAAAGCTCATCTTTCTTGTTATTGGGATTTTATTTTATATTAAACTTACTATAATTTTTATGTTAATGTGATGAGATACCCTATTCTCTCTCATCAATCCATTTTGGATGTTTTGAGTGGCGTCGTTAGGCTGCCGAATTTTCGTAAGAGATCTAACCTCTCTCTTTCTTTTTAAGTACTCTCCTTTATGTCACTTCTTTTAAGCTCTTCTTTGTTATGTTGGGGGATGTTATTTTATATTCCTCTTTATATAAACTTTAAGTTAATATGATGAGATACCCTATTTGATCTCATTAATCCATTTTTGTATGTTTTATGTGGCGCAGTTAGGCTGCCGAGTTTTCATAAGGGATTTTTCATCTCACATGTATTCCCGTGAGATTTATGATACATTTTCCACAATTTCCTTTCAATGGTGTATTTACTACCCATTATTCTACTATTTTTTTAATATAATTTTGTTTAAGAGTATTTACATCAATTATTTATTGTCCTTCTTTCATGGGGTGTATGTTTTGAAAGATACCCAAGTCGGTAAGGGAACCTTTCACCCTCCTCTTTTTTAAAAGACTTCTTTTGTTGGGTATTGTTATTTACATATTGTTATGTTGGGATATGTTCTCAAATATCCTTATTGATGTAAATTTTATTTCCAAGTGATGAGATACACTTTTTATCTCTCATCAACTCATTTTGATGTGACGCCGTTAGGCTGTCAAGGGAACTTCTTAACCCAATTTCTATTTCTTTGGGTTCAACATGTAGTTATTGAATATTCCATCCTTCGAATATTTGTGAATGAACTTTGATTATTTTACACTTCATATCCACTTATATTTGGTGTATTCGTTTGTCACACATAATTATGTAATTGATTTATCCTTAAACCAAGGACACCGTCTTTGTATGGGACTTCGTCTCAATCTCCATTCATTGAGGCATATTTTATTTTATACACAACATTCTTTTATATGGTGTATAAACCCATTTGACTTTTACGTTTATCCAAAAGGAATCTTTTTTATACGAAGCGTTTTACAAAATGACAAAAGGGAATGTTTTTGTGGTACGTATGCGGCGACAACGGCTTTTCCGCCACCGTGACCGTTATTTGGGTTTCGGCTTCCTCTACAAGCCATACCTTATTTTTAAAAGAAAAATAAATATCATGTTTTACTTATCTTTTATTTTGGTATTGAAAATGGTTTTCATAATGTTTTTATATCAATATGTTGTATTGATATCTTGTGATTGAAAGGTGGAAATGTTATGTTTCCTTTATGCATGTTTTATGTGATATGATTATGTTGAGGTTCTGGGGCATTATTATGAAGATGGGTGGTTCCGTGATAAACTAATGGCGGGTGAGCCCGATATAGATCTCCAATGCATTGGGTAATGCAAAGGAGTGAAACGTTAAGGTTTCTCCGAAGAGATTTAGGGAATATATTGTGATGGGTATTCCAAACGTAACCAAGAGGGTTACACCCTACGTAAGAATGTTATGAATGCCTCAAGTTACCATTATGTCTTATGTTTTCTATGATTTATTCATGGTTTGATGAGGTATGTTAAAGTGCCTCTGTTTTATGGGTAAAGTATGATTTCATTCTTATGTATATATGAACTCATGTTTCCTTTCCATATTTTTATAACCCTTACTGAGCTTTTTATGCTCTTCCCAAGTTTTTGAAATGTTTTTCACAGGTCAAGGGAAAGGTTCATGATGTGATGATAGTGTCAAGGATGTGTCAAGAAAGAATCCATGTTTTATTTTCAATATGTTTCCGTTGATGGGAAGAATGAATACTGTCTTTTATGTAACCACTTTGTTTAAATGTGGAATGTAATGCAAGTTTCATGATCTAATTCTCTAAAACTCTAAACCTGAAAAGATCCTCAATGTGTAATCTTGTAATAACTCAAGATTAAGTAAGGTTTAAGGCTGGGGCCTTATAGTTGGTATCAGAGGTCGGTTTAGATAACTTTAGAGGTTAGGGTATTTTTTAAGCATAAGTGACATTACCATAATGGTTAAGATTTCAGAAAGAGTCCTTGTTTTAGATAAAGTGAGTGAGTAAGTATATCTTAGTGTTTATCTTCCTCGTTAGTACATGATGGTTTTGTTGATATACTCACACTGACCTTTTTGGTTTTAGTAAATGACTGGATCTAGTAGGCACCACAGTAACAGTGGATGTGAAGGAAACTGTGACAGTTTTTTGAGCAAGCAACTGAATGATATGGGAGCTGCAATGATAACTCTTGTGATTATCCTCAACCAACTATCTGGAGTCATTATTGACCACCTAAACCTTGGTGATTTCTCTAAGGCATCATATATGCACGAAACAAATCCCTACAGAAGTACAGGTAATAATCATAAAGGGAAGTGTGTTCAAAAACCTATGTGTCAAAGATGTGGAAAGAAACACCTAGGAAAATGTTTCAAAGGGACAGAAATATGCTATAGATGTGGAAATGAAGGTCATAAAGCAAGAACCTGCCATGAAAAAAGGAAGCATCCAGTTGACTCGAGGAAAGGGAAAGAAGTTCTTTATGAGGTATCAATTGAATTTTTTAAATGTGGTGTGCATGTTCATTATGAAAACACATGTCCTATGAAGAAGTTTCATGAATGGGATCACCAAGAGCGTACAATTTTTTTTCCAATACCTAATGTCATTCTTCTTGAGGATGAAGAAACTAACAATGACCAATCAAAGGTACGTATTATTTCATGACTATTTTTTTCCTATTTTGGAATCTTAGGATATGATTCATAATTTTGTTTGTAGGAAAGAGGTATTTCGGAATAAGTTGGAAAGGAATGGTTAATGGATCATGATGAATAGTGAATGAGTAAGATGTCAACATATAAGGGCTTCAAGAGTTATGGTGAAATTATTAAGAGTATTTAGTATCTTTTGATGATGGGGTAACATTAGAAGACTTTTAATATTATGTGTAACCTTGATGTTTACTATATGAAAATTTTATTCAAGGAATAGTTAACATTTCTTTTGTAGACAAAGTTATAAAGAACCATTTGGCTTTATGTGATCCTTACTTTTGAGGTTAAATTATGTTATGGTAATATTTGATGATTTTAACCCTTTTTGGGGAATTATTTGAGAATTATTTAGTTTTGGAAAAAGGACAACACGCAGACCGTGTGGGTACCCGTCACGTCGGACAAAGCTGCGGAAATCGAAACCACAACCAAAGTGCGACTGGTATTTATCACGTACCACTGGACTACGTGAAGTCCCAAGTTAGTTTGACTGATTCTTTTTAGTTATATGATTTTATGAATTAAGAGTAAGTTTATTTTGGGTTATTTATGAATATGATTAACCTATCATGGAGGATATGTGATTAGGTTAATTACTTTTCAATACAAGACTTTAGGAGAAACTGATGTTGTTTGGAGATAAATGTTACGATTTAACTTGGAAGACTATGTGACTAAATCCTTCAAATATTTGGCTTTCAATATTAGTTTGGTTTACTTTGAAGAATTTTATGGACAAATTGATTATTGAATGGTCCTCGTTGAACTTTTGGTTTTGTTGGACAAATTTTGAAGATTAAGAATAGATTTTCTTTTTATAAAGGGTTATCCTTTTCTGGATTATCTGATCTTATACTAAGCTTTTTGGTTTTCGTTTTGGTTAATGTATAAAGACATGGGAAGTTTATAGTTCTCTTTTTTGGATTAGGTGACTCTCTAGAAGTTGATTATAGTACTCTTAATGTGAACAAGTCTCCCTAATTACTCGTCTTTTGGAAAAAAATATGAGTTTGATTAAGGAATCTAGTAAAAGTTGAAAGTCAACATGATAAGTGATTATGTTTCCTTATGAATAAATTCCTCAATAAAAAGTAACTTAAAACAAAAATGTTGTCTATTAACTTTTCCTACTGGGGAATTGAATACCGTTTAACCCATCACAAGTTTGTTATTTTCTTGTGGTTAACTTTCTCCTAAACATGTTTTCTATCACTCTACATCAAAACATGGCCCTTTTTTTCCTCCATGTCCATATTTTCATACTTTTAATCCTCGTATGGGTTAACTCGAGTGACCTTTGTACTTATATTTCTTTATTTTAAAGTGATTGTTTTACCGACTCTTGTTCCGATTTGGGACTTTCAAGGATGTTTCCAAGCTCAATTTTAAAAATTGAGAGGACGCAATTCCCAAAAGGGGGGAAGGATGTAACACCCCATGGAAATAAAGAATATGACATTTTCATATTTATCCATATTTTTGAATAAAATATTAATATGACTTTAAAGGGGACGCTATGCTCGATGGCGTACCCAACACGCAACAACGAGTTTCTTGGGAATCTTACGTTGCACTCTAATAATAAAATAATATTATTTTAAATGGTAGTTAACATGTAGCCGTTATATTGGAGGGAATGAATAGAAATAACTAAAAAATGATTATATATGTTTTTTAATGTTTTTACATTTATCCAATAAAAGATAAAGTCATAAAATACGGAAATAATTCGATTTTAGGCGTATATGCCCTAGTTTTCACTAAAGGTTCACTCATCGCCTTTTGATGGAGAACCGTCATTAAATATAGTTTTGTTCACTCTTATACATCATTTTGGACGAAATAAAACTCTTCTTATGAATTGGGACATCAAAATTTACTTTGTGTAAATTTTTGGTATCTTTCCGATAAAGTTCATTTTTTTAAATGAATAGTGTAAAATGTTGTATTTTAATTCAAAACCTCTTTTTAATCTAATTTATTTATGTGATTAGATTATCTTATGAATTGGTTTTAAAGTGAAATTAGAACATATTTTTACCATTAAATCCAATAGTGGTCTTTGGATTTGATTTCACTTTGAAATCAAACTTAAACCAGTGTCAATCTTTTGATACTTATTGTTTCATAAAAACACACTATTTGATCTGACAGCGGGAATTAATTATTAAATTAATTAATGTGACTTTTATGTTTTTAATTTTGTAAAATAGACTTCATTTTTGAATTCGGAGTATCAAATATAGCTTAGGGTGAATTTTTGGGATTTTTCTGAAAAACTTCAACTTTTGATGAGTAGTGAAACCACTAAGTGGTACTTATAAAAACTGATTTTTCCGTTTAAATGAAATTTTACCATCTTTGTGTTATTAATTTCAAAAATCCGACAGACATGGTTTTCATTAATAAGTAAAATTTGGTTCAATGGGATAACAATAATTTTTTGGTGAATAGTAACTTATTAAGTTTTTAATCGCGATTAGAGGTAATTAGTGTAGTTTAAGGTAAAAATAATGTTATAATAATATGAAATGAACTTGACACATGTCCTAACCTCATTGGATGTGTCATGGCCGACCAAGAAAACCCATGGGTCAACTTGGGGACCCCATGAATCCACTTTGGTTGGAAAATGACATTAATATCTTTTTATTTAAAGTTTAAGTAAAAATGAGACAAACATGAAATGTTTTACTAAAACAATTTTCACCAGAGGTTATACAAATACTATTTTTGACTATAAATATTAATTGGTAATATAAAAAGATTTCTTACATCATAGAATTTTGTTTTATAATTTTAAGACATTAAATAAATTACATTATTTATGACATCAAGATGATGCAGTGATGACCTCATTATTTAACGATTTAAATTAAATGAAAAGATAATGTAATATCTAAGACCTAAACATGTCCAAAACCTATTGTATGAGTGGATTTCGAAACCTTATCACATTATCCTAGAAACACATCAATTTGGGACCTCTTAAATCCGAATACCATTTTCAAATAAAGTAACATTTGCTTACATTCCAAGAGTGCCCCTCCTCTCCTCTTATAAAAGGCCCCCACCTCTACCTCCTTACCCACACTCCAAAAGCCTTTTTCTAGGACAAATCCCCTGCCCATTTTGGCTCTCCACATCCCTATAGTAATACTTGAAGCCTCACTTTGGGCATAATCCTTCCCAAGGAAGCCTTTGATCTCATATCTACGAGAGTTACCCAATTTTAAGGTAATGTCTTCACTTGAGTACTTTTGTTTTATTTTTCTTCCCCAACCCCTAAAATATTTTTATTCATTTATTTTCTAAAAAATCCAGTATCATAAATATACTAGGATTTTGTTGTAAGAAGTATTCGAGCTACACTTTTACGCACCTACATCTAATGGTTAAAGAACATACTGTTTCCTTGGATGGCGAATTTCGGCCTCCCAAAATGATGATTGTTCAACATTCTTTTAACACCTTAAAAGGTGGCCATTAAGATGAAACTATATTTATATATGATATATAATATTTTTATGATTTCCTTAAGCTTCTGTATTTTTCATTTTGGGCATACCTTTATGGTTTCCATTATGGTTAAACGCGATATCTTCATTTAAGGAAGTGCGGACTACCACCCCCTCAAAGTGATTTGATTCGTTAATACCATATGTGGTACGTATAAAGCATATATTTAATGATATTATATATGATACCATACTGTAATTAAAATACTATTATTTATCATTATGGTTTAATTCCATTAAATATGAAATTGAAATGGAAGTAGCATTCATGCGTACGTACGACTTACCGTCTCCATGAATGGTACATTTCATTTCCCATCTCAAAATGTTATGTAATAATATAAGTACATATATATAATGGATATATATGTAATATATTACATAAAAATTATGTATATCATTCTGGAATTATAACTTATATATATCTCTCTCATTTTGTTTTAATTCGATTAATATGACAAAAATGAAAGTTGCGTCCATGCGTACGTACGGCCTACCGTCTCCATGAACGATGCTTTTCTTTTTTATCTCCAAATGATATGGAATAGTATGAAATTAATATATACTGGATATATATGTTATTTTAATCATTAATACTATTCTGGAAATTATTTACTTATAACTACATGGGCAAACTTTTTTCAAACAAGTTCATTTTTGACTCATGTACCAAACATCGGGAAAAACGTCTGATATGAACTAACATTATTAAACAATTATTATAACATTATAATATGTGATATGAACTGAATAATAATCTCTAAAGGAGTTACTTAGGCAATTATTAATTGACCAAAGTTTATTATTCAGGAATATAAAGAAACGAACAAGACAAGTTGGACTTGAGGTAAGGGATCTTACTCCTCTCTTTCTTTTTAAGTACACTCTTTTATGTCATTCCCTCTAAAGATCATCTTTCTTGTTATTGGGATGTTATTTTATATTAAACATACTGTAATTTTTATGTTCATGTGATGAGAGACCCTATTCTCTCTCATCAATCCATTTTGGATGTTTTGAGTGGCGCCGTTAGGCTGCCGAATTTTCATAAGAGATCTAACCTATCTCTTTCTTTTTAAGTACTCTCCTTTATGTCACTTCTTTTAAGATCCTCTTTGTTATGTTGGGGGATGTTCTTTTATATTCCTCTTTCTATAAACTTTAATTTAATATGATGAGATACCCTATTTGATCTCATCAATCCATTTTTGTATGTTTTATGTGGCGCTGTTAGGCTGCCGAGTTTTCGAAAGGGATTTTTCATCTCACTTTTATTCCCGTGATATTTATGCTACATTAGCCACAATTTCCTTTCAATGGTGTATGCACTACCCATTATTCTACTATTTGTGTAATATAATTTTGTTTATGAGTATTTACATAAATGATTTATTGTACTTCTTTCATGGGGTGTATGTTTTGAAAGATACCCAAGTCGGTAAGGGAACCTTTCACCCTCCACTTTTTTTAAAAGAATTCTTTTGTTGAGTCTTTTAATTTACATATTGCTATGTTTGGATATGTTCTCAAATATCCTTATTGATGTAAATTTTATGTCCAAGTGATGAGATACACTTTTTATCTCTCATCAACTCATTTTGATGTGACGCCGTTAGGCTGTCAAGGGAGCTTCTTAACCCAATTTCTATTTATTTGGGTTCAACATGTAGTTATTGAATATGTCATCCTTTGAATATGTGTTAATGAACATTGATTATTTTACACTTAATATCCACTTATATTTGGTGTATTATTTTGTCACACATAATTAGGTAATTGATTTATCCTTAAACCAAGGACACCGTCTTTGTATGGGACTTCGTCTCAATCTCCTTTCATTGAGGCATATGTTATTTTATACACAACTTTATTTTATACGGTGTATAAACCCCTTTGACATTTACGTTTATCCAAAAGGAATCTTTTTTATACGAATCGTTTTACAAAATGAAAAAAGGGAATGTTTTTGTCGTACGTATGCGGCGACAACGGTTTCTCCGCCGCCGTGACCGTTATTTGGGTTTCAGCTTCCTCTACAAGCCATACCTTCTTTTTAAAAGAAAAATAAATATCATGTTTTACTTTTCTTTTATTTTGTTATTGAAAATGGTTTTCATAATGTTTTTATATCAATATGTTGTATTGATATCTTGTGATTGAAAGGTGGAAATGTTATGTTTCCTTTATGCGTGTTTTATGTGATACGATTATGTTGAGGTTCTTGGGCATTATTATGAAGATGGGTGGTTCCGTGATAATCTAAGGGCGGGTGAGCCCGATATAGCTCTCCAATGCATTGGGTAATGCGAAGGAGTGAAACGTTAAGGTTTCTCCGAAGAGATTTAGGGAATATATTGTGATGGGTATTCCAAACGTAACCAAGAGGGTTACTCCCTACTTAAGAATGTTATGAATGCCTCAAGTTACCTTTATGTCTTATGTTTTCTATGATTTATTCATGGTTTGATGAGGTATTTTAATGTTCCTATGTTTTATGTGTAAAGTATTATTTCATTCTTATGTATATATGAACTCATGTTTCCTTTCCATATTTTTATAACCCTTACTGAGCTTTTTATGCTCTTCCCAAGTTTTTGAAATGTTTTTCACAGGTCAAGGGAAAGGTACATGATGTGATGATAGTGTCAAGGATGTGTCAAGAGAGAATACATGATTTATTTTCAATATGTTTCCGTTGATGGGAAGAACGAATACTGTCTTTTATGTAACCACTTTGTTTAAATGTGGAATGTAATGCAAGTTTCATGATCTAATTCTCTAAAACTCTAAACCTGAAAAGATCCTCAATTTGTAATCTTGTAATAACTCAAGATTAAGTAAGGATTAATTCTGGGGACTTATAGTTAGTATCAGAGGTCGGTTTAGATAACTTTAGAGGTTAGGGTATTCTTTAAGCATAAGTGACATTACCATAATGGTTAAGATTTCAGAAAGAGTCCTAGTTTTAGATAAAGTGAGTGAGTAAGTATATCTTAGTGTTTGTCTTCCTAATTAGTACATGATGGTTTTGTTGATATACTCACACTGACCGTTTTGGTTTTAGTAAATGGCTGGATTTAGCAGGCACAAAAGTAACAGTGGATGTGAAGGAAACTGTGACAGTTTTTTGAGCAAGCAACTGAATGATATGGGAGCTGCAATGATAACTCTTGTGATTATCCTAAACCAACTATCTGTAGTCATGATTGACCACCTAAACCTTGGTGATTTCTCTAAAGCATCATATATGCGAGAAACAAATCCCTACGGATGTACAAGTAATAATCATAAAGGGAAGTGTGTTCAAAAACCTATGTGTCAAAGATGTGGAAAGAAACACCTAGGAAAATGTTTCAAAGGGACAGAAATATGCTATAGATGTGGAAATGAAGGTCATAAAGCAAGAACCTGCCATGCAAAAAGGAAGCATCCAGTTGACTCGAGGAAAGGGAAAGAAGTTCTTTTTGAGGGATCAATTGAATGTTTTAAATGTGGTGTGCATGGTCATTATCAAAACACATGTCCTTTGAAGAATTTTCATGAATGGGATCACCAAGAGCGTACAAATTTTTTTTCCAATACCTAATGCCATTCCGCTTGAGGATGAAGAAACTGACAATGACCAATCAAAGGTATGTATTATTTCATGACTATTTTTTTCCTATTTTGGAATATTAGGATATGATTCATGATTTTGTTTGTAGGAAAGAGGTATTTCGGAATAAGTTTGAAAGGAATGGTTAATGGATCATGAAGAATGTTGAATGAGTAAGATGTCAACATATAAGGGCTTCAAGAGTTATGGTGAAATTCTTAAGAGTATATAGTCTCTTTTGATGATGGGGTTACATTAGAAGACTTTTTATATTATGTGTAACCCTGATGTTTACTATATGAATATTTTATTCAAGGAATAGTTAACTTTTCTTTTGTGGACATAGTTATAAAGATCCATTTGTGTTTATGTGATCCTTACTTTTGAGGTTAAATTATGTTATGGTTATTTTTGATGATTTTATCCCTTTTTGGGGAATGATTTGAGAATTATTTAGTTTTGGAAAAAGGACAACACGCAGACCGTGTGACTACCCGTCACGTCGGACAAAGCTGCGGGAATCGAACCCACAACCAAAGTGCGACTGGTATATATCACCTACCACTGGACTACGTGAAGTCCCTGGTTAGATTGACTGATTATTTTTAGTTATATGATTTTATGAATTAAGAGTAAGTTTATTTTGGGTTATTTATGAAAATGATTAACTTTTCATGGAGGATATGTGATTAGGTTAATTACATTTCAATACGAGACTTTAGGAGCAACTGATGTTGTTTTGAGATAAATGTTACGATTTAACTTGGGAGACTATGTGACTAAATCCTTAAAATATTTGTCCTTCAATCTTAGTTTGGTTTAATTTGAATAATTTTATGGACAAATTGATTATAGAATGGTCCTTATTGAACTTTTGGTTTTCATGGAAAAATTTTGGAGATTAAGAATATATTTTCTTTTTATAAAGGGTTATCCTTTTCTAGATTATCTGATCTTGTACTAACCTTTTTGGTTTTGGTTTTGGTTAAAGTCTAAAGACATGGGAAGTATATAGTTCTCTTTTTTTGATTAGGTGACTCTCTAGAAGTTGAATATAGTACTCTTAATGCGAACAAGTCTCCCAAAATACTCGTCTTTTGGAAAAAAATATGAGTATGATTAAGGAATCTAGTAAAAGTTGAAAGTCAACATGATAAGTGATTATGTTTACTTATGAATAAATTCCTCAAAAAAAAGTAACTTAAAACCAAAATGTTGTCTATTAACTTTTCCTACTGGGGAATTGAATACCGTTTAACCCATCACAAGTTTTTGATTTTCTTGTTGTTAACTTTCTCCTAAAAATGTTTTCTATCACTCTCCATCAGAACATGACCCTTTGTTTTTTCCTCCATGTCCATATTTTCATACTTGTAATCCTATTATGGGTTAACTCGAGTGAACATTGTACTTATATTTCTTTATTTTAAAGTGATTGTTTTACCGACTCTTGTTCTGATGTGGGACTTTCAAGGATGTTTCCAAGCTCAATTCTAAAAATTGCGAGGACGCAATTCCCAAAAGGGGGGAAGGGTGTAACACCCCAGGTAAATAAAGAATATGAAATTTTCATATTTATCCATATTTTTGAATAAAATATTAATTTGACATTAAAGGGGATGCTATGCTCGATGGCATACCGAACACGCAACAACGAGTTTCTTGGGAATCTTACGTTGCACTCTAATAATAAAATAATATTATTTTATATGGTAGTTAACATGTAGCCATTGGGACATCAAAATTTAATTTTTTTAAATTTTTGGTATCTTTCCGATAAAGATCATTTTTTTAAATGAATAGTGTAAAATGTTGTATTTTAATTCAAAACCACTTTTTAATCTAATTTATTCATATTATTAGATTATCTTTTGAATTGGTTTTAATTTGAAATTAGAATATATTTTTACCATTAAATCCAATAGTGTTCGTTGGAATTAATTTCACTTTGAAATCAAACTTAAACCAGTGTCAATCTTTTGATACTTATTGTTTCATAAAAACACGCTATTTGATCTGACAGCGGGAATTAATTATTAAATTAATTAATGTGAAATATATGTTTTGAATTTTTTAAAATTGACTTCATTTTTGAATTCGGAATATCAAATATAGCTTAGGGTGAATTTTTGGGATTTTTCTGAAAAACTTCAATTTTTGATGAATAGTGAAACCACTAAGTGGTACTTATAAAAACTGATTTTTCCGTCTAAATGAAATTTTTCCATCTTTGATTTTTGAATTTCAAAAATCCGACATACATGGTTGTCATTAAGAAGTAAAATGTGGTTCAATGGGATAAAAATAATTTTTTGGTGAATAGTAACTTATTAAGTTTTTAATCGCGATTAGAGGTAATTAGTGTAGTTTAAGGTAAAAATAATGTTTTAATAATATTAAATGAACTTGAAACATGTCATAACCTCATTGGATGTATCATGGCCGACCAAGAAAACCCATGGGTCAACTTGGGGACCCCATGAATCCACTTTGGTTGGAAAATGACATTAATATCTTTTTATTTAAAGTTAAAGTAAAAATGAGACAAACATGAAATGTTTTACTAAAAAAATTTTTACATGGGGTTATACAAATCCGATTTTTGACTATAAATATTAATTAGAAAGATAAAAAATTTTCCTACATAATAGTATTTTTTTTATAATTTTAAGACATTAAATAAATTACATTATTTATGACATCATGATGATGCAGTGATGACCTCATTATTTAACGATTTAAATAAAATGGAAAGATAATGTAATATCTAAGACCTAAACAAGTCCAAAACCAATTGTATCAGAGGATTTAGAACCCTTATCACCATATCCTTGAAACACATCAATGTGGGACCTCTTAAATCCGAATACCATTTTCAAATAAAGTAACATTTGCTTACTTTCCAAGAGTGCCCCTCCTCTCCTCTTATAAAAGGCCCCCACCTCTACCTCCTTACCCACACTCCCAAAGCCTTTTTCTAGGCCAACCCATGCCAATTTTGGCTCTCCAAATCCCTCTATTAATACTTGAAGCCTCAATTTGGGCATAAGTCTTCCCAAGGAAGCCTTTGATCTCAAATCTAATAGAGTTACCCGATTTTAAGGTAATGTCTTCACTTGAGTACTTTTGTTTTATTTTGCTTCTCCAACCCCCTAAAATCTTTTTATTCATTTCTTTTCTAACAAATCCAATATCATAAATATACTAGAATGTTTTTATAAGAAGTATTAGAGCTACACTTTCACACACCTACATCTAATGGTTAAAGAACATACTGTTTCCGTGGATGGCGAATTTCGGCCTCCCGAAACGATGATTGTTCAACATTATTTTAACACCTTCAAAGGTGCCCATTAAGATGACACTATATTTATATATGATATATAATATGTTTATGATTTCCTTAAGCTTCTTTATTTTTCATTTTGGGCATACCTTTATGGTTTCCATTATGGGTAAACACGATATCTTCATTTAAGGAAATGCGGACTACCGCCCCCTCAATGTGATTTGATTCGTTAATACCATATGTGGTATGTATAAAGGATATATTTAATGATATTATATATGATACCATACTGGAATTAAAATACTATTATGTATCATTATGTTTTAATTCCATTAAATATGAAATAGAAATGGAATTAGCGTCCATGCGTACGTACGGCTTCCCTTCTCCATAAACGGTACATTTCATTTCGCATCTCAAAATGTTATGTAATAATATAAGTACATATATATAATGGATAAATATGTAATATATTACATCAAAATTATGGGTATCATTCTGGAATTATAACATATATATATCTCTCTCATTTTGTTTTAATTCCATTAATATGACAAAAAATGAAAGTAGTGTTCATGCGTACGTACGGCCTACCGTCTCCATGAACGGTGCTTTTCGTTTTTATCTCAAAATGATATGGAATAGTATGAAATGAATATATACTGGATATATATGATATTTTAATCATTAATACTATTCTGGAAATTATTTACTTATAACTACATGGGCAATCTTTTTTCAAACAAGTTCATTTTTGACTCATCTACCAAACATCGGCAAAAACGTCTGATATGAACTAACATTGTTAAACAATTATTATAACATTATAATATGTGATATTAATTGAATAATAATCTCTAAAGTAGGTACTTAGGCAATTATTAATTGACCAACGATTATTATTCTGGAATATAAAGAAACGAACAAGACAAGTTGGACTTGAGGTAAGGGATCTTACTCCTCTCTTTCTTTTTAAGTACACTCTTTTATGTCATTCCCTATAAAGCTCATCTTTCTTGTTATTGGGATGTTATTTTATATTACACTTACTTTAATTTTTATGTTCATGTTATTAGAGACCCTATTCTCTCTCATCAATCCATTTTGGATGTTTTGAGTGGCGCCATTAGGCTGCCGAATTTTCGTAAGAGATCTAACCTCTCTCTTTCTTTTTACGTACTCTCCTTTATGTCACTTTTTTTAATCTCCTCTTTGTTATGTTGGGGGTGTTATTTTATATTAATCATTCTATAAACTTTAATTTAATATTATGAGATACACTATTTGATCTCATCAATCCATTTTTGTAAGTTTTATGTGGCGCTGTTAGGCTGCCGAGTTTTCGTAAGGGATTTTTCATCTCACTTTTATTCCCGTGAGATTTATGCTACATTTTCCACAATTTCCTTTCAATGGTGTATGTACTGCACATTATTCTACTCTTTGTGTAATATAGTTTTGTTTATGTGTATTTACATCAATGATTTATTGTCTGTCTTTCGTGGGGTGTATGTTTTGAATGATACCCAAGTCGGTAAGGGAACCTTTCACCCTCCTATTTTTTAAAAGACTAATTTTGTTGGGTCTTTTAATTTACATATTGTTATGTTGGGATATGTTCTCATATATCCTTATTGATGTAAATTTTATGTCCAAGTGATGAGATACACTTTTTATCTCTCATCAACTCATTTTGATGTGACGCCGTTAGGCTGTCAAGGGATCTTCTTAACCCAATTTCGATTTTTTTGGGTTCAACATGTAGTTATTGAATATGTCATCCTTTGAATATGTGTGAATGACCTTTGATTATTTTACACTTAATATCCACTTATATTTGGTGTATTCGTTTGTCACACATAATTATGTAATTGATTTATTCTTAAACCAAGGATACCGTCTTTGTATGGGACTTCGTCTCAATCTCCTTTCATTGAGGCATATTTTATTTTATACACAACTTTCTTTTATACGGTGTATAAACCCCTTTGACTTTTACGTTTATCCAAAAGGAATATTTTTTATACGAAGCGTTTTACAAACCGACAAAAGCGAATGTTTTTGTCGTACGTATGTGGCGACAACGACTTTTCCGCCGCCGTGACTGTTATTTAGGTTTCGGCTTCCTCTACAAGCCATACCTTCTTTTTAAAAGAAAAATAAATATCATGTTTTACTTTTCTTTTATTTTGGTATTGAAAATGGTTTTCATAATGTTTTTGTATCAATATGTTGTATTGATATCTGGTGATTGAAAGGTGGAAATGTTATGTTTCCTTTATGCATGTTTTATGTGATATGATTATGTTGAGGTTATTGGGAATTATTATGAAGATGGGTGGTTCCGTGATAATCTAAGGGCGGGTGAGCCCGATATAGCTCTCCAATGCATTGGGTAACGCGAAGGAGTGAAACGTTAAGGTTTCTCCGAAGAGATTTAGGGAATATATTGTGATGGGTATTCCAAACGTAACAAAGAGGGTTACTCCCTATGTAAGAATGTTATGAATACCTCAAGTTACCTTTATGTATTATGTTTTCTATGATTTATTCATGGTTTGATGATGTATGTTAAAGTGCCTATGTTTTATGGGTAAATTATGATTTCATTCTTATCTATATATGAACTCATGTTTCCATTCCATATTTTTTTAACCCTTACTGAGCTTTTTATGCTCATCCCATGTTTTTGAAATTTTTTTCACAGGTCAAGGGAAAGGTACATGATGTGATGATAGTGTCAAGGATGTGTCAAGAAAGAATCCATGTTTTATTTTCAATATGTTTCCGTTGATGGGAAGAATTAATACTGTCTTTTATGTAACCACTTTGTTTAAATGTGGAATGTAATGCATGTTTCATGATCTAATTCTCTAAAACTCTAAACCTGAAAAGATCCTCAATGTGTAATCTTGTAATAACTCAAGATTAAGTAAGGTTTAAGGCTAGGGCCTTATATTCTTTCTTTGATTGACTTGTCAGTGGTTGGTATGGTTGGTTCAGCTTATAATGTTTGATGTGTTCAGTATTTTCCCGGAAAATGATGGAATTTAAAAAATGAACGATTTTATGATGAATAATTTTAATTGTTTAAATTAATTGGTGGGTTATGATTCTATTTGGATCTTGCAGTGGAGCAACATTCTAGTGACCATCATTTTTAGTGATATGTCCATGTAGGGGTAGCAATAATGTGGTTTTCATTATCATGGTTGTACGTTTGGAATCCTATATAATTGGATGAGTGTTTTTACCTATATATAAACTTATATTTCCATATGTTTTCTATACACACCACACTTATGTTGAGAAAAATGATCCAGACAACCCCATTGTTATGGTGGAGGGTTTCCTTCCCAACATCTCAATGTGAGGATGGATGTATTGTTACAAACTTTTCCCAACACCCTCAGTTAGGAATTGATCCCTAAAGAAACTTTGGGTTGGTTATAATGTCTTGTGTTT
This sequence comes from Viscum album, assembly GCA_963277665.1. Taxonomy (NCBI): domain Eukaryota; kingdom Viridiplantae; phylum Streptophyta; class Magnoliopsida; order Santalales; family Viscaceae; genus Viscum; species Viscum album. The sequence continues at coordinate 578,373,107 of OY728164.1, forward strand.
TAATACAAGGAAACTCATATTGGTTGTATGAGTTGTGTTTTTTTCAGGTGTTTTCGTGATGAGGCCCAACTATTTTCGGGCGAGAAAGGTAGTTGTTGTGAACTATGTGTTTGCAGGCAAGATGTGATGTGGTGTGTGTCTCAAATGTATTCTGGTAGGATTTGATAGCGGGGCTTCTTGAAGAGTGTGGTAGTTTCATGATGTTCACTGTTATGGATGAGGAATTATCTAGTGGGAGGTGGTTTGGGGTACCCAAATATCGATGTTCTTACTATTTACATTACATGACATGAGTTATTTAGTGAGTGTGAAATGGTGAGGTTGGGGTGGATATAATACCTTGTTAGGTGCATCTGAGTTTCTTTTGTTTTCTCACTGGGTCATTAGTATTCATCTCCCACTTCTACAATGGTGATTTTGGTTTTTCCCTACTGAGTATACTTGTATACTCACCCTATGTATATAAAACAATTTTCAGGTTTCCAATAAGATTATGAAGATCATGCAAGACCATACTAGCTCAGACGTTGGGGAGGGTTACTGTATCACTTCATAGTTTTATTTTGGTACTTACATTATAGATTTCATTGTATTTATAGTTGTTTAACCTTAAACATGCATGTGGGAATGATTTTGGGTTTCTTATATACATATATAGATGTTTTATATTTTGGTGGATTATACATCTTATCTTCCGATCATGATTACTATAAAAAGAGAAATTCCTAACATTTTTGTGAGATTTTTTTGAACTTGGTGTTGGTCTCCCCCTCGGGGCCAATTTGATGTGGGACTCATGGGGTCATTATCTATCCCTCATCATGTGTAATGGAGCTCTCTATATCATTTTATACCTTCCCTCATCTAGAAGAAGGCGGGTGATGAAATAATTGTATCAGATCTGATGGTTGAGTGGTATGTTAGAGTTTTCAGTTAGTCATAGTGCGGATTGCATGGGTTGGAAGGGAAACAGTGTTATGTGATCTTTGTGTGTGAAATAGGCATGGTAAGGACAACATGGACATGTTATTTTAGGGCCCCCTATGATCTGATGCAAGTACATTGAGTATACATAATGACCAAGTGAGACAACACTTTTTGTCATCTAGAGACCTTTGGAAAATTACATGCATCCTGATAAGTTGTGTTCCAAAGTTTTTTCGGCGTTTTTTTGAAATTATAATAAATAAAGTGGTAAAATGAATCATAATAAAAAATTTCTTACTACCAGGTGTTAGGAGTTCCATGTTTTCCTTGCAGCAATGGTTCCAAGATTTCTTATGTGTGCTGTATGATTATTAGAAAGTTAGCATGCTGATCCAGTTGATTATGGGAGGCAACCTAGTAGAGGAGAATTATTAGTGGTAGAATATGCTTCATGCCTTCCAACAGCTGACTCTGAGAAAGTACGGTGGAAGTGTATCAGACATGGAGATAGAGAGTTGGCTCAAGGAGTTGGTGATCACATTCATCATGATATGGGCTCTAATAGAGTATCATTTATCTCTAGTGGTGTTCTATATGGGAGGAGAATCACATCAATGGTGGACAGTTTATCTTAGGGGGAAGATCGTGATGGAAGTTTCAGTGGAATATTTGGAGAAAGAGTTCTATGTATAATACCTTTATTCTATGATGAATTCCAAGAAGAGGAAGTAGCTAATATCCCTGTAGCATGGGAGTTTGTGTGTTAGGAAATTGGGGATAAAATTCAAGGAACTCCTATGTTTTTCTCTAGATCGCTTTTTAGATGTGGAGTTTTAGGTTAGCTGCTTTAGTGGAGAAACTATGTCCCGATATTCACTATGTGGTTACTCCGTTCACCCTACTGATATACATAGAGGATCAAAAGAAGGATGAGGTAGTGGAAAGGATACAATCAAGGGGTGGTCTACTGCAGGAGGGAAGTCACATGATCTCTTAAAAGGGAAAGGTTATCAGCAGGAAGTCTTCCACGTCCGGGTGTTCCAGGTTTCTGCTAGCGGGTAGTCGACCCTATCTGTTTTTGTTCTGACCCTCTTCTCCTCACCAATTTCCCAGGGGCTAGGTACTAAGGTTTGTTTTATGTGGAGGTCGTGGAAACCTCAAGGGACATTTCCCGACTCAATATTTCTACAGGGTAGGAGGGAAGGTTCACCGCTCACCTTCAATTTAGTTTCCATATATTCCTTTGCAGCTACAGGAACAACATGACCCTACTCTACCAAAGGAATATGGTGTAGGAGGAGGCTGACTTCATGGTTTTCCTTAGGGACCTTGACAAGGGAGTAGTTGGGGAGGTGGATGATATACAAGAGGAAGAGGAGTTGGGTGTGGTCAGTTGTATTCCACAAAAGCAGCAGTTCTATCAAGGATGGAGATCCTTCAAATTATGATATGTTTTTTTAGTATGCATTCATGCGACTTATTGGATTCCGAAACATCACACTCATTTTTCTAACTCGGTATATCCCATGCTATGGTATTTCACATAGAGATACTTTTTATGCACCTAATTATGATTACAGTAGTCAGTGTTAAGACCATCTTGTTTGATGTTTGTTGGGGATGTTGACTGTTGTTAGGGCCGCATAAGTCCCACACGGATCACTATCTTATACAGATTCATCCATTCTCTGTTATCCTTAGCATTGATTGGATTTCCTCCAAGAAATATCATATTTATTACTTCTTAGGAAGATTCATGTTTTCAGATGTGAAAGGACAACATGTAGATTTTGTTGGTCAACAGATTTGTCAGATGGATAGCTGGTGCATGGATCCTCTTTTTTCATATTAGATGAGCTATCAATGTGATTGATGGATGATAAGATTGTAGAGGTTCTGGGAGATTCAGATAGTTTTTTGTATTTTTTCCCTAAGGATTTTTTGACTCCACCACCTCGACGTGATGTTGATTTCGTGATAGACTTACAACATGATGCTCATCTGATCTAGATGGATCCTAATAGGATGTCACATTATGAGTTGTGGATGTTTTAGATTTAAATTGATGATATGGTGAAAGAAGTATTACATCTATCCTAGCGTGTTATCATGGGGTTCTACGATTCTTTTTTTTATGAAGTCATATGGTGGTTTGAGGCTCTGCATAGACTACAGAAGACTGATTCAGGTAACTGTCAAAAATGGTTACACTCTCCCACAAATAGATGACATTTTCAACAAGTTGAGGGAAGAAAGTTAGTTCATTAAGATCACTAAGTAGTTTGGATATCACCAGTTATGGTTGAAGGAGGGTGACATCCCAAAGACTACTTTTAGGTGCAGGTATGTGCACTTCATGTTCGTGGTTATGACGTTCGGTGTGACGAACACACCATCCATGTTCATTGGGATTATGAACTCTGAATTTTGTGATTTCATGGACTAGTTAATTATTTTATCCATCAATGACATCATAATATACTTGAAGTTAGTGGAGGAGAATATCTAGCATCTTAGGACTGCCCTATATGTCTTTAGCCATCACCACCTTTAAAAAAGTGAGCCATGTATATGTTTTGGAGACGGGAGTTCCACATTCTTGAAAATGTGGGGACTCAAGAAGGTGTAGTAGTGGAACCATCAAAGTTATAATTAGTCTTTCCATGGGTAGAACCCAAAAATGTGGAAATGTTTCATGTTTTCTCAGTCTAAATGTCTACTATTGGAGAATTTCACAGGATTTCTCTTGGGTAGAATCTCTGTTCACAACTCTGACTAGAAAAGGTCCATATTTTTAGTGGAACAAGTTGTACCAGGTGGAATCTGGATTTGTGAATGGGATGTTGGTCAGTGCTCCAATTCTCAGGGTGCTTGATGATGGAGGGATGTTTTATGTGTTTTGAGATGGACCCCATCTAGGCTTGGGGTGTTTGCAGATTCACCAATAGGGAGTGATCTCCATTGGTTCTAGGAAGTTATTTTCCCATGAACATAACTACTCCCCACATGAGCTATAAATAGTAGCGGTTGTGCTCTAACTATATTTGTGGTGACATTGCCTCATTAGGGAGTGCTTTGTGGTCTTCACATATCACATGATATTGAAGCACATATTTTCATAGCAAGACCTGAACATACGAAAATCGAGGTGGATAGAGTACCACTAAAATTACAATGTTAAGATCTCATACACCATTGGAGGTGGAAATATTTTGGAATATTCGTTGATCCTGAAGATATGGAAAGTAGGGGTTCAGGAATCAGTATTGGCATGTAGGGAGATGGAGGAGTTGGATACCGTGCCCTTAGATGTATGAATGGATGGAGGCAGAGTCCATATGATTCTGATGATGATACATTAATCTTTGGGAAAGTGGGTTGACAATTCTCAGTGGGAAGACATGGAGGCAGTAGTGATGTGTGATCACTTTGACTAGGGTGATGCTCTGGAGGGATGGTTGGAGGATGGACAATATTAGATGTTGTACTATTGGATGCCGTTTATTATAGTGTCAATGAAAATGGATGTTCCCTCTGAGTTTTATATCTCGCCACTAATGGTACACCCAGGATATTATAATATGTACTAGGTCATAGTGGAATTGTTTTGTTGGCCTGAGATAAAGCGGGAAGCTGTAGAGTTTGTGGAAAAGTTCTTAGTGTGTGAGCAAATGAAGGCTGAGTACCATGTTTCTGGTGGTTTATTAAAGCCCCTAGATTTCCTCAAGTGGATGTGGGATGACATCTCAATGGATTTAATCACTGGATTTCCTGGGGATCAGGGATGATGCAATGATATTTTTGTAGTAGTGAATGGGATGAAGATATCAGATCACTTATTAGATATCAAGGAGTCGAGCACAGTGGATGCCTTATCACAGGGGTATGTGGATTAGGTGGTGAGGATGTATAGAGTTCCAATGTCAATTGTCCTAGATCCGGATACATATTTTACTCTATGAGTGTGGACGGGATTTCAGTATGCCTTTGACCCTCAATAATGCCTTTCCAATGTTTCAAAACAACAGGCGGATAGAAAAATAGAGAGGACCATCCCGATGTTTTTTGAAATGTTGTGGGAATGTGTTATGTACATTATAGGGTCATGGGTGTGACATTTATCCTTTTAGATATTTTTTAACATAATATTTATCACTCTTCCATTGGCACAAATCTATTAAATTATTTATTTGGAATAACATGTCGTTCTCCCTTGTTCTAGATGGATCATAGAGAGGCATCTGTTCTTTGTTCAGATGTGGTAAAGTGTGCGACAGAGAAGGTGCAACATGTCTATAAGACGATGAAGGCAGAACATGACCGATAGAAGTCATAAACCTAACGCAGGAGAAGACCTTTAGAGTTCCAGATTGGGAACCATGTATTCATGAAGGTTTCCCACAATGTGGGTAGTTTATGTATTGTAGAGGGAGCAATATTTTACCTAGGCTCGTCGGACCTTTCGAGGGTTTGGGATGACTTGGAGAGTTAGAATATCAGCTGAAATTTCCACAATAGTTGGGTAGGGTCCATGAAAACTTTCATGTATCCCATCCTTGTACATATATTCATGATGATTCTCATGTCATTGTTTACGGGGAGTTGTATATAAAGGATGACACAATGTTCGTGGAGAAACCAGTGGATATCCAGGATCATCGGTAAGAGGTGCTGCATATAAGGGATATTCCCTTGGATTTCCTATTATGGAGGCATGGCGGCATGGAAGAGAGTACATAAGGGTGAGAGATGTAGATGTGTTCCTAGTACATATAGTTTTTTTCGGTTTTTCTCATGTGTTTTTCTTTCTGATGTAATAATTGAACCTTGTTTTCTATGAGATGAGTTGTTTCCTTATTACATAATGTTTTAAAAATTCCTGATGTTTGAGGATGGGGGGACCTGATCCATAATCAAGATGCATTAATTCATATGTGATTAAATTCGTTTAGGTTAGTTAGTGTCACCTAATGAGGATGAAATCGAAACATGAGGGAAGGAGTGACCTTATTCATATGTTTAGGTGGAGTTACTTTTGGTGCCTATGTGGTATGTATTTCCCTTGATGCGTTGGAAAATCTCATATGTGGTGTTCTCGGATGTTGAGGTTTCACTCCGACGAGGTAGTTTATCCTTGAGAGGTATCTTACATGGTTGTTTTTCGCCCCTCAATATTCTAGTTTTGGTTTTTAATTCATAAGGGTGATAATAGTTATATAGGTATTTGATGTAATGGACCAGACCAATGTGGTCTATTATTTTTCAAAATCCATTGTTTGTCTGTTCTAAGAGGTATCAGTAGCCCATTCTTAGAGTTTTCCAAATTTATTGTTTGTCCATAGGTTGGTCGTGGGTGTTAGTAGGTCAAGGGTATCTTTACATTACAGAATCGGTAGGTTGATGCATTAATAGATCAGTGTGTTTGTATGTAAAGGGAATCGATAGGTTGAGGACATTGATAGGTCGAAGAATTGGTAGGTTTGGTAATTGGTAGGTCACGGTGATGGTAGGTCAGGGATTTGGTAGGTAACGACATCTGTAGGTTGAGGCATCGGTGTGTTAGGGAATCAGTGAGTTGGGTCATTGGTGAGTCATGAAAATAGTGATTTAGGCATCGGTAGGTCAGGTCAGTGCCTCAACATCAATAGCTTTGTATTGGGGAATCTGTATTGGTGTCGGTGGATTGTTATTGGTGACTCATCCATCTATGACTTATTTTCAATTATTCCAATTTTTCCCTCTAATGTTTTTTTTTACAATAATTGAGATTAAATCCTTATTTGGGAGCTTATAAAGGAATTTAATAAGATAACATTTATATCATTAATATCCTAACTCTTGTGGGACATTGAAATAGAAAAACCATGTTTTCATGTTCATGATTCTGTATTAATGGCCCATTGAACCATTTCCTTTAGTTAATATAGCATCTGTATAATTCTAAATTTTAGGTCCATTAATCTCATTTCACATTGTGTGCAAAGAATGTTTTTTCCTAGATGAGTTGTGCGCCTATGATGCGGCCCCCTCTTCATTTTTCCAGGGTGTTTCCTACTCATGTGTCCCATTTATTTTGGTGCAAGGAAGAATCATTTGTTGAATATTGTTCCATGTGGGTATTTACTTCGTCATTCATTTAATTTTGTATCATGCGTGGTGGGTATAGTGATGTATCATTGTGAGAAAGTCTGAATCAATATTTAATTAAGATAATAAGAAGTAATAAATAACGGGATGTGAAGATGATGAAGATCACTTTTTTTTATATCATATCCATAATCCATGTCATGAATCATTTGGGTTGTGTTCTTCTAAAAATAATGTTCATTGATGGTCTCTATTTTTGTACCTATATTATTTTTGAATCACTATTGTAAGAATTGTAATTTTTTTAATCATTTATATTCTATTAAATTAATGGATTCCTCATGATTTTAACTATTTTTTTATTACCCATGTTTTATCAAGAGGAATTAAATAATGAGTGATGCTAAATATGAATAAACTTTTCCTTGTTGGTGTGCATGTGTGCTTTGTGTGGTTATGTTCGGCCTTTCATCTTTGTTTTTAGTGTGGTGTTTTGGATGGGGGTGTGATTGTGTGTATGACGTGGTATATGTGGTTTGATGGTATCTCAGTCTGAGAGTTAGATTGATTGTGGAATGAATAGACTTGTTATAAATTGGGATTGCATCTGGGAATTGGTTGGGGAGTGGGGTTGCAGGAAAAGGTTATGTTAGGATTTCAAGTTTATTGGTGTTCTGGGTGTGGTGTTTTTTATGCTGTAGAGATACCAAGTTTTGTTGTGAGAGGATGAATTGGGTTGGATAACATTGAATAAGGTTATAGGAATTTTATTTCATTGTTTGACATGGATGTTGTTAGTATGGATTCTTCACCTTTAATTGTTATCAATGTTTTTTAGTTGCCTGGATAGAGATGAATATAAATAAATAAATTATTTGATAATGAAAAATGATAATTTTTAAATGAATTGGATGGGGGTATGTTTCGAGTTGGAGCATGCAGTGAAGTGTTGTTAAAGTGATTGTCATTCATGGTGGTACGTGCTTGTAGGGGTAAAAGAAAAGGTGGTATTGAGTGGGGTGGTTTTATGTTTTCAATCCCATGGGATGGGATGAGTGTATGTTGCCTATATATATAGACTTGTAGTTCCTTAGGTTTTCTATATGCACCCCACCCATGTTGAGAAATATGTACTAAACACATGCATTTGTTATGGGGGAGTGTGTCTTTCCCAACATCTTATTGGGAGGATCGATGGTTGGTTACTAAATTTCATATGATTGCACTTATAAGAGTTGATATTCCAAGACACTTTTCCCAGGCTATAATGTTTTTAGGATTAATACCAGACTTATGTAATTGGGTGTCTGCGAGGTGGTTTTTTTACTAGGTGACTTCAGGATGAGGCCCAAGTGTTTTCGAGTAAGGAATGAGGTGGTTTTGGCTCTGTTGTATGTGGGTAAGATGTAATTTGTTGTGTAGATCAAGTATATATTGGCAAGTATTGATATTGGGGTTTGTGGAAGAGTGTGGTAGTGTCAGGATTTTCACAATTAGGGATGAGCAGTTAACTAGTGTGATGTGGTGCATGGAACCCAAATATCAATGTGCTTACTAATTTATATTACTTAGCTTATGTTATTTGGTGAGTGTGCCTTGGCAAGGTTGGGTGGATAGTATACCTTGTTAGGCGCTTCTGATTTTCTAATGTTTTATCACATGGGAATTAATATGATTCTCCCACATGTGCAGGGGTGATTTTAGATTTACCAAATATGTATACTTGTATGCTCCACCTATGTTTATAAAACTATTTTCTTTACTCTAGAGAGATTGTATGGACTGTGCTGGACCATAGTAGCTTGGACGTTGGGGATGGTTGTTGTATCAATGATTAGTTTTACTTTCATGCTTTATTTGGAGTTTTTTTTGTATATCTAGCAATTTATCTTTCTTCATGTATCTGGGATAGATTTTGATTACATTATATATATCATTCATGGAGTTGTTTGTGGTTGATACATATTATATCACGATCATTTATACTATAAAAAGGGTAATGACACCAATTTTATTTAGAGATTTCTATACCATTGGTGTTTTTCACTAACCCAGGGCCTATTGGAGGAAGGAATTGAGGGTTTATTAACTCTCCTTCATCTTGATGAAGGGAGGTCTCTGAATATTGTTATCCCTCACCACATCATGAAGAAGGTAGTTTGTGACATCACTTCTATAAGAATCATACATTGAAACACTTATATCCCATATTAAGTTCATATCATCCATCAATGGAGAAAAAGATACATCAATATCATTACTAAGATTCTTCAGTCTAGATATTATTAGAGGAATATAATGTATTTGTGCTTCATGAATAACTATATAGTCAGGTCATAATTTACTATCATGAAATTCCATATACTATAAGAACTATTATGTAAACATAAAGGATTTATTTCATTTGTTTACAACTCATGAAAAAAATTTATAACATAATTTCCATATTCATTATATTTGTAATCAAGTTTCTTCTATTGAGGATAATATAATAGATGGTGTAGGTTTCCATATTAAATTCTGTTATTTTCATTCCTGGTTCATTTTCTCAATATTTTTTAACATATATATTGTCTTCTAAACAACGGAATGACATGATGGTGAAAAAAATATTTCAAAGGACTTGATTCATATTTATTGTATCGTTCTAATCCACATATTGGGAATTTTATTAGTGATTCATGGTCCTCATAAAAAAATAGTAAAAAATTTGTATAAGAATGATTTTTTAGAAAATATTATTCACATTGAATATAGAATTAGTTTTTAGTGTGATCTTTTTATCATGGATGTAAATTTTATACTTTTATCATATCATTTAGAAGTCTATGTATTTCTTTAATAAATGTTTTCCTCTATGTGATTCCATCTTGAAAAATATATAAAATCAATATAGCTGAAAATGATGAGTTTTTAGTAGAAATGGAATAAAATTCCCTCTATAAACACATATTTAACTTCCTAATCATCATTGGACAATCCTGAAAGTCATATTCTTTATCTGTTTCCATTTCTTACATGTGATAACCATCATCATTTACACTGGTATTCATATCAAATGATCCATAACGGTGATATCATTCCAATTTGTGTGATTGTTTAGTTTGACAAATTTTTAGTCAAATATATATATTTCTGGTCTATTTGAAGACAAATTAAATTTTATCCAAACACTTCTAGACTAATTTTTCATGTATAACATTAATTTAAAAATGGATACCGGATTTGAATGGTCTCATATGGATTCTCAATTACCAATTTGATGAACTCTTTAACTCTATATTTATACATGTGTGTCATAATATTAGAGTGAATCTATTTTACACTCATATTCATGCAGTTATGTTCATATTTTAATCATTTTATACAAAAAATTAATTAAATACACATAATATATTCATTATCAATGGTGAAAGTTATCAATAATTCTAATAAGGGGAACCCAACATTTGATTGCTTCAAAAATATTTATTATTATTTAAATGAAATTTGAAATTTAATTTAAGAAATGAATTAACCCTGCATGGTCGGTGTTATCCTATTAATTCCTCTAAAATGATAACTAATACCCAGTTTGGGATGACTACTTCTCATATTAGTTTACACAACATTGGTTCATGTCAAAATGATATATGGGTATGAGAATCAAGAAAAAAATGTAATAATATATGTTCAGGGGATGAAAATGATGATGATTATATTTTTCTCTATAAATATTAATGTTCATATTCTAGGAGTTGGTCATGTACCATACAATATTTCATAGTCTCTTTCCTAATTATGAAAATTTTATGAGGAACAAAATGGTTTTACATATGAGTTGATCATATGATACATGTACATAATGCACTAGGTCGTTTAAATCCATTCCCCATTCCCAATGGGCTGAAATATATGATCACATTGGATCAATTATACATTAAATATTATAACATGAATATAAACCATATTGCACCATGACTAAAAAATGTTGTTTATGTGGAAACATATGCATTATTTCATAATCCTTTTTCCGACACTCTCGTGAGATTCATAGTTAGTATAAAAGGAATTAAAATATATATATCATATTTTATAGAATGAATGATAGATTAAGTGCATGAATTTAAAAATTAATCTCTTTTGGGAAAGATATTAATAAATACGATATTAGTTATCTTACAATTAGGGAATTTTCCCAAATTCCCTATTGAAACCAACCGTATTACAAAACACATTACCAGAGACCCAAACTTTTTAAATTACCACATAATAATTTAAAATACAAAATATGATTTTAAAACCACATTAAAAACTCAAATGTTATAATTTTTAAATTTTAAAATCCAACATGAAATATTTTTTTTAATTCAACATAAAAATATGTAATTTTTTTCAAAACACAGAATTGGATACAATCCCCCTTTTAAATAAATTTTTTTAGCATCAACTGATTTTTTAAAATAATATAATAAAAAAAATCAATAAAACATTTTATGATTATAACCATTTCCATGAAAAAATATATAATTTTTACTTTTTAAAATGTTACAATTTCTATTAGGAATCATTTCATTATTTTCAAAACATTGATTCCATTTAAGATGAATTTTATTTAAAACCGTGTATTTTTTATTTCATCATCCACTTTAACCATTAAAAACGTGACTAATTTTCTAAATCTAAAATTGAAAATAGGTTTTACCAAAAGAGGATAAGTAGGAAACAATCTATTATAGTGAAAAACATGATTATTCAACATTTCATAAACATTTTTATAAATATTACATGAAGAAAAAATCATAATAGAGGAGAAAATTAAAATTTTCATTCTAATCATTATTTTCCCGATCTACCCGCCTAAAGATCAGGGTTGCCATGTGCTTCATTAATAATCAAATCAAGGGTATATTCATTTATCAAAAAAACGTTTAATCTAATATTTCAAAATAATCCACAAACCTAATCATTCACTTGCAATATAATTTATTCAATAATCATAATTTAGAATTTTTTATAAAAAATAATGACATTGGAAACTATTTTCCAAAATATAAAGAGGTTATATAAGGAGTTCATGTGTGATATCAGGCTTATGTTTGACTTCAAATTATCTAATTATGATTCTAATTGTTGGTTATCAAGATCTTGGGGTCAGAGAATGCTAGAATATTTGGTTTTTGATTGTCAAGGAACCAACCATGATGTTAGACCATGTTTCAAGTATTTAAATTGTTTTTGGTGTCTAGAAGATAATTATATGATTTTATTTATTTATGAATTATAGAGGGTTTATGAGATATAACCTAAATGGGTGAAATTGATCATTTTCACTAAAAATGTTGTTAGTGGAGGACTTAATACTGTTTTTTCATGATATTTGGGTGTAATGATAAGGGCACATTATTTCATGTGTTTCTCAAATTATATAATTATGTTTGGTTTTTTTTGTAATGTTTGTTAAAAATGTTTACATGTTTTAAAAAAATCAATGAAATTAATTATTGGACCTGTGATCAATAATTATTTACATTCTTTTATTTATATATGTTTAGGATTAGAAATTTAATAATCTCCTAATTATTTAATGATCTATAAAGAAATATAGATATAATAAGTTTGGGATATGTTACCACATTTTATTTAGATAAATTATGATGGATATTCACATATATTGGACCATTTCCAAAGAATGTAAATTTCTATTTAGTACATATTTATTTTATAATATCTTGATTTCATTTAGTACACAAGATTTTAGTTGTAAATCATTAGTTTAAATGGTATGATTATGTATAGTTAAATAATACATTTTATAACATGTCATGTATTACAAAGAAATACATTTCCTTTTTCACCATATCGTAAATGAATTATAAATCAGTGAAAAATAATTAAACTATATTTAGTAAGTGAACTCTGGATCAGATAACGGATATGTTGATTAAGTAGAAATGAATAAATTTTTATAAAAACATATTAAGTATCACTGACATGTTTGATTTTTGAAAATAAAGTAAAAACATTCTACGTACTAATTTTTTCTATTTTGTTAAATAATTATGTATGTATTTGGATTTATATAAATACATTAAATAAATAATTTTTTTTCATGAATCCCAAATAATTTTTATTTTCATTATATGAATAGTTTTATCAAATCATAATTCTTTGTTACAAATAAGACCTATTCTTTTTATATTTTAATGATAAAAAGTGTAAAACATCATTTCAATTAAATACGAGTTATATATGTGAATCATATCATTAAATGAACTCTTCTCCATAAAATGGGTTTTACTATATTTTGGTTTATAATTACCAAATTGATTTAAATGTGATTCTGTCATTTTATACAATAGAACATCTTAATTTTTTTAGGCAAAACTTATGACTTCTTTGGGTTATTATTACTAAAAATTAATTATATATAATGAATTTTTTTATAATTTAAGTAGTTTATTTCTAGGATATATTAGTTATTTCCTTTTTCATGTTTAGTACCTTATTTGGATTGACATTAGAGAACTCCAAAATCTACGTATATCATAAATTATTCCTTCTGTGGATTAACATAATGGTATTTACAATGTAATGATTATTTCTTTAATTGGATTGATATTTATATGGACAATTATTGTGTATCATGTAATCCACTCATTATATCAAAAAAATTAAACTTATTATTGAATAATCAATTTAAATATTTAGTTGGAACACTCACTAAAATCACCAAACACACAATCCCCAAGACAATCAATGAATCTTCCCATGTGAGAATATAACAAATACCATCAAACCAGATCATCCAAAATATTTACAGCCTTCCAAACTCAAGCTAATACATGAAGTGTAGTCGAATGTAAAAAAGAACATGCACAGTGATTGACCATGTAACTCTAACCATATCCCAGCAAAGAACATGAATTTTTTTTGGACATTTGCAATGTACAGTGAAATGTAGTAAGATATTCTCTAAAATTATATAGATATAGTTAAACATTATCCAACTAGAAAGTCATATATTAAGCTATGATTTATATATTACAAAAATAAATAATTATTTTTACTGAAATAGAAAAAAATAAAAAAATAAAAAGAATGATATAGATTCCAAAGTGAAATTCCCAATATGGTAATGCAAGATACCTCCAATTTAAAATAGAACAAGTAATGGTGCCTAGTTTGAGGAAAAATACATGTTCCATTTCAGGATATTAAAAAAATAAAATGGGTTGGTGATGTTCAAAAGAGGGATCCCAAACAAATTAAAATTGGATCCTTGAAATATATGGAGGAGGTTTTGACCTTCCAAGATTGTAAAATCAATAATAATTGAATGAGATAAGAAGGGAAAACATCGATCAAAAAATGCAGAGCTATGAAAATACCACAATAATGAATGATAACAATGAGCAGTGAATACACTGCAATAATGATATCATTAGAACACAATCAAAGAAGTTAATTGGACAAGATGAGACAAAAATAAAATACATTGTATTCAAGGATTGATTCATCCACGATAAATTAGTGAATGGGTAACAATAGAATGGGACTTCCTTAAAATCTTGATAATCATGTATAGAATTAGTGAGGTTTGGAATCATTAAAATATATCTTGAAGTGTTTTTGAATTTTATCCAAAAATATGAAAATACTAGGATTATAATAATTATTATATGTAAAATTATTTGAACAAATATTTACAAACATTTGTATAATATTAGGAATGTATTTTTATCATAACATATATTTTTAAATATATATATATATTTATGAATTCATTAAATTTATTCATTATTTTAATATATTTATTATAATTATATAATTATTTATTTATAATTATAGAATTATTTTTTGATAATTTATATTTATAAATTACAAATTAAAAATATATCAATCTATAAATGTGGTAAATATTAATTTATAAAAAAATTTATAAATAATTATATTTTAAATATATTAATCCCCATGGGCATAGCCTAGTGGTTGTGTCATGTGGATTTGTTTGGGTGGTCTCATTTTTTAGCCTCCCCATGCACAATTAGTTGGGTTTTTGTTTATTTATTCCCCCACACTCGGCCAATGTAATAATTATATTTGAAAATATATTTATAATTAATTATTTATATATATATCTATATCTATACATATCGCAATATAAATTTGTATAATAAGATATATAATTATTAAATATATATATAAATAAAATATATATATTGAAAATATATTCACCATTCTAACGTAATTATATTAATATATTTATAACATTATCTATATTAATAAAATTACATATTTATATAAATAAATATAAATATAAATAATGAAAATGTATTCATTATTGAAATATATTTATTATAATTTAATGATTATTTATATATATAGTTACTTATTTATTATTATATAATTTGTTTTATGAAATATTTATATATTTATATCATTATATAAATAAATATAAATATAAATATAAATATAAATATTCTTAACACATTAATTTTTTTAAAAAATATAATAATAACAAAAGTATTTAAATATATATAATAATTTAATTATGAATTATATAAATATTTTAAAAAATTTACAGTTAATTATTTATATTTATATATATAAATTTATAAATATAGTAAAAATATTTTTATAAATATATATATTTAAAAATATTTATTCAAAAAAACATTTTTCACATGACTAATGTATATATAATCTTAATGCAATGCATGTCATAAATTGGTGAAATTGAATATTTGAAAATGAGTACACTTTGAAAATATTGAAAAAAATAAATAAGATTTGTTAATTATATATAAATTATTTATAAAATAGTTCTATAAATTGAAATAACGATTAATATATATATATTGAAAATATTAATACATAGTAAATATAATTATATATATATATAGTTGAAAATGATAAAATTCAAAAAAAAATTAAAATGGATATATAATACCTACCTATAATAATATTTTATATAAATAAATATAATTTACCAATTAATAACATAATATATTATTTGTATCTTGTAACAATATAAAATTCTATATTTAATACAATAATTTGAATAAATTGGATAAATATTTGGTGTTTGTGTTTTTATTTAAGATTTCATTAAATATGTTAACATTTTCCAATTTGCATTGTATATAAAAATTCATTAATTTTTCATATGTATTGTTGAAATCAAGGTAAAAAATGTCTGATATATGTTAAATTGAAAATTCAAACCACATTAAATTAATGTCCAATATTTGATTAAAGTTGTCATTATATTTAATTAATATTAAAAATTAACTATATATTATTATTCACTAAATATACGACGTATTTAATGCAATTATATATATTTTATATTATATAAATTATACTTTTAATGAAATAATAAATATTTATAAATATATTAAAATATATTGTAATAAATTTCCATATTAAATGTATTAATGAGTAATTTTATCTAGAAAACACTAAAAATAAATAAGAAATTAATCTAATTTAAATTCCTACATTTTATTCATTTACTATATTTATATATAATATATCTTATTTTTTATTTTCTATTATTATTATTTATATGTAGAGACCTAACACCAGACACCTAAAGTTAGTTCCTTATATTATTACATTGGCATATAGACAAGCTTCAAATACAATGAGACCAAAGAGTTTAACTATTTTGGAAAAATACCTACTTGATACCCCTAATACATTGGGAAATGAAAATAATAACACAATACATATAAAAATGAAATAAATAGAATCCTTGAAACTAATTGAATGGAATCTTCATCATTACCTGGGGAAGGGAAACAAATATTGGTGATCTCAAATGCTCAGTAAGAGTAAGTAATGTGAAATCATTAATGAATTAATGATATTAAATCAACATGGAATTGTAATTAACTTATTACAAATTTCATTAAAATAACTGTATAATTCATAATCGACATAGAATGTTAAAATTTAATAACCCATGTAATTTAATCAATAATGGAGAATTAAATTCATCGATTGGTATGTTGAAGGGAAATGTCATGGATAAATAGTAAATAAGTTTGAATTGGGAAAATGCTTAATTATTAGATGCAATGATTCCTATGTAAATGGTACATTTTCCATGAAGTAAATTCAGAAGTCATTTTATCATATCGAGATAAAAATAATCTAATTTATCCAAATTATTCAACTCATTGGACTATGAATTCCTTGAGGGGATATATATGACAAGGCCTTACCCATGTCTTATTTGTCCAAATAAATGTTCATATATTGAACAATAGATTTATTTAGTAAACAATAAATTTTTTCTTAAAATAATCCTATTGAATTAATAATAATTATTTATCCATAATTCAAAAGTGTATGATTAGTATCAACAATGTTCTTTGATGTCGATGAATAGAAATATCATTGATGTACCGTTAAAACAATCTTGATGGAAATTTTTTTGAAACATTTTAAAGTGTCACATACCATGGTGAACATTTGGAATCAAAATCCCCATAATGGAATAATATTAAATGAAACATATAATCTCATGAGAATAACGATATTTATGATATAACAAGTCGATGTACATTATATACACCATAAAAAACAAAATCTGTTTATAACATTGAAATATCCATTAATGGTGTGAAATTGATACGAAATTTTTTACCTTGTGTCTTACATTTCATGTGTATCATTATATTAATGAATAATAAACATATGTTAATTATTTAATTGATTTATATCCTTTTTCAAGTATATAATTACATTTATTTAACTTAATACAATATTTTAAACAACTACTTAAAAAATGACATTCACATCTTGTGTTTTGATTATATATTAGTTATGTGTCAAAAATGACTTTGGTAGGTCAAATATGTTCAAAGGGATCATTATATAAAAATATAAATAATAATAATAATGAAATAATTATCATTATTATAAATAAGTAATACATTTAAATCTAATCATGAAATATGGGTATGAAAAATGAACCAACGTTACACTCATGGGGACAGTATGGAGTACCTATGCCTGTGTAATGTTCCCATTTTGTAATGATAATTATGGAAGGAAGGTAAGTAAAATTAAATCATTCAAATATTATAATTATATCAAAAATGAATTTTTATTTAAAAAAATATAATTATTTATACAATTATTGTGATGTAAAATGAATCACATCAGGTCAAGGAGGCGTAGTCCACACATCCATGACAGACGTTATCACTTTTTAGTGTGTGGAATGTTTATTAAATAAAATAAAATAAAATATTTCAAGAAATTTAATTATTTCACGAATATAATATATATATTATTTATTTCTCATGTTTCTATTTCAATCCATCTTTTATAAATTCTATGTATCATGTGAATGAATCATGTCACTTTGTGGAGGCGGTAGTCGACACTTCCACAAACATTGTCATCGTATTCCCAAAAATTGAAATCACAAAGGTTTGTTAAATATAAAAATCATATAATCATAAATAAATTATAAATATCATATATATAATATATAAATATAATTTCAATCATAATTATAAACCATGAACTGTTGTAAAGGAAAAAATAAATGTCATTGATTTGTGATGTGATATTTCAGAGGACCCACGAATGGTATGTTTGTAACCCATTTGAAGGAAGTGTGTGTATGTATTGGTTAAAATCATAAAACAAAAAAATATATGTATATTAAATATAATTTGGTTATTATTCTCTCATGTAATACTAATATTTTTTGGATTTGAGAATGTAAATAATAAATATCTTGAGGAAAGGAAATAACTCTTCTTTGTGTAACTCCTTTCTGTTCGCACCAATGGGATTTCATAGATGGATTTCTACCCAATGGGATGATTCTCGGATAATGAGAGGGATTTTTTGAGATTATTTATTAATATTTTTTGAGTGAAAAATGGTTATATATGTGTGAGGATGTGGTATGGGTGAGTGAGTTTTTATTGTGAAGAAAGAGTGGCATTGTTGTATATTTCAAGTTATATATTTTCAATATGGGGTTTTCCATTCAAAGTGGTACCATTAATGGTTATTTTTTTTTGAAAAGATATATAAGATAGAAATATGGGAATCCAATTGAATTTTTATAAGTTTATAAATTTTTTTGGGCCTTCAGTCTATGGTTTAGTCCATTGTTAGGCTAATTGTTTTCTTAATCATTATAATTAATTGTATACCATATTCTAATATATTTTCTCAAAAATAGATTTCAAATTATTATAAACAATAAATTATTTTATTTCAAATATTATATCCACTTTTTCAAATTTAAATACATTTATTTGAGGAAATTATTTTAAAATTATTGTCGTAGATAGAGCAACAAAAAAATTCACCCTAAGAAAATTTCTATGTTATTACATAAATTATGAATTTTATTTTGACATAAAAAATATATAAATGTTATAAAATTTATTTTTAAAATAGCTTCTCTTTTAAAAGGCGGTAAAAGTGCCTTAATAAAAGTATTTATTTTTATAGGTAATATTGGGTTTGTTATTATCTTATGCTTGAAAAATATATTGGATTAATATGAAATATATTTTATTAAATATATAATATATATTTTTTATTAATTTCATTCACTAATATTATTTATTTAAATTTTATATGGTAAAATAATTTTGTGATTACGAAAATGAAAATATTTCCTTTATATTACGTTAGTTTATATTTTAATTTAAAATTAATTAGAAACCATTTAATTCATATTATATTTTAAAAAAAAGTATGTTTTAATAATTTAGATAATTATATTCATGACTTAAAATTTTATATCTAGGTTAAATCTTATTTTATTAAATAATGATATCTTTAAAAATATATTATTATTCTGTAAAAATCGGTGTTGCATGTTATGAAAGCCATTGAGAAGAGTTCATCATGCGTGTAATAAAAAATAAAAATAATATCCCATATAGAGTTAGATAATATTTATATATAGTGTAACATAATATTATCTTTTTGTTTCATATAAATTAATCTTGGGGAAAATTTAAATTTATTCTAAAAGGAAAATACTGTAAAGTCTTGTGGCGTTACATTATCTCCACCTTAAATACATTTCATCATCATAATTAAAAATAAATATCAGTAATAAATAAATTTATATTTAATTTTTTCTTTAAAAAACATATCATGAATAGGGTTAATAACATATCTTCTTAATAAGATTGAATAGAATGTTCAATAGTCGTGAAACTAGGTTCCCTAATAGGAGAACATAAGTTGGAAATGAAAACATGGATAGAGAAAAAAAAATATAACAAACATGTTCTAATAGAGAGTACTAGAGAACGTGTTTGGAAAAAATTTATTGACCTGAAATCCTTATACCACTATTCTAAAAATGACATTTATATCATAAAAATGATCATAAAAGGACAACATGTTTTGTTTCCAGAACTTTTTTCCTATAGTTGAGGAATTTATTCACAGTATATTAATATACGTAAATATTTATTTCTATTTCAAAAACAAAATATTATCCTCTTATTATTCTTCAAACTATTTCTATTTTATTCCATAGTTTAAGATGCATCACGGGGTGATGTAATACATCAATATCTAAAACCACATCCAAATTACATCTTAAACCATTTGTTAAATGGTTAACCAGTCAAAAAGATTATGATCCAACAATTTTGAAATTTGATTATTGTGTTTTCAAAATGAACTTATCAAAAAATTTAATTAACATGATGTAACTCCAAATTGTCACATTCTAATCATATTAATACCTTCATCATGTATTCTCTATAAATATGGAAATTACTTAAATTAATATAAAAATTTATTGGATACATTAATTTATCCTTATTAACTATGTAAAAAAAATTGATTGGGTATATTTTAAAAATCGAAATGTATTGTAAACTACATCAATTATTGAATACAAACCCCTTTATCTATATCATAAATCTTATTTTAGGTAAAAACACATATCCAAATCAATCATTTATTTATCAAAACAACATTGAGTCAACATTTGGAACATATTAAGTCTTATCCTTCCCTAATTTTTTTTAGAAAAAAAATGATTAACTTTCTACTGAATAAGTTTTCTTGTTAGCATTCAACATATGATCTCAAATAATTAATTAAAAACTAAATCAGAACAATAAATATATATATCATTATTCATATAATGATAACATCCTCGATGGAATAAATTTACAATACATTTTATTGATCCAAAAAAATAAGTACATTAATCATTCCACTTCAGTTTTCTTAATAACATATTCTTGACCTAGATCCATTATCTTATTCATATGTATATTCCCTTGATTCTTGGGGCATTAATTTGTGTATTTTTCCAGCTTCATGTAGTCATAACACTGAATAAAAACTTTTTTCTTCTTCAAATCACATTATTGTAACTGTTGACACTTTTATCTTCACCTATGACAAACTCCAAATCCTTTCAAGAATTTTCCAAGGGGATTATTTCCATAATTATCACATATAGAAAAATCATACGTTCCATTTTTTTTATTTGTTTTTTATTTACTATTCCATTATCTTTTTCTCCTTCTCCCGTTTGAAGCTGTAAGACATAAATAATTCCTTCTCTATTTTGAAGCAACATAAAATGATTACATAGTATTATGAAAACGGTTAATACAATACTTCACTTTCGAGACATGGCTTCAGTCCTTTAAAGAAATGATCATTCGTTATATTTGTGGAATAAAGTCACATTGAATGACTTTAATTCCAATAGATCAATTTAATCATCCTTTTTAGTATTCTGGATCAATAACTACCACCGAACCACATCACAATTAAGACATTACAATACAAGTATATTTCTTTTTCCTTTTCACAATGTCCTAATGCCATGAATATCTTCTCCAATGACATAATCCATTCCTATTTCTCCATTTCGCTAGTGGTATAACATAATTATGGGGGCCCCTACAACATAAAATAATCCAAAATAGAATAATATCATTGTTAAAATGGTTTCTACATATGAGAATGATTATTTTTCATAGCCAGATTTTTCTTCCCTAATATATCCATAACATGCCATTTTCTATTACCATCAATATCATCCTTCTCAGTATGAATTCCACTACATAGTCTGTGATCATTGACATCATCATTCCTTTTATTCACCATTAATAAACTATAGAATATTCTTATTTAGATCATATCATTATGAAACATAATGTATTATACTAAAACTAGTGAAATACATAACATAAATTAAATCAATTATGTGTATGTAATCTCATATTCCCAAACATGGTTTCATTGGGGATTTCTTTCCATTTAAATCCTTTATAATTGTTTGTATAGAAATTTTAATTTTCTTATTTGAATCACCACAAGTTTCAAACTATGTGTGTATTTAGGACTATTTTCTTGTACTAGGTTAAGCTCGAGACATTCCTAACACATATTTTCATAGTTTTTACCACTATGTAAATCTATTCGAGGACAATATCCATGTGTAGTGCCCTAATATGGATGTATTTATAGGAATAACCATATAATAAATTAATTAAAAATTATAGTCATTTATTATTTACATATCCTCAATGTCTATCATAGGTTTATGTTTCATAATCTATTAATTCTAAATCTAGTTTCTAGGGATTATCCCAAACCTTCCCTAATACCAAATGTTTCAACTCGACCCCAGAAACCTGTTTTGGGTGCCTTACATTATTACATTGGCATAGATACAGGTTTTAAATCCCAAGGGACTAAGTAGTTTAACCGTTTTGGAAAACCAAATTACATTCAGGATACACATAACAGCTTGGTAAAATAAAATTTAAAACATGATACATAATAAATTTAAATGAACATCATCCTAGATAATCATTGAAATAAATATTCTTCATAACCTGGTGAAATAATACATAATAATAGTGAACTGAAATTCTTATTATGATTAATTAAATCAGAATAAATAATTAATTTAAAAAATTAAATCAACATGGAAAGGTAAATTACTTATAAATCATGGATTTAAAATAATAATAAAATGCATAATCAACATGGAAAGGAAAGAAAATAAAAACACATTCTATATTATAAATAATCTGGGAATGAAATGAATCAATAGATATGATGAAGAAAAATATCATTGATAAATATTAATTGAGTCTAAATGATGGGAATTCTTAATTATTGGATGCAATGTTTTCTAGGTATGTGATACCATTGACTTAAATACCATTCAAAACAAATTTATTATACTAGGTCAAAAGGAATCTATTTTTCTTGACTGGTTTATCTCATAAGACTACAAATGCATTGAGGGTCAATATATAATCAGGCCCCACATGTGTCTTACCACTCCAATGCATTCCTCATATATTGATTAATCAATTTAATGAATAAAAATATTCATTATTATCAAATATCAATATGGAATAAATAATATAGATTTATCAATAATTCTATAGTAGTGAATAAGAATAAAAAATTGTTGTTGATGTTGATAAATTGAAGTACCATTGAAATACCATTAAGACATTCATGAGGAAAATAATGATTAAACTTTCAAAATTGTCCCTCACTAATTCCAAACATTTGGAATCATAATCCCATTGAATTAATAACATTAATTGATAATAATAATATAATGATAATGAGTATATTCATTGATAACATGTCTAGTGGAAGTATATATACCATTTAATAAAACTATGTGTATATCATTACAATATTCATCAATTAAATTAAATTGAGATTAAGTCCCTTACCATGATCCTCAAATATCACATGTGTTTTCATATTTCTGAATAATAAAATTATGTTAATAATTAACATGATTTGGATCATTTTTTATTTTAATCAGTAGTAAATTTAATTCTTTGATCAAGGGATCCCTTATGAAATCTTTTTTCTAGTGCTGATAATGGCTAGTGTAGATAATGTCATGTTTTATAGTAGTGTATGATGAATGGATAACACATACAAAATTGTCTTAAAAATTGGGATTAGTAAATAAATCATGAGTG
Source organism: Viscum album (assembly GCA_963277665.1). Lineage (NCBI taxonomy): Eukaryota > Viridiplantae > Streptophyta > Magnoliopsida > Santalales > Viscaceae > Viscum > Viscum album. Next base: position 578,397,094 of record OY728164.1, read on the forward strand.
GGCCTTTGGGGTAAAATGGTCCAAAATTCCATAATTTATAGTAGCCTAGTTCACCCCATGGAATAACTTGTTGAGTTCCACCAGTTAGATAGTGGGATCTGATGGGTTATAGGATAACTTCCTCAACAAAATTCTAGTGTAGGATCACTGGATACATGGTGAATCTGAATGGGTAGAAGGGGTTCTTCCCACGCCATCCGTGAGTTGGTACTTATTTTTTATCCTGACTATCCTAACCAAGAATAATTCCTATAACGAGTTCTAATTCAACGAACATACTTCCTTTCAAGTCTAAAAACTCTTCTCAATCATGTCAGAATTTGAATCATCCTAGTTCAACACCTATTTCACTAAATGATCCATCAACCAGATAATATTTTCAAAATACCTCATAAATTCTCAATAATAATATTGTGAGATAATAATATATTTATGAAATTTATCGATGAAACCATCATTCAGAGATAGTGATGAAAAACAAACAACATCACATCTTGGAAATGGTAGTTTACACATTCGAATGAACGATGGTTTTTTGTTTCTTAGTGGATTTTTATTAATGTATAATTGATTTTAAACTAATATAATTACATTTAATTACATTAAGGATAATTATTTAATTATATTAACAAGGTTATATATGAATTAATAAGTTGTTGAGTAAAATAAAAGAGTAAGTAAAAGTAATACTCATATTGGATGATTGGGAATTCCCTTGAAAACATCCTGTGAAATAATGTTCTTCTGAAAAATAATGGTGAGTGTAATTTTATGGATTTTATGCAGGTTTATAAAAGGATCTATGATTTATCTTTTCATAAATAAATCCATTGGATATGTGATTATAGAATTATTTTGATTGTTATCTTTTATAATTAAAGAGAAGCGTATTTTTGGAGGTAACAATTACATTTTATACAATATAAATTTTCTATTCTTAATAAAAGTGAAAAAAATTGAAACAAGTTTAGTGGAAGTGTTTATGGGTATAAAATCACTCCGTAAATTCATTTTAGAGACAACCTATTTTGATTTCATCCATTTTCTTTTTTATTTTTATCTTTTTCAATAATTTACCTTTATATTGGTTATTAATTGTTAAATATTAGTAATTAATATATGTTAAATAAATTAGGATTATAACTAATAACTAAATTTATCCCCATAATTTCCAAATTTTAAATCATTTTAAAAATCAATTATGTGTTTGAAATGTTAATTTTAAAATAAATGAACATAACCCTTGAGAATAATTTTCTCAGAAAAGTGTGTTATTAAGTGTGAAAATATATTTAATAGATAATATAATAATAAAAACATGTCTTTATAAATTAAATTTATTCATTATAAAAAAAATAATTTTTTATTTTATTTCATTATAACCAAAACATTAATTTCATTTGTAATATACTTTATAGAAAAAAAGAACAAAAATATATTTTATTAAAGTAATTTTTTACTCTAGTACTAAAAATGATGGACATAGGATGTTCAGGAATATAGATAATTTTCCGATACTCTATTTTATACCATAAATAAATATCAATTTATTCATGATAGTTTATAATAATCCATTTTATCATTATAAAATTGTAAAATCATAGAAAATTATTATTTTCACAAAACATCTAAATGTCAACTAAAAATAATCATTTTCAAAAAAATATCATACTGCATAAATTTTGATATGTGGAATTTAAGAGTGAGATCATTTTTATGAAATTAAAAATATAGACATTTTAATTTTTTTTTCAAATGAAAATACAGAATATAGTGAAAATGCCTTTTTTTTAAATAACATCTTTCAATAATAAATATTAAAAAAAATTATCATCCAAAGGTAATAATTTTTATGGTTTACAATCTTAGTGATTATTATATAATTACATCAAATTTTATTCTAATTTTTTTTGATTCAATTACATTTTTTATTGTGTATCAATATTTAGTGAACATGAAATTAATTTTACGAGGACTAAAATTTTGGGTCATTATATTCAACCCCATTAATAGAATTTCATCCTCATAATATCAATTATCACTTACCAATGGAAATAGATAATGTATTATAAATTATAGTGATGAATATAGAAATAAATTCTAGAGATGCATGAAATTTACATTCATCAAACACATATCCCTTTCATCATAATAAGAATATCATTAATATTTAGTTTTTCTCAAAATATTATTCAAAACCACAACCTTTATTTATATAAAGGACCAAATTATAAAATTAATTTTTAGAAGTAGTTTATTATCATTATATTATTTAAATTTATAAAAGGATAAAATAAACGTGGTTTTCCTTAATATAGTTCACATTTACTCTAAATGTAATGATTCAATTTATCACAAAATTGTGTCAAATTTAACAAATATAAGGACATTATTATTTCCACATAGAATATTCCTATAAACATCCAAAAGTAATAAAATAATGATAACACTAGAATATTTTATCAATAATTAAAGCATCTAGTTCATGAATTAATGATCATAAAAAACATTATTTTTTTACTATAGTTCATAGAATAAAATTCCAATATGAAATCTACATCACCATGTTAGAGGATATATGTTCCTTTAACCCAAATGTTTTCATAACCTATATTAATGTGCAGAGATGAAAAATGATTTCTCTTATTTCTTTGGTTTAGGATATTATTAATGATTGTTTTATTTGATAGTTTTCGGGATAGTGAATCATTTTTCATTATTTCAATATCCATAATTTTAAAGCAATAGACATTCATAACCTCTATTTCATAGATCAGATTCATTACCATTGCTTGAAAATCATGATATCAATATATAGTAAATACACACTAATAAATCATTGTAATTTCTATGTGATATTCCTTTAGGTTATTCTATTCATTTGTTTGACATGTATAATGTTGAACCATCATTCTTTCAAAATCATCATCACATAATCTTCAATTAAACAACATTATACGATTCTTTATAGAGTTTGATGTTTCAAAAGACTTGATATATTATTCATAAATTGATATTGTTTGTTGAGAATAAACATATAGGTTTCAATTAATTATAATATCCAACATGTTTGTCTATTTAGATAATTACTCTATTTTCCATCATTTTAGTTATTAACATGGTCACTCATTGATCCCTAAATATCTAAATAAAAAAACATTATTCATAAGTGATTAATATTTATCCACAATGTAATTATCCAAAATTAAACTTCGAAATTAATTACTCTTTAAAACCCTCTCATTAATTATTAATTACCCATAAAACAACCTTTGTTAAATCTAGATTTCTATCGATTAGGTTACCTTATGTTCTTAAACATAAATTTTTTAACAATATAAATATTTTATAATAGTTTTCAAATATAATTTGATTATCCAAATCATATCATTATGAGTGTCAAACCATATTTTTAGTTAGTGCAATTTGTTTAGAACAAGGTGAATATTGATTTAATACCCAAAATTTATTTTTTAGTGTCATTACATATATAATATATATGTTAGATAATGTAACAACATTTAGTATCCAGAAAAAGGATTCAATTGAAAATAGAACTACATAATCTTTGTAAGGACAGAGCTGTGAGAATTAAATATTTTAGTATTTTATTAACTAGATGTCAGTTTCATAAATTTCAACTAATCTTATAAATTTATATTTTGAGATGTTTATGAATAATTCCGATAATGTAATATCATACATTACTAGTGGACACATATACTTATTTTTTCCCTCCAAACAATTTTTTTAAAACAAAATTTATCTTCCTGATAAATGTTGATAATTTTATAATAATCTCATCCTAGTCCCCAATTATCATAAAAACTTTTAAAAGTAATTAAAAAAAAATTTCAGCTCAAAAATCTCAATAAGAGACATGAAATAAAATAAACCATTACCTCATTGAATGACATGATGAACCAATATATATAGTTCATAGTCACATTATTCTGTCATCATAAGGAATTTATTGTTTCTATAGTAAAAAAAATTCTAAACTAATACTTTTAAAACCCATATAAAAAATAGATAAATCTTGTTAAAAAATTAAGTAATAATTTGAGTAACCATCACATATACTCATTGAAGACCTTCACAGTTAACTTATAGTCATTATCTTAGAGTATCATTCAATGCTAGTCATGAATAAACATCATAGTTAGGCTTGTAATTGCCATTGTAGTATATTCCAATAATATGATAGGATATTCGAATCAATATACTATGATTCATATATGGAATAAACATTAGGTCAATTTCATCTCAAGGGTAACCAAAACATTGGAGGTTATAGTGTAACCTCCAGTTTACAGTTTATCCTTGATCTACCCTTAATTGATTATAAGCGTTACCAATTATCCATGGATAATCATGGAAATCCCCATCATTATGGAAAATTACCCATTACCATTAAATTATTATATTTCATAAATATGGGGTGAAGTTTTTCAGCAGATGAAGTCTCTACCATCAGGAGAAGGAGTGTCCTTTGGTGTGTAGTCTGGGATGGCGAGCAGCCGGTAGTGATGAAATTTTCATGGGTTGATGAACTACCCACTAACCCCTATCCATGGTGGTTTTATCATCTATTTAATGGGATGTTATCCCACGTTTTGTTGGTGGTGTAATTTGGGTGTGTGGTGTTTGTTTATGCAATCCTCCAAGTTTTATCTAGAGAGAAATATAGAAACCTCACTTCTCCCTGGGATTTAGGCAAACATATCGAACCACATTACATTATTTTTTTCTTTTTTAGGCTTATATTTTGTGTGTTTTTGGTGCCATAGAGCTCCATTACACCTCGACAATTGGTTTTAGAGAGAATGTGCCTTGTGGTGTTGCAAAATGCTAATGGAAGGACCTTGGTGGTAGAAGCAGATTCTCGGGGTGTCATAAAGATGTGACATGACAGAGAAGGTCATTCTCGAGAGATGTCAGAGGTAGCGATGCCACTATGAATGGTTGGTCTCAGGGAGGTGCTTTTTGACCCTGAGAGATAGGGAGTACCACATTGGTTTGCGACCCAGAGAGAGTGTGAGCCTTGTCATGGATTGAGTGTCTCCGAAAATCAGTTCGCTCGTACGACACCCCAACCCCCTCCATGGTGGGTTGGGTTCATCCGTCCAACTCTTCATATTTGAGTTTCATGGGTTTCATCCTGCCAGGGACTCATCAGGAGATGGCCCCAAATCCCAAGAAGTGCTGTCAAGATTGACATGCACTATCCACTTCATCGTCGGGTCGACTCCCATTTGTTATATAGGAACTAACCAGATGCACCAGAGCATTGATGTTCTTGCTTGTGTGGTACAGTACCCCCATGGTAGGGTTATGACATTCTCCCACCACCATTCCATGAACACCCTCGTGCATGTAGGATTGTGTCAATTAGTGTGTCCACAAAATGGTGCTTCCAACTAACCAGCTACCAAGCATGGCCTCAGGGGATTCTCCTTCCTTATCATTGACATCAATGGCCCACCCACTCTCTCAGTTGAAAACCACTATGGTACAACTTCTCTCTCATGGTCGAAAAAAACCTCCATGAGACCCGCCATTCATAGTGGAGTCTCTGCCTCTGAATTCTCTTGATAATGTCCTTATTTGTTGTGTCACCTATGCATGACACCCCCAGACTCCGCTCCCAACACCAAGGTATGTCCGACAACATTCTACAACACCACAAGTTACATTACATAGGATACAACTTGTTGGGGTGCATAGGAGGTGTGTGAAAAAAAAACCAAACATAAGCAGAACAGAGAAACATAAAATGTAACATGGTTCAACAGTTTTTCCTACATCCACATGAGAAGGAAGGTTTCAGTATTTCTCACTGCATAAAACTCAGATGATCATAGAAACTTACACCACACCCCCAGATTACACCACCTACAAAACTTGGGATAACATCTCAATAAATTGATCATGTTTTCATGTGTCGATGAATTACCCACCAACAAAAATGAATGAGGATCCCTAAAAGACATGCTTGGTAGCCAGTTAGTTGGAGGCACCATTTCACAGACACACAGAAGGCCACGATCCTACATGCATGAGGGCGTTCTTGGAATGGGGGTAGGAGAATGTCACAACCCAATCATCGGTGTCCTATCCCACACTATAAAGGACATTAAAGTTGTGGATTATCTCTTTAGTCCATATATAAGAGATGGGATATGCCCCACCAATGTGAAGGATGGTGCATGTCAATATTGATACCACTGGTTTGAAGTTGGGGCCACTCTCTTAATGAGTCTATCGAAGGAAGAAACCAAAGAACCTCACATTTGAAGAGCTGGACAGCTGAACCACACCCACATTGGAGGGGGTTGGGGTGCCACACAGGGGAACTGTGTTGCTGAGATGCTCAGCCGATGACAAATGTTATCAGAGGGAATGATCCTCGTGGTGTCCCAAAATGTTGTCGGATGGACCATGGTGGTGGTAGAGGAGTTTAAGGGATTCATGAGGAGGTGACACGACATAGAAGTTCATGCTCGAGAGAAGTCAGAGGTAGAGACATCACTATGAAGGGTGGGTCATGTGGTGGAGGTTTTTGACTCTAAAAGAGAGGGTGTATCATGGTGGTTTGCGAACCCCAGAAAGGGTGGGCCATTGATTCCAACGGCAAGGAAGGGGTGTCCAATTAGTCCATGCTTGGTAGCCTATTAGTTTGATGTACCATTTTTCAGACACATAGAAGGCCATGATCTTCCATGCACGAGGGCATGAATTGAATGATGATGGGTGAATTTCATGACCCAATCATTCGGGGCATGCCCCACACCAGCAAGGACAACAAAGCTATCATTCATCTAGTTAGTCCCTCTCTACGAGATGGGAGTTTCCCAAACAAAGAGGAGGATGGTGCGTGTCAATCTTGACAACACTTGTTGGGAGTTGGGGCCACTCTCCTAATGAGTCCATGGCTGGATGAAACCAGTGAACCTCACATATGAAGATATGGATGGTTGATCCCCACACGCCTTGGGGGGACTGGGTTTCCGCACAGGTGAATTGTTATACTGAGATGCTCAGTCTGTGACAAGGGGGGAGGTAGACGTCCATATAGACATATATCTTGGACAACGATGCCTCTTGACATTAAAGATATCAGTTATCGACATAAATAATTTCCCATATAGAGTCACAAATCTTCCGTCGAATGGAACTATTGAAGAAATTGAGAGGGAGTGGAGAGAGATGGACCCAGACTATACCTTGAGGGGACTCCTGATAGAGGTGAACCTCCATGGAACACTAATGAAGGTTGAAGCACCGTCGGTAAATATATATAGAGCTAAAAACCAATCATTGATGAAATAATACCTAGAGGCGAAGAAGAAAAAAAATAACGTCGATTGAAAATCAAGATGGTAGCTCAAGATTTGAGTCCCCAAGATCCGCAGAAGGCCTAGAATGAAAAGAGGGAAAACTTTTACACCCAAAATTGATCCACCAGAGTCAATTTGAGTAGATTTTAAGCCTCCTAGATGGATGAAAATAAGAAGAACAGCGTATGTAATCCCTACCCTGAGATAGATAAATCCTCAATGATATATATTTTTAGCAATTGACTATGAGAGAGTGGACGAGTAGTGGAACTGGAATGAAGAAGAACCTATTTGTAGCTAGGGACAGGGGGAGGAACCAAAACTGTACCCCACATGCTCAACTGAGAGGACTCTATAGATACAAAGAGAGGGAAGGGAAATAAAATAGTAAGCTCCGATTATAGGACGGGGTCACTACCAATGTAGAAGCGAACTGATCCATAATAACAGTGGATGAAAATCCAAACTGTGTCAGAGCGTATAGCGAATTGATTTAGTCTCTAGATGTTAAATAAAATTCTTTAGGGAAATGTTTCTTCTTTTATCTATGTAACATTTTAATTTAGCAATAAAAATTATGGTCATAAGATTTATAACATATATAATCATTTTGAAATGAATAATTTTATTCCTTGAATACAAATTTTATTAGATTAATAGTTTTAAAATCTTATTTCATACTCTATCATAATGTTAAAATCCTAAAAAAGCTTTTCAGAAATATCATATTTTCCAAATACAAATCAAACATATTAGAAAAAATGAAATAAAATAGATCTACGAAATCATTGATGTGTGGAATTAAAAAATTAATATAATTTTATAAAAATTATAATATATAATATAAATTTTTTTATAAAAATAAAATACATAATATAAATAAAATGGATTTTATTTGATATAATTTTTTTCAATATTAACACAAATAATTTATTTATCATCCAATGGTAATTAATTTGAACTTTTTTTACCATACTGTTTATTATTGATTTATTAAAAATGTTCTTCTATTATGTGATGGTTTATTTAGATTGGGTGTAACATTTAAAACAAGTTACTAATAAAACAATTGGGTTTTTAAGGTGGATAATTTCATGTCGTTACACTTATATGTCAATACTTTTTATGGGGTCCTAACATCAATGAAAAAAATTAACAATAAAAAAATTTAGAAAATAAAGAAACTAATTAAAATGAAAAAAATTATAAACTATATATAAAATTTAAAAATATATAAATAGAATCTAATAAATTTAAATTACATAGTAAAATTATCATACTATTAAAAAATAAATCCCATCTAAATAAGTTAATAAATTCATTTTTAAACATCTTGTTTCTAATATATTTTGACAACACCCCATCTAAATATTTACCTTTTAGTACGTGAAAATAAGACATTGAAAAATTCTCCATAAAATCAAATTTCAAATCCCTATTTTAATTTAGAAACATTCATAATAAGAATAAAAATAATATTCTTTATTCCAATAAAATTTAAATAAAACAATTTAAACATGCTAAATTTAGTTTTTTATTCATTAAAATATATATTTATTCTTAAAACCCACCCATATATATGATTTGAAATCTAATATTCTCTAAATCCTATTTAGAAGGGATATATCACCCCCATGTATCTAGATAAATCACTATATAAATAATGTAAGAAATAAATAATTTCATATACCATAGAAAAAATAAAGAGAATATATCAAATTGATTAAAATGAGGTTTTAATAAATTAGTGTATAACTAATAACCATTTAACATAAAAATAAATGTTTATATGACTTATATTTTAATTTCAAGAACGTTTTTAATATATTGAATGAAATAAAAGATTAAATCTCTTATCTAGGCCAATAATGTTCATGACCTCTCCCCATGGAAAAATATAAGAAACAAAAACCCAATACATGGATGAATTATCCAAATCAATCTTACAATTCCTTAGTTACTTGAGATTCAACCATAAATAGTTTGATCATACCTATTATGTGTTTTGTCATATTGATACCAAGTCTTGATTAGTTGTAGGTTTGAAGAGATGGTGATCTTGACTGAGATTGTTTAAGATTCCAGATATATATTTGGTGATATTGATGTTTTTATTCTAGGTTTTTTTCTTTATCTATATACGAAATATTTGATAAGTTTGTAGTGGATATGATAATTATGTTGTTTTTTAACACTAAATTAATATCAAACTCAATAGACTCAGGGTGATTTATCTGAGTTAGAGTTTATTCCATAATGATTGAATTTTTTATGTTATTTTGAATCATTTATAAACGAGTTTTTAATAAATTTATATCTAAATAATATTTCATAAGTGTTGGGTAATCATTATGTGAGGTCTATATAAGAATAATATTGTAATCTTCATAATCATAATCTTCTCTTTTCGAGTGAATAATGGGAAAGTAATGGTTTCATAATAATTAATATTTTTACAATATAAAAATTATATAACTCTATATAATAAACATCCTTAATCTACGTAATAATTATTTAAATATATATATGCATGAAATTATTACTATATATACATTAATTTTGTATGAATATACAAGATTTATGCCTATGTATACACGATGTATACCATCATATAAATCATTTTTATATGTAAGAATCACTCTAGTCACTAGGTTTGAATAATCTACATATACTCAAATCTATATAAAAATCATGACATCATCAATATTTGATAATATGACCGACATAAAAATTTGTTTTTAGAATATAATACACTAAATAGTATCATTATATATGATGTGAAAGATGATCTGATCATTATATATAACATAGTTAAATATTATGATTCATGAATGTATTTTTTATTTTAGTATTATCAATTCCATCTGTGATGATATTCAATAAAGAAAAATATGATGATAATTTTTATTTTGAATTAGCAAGAAAGAAGAGAGAATGTGTTAATTGTGACATAAAAGATCCTACAGACGAGTAAGAACCCTGAGACTCGTGTAGTGAGGAAGATTCCCCAACCATTTTTTTCAAGCATGAATATATTATATTGTATCATTAATTAATGAAAAATATGATGGATAAAATGGGGAAAACCACTTTATCCATAAACTTTTTGTAGTTTGGAAGAACAAACAGTTGAGTTCTGATCTGATTCTTTAGATGAATTTAAATTTGAATTTCTGTAACTACATTATTATAGTTCTAAGAATAAAAAAGAATATTCAGTTTTGTATGAATTTATTTCACATACTATTTCATGAATAGATATTAATCAAATATGGAGGGTAGTGAATATATAGAGATATATTGGACCTTTAAAAAATAATAATGAGTGATTGGTCTATGTAGTTATAAAAATAGATATAATAGATGGTGTTGTTACCATATAATTTCAAGAACATTCTATGAGATAAAAGTGAATTTTGTAGTCATTTCATGCATTGTTTTTATGGAAATTTAAATAGGTTTCTTTCTACAATAATATAAAATAAGAACAAAACAAATGCATCTCACTAGATAACCCAATAGTTGTCTATAAAAGTAATATATTTAATTCCTAAATTTTTTTGGATCATTTTAAAGTATGAGATGCACAAAATCAATTTTTGGATAATGGATTAGAAGCTTTTTTTATGTTATAAGATACTCATTTTTACTCAACGATGAAATATAATGGATAGAGTGTTATTGGTGAGTTTTGAATCCCAATAATGAATATCCTTCTCACAATGATAGGTGATCCTTTTAATTGGTTGAACTATTTGTTAATGTGTGTTATATAATGTCTGTAGATAAGGAAAATAAAGAACCTTAGGAGGTTGATAATGTTTTTTTGAAAGAAACATAAAACAATATAAGACCACTAATTCACTCCATTATCAACTAACTCTTGTATCGTATATGTTTTTTTAAATCTATAATTAAAGAACTAGGTACCCTTCATTTTTTATTGAATGTTTAAAAATATTATTTTTTATGTCTCTCTCTTAATGAAAAAGAAGCCATTTATTTTTATATTAATAAATGATAATATAAATTCAATAAAATTCAAGGTTATTCCCACATTTTATAGTAAAGGGTATCATATATTGAAGGATACAATGATTTTGTATCATTTCTTAATTAGTGATAATTTATAAAAATCATAAACTATTGAATATTCCCTTAAATATATATACGTTTTTATAACACTATTAGACAAGAGTAATTTGGATAATGATATTTTTTAATTTCTCAAATTTTATCTTGTCATTCTAGGATTTATTTTTAAAAATTATAAGGAATCATAATAGAAAAATGAATTTAGAATACAGTTTTGAATATTTATGAAAGAAACGAAGAAATGACATGGTTAAAGAAAAACATTTATATATTTTGCTGTATAAAGAACATTTGATTAATCATTATGGATCTATTGAAAGTTTCATTAAATGTGTTAAAGATATTTTTTGATGGTTAGATTAAAAGGTGGGGTATTGGAATACTCTTTTGTTGACGAGAAGATCATGTGAATTCTACAATAAATATTTGATGATAACATTTTAGAATTGGAAGATAAATATCAAAGAGAGTCCATCATCATGAATTAAACGATATTTATATATCATATTAAATAATGAAAGTAAATGTTGTCAATAATGAGTGAAATGATGATATAGACATTCACATTAAATCCACAAAATCATAGATGATAAAAATGAAGGTTACTGTTAAAGAGGAAATGTATTTTTTAGATTATAAAGTGTATGTGGATGAAATGATTGATGATTTAATTATTGAAATATAAATATAAATGGGATGAATGATATGAAATTGTACATGAAATTTTATTTTTAATATTGTTTAGATGTGGAGATATGGGATCATTTCTCCAAATTTGTAAAAATCAAAAACAAAATAACATATTTTTAATTAGGAGGTAAATCATATAATATTATCAAAGAATAAATAGAAAAAATAAATGATTTATTAGAAATATATATATTTCATATTCTTATAATATAAATGATAATCTTTTTGTTAAGGAAAAGTGAAGGCAGTAAAGATGAATATGATGTTGAGACCTCACGAGAACAAAATGTAGAAAAGAATATCATTTAAAATGTGAATGATGAAAATGATATAAACGATGAAATTAATTTTGAATTATAATTATTAGAGATTTTGAATGAAATATTACTGAATAAATAATATAAATTATGTCCCTCAATGATAAAAAACACAAGATTGAGATTATAACGATGAAAAAGAACAATTTGTGAACCAATATAATTTAATCTTCATCTATAGACAAAATAAACAATGTTATAAAATAGATTGATTAAAATATTTTGTTCTTTTTGATTATAAGACTCTTAAAATCATGATAGAATAATCATATAATGATAAAAAGAATGAGGTTTATCATATTCCTTATATTTTTTCAACACATTCAATTAATTGAGTAAGTGAAAATCCAACGTTCAGTGTTTTATTTATAATGTATTATAATGTGATAATAATAGTTTAGTTAAATAAAAAAAATAAAAATAATACCAATGGATTAAAATTATTCCAAATATATTGGATAATAATCCATAAATACAATACATGTCATGTTAGCCATGTTTCGGGCTAAATCCATCAAGACTCTAAAATATTGAAATCATGGGAACACCAACATCAAATCAAAAACAACTACAAATTTATAGTTTGTAAGAGAATATAAGAATAATATTATTATTAAAAATAATATTAATTAGTTGAAAATAGGCCTTGTTTATAAAAATATTCCATTATTCGTGTCCTAATAATGGAAGGAAAACAACCTACAATGTCTTGAATTTTTTCTACCTACAAAGTTAAGTTTAATTCATATTGAATATATTGGTATTATGAGTTAGTTATATATATGGAAACAATGTGTTTATTTAGTTATCAATGTAATAATATGAATTTAGTGATTTGTAAAAAAAATTTGAAGAGGATTTTACAACTTAAAAAAATGAGAAATAAATTGATTATTGTAGATTTAATTTATAGAAAAAAGTTGATATTTATAATGTAACAACCCAATTAAGTAATGAATAATAGATATTTTTATCTATGTTTATTAATGATTAAGATAGTGTTATAGAGGCTTAAAATGAAAATAAATACAATCTTATTCATAGAATACACTAATATTCTTAAAAGATTGTTTTACAGCCTTTTGATGGAAAACCACTTTTTTAATCTATATTTTGACAATTTTATAAACTATGTTTGTCAAAATAAACTTATTATTTATGATTGGGACATCAAAATTTACCTTGTGTGAATTTTTGGTATTTTTTTGACAATGTTCATTTTTAATGAATAGTGAAAAATACTGCATTTTACATCAAAAATGCTTTTTAATCTAATTTATTTATATGATTAGATTATGTTTTGAATTGGTTTTGAAGTGAAATTAGAATATATTTTTACCATTTTATCCAATGGTGGTCATTGGAATCAATTTCACTTTGAAATTAAACTTAAACTGGTGTCAATCTTTTGATACTTATTGTTTTGTAAAAACACGCTATTTGCTCTGGCAGCGGGAATTAATTATTAAATTAATTAATGTGACTTATATGATTTGAATTTTGTAAAATAGAATTCATTTTTGAATTCGGAATATCAAATATAGCTTTGGGTGATTTTTTTGGTAATTTTCTAAAAAACTTCAATTTTTGATGAATAGTGAAACCACTAAGTGGTAATCAAGCAAACTGATTTTTCAGTTAAATAAAGTTTACCACTAATGTGTATTAAATTTTGAAAATCCTACATACATGGTTGTCATTAAGAAGTAAAATGTGGTTCAATGGGATTCTAATAATTTTTGGTGAATAGTAACTTATTAAGTTCTTAATCGTGATTAGTGGTAATTAGGGTAGTTTAAGGTATAAATAATGATTTAATAATAGGAAATGACCTAGACACATGCCCCAACCTTATTGGTTGTGTCATGGCCGACCAAGAAAATCCATGGGTCAACTTGGGGACCCCATGGAGACACTTTGGTTTGGAAATTACATAAATAACTTTTTATTAAATGTTAAAGTAAAAATGACACAAACAAGAGATGTTTTACGAAAACAATTTGTACATGGGGTTATAAAGATAGGATTTTTGATTATAAATAGTCATTGGAAAGATAAAAATATTTCCTATCTCATAGTATTTTTTTTATGATTTTTATAAATTAAATAAATTAAATTATTTATGACATAATAATGATGCAGCGATGACATCATTATTTGACGATTTAAATAAAATGAAAAGATAATGTAAAATCTATGAACTACAGATGTCCAAAACTTATTGGATGAGTGGATTTAAAAGCCTTGTCACCTTATCCACGAATTATATCAATGTGGGAACTTTTTAAACCGAAACACATTTTCAAATAAAGTAATATTTCTTTACTTTCCAAAAGTGCCCCTCCTCTCCTCTTATAAAAGGCCCCCACCTCTACCTCATTTCACACACTACTCAAGCCTTTGGCTCGGCCAACCCCTACCCATTTACTCTCTCCACATCCCTATCCTCATCCTAGAGGATTCCCTTTGGGCCGAATCCTTTCAGTGGAAGCCTTTAGACTCAAATCAAAAGGAGTTACACTTTTAAAGGTAATTCATTCTCTCATGTTCATTTGTTTTATTTTGCTTCTCCAACCCCCTAAACTCTTTTTATTTACTTATTTTGTAACAACATCAGTGTCTTAAATATACTAGGATGTTGTTATAAGATTTATTTGATCTACACTCTCACACAACTACATCAAATGGTTAAAGAACATACGGTTTCCGTGGATGGCGAAATTATGCCTCCCGAAACGATGATTGTTCAATACTCATTTAACACCTTCAAAGGTGGCCATTATGATGTCACTATTTTTATATATGATATATAATATGTTTATCTTTTCCTTAAGCTTATGATTTTTTCATTTTGGTCATACCTTTATGGTTTCCATTATGGGTAAACACGATATCTTCATTTTAGGAAGTGCGGACTACCGCCCCCTGAAAGTGATTTGATTCGTTAATACCATATGTGGGACATATAAAGGATGGAACTATGATATTATATATGATATTATACTGGAATTATAATATACCTTTATATCATTATGATTTTATTCTATAAAATACGAAATAGAAATGAAAGTAGCGTTCATGCGTACGTACGGATTACCGTCTCCATGAACGGTGCATTTCATTTCTTACCTCTAAATGATTATGTAATATTATAAATGCATGTATGTACTGGATATATATATGACATATATGATATCTAAATCATGAATACCATTCTGGATATAATGAACCTTTGACCAAATTAACAACATGTAATGTAAGAAGTCTATTTTTGACTTAAGAACCAAATAACGACAAAATGAACATCATTAACTTAACTGATTACATGATGTTCATAACATGGTATAAAAGGAATAATGAACTTGAAAAAGATTCATAAGAAAGTAGAGATTAACTCAAGTTTATTATTCAGGAGATTAAAGAATGGTCGGGTCAAGTCGGATACGAGGTATGGGACTTCGTCTCAATCTCCTTTCACTAAGGCATATATTATTTTATACACAACTTTCTTTTATACGGTGTATAAACCCCTTTGACTTTTACGTTTATTCAAAAGAAATCTTTTTTATACGAAGTGTTTACTAAACGACAAAAGGGAATGTTTTTGTCGTACGTATGCGGCGACAACGACTTCTCCGCCATCGTGACCGTTATTTGAGTTTCGGCTTCCTCTACAAGCCATACCTTATTTTTAAAAGAAAACTAAATACCATGTTTTACTTTTCTTGTACTTTGGTATTGAAAATGGTTTTCATAATGTTTTTATTATATCAATGTGTTGTATTGATATCTCGTGATTGAAATGTGGAAATGTTATGTTTCCGTTATGCATGTTTTATGTGATATGATTATGTTATGGTTCTTGGGAATTATTATGAAGACGGGTGGTTACGTGATAAACTATGGGTGGGTGAGCCCGTTATAGCTCTCTAATGCATTGGGTAACACGAAGGAGTGAAACGTTAAGGTTTCTCCGAAGAGATTTTAGGGAATATACTGTGATGGGTATTCCAAACGTAACCAAGAGGGTTACTCCCTACGTAAGAATGTTATGAATGCCTCAAGTTACCTTTATGTCTTATGATTTCTATGATTTATTCATGATTTTATGAGGTATGTTAAAGTTCCTATGTTTTATGGGTAAAGTATGATTTCATTCTTATGTATATATGAACTCATGTTTCCTTTCCATGTTTCTTTTATATAACCCATACTGAGTTTTTATGCTCATCCCAAGTTTTTGAAATGTTTTTCACAGGTCAAGGGAAAGGTACATGATAAGATGATAGAGTCAAGGATGTGTCAAGAAATAATCCATGTTTTATTTTAAATGTGTTTCCATTGATGGGAATGAAGAATACTATCTTTATGTAACCAATTTGTTTATATGTGGAATGTAATGCAAGTTTTATGTTCTAATTCTCTAAAACTCTAAACCTGAAATGATCCTCAATGTGTAATCTTGTAATAACTCAAGATTAAGTAAGGTTTAAGCCTGGGGCCTTATAGTTGGTATCAGAGGTCGGTTTAGATAACTTTAGGAGTTAGAATTCTATTAAATGATTATCCAAAAATATTTTTTTTTTCGAAATGATATAGCATTTAAAGATTACCATGTTGCTTCATCTAAGACATGTTTGTTCAGAATGGTTTTCCGCAGAGGAAACAGGGAAGCAGTGCTAGGAAGGCATACAGAAGGAAATAACCTTCCGAATCAGCATCCGGAAATGGTCGGAATTGGAACTGAACAGTTTGTTGCAGTAATGGCGCAGTTGACTCAAGCGATAAATGGCGGTGGTATCAATGCACGAGATCAGCCAGAACAGTCGCAGAGGAACATGTCAGTGGTGGAACATTTCTTGAGGCAACATCCACCATCATTCAGAGGATCATCTGTGTAACAGCTCGAGATTTTATGAAAAATATTCTTTTTAATTTCACTAATGTCTTGTGTTGTAAGCTACACCAAAAGGAGCTTGCACAACACGCATCCTTGACTTGCCTTGCATTACACGCAATCGCAACCTTCCTCGATAGCGTGTGTAGTACGCAATACAGAGTTTCACTAAACAACGATATTCTATTAAAATATTATTAAAACTAGCCGTTATGAATAGTAATAACCACTTTTTAAATTTTAGAAATTTTAGCTCTCAAAATGGACTTCATTTTTGGATTCGGAATACCGAAATTAGCCTAGGGTGAAATTTTGGTATTTTTCTGAAAACTTTCAATTTTTGATGAATAGTGAAACCACTAAGTGGTAAGTTAAAAACTGAATTTTTCATAAAACTTAATTTTACCGCTTCTGTGAATGGAATTTCGAAAATCCAACAGACACGGTTGATATCAGTAAGTAAAATGTGGTTCAATGAGATAAAAATAATTTTTTTATGAATAGTAACTTTTTAATTTTTTTTACCGCGGTTAATAGTAAATAGGGTAACTAAGGGTAAAATTGATATTAATATTACCCTAACACATGTCCTAATTCTATTGGATAAGTTTAATTCGACCAAAAAATAACTTAGGAATAAAATATGACCATTTAGGCCCACTTGGGTTAGATTAGGACATTTATTATTTATTTATTTAAAGAAGGGTTAAAATAGTTAAAATCAAAGTTTAATAAGTAAATAATTTTTAATATGGGGTTATAAATAAGATAAATTAGACTATAAATATTCATTAGAAAGCTAAAATGATTTCCTACATAATGGTATTTTATTTGTAATTTTTAGACATTAAATAATTTAATTTATTTATGACACAATGATGATGCATTAATTATCTTATTTATGAAATATTGACATGATTGATGTTATAAACACCAAAATAAATGTAATTTGAGACTTTTTATGAATTCCACTAATTTTATAGGTTAATATGACATGTTATTATTGATTTAATTAACTTTCTTTTGAACTTATCATTCTGTTATGATTTTCACAAAAATCAATTACTAAATAGTGTCAAAATTGACATAAAATAGTTTTTTAAAACAAATATAATATTATTAGTTGTTATTTTATTCTTAAAAATCTAAGGTTCGGCCAAATGACTTAGATAGGGTTATATATATTAATAATAAACAAGTTGGGGTTCGTTTGGCCTGATATAGTATGTTTATTAAACTATAGTGTAAGAACACAAGAAGACACGGTAAAAGTAAAATTATTTAACTTAATGTTAAATATAAATGATAAGGTTAAAATAGGAACCTAAACATGTATAAATTCTATTGGATGAGAGGATATCAACCCATCCCCACATTATCATCGAAATAAATTAATTTGGAGCTATTTAAAACCGAACATGACTTTATAATAAAATAATATTTTTAGTTTTTCCTAAGATGCCCCTCTCCTCCCTTATAAAAGGGAACCTCCTCCCTCTCCTCCTCACACCAATTTGAGCATTAAAGCTCGGCCAACCCCTGCAAAAATCTCTTCTCCACTTACCTAGTATCATCCTAGAGGTCCTGGTCTTCTTAAAATACCAATTTTAGTGCCCTAAAAGGAGGTCTCAAAGAAGCACTTCAAAGAAGAGATAATATCCATTACCGATCCTTTCCAATTTCTTTCTTCTTCAACTTATTCTTTTTTAGTTGTTTCATTATGAATTAATAACATAATTATCACTCATATACTGATATGTTATTATAAGTATGAAACAACCCTATTTAACCATCTATCCATCCTACGGAAAATGAAATCACCGCGCGTGCGTACGTACGGAATGCCGTCTCCACGCCGTGGTGTAATCTATTTTCCGCCGCCACCTTAATAGGATGGGTATAATGGTGTAATGAGTAACTATATATGATTATTGTAATGTGATATTGATACTGAAATATTATACATACACTTCAACACAATTCCACGACCATGGGAACGATATCATCGCTCGTGCGTACGTACGGACTACCGTCTCCACGACGCGATGAGATTCATTCTCAATGATTAACCATTCATGAATGATTATAAAGTATATATAATAAGTAATAATGAAATATATGACCTAATAATGATAATGGATTTATTTATATTTATATGTATGTCATCTACTTAATTCCATTCAATTCAATAAGGAAACGAAAACAGCGTTCATGCGTACGTACGGACTACCGTCTCCATGAACAGTGTATTTCATTCCATTTATTGATATATTATATATATTCTGAATATATATTATATATAAATCATGTTTTACATTCTGGATATAATTAATCATGATCCAAGTAATCATATTAATAATTACAAGTTAAAAACACGAACGACAAATGAGACGATTTTACCCAAAATGCCACTTTAACATGAATTTACAAAAGAACGGGTAATATAAAGTCATAAGTGGACCATATATGATATAATAACAATGAATATGATTTTTGAATAATTCAATAACATGATTTAAATCATTATACAGGAGGTTCGAACACTTACGAAGCAAATCGGACCTAATGTAAGGGAAATATCACAATCTCATTTTTATCCGAAATTGTTTATTCGTAAGTATTTACTGGGGTGTATTTTATCATCCAAATCCATGTTTCATCAATATGTAATATTATTTCCATCCACCTACAATTGTTTAAATCCATTTTTACCCCTAGGTGAGTTTTTAGTAATATGTATGAAAGGAATCTTTTGTCGTTTTTCGTACGAGGTACTTTTTTACTTTTCAGACAAAAGTACGAAAAATGATTTTTTTAACTTATACGGCATGAATGGATTTCTAAAAAAATTATTTCCAAGAAGCTTCTTTTACAAGTTTTCAAGTTTATTTTTAATCAACTTCTTTTAGTTTATAATTTTACGACATGTTACGAAAGGAAAAGTGTTTTTGAAGTAGAAAGGATATTTTCCTCAAGAATGAAGTTCAAGTATTTTATCAAAATTATTTTCCATCTAATATAATAAAAGGGTTCTGTTTTTATCCCTATTATTACATGGATTTGATTATGTTGTGATGGAAACATTTTTATGAATTCCTTTATCTTATATGATTTGTTTTATGATGTCATGATGTTTCAAGAATCCCATTCTTGTTACATGTGTTATGCGAAGATGTATGATTTATGAATATGTGGAACACATAAGAAAGGATTCATTATAAGATGGGTGGGACCTATATCTCCCTCCAATGCATTGGGTAAAGATTTTATATCTCATGAGATAGACATGGCTGGAACGGTAGGTTATACCGGTTCAGTGAAACGGGACTGGAACGAGGGTGACTCGGTTCAGAAAGGGACTTTGTCCACTAAGATAGTCTTGGAAATGAGTCTTGACTAACAAGAAATGATTCTCTATGATTATGTGAGCATGCCACAATGTTTAATGTTTTATGTTATGATTATCGTGATTACGTTTCACTGCCATGATTTATCCCATGTTATGAAATTATGCTCTCTTTTGCAGGTTAAGATTTCCAAAAGTTATGTTCTTATGAATATGATGTGATTGATTTTTCTTTTGTTTACCTTTACTGAGCATTTGAGCTCACCCTTTTATTTTTTCTTTTCCCCAGGATATAAAGAAAGGTTTTAGGTAAAAAAAGGGAAGATCTTTATGGGAGATATTGAAGATCTTTCACCACGATTAGAATATTTTATTCCGAGTTTCCAAAGACACTAAACTATTACGGTCCTTGTGTATGTGTTTTTTTATGTACTAAGTATTACGCAAAAGTAATGTAATATCTATGTACGTTAAGCTTCGTGTCTCTACAGTTGGTATCAGAGGAAAGGTTTAGTCAACCTTTGGAAACTAGGATGTGAAAACATTAGTGAGATCCCTAGAGATATTTCTACGGTATGTCTAGGGATGTCTCTAAGGTTAAGTATACGTATAGGTTATAGTACTAGAACTACGCTAACGATCATAGAATTAAACCTAATATGTTAGATATTGAAGGTACTCCCCCTTTATTATGTTGTTTTCCCTAGCATGATTTTTGCCTCTCAGGCTATTCTTTTTGGGTTTTAGAAGATGGCTGGAACCCGAAGGAACCGTGTTGATCAATGCAATGGACAATGCAATGATTGTCCTCCTGAACAAACAAATGTTATGGGATATGGAGTGCAAAATCTTATTGCTATACTTACACAAGCTATGAATCATTCTGGACTTCCAAATGAGCAGAGAAGGGAACAATATTCTATTGATTCCTTCATGAGGCAACGTCCACCTTCTTTCAGTGGGTCTTCTGATCCACTTGTTGCTGAACAATGGATCAGTACCACTGAAAAGATATTTTCAGTTCTTCAATGTTCTGAACATGGTAAAGTCATCTTAGCAGTATATCGTTTGGAAGGTGAAGGTGATCAGTAGTGGAATCTTATCAAGAATATAAGGAAAAGAGATGAAATTGAGTCCATGGAATGGGACGAGTTCAAGAACTTATTTTTCAATAAGTACTTCCCTCGTATTCTTCAAACAAAGATGGAGAAGGAGTTTCTTGAACTAAAGAAAAAGGATGATGAATCTGTTGGTATATACGAAGCGAATTTTACAAGACTTGCAAGGTATGCATCTGGCATTATCATCCAACCTGAAAGTAAAGTTGATCGATTTTTCAGTGGCATAAAACCAAGTCTTCGAAGGGCATTAGCTATAAGAGACTTCAGTAGCTATGAAGAAATTGTGCATTGTGCTATCAATGTAGAAATGGAAGTTGGTGTTACATATCCATCTCATGGTTTTGACAAGAAACGAAAGATGGAGTTCAAGGAGAAATCTCAGAATAATGGTGAAAAGAAGATGAATGTTTCCTTATGAACAAAGTGTGGAAAGAAGCATGGTGGAGATTGTCTTAAAGGGACTAGAAAATATTTTAAGTGTGGAAAAGAATGTCATCGAGCAGCTGAGTGTCGAAGTAATGGAAAAAGGGTTTCTAATGATGTGAATAAAGCAAACACTGCAGAGAATGCACCACCAACACTTCAATGCTTCAAGTGCAAGGAAATGGGGCATTATGCTAATAAATGCCCTAATCCAAGGGTTAGTGATGATCAACATGAGCAACCACTGAAGGCAAAGGACAAAGGGAAGTCACATGCGATCACTATTGACAATGTTGAATATGACAACGATGTGGTGGAATGATTAAGTGTTTATGTAATGGGATTCCAAAATAATGTTGTATCATTGGGTATTGCAATATTTATTGATGTGGTATTCAAAGTGATTGAGATATTTTTTGGAAATAAGATGATATGCGTATAATGAAGGGAAAACGAGAAAATGAAATGTTTAATAGTATTCATGAGCTCATGATTGATATAAGGACTAAGTGATATCATGGTTTGAGTATATAGAATTTTGAGGATTTTGGCATGTGGAAAGTTTTAACTTTAAACTGCATTCATGTTTTCACTAAGGTATTCAATAGAATACATGATTAAGGACTTTGAATGTTTGGAATGTGACCAAAAAAACATATCTTATGATATATGGGGATCAACGATGGTATTAAATCTCTGGTAATCGTTTTCACTATGTTATGAGAGTGGACTGCAGTATTATGGATAAGCCTAAAGATTGAAATGGATTATGTTGGACATAAGTGAGTATTGTTTAAGGATAGAAGTTTTTTTTCCGATATTATTGATGGGATGTTATAGTAATGTAGTTTTAGAAAAAGGACAAACTGCAGGACGGGCGACATCCCATCGCTTCGGACAAGGTTGTGGGAATCGAACCCACAACCGAAGTGCGACTGGCCTTTATCGCCTACCACTGGCCTACAGGAAGTCCATGTTTAGTAGAAACTAGTTTTATTATATTAAGCAGTATGATATATGAAGTATAAGTCCATTTTAGGAACCATATGTGATTAATCTCACTATAGTTCGACTTATGTATATAATTTTTTGCTAACCTTTTGTTTGAGACAGATGGAATGACCCGTCATTCTATCACATGATCTTCTAACACTTCACGAATAATAAATTCAACTTCATTTATATAAGAGATAAAGTGGAAATTGTTCAAGGCATGAACAACAGTGAGATTGTACCAAAATAAAGAAAGTATTTATTCTAATTCAAATTTTCAACTTTAGGGAAATGATATTGAAAACCAAAAATGTTGTCCTTGTGATCTTATACCTGATGAATCGGATGGTACCTTAGATCGTCACAAATTTATGGATTTGTGATTGTTGGCTTTTCCATAGCCATGTTCTCTACCACTCTCAATTAGAACATGATGGTTAGAGTTTTCTTCCATATCCATATTTTCACCTATGTGGAAACCCAGTGATTATTTTATTTGGGTAATCGTTACATTTCATACGTTAGTTTTTAAAGTCAAGTTTTGGTATTCCTTTTTACGATGTGGGTTTCTATTAAAGAAACTTTCGAATAGTAAACCATAAATAACCCCGACGAATTTTGAGGGAAAAATTCATTTTAAGGGGGGTAGAATGTAACAGCCCGAGATTTTATGAAAAATATTCTTTTTAATTTCATTAATGTCTTGTGTTGTACGCTACACCAAAAGGAGCTTTCACAACACGCATCCTTGACTTGCCTTGCATTACACGCAATCGCAACCTTCCTCGATAGCGTGTGTAGTACGCAATACTGAGTTTAACTAAACAACGATATTCTATTAAAATATTATTAAAACTAGCCGTTATGAATAGTAATAACCACTTTTTAAATTTTAGAAATTTTATCACTCAAAATGGACTTCATTTTTGGATTTGGAATACCGAAATTAGCCTAGGGTGAAATTTTGGTATTTTTCTGAAAACTTTCAATTTTTGATGAATAGTGAAACCACTAAGTGGTAGGTTAAAAACTGAATTTTGCATAAAACTTAATTTTACCGCTTCTGTGAATGTAATTTCAAAAATCCGACAGACACGGTTGATATCAGTAAGTAAAATGTGGTTCAATGCGATAAAAATAATTTTTTGGTGAATAGTAACTTTTTACTTTTTTTTACCGCGGTTAATAGTAAATAGGGTAACTAAGGGTAAAAATGATATTACTATTACCCTAACACATGTCCTAATTCTATTGGATAAGTTTAATTCGACCAAAAACAAACTTAGGAATAAAATATGACCATTTAGGCCCACTTGGGTTAGATTATGACATTTATTATTTATTTATTTAAAGATAAGTTAAAATAGTTAAAATCAATGTTTAATAAGTAAATCATTTTTAATATGGGGTTGTACATAAGTTAAATTCGACTATAAATATTCATTAGAAAGATAAAACGATTTCCTACATAATGGTATTTTATTTATAATTTTTAGACATTAAATAATTTAATTTATTTATGACACAATGATGATGCAGTAATTATCTTATTTATGAAATATTGACATAATTGATGTTATAAACACCAAAATAAATGTAATTTGAGACTTTTTATTAATTACACTAATTTTCTAGGTTAATATGACATGTTATTATTGATTTAAGTAACTTTTTTTGAACATATCATTCTGTTATGATTTTCCCAAAAATCAATTACTAAATAGTGTCAAAATTGACATAAAATAGTTTTTAAAACAAATATTATATTATTAATTGTTATTTTATTCCTAAAAATCTAAGGTTCGGCCAAATGACTTAGATAAGGTTATATATATTAATAATAAACAAGTTGGGGTTCGTTTTCCTTGATATAGTATGTTTATTAACCTTATAGTGTAATAACACAAGAAGACACGGTAAAAGTAAAATTATTTAACTTAATGTTAAATCTAAATGATAAGGCTCAAATAGGAACCTAAACATGTCTAAATTCTATTGGATGAGAGGATTTAGACCCACACCCACCTTATCCTCGAAATAAATTAATTTGGAGCTATTTAAAACCGAACTTGACTTTATAATAAAATAATATTTTTAGTTTTTCCTAAGATGCCCCTCTCCTCCCTTATAAAAGGGAACCTCCTCCCTCTCCTCCTCACACCAATTTGAGCATTAAAGCTCGGACAACCCCTGTCAAAATCTCTTCTCCACTTACCTAGTATCATCCTAGAGGTCCTGGTCTTCTTAAAACACCAATTTTAGTGCCCTAAAAGGAGGTCTCAAAGAAGCACTTCAAAGAAGAGGTAATATCCATTACCGATCCTTTCCAATTTCATTCTTCTTCAACTTATTCTTTTTTAGTTGTTTCATTATGAAGTAATAACATCAGTATCACTCATATACTGATATGTTATTATAAGTATGAAACAACCCTATTTAACCATCTATCCATCCTATGTAAAATGAAATCACCGCGCGTGCGTACGTACGGAATGCCGTCTCCACGCCGTGGTGTAATCTATTTTCCGCCGCCACCTTAATAGGACGAGTATAATGGTGTAATGAGTAACTATATATGATTATTGTAAAGTGATATTGATACTGAAATTGTATACATACACTTCAACACAATTCCACGACCATGGGAACGATATCATCGCTCGTGCGTACGTACGGACTACCGTCTCCACGACGCGATGAGATTCATTCTCAATGATTAACCATTCATGAATGATTATAAAGTATATATAATAAGTACTAATGAAATATATGAAATAATAATGATACTGGATTTATTTATATTTATATGTATGTCATCTACTTAATTCCATTCAATTCAATAAGGAAACGAAAACAGCGTTCATGCGTACGTACGGACTACCGTCTCCATGAACGGTGTATTTCATTCCATTTATTGATATATTTTATATATATTCTGAATATATATTATATATAAATCATGTTTTACATTCTGGATATAATTAATCATGATCCAAGTAATCATATTAATAATTACAAGTTAAAAACACGAACGACAAATGAGACGATTTTAACCAAAACGCCACTTTAACACGAATTTACAAAGGAACGGGTAATATAAAGTCATAAGTGGACCATATATGATATAATAACAATGAATATGATTCTTTAATAATTCAATAACATGATTTAAATCATTATACAGGAGGTTCGAACACTTACGAAGCAAATCGGACCTAAGGTAAGGGAAATATCACAATCTCATTTTTATCCAAGATTGTTTATTAGTAAGTATTTAATGGGGTGTATTTTATCATCCACATCCTTGTTTCATCAATATGTAATATTATTTCCATCCACCTACAATTGTTTAAATCCATTTTTACCCTTAGGTGAGTTTTTAGTAATATGTATGAAAGGAATCTTTTGTCGTTTTTCGTACGAGGTACTTTTTAACTTTTCCGACAAAAGTACGAAGACTGATTTTTTTTACTTATACGGCATGAATGGATTTCTAAAAAAATTATTTCCAAGAAGCTTCCTTTACAAGTTTTCAAGTTAATTTTTAATCAACTTCTTTTAGTTTATAATTTTACGACATGTTACGAAAGGAAAAGTGTTTTTGAAGTAGAAAGGATATTTTCCTCAAGAATGAAGTTCAAGTATTTTATCAAAATTATTTCCCATCTAAGATAATAAAAGGGTTCTGTTTTTATCCCTATTATTACATGGATTTGATTATGTTGTGATGGAAACATTTTTATCCCATGTTATGAAATTATGCTCTCTTTTGCAGGATAAGATTTCCAAAAGTTATGTTCTTATGAATATGATGTGATTGATTTTTCTTTTTTTTACCCTTAATGAGCATTTGATCTCACCCTTTTATGTTTTCTTTTCCCCAGGATATAAAGAAAAGTTTTAGGTAAAAAAAGGGAAGATCTTTATGGGAGATATTGAAGATCTTTCACCACGATTAGGAGATTTTATTCCGAGTTTCCAAAGACACTAAACTATTACGGTCCTTGTGTGTGTGTTTTGTTATGTACTAAGTATTCCGCAAAAGTAATGTAATATCTATGTACGTTAAGCTTCGGGTCTCTACAATCTGACCCTGTGCTAGCTGAAGGATGGATTGAAGCACTGGAGAAGATTTTTGATGTCATGGGGTGTTCAAACAATCAAAAGGTTAGTCTTGCTATTTACCGTTTGGATGGTGAAGTAGATCAGTGGTGGTCTATGGTTAAAAATATCAGGGACGCCGATGAGATTGATGCTCTTGACTGGGATGAATTAAAAGGTATGTTTCTTGTGAAGTATTTTCCTAAGGCTGTTTGACTTAGGATGGAAAAGAAATTCTTGGAATTGAGGAAAGAGGAAGACTCAGTGGCTGCCTATGAAGAAAGGTTCACTCGATTGGCATGGTATGCTCCAAATTTTATCCGGGACCTTGATAGTAAAATCAATCGTTTTTACTCAGGATTAAAGCCAAATTATCGAAGGGAATTAGCTTCTCGTGAGTTTAAAAGTTATGAAAAACTTGTTCGATGTGCTGATAAGGTGGAAATGGAGTTTGCTGATGACCAAGTTTTCTATAACAACCAGCAGAAGAAGAGACCGAGGTGGCAGGAGAAAGGTAAGAATTCTTCAAAAAAGTCTGATGGTAAGAGAACTAAGTTTCCAGTTTGTGATAAATGTGGCAAAAGGCATGCTGGGAATGTCTTCTGAATTCTGGGAAGTGCTACCGATGTGGTAAGATGGGACATAAGGCTCGTGATTGCACTGAAAAGGATCAAAGTGAAGGAAAGAACAAATTTGATTTACAATTAGTGAAATGTTATAAGTGCAATGAGATGGGTCACTATGCAAACGAGTGTCCGACAAGGAGCTTGAGTGATGGGAAGTAGTTAGACTACAAGCAGAAAGGGGTGGTGAAATCCTTTGCAACTACTTCAGCAGATGTCGGGCCATCAATTGAAGTTGTATCAGGTACTTTGTTTGTTTTTCAGATTATGCCAGTGTGTTGTTTGATTCGGGGTCTACACATTCTTTCATCTCTGAAACCTTTTCTAGTAAAATGGGATTACCATCTCAAGAAATGACTCCTGAACTATTGGTAAAAACACCCGGGGGAAATGTTGAGGAAAAAAGAATTCATAAGAATCTTCCTATCCGTATCTGTGGAAAGAACCTACTTGAAAACCTTATTGTTCTACCTCTAGTAGAGTTTGATGTTATCCTGGGTATGGATTGGCTCTCTATTTACCATGCTAAGATTGACTGTAGAGCAAAAGAAGTTTCTTTTCATAAAGACTTTCAGTTTGTTTACAAGAATGAACCTTTACTTTTGATAACATATCAAGAGGCCGAGAAACTTTTAAAAGATGGAAATGAATGTTACCTTGCACACATCGTTGAAAATAAAGGAACTGTTCAGATTAATGATGTGCCAGTGGTAAATGAGTATCCTGATGTTTTTCTTGATGAGTTTCCTGGAATAATACCAGATCGGGAAGTTGAGTTTACTGTTGACTTAGTTCCTGATGCTAAGCCAATTTCAAAACCCCCTTATCGAATGTCACAAATTGAACTTTTAGAGTTGAAGGAGAAATTGAAAGATTTATTAGAGAAAGGTTCCATTAGACCTAGCACATCACCATGGGGTGCTCCTATTTTATTTGATAAAAAGAAAGATGGTTCTATGAGACTTTGCATTGATTATAGAGCCTTGAATAATATCACTGTTAAGAACAAATATCCTTTGCCTCATATCGATGATTTTTTGATCAGCTCCAGGGAGCTCAGTTTTTTTCAAAGATTGACCTGAGATCGGGGTACCATCAGTTGAAAGTAAAAGAAGCAGACGTTCCGAAGACTGCGTTCCATACTAGCTCTGGCCATTATGAATTTGTAGTTATGCCTTTTGGGTTAACCAATGCACCTACTGTATTCATGGACCTTATGAATAAAATTTTCCATGAGTTCTTGGATAATTTTGTGTTTGTGTTTTGAGGCTTGGGAAGAGATTGTGTGTGCCTCGTGATTCACAGTTGAAGAGAGAGTTGTTATGTGAAGCACATAGTTCTCCGTTTTCAGTTCATCCAGGCAGTACTAAGATGTATAGAGATCTGTGGTAGTATTACTGGTGGGATGGAATGAAAAGAGACATTGCTGATTTTACTGTGAAGTGTTTGACATGTCAACAGGTTAAAGTAGAGTGGCAGTTACCGAAAGGGATGCTACAGCCTTTACTAGTGCCAGAGTGGAAATGGGAGAATATATCCATGGACTTTGTTGTTGGATTATCGAAGACATCTCGAGGTAATAATGCAATCTGGGTTATTGTTGATCGCTTGACCAAATCTTCTCATTTCCTTGCTATACGAGATACTTTCTCTCTTGATCAACTTTCCCGTTTGTATCTTAAAGAGATAGTCAGGTTACATGGAGTTCCTCTCTCCATTGTATCGGATCGTGATCCTAGGTTTACTTCTAACTTTTGGAAAGGCCTTCAGAAGTCGTTGGGTACTGAATTAAATTTTAGTACAGCTTTTCATCCTCAATCAGATGGACAGTCAGAACGAACAATTCAGACATTGGAGGATACGCTACGAGCTTGTTCTATGGATTATCAGGGAAGTTGGGACCAACATATTTCTTTGGTTGAGTTTTCATATAATAACAGTTTTCATTCCAGTATACAGATGGCACCATTTCAGGCATTATATGGGAAGCGGTGTCGAACTCCAGCTTTCTGGGATGAAGTGGGTGAAAGGAAGTTGATGGGACCAGAATTGGTAGAAGAGATGGCAGAAAAAGTTCAGCTGATTCAGAAACACATGAGAACAGCTCAGAGCAGGCAGAAGAGTTATGCGGATAACCGGAGGAAGGATCTATCTTTCAAGGTAGGTGATCATGTTTTTCTCAAGGTTTCTCCTTGGAAAAGTGTGATGAGATTTGGTAAGAAAGGAAAGTTGAGTCCAAGGTTCATTGGACCATATGAAATTCTGGAGAGAGTTGGATCAGTTGCATACCGAGTGGCTTTACCTCCGAGTTTATCTCAGGTGCACAATGTTTTTCACGTTTCGATGTTGAGAAAGTATATGCCAGATCCATCTCATGTTTTGAGTCCAGAGGTAGTTCAGCTGGAAGAGAACCTATCTTATGAGGAACAACCGGTCCAGATTCTTGACCACAGGGAGCAAGTGTTACAGAATAAAGTGATTAAGTAGGTAAAGGTTTTGTGGAAAAACCACATGATTGAAGAGGCAACATGGGAATCTGAAAATTCAATGAGGGATAAGTACCCCCATTTATTCGATAAGTAAATAAATTGCGGGGACACAATTTTCTAAAGGGGGGAAGGATGTAACATCCCAAGTAAGTAATGAATAATATATATTTTTATCTATGTTTATTAATGATTAAGATATTGTTATAGAGGCTTAAAATGAAAATAAATACAATCATATGCATAGAATACAGTAATATTCTTAAAAGATTGTTTTACTGCCATTTGATGGCAAACCATTTTTTGAATCTATATTTTGACAATTTTATAAAATATTTTTTTCAAAATAAACTTATTCTTTATGATTGGGACATCAAAATTTACCTTGTGTGAATTTTTGGTATTTTTCTGACAATGTTCATTTTTTAATGAATAGTGAAAAATATTGCATTTTACATCAAAACTGCTTTTTAATCTAATTTATTTATATGATTAGATTATGTTTTGAATTGGTTTTGAATTGAAATTAGAATATATTTTTACCATTTTATCCAATGGTGGTCATTGGAATCAATTTCACTTTGAAATTAGACTTAAACTGGTGTCAATCTATTGATACTTATTGTTTTGTAAAAACACGCTATTTGCTCTGGAAGCAGGAATTAATTATTAAATTAATTAATGTGACTTATATTATTTTAATTTTGTAAAATAGACTTCATTTTTGAATTCGGAATATCAAATATAGCTTAGGGTGAATTTTTGGTAATTTTTTGAAAAACTTCAATTTTTGATGAATAGTGAAACCACTAAGTGGTAATCAAGCAAACTGATTTTTCAGTTAAATGAAAGTTTACCACTAATGTGTATTGAATTTTGAAAATCTGACATACATGGTTGTTATTAAGAAGTAAAATGTGGTTCAATTGGATTATAATAATTTTTTGTGAATAGTAACTTATTAAGATCTTAATCGCGATTAGTGGTAATTAGGGTGGTTTAAGGTATACATAATGCTTTAATAATAGGAAATGACCTAGACACATTTCCCAACCTTATTGGTTGTGTCATGGCCGACCAAGACAATCCATGGGTCAACTTGGGGACCCCATGGAGACACTTCTGTTTGGAAATGACATAAATAACTTTTTATTAAATGTTAAAGTAAAAATGACACAAACAAGAGATGTTTTACGAAAACAATTTTTACATGGGGTTATAAAGATCAGATTTTTGATTATAAATATTAATTGGAAAGATAAAAATATTTCCTAC
The DNA here is from genome assembly GCA_963277665.1 of Viscum album. Lineage (NCBI taxonomy): Eukaryota > Viridiplantae > Streptophyta > Magnoliopsida > Santalales > Viscaceae > Viscum > Viscum album. Next base: position 578,428,801 of record OY728164.1, read on the forward strand.
ATCATAGTATTTTTTTTATGATTTTTAGACATTAAATAAATTAAATTATTTATGACATAATAATGATGCAGTGATGACATCATTATTTGACGATTTAAATAAAATTGAAAGATAATGTAAAATCTCTGAACTAAACATGTCCAAAACTTATTGTATTAGTGGATTTCGAAGCCTTATCACCTTATACACGAATTATATCAATGTGGGACCTTTTGAAACCGAAACACATTTTCAAATAAAGTAATATTTCTTTACTTTCAAAAAGTGGTCCTCCTCTCGTCTTATAAAAGACCCCCACCTCTACCTCATTTCACACACTACTCAAGCCTTTGCCTCGTCCAACCCCTGACCATTTACTCTCTCCACATCCCTCTCCTCATCCTAGAGGATTACCTTTGGGCAGAATCCTTTCAAAGGAAGCCTTTAAACTCAAATTAAAAGGAGTTACACTTTTAAAGGTAATTCATTCTCTCATGTTCATTTGTTTTATTTTGCTTCTCCAACCCCCTAAACTCTTTTTATTTACTTCTTTTGTAACAACACCAGTGTCTTCAATATACTATGATGTCGTTATAAGATTTATTTTAGCTACACTCTCACACAACTACATCAAATGGTTAAAGAACATACGGTTTCCGTGGATGGCGAAATTATGCCTCCCGAAACGATGATTGTTCAATACTCATTTAACACCTTCAAAGGTGGCCATTATGATGTCACTATTTTTATATATGATATATAATATGTTTATGTTTTCCTTAAGCTTCTGTTTTTTTCATTTTGGTCATACCTTTATGGTTTCCATTATGGGTAAACACGATATCTTCATTTTAGGAAGTGCGGACTACCGCCCCCTGAAAGTGATTTGATTCGTTAATACCATATGTGGGACATATAAAGGATGGAACTATGATATTATATATGATATTATACTGGAAGTATAATACCTTTATATCATTATGATTCCGTTCTATAAAATATGAAATAGAAATGAAAGTAGCGTTCATGCGTACGTACGGATTACCGTCTCCATGAACGGTGCATTTCATTTCTTACCTCTAAATGATTATGTAATATTATAAATGAATGTATTTACTGGATATATATGACATATATGATATCTACATCATGAATACCATTCTGGATATAATGAACCTTTGACCAAATTAACAACATGTAATGTAAGAAGTCTATTTTTGACTTAAGAACCAAATACCGACAAAATGAACATTATTAACTTAACTGATTACATGATGTTCATTACATGGAATAAAAGGAATAATGAACTTGAAAAAGATTCATAAGAAAGTAGAGATTAACTCAAGTTTATTATTCAGGAGATTAAAGAACGGTCAGGTCAAGTCGGATACGAGGTATGGGACTTCGTCTCAATCTCCTTTCATTGAGGCATATTTTATTTTATACACGACTTTCTTTTATATGGTGTATAAACCCCTTTGACTTTTACGTTTATTCAAAAGGAATCTTTTTTATACGAAGCGTTTACTAAACGACAAAAGGGAATGTTTTTGTCGTACGTATGCGGCGACAACGAATTCTCCGCCGTCGTGACCGTTATTTGAGTTTCCGCTTCCTCTACAAGCCATACCTTATTTTTAAAAGAAAACTAAATACCATGTTTTACTTTTCTTGTACATTGGTATTGAAAATGGTTTTCATAATGTTTTTATTTTATCAATGTGTTGTATTGATATCTCGTGATTGAAATGTGGAAATATTATGTTTCCTTTATGCATGTTTTATGTGATACGATTATGTTATGGTTCTTGGGCATTATTGTGAAGACGGGTGGTTCCGTGATAAACTATGGGCGGGTGAGCCCGTTATAGCTCTCCAATGCATTGGGTAATGCGAAGGAGTGAAACGTTAAGGTTTCTCCGAAGATATTTTAGGGAATATACTGTTATGGGTATTCCAAACGTAACCAAGAGGGTTACTTCCTACGTAAGAATGTTATTAATGCCTCAAGTTACCTTTATGTCTTATGATTTCTATGATTTATTCCTGATTTTTTGAGGTATGTTAAAGTGCCTATGTTTTATGGGTAAAGTATGATTTCATTCTTATGTATATATGAACTCATGTTTCCTTTCCATGTTTTTTTTATATAACCCATACTGAGTTTTTATGCTCATCCCAAGTTTTTGAAATGTTTTTCACAGGTCAAGGGAAAGGTACATGATAAGATGATAGTGTCAAGGATGTGTCAAGAAATAATCCATTTTTTATTTTAAATGTGTTTCCATTGATGGGAATGAAGAATACTATATTTATGTAACCAATTTGTTTATATGTGGAATGTAATGCAAGTTTTATGATCTAATTCTCTAAAACTCTAAACCCGAAAAGATCCTCAATGTGTAATCTTGTAATAACTCAAGATTAAGTAAGGTTTAAGGCTGGGGCCTTATATATAATGTAGTCCTGGGATGTTTTCTCGGGAATGGTCACCATGTAATTGAATATATCATCTTCATACCATCCCAAACAATTATTTTTTTAAAATAGAAAATCCATACGATAAAAAGAATATAGTTTTGGAAAACGTTTGTGATGTGTAAGTTGAATTTAACGAATCCAAACAGGAATGACTATGGATATTTTATAGTAGAGGATCAACACAAAATATAGGATATTAAAAACTTATAAATTATTTAAAAAATATAAATACAGGATCATTGACCTTTGAAAAGGATTGTAAAATAATTATTGAAGGAATTTGTTCAATTTTAATTTGAATGGAATAGCAAAAATCCAAAAAAACCATTATATTAATGGGTTGAATCATAATATTTTGGGTGTTTATAATTTTTTTGTTAACTAAATAAATTATTTATTAGGAAATATCAATTTATTGTCCAAAATATTTATCATTCAAGATTCATTATAATATGTATTTGGAATATATATAATTTATTCCATGTTGGTTAAGATAAAAATTCATGTTATCATAGAATAAATGAAGATAATATGTTAGGATATAGATGGTGTATTTATATTGAAAAATTTAATATGAATAAGGTCACTCATGGAAAAAAATTCATTTATGTTATTACCCTGATGAATATATAAGTATATATTGGACGTCATCAACATGTAAATTTTGGATTATTGTAAACTCACCACACAATATGGTGGAAATTGAAGTAAAAAATGTATTGGGGATAATCTATTAATATATTAGTGGGACTATTATTAAATTATAAATAAATTGAGATAATTAATTACTTTATTTTATTGATTCATTTTATCACACTATATGAATTATATTTATGAATCATAAATTATAGTTCATGTGATGTTATTTTATTTTATAAAATGTGTTGAGATGGAGTGTGGTTACCCCTTGAATAAAAAATAGATAGATCATTGTGTTGATTACAAGAATGAGTTATTTGATTCCTATTTTATGACTAACTATGTTCACCATTAACACAGTGTACCATATACACTACAATAAAAATAATATTGCAGAAAAAATAATTGAATCCCAGTATGTTAGTAAAGATGTATTGAAAAATGTTGTTTAAGCATGTCAATCAGTATTTTTTGATCTATGAAATTGGATCACTAGTTTAGGTACAAAATTATTTTTTTAATAGAAATTTTTTACAAGTATTTTCTTTATTACAACTATACACCATTTATAATGTATCTCAAAGTATTTTGTATCCCACGAATTTTAAAATTAAAAGGTGATTTTTATAATATTTAGTCAAAAGGTATTAATGGAGTATTGACATTATATGAATATTAATTTAAAGGGATACAACATATACACCAAATATAGTTTATGAATTATTGATACATATGAAGTGGATATCCTAGAACACTCATTGAATATTATTATAACTGATGAATCTTTTTCTAGATGTGATGATAATTATTTTTTTAATCACCCATAAAATCATAAAGAGGTAAAGACATTGATGATTTATTTGTTATTAGAGAATAATAATCCATTTCATGTATTCATGGAAAACCTAATTCAATTTATTCAATGTTATTATTGTAATAATGGTTCTAAAATATCATTATAGATCAAAATATAATTATACACACTAGGAGTACTATGATTATAGAAAAACACATCATTTTTCTCTCAAGTTGTACCAAATTATGTTGATGAATAATGAGTAAAAGGATGATATTGATGAAAAATAAGAAAAAATTGATAAGAATGATACTTTAGATTTAGTTCCAAATCATGAAGATAAGTTTTTGATTTCAATAATATGGGTGCTCTGAAACATCATAAACGAATGTGGTGAAGTGGTTGATATTAATGGAATATATTTTCATAATAGATATTCAAATGTTTAATGGGTGTAATTTTATGATACCTTTTCAATGTTTTAAAGTACCGAGATAATTAGAATATTATTTTTCTATTTTATCAAAATGATGATATTTTTTCAAATTGATTTAAAGTCTTCCTTCCTCAATTATTGGTTGGATGATCATTTCGACATCGATAAACCATCAAAGTTCATTATTGGAGAATAAAAGATTCATGTTTAGTGATTAAATAACTAATTATATGGATTGAAACAACAACCCATAACATTAAATTCTAATATACTCATATGGTTTATGAAATTGAGTGTCAAAAATGGATAAGGGGTCAATAATAACTACCTATTTAAATTTAATGAGTTATATCTCATTTATATATTATATTTCAATGATATTATTTATTATAAAAATTTGGAATTTTTTTTATCAAATTTATATAGCTATGAAGATGTTTTTGGGAATCATATTTCTTTATGAGATGATGTACTTTCTTGGAATTAAAATTTCTTATTAGAATTATCATATTTTTCATCCTCAAGAGACATATACTATGTAATATATTAAATGGTTTAGAATGGATGATTAAAAGACACACCCTAATATCATTGGGAACCATGTTTTATTATGATATTATGATATAGGATGTGGATCCATGACAGTCCAGTATAATGAATAGAGTTCATATATACCTCGTTGATCCAAATTATATCTATTATTTTGTATTACCCTCTATTCCATGTATCAAACATCTCATAAGAAATTTAATTTTAGATTATCTATTAATAATTTTTGGTTTATTAAAGGTGAATTGTGTATTGAATTTAAATCAATTAACAAAGTTTTTCTTAATCTATATTTTGGAATAATGATACACATTTGAAAGGATAAGTTGATGATAGGAGACTAATGCCCATTGGATTTATAATTTTTATAATTTTATTCTTTTTGATACATTAAGAAGAAAATGTTTAAGACCCTATGAAATTATAAAGATGAGTTTCTGATAGCCACACTAGAAATAACTAAAAAAATATTGATGATAATAAAGTTAGATGTTCATAGTTTTAAATTTTTCTTATCATTACTCTTGGTTGGTGATAATAAATGTAAAATTAATTTATAAAATATTCTTGTTCAGTATTTAGATAAATTTAAATTGATGTAAACTATTATTTTATCAAGGATATTGTGTATATAAATGAATTGTAATTGGAATTTGTACCAAAAAAGTAGTTAATATATTATATATACACCAAATCATTCCATGAAATTAATTTCAAAATATAAATTTGAGGTTGAGATTTCATCTTCACATGTATCAAGGCATTAGTATGATGATTATTCCAATATCACAGAATTTCATCCGATATTTTGTTCCATGTGGGTTAATTATTTTATTAGAAAAACAAATCAACCTTAAAATTTATCTCCATATATTTTCAAAATGGGGAAATTGTTTGGGGGAATATGTTGTTATGTGTTTCCCATAAGGTGGAAGAATATATTTATAGAGATTTTTTATAATTGGTATTCTATGAGTTATGATTTTTTCATGTGTGATGTATTATAATAATTTATTTGTTGATGTACAATCTTGAATATGTTGTTCTAGGTTTCATTGATATATCAATTGAGTTGACGATAAATTTTATGTTAGGATGATTGTTAGGATGAAGTATTTTTTGAAGAAGTATTGATACTATACTTTGAAGAGAAATTTATTATTATTATGATATTATTTCCATGTGGTGTCATTTTATAATTAAGAGCTTTGAAAATCCGATATGAAATGATATAAAAATTTGTTGTGTATTTTTTAGAAAACTAGACTCTCATTTAAATATTCTTCTTTCTATCATTGAGTTTTCAAATATATGATTATAATTATTAGATAATAAATAATTTATATATTATTTTTTAGTAAATATATTTATGTTCATTGGCTGGAAAAAAGGAATATTATTTAGAAAATGTAATGGTTTTACGTATATTTTAGGAGAAGATGATCATATGGGAGTTCAGAGATGACCTGAGATGTCTTTATTTCAATATTGATAGAAATATTATATTTTGTGGTATTTATCTAGAGATTAAATGTTGTAGGAGGTTGAAGTATATACAAGGGTTGTGTTTTATTTTATTTTCAATATATAAGTCATGTTAAAATATATGTGTATTTTGATGATTATTTTGACGTTTCTTTATTCTATCATTGAATAATTTATATTGGTGTTTGTAAAATATTTTTAAATTGTTTGAAATAAATTTGGATGTGAATGGTCAGGTCATGAGAGCTTCTTAATCATTAGATTTAATCTGTGTAAGAATCATCTTATAATTTATTAAACCTTAATATTGTATAGTTGAGTAAATGATTGAAATTTATTGGATTCAAAAGCGTTGATGTATGTATTGAATAAAAAACACCTATCCCAATAAAAGAATCATCCTACTTCGACATAAAGATCATATAGTGTTGGGTATAAAAAAATTGTGGCTATATATGCATAATGTATTATTGTGTATACATGAAGTCATCTTGTCTATACATTATTTTTATATGTAAAACTTATTTCAAGAACTGTGTATGCATTATCTGTCAACACATTATTCCATGTAAACATAATTAATTCTTTAAAATTATAAAATACCGTAAAAAACTTGTTTCTTAATTTAATATAATAAATAAAATAGTTATATTTTTTTATTCAAGGTGATATAATCTTCAAATATATGACATAAAAATGTTGTTACTTAAGATCGTATTTATTATTTTAATATATTTGATTATATTAATGTCTAAAAATTATTTTGATAAATTCAGTAATAAATTTAGAAGAAAGAAGAATAAATATATGATTTGTTATATAATATCGAATCCATGAAACAAGAGTATGAAGGAAAATTGTGATACTTGTTCCATGGGGATGATTTCCAAGGTGAAATAATTTTATGAATTCATTTATTTTTATCTATTTCATTAATTCAGATTATCATAGATATTTTGGGTGAAAATGCATACTATTTTTTCATACAGTTATATATAAATAAGAAGAAGTGCAGTGGGAGATCAGATCTGTGTCTTACAGTTAATTAAAAATTGAATATATATAACTAATTTATTATATGTCTAAGATTATATGTGATATGGTACATTTTCTGGAATATTATTGACATTGTATTTTGTAAATAAATACTAATCAAATAAGATGAAAAATATTGAATATGTGTAATTATTTATGAACTATAAAAAATAATATCACGTAAGTTAGCCACAATGTTTCCATCAAAGAAGAAGAAGGTAAGTGTTTCCACCATATACATTGATAGAAAATTATAATTATTATGTTGTTGACAACAATCATTGCATGTATTGTTTTTCATGAAAATTGATGATGTGTTTTTATAATATGCAAGATCAGATAAATAATAATAAGACCTCAAAAAACGTGAAAAATAGATTACATAATATATAATTAATATATATCAGTTATTACACATATGTTTTATCTTCATTAAGTGAATGACTCCCTTCAGTGATGGATGAACCAAATCATTATTTGGATATATAAAAACACATGTTTCAAATAAATACGTTATTTTTTACTCAAATGTGAATTTTATTGCGCATTGTGGAATGTGTGAGTTCTTAATCTCACCAAGGATTATACTTATAAAATTGGGGGGGGGGGGTGAACCTTGTAAATAATTTTGATCTTTTTATAATAATGAAATTAAATATGTGTGAATAATAAATGCTACTCATCTTAACAGGAGGTGATTTTTGTTTTGAAATAAACATTAGATGATCGAAGACCACTAATTTACCTTCCTATCACTGATCTATAGAATATTTTAGTGGCACAAAACATATCATTTTTCTGTAATCCATCCACCACCTTTCATTATCTAAAATATGTACACACTCATTGGTAACATTTCTAATATCTTAGACCACCTATAGCACCACATTGTGTACTTTAGGCCTCACCCTTATAGTTTTGTTTTTCTTGGTCGAACCCCAAATGAAACTCATTTTTGGAATGTTATTTCTATCCTCTATGAAAAATTATTCCTATACCACATCAAATAATTTAGGATTGTAATCTCTACCCTCCCTATGGCAATGTTCCCAGTTTGGGAAAAAAATTTGGGTACTACATATGATAACATTTTATAACACACAATTCTAGATACTGTGACCAAATACATGAAAATGTATACATAGACATATAGTATATATGTATTTCCCAAAACATATAATAAATGAAAATAATATCAATATATATAATTTATTAAGATTTAATATTTATGATAAAATAATATAAAATTAAAACATTTAATATGGAAACCAAAAATTGAACACCAATATTTTAATCAAAACATGATATAAATAAAATAAACCACTAGATAAAACTATCTAAAACATATAATAAAAAATAAGAACCAAAATTTTATGAATGAATAGAGCGTCCATGTTCATTTTTTAAAAATATATACAAATAACCAAAATAAGGATAATGTAGATGTAACCAATTTAATAGACAAGAAATCAGCAAAATGATTTTTCCCACATTCCCTATATGGAACCCAAAAAATATGAATTCTACCTCATCCATGACCCCAAATTCAATTCCATGGTCAGTACATATAAATGGAATGAAGTATCCAACACCTTAAAAATATATCATGATGACAGTATACATGAACATGAGTGGTGTACATGTATGGACTAAGAATAAAATCCTACAAGATTACTCCAATTTTGTTAACCCCTTATTTTATAAGATGAAAAAGTAATTACAGTTCAAATTAATATATAAAAAAAAGTGTTATTTTTTGAATGAAGATAAGTAATAAGGGATATTTCATTTTTCTCTTACTTTCATAAAAATTCACATGTATATAATTTCTAAAATTGATCCATGAATAATGGAAATTAGTAATAATTATTAGTGAAGTGTCTATTGAAATGAAAAGATTTGAACAATGGAAATAAATCTTATATATGTAACAAACACTTGTACATTAATAATATAATGTACAAAAATTTTATTTTTAATACAGACCTATTATTAAAAAAAATATTCTATATAAAAATGTAATTTAAATAATATTTATTTGATGAAACCCTATAAATATAGATAAATTTAATATCTTAAACATCACACGTTTTATGCATGTGACCTAAGGATATAATATTGTAGTTATCTTGGGATGAATCTATCTTCTATTATCTAATTCAAACCTATATACAGTTTCACATTAATTTCACTCAACTATAATTATCAAGTAGTAAACACCCTAATTAGATCATTTCCATCATGTAACCCTATCCGATGTGAAATCACAAAAAAGTGTAGCACTCATCCCAAGAAATCATATATAGATACTTTGAGATTACCATAATGATTTATAAATGGATTTCATAAAACAACATAATTTAGAATTTAATCAAATAACACACCCTACATTCAAACACCCTTAATAGAAAAATACATTTCTCGTATCATCATCCATCATTCATCGTTACACAATTCCATAATTCTACATGCTTTAATAATGGGTAATCCAAAATAAGGCATAAAATAAAAAAAAATTTACATCATTCAATTATAAAAACCATTATTCAATGAGAAAAATATAAAACATGTGTTATTTATCATTAATAATTCGAAATAAATGTTCCAAAAAAATTGATTCCACTATATGTTGATAATAATACATATGAATTTTCATCAATGACTCGGTATGTGAACAGATTCAAATCATAATTATAAAAAAAATTCATGTAAATACCAATAAAATTCATTTAAAATTAAATAATTTCATAATTATTTTATTTTTATTTTATAACGCTTTTATATCATGGGAAAAATACATTAAAAAATTAGATATTAAGAATATTTTAAATATAAATAAATGTATAAAAACACATACCTTTTGGGATTTCAATGAGATTACAAAGAGAATAAATAATTTAATACTCCTAGTTAATGAGTCAAAAATGATTAAAAAAGAGAATTAAAATTTAAAATCTCACAGTCAAAAAATTTTCATATTCATGGGAGAGATAAATCACTCATTGGTGACTGATACAATTAAAATATAACTGACAGTGAATTATAAAAAAACTCATAGAAGACTCCTTTATGATAACCAGAATAAAAGATTATTTATTTCTTTATTTCACTCTCACATAGTCAGAAACAAAATTATTCCTTATGTCATACATGAAATTAATTGTACAAATATGTAATAAAGAGGATATGAGAGGAAGGATAAAAAGAAAATGATAATTATTGAATGGGATGCATTATTTGGGATACATATTGATCCACTAAAGTCAATCATATAAAATGGGAGAAATACCCTCTCCCATTTAGAAGTGGAATCCATCCAAAATTCTATAAACAAGGGCCCCCGAAATTTTATCTAACTATTATAGAAAATAATAATAATAATTGATATTATATGATACTAATAATAGAATAAAAATAATAATAATTTAATATATAATAATACTCACAAACAAATTCCAGCATAAATATATATCAAAAATAAATTACAATAAAATTATTATGATTATATTAATATCTGAAAATACATATGAAATAACCCTGTAAATATATTTTTAAAAAATATTACATAAGTTTTTTTAAGAACATTATTTAAATAACAATATTATCCCAAAAATTTAATATTATGACACTTCAATAATTAATTATAAATGATATCAAGAATTCTAATCCGTAAAATTAATTTTTCATATTATCATTAGATTCAGAATCATTAGAATTATTATTCTTATAACCATGCATTAAATCATTCAGCCCCTGCAATGTGTGATAACAATCATACATAATAAATAATTCTATGTGTATAACCATAATTCAAATCAAATAAAATTAAAATTTTAATGAAATAATTATAGAAAATAAATAATATAATATACACAATTTTTTTTATAAAAAAGAATGTTGTTAAATTTAATTTTAAATGACATAAAATATTTTATATTATTTACTTATTTATTATATAGTTAATTATGAAAAAGTATAAATAGAAAAAAAAATTCACTAAATATTTATTTATTATAATATATTGAATATAAGTATAGATATATATTATAAATTATTATTTTATAATCATTTATTAATCCCCACCACCATAATATTTGATAAAAAAATTAATAGATTCAAAAACATATTTTCTATTTGAAATATTAATGGATAGATTAATTGTTTGTTTATGACCATATAAAATTCAACCACCAAACCACAATTATTTAATATTTAAGAATATTATCAATGAATAATAAAAGTAAATATTAAATTAAAAAATATTTTTTACATGTATGGAGAGCCCTATAATATTAATTCTAAATTCTAAATACACATCAGAATAAATGGATAAATCTAGATATTGTTAATTATTAATATAATTCCATAGATGTGAATAAAATTATTTATAATTTTAGAGATTGAAATTGAATATAGTTTTCAAATGTATTATATCATATAATTTTTGGGATACTTTTAACCAATTAGGGGAAAATAAATTGTAAATAATTAAGATTATTTTTTTTGAAATCTAGGTTATGATAACATAAAAATGTATCAATAACAAATCATTTCTGAAATATATGAAAAGATTAATGATTGTGTGAAAATAATGATTTCACTATTAAAACCCCATATTAAAATGTAATAATTTGATTTTATAATAATTCAATTCTATTCACATAATGTTGAATGAAAAAGTTATTATGAAAATGAGGATTTTATCATCTATGGATCACGTAAGAATAAAATATAATTTAAAAATATAAAAATTATTTAAACCCTGATATAGTATCTTAAATTTATGGAAATTTTTTTTACTGTTTTTCTATTTAGATCAACATCAATAATTTTTTTGAGTTATTCCTCTAATGGTATCCATGAGCTAATGAATATCACTATGGAATAATTACCTTCAATATACTCACTATTATACTGGTAGAATAAGGAGATGATATACATGATATGTAGAAGGGATATGTTGCATGGTTTCCTAGAGGGGGGACACTTGAAATTCACATCCAATAAACCATCATTACCACACTATACACTGTGTCTAGAAGATGTGGATTGAGATATTCCTGGGATATATTAAATCATAATTTATATTTGTCAAATACAATATCTATATTGATCTCTTTTATGTTTTATCCCCACCTTTTAACCATTTTATTACTAGAATAACATATAAATGATTTTTATGTTTTTTTAGAGAGATGATTGAAATTTTACATCCAACATAATTATTTAAATTATATTCATTTATATATATATATATATATATTAATATATATTTGTATACTAATTTTATATAAAAATTTGATTAATACATCAATTTTTATAATTTAATATCAAACCATAGTTAATTATTTATTTCAATTTGTAGATAAATTATTGAAAAACTATTTAATGATAATTATAAATTATTCAAATCTTTACTACACTTTATGTAGTTTCTGGGGAACATTATTAAAATTTCAATAAAAAAATAACACTGTAATAATGAGACGTTTCTGAAAACACATAATTTCATTCCCAATGATAGGTTTTATCTAATCAACCACTTTGTACACAGAATGTTATATTCTCTTCATAACACCCTGACATTGAGATTGAAATCATGCCATAAGATTGTTATTCACATAAATATATACTAATGATATTTAAATTATTACATGATAATAATGAATGAAATATTTTCATATTTCATTATTATATTAAGTGATATTTGTAAATATAATTATGCTCACTATATACTATCTACATATCATATTGGTAAAAAATTTCATATTTTTTATACAGTTTCCCTAATATAAAAATCATTGATCTCAACAAACCTTTATCTAATTGAACTCAATAATGATATAAAACTAGGTTAAAAGTAAAAAAATTCATGTTAGATGTTTATAAAATCTCATTTTGAAGGGAAAATAATTTCTATAATCTATAATTACATTATTTATTTTGGTATAATGTATACCATGAAATCTCATTATGGAAGGTCTTAGGATAGATGTTCACAACATGTGTCCCCATGAGTGACTTCTTTATATATCTATTTGATTTAACAATCATTCTAATAATAATATTAAACAGAATCTATAATAATCCATAATTTAGATTTTTAAATGATTATACTTGAGAATATTTCAATCATGGTTATTATAATTACATATTCATAAATTAGATTTCAGAAATCAAAACATAATATGTATTAAAACATTATACAGATAAATAAAATTTGATTCAAATATTCCAAATCTAGTACCATGTGAATATATATATATATATATGGAATTCATCTATAACAATATGCCACTTTTCCTAAATCATGTCCCCAATGTAGTTCATACAAAGGGCACAGACATGAATTTCATATTGTTGTTATATTAGTTTTTTAAAAGGGTATTCTATATTATATTGTATAGTAAATTTTTATATCATTAAATAATATATTTTACTGATATACTAATTAGGTAAAAATAACATATAATCTGTTCAGTCATCTGGTGAGAATAATGCTCTTATAATTTGTAATGATTAATAGTCATTGTAACTACAAGGCTACACATGCAAGATTTTTTCCCTACAGAAAAAAAGATTGACCCTACTTAGGGAACACATATGTTCCCGAATTGATCATCTACCTAATAAAAATCCCCAAAATCTATAAAAAATATTTTTGGTTGATGTTTCCTCACATACTCACATCATGTGAAGAAACACAAGAGAGCATCGATTTAAATCACTACTCTATGTCAAACCTCCTAAAACGTGGAGTTTTAATCATGTAGGATCACAAAAAGAATTCTACAATTTATAAACATGGTTAGGAACATTTATACCTTTTAACAATTTATCATTATGAAGTTTCATAAACACCCACTCTTTATAGAACTAATTCCTTATTGTTTCCCCAACATCTCCACTCAGGTAAATCCACCACACTTTAGAATGGGTTCTTTCTCTTATACTAATGTGTCAAATGGGCTATCCATGCACCCCATATTCTAAGAAAACACGGGTTTTGTAACATCCCAGGTAAATGAAGAATAAGATATTTTTATATTCATTAATATTTTTAAATGAAATATTAATTTTACTTTAAAAGGGTTGCTATGTTCGATAGCATACCTGATACACAATAACGTGTTTCATTGGCATCTTATGTTGCACACTAATAATATAATATTATTATTTTAAATGGTACTTAACTCCAAGCCATTTTATTGTAGGGAATGAATGAAACTAACTACAATATGATTATACATGTTTGTTATATGTATTTACATTATCCAATAAAAAGTTAGAGGCTTAAAATGTGAATGAATCTAATTTTAAGCATAATTTACATTAAATGGCCGATTTATCACCTTTTAATGGGGAACCCTCTTTTAATTTTGTTTTGGTAACATTAATAAATTCTAAAAGACCAAATAAAATCCTTCTTTAGAATGGGAACATCAAATTTTACTATGGGTGTTTTTATGATAAAGTTCATTTTTTTAATGAATAATGAAAAATAATGTATTTTAATTCAAAAGTTCCTTTTAATATAATTTATTTATAAGGTTATATTCTCATTTTAATTGGTTTTAAAGTGAAATTAAAATATATTTTTACCATTTATTCCAATGTTGGTCATTGGAATTAATTTCACATTGAAATTGGTCATAAACAAGTATCTATCTTTTGATATTTATTGTTTCTTAAAAACACGTTATTTGTTTTGATAACATGAATTAATTTTAAAATTAATTAATTCCACTTCTATGTTTTGGATTTGGAAAAATAGACATAAATTTTGAATTCATAATATCAAATAATTATTTGGCTGAATTTTTGGTATTTTTCTGAAAAACATCAAATTTTGATGAATAGTGAAACAACATAATGGTAGTTAAAAAAATTGACTTTTTAATTTAAATGGAATTTTACCCCTTCTATGAAATGAATTTCAAAAAACCTACATACATTTTTGTTATAAAGAATTAAAATTTAGTTCCTTTAGATGAAAATAATTATTTTCGGAACTGTAATTTTGAATTTTATTTACCACATTTAAAGGTAAATAAGGCAATTCAAGGTAAAAATAATATTATAATAATTCAAAATTACTTTAACACTTGCCCGAACCTTATTTTTTGAGTCATTAACGACTATGAGAATCTTTGGGTCGATTTTAGGACCCCATTGAGCCACATGTGAGTGAGAATGACAATTTAGATTAATTAATTTAATGTGAATACAAAATTGACATTAACAAAAATCTTTTTGTAATTAATTTTAATATAGTGTTATATAAGTCCTATTTTCGACTAAAAATGTTATATGGAAATATAAAAAGATATAAAACATAATGGTATTTTTTTATAATTTATAGACATGAATTAAATTATATTATTTATGGAAAAATAATGATGTAGTATTTACTTCATTAATAAATGATTTAAATAAATAATATTATAATTATTAAATTATTATCCAGAACATGTCCAATTCTGATTTATTTATTTTATTTTGAATATTAGCCATCTTATATTCTACCTTAATGATTTTTGGACCATTTAAAACCGAATATCATTATATTATAAAATAATATTTTCACACTTTCTTAAAGAGCCCCTCCTTTCCCTTATAAAAGGAGACCACTTTTATCAAATTCCTCACACCTATCAATCCATTTGGCTCGTCCATAATCTGAACAATTAGACTACCTAAATAAAAATACTCCTCATAAAATCCATACCTTAGGTATAAGGCACTTAAGAAGTCCATTTGTTCAATCCAAAGTGAGTTACCCAAATTAATGGAAACAGTTTCTCTTAAACTGTTTTCTGTTTTTTGCTTCTCCAACCCCAAAAATATATTCATTTCCTTTATTTTGTAACAACACCAGTATCCTGAATATAATAGGATGTTTTATGAGAATTATTCAAACTGAACTTATACATAACTCCATCTAATGGATGAAGAACATAATGTTTCTGTGGATGGAAAACTAACGCCTCACGAAACAATGACTGTTCAATTACATATTACTGCCTATCATGGGGGCCATTATGATGGTAGTATATTTCTATATGATATATATTATTTTTATGATTTTATTATTCTTTGTTACTTCCCAATTATATCATTCCTTTATTGTTTCCATAGTGGGTAAATACGATAATCTCATTTGAGGAAGTGCGGACTACCGCCCCCTTAAAGTGATGTGACTCATTAATGCCTTATGTGGGATGTATAAAGGATAGAAGTAATGACATTATATATGATATTATACTAAAATTATAATATAACTTTGAATAATTATGTTTTATTCCCATTAAAATAAGAAATTGAAATGAAACTAGCGTTCATGCGTACGTACGACTTACCGTCTCCATGAACAGTGCATTTCATTTCTTACCTCCAAAGGTTATGTACTATTATAAATACATGTATATATGGAATATATATGATATATATTATATTTAAATCATGAATATCAATATGGATATAATGTACTATTGACCACATGGACAACTTGTAAAAGTAGGGTGTTCATTTTTGACTCAAGTACAAAATATCGACAAAATGAACGTTATTAACTAAAATTATTATATAAAGTTTATAACATGGAAATAAGTTATATAAAAGGAATAATAACCTTTAGATAGTTTCTTATGAAAGTAGATATTAACTTATGTTTATTATTCAGATGATTAAAGAACGATCAAGTCATGTCGGACGCGAGGTAAGGGAACT
Source organism: Viscum album (assembly GCA_963277665.1). Taxonomy (NCBI): domain Eukaryota; kingdom Viridiplantae; phylum Streptophyta; class Magnoliopsida; order Santalales; family Viscaceae; genus Viscum; species Viscum album. The sequence continues at coordinate 578,445,930 of OY728164.1, forward strand.
TCATAACCCAATTTCCGTTCGTTGGGCTGATCTTCACTTTCTTGTTTATGTCATTATTTGATTATGTGTGAAATGAATTTTTATGAATTTATACTTGATTTATGTGTGTTTATATTGAATACAAATAGTAGATATTTTTTATTTAAAAAATGATATTTTTAAGGGACTTCATCTCAATTTCCTTTCATTACGGCATATTTTGTATTAATACACGACATTATTTTATACGCTGTATAAACACCCTTGACATTTCAATGGGAATATTTTTCTATGAAGCGTTTTACTAAACAAAAAAATGTATGTATCTTTTTAACTTAAGTGGTGACAACCACCTTTTCCACCACCGAGAGTATTATTTGATCATTGGCTTCCTCATCAAGCCATAATGTTTTTAAAAGAAAATAAATACATATATACTCTATTATGTATTTTGGTATTGAAAAAGGTCTTAGTAATGGAGTTTTATGTCATTATATTTATGGGATTTATTTTGATTTAAATATGAAAATGTATTTTTTCCTTTATGTTTGTTTTATGTCTTATGATTTTATAATGGTACTTAGACATTTGATGGGTGGTTACATGATAAACCAAATGATGGGTGGTGTCGTGAATATTAGGACGAGTGGTTATGTAATAACCTCCAATGCATTTGGTATGGAAGTCGGCCGTATGGCTATTACATTTAGTGATAGGTTTGGAATTTGACCATATGGTTATTCTATTTAAGTATTTTTATACCCCAAGTTACCTTTATATGTTATGTGTTATTTATATGGGGTTTTGGTAATATTTTGGTTACAAAAGGGTAAGTAATGATCATTTATTAAGGGAAGAGTATTTACTACTTCATAAAGGTGAAAAAGTTACTTTTGTTAAAGTATTCATGGTTTACATGATGTTTTGATAAACTAACAGCTTTCTTCCATTGTGTATCCCTTACTGAGCATTATAGTCTCATCCCATGTTTTTGAAATGTTTTTCACAGGAAATAATGTAGAGTATGGTCAAGGATGGGATCAAGGAAAATTATTTCTATCTTAAACATGGAACAAGACATGACTCTTTTTTTAAAGAGTTCATGTTTAGTAAATAACATGGATACTAAGTAGAAGTGTATACTTTGTAAACTTTTGATATGTAATAGTTATGTCCTAGTTTTCTAAAACTCTAAACCTGAAAAGATCCTCAATGTTAATTATTGATTTAATTCAATATTATGTAATGTTTTAAGGCCGAGTCATTATAGTTGGTATCATAGGTCGGTTTAGATAACATTAGGAGTTTGGGTATTGATAAATCAATATCCATAAAGTAATTTTTGTTAATATTGATAACATATAGAATTTACAGATTAACATGTTCTTTGCCTTAGATATTTCTGTGTTCAGAATGGTTTTCCGTAGAGGAAACATGATAGCTATGTTGGGACGACATCCGGAGGAAGAAAACCCTCCAAATCAGCAACCTGAGATGGAAGGAATCAGAACTGAACATTTTGTTGCAGTGATGGCACAGTTAACTCATGCTATATATGGTGGTGTTTTCCATGCACGAGATAAGCTAGATCAACCACAGATGAACTTGTCAGTATTGGAACATTTTGTGAGGCAACATCCCCTATCATTCAGAGGATCATCTGATCCGGTGCTAGCTAAAGGGTGGATTAATGCACTGAAAAATATTTTTCATGTCACAGGTTGTTCATAACATCAAAAGGTTAGTCTCGTTATTTACCATTTTGAAGGTGAAGCTGATCAGTGGTGGTCGATGGTGAAAAATATCAGGGATAGTGATGAGATTTATGCTCTTGATTGGGATGAATTCAAAGGTATGTTTCTTGAAAAATATTTTCCTAAGGTGGTTCCTATTAGGATGGGAAAAAAATTCCAAGAATTAAGGATGGGGGATGACTCAAGAGCTGCTTATGATGAAAAGATTAGTCGACTGGCAAGGTATGCACCAAATTTCATCTGAGATCATGATAGTAAGATAAATTGATTTTACTCAGGACTGAAGCCACGATATCGAATAGCATTAGCCTCTTGTATGTTCAAGAGTTATGAAAAAACATGTTCGACGTGTGATGAAGGTGGAAATGGAGTTTGCCGATGATCAAGTATTCTTTGAAAAACAACAGAATAAGAGGTCCAGTTGGCAGGCAGAGGGGAAGAATTCATCAAAGAAGCCTGGAGGTAAGACAACTAAATACCCATCTGGTGTGAAGGGTGGTAATAAGCATCCTGGAGAATTTTTATCAATGACTACAATGTGATTCCAGTGAGGTAAGTCTGGTCATATTGCTCGTAACTGTAAGGAAGATGAACAAGAAGGCAATGAAAAGTCATCGGTAAGACTTTTTTAGTGTAATGAAATGGGTCATTATGTAAATCAGTGTTCAGTGAAGAAATCAACTGAGGGAAAGCAGTCAGAGAACCAGTAGAAAGGTGTGGTGAAATCCTTCGCAACTACTTCAGAAAATGTTGGGCCATAAAATGACGTAGTATCAGGTACACTGATTGTTTTTTCAGATTATTCCAATCTGTTGTTTGATTCAGGGTCTACACAGTATTTCATTTCTGAGAAGTTTTCAAGTAAATTGGGCATTCCATATCATGATATGAATAGTGAACTTTAGGTAAAAACACCTGGAGGAAATTCTAAGACAAAAAGAAAACATAAGAACATTCATGTCCTTATGTGAAGAATGAATCTACCTGCAAAACTTATAGTTTTGCCTCTAGTATTGTTTGATGTTATTTTGGGCATGGATCATCTTTTTATTTATAATGCTAAGATTGACTAAAGAGATAAAGAGGTTTCCTTTCAGAGATATTTACAGTTTTTGTACAAGAATGAACCCTTTCCTTTGATAATATATCGGGAATCTGAGAAACTAGTAAAAAATAGAAATTAATTTTACCTTGCACATATTGTTTAAAATAAAATAACTATTCATATTAATGATATGATGGTGCTAAATGAGTACCATGATGTTTTTCCTGATAAGTTGCATGGAATTATACCTGATCGGGAAGTTCAATTTACTATTGACTTAGTTCATGACGCTAAGAAAATTTCAAAACCCCCTTATTGAATGGCTCAATTTGTACTATTAGAGTTAAAGAAGCAATTGCAGAAGTTATTAGATAAAGGTTTCATTAGACCTAGCACATCACCATGGGGTTCTCTTATATTTTTTTAAAAAAATAAGGATGGTTCAAGGAGAATTTACTTTGATTTTAGAGAAATGAATAACATCACTGTTAAGAATAAGTATCCTTTGCCTCATATATATTATTTTTTGATCAGCTCAAGGGACCTAAGTATTTTTTTAAGATTGACATGAGTTCGGAGTACCATCAGTTGAAAGTAAAAGAAGAAGACTTTCTGAAGACTGTGTTTCATACTAGATATAGACAATATGAATTTGTTGCTATACCTTTTGGGTTAACCAATGCACTTTGGTAATCATGAATCTTATGAATAGTATTTTCTGTGAGTTCTTGGATAAGTTTGTGGTTGTGTTTATTGATGATATATTTCTTTATTCCAAATGTAAGGAGGATCATGAAAGTCATTTTACGGGTTGTTTTGAAAATATTAAAAGAAAAGAAACTTTATGGGAAATTCAGCAAGTGTGAGTTTTGGTTAAAACAAATTTCATTCTTTGGTCACATTGATTAAAAAAATGGCATTATTTTTTATCCTACTAATACAAAGGTTGTATAAGAATCGACAAGACCAAAAAAATATAACCGAGATTCTTAGTTTTCTTGGTTTGGTAGAATATTACCAAAGGTTTGTTGTAAATGTTTCACAGTTATCTAGTCCAATTACTATGTTAACTCTAAAAGGTGTTAAGTTCATCTAGACAAAATAATGTGATGATTGTTTTCAGGAATTGAAAAGAAGATTAGTGAATGATCCAATTTTGGCACTGCCATCTAGAAATGGTGAGTTTGTTATATACAGTGATTCTTCGTTGAATGGACTCGGTTGTGTCTTAATGCAGAATGATCAGGTAATTTCTTATTCTTCATGTCAGTTGAAACCACATGAGTTAAATTACCCTACAAATTATTTCCAATTAGCTTTGGTAGTTTTTGATTTAAAAATTTGGAGGCATAATTTGTATGGAGTGAAGTGTGAAATATATACTAATCCCAAAAGTTTAAAGTATGTATTCACACAAAAAGAATTGAACAAGAGACAGAGGAGATGGATAGAATTAATGAAGGATTAAGATTGCATGATCCATTACCATCTGGGAAAAAAATTAAATTGGTCGATTATTTGAGTCAGAAAAGTAATGTATCATTAGCCACGCTGCGTTTGGAACGAGATCCTTTGGTTTTTGATTTTGTGAACTTTGGCATAGAAGTTTTTGGTGTCTAAAATTCATCTGTTTTGTTTCAGGTTTCACTGAGATCATCTCTATCATACAGAAGAAAGTAAGTGCATAAGGAAGATAGTGAGTTGCAGAAAAAGGTAGAGTTGGTTCAGAAGGTTATGTTTCTAGAATATAACGTTGATAATGATTGTGTATTGATGTTTCGAAAGATATTATTTGTGCCATATCATTCACAGTTGAAGAATGTGTTGTTATGTGAAGCTCATAGTTATCTGTTTTCAGTTCATTCTGGAATTAGTAAGATGTACAGAGATCTTCAAGAGTATTGCTAGTGGGATGGAATGAAAAGAGATATTGCTAATTTTACAGTGAAGTGTTTTACTTGTCAGCAGGTCAAAGCAGAGTGACAGTTACCGAAAGGAATTTTTCATCCTTTACCGGTGCCAGAATGGAAATGGGAAAATATATCCATGGACTTGGTTTTGAGATTACCACTGACATCTCGATGTAATAATGAAATCAGGTTTATAGTTGATCGATTGACTACATATGCTCATTTCCTTCCTATTAGGGATACTTTGTCTCTATATCAACTTGCTCGGTTTTATGTTAAACTGATAGTCATGTTTCATGCTATTCCCCTCTCTATTATATCTAATCGTGATCCCAAGTTTATTTCTAACTTTTGGACAGGCCTTCAGAAGTCATTGGGTACTGAATTAAATTTTATTACATATTTTCACCCTTAATAAGATGGGAAATAAGAACGAATATATCAGACATTGGGGGATATGTTATGTGATTTCTCGATGGATTATCATGGAAGTTGGGACCAATATCATTGTTTGGTTGAATTTTTGTATAATAACTGTTATCATTCCAGTATACAGATGTCTCCATTTAAAGCATTATATAGTAAGCGTTGTCGAACTCCGGATTTTTGGGATGACGTAGGTGAAAGGAAGCATATGGGACCAAAATTGGTTGAAGAGATGGTAGAGAAATTTCAGTTGATTCAGAAGCACATGAGAACAGATCAGAGTAGACAAAATAGTTATGCAGATAACCGGAGGAAGAATATTTATTTTGAGATGGTGATCATGTCTTTCTCAAAGTCCCTACATGGAAAAGTGTGATGTGTTATGTTATGAAGGGAAAGTTGAGTCCAAGGATCATTGGACCCTTGGAAATCTAGGAGAAAGTTGGATCAGTTGCATACAGAGTATCTTTACCTCCACGTTTATCCCACATACACAATATTTTTCATTTTTCTATGTTGATAAAGTATATGCCACATCCATCTCATGTCTTGAGCCCAGAGGTAGGTCAGTTGGAAGATAATCTCTCTTATGAAGAAGAACCGGTCCAAATTCATGAACACCGGGAGCATGTGTTGTGGAATAAGGTAATTCACCAGGTAAAGGTTTTTTGAAAAAACCATACGGTTTAAGAGGAAACATGGGAATCTGAAAATGCTATGAGGGATAAATTCCCCCATTTATTTTATAAGTGAATAAAATTGTGTGGAAGCCATTTCCAAAAGGGGGGAAGGATTTAACATTCCAGGTAAATGAAGAATTAGATATTTTTATGTTCATTAATAATTGTGAATTAAATATTAATTTTACTTTAAAAGGGTTGTTATGTTCGATAGCGTACACGATACACAACAATGATTTTCTTTGGAATCTTATGTTGCACACTAATAACATAATATTATTATTTTAAATTGTAGTCAACTCCTAGCCATTGTATTTGAGTGAATGAATGAAACATACTATAATAGGATTAAACAGTTTGTTAAATTTATTTACATTATCCAACAAAATGTTAGAGGCCTAAAATGTGAATGAATCTAATTATAAGCATAATTTACATTCAATGTTTGATTTGTTGCCTTTTAACGGAAACCCTTATTTAAATATAATTTTTTTCACTTTAATATATTATAATTGACCAAATAGAATCGTTTTTTATAATGGGTACATCAAATTTTACCTTGTGTAATTTTTTGGTATTTTTCTAATAAAGTTCATTTTTTAATGAATAATGAAAAATATTGTATTTTAATTCAAGTGCCTTTTAATCTAATTTATTTATATGGTTAGATTATCATTTTAATTGGTTTTGAGGTGAAATTAAAATATATTTTTACCATTTAATCCAATTTTGGTAATTGGATTTTATTTCACTTTGAAATTGGACATAAACAAGTATCAATATTTTGATAGTTATTGTTTCTTAAAAACACGCTATTTGTTTTGATAACAGGAATTAATTTTAAAATTAATTAATTCCACTTCTATGTTTTGAATTTGGAAAAATATAAATCAATTTTTAATTTGTAATATCAAATAATGATTAGAGTGAATTATTGGTATTTTTTTGAAAAACATCAATTTTTTAGGAATAGTGAAACCACTTAGTTATAGTTAAAAAAACTGACCTTTTCATATAAATGAAATTTTACCAATTCTGTGATCTGAATTTCAAAAATATTACATACATGGTGGTTATAAAAAAGTAAAATGTGGTTCATTAAGATGAAAGTATTTTTTTGGTGAATAGTAACTTTTGAATTTTATTTACCGCGGTTAAAGGTAAATAGTGTAATTCAAGGTAAAAAGAATATTATAATAATTAAAAATTACCTTAACACTTGTCCAAACCTTATTTGATGAGTCATTAACGACCATGGGCATCCATGGGTCGATTTTGGGACCCCATTGAGCTACATGGGAGTGAAAATGACAATTTAGATTAATTAATTTAATGTGAAGAAAAAATTGACATTAACAAACATCTTTTAGTAATTAATTTTTATATGGTGTTATATAGTCCTATATTTGACTAAAAAAATTTATTGGAAAGGTAAAATGATATCCTATATCATGTTATTTTTTTATAATTTTTATATATCAAATAAATTAAATTATTTACGACACAATAATGATGTAGTATTTACCTCATTAATAAATTATTTAAATAAATAAAATTATGAAGGTTTAATTATTATCCAAAACATGTCCAATTCTAATTTGATGATTTTATTTAGAATATGAGTCATCTTATCTTCGACCATAATTATTTTTGGACAATTAAAAACCGAATATAATTATATTATAAAATAATATTTTCACAATTTCTTAAAGAGCCCCTCCTCTACCTTATAAAAGGAGACCACTTCTAACAAATTACTCACACATCTCAATACATTTGGCTAGTCCATACCATTTCCAATTACACTACCTGAGTCTATATCCGCTTACTATAAACCTTACCTTAGGCAGAAGGCACTTAAGAAGTCATTTGGTTCAAACCAAAGTGAGTTACCCAAATTAAAGGTAATAGTTTCTCTTGAATTGTTTTCTTTTATTTTTCTTCTCCAACCCCTAAACTCTTTTCATTTCCTTTATTTTATTAAAAAATCTAGTATCCTAAATATACTAGTATTTTTTTATGAGATGTATTAGAACTACACTTACACACAACTCCATCTAATGGATGAAGAACATAATGTTTATTTAGATGGAAATCTAAGACCACACGAAACGATGATTGTTCAATTACATCTTACTACCTCTCATGGTGGCCATTATGATGGAAATGTATTTATATATGATTTATATTATATTTATTATTTACTTATGCTTCTTTAATTCCCAATTATATCAGGACTTATTGTTTCCATAGTGGGTAAATATGATAATCTCATTTGAGGAAGTGTGGACTACCACCCCCTTATAGTGACGTGACTCGTTAATGCCTTATGTGGGATGTATAAAGGATAGAGATATTTATATTATATATTATATTATACTGGAATTATAATATACCTATTTATCATTAAGTTTTAATTACAATAAAATAATAAATAGAAATGAAATTAGCGTTTATGCATACGTACGACTTACCGTCTCCATGAACGGTGCATTTCATTTCATACCTCCAAATGTTATGTACTATTATAAATACATGAATATACTGAATACATATGATATATATGATATTTAAATCATGAATATCAATCTGGATATAATGTTCTATTGACCACATGGACAACTTGTAAATATAGGGTGTTCATTTTTTTCTCAAGTACCAAATATCAACAAAATGAACGTTATTATCATAAATGATTACATAATGTTTATAACAAGGTAATATGTTATATAAAAGGAATAATAAAATTGAAAAAGTTTCATATGAAATTAGAAATTTAATTTAGTTTATTATTATAGAGATTAAATAACGACCGAGTCAAGTCAAACGCGAGGTAATGGAACTTCTTAACCCAATTTCTGTTCTTTGGGTTGATCTTCCCTTTCCTTTTTATGTCATTCTTTGATTATGTGAGAAATTAATTTTTAATTATTTATACTTGTATTATGTGTGCTCATATTTAATACACATAATAGATCTATTTTAATTACAAAATGATATTTTTAATGGACTTCTTCTCAATCTCTTTTCATTGAGGGATATTTTGTTTTAATACATGAATTTCTTTTATACACAGTATAAACACCCTTGACTTTTCAACGGGAATCATTTTCTATTAATAATTTTACTATAAAAAAAAGTATGTTTCTTTTTAACGTAAGTGGTGACAATGACCTTTTCTGCCACTGTGAGTATTATTTAATCTTTGGCTTCCTCAAAAGGAAGTAATATTTTTAAAATAAAATAAATACCATATACTCTTTTATGTATTTTGGTATGGAAAAATGTTTTAATAATGGATTTTTTTTAATATATTTAAGTGATATATTCTGATTTAAATATTGAAATGTTTTATTTCCATTATATTTTTTTATGTCTTATGATTTTATAATGGTACTTAGACATTTGACGGGTGGTTATGTGATAAACCAAATGAAGGGTGGTGCTGTGAATAATAGGACGGGTGGTTACGTTATAAGATCCAATGCATTGGGTATGGTAGCCAGCCGTATGGCTATTCAACTTAGTGATAAGTGTGGAAGTCGACTATAAAGTTATTCTATTTAGGTATGTTTATGTCCCAAGTTACCTTTATTTGTTATGTGTTCTTTATATGGGGTTTTTGGTAATCTGTTGGTTTCAAAAATGGTATGTACTGATATTTTATTCAGCCAAGTGTATTTACTACTTCAAAAAGGTGAAAAGTATTACTTATGTAAAAGTATTCATGGTTTTCTTGATGTTTTGAAAAACTAACAGTTTTCCTTCTTTGTGTATACCTTAATGAGATTTTTATGCTAATCCCAGGTTTCTGAAATGTTTTTCAAGTAAATAATGTGGAGTAGGGTCATAGATGGGTTCAAGGAAAATTATTGTTGTCTTAAAGATGGAACTAGAGATGACGCTTTTTTTAAAGAGTTCACATTTTGTAAAAAAAATGGACAATGGGTAGAAGTGTCTACTTTGCAATCTTTTGATATGTAAAAGTTAGGTCATAATTCTCTAAAACTATAAACCTGAAAATAACATCAATGTGAATTATTCATTTAATTCAAGATTATGTAATGTTTTAAGGGAGGGTCTTTATAATTTTTCCCATACCAAGAGCCCATACATGTGGCCAAAGAGACTATCATACTAATGATGATATCCATATGCTAACACATGTTATTTTAGTTCCCCCCCCCAAAAGTAGAAATCATCCTAGGAGGTTGTCACGACCCGGCCTCGGGGCCCGTGCCGTGACTACCCCAAGCCCGCCTTCCATAGGCCAGGGGCTGGCGACTAGCACCAAGGCATAAAATCCCGGTAAACAGGGAAGGCATTGCCTTTATAAGTAACAACCACCACAGAGTCAGCAAGCGGAAAGTAACTACCAAGTGCAGAAAAGTAAAGGGGGGCCGGAATACAAGCCCAACTGAAAGTACAACTGAAAAGGTAAAGAACAGCAACTGAAGAAAAGACGGCGGCCTCGTGTCGTCCACTGGCAATCCCACCTGAAGGCTGGGTACAGATAGCCTCCAGGCTCCTCGGGTCCCACGTCCGCTCCGAGCACGTCCCGCCCAGTGGTCCACCTCAAGGTACCGTCCTGCTCCACGCCCCAACCGTGATCAGCGCTGTCCGTCGTCTGCATCCAACACAACAAGGTGCGGGGATAGCCCGTGCAGGGGTGAGTATAAGCTACTCAGTAAGGACCCCGAGACCCCCGAAGGTCTCCCGAAATCCACAAAGGATATAGCACAAAAGGAAGGTACAATCACGAAGTAACATCTGACTCGACTTAGGTATATGCCCATACATATACCTAAGTCCCCATTTCTAGCTCTGCTCTCGAGCTCAAGGTCATCTCGATCCACACAGGAAAGCAAGACTCAAATCCACCAGGGAGAGTAAAGAGTAAATAATAAATCCACATAGGATAGTTCAACACAATCCACAAAGGAGAGTAACATAAGATTCAGCTCAACCAGGTATACTTTTTCAGATGACGTCAAAGATGATCACTGATCCATCTAAGTCGTCGGACCCACGAAGGATCGATAGGTACTAACCCCCGCAAAAGACCCACACAGGATCGGGCTCACACAGAACCTGTAGGCAGTGGCTCACACAGAACCGGTAGTAAGGACCCACACAGGATCGGGCCCACACAGGACCTGTAGCACTGATCCACGTAGGATCGCTAAGTGCAGTAGTCGACGCAGTCCACTGAGGATCTCCGCACAGTCGTCGCCGCAGTCCACGAAGGATCTCTGCTCTGTCGTCGTCGCAGTCCACGGAGGACCTCTGCTCTGTCGTCGAAGTCACAGCCAGCACTAGGGTTCCCGCACACAGCGAGCTCGTTTAGGAGGGTCCGCTCCACGGGCCGAGAGGCTGATACATCAACTGACACGTAGTCTGAAGTTGATGTATCCAAAAGATCCATATCGACAACAGGATCTCAACGCAACAGACGGCACGTCAATCGGACGCCCGGTCTGAGAGTTATTGGCATTTTCGTCCCAGGGGCCCGGTTGGTTTTTAGGGAAAAACCAACCTGACCGTACTCCGCCTGTGTCCGATCCTCGGGCGGAGTATGCCAAAAGTTCCGTCTCACTTAGAGGAAACTACCACAGCTGACGGTACGTCGATCGGACGTCCGTAGCTCAAGTTATGAGCGTTTCCGCTCCGAGGGCCCGGTTGGTTTCGTGTACGAACCAACCCGGCCGAACCCAAAGTCTTCCGAAACCTTGAGTGTAATATACCGAAATGACCGTATCGATCCAAGGATCGTGTAGCCGCTGACACTTCGTCAATCGGAAGTCCCAGGCCCAAGTTACGGGCCAAAGACCGAAGAGGGCCCGAAAACGGGGGTTCTGGGCCCGGGGCGACCCGGCCCGAACCACCCCTGGGTCGGCCGAACCGGGTCGACCCGACCCGGCCCGACCCGTCTAGGCCGGGTCCGGACCGGCCGGCTTGGATTCGGCCGTGCGGCCGAAGAAAACCGCCGCGGGTTTGACCCGCGGCTTGGAGGAACGCGGCCCGCGCGGGCCGCGTGCTGGGTGGCCGGACTGCGGACGCGGTCCGGCGGTTCGCCGCCGCCGCGGCAGATTCCTCCGGCGGCGCGCCGGGCGCCGCCGCCTCCTGTCGCCGGCGACCCGCGCCGCCGCCGCCTTCCGCGGGCCGCCGGAGTTGCTCCGGTGGCCCGTTTTGCCTCCCGTCTGCGCCATAGCTCCTCCCGGGGGCCGATCTTCACTGCGGGATCAACGGATCGCCCCTGCCGCACGGTTCGTCATCGTCCGCCAAATCCGCACAACAAAAAGATCGGTGGAGGGTTCCCGGGTCTTGTTCGTTAGATCCGCACCATCCGCGTTAGTCATAAAATCATCGGGAGGGATTAAGGCAGCCACAATTTTATCCAAAAATAAAATTGTTCAAGTTTGGTTCTTTAATTAAAAAGAATTAGATCACAGGAACGAATCACCAAGAAAAATAAAATCCCTACCTCGATGTCGCCGTCGGACGTGAGGTCGTCGCGGAATCGCTCGTCGCGGAAGGAGGGGATCGTCGCGTCGTCGCGGAAGAGACGTTCGTCGCACTGCGGGAAAAACGTCGCGCCGACGATCTCCGGATCTAGAACAAACGGATTTAATTAATTAAATCCGTTGTCATTGAAATTAAAAGGGAGAATTAAATGATCCGTTCCTCACCTTAGTTGCCGAACGAGGATCGGCCGCGGAAGAAGAGGCGTCGCCGAAGAACGTCGCGGGTAGAGCTCGTCGACGTCGCAGATCACGGTGTGCGTCGTCGAATTCAGGTCGTCGGCGTTCTTCGCGTTCTTCGCGTTCTTCGCGAGGAGAGTGGAGGCTCAGAGAATTCTCACAACGATGGAAATCCTCCAAAATAGACAAGTTTGTCTATTTTATTAATTTTCCAATGAACGCAAACGCGTAAGTAACGACCCATTAAATTCGTTGAATTAATTCAACGAATGAAACAGCCCATTTAATTCACGAAATAAACCGCCCAATTAAATGGTCTGTTAAGAATTAAGGAAAACGCGTCGGTTGACTTTTCAGTTACTTGACGGGTTTTCGCGGGTGCGTTACTTAGTGAAAGAAACGGCGGAGCTCGTGCGGGCCCCACCGCACAAATATCCTACCAAGAGGGTAGGATATTTCCGGATAGCACCCTATCCGCTTTAACTCAGCTCAAGTGGCTTTCAAGTGACTTCCAAGCAGCTTAAGTGAAATAAAATAATGTTGTCGCACAACCTTTATTTTATTTCCGACTTAAAGCCCAATATTTTAAAAACCACGGTTGAGCAAACGCAACTCTGGAAGAGGCGTTTCTAAGAAAATACTGGCGCTGCGATTTCATCAGTGCCCTCAGAATTCGATTCCGGGCACCGGTTCAAAAGATAGAAAACCCCGCTCGTCCGTTCACTGAACGTACCCGAGCCAAACTTCGGAAATTGATTCCGGGCACACCATGCCTCGGAATCAGGTGCCGTCTGAAGCTGCGCTCTTGTAAAATTCCAAAGAAAATTAAGAAAAAAAATTTCCTTGAAATTTGCGGGTCTTTACATTACTCCCACCTCAGGGCTTTACGTCCCCGTAATGATACATCAAAAACTAGGGGAACAAATGGGGGTACTGAGCACGCATCTGAGCCTCCCGCTCCCAAGTGCTCTCCTGGAGGTTCCCGTGTTGCCATCTGACGCGCACAAGAGGAATAGACCGCCCATGTAGGACCCGCTCCTGTCGATCCTCGATCTCCACTGGGACCTCCGCAAAAGTCGCCCCATCGTCCACGTCCAGCTCCACAAAGTCGATGATGTGCGTCGGGTCGTGCACGTATCTCCTCAGCTGAGACACGTGGAAGACGTCGTGCACCCGGTGCAACTGAGGTGGTAGAGCCAGGCCATAAGCCACCTCTCCTATCCTGCTGAGGACCTGGAAAGGCCCGATGAAGCGTGGAGACAACTTGCCGCCGCGGCCAAATCTCCGTAAACCACGTCGTGATGAGACACACAAAAAGATGTGGTCGCCATCCTTGAACTCTAGTGGCCTCCGCCTCCTGTCAGCATATGACTTCTCCCGGTTCTGAGCTGTCCTCATCCTCTCCTGGATGATCTGGACCTTCTCTGTCATGGCTCGGACCATCTCTGGTCCCACGTGTGCTGACTCCCCAGGGTCTGTCCAGCACAACGGTGATCTGCAGGGTCTGTCGTACAACGCCTCGTATGGTGCCATCCCGATGGTGGAGTGGTAGCTGTTGTTGTACGCGAACTCCACCAAGGGTAGGTGGTCCTCCCTACTGCGACCAAAGTCGAGAACACATGCACGGAGCATGTCCTCGAGTGTCTGTATGGTCCTCTCAGTCTGACCATCCGTCTGAGGGTGGAAGGCTGTGCTCAGATGGAGCCGCGTCCCGAACGCCTCCTGCAACCCCTTCCAAAGCCGGGAAGTGAAACGAGCATCTCGATCGAAGACGATAGACGATGGCACACCGTGAAGCCGTACGATCTCCTGGACGTAAAGACGTCCCAAGCTCTCCACTGAGCCCTGCTCTATGATGGGTAAGAAGTGTGCCTACTTGGTGAGTCGGTCGACAATCACCCAAATGGAGTCGTGACCTATGGAAGTGCGTGGAAGTCCAGTCACGAAGTCCATAGATATGCCGTCCCACTTCCACTCCGGGACCTCCAAGGGCTGTACCAAGCCTGCTGGTACCTGATGCTCTGCCTTCACCTGCTGGCAGGTGAGTCTTCGTGAAACGAACTCTGCCACAGCTTTCTTCATGCCCGGCCACCAGTGCTGTCGTCTGAGATCCTGGTACATCTTCGCCGCTCCGGGATGTACCGCCAAGGGAGAAGTGTGAAACTCTCTCAGCACCTCCTCTCGTAAAGCGACTGGTACGAAGGTACGTCCTCTGAAAAGGATGTCATGCTCTGCTCCAAGGGAGAAACCATCAGGCGCCTGACCTGAGGATATCATTGCACACCGGGTCTCACAGTCAGTGTCCCCACGCTGAGCCTCTCTGACCCGCTGTAGAAGTGGAGGAGAGACTGTGAGATACTGAAGAAAGGCTGCTCCGTCTCTATCCTCGAAGGATATCTGTAAGGAGGCTAGCTGCTCTATCGCCTCCTCAAGTAGTTGAATGCCCGTCCTCCTGCTGAGGGCATCGGCTACCACGTTCCCCTTCCCAGGAGTATAGACTATCTCAAAGTCATAGTCCTAGAGGAACTCAAGCCATCTCTGATGTCTCAGGTTCAGGTCCTTCTAAGAGAAGATATACCTAAGACTCTGGTGGTCAGAAAAGACTGTGAAGTGCTCGCCCATCAGATAGTGCCGCCAAGTCTTCAGAGCGAAGACCACTGCTGCTAACTCCAGGTCATGAGTGGCGTAGTTCTACTCATGCAGCCTCAACTGACGTGATCCGTAGGCGATCACGGCCCGCTCCTGCATCAGGACGCACCCGAGTCCAGTCCCTGATGCATCGCAGTAAACTACGTATCCAACTCCCTCCTCAGGCAACCTCAAGATAGGTGCGCTGGTCAATCTCTGTCTCAGCTCCTGGAAGCTCTGCTGACATCTGTCTGACCACACAAAGGGTTTCCCCTTCTTTGTCAAGGCTGAGAGTGGTGCCGCAACTCTAGAGAAGTCTGGCACAAATCTCCGATAGTATCCGGCTAGGCCCAAGAAGCTCCGCACCTCCGTCACGCTCCTGGGTGGCTCCCAAGCTAGCACTGCCTCGATCTTCGCGGGATCCACTGCAACTCACGCCTCAGAGATGACGTGCCCCAAGAAGTGGACCTCACGTAACCAGAACTGGCATTTTGAGAGCTTTCCATAAAGCTGGTGCTCTCGGAGTGTGTCTAGCACAACTCGCAGGTGGTAGGCATGCTCCTCCTCAGTCGTCGAGTATACCAAAATGTCGTCAATGAAGACCACGACAAATCGGTCGAGGTATGGCTGGAAGATCCTGTTCATGAGGCTCATGAACACTGCTGGAGCATTGGTTACGCCGAACGGCATAACCAAGAACTCATAATGGCCATACCGACATCTGAAGGCCGTCTTCTGCACGTCCTCGTCTCGAACTCTGAGCTGATGATAGCCTGACCGGAGGTCTATCTTCGAGAACCACCGCGCTCCCTTGAGCTGATCGAAGTGGTCATCAATCCGTGGCAGCGGATACTTGTTCCTCACTGTCACCTGGTTCAGGCGACGATAGTCGACACACAGTCGCAAGCTCCCGTCCACCTTCTTGGCGAACAAAATCGGGGAAGCCCAGGGTGAAACACTGGGTCGGATAAACCCCTTGCTCTGCAAGTCCTCCAACTGTACCCTCAGCTCTCGAAGCTCGGCGGGGGCCATCCGGTATGCTGGAGAAGATATCGGGGCTGTCCCGGGGTACAAGTCGATGTAAAAGTCTACCTCTCTACGAGGAGGTAGCCCTGGAACGTCGTCGGGAAAGACGTCCACGTACTGGTCCACCACTGCAGGAAAAACTGGACTCTGCACGTCCACTGCTCCTAGGATGAGGCTAGCCAAATGATGAGAGATGGGCTGCACTCTCCTCCGCGGAAGTCCATCCTGTGCTGCAAAGGTTCCCTTCTCGCTGGTGAAGGTAAACCTGCTCCCGTCGGTGCGAACACATCGCACCTTGCGCCTAAAACAGTCGATCTGGGCATGAACCGTGGATAGCCAATCCATGCCCAAGATGACGCCATAAGGCCTCGACGCCGCTACAAGGAGATCCCAGCCGAAGCTCTCACCTCCTAGAGTAAGCTCACACTGTCGGCACCAGTGCGTAATCGTCGAGTCTGCTCCCGTAGGAGTCTCTAGCCGTAAGGATCGAGCCAACGGCTCAGTCGGAATCTCCGAGCTCCGAACAAGGGCAGAGGCTATGAAAGATTGACTCGCTCCTGTGTCTATAAGTACTGCAGCAAGGGTGGAATAGAAACAGATCGTACCTCGAATCATCTCTGGCATGTCGGGGTCGTAGGCATCCACTGCCTGGAGCTGGGCCTGTCCCTGCCCGACAGCTCCATGTGGTCGAGGTGGCCCTCCTGGTGGTGGTGGGGGTAGAGCCTGGAAGCGTCGCCCACCACCCACCGCTCGGCCAGCTCCTCTGCCTCGTCCGCCTCCTCCCTGCGAACCGCCACGATCGACCCTCTGCCTCTGCCTGGGTGGCCCCTCCACCGTCTGCTGCTCCTCTGATCGGCGAGTCGGGCAGTCACGAGCCATGTGACCCTGCCGGCCGCAGGAGTAGCACTGCCTGCCTCTCGGAAGGCTGGCACTCTGCTGTGTGCCCCGCACTGCTGAGCCGGTGTCCTGAGGCCATCTGCGTGGGGGTCTGGTCTGCCTGGACCTGAGAGTCATCCGTCGGCTACCTGCTACCGAAGACTCAGCTACCTGCCGCCCTGCGCTAGGTCTCGCCGCTGAAGAAGGCTCTGCCAGGAAGCTCTCGATCAGGAGGGCTCGCTCCAGTACTCCCGCCTGGGTCGGAATGCTGAGGGAGATCAGCGACGCCCAAATCTCCTGCCGCAAGCCCTGCTCGAAGGTCCGGGCCCGGAAGAAGGGGTCCCGTACCATGTCGGTCGAGTAGCGAGATAGGTCAGTGAACCTCGCCGCGTACTGAGTGACTGTCATGCTGCCCTGGCGCAGCGGGAGAAGCTCCTGGATGTGCACCGCTCGGAGGGTGGCCGGGACGAACTCAGAGAGGAAGAGGCTCTCGAAGTCCGTCCAGAGCAAGGATGCCTCATCGTGAACCTGGAGCATCAAGCTCCACCATCATCCTGTCGCCGCCTGCAGGAGGCTCGCCGCGAGAATCACCATGAGATCCGTTGGTGTCCTCACTAGCCTAAAGATCTGTACCACCGCCTCTAGCCAGTCCTCGGCGGCCTGGGGGTCCGCCTCACCGCGAAACCTGGGCGGTCGCTGGCTCTGAAACTCATGCAGTGCCCTGAGGCGACGTGCATCGTCAGCGTCTGGCACTAGTAGCATCGGTGGCTCGGTGGGTAAAGCTACCGCCGGTGCCACTGCTGGCAAAGGGCCCTTCACCGAGGCCTCGTCGCTCGGTGGGCTGCCGTCGTGCCCTACACTCAGAACCCTAGCTGGCTGTCGTCACGGGGCCATCCTGAAAAGGAGAACAAGAACACCACAGTCAGAACAGTATACCTGGTGAGCTGGCACAAGTAATCACAAGGAAAACTTGAGACTTTCATGAAGCAGATCAGTATACCCGGTGAGCTGACACAAGTAATCACAAAGAAAACTTGAAACACACACGCAATCAATGTTTTCATGCATTAAGTCGGAAATCAGGAGTCAGGGTCCTGGTGTACGGATACGTCGGCCGCCGCACCAACACTGGGCTCCCTGAACTGATAACCACACTCAATACACTAAACACTATTGCTTCATATAGAAAGAAAAGACGATCAGAGTCTGTGGTAGAACCGACCACGTTTGATACCAATTTGTCACGACCCGACCTTGGGGCCCGTGCCGTGACTACCCCTAGCCCGCCTTCCATAGGCCAGGGGCTGGCGACTAGCACCAAGGCGTAAAATCCCGGTAAACAGGGAAGGCATTGCCTTTATAAGTAACAACCACCACAGAGTCAGCAAGCGAAAAGTAACTACCAAGTGCAGAAAAGTAAAGGGGGGCCGGAATACAAGCCCAACTGAAAGTAAAACTGAAAAGGTAAAGAACAGCAACAGAAGAAAAGACGGCAGCCTCGTGTCTTCCACTGGCAATCCCACCTGAAGGGTGGTTACAGATAGCCTCCAGGATCCTCGGGTCCCACGTCCGCTCCGAGCACGTCCCGCCCAGTGGTCCAGCTCCAGGTACCGTCCTGCTCCACGCCCCAACCGTGATCAGCGCTGTCCGTCGTCTGCATCCAACACAACATGGTGCGGGCATAGCCCGTGCAGGGGTGAGTATAAGCTACTCAGTAAGGACCCCGAGACCACCGAAGGTCTCCCGAAATCCACAAAGGATATAGCACAAAAGGAAGGTGCAATCACGAAGTAACATCTGACTCGACTTAGGTATATGCCCATACATATAACTAAGTCCCCATTTCTAGCTCTGCTCTCGAGCTCAAGGTCAACTCGATCCACACTGGAAAGCAAGACTCAAATCCACCAGGGAGAGTAAATAGTAAATAATAAATCCACATAGGATAGTTCAACACAATCCACAAAGGAGAGTAACATAAGATTCAGCTCAACCAGGTATACTTTTTCAGATGACGTCAAAGATGATCACTGATCCATCTAAGTCGTCGGACCCACGAAGGATCGATAGGTACTAACCCCCGCAAAAGACCCACACAGGATCAGGCTCACACAGAACCTGTAGGCAGTGGCTCACACAGAACCGGTAGTAAGGACCCACACAGGATCGGGCCCACACAGGGCCTGTAGCACTGATCCACGTAGGATCGCTAAGTGCAGTAGTCGACGCAGTCCACTGAGGATCTCCGCACAGTCGTCGCCGCAGTCCACGAAGGATCTCTGCTCTGTCGTCGTCGCAGTCCACGGAGGATCTCTGCTCTGTCGTCGGAGTCACAGCCAGCACTAGGGTTCCCGCACACAGCGAGCTCGTTTAGGAGGGTCCGCTCCACGAGCCGAGAGGCTGATACATCAACTGACACGTAGTCCGAAGTTGATGTATCCAAAAGTTCCGTATCGACAACATGATCTCAACGCAACAGACGGCGCGTCAATCGGACGCCCGGTCTGAGAGTTATTGGCATTTTCGTCCCAGGGGCCCGGTTGGTTTTTAGGGAAAAACCAACCCGACCGTACTCCGCCTGTGTCCGATCCTCGGGCGGAGTATGGAAAAAGTTCCGTCTCACTTAGAGGAAACTACCACAGTTGACGGTACGTTGATCGGACGTCCGTAGCTCAAGTTATGAGCGTTTCCGCTCCGAGGGCCCGGTTGGTTTCGTGTACGAACCATCCCGGCCAAACCCAAAGTCTTCCGAAACCTTGAGTGTAATATACTGAAACGACCATATCGATCCAAGGATCGTGTAGCCGCTGACGGTTCGTCAATCGGAGGTCTCAGGCCCAAGATACGGGAAAAATACCGAAGAGGGCCCGAAAACGGGGGTTCTGGGCCCGGGGCGACCCGGCCCGACCCGGCTACGCCGGGTCCGGTCCGGCCGGGGCGCGGCCCGGCCGACCGGACCGGCCGGCTCGGCTTCGGCCGAGCGGCCGAAGAAAACCGCCGCGGGTTTGACCCGCGGCTTGGAGGAACGCGGACGCGGTCCGGCGGTTCGCCGCCGCCTCCGGTCGCCGGCGCCGCCGCGCCGGCGACCCGCGCCGCCGCCACCTTCCGCGGGCCGCCAAAGTTGCTCCGGTGGCCCGTTTTGCCTCCCGTCTGCGCCATAGCTCCTCCCGGGGGCCGATCTTCACTGCGGGATCAATGGATCGCCCCTGCCGCACGGTTTGTCGTCGTCCGCCAAATCCGCACAACAAAAAGATCGGCGGAGGGTTGCCGGGACTTGTTCGTTAGATCCGCACCCTCCGCGTTAGTCATAAAATCATCGGGAGGGATTAAGGCAGCCACAATTTTATCCAAAAATAAAATTGTTCAAGTTTGGTTCTTTAATTAAAAATAATTAGATCATGGGAACGAATCACCAAGAAAAATAAAATCCCTACCTCGATGTCGTCGTCGGACGTGAGGTCGTCGCGGAATCGCTCGTCGCGGAAGGAGGGGATCGTCGCGTCGTCGCGGAAGAGACGTTCATCGCACCGCGGGAAAAACGTCGCGCTGATGATCTCCGGATCTAGAACAAATGGATTTAATTAATTAAATCCATTGTCATTGAAATTAAAAGGGAGAATTAAACGATTTGTTCCTCACCTTAGTTGCCGAACGAGGATCGGCCGCGGAAGAAGAGGCGTCGCCGAAGAACGTCGCGGGTAGAGCTCATCGACGTCGCAGATCACGGTGTGCATCGTCAAATTCTGGTCACCGGCGTTCTTCGCGTTCTTCGTGTTCTTCGCGAGGAGAGTGGAGGCTCATAGAATTCGCACAATGATGGCAATCCTCCAAAATAGACAAGTTTGTCTATTTTATTAATTTGCCAACGAACGCAAACGCGTAAGTAACGACCCATTAAATTCGTTAAATTAATTCAACGAATGAAACAGCCCATTTAATTCACGAAATAAACCGCCCAATTAAATGGTCTGTTAAGAATTAAGGAAAACGCGTCGGTTGACTTTTCAGTTACTTGACGGGTTTTCGCGGGTGCGTTACTTAGCGAAAGAAACGGCGGAGCTCGTGCGGGCCCCACCGCACAAATATCCTACCAAGAGGGTAGGATATTTCTGGATAGCACCCTATCCGCTTTAACTCAGCTCAAGTGGCTTTCAAGTGACTTCCAATCGGCTTAAGTGAAATAAAATAAAGTTGTCGCACAACCTTTATTTTATTTCCGACTTAAAGCCCAAAATTTTAAAAACCACGGTTGAGCAAACACAACTCCGGAAGAGGCGTTTCTAAGCAAATACCGGCGCTGCGATTTCATCAGTGCCCTCAGAATTCGATTCCGGGAACCGGTTCAAAAGATAGAAAACCCCGCTCGTCCGTTCACTGAACGTACCCGAGCCAAACTTCGGAAATTGATTCCGGGCACACCGGGCCTCGGAATCAGGTGCCGTCTGAAGCTGCGCTCTTGTAAAATTCCAAAGAAAATTAAGAAAAAAAAATATCTTGAAATTTTCGGGTCTTTACAGAGGTCACACATTCTGATCACTACTCCAAGATAATGAAATTAAATTGTGAATTTCTAAATATATAGGCTCTTAAAAAAAATGATGAACCTTACCGACATGGTTAGTTACATTTATAACATTTACCTCTTTAACATTATGGGGTGTTATATTTATCAAAATATATCTCTATTTGTTCGAATAATAATTCTTCGAGAATATTTTTTTCTTATGAATTTATTATTAATATAAATTCATTTATTATTCTATATATATTCAATTAACAATATTTAGTTACAAATCCATCATTGCGTATTGTTACTATTCCATAGAAAACCCCATATTTGTTTTCTAAACACCATCTCTTATTATGACATATAATTATCTTTATATATTATTAAATTTCCATCATTATGATTATTAAAAATGAGTTTTTCTTTACCTCTATAAATCATGAAAACCTCATTAGTTCCTCTCAATCACCTAAGAAAATTCTTGGCCACAATTCATTAACAATGAAATTGATTATATGTGTGGAAAAATTTAATTATAATGTCATATAGAACATTAATTCTGGTGAGAATCATGAATTATGTGATGGAAACATTGACTGGGGAATAAGGTATTCAACTCACGTGTTCCATTTATTTATTAGATGATAGGATATTAGTCTTTATAAAACTATATTAATGAATAATCATAAAATTTATTAATCTTAATCATATATATTAACAAAAATAATTATTTTTTCAACGTACATGCTCTTAATTACGTTAGGAATCAAAAATATATCTAGTTATATATTTTTTAAGAAAAAAATTTATATGGTATATATAAGGTCTGTCATTGTGATTTAATTCATTAACCAAACTTTTATAGAATATTGTTCTATAATTCCATTTATAGAAAGTAATATTCCGTCTAAATACAACATATATATATATATATATAGTAACCCCCATTTAGCCTTTGAAATACATAATGATTTACAAAAAAAAATTAGAAAGAACACTCTCCCATGGAATCATCATGTGATACATTAAAGTATGAGATATTGTATCATCTTATAAATTGATCATGTAAGCTTGTAGAACCTTGTTAAAAAAATTAGGGTCATAAAATCACAATGTTGTGTAATGTATATATATAATCATATATGCTATTATTATAGAACATAGTGTTGACATTTATTTGGTATGTATCATTTTCATAGAACATTTTGATAAAAATATTAATTATAATGAACAACATCATAATTGTTGTGGATAATGATTTATCATAGTCTATAGCTTGAATATTTAATGTAATTTACCCACAAATATCTCTATATAGGAAAATGTTATTACATCAATTTTATTATTAAATTTGACTACCAATTTTTTCCCGGTGGAAATTTCTTCATTAGGTAAATATTCAAAAATTAAAATATTTTTGTATCACATGAATTAACTTTTATATTTCATAGATTTTTTACATTAATTGTAGTTTTATTTCATTATGTAATTAGTATATAAATGTTTACAATCCTTATTTATAAATAATTCATTTTCATTCACCATCTGAAATCAAAATCAATTTTGTTTAAAAAAATCTTAGTCAACCATCACTGTTTATTTCTCATTTGAATAGTTTCATTCTCAAAAACCGATTAGTGAGACAAATGACATTCCATTAATTTTTTGGTTTAATTGTATTAATTTATATATTTTATTTATTAAAAAATACACAACAGCAATTTTTAATATAAATATATTTTCAATCAACAAAATAAATCAATTAACAAATAAATATGATTTTCTATAATTTTGAATAAAAATGATATCTCATTAATCCTTTATTTTATAAAAATAAATATGGATTTTAAGCACAAGGACCTTAGCCCATTTGGTGAGGAATCGCTAGGTGCATCCATGAGACCTAAGATCAAATCCGGGTGGAGGCATATTACCGGGTATTGTAGCAGTACAGTAGTAATACAGTAGCAGTATTGTAGCAGGCACTGTAGGAGTACTATTCCTTGCACTGTGCATTACTTTAGCAGGCACTATAACAGGCTTTTTCGGAACTATAGTAGCCAGAACAATTCATCCATCTGGGACTTCGGGCCACTGGTTTGGTCCTCGGGTCGTGCAAGGCTTTCCGGATACCCAAGGCCTTTGGGAAAGTTGATTCTCAAGGCCTTCAGCCCACTATAAGGATTTCGGGAAACCCCAAGGCCTTCATGCCACATGAATGTTGGCCCAAGAAAAACTACAAAAAAAGGAGCATCCCCAAGAAAGGATTCAGAGTAGGTGCACTCACCAGAGAAAAGCCAAATAGATTTCCATAATTAGAGGGTATGGCTATGCCATCGGTACCAGCCTGTGCTGGCACAGGAACCTAGCCAGACGGTCATGCAAAGGTAGAAACCTACTATCGAGGATGCAGATTCTAGGGAGGGGTAGTTCCTTGTAGATAGATTGGTTGAATTCCCTAAGTCATTTGGGTCATGTAATCTCCTAAGCCTACGAGTCATGTAATCCTTGATCATAAGGGCCTTTTAAGGGTTCCCCATCATCCCTTGAAAGGGGGGTTATCAAAAATCAATTAAAATGAAGGCCTTCGTGCCATTCAAGAAATATGGATTTCAAATTTTTTTATTCCAATTTAGCAGAGCTATTATCCCTTTATATTCCAATTCACCAATGATTGGTATATAAGAAATATTAAATTATTTAAATTCAAATATCTCTTATTGTGTCTTAGATGAAATAATATAGTGTATGTTTGTATAGTATAATGGACTATGATTTTAAATCATAACAAAAAAAATGATA
This sequence comes from Viscum album, assembly GCA_963277665.1. Taxonomy (NCBI): domain Eukaryota; kingdom Viridiplantae; phylum Streptophyta; class Magnoliopsida; order Santalales; family Viscaceae; genus Viscum; species Viscum album. The sequence continues at coordinate 578,470,264 of OY728164.1, forward strand.
GATGAACGTTATTATGACTAATAATTGGCCAAAAAATAAATAAAATCTTTTCATTCCCCTTTTCTATGATTCAAATACATTATATTTTAGCATGTTGAGTGAGATAAAATAATATTACAAAATCATGGGAAAATCACATTATTTATATAAGAGGTATTTCCACCTTGATATGAATGAAGTATTATAATACATTTTCAAATATTATTCTCTGATTAAATATTTAATATCAAGACCATTTCCAGGAAATCATATTAATTTCTTATAAGAAACACTAATATATACCTATTTAATTTTTCATTAATTGTAATGAAGTATTGATAGCCCTATAGATATTCTACATTCAATTTCCACATATATAACTATATATTGTATATCATAAAATATTATCTCCTTTTAGTTTTGAATTAAAAAATTAATATTTCATTTTTATATCAAATAAGATTATCAATTTTCAAATTTTTTGAAATTGAATGAATCTATAAATCTCTATCTGTATTGATTTTTAACATAATAATTTTTTATATGTCCTTTAAAAATGAATAAATATGTTTTATCTTAATCAGAAAGTTTTACCCTATTGAGTATTTATATTATTCATTATATTAGAAAAATCAAGCATATATGTAATATTAAACATGTACCCACTGAAATAAAACATTTTATTCAAAAAAATTAGAGGTCATATTCTAAAAAATATAAATAAACTCATAATATTATACAAAAAATATGTAACAAATCAAATTCAGATTGACTATTGAAATTTTATATAAATTATCATAGATGATTGTAAATTAAAATAAATTAGGTATTTTAAAATTACCCATTTATAATGAAACAACAATTACTTTACTTCTCACATGAAAATCTACCTCCACCTTATACAACTACATCCCACAGGATAGTTATTTCATATTTGGGGAAATTGTGTGAGGGAAATACAATACCCAACAACCATGTAGAAGAATTAATGTAACACAATTAAATGAAATAGATAACATTTTATAAGTAATATAAAATATAAGTACTATTATATATATAATGTATATCCTAAGGTTACTCTCTTATTTAACATATTAAAATAAAATCAATTACTATCATATTCCATGGCTCTTGTTCACCCTGATACTTGAACTAATGATTCCCCATGAACTAATTCATGCATCTCTAAAATAAATAGTATACGAAATAGTAAACAGGGAATAATAAAAAGTAATATAGAGTATTCCCTTAATATATTCCAAAATAATCATTCATAAATATGCCAAATAATCAGCATAACTCTTCCATTTATAAGATATTTTAAGCCATGTAAAAGAATAAATTGGAGGAAATAAAAGTTTCCAACACTCAGTTCTGACAATGAATTAAAAGTCAATGTAAAAAAATACCTTACATCAAATTAATATTGGTATACGTAACAATATATTAATATATAAACTATATAGAATCATGGTAAATAAAGATACTATAATAAAACTATATAATTAAATACAGTGGACTTTATCCTGACCATAACATTATCCAACATTGACTCCTTAACCATTACAATACTACTCATCCTTAGTGATAACTCTCCCTCTAATATGATACTTAAACCTATATACTATAATAATCCTACTCAAAAACATTGAATCTCATGACATATACCTATATAGATGTGAGAGAAGCAACCAAATATGTTATCCCTTTTATAATCAATGCATAGAGCTGTAGTGATTAATTTGGATCCATGTGCATATATATCGTAAGTGTTAAATAATCTACATAAAATATATAACCATGTATACTCTAATAAATCTCATAATAACCATGTACAATGAAGGATACACACCATTACTACCAAACTAGAAATAATTCCCAACTTTGTCATTATTGAATACAAATTATTATAGATAGGACGCTGAGAAAAACATGAGATCTTATATAACATCCATAACATGTTGAAATATGGAATTGATCAAACATTCATGTAACACCTTAAATATATCACTTCACATCTATAAAAAATACATAAAATATAATGGAAAACAAAAATAATTGTAATAAATATAATGTATAGAAATTTAATAGAGACCAATAATTATAAGGTAACCATCAAATGAAAATGAAATCAACGTTGGTAATAAAAATGCATTGGAACCAAAAAATATGATATATAGTAACAATACAGTGATAAATAAAATAGGATTTTTTAAATCATTTATCCATTGAATCATGTGTTCATATGTATTTCAATTTTGTATAGATCCATTTTTAAAAGGAAGGTGGTCATTCAATAATTCTGTAAATACATCATGGTTTATTATTATTAATAGGACGTAGGTAGAATCTACCCTTATGGTGGCCTATTTTCTTGTCTATTACACTCTTATATATATTTATAAATAAAATTTATATCATTCTTAATTTTAGTTACCACGGTTGTATGAGTGATCAATCATTAAAATGTATTGATGCGATAATATATATATATAAATTATGTTCTCTATATTTCCATTCATTGATGTGTTATAATATGTTTTATAGTCATTAAACATGGTACTCTAAAATTTATTTCCTTCCATGGAGTTAGTGGGTGTTTTCGAGTTAATATCAAGACCAGAAATGGAGATTTATATATATTCCCATGAAGGAAATAAGAAGTCACTTTTTTCTAAAATGCATAATGGGATACATTGTAAATTTTATGACTTTGTGATAAGGAACAATTTCATTGCATTTATGGTCATGAAACCATTACCTAATGTAGTTTTTTAAGGTCATGTTCCTAGACCAATAATGTTCCCTTTTTATTGTGCATCCAGGATAATGATGTATTGTAGTTTAAGTTCGTACATATATGAAATATTTTATATAATTTAATATCATGTGGAATTGAATATATGGTATACAAATTAAATTCATGTTACTATCACTAGTAAGAAAAAGGAGGACAATAATGGTTAGTAATGGAATTATGAGTATTGACCCTTTCTGGTTCATCCTTTTTTGTAATATAACAACATTGTTAATAATTTTGAGTTATAATAAATTATAGTTGCATGATATTTATCATTCATTGTTGTTAGACATGGGTGATATCATCAATGAGGACATGGTAAGGATATAAAATGAATAAGAGACCCATATATGCATGTACTCATATTATATATTTCTTAATATTGTGGGATTGAAGATTGGGATCTTTATTAATATTATCCAATGAGGACTTGTTAGGATGTATGCTAGGTTGGAGGCACACATACATGTTTATATTAAAGGGGAAAAAAATCGAACATGGAATCAAAATGGATTCTGGAATGGTATGAAAACCATTATGGGGTTGCAATGATATGAATCATGAGAAAGGGGTTACATTACTAATAACTAAATGATTGGGACCCACATTATCAAGGGGATACATTATTGTTAATACCTTAAGTAACCAATATATTTTGATGAAATTAAGGGATGGTCTATCATGTGATTTATAGTCCTTATTATCAAATTAATACATGAATAAGGGTTAACAATCTCGTATGTATAACAACATCATCACATGAATATATTTCATTTTGTGGATGAATTTATGTAACGATATTTTTTAGTTTTTGACCATTGAAATATATATATATTGATAGTTTTTTATATTTTTTTAACCTAGTTATATGACCTAGTAAAATTATTATGTGAGAGGGAGGCTTGAGTAATCACAAAAGGGATCCTTTGTGATGTATGTGGCATTGGGTAAAATTAAACATTGTGAAAAACCTATTGGAAAAATAAAAAAAGACATCATTAGGTCTTATGATTTATTTAGATTTTAATTTAATATTATTGGTAATGTTTTGATAATTTTATGGTCTTTAAATTATACCCATCTCAAAGAAATTATGTTATTGGACCTCTATAATGAATCTATACTAGAGTTATTCCTGAAACACCACATACATGAGGCACTTTTATATTTTATGTGGGGAAGGAATTATTGTGAAGGTCATACATGGTACCATTCCCACTCTTCTCTTAGGAATACACTCTGATTTAACTTGAGGAGGATGTTGTGCAATTCATCTCTCAGAAATAGTACCATAAAATTCTTATCTCATCAAGAGTATTCATGTGTAGATATATCTGTTATACATATATATATATATCCATTTACCATTTTATTGAAATATTTTGTACTGTAATGGATGTGTGTAGTCAGGAATGATTTTCTCCACAATAGTATGATTGAAATCCACATCTGGGAAAAATATTTTCAATATTCCATATGGGAATCTTAGTATATATATAATATAAATTGTATGATATATTAAAGTTTTCAATTTATGCACAAATAAATAATTATATTTTCATTACAATAAGCAGAATCATAAAGCATTGATCATTTAATGTTTTATGGACATAAAGGATATATGTTCAATTGTCGAAAAGAAACTCCAAGCTGTATAAATTTTATATAGATATGAAGGATTTCCACTAAAACTATACGAAAAAATCCTTTACTCATAATTTGTTGAACCCAAAACAAATTGAGCGATTTGAAAATGGAAATTTTTATGCAAGATTAAGCATTTAATTATTATAAGTCTATTCAACAAAATATATTATTTTAATGATCTAAAATCATTTTTTATTTGTTTTTAATGTTTTTAATGGTTTTTTATAGTCAACTATTTTTTGGAAAAAAACAATCAAAATGTTCTAAGTCATGATCTACCATAACTATCCAATATATGTTATTTCAATCTACTATTAACATAAATAGATCAAATTTTCATTACAAAGATCAACTACCTGATAGATCTACTGCCAGAAAGATTTACTATTGTAGATCTACCACCTAAGATATGCCAATAGAGTACCACCACTATTACTAAATGGTGTTAGCACAATGTGGATCTACCTAAGAGTAAATCTACTACTATAGTATTTACTTTCATATTCTTATACCATCAGGCAAGGTTCTACTCTCAAGAGAACTACTACCACTTTTTCAAAATGTTACCACCCAAAATATCAATGGTTATGTGATTCTATCACTAGTTCAAGGATCCACCAGATGATCTTCTATTGAAACTATATGTAATCATTTTCATATTTAATTATAATATTCCTTGATTAATAATTCAATTCAATTCAGAGTCATGGGTATTTAAGAAGGATTATTCTTAAAAAAACATGATTTTTTAAAGGAACAATTATCTAGATCAATCTGAAAGAATGAGTATTTTTATATTTATATTATTGTCATACTATGGATAATTAGACTGATTAGAAGTTAAAAAATTCATAATATCCTCATATCCAATCTGGAGATAAATTTAACACCTAATATAAAAAAGGAATAATTACCCACATACAATGCGAGATAGATAATAACTCACAAAAAATTATGTTGGAGAACACTAATAAATAGATTTAATAAGAATAATTAGTTTTCCATAATTCAACGATAGTTTATTTTCCTAAAATTATGTGAAGACAAATTTTATTATTTTAATGGATATTTTAAAAGGTATATGAAAAACCAAAACTATTCTAATTGAACTAAAAAACAATATCACATTTCACATTTCATTATGATTCAATTTTATTATACATATTGAGTTATGTTATGTTTTGTCTTATTTATCTATAAAACACAGTATCTTATATTGAATATGATATTTCATGAAACACTATTTAAAAAAAATCAAATTATCTCTAATGTGTAGTTGTAAAATATGTCATTTATGACATGTAATTATTTACTCTTATGTATAACTATAGTATAGGGATTTTTATATCATGGATAGTTTTAGTATAATTGTTTTTAAAAACATGATATTGGTTGTGGATGATTTTATTATATAATAATATACTTCATAGGTGGTGATTTTTATAGTGATGGGATTGGAAATCAACATAAGACTAAACCCCATGTTAAACATTCCTGGTTCATTAACTATTTTTCATTTCCAATGTTAGATAAACAATCCTATATTGGTATTAAAAACTATTTAAAAACCCATTACATTGGTAGATGGATTTAACATGAGTGTTATACAAGGTTTTTATTACTAGTAGATTAGATTCAAAAGTTAACTTGTTTTCAAAAGCATATTATATAAGTCTTGGTCAAACGATTGATAATATTTTAAAAATAAAAAATTATAGAATTATATAATTTTAGTCATGATTTCATATTTTATTAAATGGGGAATTTCTGTTTTTAAATTTTTATAAAAAAAAATTAGTTGGAAAATTAGTTCAGCTCCTCTTGATATGAACTTTAGGAAAAACATTTGGAATTATTTAACATCAAAATATATTTTTAAAACTATCTAGTTTTTCCAAAATATCTTAATTTATATTACTTTAAAATTAATACCTCTGTATATAATACAAATATTTAGGAAAATTCACTTTATTGGTGTCATTATTTTAATGGAAAATACTATGACCAATGGAAAATAAAAAATAAAATCCATATTGGCAGCATGGGATATGATATCATTACTAAAATTATAAAAATATATGAAATAACAAAAACTTTTGGAAACAAATGGGATGAATTAACAAAATATTCATATGATTCAAAATGTAATGTAATTAATGATTAATATTGAACATTTGGAAAATATTAATTCAATGCAATATCTTTTTTACTAACCCTTTTGAAATTTGGGATACATTGGTTGTTACTCATGAAAGAGCTTCAAATGTTAATTTTTTTAAATACTTATTCTATTAAATATGATACCATAATGATGAAGAATAATAAATCCATTTCTAGTTTCTTAACCAATTTTAATGAAATGGTCAACACTATACATGCACCTGGAATGATAATTACTAATAAATAACTAGTGATGGGATTGAAAATATATATACCTAATAAATTCATAGGAACTTCAGTTTCCATCAATTAATTTTGGGAAATTAGTACTATAACATCCCATTACTGAGCTAGAAGTTATGTCTTTTATCATTTTCATGGTTTTTCTCTTTCATTAATGGATTATGGTTGAGGTTGAGTTGATAGGACTATTTAAATAGTGAAATCATATTTTGGTTGGACACTCACATTATTTTTGAAATTAACTTCATGCTTCAACGGAATTACCAGTTAGGAATAGAAGATACATGATGTGTATGTTGTCACAGGGTACAAGCTATGAAAAAGAATTTATTTAATGAAATTTTACATATCGTGAAGCAAGTTTACACATCATGAAAAAGTGATACATTTTCTCTTGCGTCAGACTTTAATTCATGGCAGTAAATTTTCTTCCTACGGTTTCATTACGTAGGGATTCCATGATGTGTAATGGATTACACGTCTTGTAATACCCTAACGGGTGCTATAAAAGCAATAATGTGATTGGAATTTCTCTCATACTCTTCTCTAGTTACCTCTCCCTTTACACAAATCCTTCCCCAATTATTTTTGGAGTCTTCCAAATCGTCAAAATCTATTCTTTTGGTGATCAATCATTATTGCATTTATGGGTGATATCAGGGTAATATATTTTCATCATTATTTATTTATATCTCATTCTCCTCTTTTGGGATTTTAATAGATCATCCTAATGAGGATGGATAAAAGACCCATGGTGTGGGATCTCGCTTCAATGTTGGGTTTTGAGGTATTATCCACCATTATTCTCGTTGACATGTGCCATTGTGAGTTTTGAATTTTGGGGAGAGGTAGGTGGTTCCGTTCTGATTATCCACATTGATTAACATTGAACTTCTTGGTTCATTTCAGTTGTTTAATTAATTTAAATTTATTAAAATTCATTCAAATGATTTTATAAAACATAATTCCATTGAATTAAGAGATATGAAATGATATTGGCATCAGATTTGTGAAACCCCAAATTCTATTGAATTTCTGTGTGTTTTATGGAGAATAGATAATTTAAATAGATGAATTTAAATTGATGATTTTGATGGAAATAATTTAAATTAAATTATAGAATTTAACTATGTATAAATTTTTTTTAAATGGATGTAATTTCTTTTGAATAGATTTCAAATAAGTGAAAATGGATTAAAATGATTTGATAGAACCCCGGTGGTTTTAACTTTTGAAAAGGGAATGTTATTTTACTAAAACCCAATTTCATATTAATGTACTAATTTGGAATTTTGAAATCTAAAATTGAATTTAATTGTATTTTAAATAGTGTAAAATCAATTTCGTATCTTATAAGTGATCATAAAATCCTTGGGTAGTTGTTGACTTATTTAGATACACTATATAATATTAAAATGTTCAAAATCATACCAGCAGCATGTCACATCCCCAATGGGAGGGTGACGATTTGCCTCATGCCAGTGTTAGGGGGATGTATGTATACTAATTATTCTAAGATCACATAGAGATTGTTGAATCCTAATAATGTTTAATACTACTATACCATCCTAGCATATGACCCTGTTACTTGCAAGTTTATTTATATATGAGATATTAAGGTATGACATTGTTGTGAAACTAATATATTTACCATTTATAGATTTAAAAAAAAAATTATTGTAGTAGATTTATTTAATCCATTTTTATAAAAATATACCATCTCTTATAATTTAAATCATGTTTTTTAAAAGCATTTTCCATCAATTTGAAATTGTATATAATGTAATGTTTAAATATTCTTTTAAATTGTAAAACCTATTTTTTTTAATTTGAAATATTTTATTTGGGTAATATATATATGGAACCTGTTATAAAATCATTAGTTGTATCCTAATGAGATTAAGAACACAACCTACTTTTTCCTTTACGGGTTTGTAGACATTATTCTTCTAAGATCATGAAAAGGAAATCGATCTCTTGGAGGTGGATCTTGATGTTGAGATTTTGACATAGTGAATTGTGTCCTAACGGACTATAAAGATATATTACCTATATTGGTTCTTGGGTTTCACTACTTTGTGGTTTTTATACATTACTTTATTTTGGTATTTTACACCTAGTGTAGTTTCCTTTATATTCATATTAACATGATTGTATTTCTTATACTGTGTCTTGTGGTAAAATTAGTTCCCACTTCCACATTGTTTGATTCTAGGACATTTATTTCGACCCATGGAGATCAGGTATGCCCTTCAGGCTATGTCAGGGATGGAATGGTTATCGAGTTACTAGGGAACCCTATCTATATCATGAAAAAGTTATAATAGAGTAGGATATTCAGCCTTTGTCGTAAAGTTAGTATGGATTTTTTAAATAGTGTTTGGACATAAAAGGTAGTTGTGATTTGTGTGATAAGAAAACTCTCACCATAATGAACTTTATGTTTAAAGGGGTGGTTTGTGCAGTATTCCTTATGGATTAGTTCTAGTCCTATCCCTTTTCTGATTCGGATTAAGTGGAATGAAAATATTTTTGGTCTATCTATTGGGAATAATTTTTCTTTTATCTTAGTTTGAGTGTGAATATAATGTCATCCTTCTATACGCTAATGTAGTTATGTGTCATGCATTTGAAAGGACATGAAAAATAGATCTAGGAGGAATCTATTTGTTGAACCACAATGATAAAATCCTCTAGTGCATAGAAAACTAATTGAGGTGATTGTGCGAACCATGCATGCTCTAGGACAGATAGCGCATCCAGTTCCCATTTAGGCACCAAATATGGATATTCAGGGGGGCATGTTCTTCAAAATAATTCTAAAGATTCCCTTCTCATAAAGCCACCATATTTTAAAGGATCCACATATCATCAACCTATACATGAATTTTTGATCAAGATAGAATGTCTGTTAGAGTTCTCAGAAACACTATACATGATTATGGTAATGTGTGCCACCTTCATGCTCGAATGACCATGCATGATATTGTGGGACAATATAGTTATATTAGGGAAACATGAGGGATTAGAGTGAATGTAATTCAAGGTTATTTTCACAGATCAATTCGATCAACAGGAAACAATGTAGGATAAGTCTTTTCGGGTTTTTAAGATTAAGCATGCTGATAAGACAGTGACCGAGTATTCAAATTTCATCGCCAAGATGGCATAGTTTTCTACTAATATTGTATCTAATGAAAATATGAATGCTTTATATTTTATTTATGACTTCAATCAGATGCCCATTATTAGTTTTTCTAAATAAATCATCCCACTTATGTCAATGTCCAGGATAGAGCGATGATGTTTAAAATGGATCTTGATGGAATTTCAAGCTTGATTGGAGTACCTTTTTATCCAAGTGGAAGCATGTGTTCCTTCAGATGAAAATATAAGCATGTTGATTACAATGGGAGTACCAAATGGAAGATTCATTCTAGAACTACTATAGTGCAAGGAGGAATTTCTCCAACATGTTATCAGTTCAGAAATTTTGGACATTCTAAGATGGTATGCACCGTGGCACCCAAAAACTATAGCTCATGCAGACGTTCAAGGAACATATAGAGATTATTCCATAATTTATGTTTTTTTAGTGTAACAATATCCTCATATCCTCTTAAAAATGTAGGCCAACTAGATTCTTCATGTACAAAATGGTTCCGGCCACATAAGTCTAGAATGAAGCTTCTTTACATAGTAGAAGAGTCTCTAGAGGAATAAAACATAGGTCACGTGACTCTGAGAGGTACAGTTACTATAACATCATAATTAGTGACTAATCTATTTGATACTAGTCCCTCTAATTCTTTTATTTCAACCCATATTTCAATATACATAATCCTCATATAGAGAAACTATCTCGTGAATGGGATATTACCACACCCATTGGAATGAAGAGAGTGTAGGTTATTTGTATTCCAAATTGCGTCTTACCGTTCTAAGATGTTGTGATTTCATGGTGGTTCCTAATTTTAGACATGAAATCCCTTAATTTCATATTCGGGATGGATTGGCCCATTGAAAATGTGTACCAAATTCTTTTTTCGTTGATGAGTCTACATTACAATACCAAGTGGTGAGTTTCTTGCCTTTCAAAATGATTGGGACCCAAATTTGAGCAGGGCTAGACCGTCTTATCTATAGTTGGGAAATTTGATATTATTGTTATCCTTTTATATGTCATTGGAATCAATGTGCACTGATCTACCTTCAGCCATTGTTGTGTTTCTCTATATGTTTCCTTCATATTTATCAGGTCTACCACAATTACGGGATGTTCAATTCTACATTTACTTTATTTCCAGTATTCAACAACATTCAGTTCCCTCAAACCACATATAAATAATGGAAATAAAATATCTGAAGTCTCAGTAGGATGATCTTCTCAAGAAATTCCTAATACTCCCGAGTTTTTCACATTGGGTGGAACACATTTGCTTCACTACAAAGGCTGATAGATATCTTCACCAATGTGATGATAATCATAAACTCAATAAAGTCACGACAAAGAAAAATTATTTGTTTCCATGGATTGATGTTCTTTTTGATTGACTAAAGGGTGGGTAGTGGTTTCAAATATCGAACATTGATCTGGTTACCATCAGTTATGTATAATGAAATCTGACATTCCAAAAACCGCGTTTTGGAGTTGTTTAGCCATTATGAGTAACTTTTTATTCCGTTTGGCCTTAAAAATATTCATGTTGATTTTAGGGAATTAATGAACAAGATATTCCATGAGGATTTAGAAACATTTTTAGTGGTATATGTAGATGAAATCCTTGTTTTCTATAAATCCTAGAACAACATTTTCATTATATATTAACAGTTCTATGTCTTCTGGGAGGTCATCGTCACTATTTCATGCTCTTAAAAGGTGATTAATATATCCAGGTAGTGAAATTGAAGTGACACATGGTGCCTTAACATTGTATATCAGGTGATCCTAATAAGGTAATGGTTTTTATAACTTCGTAACGACAATTAAATAACATTGAAATTCAGAGCTTCGTAGGCTTAACAAGATACTACTACAGGTTCATGAAAAACTTCCCTATGTAGGATTCAATGAAGAGTTCTCACACATGGATGGGGGTGATATTTACATGAGATAATAAATGTCAGAATTATATTGTTGAGATGTAATATCTTTTGACTACTGCTCTAGTGTTGAGTCTTCCATATTCCAACCAGTGTTGTGGGGTCTTTTGTGATACATTGGGTTTAGGATAGGGATGTGTTGTTATATAAGGTGGCTATGTAGTTTCTGATCAATCTCATCATATTAGAATACATTAGAGGAATTATCCTACCAATGATCTTGAAATTTCTGTTGTGATGAATGCTCTTAATATTCTGTGCCATTACCTTTATTGAGAAAGGTTTAATGTGTTTTCATTCAAAAAAATCTATAGTTATATATTGTCTAAATAATCTTTCAACCTTAGCCCGAGGTGTTGGGTGGAGTGCTTGCAGTCATTCGACATTGACATCACATATACCTTGGGGAAAGGGAATTTCGTTTATGATTCATTAAGAAGGAAACTTTCATCCCATTAAGTGAAAAAATATTCATAACAAAGGAATAAAATGAATTTATTTTCACAGCTTTATATCACAGTTCAGTAGACGTGGGATGATGTTTCTTTAGTCATCATTCAGTTTTCATCCCCTCATCTCTCGATGATTCATGAAGATCAGTGGCTTGATTATTAATTCTGAAGCAATATAGACTCTCTCTATGGTAAGAAGAAAGTTTCATAGTACTCATTCATCAAAGAGGGTGTTATATTATATCAAAATCACATAATAGTGTCTTTAGAATTTAGAAGTAGTGTAATTATGGATTTCTATAATTATCAGTGGATTGTGCACGGAGGATCCACTAAGATGTTATACAATGTGATGGTTTATTTATAGAGTATAGGTTTGAGATGGTACATTGCTGATTTTGTTTCTCGTTGTTATACGTTGCATCAGGTGAATGAAAAGCTACAGAAACCTTTGAGATTTCTTCAACCCCTTTCAAACCCTACATAAAACCGGGATAGGGTATCTATGTATTTTTTTGTTAGAATTCCAGGTACCCAGAGAAAGAATAATGTGATATGGTTTATTATCAACAGACATAACTAGTTTTCTCACATTATATACATTTGTGATACCTTAAAAGTTGAAGAGTTGGTAACTATCTATTTGAAATAAATTTTTCGCTTTCACAACGTTCCATATGCTATAGTCTCTAATAGGGATCCTCAGTTTACTTCTCACTTTTGGAGAGACATTCAGGAGGCAGTTGGATCTTTTGTCCGTTTAAACATGACCTACCATATTTCATCATATTTCCAAACAGAGATAACTATATGTATTCTTGAGGTTATGTTTCACACATGTGTTTGTGAATTCAGTGGGTCTTAGGATGATCACATGGGACTGGATGATCTCTCTTATAAAATAATTTACCCATCTATTATCAAGATGCCTTTTTTGAGGGCTTGCATGGCTGAAAATTTTAATCTACATTATTTTGGTAAGATATTGTATAAAGCTACATTTGATGGACACTGTTTGGTGCAATAGATGTCATAAAATATTAAACTCATTAATTAGATAATGTTGATAGTATTGAGCCAATATATGTCTTAAGCTAATCATTGTCGTAGACTTTTGAAGTTTGAAATTAGTGACCATGTGTTCTTGAATGTTTCACCTCGGTTGGGATATTCATGGATTGAGATTCCAGGGAAGCTTTATCTTCATTTTGCTGGACCTTCTGAGGTTATTGATCATGTTGGGACTGTATCATACCATTTATCACAACCAAAACATTTGGAATCAATACATAACATGATCTCTGTATTGTAGCTGAGAATATATCTCTTTGCTCCAACTCAATTTTTGAGATAGAGTAATCATGAAATTGAACCTGATTTATCTTTGACTGAGCAGCCAATCATGATTGTTGATTCTGAGACCAAGGTACTTAATGGGATGATAATACCTTTCGATCATGTGGTATCGTGGCATGGTTCTGTTTATCGTATGATGTGGTAATATAAAGTACCAATGAGAGAGTAGCGGCATCATAATATTGGCATGGATGATTCTCCATAAGCCTTCTGGGGTCAGAATGTTTTTAAGGTAGGGAAGTTGTAACATCCCATTATCGAACTGATAGGTACAAATTTTAACCATATCATGATTTTCCATTTCATTAATGGTGTAGGGTTGAGTTTGTGTTTAGAGGATTATTTAAATGGTGAATTAAAAGTTTGGTTGTAATATCATATTCCTTTAGACATTAACTGGAGGATTTAGGGGAATTACAAGACGTGAATCAGGGTTACATGACATGTAAGTTGTCACAGTGTAAAAGATGTGAAATATAAATTCATGCTATAAAGGATTTCATGTCTTGATCCATGCATGCGTGTCATGAAAAAGTGTAAGATCACTCATTTTACTCCCCTGTATTCCTTTAACACATTGAGACTCATTTTCTTCCAAAGGCTATGTTACTTACGAATTTCAGGATGTGTAAAGGATTACATGTCGTGTAAAACCCTGACAAGTGCTTATAAAATAAGCAATTTGCTAATCATTTCTCTCATCCTCTTATATGGTTCCATCTCCCTCAATCAAAGTCCTTCCCTTGTTATTCGTGGAGCCTTAAATATCTTCTAAACCCTTTCCTTTGGTGACAAATTTTCATTTATTTAGTGGGTGATATTCAGGTTATAATTCTTTATCATTCTTGGTCAATCTAACTGTATCCTTTTTTGAATTTCTATGGAACATTCTAATGATGATGGATCTATTCCTTATTGTGTTGGATCTCAATTATAGGTTGGTTTTTGATGTCCTTTACACCTTCTTTATCAATGCTGGGTGCCTTTTTGAGTTTTGAATTTCGGGAAGAGGTTGGTGGTTCCATTTAAATTAGCCAAATTGATTACCATTGAACTACTTGGTTTATATTAATTGTTGATTTAAATTCAAATTCATTACATACATTAAATTGATTTGAAATAACCCAATTTTAGTGAATTAGAATATTTGAAATGATTTTATCAGAAGATTGGTAAAACCCAAAATTATATTGAATTGAGATGTGTTTTGTAGAGAATTGATACATTGAATTATTGAATTTATATTTATGATTTGGATTGAAATGATTTGAATTTAATTGTGGAAAATGAATTGTGAAAAAAATGGAATTGGATTTGATTGGAATTAAATTTTTTGAAAATGGATTAATATGATTTGACAGAAACCAGATGGTTTTATCTTGTGGAAAGGGCATGTTTTTGCTTAAAAACATTTTGGTTTTAAAAGGAAAAACTACTATCATGAAATGAATGAAAGTGATTTAATTGTGTTTTAATCATTCATAAAAATATTTATTTATCATGTAAAAAACATAAAGGACTTATGTAGTTGGTGATTTATTTGGATACATGGTACACTATTACAATGTTCTAAAACATACCTACGTCAGGTCGTATCACCAATGGAAGGGTGACAAGTTGCCATTGGCCAGTGTTTGGGGGATGTGAGTATACTCGTTTTTCTGGGTCCATTTAGATAGTGTTGAATATTATAACTGTTTAATACTATTATATCTACTTGGATGATGACCATGATTCTCACATACTTATTTATATATGAGACATAAATGTATTATAAAGTTGTAAAATTGAATTACATTCCCTTTCTAGATTTACCTAAAATGATTTATGTAAATATTTTATTTAATCCATTATTTTGGAAATATTCCTTCCCATATAACGAAAAGCATGTTATTTAAATTTATTTTCCATAATTTTATTAACTATATAACATGTTATGATTAAATATTCTTTAAAATTAAATAACTGGTTTATTTTGAAAATTTAAAGGATTTATTTGGATAATAACTATTTGGAATTTGTTATAGGATCTTTTGTATTATCCTACTCGGCTTAGGCTCGCACACAAATTATTCCTTCGAGTGTTTGTTGGCATTCTTCTTCCATGTTCATGCAATGGGAAGCGATATCTTGGATGTGGATCCATATATATAGCTTTGTAATATGTGAGTTGTCTCTATGGGGACCTTGGGGTTATTTTCCCAATTTTGGTACTTCAGATGAGTACTTTGTTCCTTTATGTCTTTTTTAAAAATAGTACACTACTCCAAATGATGTTTACATTATATGAATATTTAATTTCTTGTATTACATTTGTTATTTATTTTGGGAAAAATCACCCACACTTGCATGTTGTATAATATCGGGTGCTAGTTGATTACCCGTCTAGATCAGGAATGAATTTTTAGATATTTGAATGTTGGATAAAATATTAGGTTACAAAAGAACCTATGTGGGTTCATGAAAAGTAAGCCATTATTAAAATAAAATTTTAGAAGAGAATGATGTATGACGTGGAATTATATGTAAACAAATAGGAATGAGAAGAAACCAAGAAGATGGTTGTAGCCTTCAAGTATTATAACTCTAAAATAAATGGGGAGATCAATACTAGGTGTTCATGTGACAATGACTTACCATTATATAGTGTAAAGAGTATTTCTTATTTATCAAAAAGATTCTATAAGTTCTATTGGAGTAATTAATTCATCATGAAATCAAAATAACTAGGTATGTATGAAAATAAGTTAATGTTGATAAATTACTGGAAATGTATGATTACACTAATGAAATAATCTAAAGTTAGTATAAAGGAAAAGAGCACATTAATGGACACTATCCAAAGTTAATTTCAAATATAAATTATTAGGGCAATGTTAAAAAGTATAAAATTTCGATGAAACCTAGATGGAGTGCCTCTAAGGATAGTTCAATTGATTCTTATTCAAGATGGAATGATAAGGATGATTGGTTCAATATAAATTTCATGAAAAAAAATTTTGTGGTAGTAAATATTTTTCGTACATCAGTATATGATATTTTTAATTTATATGAGAATGAAAATGATAAATTCAATATGTCTCATGGTGATTTAACTAAATTTTGAAATATTGTAAAAGATCTGTTTAATGAAAATAATGATAATTGAAAAAATTT
The DNA here is from genome assembly GCA_963277665.1 of Viscum album. Lineage (NCBI taxonomy): Eukaryota > Viridiplantae > Streptophyta > Magnoliopsida > Santalales > Viscaceae > Viscum > Viscum album. The sequence continues at coordinate 578,487,160 of OY728164.1, forward strand.
AACAAATAATAAAACGTTTTATACTAACATCATGTTATAGTGTAATATACATAAAAATAATAATTATAAACAATTAAATGAAAATTCAAAATAAAATGACTAATGATAAATTTAAAATATAAATACCGAGATTCACTAATAGTAGAAAAAGACTAACCTAGATTATTGAAAAAAAATATTACCAAAAATAGTAAATATATAGTTTACCAACATGGTTATAAGAAAATTTATAATATATAATTTGTTCATATTTCTTGTTCTTATAGTTTTTTTAATTTTATTCTTCTTCTATAACAAAAAATGTGTTTAATTTTAAAATCATAAAATCTATTCATGGAAAACATAGTAACAACCCAAGGATTCCTAAATCTCTTATTACATAAATTTCAAAAACTAAATTTATTTTCTGATCCATTTATTTTTACAGTTATTACATATATATTTACATATTTAAATATGAATAATTAAACTTATAACACATTGTTCATTTCTCGGCATGAAATTAATCGATTTATGAAGTAGGGATTCAATAATATTGAAAATGTCAACATATTTCCCTAATATGGTGAGAACCTTGAAGTGTTATGATGATATTAATAAATATTTTTCTATGTTTTGATAAAATTCTATTATAGGAAACATAAGTTATAGAATAATAGTTGTAAGTACTCCAAAGTGGATGTGGTGTCCTCAAATGAAGTTCTCACTTCTCACTTAGTAATCTCCCAGATGAGAGATTACAATAATGGACCTAGTAGTAGTTATACCAAATTTTATAGTGTCAAAAAATATTTCTATATACGATCATTTGTAATGGTCCTTACACATTATGATTATCATTGAGTCATGTATTTATTATCACACATATAAATATTTACCAAAACTATCAAGCCTTATATAAGAGGGATGTAGGGTACATTGGAATCGTCATGACTAACTTTTTATAAATGGATAATCTAGGGAAATATTTATACATTCCATATTTATGGAATATTTTATTGGGATTCTTTTATTTTAATAAAACTGGCGCATTAAATTCCATTTCCATGGTGTAAATTAATTTTTATTATAGACAGTCAACAAAATATGCATTGAAAATATAAGTTGATGAAATTAATTTGAAACTTTCATGATTATATACTGTGATACATGTATTAAAATATAGATCAGTCATTTTATGGGGTTTTCAACATTGTTACATTAAGTCCATTCTATTTGGTGTTAAGACATTTATCTTCACATCAATCAAAAAACTTTACGAAATCATTCTTAATGCGAATGAGGAAGAATCCAAGATGGTCACAAAATATGTGTCTCTATTTATCATGATTAAATTCAATTTCAATTTAGTTAATAAAATAAATATTCATCTCATGTTCATGGAAAATTTTTATTCATGTGTTATTGACCACAAGTATTATCAAAGTCATAAATAATTTCATTATTTTATTAAATGAATATTCTATAAATGTTTTTCTCTATATTGTAATTTTTTAACTTAAGAATAAAATATTTAACTATGTAATTATTTTGGTGTTCAATAAATATAAATGAATTATAGAAGACCAAGATCATGGTAGGTGATGATTATTTATTTTCAAGTGGTTAAATAATATTTTTCATCATGCACATTAGCACATAGCATAAATAATATATTATTATAATTATGTGGAAAGGGGTTTAATAATGATTACTATTTTATTTAAGGGATAGTAAATAATTAAATAATATTTTTACATAAACTATAGCTTTATAAATATAGGTTTATGTCTATTGTTTATGGTTATTCAATATTTTATAATTCTTGAACAAAATAGAATTATCTTTATATTCATCATCCAATATCCCAATCAAGAATGTGAATTGTTTGAGAGAGTCTTTAATTCTTGTAATAGCTACATTAGATTAATATGAAAAATGTGAGACATTTTAATCACTATGAATGCTGACATAATTATATTAGATTCATTTGAAAATCAAAGAATCTATGTATCGATAAATGCTATAGGTATTCTACCATTAGATCCTCCAATCACATTTAAGGTAACATGAATAGTGATTTTGTATTGATCCACATATACATTAGAGAAATATCCTTACACGAGGTCATATTTTTACTATCTTAATCATATAATTTATAAATATAAAGTGAATGATCATTTCATTAGGTTTTCAGAATATGTATGTGAAAAAAATTTAATATAACACCCACAAAAGTTTCTTCAATGGTATCCAAAACCATGATGTGATATTATTGTGATCACATTTTAAGTTTGTAAATATTTAAGTGATTGATGATTAGTATATCCAATTATGGTTTATTTTTTCATTTTATATTATATGTACCTTAATCTAAAACTGAATTTAATTTTTTTGACATTTTAATATCATCATTAGTTATTCAAAATTTCTTAAGTCCAATTAATGATGCCAAATTATCCGATATTGTAATGAAATGTTTAGAGAGATCTTGCATTATTTCATGGAATTACATGGATTTTAGTTATAATTCCGACCATATACCCATGTGTTGTAATATAATAGTTTTCATTTTGTAAATACAATTTAATTAAAAACAATATATCTATAAAACTCATCGGGATAGAGTAAATATTATTTAAAATAATACACATACATAGACATTGATACAATAACACTTCCTTAAAGAGTCTACAACTGGTCAATATTAAATTAAAAATATAAAAATAATCAATTAAATTAGAGTCCATGATCCAACCAATATAAAAATTACAAGCTGGTAGACCATATAATTTTGATCCATTAGGATTTTGGTCCCTCTAAAGACGATGACGGTTATAAAAAATGGAATTGCAGAAATAATAACTATCCTTGAATGTTAATAAAGTTGATATAAGAAGAAGAAATTTTATTAAATTATGTTAATGTAATGTATTTTTATTATAAAATATAAGGAAGTTTATAAATACTAATTGTGTATTTTTTAAATAAATAAGATTATGTAAAAATTTAATTATTTCCATTATGATATTTTTGAAAATTTAATATATAATCTATGATTTAATTTATAAAATTTATAAAAATCATTGTTCATGTGTTATATTAATCTTATGAAATAAATACATAGAGTATAATATTTATTATTCATTAAAAATATATTGTAGTAAATTATACATGTAAAAGATAAAAAACTCTATAAATAGTTAAAATTTAATTCCAGAAAATAATTTTGGATTTTATTTTATAGTATTTGAATAATTAATTTTTATTAATATTTATTCAATTTTATGTATGTAATATGATATTTATTATTTATAAGAAATCACTACTAAATTTTAAATATTAGAAATATCACATTGATTAATATAATAATATTATTTTAAAATAAAAATATTTAAAACATGGATAAATATAATAAATATTATTTTAACATATATTTTATAATATTTTTTAAAAAAACATAGTTATATTAATAATATTTAGTCATCTAGGGAGCCATAACCCTAATGCGGGGAGATAACTTATACAACTGGGGTGGGGTAGCATGAGTAAATAACGAGTGGCTTGGTTAGTGAGTACCGATTGAAAAAGCATTACAATAGTGATGAAAAGGTGCATGGAAAACCTAGAGGCATGCAGTGGATCAGGTGGGTCGACTCATCACCATGTTTTTGTGGGAATTTGTGACTAGGTGAATACACTAATGCCTCGTATAAAACAATTAATTCTAACATTTTTAATATATTGAATTTCCCACTTTAATGAACGTACAATATGGGAAAACAATGAACATGTTAATATTCACCTAATTAAAACCACCTGTTTATATCATAGTTGTCCAATCATATAAATATCCTTTGTTTTATCATTTTATGATCCCACCTCCCCATAACCCTAAAAATAATGTTCCTTGTCTATACTATAATTTATGGGTTTTCCATTATCGCATTCAATCAACGATTCCTACCTTAGTGTATAATCCTTCTCCATCCATCATATGGAATCCCTAGTTTTGATGATCTTAAAATGGACCATCTAGAAACCCCTCCCTCTATTGTTGTCTCCATTTGGAGAAAAAATCATAGCCTTTCTCTAGCCATGAATGGCATTCAGTCCACAATGAAACTTGAATTCCAATGAAATGTTCTATTTCATGATGAATCATTGATAGTCTAAGAATAAGAATAAATGTATATATATTAACAATCACATTTAAATTATGGCTTATACTTGTTCTGTATATATATATATATATATATTCATATTTTGAAATGAAGGAATCATTTTAAACAAAATATCGTCACCATCTATTTTTAAATATATACGTTTCATTATTTTTAGTTTTCCCCCATTGTTTATATTAATTAAATGATATATATATATATATATATATCTACAAACTAAAAAAATTTAATTACTATTATTTTTTGATTTTAGATATGAACACCCTAATGCTTCATGATTGGATCTTCATAAAGTAACAGGTATAATGTTTCATCTTCAATGAATTTTTACATTAATGTAGAAATTCATCTTCAAACAAAATATACACATAAAATATTCATGAATCATAACACCTAGACATTTATATATATATATATATATATATATATATATATATGTATTTATGTATTTATTGATATCTTCCACTTTAACCATTGGAAAACCTATATCATTGTTCGCTTTTCCATTCTTCATTATGTATCTTCATTTTCTAGTCTTTGCACTTGATAAAACCATTTCCCTATGTAATTTTAGTGGAAAAATATTAGGCAATGGAATTAATTTTTTATGAATTTTATTTTATATCCAAAACAATTATTGTATTGAAGGGATGTTTATTTAAAAAAATTACAATTTTATGTATGGGTAATTTTTTTTATTAAATTATGTTTTCTGAAGACATATATCATGTAATTTAATTTTATTTTTTAGAAACATATATTCCATGTTTAATTTTGTTACTCTTTAAATGTAATTATTGTCCCAGAACCATTCTATATATGAATTATAATTTTATGTATGAATGCTTTTATACAGAATTGATTTCATGTAGTTATGATTGATTTGTTGAAAATACTTTAATTTATTATTTTAAAAATCTTTTTTATGTGAAGTGATTATTTTATCAAAATTTAATATATTTTCACGAATATCCTTTTTTTATACATAAAATTATTTTATGTATTTTTTTAACAAATATTTCATTTTTTGTAATGAGAATTTAGTATTTTAAATTATAAAAGTAGAAATTATAATTTCATGTAAAATATTATTATTTAATTATGAATTTGAATTTATCATTTTATATGAAGAATAACATTTTATTTAATTTTTTTTCATTCATAATTATAGGTGTGTCCATGAAAAATAGATTTCAATGAATTTTTATTTTTATTTATTTAAATCAATTTAATAAAATTATTTCCCTCATTATGTAAATTATTTATAAAAAAATGATTTTCATTTTAGATTTCATCTAATTTATAAAAAGAAAGAATATTTTCAAAATAGATTCTTTGATAAAGGTTTAAAAATGGGAAAACTATTTCCCTCATTGAAAATAATTAATATATGTTTCTAAGGGGTTGTACTGAATTATTAATGTGAATTGAAGGATTATTAATTAATTTTTTTTATTTTAAAAAATTCACTTGGCTATCTACTATGATTTCAAAGAATTTGGAGTGAACCCACAACACCAATCAGACAATGTACTAAATTATATACCATTAGTGGCATCATATATTTCATATAGATTTCAATTGTACCGTTATATTCTATAAAAATATTATTATTTTCAAATAATGTCCATGATGTATTGAGGATAAATATATGTATTTTCTATGTTTTATTATACTCTAATATTAAATAGGATATAATAGAGAAATGTTTTTTTAAATGACTGTAATATGTATTTTATATGGATATTTTTTTTAAACCATAGATTTATAATCTTTTTAATAGTTTTTATCATCGTTTTATATTTACTAGAAATGAAAATTTTTTGATAGACTTTTGTAAATGTATTTTTAAAAGGAATTTAACTCATTTTAAAAGAACATAGTGGAAAATTTTATGCGCAAACTTAATTTGATTTTTTATAGGATCATTAAATGTTCCACGTTGTTTGGTTTTGTTTTGGGAGCTATAACGAGTAAATCCGAATAGATTTTTTATTTATTAAATGTTTACACTATGATATAATGTAAAAATATATTTCATAATATTCAAAAAAACTATATAATATAGATCCATATACGTGTAAGGGAATTCCTTTTTTAGGTGAATTTTTATATAAAATAAACACCATATTACTAGTGTTGGATCCAAAATCCTAGGTCTCGAGCTGCTATATTTGGTACCAGAAGAACTGTTTAGGCAACTTCGGATTTTAGAAAATTTTAGTTACGAATAGGTTATGTTTCTGAGTAATTTTTTTTTGTAAAATAAATATTCTCTAAATTTTTCAGTTATGGGTAAGACTGAAAAAAGAAATAAGAAACATCAAAAACTATAATTCTTTACCTTACTGATGATCTACTCATAATGATAATCTTAAAGTCATGATCAGATGAATTAAAATATTTTACCAATATCCAGGTTACAAATGAAGAACTCTACATGGTATCTAATATCTCCCATATTCCCTATATAATTTTAGGATCATGTTTTATATAATGAGAAGTCTTGTATTATCAAATTTATTACCATACTAGGCATGGAAATTACTATCTTGGTATTCTTTGAATCTTACCCCATTCTATGGTTTACGATGAACATAAAAATTATAAAAGAGATATATAAGAGCGTGAGCTCCACACATCATCCATGTTTCAAACTGTAAATTTCATTTTTTTTATGTATTAATGAAATCATTGAGAAATTTGAAGATAAATCTATAAGGTCATTTTATAAAAATATTGGTTGGATTGATTTCATGAAATTTTATATGAATAATAAATCTTTGGTTATGTATTAATAATTACTTTCATACATTTGATCCAAATTAAAGGAGTTTCTAGGGATAAATGAAATAGTATATTTTTTAAATTCCCTATTGTAATATTTCCACTCATGGACCATTACTCATGGTGAGTGATGCCAAAACAAAGACATTATTAATAGTATGAGTTATTTCTAGATTATTTTTTAATATTATTTTTAGTGATTTGTGAAAATAATAGTACTTTTTGGGGTTAAATACCCACAGGATTGAAAAATGGAAATTGAGAGTTAGAGTTTATTTTTTTAGGAAATAATGTTTTGTGAAATATTCCATTAAGGGGGTAGAATGTAACACACTAGTATTTCGGTATGTCAAAAAAATTAAATAAAAAACTCATGTCTTGAAAACACATCAGTATAATGTATATTTAATTTAAAATAATGAATAAACAAAATAATTAATATAAAAAAAATTTATTACAATTGTGTCAAACTATATTTTATGAAATTAAGCTTGTAATAGTCATTAGTATAATGAGGGGATAGGCTCTGTTGAAGATAAGAATAGTATGTTGTTATCATACTTAATTTTGGTCCATCATGAGTAAGAGCACTACAAATATGGTGATGGTCAGATTATAAAGAATTTGAAAAATAAGAACCATACTTGAAAGAGAAGAAAACATATATTAAATGATTTTGGAATATTAAAATGACATTATGTTATATATTTATAGGAATATAATCATGGATAAATATTTATTTTTTTCATTTTTTAATGTATTTGACTGTGAAAATAAAAATTAAGTACCTATATTATGATCATTAGGATAAATTTATATATAAGAAATGATTCTCTTAATAATGAGATTAAAAAACATTAGCCAATGTGAACATTTATGTTATGATAAAAAAATAATGTATAATATTATGTATTATTTAAAAATAAATACTAGTAAACCAAAAACATGTGTAGAAAAAAAATACCTCAATAATTTCTAAAAATATAAATCATGTAAGTAATTTTTTTTAATTTTTATTACTTTTTAATAATAAAATTTTATTTATTTTAATGATTTTTTATAAGTAATAAAAAATTATAGCTAATAAAACACCATTGACAAAATGATATTTTTAGAAGGAACACAAAAAGTAATATTATTAATATAATTGTGAAATAAAAATTTGAGAATATATGGATAAATATAATAAATATTATATATATAAATTTATATTTAAAAAATATCAATGTTATATATAATTTTAAGGAAAATTATGGAGCCACAAGGGATATCCCTAAAGCATAATGTAGGGAGCTTGATCAACCCACAGGGGAGGGTAATTCTAAAAAACCCACAAGTGGCATGGGTTGAAAGAACACTCTAGATAGGTGTTGAAAGAGTGACCACATGGCTCAGGGTGTGTCCAGTGGTGTGCAAGGTCTCATTTATGACAACTAGTCCCCATTTAGGAATGTGCAAGTGAATTTATTTGACGACCCATGTTCCTAAACTTGAAACTTTAGCTTCAGCTTGTATAAAATATAGAAGCACTATGTTAGGGATCATTAGATGTCAGATGGAGAAGAATTGTTTTTTTTACTTCTAAAAAACACATTTTTATATTGTAGTCATCTGATTGTTTAAACCATAGTTGTCTGATTACTTCAAGTAACCTCTTCCTCACTACTTGAACACTAGTATTCCTTTTGCTTCCTCCACTTACTATGTTTTCAACAATAAAATCTAGTGTCTTATTCCAACCTCATTATCATATTAATATACACCAAAAACAAGGAATCATTAATGTATACAACCTACAAATAGTCCATATAAAATCCCCATCTTCCCCTATTATATCCCCTTAGATAAAAATATATAACCTCAGCCTACCGTTCATAGGCTTTTGAACTAGAATGAATGTCACACTACAATTGAGTGATCTAATTCCCAAGGATTCTTGGTGACTATGAGAATAAGCATGAATGTGTGTATATATATATATATATAAACTATTGAATTTAAATTTGGGATATACCGGTTCAATGAAGAAATATTCCGATATAAAATAATTATGAAATGATTCAATTTTGTAAATCCATGATCATCACTAAATCATTTTACATCTCATAATTTCGTTATAATTTTCTATTTCCTCCTAGAGTTTTATCAATTACGATGATATACATGTATATATATATATACCTTAAAACCAATACAATGGTATTACCATTATCATTCTCGTTTGATACTCCATGACCGTGTATCTTTTTTTATAGGTATCCATATAGTAATAGGTGTACTGTTTTAGATTTAATTGTTGTTCCCTTTAACATCCACATTATTCATCGGTATTTATCCATGCATAAGATATTTGTGTATTAAAACCTCTATATATATAGTTATAGATTGATAAATCCCTCTTTCCTCTTTGGTATACCACTTCCCACATTTCCTTCTTTTTTCTTCATTCCATATTTTCATTTTCAAAACAATGCAGTACAGAAATCTATTTCCCAATCTCACTCTCGTTGTAAAATTTTAGGTATTGGAATTATTTTTATGAGAAATATATTTTATCTAAAAAACTGATTTTTGGATAAGAAATTTATTTTAGAAAAAAAAACTATTTTATGTATGGTTACATGTTTTTAATAAATTTATTTTTGCAAAAAACACTTTTCATGTAAGGGATTTTTTTAGAAAAATATATATATTAAAAGATAAATTTCAAAAACCATTTTTATATAGTTTTTTTTCAATTAAATTTCAATAATAAATTATAATTTTATTTATAATTTTGTTTATTAGAAATTTATTTCATGTGTGTAAGGGTGATTTGTTATAATGTATTTAATTTATTTTTTTAAACCATTTTTATGTAAATGCATTATTTTCTAAAAAATCCTTATATTTTCAAATATTATCCTGTATTTAATATTATAAATTATTTTATTTTATTTTAATAGAAATATCATTTTAAATACTGTAATTAAATATATTAAAATTTTGAATTCCAAAATAATAATTCCATCAGTTTTTTTATTCATGGTTAAATTGATGATAACATTTTGGTGATAAACAAAAATTTAATACAACTATTTTCATTCTTAATTATAGATATAGCTAATCACTATAGATTTAATTAACATTTCATTATTTATATAAATATATTTTTGAAATAATTAATTCCATTATTTTAGGATTTATTAAAAAATATATTTGTAATTTAATACTTCATCATATTTAATGAAATATGATTGTATCAAAATTAGTTTTATTATAGTATATGGGATGTGAAAAAAAATTTCTTCATTCAAATTATTTTCTGTCTATTTTGAATGGGTTTTAATTTATTATTAAGAAGATTTTTAGGCATTGTAAATACAATTTTTTATTTTATAATTTAGAATTTGTGTATCAAATCTCTTGACACAAAATGGTTGGTGAACCCATGAAATCAATGGGATGTTTTCTTAAAAAAGGTACATCTAGTGCCCAAACATATATCATAATTTTTTTCCAAGAATAATTATATACTATATGGAAATAATTATTTTCCAAAAATATTTCATAATTACTAGGGAATAATCTATGTATTTTTCTATTGTAATTTTATATTCAAATTAAATGATCATTAATAGAGAATTTTTATATGATTTTGTAAAGTATTTTATAATGAAATATATTTTGAAAACCCTAGAGTTTTATTTTCAAAAATTATGTATCATGTTTTTTTATTTTTTATATAAGAAAAATAAAATCATATTTTCAATAATATTACTTAAAGGATTCTATGTGGTTTTAAAACTTCTTAATTGTAAATTTTATAGTCACCAAACAATTGAAATATTTTTTCACATCATTAGTATAAGATTCAATGTGTTTGATTTTTCTTATGGAGATAACACGAGTGTATCCAAATAGCTGATATATTTTTTTACTATTTCAACTCGGATATAATGTGACATTTTTTAAAATTCACCAAAACCTAAAATAAAATGTTATTTTTATTTCTAAGGGAATTAATACTTTTTTACATTTAATAAACAAATACACATTTTTATCATCAAATTAAAAAACATGGGACCCAGGGTACAATAATTTCATTACACATGGTCATGCCATTGGATATATGATTCATAAGGAAATAATTTCAATTTGGGAACATATATTACACTCTGTGTAGACAGGGACAACCTCAGACAAGGAATTTTAGATTTTATGACCTGTATCTAGAGTACACCACATGTTTTATATACACATATATGGTGGAATTCATGAAATCGATGCATATATTATACACATTAAAAAAAACATGAGACTGGAAACCAAGTTCCATAATGGGGTAGATGACATGTAGTTGTCGTACATGTTAGGTGGCCAACTTAAACAAATTATATCTCATTAATTCCCTCATATGAATTATAGATACATCCATTCCTTGAGACTAGAAAAGAAATATCATGTGATATACATAGTTTTTAGCTTGTGTGTACACATCATATATTACCATACTCTATGAACATGTTGATTCCTTTCATGGGTCACATGGACAACAAAAAAGAGGAACACATGGAGTGTAGCTAGTAGTACAGTCTAATAAGTAAAACTAATTTACATGATGAATCCCCAGTAATGTATCATAGGTAAATGGAAATTGAGATATGGGACATGTGACTCTTATGTTCACGCCATAATCTCTTAATTAACAGATGTTTTAAATTATATTACCTTGATAATTTCATTATAATAATATTATTTCACTAATTGGAACCATTTGGGTTTGAAATTTTAATAATGGATTGGGTGTATTTTTAAAATTCTAAATTAATTTATTATTACAATATTCAAGGATTTGATAGACTATTAATAATGTATGAAATATATAAAGAAGAGTATGTCCAAGAGATTTAAAATGGTTATTTATATGAAGGGGTATTAATAAATAAACAAATAAATTATTTTAATAATTAATAAAACCATTTTGATTTTAAAAAAAATTAATAAATAATAAGGGTGGTAACTATTTTGTTTTTTCATATATATTTCATGTATGAATATTCATGAACACGACCAACACCTATGTATGTGTTAGACGTAATAATTTAATTTATGGAATAAGGTTTTCATTTTTTAACTTTCAATTAATTTATATGGTCTCCCTATCATCGTTCCCTTTATTATTATGTTGTACACGTGGGTCCTTGGTTATTTAAGTAATCCCCATTTATGAATTCATTGATTCTACAAACCTACAAGTGAGTTATAAATACTTGTAATTATTAAAGAATCTCAAGGCGTGTGGTGGGGGTACAAGATATAACCAAGATGATTCTAATCTTTGGGATACAATAGTGTACTTTTGGAATGCTAGAACTCATTCCAAGAACACTGAATAAAATTTTCCTTTCGTATAAATATTGATTTAATTTGTTCCTAAAAAAAACCATTAGATAAGCACCTTATTTGGACATTTATTATTATTTAAATTACTTCCTATCATGTATTGGTTTTTTATATAGAACAAAGCTATCACATAAATAAACTAATTGATGACTAGATATAGAATTTAAATAAATAGATTATGTGTAAATATTTTATCCAAACATGTTTAATTAATGATCTAAAATATTATATATTTTTACTAATTTTGTAAAAAATTAAAACAAGATAATATATATGAATAAGTAATTAAAATTCCTCATGTATATATTAAGTCAGACATGGCCTTCCATTAACTAATTTAGATTTAAATCGTTATAACTACATGTTTGAATAACCATCGTGGGGAAACTTACTTTATCATGTACATTTTATGATGGTTCTGGGTTGACATAAACACTTTACATAAACAAAATAATAAATTACTAGACATGATATAACTTTTAGGAAGGCGTTCATTAATTCTATGTAATGATTTTAGGATTTGAGTTTCCACTAAGTGGATTAAAGAGCTAAAAGCATGCATTTGACTAGTAATTGTGTACCTAAATACCTTCATGTAGCTTGACCAACCCTTTTTGGGGTTATGTGTAGTGTAATATGGATCATTTAGAAAAAATACCCTAGGTAATAGTCATTTTGAGGGATATTATGACATGATAATGTAGTGGGAGACATTAAAATTTTAATTTTATTATTCAATACCAAATTTGTATCATGAAAAGTAATAATAATATTATATTTTATAATAATATAAAATGTAAATTTCATCTTCCACACTATCCCTAAAATCTATATTTGAGAAAGATAATTTCCCAACTTAATGTAACATCAACGAGTGGTTCAGATTCCTTTTGGTTATGTTGTCCTATAAATAAAAATATTGTGTTCGCGATTCCGGAATTCATGATATACATTTATTGGAGGGAAATATTGAATATTTCTATGTATATGAAAAAAATATGAACTACAATTTCCATGTTCAATATTTAATTTTTTCGTATATTTCATGTGAACTTATGATGTCTTATAAAATTTTGAATTCTTATAGAATTCTTGATCATTTTGTGGTTTCCCTAAGGATAGAGCCATATAGAAATGAGTTGAGTTCTCCGAGTTTCATTTTCATAGAATTCTTAGAGAGGGTGAACTAAGAAAAACTCATTTATTCAATATCACTCCATAAAAATATCCTAATAGTTTTAGGGATTGTACTCCATGATTAAATGCACACCATTATCATTCTCAAATCACACCATCAGAGTTTCTCAAGAATTCTTATAAATTTTAATATGAAAAACTTTCGGAAGTCTCTTCCAAAACTGTTTATTCTTCAACAACATGTTTATAATAAGGTAAATAAAATAATCCATTTATAATTATGATTATTGAATGGAAATTAAATTGAATTGATATAACCTTACAACTTCTTCATTACCCTCCATGATGTAAAATATCAAGGGGAAATCAAGGGTGTAGGATGCTATTTGTTTCATATGGGTAAAGAAGGTCCACTGAGAGAAGATATGAACAACTCTAATAAATAAAAGGGAAGGTTAATGTGTTTTTATTATTGAGTGATCTATTTATATATGAATAAAATATTAGATAAAGGTTTTTGTTTTGACATATTTATTCCAATCCATGATCAAAGTTGATTCAAAATTATCGACAAAGTGGAGGTAGATATAGGGGCAGCCAGCAGAACTAAAATTTCTTTTGTACAAGAAATATAATATGAACACATGTTTTTAACTATAGTGATCTCTGTTTTTAGTTGAATTTTATTTTTAAAATCCATTAAGAAAATTATCTTGTAAAAATACTATAGTTTGATTAATTTATATTGATATTTGGGAATAAATGATGATTCTTTTGTTAGTTTAACATTTGTAACATTATAAGATCATTAAAATAATGGTAATTAAATATTGGAAAACAGAAAAAATTAATGAAAATCAATGAAAAAAATAATTCAAAAGACTCATACCAGACCCAAAAATAGCATCACTGGCTAGTTCATGTAAATGAAAATCCTCTGAATATTTTACAAAAGGATGGAACCTTATATTCTTTTGAACTAAAAAACATTTTTTATTTAAAACATCTTTACAGGTAAAAATGAACAAATCCCCGTTTAGTGGAAAAATTGAAACGTCTAAATATATTATAAAATTACTTTATACCAATTCTTGTGGAACATTTACCATTGAGGCTAGTGGTGGGAACACGTACATCATAACCATAATTAATTATTTTGGTAGATATAGATATATACTACATAAGTGTTATATGATGGATTACATAGAGATATTAAAGGTATAAAATAATGAAATTGAGAATGAGCATGTTATGAAGATTAAGAAACATTGCACAAACTAATGTAGATATTATCTAAATAAAGTCTTCAATGATTATTTTTTAGGTGCTCTAGTTTCTATTTGAACCCACTACTCCTAAAATAAAATAGTTTTATGATATAAGTGAAATTAGAAACCATCCCTTCTTGGAAATTGTTAGTTTAATGTTGATTTTTTCTATTATTCTGTTATCCTTTTAGGGATACACCTTATAAACAACAAAAAATAATAAAAAAACCCATGTGAAAAATAAAGCAGAAGATGGCATAATGTAAAAATTATTTATTGAAGGATACTTTTGTTGTCAAACATACAAATTTGGGGTTTCAATTCATTTTTATGGAATCTGTAGGTACCAAACCTGTACACTAAGGAACAATTTGTTCCTTTATAGTTTTCACCTTTTAAAAAATTGTATATTACATATATAAAATACATTAAACTGAATGGTAATAATGAAATGACATTACATAATACTTGAGAGCGAGAATATCTATAAAATATATAGTATGATTGATATAGTATTTGATAATGTTGAGGATAAAGGTACACAAGAGTTTTCACAATAACAGATTCTAGAATTCCCCATTGAAGAATATGTTGTTCCTGAGAAACATATATTATGTAAGAGTAATTGAGAGGTTTGAGAACTAAAACTATATTGTTTTATAGTCAATGTGTAATTTTACTCTTTATGAGTTTATAATAATGATCTTATAACCAACATGGAAGCAGTAAGTGGAACAAATTTTTTCAACTAGAAAGAATCCATAGATTCTGAATTATACCCATTTACTAATTCAACGTTTGATTTTTGGTAGATCCTAAATTAGATTTAAATCCAACTGATTCCCATTGGGTATTCAAGAAAAATATTGACTTGAATTGTAAATTTAGTACCTATAATGGATTATTGTTATAAATATGGTCTAAATAGTGTCAAGGTATAAATTATGATGAATATTTTTAACGAGTTTGAATATTGAAATCCAACAAAAATCTACCTACCATAGTGGAAATCCATGATAATGAGATATAGAAAATTATAGATAAAATACACTTTCTTAAAACAAATATTCAGTATATTTACTATATGAAAAAACCTATAGGGTTTGTGACCCCAAATGATTCCAAAATTGTATGAAAATAGAAAATATAATCCAAATTGATTAAAGAAACATTCTAGGAAATAGAGCATTCTATTTTACGAGGCCATAATCAAATCTGGTTTCTTAATGAATGAATGTGAGATTTATGTATATAACTAGTTTTGTGGTGGTATAGTCATTTTTAAAATTATATATAAATTGAATATCATATATTTTAAATGTAATAAAAATGTTATATACAGTTAAATCTTGTTTGAATAAATGATTCTCCATGAATGACTTATGTGATACGGATTGCATTCATGAAATCATGATCCATTTTAATATATCTACAAATATTATTGCTCATGTTCAAGGTATATATATTGAAAATATGTTTTAGTGGTTCAATAAAGAATAATACAAGTGGTTATTCATTCCAATGTCAAATGGAATTCATCATTCTAAGAAAATGTATCCTTAGACTCATGAAGAAAGACAAAGAATAAAATTCATTCTATATGCACCCACTATAAAATGTGTCATGTATGTTATGATATGAACTATGATAGATTTATAATAAAAATTATGTGTTTTAGGAATATATCATGGTAACCTATGTGACCATTATTAGATGGTAGTCAAGAAAATGCTTTTTTATAAAAGGCATACTCACAATATGATCCTAGTATGTGGAGGATATTAAGAAATATTCATCAGGGGATATGAAAATGCTAATTCCATAAATAATAAAGATTATATTAAAACAAAATCATGGTACATTGTACCACTATGTTTAGGTTTGGTGAGATGGAATAGATCATGTTATTCTTGGGTAATAGACTCTACAGTAGATTCTGAGTATATTAACACTTCTACGGTTTGAAAAATAAGCTGCTTAGATATAAAAATTCATCTATTAGAATTATTTTTTAACTAGTATTAATGGTCCTATAACATTTTTTTGTTATAATATTATAATTTTGGACCTTTCCAAGGAGCCTCATTCCAATCTTTGGATGAATCATACACATCATAAGTATTATCTCTTTAGATATTTTTCTCAAACAGGTGAGGTTGTAGTGAGTAGTATTCTACTGGAAGAAAATATAGTATACTATTTACCTAAAAACATGACTAAGTATATACATGATTATCATGTGAGGTATAGAGGATAGAAATTTGTTGCAAAAATATTCTACTGAAAGTGTGATTTTTATTGAGTTTGTGTCCAAGGACCAATTGTTTATATATTTAATAAATATATATTCAGTAAATAATATTATTGTAAAAAAATTATTATATATTTTTTATTTTTCACCAAGAAATTATTGTAATAAAATCATAGGCTATCTCTAATATTGATTAGGTCATAGAAGATACCCACTATGATGAAAACCATAATGTTTAATGAATATATTCTAAAATATAGTTCTACAGTTGGATAACATAGTATGATTGGGCACATAATATGTAGACTATCAGGTGTAAATATTAATTTATGGATGACCCATCTATGTATGAAGTTAAAAAATGGTAACATCGAAGAATCATGATTATGAGAAAAAACTAGGAAGTACTAATTTGACATGTTTTGGTGTCATCAAATATTCATATATACGAGCATGTGTAATGGTCCTTAGTCATTAATATTATCATTTATCCATGTTATTACACTCCCCCACAGATTTAATGGGGAAAATCATCAATAAATAAGTTGGTGGGAAGAAAGTAATACTTCTACATAATGAATACCATATTACCAATAGATAATTTGAGGAAGTATTTTTCACTTTTATTTTTATGAATGATTATATAGGTTCCAATTTCAAAGAATACATATGTCACATTAAATTTCATGTTCATGGTGTTACTACATGTTTATTCTCTATAGTAAATGAAATATATATCAAGTACATTGGTTGATGACATTATTGTACAACAATTTTAATGATATATTTTTATCAAGGATTTAAATTGCATAGTGACTGTTCATTTTTGGTTGTCAATTTTGTAACATTATGATCATTCTCTTTTGATCATTGACCCATTTCTAGAAAACAATCCTAGAATTTAAGAGTTAATGGATAATTTCAATGGTAAATAATCCTAGAGGGTCACACACTAATTGATTTGGTTTATCTCCATTAAATTTTATTTTAATTTAATTAATGGGGTAAATATTATTATCATGAACAATAAATAATTTTAATCATGATTTGTTGATCTATAATTTTTCCATGGATGTAAGTAATTTATATATTTTATGTGAATATTTCAAAAATAATTATTCACTCTATTATGAATAAAATATTTATTTTATTTATTGAAAAATAATACACTTAATTAAATATTTATTTGGTTATTTTAAAAATGCTGAGGAATTGGATCATACCAAGATCATGTCTAGTGATGAAAATTTATTTACAAGCTGGTAAGTGGTATCTATCATTGTGTAAGTTACTATATGAAATAAAATAATAATCATAATTTCTGGAGTGGGTATTAATAAATATTATTTATTATAAATTCTACGTATTCCATTAAATAATATTTTAAATTAAACCATATTTCAATTTTTATATCGTTATGTCAATTTCATATGGTTAATCATGATTTGTGAATCGTAGCACACAAAATAATTCTCTATTTATTCTTCTTACTATCACCCACTCTAGAATGAGAATCTCTTGAGTGATTACTTCAATTTAAATAGAACTACAATTATATAATACGAACAAAACTAGAAAATTAACTCACAACACTATCACATAGAAAACAATATGCATTATTCGAAGATCAATATAGAATGTGTATATCTCTTCTAGTGCGGTTCCATAAAAGGATCCACTAATTGAATTAATGGTAATCCAAATAGTTTTTTCTGAATCGTCAACTTCTACCTTGGGTAAATATAATAGGAATATGTTATGATTTTTCTCGTTAGAAATTAATTCATTATAAATTTAATGTGACTGATCCTCTCTTCAGGTTTCAGACATCTCAATGTAAATAGAAATTTTAATATAACAACCACCAATGTTTATTCTAGTTAACATGTAATATTAAGGATGCATATATATTTAATAAGGGTAGAAAAAATTAACCTAGGTGGTTTTTAAATTAACTACTCACAAATATACTAATGGTGAGGGTCTCTAACATGAATAGAGGAAAATTTATATGAATTTTTTTATCAGTTTACTATTTCTTATTTTTATTATATATTTATTTATTCATATATAAAATAAAATACTTTTAATTATAAAATATTAAATAAGGTTTATGGAAAAATAATTAAAAATATTCAATTCATGAAGCTCGTTTTACAAACATTTCTGAACACAATAAAATATTGGTGACAAAATCATTTTGTATTTTAACATTTTATTTTATAAATTCTACTAAATGAATACCAACAATAACTTCTAATATCAAGACTATAGTTTTACCAGAAAAATGTCTTAGTGATACTCATTCTTAAACAATCATAGTATATTTGATGGTTTAAATGTCAATTTTGGTGACAATTCTAGATGAAATATAATTTGATTTATTAAAATTGGAAACTATTTTACTTTTCTAATTTCAATTCTTTTAATTTTGGATATATTAAAATATAATTTTATTAACACCTCATTGTTATGTGATGACTGTTGTTATTATGTGATTGAATATCATTATTGAAAAGGATTTTATTTAAAACAAGTTTAATTGTTTCTTACTTTGTGAAATTATAATGTTCATATTGTTAATTTAAATTAAATTTTATCTCAAAATATTTGTTATTCAAGTTCCTTTGATAGTGAATCTTTGATCTGGAATGGAATATTATACCATTGAAAACTACACTAACATAGAATTATTATTCGAAAAGGATTAGTTAATCATCTACCCAAACTATATTTTTAACCTAAAAGTTTTATAATCCATGTAAGAAGGGAAATCATCCTAAAATATTATTCACATGGATTTTATTATAACTCATAGAGTATCAGTTTTATAATAAACACATTATTACTATAATATAGTGGAAAAATATTCAATATATCCATTTCTGTCTATACTAGCTCATAAAATTCAGGTTCATTATGGGTTTTCTAAATATTCCAAATATATAGATAATATTAGTGGAATAAAAACCAATAAATTATTAAGTGATTATCACCCTGAGTTTTAAAATAAATATTTTAAATATCTATTATTAAAACATTGATATAATATAAACCTTTATTCTCCTAGGAACCCATTGAAAAATGGTGCAATTGATAGGGGAAATATAAAAAATAAACAAATATAATGGACCGTGCTCAATTAGTATTATTTACGTAATTATTTTTAGGTAATGTACCTGAAAAAAAAATTCAATATCATTAATATAGTTCTAATTTCCACACTTTGAAAGAATACCATATATGAGTGATAGAATAGTTGAAAACCAAAAGACAATAACATAATAGTTTATGGTTATAATATCATTATAGTCCACATAAAAGAGATTTTAGATAAAATTTAATCAATTAGTGATAATAGAAATTTCCTATGATATTTAACTTATGGAAATCCAAACATGTTAGTTAATAAATGTTTCAATATTGTTTATGAATCTATACTTGATATTGATAAACAAGAACATAATACAACATTAGAAAATATCTTTTTTGAAATTTTTAATTTAAATTTTAATGTTAAATCATGTGATAATTCTATCAAATCTGTAGAAAATTATCCAAATTGAAAGGATAAATATAAACCCAATCATGTAGTTCAAAATGAAGAGAAAAATACATTCATTCATAGATATATTAGGACAGGTATATATCACCGTATAGTTATTATTGTGGGTGACCTATATAAGGTAATAAATACTAGAAAATATATTAGAAATGAAGTTTAACATCAACATTTATTGTCACAACTTGAACATAAGAACATTATAAAACAAATTTTTGATGAATTATGAATAATTTAAATACAAGAAGAGATAAAACAATTTTACAGAAATTGATTTGATGAACTAGTGGAATGACCCAAGGAATACCTAATAATTGTCAATAAATTGGTGTTTATGATTTAAGTAGATGAGTTAGGAATTCTAATTAGAAATAATAATATTTTGTTTGAACAATAATGTAGTCTAGAAGATAATGATGATAATATGGGATCCATTTCATCAGTATCTGGAATTTTAGCCATTAGAATATTGCTTACATATGTAGCAAATTTGGATTTATAATTATATCAAACGGATGCCATCTGTTCAGTATAAAATTTTGATACAGTTGAGGTTGTTTTTATTAAAACCCCTAGATTTCAAAACACCCACATTAAACAAATTACTTAAATTAAAAAAATCATTATAGAGTTTAAAATATGCGCATAGATCTTTGTAAGATAAGATTCATTCATTTTTTATTTCAAATGGTTTTACAAATATAATAATTGACCCTATATTGTTCATTTTTACAAATTTGAAAGAGGTTTTATTAATAAAAACATATGATCATGATATTTTATTTTGATATTTATAATATTAATTCTGTACATAATTTTCAAAATTCATGTAAATTTAATTTTAAATCGGTTTAACGAGTTAACATAAATTTTTTCTTGTATTTCAAAATCATTCAGAACAAAGACAGAATTATTTTATATAATATATATTTAAAAAAAGTAGATTTTAAAATTATTTTGTATGGACAGTACTAAATGTAATGATACTCCATATATTATTAGTAATAAGGGATATCTTATTAATGCTAGGAAACTAGTTTATCACGAAAACAAACAGAGGTATTATTGTAAGTCTATTATATTTAACTAATAACCATCTACATATAATTTTTTACTTTGCATATATGTTCTCATTTTCAATACATCCAAAAAAATAGCATTTTTATTTTTTGAAATGAATATTCAAACACCTCAACAGTATAACTAACATAACAAAATTTTATTCTAGTGAATAGAAAATTGATTTAGTTGGTTATTAAGATCAATATTTGGGTAGTTATATATTATATATAAAAATAAATTATGGAGGATGTCACTTTCTGGGAAATCATCTGGTTTCATAGTGTAATAAGAAAGAGAACTACACTTTATTATCCATCATTGAGGCTGAGTTCATAGCTCCAGATAGATTTCATGCTCATATTATATGGCTAAACCATATTTTTATATACTATGGTTATCAATTTTGACATGTACCTATAAATTTTGATAATAAAAATATATTACAAATTATATTAAAATTTATTCTCATTCATGGACCAATCATATTGATATAATACATCACTTTTTGGGAGACTATTTTCAAAATGGTGATATAATTATTGATTTCATTGGATCATAACATCAGTTTGAAGACATATTCACACAACAAAATTATATTTGAAATCATTGAGATATATGATACATTAACATAGAATGATAAATTTGATTTATGTCTTGTATTTTATAGTTAACATTATTTTTAGTACAGAAAAATCTGTAAATCGATAATACTACTTGATAATATACAATTGGTTGAACAACTATTGGATGATCTATCGTTTGGGGATCTACATCCCAATTTTATTTTATTGATGATAATTATTTCTCTAATTTTTTTTCTTTATTTAATTAATAATAATAAAATGTAAAAAAATACCCAATTTTTATTTTGATTTTAAAATCCTCTCTCACACAATACCTTGTAAACATTTCAATTTATCTATTGAATTTTGAACCACTATATTCATAATTAAACCTTCCAACCTATTTGAAAATATTTTGAGTGAACCATTATTTTGGTTCAACTATTGAGTAGTTTCCTCAAAATAAATCTAAAGGTGATTCGAGTTAGCCTATAAAAATAGGGAAACACCAAATTTTATATCAAGTTGTATGTAACATCCCGGCCCGACTTACCATTGAACCGATGGCCGGACCTGTGGGTCACATGGCCTTAAGCACATCTCCCCGTATGCCAGAGGCTGCAGACTAATAGTGAGGGCCTCAGTACGTGATAGTGAAGAGACTATACCCTAATGTCAGAGTAACACAGTGGTATTATTAGAGTAAATGACATTAACTAACCGAAGAAGTAAATAATTGAAAGGTAGAATCAAAAGATATGGGATATCCTTTTTATTAAGGGTGGCCAAAGCCAGTTGTCATAGTTCAGGGATGATGATCCAAATATGGAAAGCAGTAAACAATAAAACATGCTTTCAATATAATAAAAATAAAATAAGAAATGACTGCAAGTCCCATAGGCATCTCCTGAGCATCATGATCTCCCACTCGATCCTTTTCACTTAACTCCAGGTATAAACAGAATAGCACAAAACCTAGGTCCTGCAAACCAGAAAGGTCTACTTTGGTACCACAGTGCAATTGGAGCCCGAGTAGGGTGTGAGATATAAATCATTGTAGGAAAGAACCACCGGTGTCTAACCCAATCTAGAAATTATATATTAATTAAAGAGTAATCATGTGTAGAAGGGTTCAATAAAGAGAACAACATAGAATAACCACACCTATCCTGGTTTCTAAAAAGAAACCTGACAGCTATTACAGCTTCGACTCATTGCCGGGATATCAGTCTGATCATGCCACTATAGTTACATATATAAATATTTATAAATGATGGCCGGGGTTAATCATTCCTCCCACCCATCAGCTGATGATAGTGGGAATGAGTAAATAATTATCTCATCCCTAGTATATAAGGTCAACGAGGTATGAATTCCTCTCATTACTAGAAGATACTAGCAAGGGGTCAGAATGCCTCTTGTCCCAAGTATACAGTGGAAACAAGGTTAGAATGCCTCTTGTTCCTAGAAGATACTGCCAAGGGGTAAGAATGCCTCCTTTCCATCACATTTATAATACTGGAAGGGGGTATAACTTCCTCCCAACCAAACACATAAATCATCACAAGGATTCAACCGGCATGCTGTCAGAATACCTCCCTTCCAATCATATGTTTATCACTAGGTGGCCTCAGCACGTGCTCACCATTATTATCACTCATTATGTGGCATCAGCATGTTCACACTCCCAATAAAAACATTTCTATAGTTATAGTACTTATGGAATTACCTCATAAGCATTCAATGAATGATACCACATACACATAAGTGAACACATTCACATTCATACTTAAGGCAACCCATCTTATGTATCATTATAATTTCATTTATTATATTCCTCACACTTATACTTAAGGAAAATCCTCTTAAGTATCCATATCGAGACATTGACATAAGTCATGCTTATTCCAATCTCCTAAGGAATGGTCTTTCCACCCTAATACATTTCATTCAAGATAAAACATTTCATCAAAAGAGCACAACTGTCATGCGTTAACCATTTGGTACAATTCTAAAAACGAATATATCATCAATTATCACACAAGTGCAACAATAGTTTAGTACGCAAGCATAAGGATCTACTTCCTACATTTATCTTGATGACATCACACCTCTAATCGAGGGGTTTTATTATTAAACTGTTTCTTTAGTGACCAAACAACCTCTTTTATATGATTCCTGAAATTCACACGATTTGCACTGAAGCATTTAATCGACTAAACTTGCATAATTAAAATACTAAAACAATGCAGTATTAAACTCATTAAATGCTTCACCTTCAATTTAAGGTAAAGTAGAGGGACTCTACCTCAAGGTGGATTTATTCGTCCACTCCGGATCTTGGAGATTTATAACTAAAGAATCTTATGCTTCGGAAACCCGAAACCAACCCGAATGGTCCACGCACAACGAAAAACAAACCAAGAACCTCTAAAACAACCAAAGACACTGACTGGAAGCTATGAAAACCAAAAACGGGTAAAAAACTAACCTTGGAATCAAAAAGACTGACTAAATCACCGCAAAAACCTTGCCTTTGGTGGAGGACACTGAATCTAACCCAAAGGAGTCCCAATAGACCCTTCGCATCAACCTAGATCTAGAGAAACAAAGGATAATATGAAATAAAAAACCCATCCAAACCCTAGGGTTTGGCTGAATGGAAACTAGGGCAAGGGGAAGCCCTAAAATCAGTCAAGAAGGGAGGAGGCTTACCACAGAGATTCGAAGGAGTAATCACCGAGAAAAACATAGAGGATGTCCGGCCGAGGGAGGACTCAAGCAAGGCCGAGGCACCATGGGAGGAGGGGGATCATGCGGGTTCTAGCTGAGAGAAAAGATGAGGTAGAGTTTATTAGAATTTAGGTTTTCTATTTAATTTCTTTTAAAAAAATCTAAAAACCCAAAAGGAGGGACGCACATGGTTTGACACGCACGGTTTTCCGAACCATGCACAAATCGTGCGACCTCTACTGGAAAACCCAAGCACCCAGCACGGGCTAGTCGCACGGTTTGGGGAAACCATGTGTAGGCCGTGCGGACTCCTCTACCTCGCTATTTCAAGTCGCATGGTTTGGGCCACATGGTTTGGGAAACTGTCTGCCAACCAAGCACCTTATTTTGTTCTCTAAAAACCAGCCTCCTTCAGGTACAATGCACCTGAATCACCTTGAGACACTCGAGAAAATTCTCAGGCTTTCGCCCAACCCCAAAAACACTGAAAAGAAGGGTTCAAACAATTATAACCTTGTTCCTAATCCCGATTCTAAAAATTTCACATTTAGTAATTTTATAAGTTCAATTTCCCCAACTTTTTATCCCAGTTCAAAATGCAGGTCAGTACATCTTTCACACCTTAGAACTTCTCGTCCCCGAGAAGCCATCGGGAACAACACACACATCACTCGACCTAAAAGGGATGTGAAGCATAGTTCAATTGATCATGTCATGTTCCCAAACATCCTACGCACCATCAAACATCCACTTAAGCACACAGTGCTTAAGCCATCAACACTCGAGCCAACACTTTTATTCCTACCAAAACACCTAGAAAAATCTACTCGAACCCATAATACCAGAGACACAATCACATCTTCGTCTCACCAGGAAACCAATAAAATCTAATTCCCACCATATATTAATAATGTTAAGTAGTCAATACTCACACCATAGCTCCACCACCTTTCAAAAGGACTTTCAAAAGCACTCTCCAAGCATTCCAAAGAAGCACGTATCATGATTTTGAAATGATCTATCAGTCGATTTACCCATCGACCTCAAAACCCAAGTCGTTCTATTTGTTCATGAGCAACATCAGCTGATTCCATGAAAGGTAAGAGTCGAGCCACCCTGGATGACTACTCAAGAAGATGAAAGTCTTAGATGACCCGCGTTTTACAAGCTGAGCTACGATACCTTCTCCTAAGGGATCTCGCACTTATCACGAGGACTGTCACCAAAGCACATACCCGACTCCCAGTGATGTCTCAACGATCGCCCACGAAAGAAACCAAGAAATTCTCCTGTAACACCGAAAGAGAACAACCAAATGGGATAAACAGGTTTTATAGCTTTATTGCAGCATATGACTGATGCTCTCTTAGCGCATCGAGGACAAAAACAAGATAGGGGACATGATCCTCGCGTAGCAGAGTACAATTAGAGGATTTAAATGGATTTCAGTCACTTATACCCAAAGACTGGAAAGGAAAATAGTCGAACCACCGTTGGTTGACTCTAAATAAGAATCTCAGCTTCACCTGCCGACACACCCAGATCTCAAACAGATCACGATGCCTTTTTCCACCCGAGGCATTCCATCGATCAAAAATACCACCAAAACCCAACGACAGTCGAGAAAAACCTGAACATTTCATAAATGGTCTTTCTTGGAATGTTCCTTCTACCCGGAAGGACACACTTCACAAAACTGACACAATGCATCCCACCTTAGAAGAGTCAGTGTCATCGAAAGAAGGAAAGGCAAGATTCTCTTAAGCGAACTGGTTCATAACCGCTCAAACAGATGTGTGTCGCACCTCCGAGCCACGATCACCACGTCGAAACGTACAAGGAAACTAAAACAACATGACCAGCATGTCAACCACCCAAGTCTTCCAAAATTCATCCAAATCATTAGAACAACCTAATTCTAAAATGCTCAGGTCACTCTATAACGAAGATGTCCCGAGAACATACTCAACTGCATAAGAGATTTAGTTGAACGTCGTATTACCTCATTCAACCATTCACTAGAACAAAGACATGTCAAGTCATCCATTGAGAAAAGATAAGGTCAAACGATCATCAAAACCACTGACCATGCCCGAGGAATGTCTAACCAGCTGATACAGAGCATTACTCAATGCTAAAGTCTACGATGAGGTCAAAGGAAACATGACCGCCCATCAAAACAAGGGTTTCATTGGAAACCAAAATTCATACGAGGGACAATGGAACCCTAATGCTACCCAACGTCAGAAAACTCACCACACAAGAAAGGAACAAATTCTCTAAGGGTGCTACCTACCACAGGCTAGCCCATAATGAAGAACAAGTGTCGACTCAAGCATTTGATCATTCCACACAAAAGTCAATGGGCTCATATGCCTAACATTTATGTCATTAAAAAAGAAAAAAACTCCTATGGGAAACTCTTGATCTTACATTCCCAGGAACTCAAAGAGAAACTCATCTACCCTCACACAGGGTTTTAAAACTAGGATATTCTTATAGGTTTCATTTCCAAGCCCTTTATATTTAATCACATTTATTCTTTTAATCGCTTTAAAAGATTCAAAACAAATCTTCCAATACCCTATCAAAACCAAAATCACCAGGCAAGTGATTTTTAACAAACAAAACAAAGAAAATCATGGAAGTTTAAAAAAAATCCATTTAACCACTTAAAATTCATCAGGCATCCCATCACTTTTGAAGCAATTTATCATAATAAATTCTTTTTAAACAAAAAAGGTGACCAATGAGGGTCACAACAAGCCAAAACACTCCAGTTCAAAATCAAACATCTTTTGCACACACAAGAAGTTCACAAAACATCCTGCCATTTTATTCATTATGTGTTGCCAGTTCCCAGAACATGAAGTGCCCAGAAACTCCATGGGTTGAAAATTGCCTCCCAACAGATAAAACAAAACACACTTCAGAATTTACCATTCTCAAAACAATCATCCAGTCATACGGGTGACCACCTACCATCCTGTAAATTGCATATAAACTTTACAATTTGGATTTTGGTTCCCTTCATTCAAAACCAATTTTAGTTTATTTTCCAATTTAAACTTTAGAATCCCTTTTTCAGAAAACTGATTACACAGGTTACCCTTTCCCAGCCACAAGGGGCCCATAAACCTTATAACTGAATATTGGCTCCAGTCATATTTGCAATCATTTAATTTGGTCAAATCAATCAATTCCATATTAACTGAACCTAGTAGGTTATCAAAAGTAGTAACACAAAAACATTCCATATCCCAGAATCATGGATTAACTACCATAGTACCTATCACAACTAAAGACGTCAATTAATGCATCATAGATGGAATGGCATAATGCATGGTATACAATTTCATTCAAGGTTCCTATATGATGCATGAGATTCCATACCCTCATCTCATTGGGTTGCAAGTGAAATAGAACCCACAATTGCATCAACAGTATCAGGATAAATCATGTGCATCTCCCAACGATGAAATCAGAACAACTTTAATAGTCAAATCATTAAAAAAAATTCCATTCGAGGAAATTTTAATTTTCCCTGTACACAAGTTAGATACTCCCGAGCACATCTCATTAACAAATTCCAATTTCTTCATATCACTTTCTAATGTCACCAAACAGTAAAACAAACCAGAAAAGAAAGAAAATCCTCTGATACAACTTTGTATTGTCCCGGCCCAGCTTACCATTAAACTGGTGGTCGGACCGGTGGGTCACATGGCCTCAAGCGCGTCTCCCCGTATGCCAGAGGCTGCCGACTAGAAGCGAGGGTCTTGAGAGGTGAAAGTGGGGAAACTATACCCTCATGTTAGAGTAACACCATGGTATTATCAGATTAAATTAGATTCATTAATGGATGTAGTAAACAATTGAAAGGAAAAAAGAAAAGGACCGGAGATAACCATTTTATAAAGGGTGGCCAATGCCAGTTGTCACAATACATTGATGATGATACAGATATGGAAAGTAGTAAACAATACAACATGCTTTCAATACAATACAAATAAAATATGAATAGACATCATGGACCATCGATGATCTATTGAACATCTTGTGCTCTCGCTCGATCCTTGTCTCCTAACTCCAGGTACAAACAACACAACACACAACCTAGGCCTTGCAAACAAGAAAGGTCTACTCGGGTACCCTAGTGCAATGGCGGCCAGAGTAGGGTGTGAGAAACAAATCTCAGTAGGTCGGCACCACCAATTTCTAACACAATCCAGACAGTGTATATTAATTAAACAGTAATCAGGTGTAGCAGGGTTCAATAAATAGAACATAATAGAATAACAACACACCTCCAGGTTTCTCAAAGGAAATCTGACGACTATACCAGCTTTGGATCGCTGCCGGGATATCAGTATAATCATGCCACTACAGTTACATATGTAAATATTTCTGAAAGATAGCATGGGGTAAGCATGCATCCCAGCCATCAGCTAAATATAGAGGGAACGAGGTAATAATGCATCTCTTCCCAAGTACATAATGGCAATGAGGTGGGAATGCCTCTCGTTCCTAGAAGATACTAGCGAGGGATAAGAATTCCTATCTTCAATCACATTTATAATACTGGCAAGGGGTAAGAATGCCTCTCTTCAAAACATGTATAGAGGATAGTGGGCATGAGGTAAGAATGCATATCGTCCCTAGTATACAGTGGAAATGAGGTAATAATTCCTCTTGTTCATAGAAGATACTGGAAAGGGGTAAGAATGCCTCCCTTCCATCACATTCATAATACTATCCTGGGGTATAATTGCCTCCCATCGAAAAATGTAAATCATCCCTAGGAGTCACCTATAAAAGGGTAAGAATGTCTCCCTTCCAAACAGCTGTTCCTCACTTGGTTGACTCTGCACGTGCTCACCTTTATTATCACTCATTATGTGGCATCATCATGGGCACACTCACAATACAAAAATGTCTATAGTAATACTACTTATGGAATTACCTCATAATAATTCAAATAATCATACCACATACACATAAGTGAACACATTCTCATTCATAATTAAGGCAACCCATCTTAAGTATAATTATCAAATCATTTATCATAGTCATCACATATATACTTAAGGAAACTCGTCTTAAGTTTCCATATCGAGACATTATCATAAGTCTTGCTTATTCCATTCTCCTAAGGCTTGGTATTACCACCCTAATCCATTTCATTCATGTTAATCCATTTCATCAAAAGAGCACAACTGCCATGCTTTAACAATTTGGTATAATTCAGAGGAAACA
Organism: Viscum album; assembly: GCA_963277665.1. Lineage (NCBI taxonomy): Eukaryota > Viridiplantae > Streptophyta > Magnoliopsida > Santalales > Viscaceae > Viscum > Viscum album. The sequence continues at coordinate 578,517,327 of OY728164.1, forward strand.
CGACATCATCAATTATCATCCAAGCACAAAAAGAGTTTAGCAGGCAAGAATAAGGATCTACTTCCTTCTTTTATCTTGAAGAAATCTCACCTCTGATCGAGGGATTTTATTATTAAATCGTTCATTTAGTGACCAAACAACCTCTTTTATCTGATTCCTGCAAGTCACACGATTTGTACAGAAGCATTTAATCGAATAAACTTGCATAATTAAAATACTAAAAAAATGTATTATTAAACTCTTTAAATTCCTCGATTTAAATTTAAGGGAAAGGAGAGGGACCCTACCTCAAAGGTGGATCCATCTGTCCACTCTGGCTCATCGCGCTTTCTATCTAAATATGTCTATTCTCCGGATACCCGAAACTATCCCAAAAGGACCACTGACTACGGAAAACAAAACAAGAACCTCTAAAACAACATAAAATAGTAATTGGAAGCTATGAAAACCAAAAACTGTTAAAACCCTTACCTCGAAATCAAACTGGCGGATCAAAATCACTGCAAACTACCTCACCTTTGGCAGAAAACACCGAATCTCACCCAAAGGATACCCAAAGGACCCTTCCCATCATCCTAGAACAAGAGACACAAAGTAGAATGTGATATAAAAAACCCATCCTAACCCTAGGTTTCAGTCGAATGAAAAATAGGGCAAGGGGAAGCCCAAAAAATCTTCTTAAGAAGGGAAGAGGCATACCGCGGATATTCAAAAGAGGAATCACCACGAAAAATGGAGAGGACATCCAGCTGATGGAGGGATTATGCAAGTCTGAGGCACCATGGGAGGTGGGGGTTCGTGCAGGGTCTGGACTAGAGAAAAGAGAAGGGAGAGTTTTATATTTTAGGTTTTCTTTTTAATTTCTTTTTAAGACATCTAAAAACCCAAAAGGAGGGACGCACACGGTTTGACCTGCACGGTTTTCCAAACCGTGCGCAAACTGTGCGGCCTCTACTTGACAACCCAGGCACCCCGCATGTGTTAGTCACATGAATTGGGGAAACCATGCGTATTCTGTGAAGACTCCTCTCCCTTCCTATTTCATGTCGCCCAGTTTGTGCTCGACAGTTTGGAAAACCGTTCGCCGACTGTGCGCCTTCTGTTGTTCTTTAAAAACCATCCCCCTTCAGGTACGACACACCCGAAAGACCTCAAGTCACTCAGGAAACTTCTCGGGCATTCTCCCCACCCCAAAAACATCAAACATAAGTTTTCAAACCCTCAGACCCTCATTCTGAATCCCGATTCTAAGAACGACCAGTTCAGTAATTGAAAAAGTTCAATTTCCTCCACTTTTTCACCTGGTTCAAAACATGTTTCATTACATTATTTTTGTTCAGAATGAAGTGGACACTACTTAGCAGTCAATGAGAAATTAAATTATCAGGAAACTGATCAAGGAACATGTATGGTATGTTTTTTAATGAACAATAGACCATTTTACACTATTTTGGTTCAACATTTATCCATGTATTCTCTGAATCAATTTTAGGAAAATGATTTTATCAAAACATTTTTGTATGGAAAGATGATTTTATATCTTATAATAAATTTTATAAATATTTCAATGTTAATCTAAAACGTATTAATGATGATTATACATGTTCCTTTCAGAAAAAAAGGAATGTAATGATTTATAATTTTCATTAATGGATTATTGCGAATGAAACTATACAAATTCCAACAACTATTGATTTAGATTGAAATGTGGATTTCTTTTAAAGTTGATTCAACATATGTTGTTCACTAGGAGGGGAATATTTATCATTATGTGGTATTAGAACATATTCATTTTTTTTAAATTATGTAAAAAATTAATCTCAATAGTTATTTTAGTTTTCACATGATTGAAATATGAAATACCTCCTCAAGATAAATCATCATTTCCTATCATAATAAAATTATTTCAATATCATATGAATGATCCATTTCTTATGAAGGAGAAAAAAATAGAAAAAAGTGATGGTTTTTTCTTAATATGGTTTATATGTAATAGAATTTATTTTTAACATGATCCCATGGATGAAAATATTGGTCGTGGAAAATGATAAAATATATGAGAAATTAAATCTAGTTGATAACAATTTTAGAATAAGAGAATTGGTTTACCTTAGATAGAACCTAATGATGTTGTAGAATATTCGTATTATAAATATGGTAATTATAATACTAGAATTGAGGATGAACAAATTCGAGAAAAAATTATGAATATATGTCTATAAATTTTCAGTTCAATATTTCAGTGATACTAATGTTTTCATAAGTTCAATTATATCATCTAGACCTCTTATCCCACCACTCTCTAAATTTATCATTTTTTTAAGACTGTACATCAAGAGTATAAACCAAATAAAACTAAATATTCCACTATTGCTCAGTGGGAAAGATCTATAGTATAAATCCAGGAGGATGTGGTTCTATTATTTGATGATTCAGAGTGTGATAATAATGGTGGAGATGAGGATGATAATTCAAATACCTATATTTCTGTCATTAATCCATGTAGGTATATTAGTGGAGTGTGGTAGGGTACTTCACCTATTTTTCACAATATCATGAATATGGTAGAAGAGTTAAACTAGGTTCATCACTTGGTCAATAATCAAGAATCCTTGTCATTAATTATATTCAGAAAAATAATGATTTTCTTATTGATTATGATGATCAGTTTTTCCATAGGATTATATAGTACTTACTATCTAAATATCTCATAGTGATCCTAAAAGAACTTTAAGAAAATGAAATTCTCAATATTGTTTTTATATTACAATTCCTTCTAATTTTCATGGTTTAGATGTTGGTCAGGATTTTGATTCATCATATTACCTATAAGGGACTAAGCCCCTCATATAACATCTCTTTAGAGCACCTACATCACTTTTATGGATCATAATTATTATAAATAAGATCATTTATTTTATCTATGTGTAATGATCAAATATTATTCATTTTAGGATATGAATCTTTGGATAGGATGATGTTTTATTGATATTATTATTGGTAGTGTCTCTTTTATAATATAAATTTATCCTCCAAATATAAATATGGAATTAGAGAACAATTTGTTTGTAGAATACATGAATATAGTTCAATTAGGTTTCAAGGATATTATAAGTAGTCTAGATCATAGAGATTTAGCATTATAGGAGATGATATAATCTGTATATTCTATAGAATATTCTTATTTTAGAGTTCCTCCTCCCTTAACACCTTTTTCTATTTATGTTGAGCTCACTATATATGCTATGACAGTAGAGATGAAATATGTATTTTTTGATTTATCATGATCTCATTAGGATGAGCTTCAGAATACTATATCTCGTAATTAGAGAATTTATGAGAATACTAGATAGTAATATGTGATATAGATATAGTGACTAAATCTATCAAGTATTATCTTTATATTATTTACACAATGTATAAACCCAACTTTTATTTTATTTTGTTGGATAAAATATAATGACACTTCCTATTATAAAGTCCATATAGGAGTAAGTGATCAATTTTTAGAATATATCAGCTCTACTAAAATTGTTTATTGAATAATAGATTGAATTTTTCATGGCTATGTAACATAGAGGTATGGTGATCACTATGATATTTTTTTCAAAGAACCTTTTACTCGATAGTGACCATTTTAATTTCATATTTAATTATTCCTACGATTCCCTTCCCACCATCACCGTTATCATCACCCTTGAAAAATCATCTATAGAATTTATTCCTTTTTGATATACACCAATGTAAGCTTTGATACATCTCATTTCAGTGGTACATAGGACTCTTACACATCTTATATTCTCGACTCATACCCCTCCTTTTAATGATAAATGGAAGGACCCTATAGATATTACCTCTACTCAAGCTGAGGAGTCTAGTTCAGACTATTATTAGGCATTGATATGGATTTTATTTTTTGATTTCCCTATATTAATGTACAATTTAATCATTAATATTCAATTCTATTTAATGATTTTATTCATGTCTAGACCTTATTTATTTTACATTTTAACTATCTCTTTTAGATAATCAACAATCAGAGAGAAATATTTCATAGAATGGATGGATCATTTTATGACCTGAATCTTGACTATGAATTACAAATATAGACTTTGACTTTTAGGTATATTTTTTTCACATTTTTCTTCTATTAATTTTTTTGTATGATTAGGATTGAAATAATTTTTTCATCAAAAGGGTGAGACTTTTATCTTAATCCATGATCCTCCATATTTTAATAATCACAAATCATGATTATTATGATTCTATAGTGTTCAATATTTTAGGATAGTTAAAATATTATCATGAAAAAGTTATCAAAATTATCAATGTCCTGATCTATCATTAAAAAATACCATTAGTGTAATGAATCTCAATTTATCTAGTTTTTTTAAAAAATTAATTGGGAAAATTATGACACTGGTCACTAAGATGGAATTAGATTCCATGGCCAAGTGTGGGTTGAACGATAAAATGAAATATGTTATATTTTCAGTATGGAACTTGGAATATTTGTTCTTTAAATGGGGAAAACGTCAAAATGGTTTGCAAGATCAAAAATATGATGCCACTGTTTTTTTCAAAGCAGCATATTTACCTTAGGCGAGTCCTAACATCGACTGGCGTGGGTCCACTATAAATGATAAAATTTGACACAACCGCCATTAAAATATTTTAATTAAAATATTTTATTTGACACTATGTTGTTTTATTTTAGTTAAGATCTATTTTCATGAATCCAGGTATATCTTAATAACCCTGCAAATTGATCTAATAAAAGGAGAGGAAACCACTCTGATGAACAATGATGAAAACTACTGGATCGAAGATCGACGATGACACAGAACCACATTCTTCATCAATAACTAATCCAACCATGAGGTAGGGTGTCAATATATTTGTGATTTCTTATCATTTAATATATTTAGATGAAGAAATCATACCAACCCATGAAGATGCTAATATGTAGTTCTATTGTTCATTTGGTATGGATTTTGTTGTACGGATTAAATGGATGTTAAATATTAGTGAATATTAGTTTATTCTTCATCATTAAACATTATAACATGAATAGATCAAAAAAGAGACATACAAGGCTAAGATCTATCCATTGGTTAATTAATGTTCTTATATCATTCCACCAAACTGTAGCAATCCACATTCGACAATCCTCATTATTCGTGAAATACGATCGGAGGAACGATGCACCATCGATTGATGGTGCAACGACCTAAAACTAGGGATCTAACACCATAATAACATAGAAATAATGAAAGGACACAAATTTCTTGAGGCATGGGTTATGGTAGAATGAGGTGGTGGCGTACGACAGTGGTCAGAGCAGCGGCTCTAGCCAGACATTGGAATAGGTAATGAAAAATAAGAAGGCCTCTCATGGGGTGATCCTGTGGTTGAGATATAATCGACCCCGTAGGGGAGGCTAAGCCTGGTGGGGTGTGGAAGGATTAGGCCACCGGTAGTTGTCATAAGTCGCTGGGACATGGCATAGACATGCATCAGATGGAGGGCACCTCAAGAAGCATGACCATGGGTCTACACAGAAAAGTTGTGAAGGATGTGTGAAGTGATTTATCGCATTGTGTTGACTAGGGGAGCAGGCTGGCCACCCAGTCAGGCGTTATTGACTCTATGTGCACCATTGAAACATCGTGCATTGACGACACAACATGTTTCATGGAGACTAATACAAATTTGGAATACAAATATAAATTATTATCTTCATTCTTTATGCTTATACCTATGTGAGATGAATATATTGATTGTACTTCATGTGTTTCTTTTTCCGTGTTCATCATGTGTTTCTTTTGTAGTGTACCTCATGTGTTTCCATTGGGGTATACATTGTGTGTTTCCATGGTCGCATACTTCATGTATTTTTCATAGTGGTTTTTTCATTGTGGTTTTAGTTTTTCCTAATGACTGTTGTTTTATTCACCCATATACGAGCTTTTCCCGCACATGTCGTTTCATTCTCATACGATCGATGATTTGACAGTGTCCTTGGAAGACCAGAAACAAGTGGTGATTAGTGTAATCAAACAAATGTTTGGTCCTCCTATAGCATTAGATATCTTCTCTACACCTACCCTATTGGTAGAGGTTTCTACAAAATATCTTCAAGAACGTTTGCATTAACATTCCAAATTCTTTCTTTTGGTAGGCCTATATTAGAGCCCTATTTAATTTCAAACATTCCTATTTTCGAAATCTATAGTTGGTATTGTAGTGTATGCATACATTGTATACATAGTTCTTTTACTTATGAGTATAATGTGCTTGGATATGTGTTAGTGTGTATAGTAACATAAGAAAATGCCTCCAATTATTAGGATATCCCTACTCAGTGCTAGTCACTCTCTCTTAGCCTTTTTGAGGTGGTCTTGGGGTAGTCATGCCCTAGGCCCCTCTAGGACGAGTTGTGACAGAGTGGTTTAAGAGGTGGTTTGTTCGACCTAAAAAACTAGGAGTCAATGATATTGGTTTGGGTTAGTAGAGTTAATTGTTTCAAGTAAGGATTTTATACTAGGGATTCAAGTGTTGGTGTGGCAGTCGACCAATCCATACACCAGGACATTGAATAATGCTTTTCGACTCAATGCATGAAAACACTAGTTCCATGGAAAATAAATGGCACATGCATAATCACTAGTAGGGAATAGTGTTTTTAACATTAGATAAATGATTTCAGTTTTTTAAATCTTATGAAAAAATTATGTGTGGGAGATTTATGTCGTATGTTTTGTAAAAACCTGTTTCAAAAAATAAATAAATAATTCAAGTCAATTTTTGTTAAAATAGACAAGAATAAAAATACAAATATATATTTCATGTTGGTTTTTATAAAAACTAACATGAAATATATTGTCTTGGATTAATTGGTATCATTTTTCTAATAACTGACTCAAAAAATCATTAAAAATAATTTAGGATCGAGAAACCCTGATATTTTGGATCTAAGAAACCCTCCTGCTCGCAAAAAATCCTTCCCAAATCACGATGACTTCCATGGTGACTGAGTGATCTCAAATTACATTGTTATTCATTTTCTTTGTTTTTCACAATTTTTAGTCTCCATTCTATATATTCTTCGACTACATATTTATCTCCACATTATTTTCATCTCGAAAACCTATTTATCACTCAATCTGTGGTTTGATTTTAGTTTGTTGTTCATATTTAATGTTCATTTTTCAATCAATTTTGTATAGATCATATAGTTATTTTATTTCATGAAACACATTAATGGTATGATGTTCAAATTATGGATCATGGAAAATATGAACTCTGAATTTTATATGTTTTTATTTTACATTGGAAGATTAATTATTCATACTAAAAATCATATTTCTAGTCCTAACCATGGTTTGATTTTAGCATTTTTTTCATATTTAATTTTCATTTTTTCAATCAATTACGAATATATCATGTAGGTAGTGTTTATTACTGAAACGCATTTGAGTAAAGATGTTCGGATTAAGGATCAAGGAAATGATGAACTCTGAAATTTTTATGTTATTTTTTTAATTCCCAACCCTTATTATTTGTGACCTATTTATAAACTATTAAAATATAATCAAATTTTTGTAATGTTTTAATTTAATATTTTATTTTAACATTTTATAAATGCATTGGGATTATTAAAATCGAGTCAATATAGTAATAATATAATACTTATATATATATATATATTATGTTTATAGATTAATAAAAGATATTCATTTCTGAGTAACCAATATATAAAAAAATCCATCACACAAAGACATAAATTATACATATAGAGTAACCCATAAGTTGATGAATATGTCACATAGTAGGAGAAAAATAAATATGGATAATATTATAAATATATATATATATAATAAAATATCTTATACATTGGACAACAATAATGAATGATAAAAAATATATCTCCAATATGATTCCAAAAAATAATTTCCGTGTAAGTAATGGTTTATTCATATCCAATGATATGACATATATCATATATTATTAAATATAATAATTCTTAAATATTATATTTACAACACTATATTATTCCAACATGGCATACCGTATGATTGTAAACCAACATTATGTTATACAATAACGTATTATCAGGTTGAGTAAACTGATGACATTTTTATTGTAATGGAATTCTACTATATTGACCACCTATTAAACACCCAAATGGTATAAATGGGTATGTAACATCATATATTTATATAGATATTATTTTTATAGTATTAAATCATCCTGATCCACAACTATGTGAGAGTATTTATAATTTATTTCAATATATTGGAGGTGTAGTGCTGAGATATGAAAATTCCATATCTATTTTGACTAATGAGTTTCACTTCTAACATACCACACTTTTTATTAACCACTAAAGAAAACAAAATAATAAATTAATGTATTCTTCAATACTTTTGACACACACAACACTGAACTAGTGTATCAAATGTATAAAATTAACTAATAAATGTTAAATGATTGAAAATAAAAAACTATACTATTAATAAAACACATGTATATATTATGAATTTTTTTAAAACATTGATTTTATTTTGTGTCCTGGTGTGATGTCTTTGAATATGAGAAAGGTAAACTCCAGAGAAATCTATAATCGTCTAATTTATTTTTATCCTTAATTGTACACATTGGATCTAGCATGGTGAATAAACTGTAAATTAAACAGATAATGTTGGTGAAAATATTTATAATGTGATAGAGGATTGAATTAGATATTTAATTCATTTTTTATGCATTGAAACCATTGAAAAAAAATCGCATATTTTGAATGATTATATAGAGACTCTAAGAAACCATTATTCCAAAGCTGTAGTAATTGTATAATTTTATCAGTTGTTTGGAGATTGGTTAACTTGAAATAAAGTAATGGTTGGATTAATAAAGGTTTCTCTTACATACTTGTTCTTTTAAAATTGCTACTTCAAGAAGGCATCCAGCTTCGAGATTCCAATTATGAGGTAAATAAAATATTATTACCAATGGGATTGGGGTATAAAAAGATACATATGTTCCCTAATGATAGTGTTTTTTATAAGAAGGAATATTAATTTTTATCAAAATGTTCTACATATGGAACATCACACTATACGATGGATGCAAAAGTCACTTATGATTCATTCTGAGGTACTGACATATAACCTCAAGATAAATCAAATAATACCTTCCAATGATCCATTAATATAATTTCAATAAAATAAATTTGATTCATTTTTAGGTATTGATATCAATGCTCCTACTAAATCAATTTGGTATCTTATAGTAATTCCTCGTTTGATGTTTCTATTTTCAAATTCAATTGATGAGAAAAGGTTAAAATGACAATAAGATGAATGTATATCTGATGGTAAATAATGTCACCTAGCTGACTCAACATAATTGAAGATATTTGATAATACATTTCATGATTTTGGATGTGATGTTAGAAATCTCAAAATGGGAGTGTGTACAGATGGAATGAAAATATATCGGAGCTTAAGTAGACAACACTGTTCATGGCCAATTTTGTTTATTGTTTACAACTTATACGCACAAATATTTATTAAGAAAAAATATTTTATGATGATATTGAGGATTTCTAGACCAAAAAAGATAGAAAACAATATTGATGTGTATTTTTCACCATTTATTTATGATTTGAATCATCTATGGGGGGCATGTGTTATTGTTTTGAATGCATACCTGAAAGATTGTTTTTTTGTGTGCTATGATAATGTTCTGTATATAAAAATTATCATGCATATTGAATAATATGTAGATATAGTGTTAAGGGACATAAATATTTTCCAATTTGTGAAGAGGAGGCTTTATATTAATTTTCTCAAACTATAAGAAAGAATGTATACATGGGACATTGAATATTTTTGAGAAATGATCATTATTAGTGTATATTTAAAAATGAATTTAACAGATTATAGAAATTAAATCATCCCCATCAATCATTTTTAGTTGAAGAATATAACCAAAAGCCGAAAAATATTGATTCAACATTTGGAAAAAAAGTAGTTATAGACTTTAAAAAACTATATAGAAGAAACAGACTATTTCATGAACTACCTTATTATAGATTCTTAGAGACAAAACATAACACTGATGTTATGAATGTTACGAAAAATATATGTGATAGTTTGATAGGAAATTTATTTGATAAAAAATGAAAAAGAATATGTATTAAATTCTATATTTTATTTCATAGAAACAGAAATACCTTTGCAGTTAGCACCCACTATGAAAGGAAACATAACATATTTACCTTTAGTTTGTCACACATTAAGATAGAGTGAACAGTTGATTTTTTTTATATCTATATGATATAAAATTACTCACTGGATATTCCTAAAATGTGATGAATTTTGTGTTAGTGGAGGGTTGAAAATTAATAATTATGAAATCTCATGATTATCTTCTGTTGATGCCACAACTCCTAAGAGCTGCACTTTGTGGTATATTACTGTCAGCTGTCATAATGAATATCATCAGGTTATGTAATTTTTTAATATCAATTTTTATCAATGTTATTAATCCAAATTTGTTATATGTGTTATAGAATGAAGATGATATTATACATTTTCATTTAGAAATGTATTTTCCACTTACATTTTTTATATAATTGTCCATCCAATGATACATCCGGGGCGTGAGATAAGAATAAGCAAGAATGGTTATTTATTTGTCCTTAATTTTCATATTTTATTAATTATAAATAATAATATAACATTTACAATTTTAATTTGATGCTGAAATTTCGGAGAAAAATACAAAGGGATCTTCCATCACTAAGGGTGGGATATACATCTTAGAATCTACTTTAGGAATGGTAGAACACCCCGACTGTGTTAGAGGATAACATATGGGTGTTTTTATTCTGAATTTTTTTGGTTAGAGTAAGCAATAAACAGTCCTAGAAATATAATCAATAAAATCCAAGATGAAATAGAATAAATACTATATGGGTGATCAAATTCAAGAAACATCTCAACATGTTCTGTTAGAACACTTGACAAGAAAATCACAATCTGCACAGCCTGCCCAGCCCTCCCAGCTTGCATACATTGATCCTCTACCTCAATCCTAGCCGGACTACCCTGTTCGGCCAGCCTAGCCTACTTACTCTTATCATACTCCTCCATCTAGCCCATAATACCCTTCATAGCCTATTTATTTTGATCCTCCACCTCTATCCCAACTGAACTACCCTACCCAACATGCATACATTGATCCTCCACCTCCTTGCTCAGACCTAACCGTATACTGTTAGTTGTTTTATAGAGATCCTCATATACATATAGTTGGGTTATGAGTCATATATTTTGTTGGAAAATTTCTTACATCTCCATTCAATATAGATGGTCTAGGTAAGTTTATTGGTACATGATATTATTGATCCTAAGGCTCTAGTACCATTTCCTACCATAGATATTACAAGAGTTTGGGATTGTCCGGGTCCTTTTTTTAGTTTGGACTACTTGTCATCATTGTTATAGTTCATATGTTCTCTGTGTTTTTCTAGATTTATTACATCTGATTGAATATTACTTAAAATGTTTTCAAACATTTAGATTATAGAAAATTATCGGAATGAATATGAAATTTAAAAATATAAAGAACACATTCCAGAACAATATTCTACAAATAATTACGATATTTCTTTTGGGATACAAATATTATCTCAAAATTATTATTCCTTGAATAATATATAAGAGTTTTGGATGATGTATGATAAATGAATAATTGATTATACATTGATATTACTCAAAGAATGTATCACGAATCAAGTTGAATTTGAAGATCATGGCTTGAATGTGTTGTAGTTTTATTCTATATAAATAAATTGAAGATTGAATTTTTATTTTTTTAATTAAAAGGGGTTTTAAATTAAATAACAATATTTCATTTTTAAATTAGATTTCTACACACGCTTGCTGTAAAAAATGACAGAACAACCATTTATAGTTTTATAGATCCAGAATACATTTCCAATGAAGTAAAAATGTGATGATTCACATTAGAGTTGCATATATATTTGTGGGATTATCCAATATAGATATTATATGTTGGTTTCTTCCATTTTTCATCGAGTAATAACAGACACATAATTCTGAACTAATGATCATTTATATGTAATTAATTATGAATTTTTTATATTGTAGGGGGCATAGGATGTTAGAAGTATATTTTTCCAAGTGAATGATACTTTGGTTTTTCTCTTTATGATGTAGTGTTGGTAAAACAATTTCCACCTTTTTATAAATGTATGTTTTTTGTTTTTCATAACCTCGTTATGTTTTTTTATTGTTTATACATGTATTATTAGTTCATATATATGAAAATGTAGTTAATAGATAAAATTTAACAAATAACACAAGTCGATAAAGAAACCATATAAAATCATTTATGTGAAAATAAAGGTGATGCTTTTTATATTATATATAGTTAAAATTTAGTGATATATACATATATATTGGTTTTTATTATCGAGGTAAGGTTTTATAACTATAGTGTCATTATAAACAAGGAAATTTTGAATGTGGGTAATATATTATACAATTCATATACGATATAATCACAATTGGCGTAAATATTGAATTTCATAAGCATAGTTATATTAAATTTTTTATATTCTATTTCATAGTAATATACTTTTAATCTAACATTATTCAATGTTATTGTAGGCATTAGATGATATGGAGTCTTATACCCAAACTGAACTTACCCATCTTCAATCTTTGTTTGTGAACTATTTGTTGAGTCTGATTACCATTTGAGGTATGTATATTCTAATTTTTTTGAATAATATATTACATTTTATTAATAACATGTGTTCAAAAAACTATTTTTTGATATAATAAGTATTTTAACATAATGATATCAAATGAATGCTTCATCAATAACTAACAATGAGCATGCTATAAATTTAAGGTATATATATTTAAAATCTAATTTATAATAAAATGCATAAATAATTTTTTATTTAACTAGATAAAAGGATGTTAGTTTCTGTACGTTTTTAGTGAATGAGTACTACTATTTGATTTCTAGATAAAATTTTATTATTACAAGGATTATGATTATTTGGGAAGTGTAATATTTTGAGTTCTCTAATTTTTTATTACATTGAGCATTGGTTTTCAGAAAAACAGAATCTAAAACATTAAAAAAACATACGGGTTTTGGGGATGGTTTTACAAAAAATTACATTGATGTTAGATTTTTTGCGTAAGTTTTTAGGAAAACCAACCCCAAAGTGGGTTTCATCGTCAGTTTTCCAAAACAAATAATGTTGGAGGTTGATTATCGACATCATTTTTAATGAAACCCGACTCTAAAATATCGATCACCAGGTGGTTTTTGATGTCGATTTTTAAAAAACAAATGATGATAGTTAATTTGTACATCGCTAGTATAGAAGTCTGTTAAAACCCATTTTTTTTAAAATATCCACAGTTAAATATTGATTTTTCTCTAATTTATTTTAGAATGAGTGTGTTCTCGTGTCCTTTATGAGATAGTGTCAGCTCACCAGGTATACTCTATTGACAACAATACATCTTGATATATTTCAAAATGCCCCAACACAAACAACCATCTAGGATTACGATGTGTTATAATGAAGATGATCCTCCTAAAGAATAGGAATTGGTACAGAGAACAATACTAGAGATTGCAGGCCCTATTTTTGTAATAGTGGTACCACCACCAGGAGAGCAGTAACTACTACAGACACTATCGATAGAATATGTATATAGCCTGATTACGTTTCAGGTGTTCTATAGGAAGTGACAACCCATATTTTGGGGTGAGATAGACCCCCAGTAAGTTGAGGATTGGATGGATGCAGTTATTTATGTCTTTCGCTTAGTAAAGATTCCTCTCAACCATATGGTAGTCCTAGCTATGAGTCTTTTACAGGGATCAGTTGGGAGATGGTAGAGCATAGTGATCTAGACGCATGAGGATACAACCATCACATGCACAAACTCTATGCATCATTTTAGGGAGTAGTTCTTTCTAGTGATGTTACTCTCCACCAATATATATTAGTTACTACTACTACAATTGGGAAACCAGACAGTAGCATAGTACTCAGCGAGATTTAAAGAACATTATCACTACTCTACTGATATTGTATGGTACCCATTATTCAGAACCTGGACCACTGAGAAAGGGTTATATTGAGAGATCAATGAATCCATGAAATCCCTTAGCATCCCTACATTTGTCTTGGAACTAAAGTCATCCCTTATAGTAGAGAGTTTTCTGGCAGTGCATGTGCCATCAATGAGAGATTCCAGTTGGCACAAGGTAGCTGGGACTATGGCGGGGGGTAGCCAACAGCAAAATAAGGGACCTAAGATGTTCAATAACCCTAAGGGACAACCCCAAGACATTAGATCATCTTTTCATGTCTCCCATGGTAGAGTGAGTCAGCTGAAGGATAGTTTGTGTTACACAATTGACGGTCAAGGAAACGTTGCAAGATAATTCCTAACTCACCTTACAGATGATCAGAAAATGGTTGAGAGACCAGCAAGTTATATGTGGAGGAAAGAGAAGAGTAGTCTGCATAGCGTCTGGCATGGAAGAGGAGCTGGTCGGGCAGTAGTAGTTGGGAAGAGGTTCGAGTAACTGCCACCACCACCAACGGGCTCTGGGAGCTAGTGGAATGAGATGACGCTACTTTCAGGTCATGAAGGCTTATTACTCTTGTTCTCTATAGATTATTTGAGGTATTATTTTTGTATTTTACACACTAGATATAGTTTTGATAGACATAGGTTCTATTAAATGTTTTCTTATTATGACCCATATTCGAGGAATGAATATTCAAGTGGGATGGTTGACTCAATACCTACACATAGAGACTCTTACAGGGGGGGATTTGTTTGTCAAAACTGGTGCCAACAACGTTTCCTTACACTATAGGGCGAGACATTTTTTGGGATTTCATGGGTGTAGCGTTGAGGCCATACAATTTAATTCTCTATATAGAATGGTTATCCTCATTTCATTCAGTGATAGAGTGTTTTAGGTGCAGAGTGTGGTGTGTCCATATAGATGGGACCATTTTTTCCTTTTTCAGTGAAAAGGAAACACAAGGGACATAAGATGGACTCACACGTAGGAGGGTGTGGAAAATCACACACTAGTTGGATAGTATGAACCTCAGTGTAGTGGATGAGATGAGTCCCCATATTCCAACCGTGGTGGATGTGTGAGAAGATGTTTTTCCAAAATATGTTCTAGGATTATCTCCTCACATTGAGGTAGACATATTCAATGAAATGTTCTCTAGGAAAAAATGATATCTACACATTTATGTCAAAAGGATCATACAGAGCATTGTGAGTTAAGGGTACATCTGGAGGACATGCAGAATAAGGTATTCGTGAGACCTATCATTTTTACTTTGGAAACTCTGGTTTTGTTTTCCAATATGAAATATAGGTGATTGAGATTAAGGGGGACTACTGGAACATGAACCAGGTGACCATGAAGGGTAAGTATCCTATGTGGATGATTTATTGCCTCATCAATCAGTTGAAGGGAGTGAGGTGTTCTCAAATATATACCTCATATCCAGATATCATCAGCATAAGGTATGAGATGAGGTGTACCAAAGATTTCATTCAGATGTTAGTATGGACATTTTGAGTACATAGTGATTCCATTTGGAATGAAAAATTTCTCATTAGTTCTAATGGGACTATTGAATTGGATATTCAAGAATTACATTTACCAGTTCATGATGTTCATCATTAAGGACATCATAGTGTTCCTGGAATATGATGAGGAGCACACGATACACTTAAGGGTGGTCCTAGGAACATTTTGATAGCACTAGATTTATGGGAATCTCTCAAATTATTTTCTTTGGAATCAGGAGATCTAATTTTTAGAACATTTCATTTTAGAGGCTGGAGTTGTAGTAGATCCATTGAAGAATGAAGCTGTGATATTTTTAAGAGCCACCATGAGCATTACCGAGCTTCAGAGTTTCTAGGGTTTGGTTGGGTACTACTAGAGGTTTTTAACTAAATTTTCAAGGATAAAATCACCCTTTCCAACCTTAAAATATAAGGTGAAGTCTTTTGTGTGGATATATAAGTACCACTAGTTCTTTCTGTAGTTGAGGAAGAGATTGATGAGCACAACCATCTTGAGATTATTAGAGGCGGGTGTTGATTACATGGTGTTTTGTGATGCACCATGGTCCAATCATGGTTGTGTCTTGATGTAGGAGAAAGCTGTGATTGCCTATGGCTCACACAAGTTGAGGTAGCATAAGCAGAACTACATGTTTCATGATATTGAGCTAGTAGAGTTAGTCATTGCATTAAATATGTGGCAACGCTACCTAATGGGTGGGCAGTTTACCCTCTACTCTAACAACAAGAGTCTCGAGTATATATTCTATTAGAATAACCTAAAAATGAGACAAAGACGATTGATAGAGTTCTTCCAGAACTATGTCATTGAGATTTTATATACACATAAGAAGGGAAATTCTGTGCTACATGCTCATAGTAAGAAATTGTACTTGGGATTATTGAGTAATGCATCAGAGGAGTTGGCAACGTTATAGATACCCTTTTTGTATGGAGATGGAGAGGATTACCTTTAGTAAATGGATGTCACCTCTGCAATCATACATCATGTCATGGAGGATAATCTTGGGGATATCGATTAGAAGACCCTAATTTATATGTATTCTACTAGCATTACCCCGTGGGATATTTGATAGGTTGGGAACACATCATTCTCTTTAGAGGGTGTACAATAGTTCTACTGGATTTGTGAGGGGATGTTTTCATGGAGTTCCACAAATCCTCTTTTTCAGTACATTCTGTATTAGAAAACATGTATTAGTACCTCTAGCATTAGTTGTGGGGGACAAGGATGATGAAGGTGGTAGAAAATGTTGTTTTTCATTGCCTCCCTTTCTAGCAAGTGAATGCTAAGCACATGGATCTTCTGGTATTGAACCAACCACTTGATGTCCCATAGTGGAAGTGGGATGGAATATCTATGGATTTTTTGAGTGGTTTACCACTTATGTCCTGGGGTAATGATTTTTTTCTAGGTGATCATTGATAGATTCACCATGTCAACCCACTTATTACCGAACCATGAGTAGTTCTTAGTAGAGTGATTGGGACAACATTATGTGAAAGAGATAGTTCGGATTTGCGGTGTTCCATCAAATAACATCTCATATCATGATTCTTGTTTCACATCCCTCTTGTGGAAGGTATTGTTGGTTGCATTTGGTACATAATTGTGCTTGAGCACAATGTTTCATCCTCAGATGGATTGGAAGTCGAAGAGGACCATCCAAGTTCTAGAAGACACGCTACATTATTGCATCATATACATCATCCCCAATTGAGTGGTCCGCCTACCAATGGATGAGTTTGTATACCATAAAAACTAAAAATATACCATTTTAATCACACCATTTGAGGCCTTATATATGAAAACATGTATGTCATTATTGTGCTATATTTTCCTAGGATAGTTAGCAGTAATGGGTCCAAAGTTGATATGGGATACCCCCATGAAGGTGAAAATTTATAGGAATGGATTAGGACTGCATAGAGCCTGAAGAATTCATGTAATTATTGGAGACATAGGTCACTTGATATTGAGGTGGGAGACCATGTGTTCCTTTAGGTATGACCTCGATGGGGATTGTAGAGATTTGGCCATGGAGGCATGTTACCTATGAGATACAAAGTCCCTTTTCATAATCAGAGTAGAGTTGGTGAGGTAAAATAATACTTATCTCTACCTATATAGTTGCACCCAGTGCATGATGTATTCTACGTGTTTCATTTGTGGAGGTATGTTCATGATTCATCCTGCCTAATTGATTAATGGGGTTTGTAAATTGAAGATAGGGAGACATGTGTAGAGTACCAAGTGGAGACCGAGGATAGATAGATTCGAATCCTTTTGTGGGTGGTCAATTCCTCTTGTACACATTCAGTGGCAGCACAAGAATCTTCCGGAGAGCCCTTGGGAGTGGGAGGCTCAGATTCTTTCTCATTAACTACATTTTTTTTAGAATCCATAATTTTGGATTTTAGGGATTTATATCCCTAACATGTGGAGAACTTAATGACTTAAATTTTTCTAGTTTTAGTTTATATATTAATTGGGAAATTTCTGATACAATGTGTTGGGATGAAGTTAGATTCTAATGCCAGATGTTCTAGAAATGA
Organism: Viscum album; assembly: GCA_963277665.1. Lineage (NCBI taxonomy): Eukaryota > Viridiplantae > Streptophyta > Magnoliopsida > Santalales > Viscaceae > Viscum > Viscum album. Next base: position 578,535,578 of record OY728164.1, read on the forward strand.
TATGGTGAAATTTTTTAACTTTATAATAATGAATTTTCAACATTTCTTCATTAACTAGTTAGAACACATTTATGGGTGCTCAGTTCAGAAATCTGAAAGCACCGTTGTGTTTTGAGCAGAGACATTACCTTAGGCAGGGACTAACATCGACTAATTCAAGTCAATTTTTAATGTAATAATTTTCATGTAACTGTTATTAAACTATTATAAAAATATTACTTTTTTGACACTATATTGGTTTTTTTAGTTAAGGACTATTTTCAACAAACTAGGGTCATCACCATATCTCTTGAAGTTACTCTAAAGAAAGGAGATGGAATCTTGTACGACGAATGATGATGAACACAGGTAGATAGAGGATTGACAATGACACATAAGCCAGTTCTTCATAACTATTGATCTATCATCGTGGTAGGGTGTCGATATATTTATTATTTCTTATCCCATCTTAGATTAAAAAGAAAAACACTAACCAAACCATGAAAATTTTGATCTGTAGTTTTAACATTATTATGGGATGGATTTTATTTTTGAGATTAATGAGATTACCAATCATTATGATTATAATTTGAATTTTTTTGTTAAACCTTATAACATGAACGGATCATGACTGACATGAACAAGGACATGATATATCCATTGGGGAATTCATGTTCTTGTACCTCTTCTCAAATATCCTATGTTCCTCATTCATCATTCCTCATTCATTGCAAAATATGATCGGAGGACCTTTTCACCATCGATCTATGGTGCAAGGATCCAAGACTAAGGATCTGACAACACAACCACATCATAATTATGTTATAAGGACCTAACCTTATTACATTACATAATCGTTATTTTATTCAAGAAATAATTTCCATTCACAATGAGGATCTTCTCAATTTTACAGCTTTAAATAATTGTGAAATAATACAATCATTACATTACACATTAATACATAGTGGATACTATAAAAATGGTATTCATTACTTCCAAAATATAAAACATTTCTAATATAACATGATTCTATTTTACAATTCAAAAATAATTTAACAAGGCTTCATTATTAGTCTTAAACATCCTTATAACCTATGAAAATAATTTCAGAACATTGTATGAGCACAAAAATTATAGAAATTGATATAAAAGGAGGTAATGAACAAATTAGTCCAAGAATACATGTAATTTATGAAATCATTTTAAAAAGACATAATTGTTACTTACATTATGAAACATGATATTTACACAACATCCCCACAAATCATTAGAACATATAAAGAACCATGATTTTATCATGGGGAATTACGTATATAATATTATTACCCTCTCGGCTACCTTAGAAGTTGTAACCCTCATGAATACCATAAAATTTGTGTAACCATCATAGTTACACTAGGACTTACCATACAACCGACCTCCAAAATACACATACCAAATAAATTGGAGGGAATTATAGGTCCCAAAATTCATCATAAACAATTACAAAGAATAATAACATAATCAAACAACATATATAATTTCATAAAAACATTTCTTTTGAATTTCATAAAATAGAATTATAAAAGAGGAATTTTTAAAAGAAAAGTCCCTTAAAAATATAATATAATTGATGTCAGAATTAATAGAGTGGATGAAATATTTATATACCCTGTAAATACACATAATTCAACATAATATATACAAAAGTTTTAACAAAAACAAATTTAATACCACATAAATAATGATGTTGAATGTTAACCCAAAGAATAAAAATCTGGTTAATAATTCACTTATATCATGTTTTCCTAAGATAAAACTTGGTTAAACCTCATGTATAAGGGAAAAAAGAGTATTAAAAATATCATAAAGATACATATTCATCTTTATAATACATTATATGATAATTTAACTACATCATTTAACCCTTTAATTATAAATATTTTGTTCTCTTCATTGTTTTGGGTGCGTTCATTACATGATTCCCATGATAAGTTCATGATGGATATTCTTGTCAATTGGTAGTGAAAATATAGAATTGGAATAGTGTAATATTTTTATATTTAAATAATCATAAATTATAAAATTTATAATATTTAATTTTTACATGATTATGATTCAAATGTTAAAACATTATTGATATTTGTTTAGGTCATTTTGGTGATACTTCGATCACAATGAACTCGTATTGTTTAATAAATAGAAAACATTTGTAAAAATTTCTTCCAAAAATCATATATATGATATAATACATAAATTATAACATGGTTCGAGAATAATAATGGTTTCATGACCAATCATGATGAAAGTTAATGAAATTGGTATCACAGCGTCCACTATGTCGTTAAATCGTTACATCATGGACAATTTTTTAATTTCATGAATATGTGGGAGATGAGAAAAAGTATAATTGTGTATATTACATAAACATGATGAAATCCATAATATGTAATATACTATATCATTTTTTCCTCTTTGATAAGTAATGGTGAATAAATTAGAATAATAGAAAATAAAATGAAATGAATATAATGAAAACAAAAGAGGATGTTTAACTCCTGATGACTTCTCCTAGAGATTCGTCTTAAGGCCTTTGGTATTGGCCTTTTGGTAAGAATAGTATCTCTAGTAAATGAGTATGATCCTTGGGAGGAGTATTGGGAAGAACATAGGTAATGATCAAGGATTGTGATGGGTAGGGGAAGGGTAATGGGTGTCATATTTATATTGGAGGAGAGGAGGTATGTTACATCCATTCAACGACCCAAAGGCCTTTAACTTTTTTATTATTTCAATAGAAACATAAAAATAAACCCCCTTTTAAGTGAATAAGGGTGGTGGGAAGACATCTTCAATATAAAAAAAATCATGAACATAAGGTCTAGATAGACAAATCAAACTGACACATGACGCTACCCTATCCCCAGCTTATGAACATGGAAAATCACTCCACAGATGCAAGGCTTAACAGCAAACAAGTGTCCTCTATTAAAGCACTAGTCCGATCCAATGACTGTCATCATACCCACTCAAAAACCAAATCCAAAAAACACTACAATGATGAAGAGAAGGTATTGAAAACCTCTTTTGGGATCTGATCCGCGGGATGAGTCTTCGTGCATCACCAAACCAATAGACCTCATAATAAAAAACCATTTCCCGTTCAAAATGACCATTCCAAGTTCCACCATCAAAGATCATCCTAGACCAACGCCGCTTCCATCCTAAATCCCCCAGTCACAATTGTCACATAAGCCCGTAAGGAAACCCATGTGCCGGAGAACAGGCCATCGTCACCTAGGACTGGGTTCCCCAACCCGACAAAAGAAGGCGCCACTGATGAGTGGATCTGGGTCTTCCTGAAACAGAACTGAAGCTATGGGCATGAGTTTGCTTCGATCAAATCCACAAATGTAAATTTATCAGATTCTTAATCCTCTCAAAAACAATAATAGTTGTAGAAAAATGTAGTGAAGATCCAGTGAGATCACACTAGAACAAACCATATCGGATCCAACAAGGTAGAACAAATCACAACCTATCCAATAACACTATACCAAAAGAGAATCTGCAAAAACCCGATATGCCACAACCCAATAGCCCCAAATGTGATGTAGATTTGACTAGAGACACACACCTGATCACGCAAGATGAGCCAGGAAACCCAGGCAGCCCGATGATGCCAGAGAGCACGTACGAACCTCTGAGAAACCATGGAACCTGACGAAGCTGGATGAAACAATATTGTCGCAAATCTGATCACACACCGAACCTCATCTTCGATAGAGAGGGAAGATCCATGCTACATTGATACACCGTCATCCCGCCATATGAGATCCATGCTGCAACGCTGATGCTGATGTCATCGACACAAGGGATGAACCACGCGGGGTCGAATGCATGAGGCGTGGAGACACCCACGCCGGACCAAAACCAGATGAAAAATTCCCAATAAAATCCAGGCATGAGGGTGGAAGTGGGGAAACCAAAACATAGAGAAAATTGAGAACACCTTACATAAAAATGCATATTTACGCATAACACCAGATATAATTATATTAAATGCCTACAAATATTATATTAATTATTAAACTGATTGATTGAATATATTATATATAAAATTCATTACAATCAATTAAAGAAATTGATAAATTTATTTTATTAGGAGAAAAATAAATTTCACACATATAAATAGTTTTTCAGAAACACTTATCATTTCTTTTTCAAAAGATTTATATTTTCATTTTAAATAATTGATAAATAATGAATTAATTATAATGATGTATAAGCCAAAAAAATTCAAAATTTAGTTATTTATAATGATGTCCTAAAATCCAATAGCTAGGTGATAAATTATAACACCCTGTGTTTTTCTGAAATATTTTCATCAAATTAATTTAATCTTTGCGATTATTTCAGTTTTAGGAAACACTTAAAATAACATTTTTTATTTGAAACCACAATGTTTGGTTTGTATATCATGAAAAACCAATTACATATGTAGACGCACACAACTCTAAGATTATCTTTTGGTAAATTAATGAAAATTTTTATCTTTTGTCACACAAAATACTAGGTTCATTTGATAACTTCTATTAGACAAAATACCAAGTTTAATATAACTAAAATGTTTTACTTTTATTATTATTAAAATATTATTTCAGTTATACCCTCTCCATTGTAATGGTTTTTATAAATATTAATGATTAAATTATATAAATATGGATTACACATGTATATAAATAAAATTAATTGGTGACAAATTAGCTATAAATTAAAATAAAACCCTTTTGAAAAAATAGGAACTATTTTGATGGAAAATTATATTTATAGAATAAAACAAATTTTACATCAATAAAATAATTTTAAATCATTTGAAAAATCATTTTAATTATATATATTTATATATTATATTCATTCATCCATTTAACATTAATCTTAAGCGTTTTTATAGGAAATTGATAAGAATATAAATAATTTTACACATAAATATATATATATATATATATATATATTCAAAAAGGTAATTTTACCAACTTTTAAGGGATAACCAATTTTTAATCTAATTTTTTTCAATTTTATAAATTTTTTTTGAAAAAATATATTTTAATTTTTTAAAATGGAATATCAATATTATATTATAATGAATTTATATTATTTTTCTAAGATGTTTATTTATTTGGATGAATATTGAAAAATATGGAATCATAATTGATAACATATTTTTCATTTAATTTATTTGTATAGGTAAATTATATTTTAATTTGGATTTAAAGTATAATTCTATCAATTATATATAAATAAATAAAATTTGGTAAATTAAATAAATTTCACATTTAAATTGGATATAATAACACTTCATACTTTTGAAAAATTTCACATTAAGTACTCATTGTCACATCCCATCTATGGAATTATTTATTAATTAATATATTCAACTTATGTGATTTTAATTAAAAAAAATTATCTCCATATTTTTAATATTCAATATTTATATTTTTTATTATTTTTTACCAAAAATTTAGTGAATGCAATTAAAAGAAATTACAATGATTTAGAGAAAAACAGGTTTACATAGTGGTTAAACTTAAATGATAAATAGATAAATGTCATATAAATAAGTAAAAAATACAATTATTGGACATATATCAACCATATCCTTCCTTTTAACAAATATGGACCATTATTTTAGGAAAATTACTTAATGAACACATCTCATTAGGTATTTTATTTTCATATATAGAAGAATTCCACTCCTCCTCCACTATAAAATGGAAATCACCCCCTCGCTTATTTACACAAATCAAGCACTTTGGGTATACAAAATCCTTCCCAAATAACCTTCCAAATTTTAAATCTTCCTCTTAGAAACACCACAATAGGAAAAAATCCAACCAAGGAATCCGTTTGGTGCAAACAAAAATGAGTTACCCAATGTAGAGGTAACATTTATCAACAAGAACTGCTATTTTATTTAATTATCCACCACTTAAATAACTCTTATTAAACTATTATATAATGAGATTAGTATAATAAATATAATGAGGAGTTTTTATGTTTTGGGTATGACTTAATCTGACACATACTTCCATCAAATGGGATACAAACTCATCTTTCATTAGCACAGAAGACTACCAACTCATGAACTGGTATCATTAATTCTTCCATTACCGCCTATCAAGGATGGGAATAATGATGTTCATACTATGTTTAATAATATTTATGATTAATTAAATCTGATGTATTTATTATATTACACATACATTTAGGGAATCCATTTTTTAGGAATACTATAACTTTTTTGTGGACATGTGGATTAATATCTCCTCAAAGTGATGTGATACGTTCAAAATTTACACTGAATTTATAAAGGATGGGTTCAGTAAACATATAAAATATATATTAAATAATAAATATTTTGGAATGGTAATATAAATATATATATATATATATATCATTTACATTATTTCTTTCAATATGAAAAGAAAATAGAATAGTGTTCATGGGAACGTACGACCCAGCTTCTCCATTAATGGTGTATCCCATTTCATATTTATTTTTTTTAAATATTATTATAAATACTTATATAATAAACATATATATTTTTTGTATTGTTTTTTACAATTATAAAATATTTAAATCATTATCTATCTAATAGAAACTAGAATATTCAGTAAAAACGTATTCGCAAAAACAATTATTACAGAAAACATAATTTTAACCAAAAATTGTTAATTAAAAGGTATTATAATTCCATAATAAAATCATATACATTATGATAAATAAAGATATGGTTATGTGTTAATTCTATAATAAAAATATATTTTTTAAACAGTAGGTTCCTCTCACTTTTATTTTTATGAGATATAATCATAATTTATGACATATTATTTTTGTGTGATTTATATACAAAAATATGACAATTTATATCATAAATTTCATATATATTATTATTTTAATGTTTAAATTTATGTTATTCTTTCACAGTTTTCGTGATTCAAATGTTACATGAGCAGTAAGGGAATTTCTAGTCTCAGCCTTATATTTGTGATAATTTTTCCTTGAGAAACACTAATTTCATTTTTGTGGGGTATATACTTCCCATGAATGTATTTTATGATTTATTTCAATAAATTTATTTTTATTTACTGATCCATTTGATTATCTATCATTCATGTGGATTAATATTTAAATGTTACCAAATCGGCAAGGTAATTTTCCCTAATTTTCTTAATTTGAGACAGATGGTTTCTTATGAACCAATTTTATTTTACAATGTTAATATAATTAAATTTGGTGTGTTTCATCATGAATATCATTATTTTCATGATATTTAAAGCCTCATGTAATTTTATTCTCTTTTGTGGATTATGATTCAATGATAGCAATGTTGTAAAAGTCTATAACTATAAGAACATAATTTATCCATATTACTTATGAATGTGCTTCAATTTATGAGATATTATAGTCTATATCTAAATAAACCTCATAATATTTCTTCTAATATGGTTATTCATGATATCCTAACATAATGGTACTATTTTACAGTCTATTTTACATACAAAAATAATGAAAATATTTTTAAGGGTATGTGACTTTATCTATCTCTTTGGCCGGGAATATTTTTTTTTCAAAAAAAAACATCATTTGTAAACAAAATTAAATTATATTTAAAATATGTTTTATGATATTTTTTAAGGAAAATTATTTTGATAATTTTATATGCTTAAATTTTTTATATTCATTATAGTTCCATCGTTATAATTTATCAATGTTTTTTAATTAAAATCCTTTGGAAATATTATATTTTAAAAAAACATCAAAGGGGAAAAATTATATTCCAAAAGAAATGATTTAATTTATATTTTAGAAGAATTTTATATCTAATATGTCATTCTTTTAGGATTTCTATTCTTTAAAATAGAGGTGATCCAAGGGTACCATCCAAATTCATTCTCTAAATGGTTAATGTTTTTGATGACAAGTTACTTCTGAAACGCATTTATCTTCAATAGGATATACCTTATTAAAATGATTATAAGACCCTTTCATTTTCAAGGGTTAATTTATGATGAAATAATTATAAAACCTATATCTTTTCAAAAAAAATTATTAGGATTTAATTTTTATGATACCAATTTCATTTCGTGGTTTTTGATATAATGTTTATAAAACACAAATCTGTTATGGATCATTCTATGATGAGTGTTTTATTTTGTTGAGGAATATATATGTATTGTTTAATTTTGTGATGGGTGGGACCCATATCTATATATGATTCTTTAGGTCATGGTAAATGTTATATGAACTCTAAGGGAACACAAGTGGGAATAACATGCCCATAATTATAGGGTACATAGGGGTAATCTGAAGCATGTAACAAGAGGGTAAATGGGAAGGAATATCAAGACCATAACAAGAGGGTATACATGTAGAAATCCCAAGAACATAATAAAGGGAGAAACAGAAGGGAATCCCAATAACGTAATCAAAGGGTATGTAGGAGGGAATCCCAATACAATTAGAATATAGTACATGGGATTAAATACCATGTACAATAAAAATGTCAAACATGAGGTCTTTAAAATCTCAAAGAAGGTATACATAAGTTTATCCCAAGCCTGATATGTCATGTGGGACTTTTATGGTCTCCTTGATATATTTTTCCCTATTCTTATTTGAATGGAACAATTTCATTTCTTATTCATACGTTATGTATTCATGTCTTGTGATCTTTACATCCTTATTATTTATGTCTTATTAGCATCCAATATTTATGCCATGACTCATGTATATTATTAACATTATGTATAGTATGACATTCAGAAGTTATTAAAATATTTTCATTCCCTTATGATCATGTTATGGTTATGTATATTTCTGGTTTAACCTTACCGAGAAACTAAGGTCACTCTTTCATATGTTCCCTTCCCCTTGTTTATGAAGTAATGGTATAAGTAGGAGTACTAAAATGGATGATCTTTATAAGAGAATTTGGAGATCATTCAAAAAGTAAGAAGATATTTTTTTCACATTTCAAAGAATACAATACTATTATGGTCCTTAGTCATTTTTTTAATTTCAAAAATTTTTATCAAAAATATGTAATATTCATGTTATTTAACTCTGTGTCAATATAGTTAGTATCAAATGAATGGATTAGTCAAACATTGGAAACTAGGATGAGTAAACATTAATGAAATAACTAAGGATATTCATAATGATATTTCTCTGGATTTATCAATGCACAATCGTATGGTATCATATATTTAAATATAGGTATCATGATTTAGTAATAATATTATTAATTTTTCACAATTATATTGTGTAATGAATTGATAATTGTTTCTTACACTACTCACTCTATCCATTTTCAATAGTGTGAACAAGATGGAAATGGGTTAATAGTGAATGTTTAAGATATAAAAGTATAGTAATTATACAAATATTTGTCTTATGTTTAAATATCATGAAGGGAACCAAGATGGTGGAACTTTTATTGGTTGAACCGTTGGGGATAAATGGATTGAAAGTGAGTTTTAAAAGGTATGGGATGTTATAACAGTATTATTTACATTAAATGTAAGAAGAATTATTATATTGATGTTGCAGAAGTTTAAGACATGGTATATATTTCATTATCTAGTAACGGGGAATTAAGGAATAAGATGATGAAGCATGAGTAATGGTTTGAGAAAAATGTTGTATTATTGGAGTATAAATGTTCTGGAATTCTTTGACCATTTAATATAATTCATAATGTTTATAACTATTGTTTATAGATGGGTTTCTTTAATGATTTTTAAGAATATGTTAAATGATAAATATGACATACATAAGTGATATAATGGAAATGATGCATTAAGGGAAGGTGATAATTAATGTGTTCCTACAGATGAGAAAATGATATTTAGTATGGATAAAGACATTATGATATGGATAAAGTAAATTGGATGTTATTTCGGTCTTTGATACTAATAAATGATTTGTTTAAAATATTTATTATTCCATTATTATAGAACTTTATTTAATTTTTTTATTTTAGAAATATATGCAATAGTAATCGGAATAATAAATAATGAATCTTTTCTATAATGACATATGTAATTTTATGTTATTACCATGTTTCATGAGAATAGAGGATGGAGATATTCATGTATTAGAATGTAAAACCAAGAGCTACTTTATGATATTTGGGGGTTTAATGTTAAAAACATACTTTCCATATTTTTAATGATTTTGATTTTCATAATTTGGAATGGTTGTTGGGTAACCATTTATGGATGTCTAAGTTAAACATCAGATGAGATTTTAGAGAATAAACCATTATCTCAACATATAAGTATTTGTGAAAATTGGATAACATGTTCTAACCTTGTTTTCTATTATGACATATAACGAAAAATGAAATGAATAATCATTATACATATAAATTTTATGATTCATTATTGACTTAGTCATAACAAATTCAACATTATTTTTGGATTAAAAGATAATGTGGAAATTGATAAGGACACAAATAAATGCTCAAATTTTACATATAAAATTAAATGAAACATAGTAATTATTTATCATTGTGAAAATGATTCAAATATATGAAAAGTTTTATGGAAAAAAACTTTTTCTCTATTAACTTCATTTATTATGTATCAAATTATAAAGGCCTAGTCCATCCCATGATCATGATATTGTCCGCTCTGGGCCTATCCAGCACAGATTTAGTATACCTAATCTCTTCCCATCAGTCAATCCCTAGGAAATAGTCTCATAGTGGGAGAGGTATCAACACCACCTTATAAATGGGTGCTTCGTACACCTCCTCCGATGTGGGATCTCCATAACCCACCCCCTAGAAGGGCCTAACGTCATTGATGTCACATAAAATTGACACCATATATGATACCATTTGTGACGGCCTAGTCCATCCCACGATCATGATATTGTCCACTTTGGGACTAGCCTGCATAGATTTGTTATCCCAGAGCTCTTCCAATCATGAAACCCTCAGTATAAGGCCTCATGATTGGAGAGGTGTCCACACCACTTTATAAAGGGGTGACCGTGCACCTCCTCCTTCGATGTGGGAATTCCGTAACAAACGTCCCTGTTCCGGAAGCCACCTAGGGGCGACCCATACCCGGTTGGTAACATGGCCTCAAGTGCATTTCCCCAAATTCTAGAGGCTAACGACTAGCAGCGAGGGCCTTAGGTGTGATAGTGGTGAAACTATGCCCTCATTAGAAAAGTACACAGCAGAAGTAAATAACACACAATAGCGGAAGTAGTAAATATCCAACATCAGTAAACAATGAAAGAGGAATAAAGAAACAATTATATAACCAATATATTTATATATATATAATTTATGATACATATATGTCTTGGAAAATAGACAAACAAGTCATAATGTTTAATACATTACTAAAACAAGTACAAAATAAAAACAAATGAGAAGTCCTCCGCATCACAAGCCTCATGTTGGTCTCATTCCCTACAGCTCCGATGGAATCAAGTACCTGATGTTGAAGGGTGCTTTCCCTTATCTATACCTTGCCACAATATAATCTATTCGGGCCCAAAAACATGACCCCAATAGGGTGTGAGACTAAAACCATTCGGAAACCACCACATGATCTGTGCCTATTAGTTAGTGAATATATGGCAGGTAAATGTTTAGAAAACAGTAAACATGGAATCACTAAGAAGTAATCAATCCTCAGTTTAGGCATTAAAACAGAACACATCATGAATCATCAAAACTGATAACACAACAGGTAACCCTCTGTGAAGTCCCCACAACATATCCCATCTGTTCTTACCTATCTAGTACTAGCAACCCTCTAGCTAGACCACATAGACTCACCCCTCTGGATCAGCTAATGTATAGACTCCCTAAGGAATAACTCACCGTCAATTCCCCCCTATAGGCTCGTGTCGTACTAAAGGCGCTCTGGGGAAGCACTCATTGTAATTCCCCCTATGGCTCGCTTCGTGGGACTACAGACACTCCGGGGAAGCATCCTATGTCAATTCCCCCTACAGTCTCACATCATATAATTATAAAGACACTCTGGAGAATTCCTCAACTTCAATTCTTCCTATGATGTATACACCAGGTTCTCATGGCCCTGTGTATGTCACGTAAGTATAGTATCACATAATGGGCAAAGTAAACCTCAAGAACTACTTAGATATAATTCTACAGCATAAGAGCATATCAGAGCAATAGGCACACAATCCTATAACACTAGGCATGGAAAAGGAAACAACAACCAAACAGGATAACTAAACCCCAAAGGACAAATGCAGGTAAAAAATTAATGGGAAAACATTTCTAAAGCATAATAATTAACCCTATTCACATTCAGAATCATCTACTCTATCATATAAGTAAATAAGGAAACCCATAGGGATAAAATGGTAAACACACAATACATCATTCAAGGGCATTGGTGGAATTTGGGAAAAATATTCAATGACTTTTAACAGATGGCCCAAACCACCTACATCAGGTCTAGGAGATAAATATACATTAACCACAAGGCTTGAATTGTCGTAGAATGCCATAGATATAAATAAATTCACAAAATTATCAACCCATGATAACTCATGAAATAGGAGGAATTGGAAAATGATGCTCTAGGAGAAGAGAGACCTCACTGATGCGATTCCAACACAACCAACGGATTTCAATTTAGATGATGGATGGAGGCTCAAGGGTTTGTCGAATATCCACGGTCGTACGATTTCTCTCGGACGAACGAAACCTAAAAGAATATTGTTATATCTGTGTGATGTAACGTCAATGCGTTTATTGAAAAATAACAAAATACACTGTGTGTAATTTTGTAGTACACAGTTTGTACATACTATTTCCATACACCACTATAGGCGTACTCTATGTCCCACCACATTACTGTGTGTGTGTCCAGGACTTGACCAGCACACGGCCTCCTGAGGCAATGATGTACATGACGTATACTCTTAATGTTCATGGAGTGTAATTCAAAAATTTCCAGAAACTCCTCTTTCCATAAAAAACACCAGAAAATGGAAAAACATATCGAAAAAGAAGATATGGGTTTTTTCAAACATACCCCCTTAAATATATTCATCCTCGAATTTCAGTAGATTGGAGTAGAAGATGAAACCCTAAAAAACTCTGGCCACTGTGATCATACGTCGACCTCCCTCTCCTAACTCTTGTCTTCCACCCACCTGTGCTGCCATAGCACTCTTATGATAGGAACATACCGGCCATGGAGAACCTTCATACTAAGATCAAAAATTCGTATATGATTCTCATTGATATATGTATCCACCTCCAACTCGACTTTCTTAGGTTATAAGTCATTATACAAGTATGAAAAGTAACATCGAAGACATCATGAATAGCTCAGTAACTTTGAGGTAACTGCAACCGATAGTCAACCTACCCAACTCTCTCCAACACCTCAAATGGCTCGATGTACCTCGATGAAATCCTACACTATCTCATAATCCTCTTGTGTAACAACCTCGTTGTGACACATATAAATACCTAATCCCTAACCACGAAATCCAGAGGTTGTCTCCACTGATCAGTATACGACTTCTGATGATACTTTATAGTAGACATCCTATTCCGAATCAACTCTATCTTCTTTGTGGTCCCCTGAACAAGACAATGTCCCAGAAAAGCTGCCTCTCCTACCTCCATCCAACATAAGGGTGATAATCATGGACTACCATAGAATGCCTCATAATGTTCCATCTATATAGTTTCTTGAAAACTATTCTTGTAGGAATACTTTACAAGAGGTATATGCTTCTCCCAAGAACCATCAAAATTCAGAATGCATGCACAGAGCATGTCCTCAAGCACCTAAATCATATGCTCTGATTGGCTATCTGTCTAGGGGTCGTATGTTGTAATTAAAAGTACATGTGTACCCAAATCCTTATGAATCCCCTACTATACCTGATAAGTAAAACATGCATCCCTCTCTGAAATAATAGAGTGTGGAACACCATGCTGACGCACAATCTCTTGGATGTACAGTTTCCCTATCTCATCATCATTGATGGTCTCTTTAATTGGAAAGAAATGAGATTTCTTCATGAGCCTATCAATGACATCCCAAACTGCATCGTTCACTTTGAGAGACCTCGGCAACCCTGTCACGAAATACATCACAACGTTTTTCCACTTCCACTCAGTAATGGGTAACTGCTGTAAAAACCCTACTAGTCGTTGATGCACCACCTTCAGCTGCTGACAAGGGGAACACCTCATGATGAATCCAGCAACATCCCTCTTCATACCTGGACACCAATACTAACAGTTTAGATCATGATACATTTTGGTGATGCTAGGATGAACTTCCCAAACAGATGAATGAAAATCTCACATTAGCTCCTCGCGTATCTCTGCTGGTACACATACGTGCCCATGGAAATGAAAGATCTCATCCCCAAATACTATCCATCCAAGAAGGGGGTCCTCTCCTGACACACTCTCCCACAAGACTAGGCCTTCTGAGTCTGATATCTGCCTCATTCTCACCTGATCTAGGAGAGTAGGCATAACAACTATAGAGGATAGAAATCTCTTCACCTGTGTCTCTCGCACCTCCAAATGCATCTCAGACAACAGAGCCATATGATGACTCTCACTTCTAGCCTCATGAAGTTCATGTATCTGAGTCCTCCTACTCAACACCTTAGTCATTTATTTCCCTTTCCTCATCATGTAGGCAGGCCCAGTGTCAAAAGACTGAAGGTACCCATCCCATCTTTGTTGTCTCAAATTCAGATCACACTGTGCAAAGATGTACTAGAGACTCATGTGGTTGGTGAAAACCAAAAAGTTCACTCCCAAAAAATAATATCTCTAACAGCGTAGGTCGTGAACAACAGCTTCCAACTCCATATGGTGTGTCGGATAATTCCCTTCATGTGGCCTCAACAGGTGAGACCCATACGTAATGACTCCATCTCCCAGCATATGAACATATCCTTTCTTGATACCTGATGCATTGTAATAAACGGTATAGATCTTTCCCAGCTCTGGAAAGACTAGTATCGATGCTGATGTCAAACTCCCTTTAATCACATAAAAGGCTGATTCACAAGAATATGACCACATGAAATTCTCCCCCTTCTTAGTCAGACCTATCATCCTGGCTACTAAGCATGAAATGTCATGTACGAAACATTTGTAGTATCCAGCCTTCCCTAGAAATCTCTGCACCTCAATGATGTTCTTCTACTGCTCCCAGGAAACTACAACTATCAATTTCTTTTGGTCTACTGGTACTTCTATCTCTGAAATAACTTGACCCAGGAAGTGAATCTGGTCCATCAAAAAGTGACATTTTGAGATCTCACCACATAATTTATGCTCCCCCAGTGTACTCAAAACGATCTCAAGATGTGTATCATGGTCGTTTAGAGAGCGAGAGTACACCAAGATATCATCCACAAAAACAACCATGAAGGAATCCATTTATGGATGGAATATGCGTTTTATTAAGTTCCATGAAAACTGCAGGCACGTTCGTGAGACCAAACGACATAACCATATATTTTTATAGACCATACCTACTCCGAAAGGGTGTATGAGGTATATCAGATGGTCTAACACATAACTGATGATAATCGGATCTCAGGCCAATCATCGAGAACACCCGTGCTCCCCAAATTTGATCAAAGGGATCATCAATACTTGGTAAGCGATATCGGTTCTTGACCATCAACTGGTTCAGCTTTGGGTAATCCATACAATGCCTAAGGGTACCATATTACTTCTTTGCGAACAAGACAGGCGAACCCCAAGGGGAAGTACTAGGTCGAATGAAACCCTTGGCCTTTAACTCCTCCAACTGCTTCTTGATCTCCTAAAACTTAGGTGTGGCCATACTATAAGGAGGAATGGGCACTGGTGCCGCTCCTGGCACGATATCAATAGAAAAGTCTACCTCACACTCTAGAGAAAAACCTGAAAATTTCTCTAGAAAAACCTCACTGAAATGATCTACCATTGGAGGAAATCCTAACTATGAAGTCTCTGGTCATCAAGATAAATATTAGCAATCTGGGCAGTATCTTCTACTAACCCATGATGCTCTGTACCCAGACTGGTCGCATGGACATCCCACTCACCCTTATGAAGTTATGATCCACCCAATGATTATATTAAACTCACCCTAAAGCGATAACAGTCGATGAATTTTTCGAAGGGAACTAGCCGGCCCATTCAGAGAATGGCATCATAGATTCTCATCTCTAGAACATAAAGATCCCAATGGAAGTGACACCCACCATCCTCAAGAGGAAACTCCTTGAACTGACGTACTATAGATGTTCTTGTCCCCAATGGAGTTTCTAGTGTCAAAACATCAGAAGATGAAATGATACAAAGACCCAGGCTCTCCACAACAACGACAAATATAAATCTATGCATTGCACTAGTATCAAAAGGAGCTGAAGATAAAACTGCGGTAACTCGGATCATACCACGAACTGTAGAGGGGTCGGGATCCTGCTCCTGATGGGTCTGCTCCACTACCGAAGTCTGGAAAGCTCCACGACCTTCTGACCCTGCTTGACTACACTGAGCTGATACACCATTCTATCGCTGGTGTCTTGGTGACTCGCCACCATGGCCACAACCTCCACCTCAGCCTGAACGGCCAGAAGAACTCCAATTCCCAGACTGGAGAGAAACTAGAAGTGCTGCTCCTATATGTGGAGTCATAAGCCAACCCCTGTCTCCAGCAGCTGGTGAAATGATTTGACAGAAACAGGGAATGTGTCCCATCTTTCTGCAATATCGGTAATCCACCTAGTTTCTCTAGCACTGTAGCCTTGTATGCCCAGCCCATTCCACACTGGTAGCATACAACCTAGCTACCTGAAGATGCATCATTCCTACCCAGATCTCCCCATGTAGTGTCATGGTGGTGCATTCTACTATCAGTTGGTGGAGCACTAACTCTAGATGTTGAGCCAACCTGGCTCACAACCCCGGATTCCCTCATATTCTGCTCCAAGATCAGTGCCTGGTTGATGATGGAAGCGATTGAAGTCAACCTAAATATATTCTCTAGGGAGAAAATCTCTTGTCTGAGGCCATCCTTGAACTTCCTTTCCATAAATAACCCATCTCCTCCTAGTAAGGGTGTGAAATAATAAATTTTGGTGAAATGAGAGGAGTAATCCATAACCGATATGGTACACTTCTCAATGCACATTAAATCCAGGGCTTAGTCAACCCTCCATGTCTGTTTATATAAGACGGAATATATGATGTGCTAGAAATCCCCCAATCCATGACCTGCTGATAGCCTGCCTATGAGATCACATCCCACCACCACTTGGTGGAATCCCATAGCGTATAGGTATAAATATTGACTCTATTATCTTGAGGAGTTTCCATATGTTCAAAGATCACCATCATGGCTTCAAGACATGACTCTACAGCCCGATGTACTCCTTCCCCTAAGAAGGTGGGAGGATGATGCTGCTAGAAGAGTCATGTCAAATCATCCATCGACGGGGTAGGAGGTGGTGCATCCTGAAAAGTCTGCATCATCCTCATGGATCATTCCTTAATGTGTGAATTAGCACCGGTAATAGGTAGAACTACTAGTTCTAATACTGGCACGATAGGAGGATCTCCAATTGGTCCCTAATCAGCTAATTCTGGGGTCTGATCACCATCTGGCAACTGGCTTACAACTAGAGGACGTCTCAGTGCCATGACTCTACAAGGTCAAGCACACACCTTAGAGTAGGATTGTCAATGAATGAAAACAAGATGTTTGATAAGAGAACAAGATGAATAAAAAATTCATGTTTTAAAAAACATGACTACACTGCGTGTTTCTAGATGTCATTCACATGGGCGTTTACTTTTTCCTAATCATGTCATGTATCACCCCAAACAAACAAAATGTTCTCAAAACACACGACATATACTTGAATCCTCTTCCCATGTTTGGTTACTTATATTGGGTTAAGCCACACGGCTCTCCTAAGACAAAACTACATGGCGTGCACTAGGTAGACATGGTGTGTACTAGACAAGCTTCACCTGGACCATGATGTTAGTGACACGGTCAGACACACGGCGCAAACTACACGTTGTGTTCCATACGGGCACGATGTGTATGAGAAAGGAAAACACTGACTTGATTTGTTCATGACACGGTCGGGTACCTAGGTCAGACTACACGGCGCGTATAAGGGGAACACAGTGTGTATAAGAATTTACTCCACCGACCCGTGTTGTTAGCTACACGACCGGGTTTCTAGGATTATACTAACCTGCATGTTCAATGTGGACATGGTGTGTTTCCACCAGAGGTTTCCAATCCCATGTATTTTCCCAAAAGGCCTATGACACTGTCAGAGACTAAACGGTGTGTACATAAAGTACACGAAGCGTACTTAAGAAAAATTGTTTCTTCCCGAAGAAAAGAAAACAAGGCATGTACTTACCATTACACAACTTGTATTCTAGGTTTTTCTGGATAGTAAGCCTCAGAAACTACTCAAGAACACAGAAAACACTGAAACGAGAATTGAAAGTTCCAAATTCTGATCGGTGAGGGCCCATAATCCCTGCGAATCAAGGATTTTAATCTTGAACATGTTTAAAATACGAAAATGGTACAATTATCCACCAAATTCCAGTCCATGAGGGATGATAATACCTCAAGAACCAAATATTGGCGTTCATTTAATCAAAATCTTACACACAATACCCTATCAAACAACATGTATTTCTATCAAGGAATCTATCACAACAACATGCATATTCTACAAAACATCTATCAAAACAACATGAAATCTCAAATAAATCCTAGATGGAATGGAATGAATGTATGGCAAGTGATTTATAACAAGTGCCTATATGATGCATGAGATGTCACACCCAGATCTCATTGGGTTGCTACAAGAATAAAACCTTAATATCAACAATTGTAACATCACAAGATAAATAAATCACCCAACTATGAAAACAAATCAAGAAATAAATCACCCAACTATGAAAACAAATCAACTGTTTAATTGAAAATCAATAAAAATAAAATAAATGAGGTAGAATGTATTGTACCTATACATGGGTATGCTACTCCTAGGAAAAACATATTACTAGGTACCTATTCCATCATATCCCTAGCTATAGGCTCCATATAGCAAGTGAAGAGAAAATAATTTCTCTGATACCACTTTGTAATGTCCTGGTTCCGGAAGCCACTCAGAGGCACCCCGTACCCAGTTGGTCACATGGCCTCAATGGAATTTACCCAAATTCCAGAAGCTTCCAACTAGCTGCATGGGCCATGGATGTGATAGTGGGGAAACTATGCACTCATTGTCATAGTACACAGCGGAAGTAAACAACACAGAATAGTGGATATAGTAAACATCCAACATCTATAGACAGCAGAAAATGAATACAGATGCAACTGGAGCACCAATATATAAATAAATGATGCCTGATACATATATGTCTAGGAAAATAGCCTAACAAGTAACAATGTTGAATATAGTACTAAACCAAGAACAAAAGTCAAACAGATGAGAAACTCCTTAGCATCGCAAGCCTCGTCTTGGTCCCATGCTCTCTAGATCCGATGAAATCTTGTACCTGAAGTCAAATGGTGCCTCCCCTTTTCTATTCCTACATCAATATAATCTATTTAGGCCCAAAAGCATGACCCAAAAATGTTATGAGACTAATCATAATAATAAACCACCACATGATATGTGCCTAACAGTAAGTGAATATATGGTAGGTAACAGTATAGAAAATAGTTAACAAGGAAGCACTATGCAGTGAACAATCCTTAGTTTAATCATTCAAAACACCACACAACATGCAACAGAAAAACAGATAACACAACAGGTAACCCTCTAGGAAGTACCCACAGACTACCCCCTTTATTCCTACCTATCAAGTACAAGCAACACTATGGTCATCACAAACAATCTCACCACTCTGGTTCAGCTAATGTATAGACTCTTTGAAGAAGCACTACCTGTCAATTCCCCCTATAGTCATATATCATACTAATGGTGCTATGGGGAATCACTCAATGCCAATTCACCCTGTGGCCCGTGTCGTGGAACTATATACACTCCGGGAAAGTACTAAACATCAATTCCCTATGTGGCCTTGCATCGTATAATTATAAAGACACACTAGAGAATCCCCCAATGTCAATTCACTCTATAGTCTATAATACAAGTTCTCACAGTCCTGTGTAAGAAAACAAAGTATAACATCATGTAACAGCCAAAGTACACCCCAAGAACTACTTGGCAAGAATTCTACATCATGACATAATATCAATGCAATAGGCACAACATCCTATAATACTGGGCATGGAAAAGGAAACAACATCCAAACATGGAAACTAGACCCCAAAGGTCAAATGTAGTAAAAACATGAATGGGAAACATTTCTAAAACATTAAAATTAACCATATTCACATTTAGTATCCCTTATTCAAAAATACAAGCAATGCTGGAAAAAATTGGGCTAAATAGTAAACACACAATAGCCCGTTCAAGGGTATTGGGAGAATTTGAACAAAATATTCAATGATATTCAACAGAATGGCACACACCACGACTCTCGGGGTTAGGAGATCAATATACTTGAACCATTATGCTTGAATCATCATAGAATTTCATAGATCTAAGAAGACTCACGAAATTCTCAACCCATGATAACTCACAAATGAGGAGAAATTGGAAAATGATGCTCTCGGAGAAGAGAGAACTCCCAAATTTTATTCCAACACAACCGACAGATTTTGATTCAAAGGACATATGGAGGATCGAGGGTTTATTGAAGATCTGCGTCCCTACGGTTTCTCTCGGAAGAACAGAATATGAAAGAAGATGGTTAGGTATGTCAGACGCAACCCCGGTGCGTTTAATGAAAAAAGACAAAATAAAAGGCGTGTACTTTTGGATTATAGGGAGTGCACTCATTGTTTCCGTAATCCTCTTTAGGATCCCTCCACGTCACCCCACATTACGAAGTGTGTGGCCCGGACATGGCCATCACACTTCCTCCACCGACAACTAAGTACGCAGCTTGTACTCATAATGTACACGGTGTGTACTTCAATAATTTCTAGAAAATCCTCTTTTTTCAAGAACCCCACAAAAAGGAAAAACATACCTGAAAAGAAGATCCAGGTTCTTACACTAGTATTCCCTTAGATTGTCAATGATTTTTGGTTTTTTTATCATTAACTTTCCCCATATCACTCACTTCAACTAATCAATCTCCTCTCTCGCTCTCTATCAAAGCATGATAGTTATATTTCTCTTCCATTCCCATATTATCACATTACACCAATTTTATCCTATTTGTGAACCTAGTAATGAGTTACATTTAGTAAAAATTATATACCCATCATTTCATTTTTAAAGGATTTATTACTATTCATTTTTATGATGTAGATTTCTAGGAATGTAAAATTCAATTATTAATCCTCTAATAACCCAAACACATTTTAAGGTAAAAATTCATTTCAAAGGAGTTATAATATAACACCTTGAGTTGTTGTAAAATATTTTATTTAGAATTTATTTAATCATTTTGATATCTTGAATTTCACCCAACATTGAATATAGCGTGTGTTATATGAATGTACTATGTTTGGTTTTAGTAGCACATAACACCAAGTAATCTGCATGTTACATGTAACAATTAGATTCTCATGACATACATGATATACTATTTTTGGCTTTTGTCAAACACAATTGTGAGTTAATTTGATACATTTATTTCATATAATAATTAGTTGTACATAACTAAAATGTACTATTGTAATTATTATTAAAATATTATAATAGTTATCACATTGTCGTTTGAATGGTGGTTATGAATAATAATAATTAAATTATGAAATTATTTTTTAAAAATTTATATACAATGAATTATTTTGTTACAATTTAACTATAAATGAAAATAAATTCCTTTTGAAAATATAGTAATATTTTTTGTGGAAAACCATATTTATGCAATAAAAGTGATATTAGAACAATAAATTGATTAAACCACTTTTCATAAATGAAATTAATAAATTATATATATATATATTAGTAAACAATTTAACCACCTTATTTTGTTATTTCTATGACATAGATAAGAATAAAACCAATATTACACATAATGATATATATTTTTCTAAAGGGTAATTTTATATACATTTAATGGAATAACATATATAAAAAATAATTTCTGACTCTTATAATTTTCTTTTTAAAATTACACCAAAATTTTAAAATATGACCATAAAAATTTTGTTAGGGTGATTTGATTTTATATTTCATAGAAGTTTCATTTTTGGATGAATAGTCAAAAATAAAACATTTTATTTCTAAATTGTATTTTCATCAAATTTATTTATATTGTTAAATTATATTTTACTTTGTTTAAAATATTATTAAATAAATTTTAGATAAATTAATTAAATTTTTTAATTTAAATAAATTATACATTGAAAATTGATATTAAAACATTTCAAACATTTGATCATTTTCACTATAAAAATTGTTATCTCATCGAGTTTGCAGAATTTATTTTATTTTAATTTTGGCCACATTTGGGATTACATTTTATCCATAATAGATTACATATTTTAAATAAAAATAATTTATAATTTATATTATGGTAAACTTAGTTTTTAGCATAATTTTTTTCAAATTAATTTAAATTAATTACAATGATTAAGGGAAAATGAATTTACTTTGTAGTTAAATATTAATCACAACAGAATAAATGACATAGAATATTTTAGAAAACACATTCTATGCACATATATTTGAAACATCCTCTCGTCTATCATAAATGGACCATTATTTGAGGAACACTATGTGTGGAACACATATCTTTGTTTTATCCTTTTTATATTTATCAGAATGCCACTATTCCTGCATGTAAATGGGTTCTCACCCCAGTCACATTTTAACACCTTTAAAGACATTTTTCATGACTCAACCCTTGCCAAATGTACATAAAAAATCCATCCCATAATCTTAGAGTCCTCAATTTTTCCATAAATCCAATAATGTATTCCCTTTGTCACAAACTAAAAGGAGGTTCCCCTAGAAGTGGTAACATCCTTCAATAAACCTAATTTATTTATTTATATCTCCAATAATTAAATTTTTATTATTAAATGATCATATAATAACCTAGGTATTCTTAATTTAATGATATTATTAAATTTTATTTTATGACCTACCCTCATAGAGTCTTCCATCACATGAGATTTGCAATCATTATTCGTGTATATGACAGACTACCACCTCACGAACTTATGTCGTACATTATTTCATTACCATGTCTCAAAAATGGTAATAATAATGGAATTTAAATTTTAAAAATATATATATAATATTAATGATATCTTTTTTCTTATAAAATAATTATATAACACATACCATCAATCTTTACATTTTTTGGGAATATGATATATTCGTTTGTGGACGTGTGGATAACCGCCTCCTCAAAGAGATGTGATTCAATCACACATTACATGGTATGTATTAAGGAAGCATCTAGTAAATGTATATGATATAAAGGAAATAATAAATCTACTTTAATGATAAAATATATATATACACATATATTTCATATACATTATTTTTTTAATAGGAAATGAAAAGAAAATAATATTCATATGTTAGTACGACCAACAATTTCCATAAATAGTCTATTCAATTTCATATTTATATATTTTATTTATTAATATAAATAATTATATAATAAATATATATGATAATTATATGATGTTTTACATTCTATAAATAATTAAATCATGATCTATGTAATGTAATCTTTAATAACAATTTAAAACATATACGAAAACCATAGAAGTTATTACCAAAAAAGGTAACTTTAATAAGAAATTATTAGCAAACTGGTAATATAAATTTATAATAAAATAATATATGGTATAATATATAATAATATTTTCATGTGTCATATTTTTAAGAGAAAATATTTATTATACATGTGTTTTCAATTTTTATGAAGAAAGGCATGACTTAAGATACATGTTATCTTTTCATACATTTATTTCATTGATATAAATGCTATATTAAACAATTATTATTATAGTGTGGTGTATATACTAGCCTATGAAATGTTATACTATGAATTTAATTTAATTTACGATTTCCAATGTTTAAATTTTTTATACTTTTATGGATCTCATTATTCAAATGTTACACAAGTAGTTAGTGAAATTCTATTCTCACTCTTATTTATGCAAGACTTATGACATGTTCACCGCTCACTAATTTTTTGTGGTTCATAAGAAATTACATGAATGTATTATAATAATTTTATCCTTAAATTTATTTATATTTAAGGTTATATTTTATTATCTATTTTTGATTGGGGATTACAGTTCAAAAGATACCAAATCGGCAAGGTAATTTTTCGTCAATTTGTCTTCTTTGGGACACATATCTATTTATGAACCTATATTATTTAACGAGGTGTATATAATGCCCTTTTATATGTTTCATCCTAAATATCCTTATTTTCATGATATTGTAAGACTCAAGTAAATTTATTCTATTTTGGGTTTTACAATTCATGGTTACAAAAGTGGTTATTGTCTATTGGTATAATCTCGTTGTTTATGGATATTTTTAACGATTATGCTTCCATGAATGATAACTTATGATGAATATCTCAATAAATCTTATGAAATTTATTATAATATGGTTATTAATCATATCATATTATATTGGAAACATGTTTACACTATTAGTACTTTATTCAATTAAGTAATATTTTAACAAAATCAATCATTATCACTATATTCGGTCAGAACTATGTGTTCTTTCAAAAACATGATTTATAAAAATGTTTTCAATATATTTTTAATTTAATTTTTCATATAAATTTTTATTAAATTGTTTTTTAAAAGGATTTATTTATTAAAAATTGTTTCAAATGTGTTTTATTCTATTCATTATATGTTTTCAAGGTTACTTTTAATGAAAATGATTTTCAAAATGTTATATGATTTAGAAAGTAATTTTCAAAGTTTAAGTTATATTTTCAACAAGAAATGATATAAATGGTCTTTTGGAAAAAAATTCATT
Organism: Viscum album; assembly: GCA_963277665.1. NCBI lineage: Eukaryota > Viridiplantae > Streptophyta > Magnoliopsida > Santalales > Viscaceae > Viscum > Viscum album. The sequence goes on from OY728164.1 coordinate 578,560,670, forward strand.
CTAATATGAAATAATTTTATGTTACCTATTTCTTAATAGGGTTAGGATCCATGGCTACCATTTATATTCATTCTCTGAATATTAAATTTTTAAATTGAAAAGTTGATCATGAAACATATTTCTCATCCATGGGATATTCCATGTTAAAATGAATATCAAACATTCTTCTTTCAACATGTTATTATATGATTAAATGACTGTGAAACCATTCTATTTTCAACATGTTATAATATGATTTTGTTTTTAGGATACAAATTCCATTTCATGGTTTTTATTGGATTTTTCTGAAACCCATCTCGATTTATGGGACACATTATGATACGTTGTTTATTTTATTTTCAAACATGTATTTATTATTTCATTATCCTATGCGTGGGACATATTTCTACCTTCAATGAATTGGGTTATGTTAAATGTTCTATAAGATCGTAGAAGACACTGGAGGGAATCCTAATCCCTTAACAAGATAATACAATGAAGGGCATCTCAATCCCATAACAAGATTATGTACGAGAAGTCATCCTAAGAACTTAACATGATGGTATACATGAGGTAATCCAAATCCAATAAAATGAGGGTATACAGAATGAAATAAAAATCCTATAATGGGAGGGTATTCAAGATGGAATCCCAAGATCAGAATAAGAGGTTACATAGGAGGGCTTCCCTAACATGAAACAAGAAAGTACCCAAAAGCCATTCTCAGCATGGAGATGGTACGTATGTTATAAGACCAAAACTAGAAAGTTATTATGGTTATGGTTGGCATCCCTGATATAGGATTTGATACCGTTACTAGGTATCTGTGCTGACCTATTCTTAAGTGTTCCTTCTCCAGTATTGAAAGAAATGTTATATATAGGATTACTAAAGTGGGTGATCATCATGGGAGACATTTGAGATCATTCACAATGTTAGAATATATTTTGTTCAATGATTCCAATGAATGGGACCTATTAATATCCTTCAGCTTCTATTTTTTTAATGTGCTGAATATTCACATAAAATGATGTAATATCTATCTAAATTAAGACTTGGATGATATATAACATATAGTAATAAAATTATAAAAGTATATGAGGAATTTTTTAGTGTTTTTTTCCTATAACACATGAAATTTAATAAGTACTTTTTTTAGAAAAAACTATTCCATAATATATCGGATGATAGGTTCTACCACCCTAAAAATGATTATCTCCCTAAAAATTAATTAGAATAATTGAACCACATGACAGTATATATGATACATTATTATGTAAATATCACACGTATCATCATTAAATTGGTGTTTTCAACACAAAACATTGACAATGTGAGTGGTATTGTTTCTTATTGTATGATACCATATCTTCTATTCATGTATGATTTCCCTTTTTGATGTTTTTGATGAAAAAGAAGATTTTATAGAAATTTCCTATGTACATGCCGTGTACATTATGCGTACACACCGTGTACTCTGTTACCATAGGTAGCCAGGTGATGGTCGTGTAGCGGCCATACACACAGCCATGTGTGGTGTCCAGGAGGTCACATAATGTGGGACCCAGTAAGGGAATGTATGTGGTGTTTACTTCTAATGTACATTCCTTGTAATTTATTTTTTTCATTAAACGAACCTGGGACATGTTTGACAGAAAAATACATCCTTCTTCTAGGTCTGGACTTTCTGAGAGCTCTTTCATGGCCACATTTATTCTCTGAAAGCTCAAGCCTCCGTCTATTCTCTAATTCGACTAGTGTCAGCTACATTGGAATCACCTCAGTAATCTCTTCTTTATGCTTGAGCTTTGTTTCCCAATTCATATTCTTTCAAAATCTATCATCAGTTGATTGTTTTAGGTGTTTTGGTTGATCTATGGTGTTCTTGGGTGATTCAAGGCTTGAGGTTCATGTATAACAATCTCCCAACACCAAAGTAGGTGTTTAGTGCCTTTCGGATTAATGTCTTTGAGTAATATGCACAAACAATTTCAATACCCAAGAACGGGCTATTGCACGTTTACCATTTTTGCCATATTGTTTTTCCTGATATGCTTGTATTCTTGAATAGTGGTTGATTTCATATGGATAGGGTTATTTTCTATGCATTGGAGGTGTTTTACCTTGCATGTTTTCATTATGGTTGATTGGTTCTACTTACCCGGTTAGGCTACCTAGTTTTTTCCTATGCCTAATATTGTAGGATGTACTAATCATGTTTATCTGAAATGCTAATATATAGTAGAATAATTTCCATGAAGTTATGGAGGTTTAATTTGAATGATACTCTTTTTTGTACATTCTTGACTTACACAGGGCCGTGAGAACCTGGTGTAGTAGACCATAGAGAGAATATATGTAAGGGCTTCTCCAGAGTGTTTGTTTTACTTATGATGTGAGACCATAGGGGGAATTGTTGTTAGTGATTCCTCATAGTGTCTATAGATACTAGAAGTGGTCCACAGAGGGAATGTGACGTATGTGATTCCCTATATAACCTTTAGTTACTAATACGAGAATATAAGAAGAATTGACGGTGAGTGCTTCCTCCAAGAGTCTATGTATAAGCAGAACTAGAGGGGTTAGAGTGAGTGTACCGCCTAGAGGTTTGCTTGTGTTACTAGGTAGGACCAAATGGGATAGGATGTATGTACTTATTAGAGGGATACCTTTTGTGTTTAGCTTCTTACTTGTGTTTCTAGGTAGAACCAGAAGGGATAGGATGTGAGCACTTCTTAGAGGGTTACTTGTTTGTGATTTCCTACTGTGTATAGCTGTTTCATGCAATATTAAAATAAATGCATTGAAACTGTGGATTGTTTACAATTGAGTACTTCCTTATTTAATAATTTTAGTACATATTACCTTCCATATATTCACTGATTGTTATGCACAAATCTTGTGGTGGTTGCCTACTTGGATATAGTCTCACGCCATGTTTGGGCCTTTCTTTTGGTCCCAAATAGATTATATTTTTTTATTTATAGATAACGGAATGCACCATTCCACATAAGGTACTTGATTTTCCCTAGAGCTGGAGAGCATGGGACCAAGCTATGGCTTGCGATGCTGAAGTGTTGTTTAATTTTATTCTATTGTATATTTTTTTTAATACTGTTGTATTCCAACATTGTGATTTTTTGTTTCTTTTTTAAACATATGTATCATGAATCATTCATATAAATATGTGTGCACCAGTTTATTATTTCCATTCTTCCGCTATTTACTTTTGTATGGATTATTCCTACTTTTTCTATTGTTATTGCTTTCTTCCATTGTGTTACTCTTCCAATGAGGGAATTTTTTTCCACTATCACTCCCATGGCCCTCACTGCTAGTCAGTGGCCTCTGGTGTTCGGGGAAATGCCCTTGTCGCCATGTGACCAACTGGGTACGGGGTGCCTCTGGGAGGCTTCCGAAACCCGTATGTTAGCATGTGGTATTAGAGGGATTTCTTTCTTCATGATTTAACATTTGGAGGCAATAGTCTGGTATAGGATGGAATATGTACTTGGTAATAAGTTGTGCCTGCGAGTAGCTAACCCGTGTATAGGAAAAATACAATTTACCTTGTTTATTGCAATTTTTTTGATTTTTATATTTTACAATTAATTTCATTGTTATATATTATTGAAACATATGTATTGTGTTGTTATTGTTGATGTTATTCAGGTTCTATTTTTGTTTCAACCCTATGAGATGAGGGTATGAAATCACATGAATCATATAGTCACTTACTGGAAATCACATGTCATGCATTCTTTCCATTCAATATAGGGTGAATTAGTAATTTCATGTTGTTGTGGTAAATGTTTTGCTAGAGATGAAAGATTTTGTGATAGACACCCTCATAGAATCCCTAATACTTGATAGGGTATTGAATTTGTGTAAGATTTTATTGAATGAACACCAAATATTGGTTCTTAATGTGATATGGGCCCTCATGGACTGGAACTTGGGGAATCATTGCTTTGTTACCATGTTTATACCATGTACTAGATTCCAAGATATGATTCGTGGGGATTATGGGACGTCAATGATTGGAATTTGTCACTTTCAGGTTTGTTTTAGTGTTTTTCAGGGCTCCAGAGTAGTTCTTGAGGCTTACACTCAAGAAAAATCCAAAATACATGCCGTGATGTTTTGACTACACGCCATGTGATCTTGTTCTCAGGGAAAAATTGTTTTTTAAATACATGTCATGTACCATATGTACATGACGTGTAGTCTCTAACCATGTAATAGGGTGTGTGGGCAGATAGACGGTATATAGAAATCATTAGGAGAACACACCATATACCAGTTTTGCATGTCATGTTGTGTTGACCCAGTCTCCACCCGTGTGACTTATGGCACAGAGGGATAATAATATAATCTATACACAATTTGTTAGGAATTAACATGTCATCTAGTATAACCAAGGTACTCGACTGTGTCACTAACAACTTGGTTCAGTGTTATTCTTTCTAATACATGCCATGTCCGACTAGAACACGTCGTGTAGTGTGATCTGTGTGTCTGACCGTGTCACTAACAACACAGGTCAGTGAAGCTCGTCTAGTTTATGACGTATCTAGAACTAACACGCCATGTAGTCTTTGGTTAGTAGAATGGTGTGTCTTGGCTCTATTGAAGGACTCGGGCAGGGGAAGAGGATTCAAGTACACATCTTGTGTTAAGAGAACATGCCGTGTGTTTGGGGTCTTACAAAACCTGTTTTGGAAGAAGTACATGCCCATGTGAATGGATGAAGGGAACATGCCGTGTAGGGTTTATACATTCCAGGTAGTCATGTTTTGTAAAACATGAATGCATTCTTCATCTTGTTCCATTCTTATTCTTTCAGTTTTTAGTCCTCAATAATCTTGATCTAAGAAGTCAATTCGACCTTGTAGATTCATGACACTGAGACGTCTTTAGGTTGTATTCCAGTTGTAGGGTAGTGATTAGGCACTGGATGTGGCTGGTCAGGGACTACTATTAGATCCTTCTGTTGTTTTAGTCCTGGAACCAGCTGTTATACTGGACACAGATGTTGTTGCACAGTTCAGGGAAGGCTTTATGAGGATGATGAAGACATTTTCGGGAGAACCACTTCTGGCCCCGTCGATGGACGAATTGACGTGGTACTTTTAGTAGCAGCATCCTCCCACCTTCGTAGGGGAATGGGTACCTCAGGCTATTGATTCATGGTTAGAATCCATGATTTATATCTTCTAGCATCTTGAGATTCCACTAGAGAGGAGAACCAAGCTCACAACTTACATGTTTTGGGACTCGGGCAGAAGATGGTGGGATGTGATCTCACAGGCTGGACGCCAGCTAGTTATGGTGTGGGATGGGTTTCAGTGTATCTTCTTCCAAAACTTCTATCTGGAGATTTTGAGGGCTGATTGAGCTCGAGAGTTTAGGAGTCTGGAGAATGGTACTCTTTCTGTTTTGGAGTATTCTTATCGCTTCACCGAGCTGTAGTTTTTCAAGCCCATTTTAGGAGGTGATCAGGTATTCCTGGAAAGGAATTTCTAGGATGGTCTACTGCACGACATCCAATATAATGTGATCATCTTCATGTTGACTTCAATAACTATTATCTTCAACTAGAAACTGATCACGAAGTGAAATCAGAGATCTCTAGAGTTGCAATATGGGGAGGCATGGTTTTTTGAGTTAGTATTCCTCCTACTGACAGAAGGAAGCACCGTAGTAAGTCTTTAGCGAGGAGATCCGAGGAGGTGAGAGATATCTTCTTCTATCTAGGTGGTGTGATACTATTGTTGGAAGAGTAGGAATATGAGGCCACATTTCCAGATAGATCCATTGGAGTGCTTACCTTCTGGCAAGATGGGTAATCTTCAGCATTTTTGTCAGATCTTTTCAGAAACAGCTGGTGACAGGGGTTCTTCTACGACTCCTCATTATGGAGTATCACCACTAGTTTCTCATCAGTCATAGAACTAGATTTCTTCCTGTCATTCCAGCCATGGTAGAGGTCATGGAAGCGGTATTCAGTCGCCAGTCTTTCAGCGACGACGTGGTGGATCTACTCAGAGTGGCCAGGTAGTGTCTCAGGGCTGCGGTATAGGTCATACTTTTTCTGTAGAGCAAACCCAATTGGACTAGGATCCCTGACCCTATATAGTTCAAGGTACGATCTTAGAAGCCTCAATTTTTGCTTGTAAACTTTTCAATACAGGGGCTTCCAAGAGCTTTATATCTGTTGTCTTTTTGGAGAGTGTTGGTCTTTGTATCCTTTCTTCTACTGATATTTTGACGTTAGACACCCCGTTGGGGACTATAATGTCTAGTGTACATTAGTGAAAGGATTTATCTCTAGAAGTTGTTGGGTGTCACATTTTATGGGACCTCTATGTCCTAGAGATGACATGATATGATGTCATTCTCGGAATGGACTAGCTAGTTCCCTTATAGCCAATCGTCGACTATTAGCATTGTAGGATGAGATTCACATCACCAGAGGGTGGATCCCTTCTTCACAAGGGCGAATGGGATGTCCAGGCGAGTATAGTGGGACCCGAGCATCATGGGATGGGAGGAGTTATAGCCCAGATTTCTAGTCTATATCTAGATGATCAGGGGACATCACATCCAAACATTCCTAAATGGATGGATTGTTTCAGGGTCATCTTTCCAATAGACATTTCAGGCTCTCCTCCTGAGCGAGAGGTGGACTATTCTATTGAGCTCCTGTCAGGAGCAGTACTGATGTCCATTCCACCTTATAAGAAGGCTATACTAGAGTTACATGAGCTCAAGAAGCTGTTGGAGGAGTTATAGGCAAAGAGTTTCATCAGACCCAGTACTTATCCTTGGTGTTTGCCTATCCTTTTTACATAGAAAGTGAATGGTACCCACAAACATTGTGTATATTATTGGAAGTTGAACCAGTTGATATTTAGGAATTGATATCTCTTTCCAAGTCTTGATGGTCTCTTTGATCAACTTCGAGGTGCTTGGGATTTCTCAGAGATTGACATGAGATCTGGTTACCATAAGTTGTGAATTAGACCATCTGATATACGTCTCATAGCCTTCCGAATCAGGTATGGTCTATATGAGTATATGGTAAAGCTGTTCGATCTCACGAACGTGCTGGCAGTTTTCATGGAACTGATGAAACGAGTGTTCCATCCATACTTGGATTCATTTGTAATGGATTTCTTGTATGATATCTTGGTGTACTCTCACACTCGACATGACCATGACACACATCTTTAGATCATTTTGAGTACACTAATAGATAATAAATTATATGCTATGCTCTTGAAATTATACTTTTGGATAAATCAAATTCTCTTTTTCTGTCATGTTATCTTAGATAAAAGAGTAATAGTAGACATAGTAAAAGTGATAGCATTAGTTTCTTGGGTGCAGCTGAAGCATGTCATAGAGGTACGAAGCTTCCAAGGGATTTCTAGATACTACAAATGTTTCATAAAGGACATCTCATGCTTAGTAGCACCAGTAATGGGTCTGACTAAAAAGGGTATGAAGTTATTATGGTCAGATTCTTGTGAGTAATCCTTTTAGGAGCTGAATGGGTGGTTGAATTTAGAACCAATACTAGTATTTCAATAGTTGAGTATGAGCAATATTGTGTTCTATGATGCTTATGGTATCAGGATGGGAGATTTTCTTATGCATGGAGATGGATTCGTTGCGTATGGGTCTCGTCAGTTGAGGTCACATGAGAGGAATTAACTGACGCATGATCTCGATTGGGTGGTAGTTGTTCATGCTTTATGTTGTCGGTGAAATTATCTTCTGGGAGAGAATTTTGTGGTTTTCACCAACCAAAAAAATCTCAACTACATCATCACTTATCATGATTTAAATTTGAGTCAGTAATGGTGGGTGGAGTACCTTCGGTCCTTTAACTTTGAGCTTTCCTACAAAACTGGGATGGAAAAGGTAATGGATGATGCACTAAGCGGGAGGACATAGATACAAGCAGTTCAGCAGGCCAGTAGTGAGTGGAAGCATTTCGCTCTATTCTCTGAGATGCTTTTGGAGGTTCACAATAGACAAGGGAAGACATTTTTACTTCTATAGTCATTAGCTTTTCACTACTTTTTCTAATGAGAATGAGGCAACTATCAAATTTAGAAGGCCAAGCCTTATGGGAAAGTGTGTCAAGAGAGAACCATATTCCAGGATTGACAGTAGGTGAGGATTAGATCATACATTTTCATGGGCACGTATCGGTGTCTGCAGACATAAGTGAGGTCATGATGTGGGACATTAATTCCTCAGTTTGGGTAGTTCATCCTGGTATCAAATAGATGTATCGTGATCTAAAACGCTAGTATTGGTGGCCAGGTATGAAGAGAGATGTTTATGGATTTGTGATGATGTGCTACGCCTGTCAGCAGGTGAAGGCGGATCATTAGCGACCAGTAGGTATTTTGGAGTAGTTACCCATTCCCGAGTGGAAGTTGAATGATGTCGCAATGGACTTCTTGACCAGTTTTCCAAGGTCGCCTCGAGGGAATGATGCAGTTTGGGTTGTCATTGATAGACTCACAAAGGTTACTCATTTCCTACCGATCAAGAAGACATTCTATGTTGACGATCTGGGTTAGTTGTATATCCATGAGATTTTACATCGAAATGGACTTCCACTCTCCTTTTTTTGTAAGAGATGCACATTTTACTTCTCAGGTCTGGAAATGGATACAAAAGGCGTTGGGTAAAAAGGTACTTTTTAGTACAACTAACCACCCCCAGACAAATGGCCAGTCCAAGCATACGATTCAGGTTCATGGGGACATGATTTGAGCATGAATCCAGGATTTTGTAGGTTTTTGGAGAAACACAAGCCACTCGTATAATTTTACTACAATAATAATTTTTAAGAAACTATTCAGATGCCACCTTATGAGGCTTTTTATGGTAGGCTATTCCGATCACCGTTATGTTGGATGGAGGCAAGAGACACAACTTTGCGGGGACCTCATCTCATCCAGGATACCACAGAGAAAATAGAGTTTATTTAGAAGTGGATGGCTATTACACAGTCTTAATAGAAGCCGTATGATGATCAACAGATACAACCTCTGAAGTTCGAGGTCGGAGATCCAGATATCCTGCATGTCACACTTTGGTTAGGACCCAAGATGACTAGGAGACAGGTTATGATTTTTCCGAGGTATGTCATGTTTTTTGAGGTGTTTGGGAGAGTTGGTCCAGATGACTTTTGATTGTAGTTACCACAAAGGTACATTGCTATGCATGTTGTCTTCCACTTTTCTCAGCTTCAACATTACTTCTCAGACCCATATCATTTTTCCAACCCAAGGAGGTTGAGTTGGATGTGGATGCATTGTTTGAGGAGCATCCTATCCAGATTGTTGATTGCAGTACAAAGGTTCTCCATGGATAGTATGTTCCTCTAGTACGAGTGTGATGGCATCACACACAAGTAAATTATGAGATTTGGGAGAGGGAGATCGATGTACGATCACAGTGGCCAGATCTGTTTGGGGATTATTCTTCTTCGCCACATTACTAGAGAAATTTGAGGTCAAATTTTTTTAAGGGGGGAAGTTTCTAAGACCCTAGATCAAATTTTCAGGTGTTTTTTAATTTTTATAGTGTTTATGAGGAAAATGATGAGTTTGTGGAAATTTCCAAAGTCCACGTCATGTACATTATGTGTACATGTCATGTAGAAGCCATACACATAGTCATGTGTGGTGACCTGGAGGCCACCTATTGTGGGGCTCGGTAAGGGAAAGTACATGCCATGTACTTCAAAATTACATTCCATTTACTTTCTTTTCATTCATTAAATGCATCGGGGTCACGTCTGACAGATATAACCTCAATCTTCTATGTCGGTATCACCTGAGAGATCCCGTATGACCACATTTCTCCTCTAATCCCCCGATCCTCCATATGTTTTCTGATTACATTGATGTCAATTGAATTGGGATCGACTCGGTAAGATCTTACTTCTGCTTGACTATCGTTTCGTGATTCTTCTTCTTTCTCATGTTATCCTCTGTTGATCATTTCATGAGTTTTTGTATATCTACGGTGTTCTTGGGTGATCCAAGGCTTGAGGTTCACGTGAATAAATCTCCCAACACCAATGTAGGGGGTTTGTGCCTTTATGATGTATTTCTATGAGATATATGTGCAAAAAACACCAATACCCATGAATTGGGTTTTAAATGATTACTATTTAAGCCCTATTGTATTTCCTCTTACGCTTGTATGCTTGATAAGTGGTTGATTTCATATGGATAGGGTTAATTTCTATGCATTGGAGGTGTTTTCCCATGCATGTTTTTGTTATGTCTGTTTGGCTCTGCTTCGCCTACTAGGCTACCTCGTTTTTTCCCATGCCTTGTATAGTAGGATAGAGTGATCCTAATTATCTGACATGCTGATTTGTTGTAGACTGAAATCCATGTAGGTCTTGAGGTTTACTATGAACAATAATCTTTTATTTAGTTTCTTGACTTACAGTGGGCCGTGTAAACCTACTGTTGTAGTCCATAGGGAAATTGGACATAAGGGCTTCTCTAGAGTGTCTGTTTTACATACGATGTGAGTCCGTAAGGGGAATTGATGTAAGTGCTTCCTAAAACTGTTTGTAGTTCCTCAAAGCATGCCACAATGCTAATGTGATGTAAGTGCTTCCCTAGAGTGCCTTTAGTTTCCGATACGAATCTATAGCAGAATTTGACAGCGAGTGCATCCTCAGAGAGTCTATTATTAAGCTGAACCAGAGGGGATAGAGTGAGTGTACTGCCCAAAGGGTTTATTGTGTTGCAAGGTAGGACCATAGGTGATAGGTTGTGATTACTTCCCATACAGATACCGTTTGTGTTTAGCTTCTTACTTTTGTTGCTAGGTAGGACCATAGGGGATAGGCTATGAGAACTTCCCATAGGGTTACATATTTGGGACTTCCAGATTTGTTTAGTTGTTTCTTGATATAAGAAACTAAATGCATTGAAGCTGTGCATTGTTTATTATTTATTACTTCAATTTTTACTGCTTTTTGTATTTATTAACTACAATATATTTAATAACGGTTATGCACAAATCATGGGGCAGTTTTCTACTGAGATTTAGTATCACGCCCTTTTTGGCCATTCTTTTTGGCACAAAAATATTATATTGTTGCAGGTTTAGATAATTAGAAAGCCCCTTACACTTCAGTTACATGTTTTGTTATGGATCTAGAGAGAATGGGACCAAGATATGGCTTGCGATGCTGTGGAGTTGTTTACAGGTTATCATTTGTAATTTGGTTTAGTACTGTTGTATTCCAGCATTGTGATTTGTTTGGTTGTTTTCATAGACATATGTATCATGAATAATTCATATATATATATATGTATCTGTGTGCTCCACTTTAATTTTTCCAATCTTCTACTGTGTACTTTTGTGTGGATTATTCCAGCATCGTCTATTGCTATTTCATTCTTCCACTAGGTTACTCTGCCAATGAAGGCATTGATTCTTCACTATCACACCCAAGCCACTCGCTGCTAGCCGACAGCCTCTAGAAATTAGAGAAATTCACATGAGTCCATGTGAACAAAAAGGTATGGGGCACCTCTGGGTGGCTTTAGGAACTGGGATGTTACACATATTACTATATCTCTATGATCTGGAATCTCCCCTAACATTCCCTCAAAAGAGAGATCTTACGCAAGTTAAATGAACTCAAAATTCATTATATGTGAAGGATCACATGTGTACTTTATCTGGATAGATACATGGAGAATATCATGACATTATTAGATATTTGTTGAATGTCCTAATCAATATGATTCAATCTTGACACAATCATGAATTTCAAAGGGATACAAATAACTAAGGCTTATCATTACAATCATTCCAAATATCATCACCCTCTTCTAAGGATATATTTATTGGAACTCCTTTTCAATAACTCCAAAATCCAATTCATTCTAATGATGGTCACCATAACACTTTTCCTTACTTGGATATCCCCTTAAATGCTAGTGAATGGGTTTAACCATATCTATAATTTGCAAAGCCAGGTTGTGTCCCAAAATCTTTATTTATCTATCTTAATTATTAAACACTAAAGTTATTCACTTTCTACAATATAGGGTTTCATATGTATCTCTCTAAATTCTACATTGAATTCTAATATTGTACTATAATTCCACTATAGGAAGGTGTTGATCCCAACCACCTTTGAATTCCACAGTGAAAGCTCTCAATGTACATTCTAGGTTATGACTAGATCTATCAAAATAAAAATTGGTATGAGGATGATACACTATATTGGGGAAAAATTCCATATGCATATCATGTTGAAGAAATTCCCAGAACATTTTGGTAAACCATAGATATTGATTAGATAGAATGGAATTTGGTACTCCATGCTACCTTACCAATCCATTAATATATATCCATGAAAGATGATCCCAAGAGTAATATTCTCTAATGGATATAATGTTTGATGACATTGAATAATGTTCGACTATAACCCTTGAATAATTTCTCCCATAAGTCATTTTTGGGAGTCCAAGGACTAAATCAATTGTCATTCTCATTTAAAATTTTTCATGGTTAATGGTTATATCATTCGCTATGAATTTTGACTCATAGAATTAACTCTCTAACATAACAAGAATAGAAGTACAAACTATACAATTTTCATATTCATATCATCCCACTAGAAACCCTATTTCAAATATATATACATATTTTTAACTTCTAGGATAAATGAGGGATAAAATAATCATTATCCAACAAATCAATTAAAACATGAATCGATGGGAGACAATCAAAATTCGTGAAATAAATTAATCAATCACAATGATTTTTCAACATATGAGAATATCAATGATTATTCTGAATCACAAAATCCTACTTATGTGACTCATTAACAATTAAATATATATATTTTTGAACAATAATTTGATCTGGATAAGGTATTTCCCCTTCCATTAATATTTCATTAATTATCCTTTTCAAATATATGAATATTGGACCTTTTGTAATACACATCGTAGATAAGGTAACATGATCATTTTGACTCAAAGAAGTGGACACCTTGTATTCATTCCCAATGTGGTAATGTTTTTAGAAATATTAATCATTAACCAGCTGTAACCATCATAAATGGTGTAATGGACCATGCATTGAGTCAAGGGAAAATTACAATGAAATTTGAGTTTTTTGATATTATTGGAAGGACCCTTTTTAAAATCGAGCTTCAGAACATAATTATGAGAGTTAGAACCATTAAAAATGATTTTTTGGACTTAAGTGAAAGCTCTACAATTCCCTTGGAGGTCTCAGTGAGTTTTTTTGGCACCATGGCTAGAAATACCAAATTTGGATGGTCTATAGAGGGCCAATGAAATTTCTGAAACCATACAACCCTAGAAATTACCATTCCAACTATTTGAAAAGTGCATATGGAAAGCGCATGAGCTTTAAGCAGTTTACCCATACTCTGTTCCAATCCTACATATATAGTACGACATAGGTAGTATGCTTACATTGTTTATTGTACTGTTCGCTTATGGTGTGGCTAATTGTGTAGGAAAACCATGAAAGTTATTGTCATATTCAAGTGGTTCTACACTGTTGGCACATGGTTTCCCAAACCGTGCGACCCAAAACTTACGGTATGTTTTTTTATAAATAAAAATAAATAAATAATGATAAATATAATAAAATTTAATGAAATTAAATTGGAATGTAGAAATCAAAAAAAAAGTTTTAATAATCATATTAATATGAAGATGATAATGGTGATGATGATGTCGATGTTGATTATTATTATTATTACTATTATTATTATTATTATTTGATTATGTTTTAAGAGAACTGCAAGGGGGTCACCCCTACCTCATGTGATTCCCCATGGGCTAAACCCAATAGTGCATGACCCCAATATCCTTCAGCTCCTCTCCATGTGGACATTTGAAATGGATTTGAGAGGTTTTGCATTCTATTCATAGTGGTAATCCATTATTTTTTATATAGAAACCTATTTAGAAGAATTTCCATCTCCCAATAAACATACCTTTTGAGTCCAAACACTAGGGTTAGGCGTAATTCTACTTTTTGGTTTCTTCTCCAGTGTTAGGGGATATGAAGGCTCAATCAGGACACCATTTTTCATATTTTGACAACCACCACCATAGGAGAAGCTTTTCGGGTAACCTTGGAATGCCATAATCAATTTAGGTTATGTTTTTCATCCATTATTGTTGTTTCTCAATTTCAATTTGGAGATTTCATAGTTTCTATGATTCTGGTTTATTTACATTAACTATGTTTGACATTGCCTAATGGTTTCGAGTTACCATTATTAGTGGATAATTACCGTGTATGCATAGAATGTAATATATATATGAAATTTACCTTGGTATATGTATGTTTACACATGGAATTGAATATATATATATATATGGGTTATGTGTGCTTATGGATAATATGAAATATTCATACATGTGTTGTATATGCATATTGAATGATGTTTTTAAGGGTCCCCTTTCAAATATTCCTGGACATGAAAATTTGTTGATAGGGGCTAGGTGTCCTTTTGTATATAATAATTTGATATTCTTGGAGGTGAGATTGGGAAACATTGATTGGTTTCTACTGAAATTTTTCATGTACCAAAGTGTTTTCGTTATTCTAATTATTAATATAGGATCCTTTTCCATAACCCATTAAATTTATGAATTAATTAATTAATTAATTTATCCCTCTTAAAAATTTATTTAATAGTTTTCCATGTATGGTAATTTTATAAAATGTTTTTCCATGTTGGTATGGATGAAATCCGAAAATGAAAAAATCATTTCTACGTGAAAAATTTCATTATTAAATAATAAAACCACTAGAATGAGGTGCACTATCATCTAACCTAAAATGTAATGATTAGTTATATGTATCATGCTTGGAGTATTTTATTATGCCTTTATGTTAGAGCTTAATATGTGTAATGCAAGTACATTACCTCTATTATTCTTTAATTATGTTTTCCCCTTAACATTATAAGTGTTCAATGGACCAAAGAACCTCCCTATTTAATTTTGACCCTTATAAGCGTCTTTTTATTGTTTTGATTGAATGAATGGGTTTTTAACTGAAATGGTTAATTGATATTGGTTTTAATTTCTTAAAAATAAAAAAATGGTTTTATATGTAGTGTCCCAAAGTGATGATCAAGCCATTCCCATTTAGTAGTGCTTTATTTATGGATTCATGTGAATTTTAATGAATTTAATGGATTAATATGTTTCATGACTAGATTATTGTTAATTGTTTATAAATATACATGTGACAATTCAATTATGTGGTTTGTTTATGATGGTAATTGAATGTGGGAAGGGTAGAACACCACTCACTATTACATCAAGTATAAATTCCATGTATAAATGAAATGGTCCATGAAGGGTGGTAAGGACACACCTCATGATTTTATTAAATACTTTATGTCATGGTTCATCGTGGTATCATGAATTATATTTATTAATTATTTTACATTACATTGGTTTTGGAGAATAGGGACCATGAGATCACATGAGTTATATGAATATGTATGCTTCCATGTTGATTTCAATTAGTCCATGAGAGCTCTTGGAGCAAGGCAAAAAGATAGACTGTGAGCATTTCCCCATTTGTTTGAAGTCTATGAGTTACATCTCAGTCCATCCAACACTAGTATCCACAGTATATGATCATTTTGAATCAGTGAAAACATTGTTCATATAGCTGGATTAAAGATACCATGTTGATTTACAAGATACTGTGAGATCTCTTGGATTTGATCCATGGGTTAGACCATGAGTGATTCCCGTGGTGATGGACATCTATGAGTTATCTCTTGGTTCATCTAGTACTAGTAACCAAGGTATGTGATCAATTGGCATTAGTATTTACATGGTTCATATACGTGCAATATATATTTTAATATAATATATATATATATATTAGTCAAATATATATGTATAGTCACTGTTCATACTTATTCTGGCGATGATCTAAAGTATGAATTGTCATCAGGTGTCCCTTAGGAATCTGGATGGGTGGTTTTTTGTTTATTTAGTTCTGTTTATTATTCTATGTACCTGTATACTTATTAAACTATATTGAACTAAATTATATGGGCTAAACATAATGGGTATTATCCTATTGAGATTTATATCTCAATCCCTGCCTAGGCCACCATTGCACTTTCGTACCCGAGTTGACCTTATATTTGTTTGAAATTTGTTGATTCCTTATGTAGTTTAGCTTGATCCTAGGAGTTAATCCCACAGAACCAAGACATAGCTTGGGATTATCATGGACCTTGTTATTGGGATGTCATTCAATTATTACAATGAATTTATTATCGTATTTGTTATTTATTGTACTTATAAAATCATATATCATACATGGAAAATTTTAATTTGTCATTTTCCACATTTATATTTACTTGATTAATACACTTTTTAAACTATTGTCTGTATTTTATTGGTTATTGATTCTACTATTTTAAATTATTTATTTTTATAGTACTTTTGTGATTCTATAATTTAATGTTATTTTCTCCTCTCTATCACCTCTTTATAACCTCACTACTATTCTATACCTCCAGTGTATGTGGAGACACACTAGATGCCATGTGACCCATCGATCCGGGTACCATTTCAGTGGTGAGTCGGGTTGAGGCATTACAGAGTGGTATCAATGCCTTTTTATCGTTTTTATTGTACTTTTATACTAGTAGATAAGATGCTATGAACATGCTAACACTAGGTAAATATCCATGTTGAGGAATAATCACCCCAACCACGAGGAAAAATACAATTGGCTTGTGCTAGGATTATTGTTCATGTAGTTCATTATTAAAGTTGATTTGATTTCACTTTAATTGATTTGTATATATTCCAATGGACATTCATTTACGGAGATTATGTAATTTTTCCCTTGGCCGTGTTTTGTAATGGATGAACTTATTCATGCATCATATTTGGCACAAAATAATTAAATTAAATGTATATTCCATTCAATGTAGCTTCATTATGTATATTGCATAATTTTTTGGATTGTTTTCCATTACTATATTTCATACCTTGTAATTATTATCAAGACTATTTAGATAACACACTTTTGTCTTTATTTAGAATGTTGAGATATTGTTATGATTATGTAATTATATTGCATGTTTCGTTATTTATTTATAAATCGTTTCCTATGTTTTTATCATTCTAATTTTTAGCATGCCCTTTGTGGTTATATATTATTATATAATAGTAGATTATATATATATATTTATGCTTTCATGGGATAAATACAATTTGATTTATTATATGAATCAAATGGTTGAGATTACGATGGGAGAACATTTTAAATTATATGTTGTATGGGAACATTATAATTTGGAAATAGTAACTCTTATAATCAAACCACATTTGGATGTTTATACAAGATTAGAACTATTGACAAAATGTAAATTTTACTAATGGATAAATTTTTAATTTTATGATTTATATATAAAAGTGATCCAAATGGAAAAAAATAAATTGTATGGGCACTTTATAAGTTGGTAGATGGCCATACATGTAGCTAGATCATTAGATGTGATTTGGTTATATAACTAAAATGGTTTTAAATGTGAATTCTATGTAAATTTTAAATCTGTAAGGAACTGGTTGCCTTCTAAAATGCAAAGATGGGCCCAAGTAGGTTATTTTGGGTATGTTTGTATTAGATGACCCACTATGGTTGTTTACAATTTTAATGAATATGAAACTACTATTGGGTTCTGTTTTGATGATCCTAGGTTGGATTATCGGGACCCTCATAGGTCTTATTAACTATTAAAAAAGAATTTAATTGAAAAATTTAATTATTATAATGGGATGTCAATTAATGTTTAATGAATAAAATGGATGTCTTATGAGACTTTACTATTGTGTATTGATGTTTTGTTTTATATTTTTTACTATGTTATAATTAAATTTAAATTTTATGAAATGAATTAAATGTCAATCCCAAGGTGGTGTAATATGGTTAAACCCACGTGTGAGGGAATTTTATATTCCTCTTTTGAGTTTCATTTTAATTTAAGTATGAGAATTTTCTGTATGCCGCTTTTTCCTTTTAAAAATGTCTATGATGGCAGGCCCATAGAATGGTGAGTTCTATTTGGAAGGACCTAGTGATAAGGTCGAAATTTATTCCCTTATAAGGGACTAGCCTATGGTACAATGCACCCTTATATATTTAATTATTTTCGAATTCCATGAGTTTTATTCAATTTGGCGTCATTTAAGTGCCATTGTCCTTAGTGAGACTCTTAGTTTCTAAATCAAACCCTTATTTGAATATGTTGTTATTGTATCCTTGACCCATTTTTCATGTGTCGGCATCAAACAATGCTCTGTTTCAGCAGGTTAGAGATGGATCAAGTAGGGTTGGCTACTCCATTGGTCACATGACCCTTTGATCATCCTTAGTTATGGACTATGTGGTATTTCAACATCAATATAAATGCTAATAGGTGAAAAATATAGTTATCCTCTTATAGTGATCATATGACACTTCAATGCATAAGGAAAAAGCATGTGGATATTTTTTAGGATATGTCAGATTCTTATGAAACCTTAGGTAGTATGAGTTCATTTACATGGTTCCCATTAAGTGCTATGGGACGTAATGAACCAGTTGAGTTTGGTGAGATAGTTGAGCCTTGTACTGTTGACTATGGTATCAGGTCAACTTCATTTAGTATTATGTGATTGTAAGGTGAAAATTTCCATCCAAATTAATAGGATGACTTTGAGACAGTCATGTTTTTTGACACGTTGGTTAGTTTCTTTTTGGGTTTCATGTGATTTTCTTTAGAATTTATGTTTTTAGAGGTTCTGACCTAGCACACTTTTGAGATGCTCATCTATTTCTCATCTTTTTATTATTTGGAAACTCTATGGGTGGGGGAAATCATGTCATATATGGTAGTTATGTTCCATTATAAGTATATAGATCACATCATAACAGGACCATTTGGAAATGGGGGGTTTTACTCAAAGGCCTTTTATATTTTGAAAATAAAATCTTGTCTGTGCCTGCTTGGTATGACGACAATGGTGTTGTTGGCTATTTACAACTTTTTCGAAACAGAAATGTCCTTGGATGTACTTCGGTGGTTAAATATTGAATGTCCACATGATACCTCAGGTATTAGAGACATCATGGTAGGTTTATGATGGTGATTCCACAGGTGAAGATGAGTTTCCTTTAACATGTCAACTAGTAGTGGTTTGACCATTTTCATTCTAGTAATCTTTATAATTATCTTACTATATTCTACTAAGTGATGTGAATGTATCATATTGTTACATCATCCTTATTTCACGAAGAGGGTATCTATATCACACTAGGATAAGCTTTTAAAAGATGATGGCCTTTTTGGGTGGGTTTCTATAAGCTTCATGCTAGTCTTGTGGTTCTTATCTTCACTTGGATAGTCTAGAGTGGTACCTAGATACCCATGATGCAATTCCATGTATGGACACTTGGACATCAACTGTTTCTTCTAACATAACTTATAGGTGGATTCTACTTTTGGATTTGTTAATGAATAGATATAGACATCTTGGACTTGTTTGAATATCTCACTTTTGAACATGGAGAACGGACTAGAATGGGTTAGTTCTTTAGAACCCAGTCATTTGAATCTGCGGATTTATTGGACTTGTAGTCGAGCTCAATGGTAATGCATATAAAGGGATTGCAAAATCCAGGGGTTAGATCTGGGTTACTCCATTCATCTTGTTATGGTACAAAATTTTGAATATTCACATGAGTTTTAACCAAGAAACATCACACTATGTCATGTAAGGGCTTTGATGAACATTCCTGAGTAATAATTGGATACCTTGGGGAAGGTATTGGGATTCAATTATAATATGAAAAACATCTAAGACAGACATTTGAAAATATTTCATCAATGTGGATCCAATGCAACATTCATTAAGTTGTATACAAATGTTGAGGAATGGTTTTAAACACATCACAAGTTTATGGTTCCTATAGTTTGAATGGTCAGCTATGTCAATCATGGAATGCTTATGTGAATGGTGTTAGTTTGGTTAATCATAACTAGGGTGTTTGTTCACTATGAGGTACTTTCTATGACCTATGATGTTATAAATTCTTCCCTTTTGTTTAAATCACTCCAGGAGTTTTGTAAAAACAATTACAGATGTTATTTGATAGGCAATTCCAATGGTGGAGGTACCGTGGATTGGAATTATACCTCTCTAATGATATGTCCTATTGTGGGGAGAACCGTTGGCCAAGTGTTTAAGGAGAGGACGATGTGATAATGAATCTTGTTAAATGGGATCTTGTGAGTGATTTCTCAATTTTTAATTTTGAAAATAGTGTTTTCTTATGTTTAAATGGCCGATGTGATGTATGAAAATGAAATTATTGAAGGTGCATTGAGCGTTTGCAAAGACAACACACCCATTTGAACAAACCGTCATGATCCATGAAGTTCTGGTGATGTTTTCTTTCTCTGAGTATTCTCACGGATGAAAAGATTTATGGTGGGGAGGTTGTAATGACCAATGATTTATCCAAAGGAATAATTCTATGTGAATTTGAGTTTTTGAAATTACTGTAAGAACCATTTTTAAAACTCATCTACGGAAAGTAATTCATAGAGGTGGAACACTTCAATGATTTTTTGGACATGGGTGAAGCCTTGAGGGGACCCTTTGAGGTATCAATGAGTTTTGAGAGCATCAGGGATGAAAATCCCAATTGGGGGGGGGGATAAGTTGAAAGGATTTTTGGAAACAATATAGACCCAAGTAGTAACTATGTATCCAGTTTCATTAGTACATATGTAAAACTCATGTGATGTACATTATTTACCAAAAACCAATCATATAGACCGTACGTGTAGTGCCACATAGGTAGTAAAATCATAATTTTCATCACAGGTTTTGCACATATTTAGGCTAACCCACCAGGACAAACAATGTGAGTCGTTTTCTTAAGAAGGGGGCACCATATGTTTGGTGCATGGTTTGGATAACCAGTCAAACCAAACAGTGTGGTATGTAATTTTAATAAAATTAAATAATTAAATTAATTAAATAAACATAAAAAAATAAAATAAATGAAATTAAATGGAAAATAAATGATTGTTAAAACTTTTAATATTAATAATAACATAATTATTATTGTTTTGATGATGATGCTTTTTATTATTATTATTATCGTTATTTTTTTAGGTTATGTTCTAATAGAATCTCAATGGAGTCTCCCCTACTATGAATGACACCCCCTTGGTCGAACCCATAGCTTGTGACCCCCTCTCTTTCAGTTCCACTCCATGTTGTGATTTCAACAAGATTCATTAGTTTTTGTGTTTGATAAATCACGGTAATCCCACTACATTCCCCCTATTCCTTTTTTGGACGATTGTTCCTCTCATTAAAACCCTACCTTTTGCATCTAGACCCTTGGGTTAGAGATGTTCCTAATTTTTTGTTTCTTCTCCGATGTTAGGGTATGAGAAGGCTCTCTCGAGACTCAATTGTTCATATTCTGGAAACCACAACCAAAGGTGAAGCGATTCATATCATCTTGTTCTACCATCATCAATTTTGGGTACGACTTTCCTCCATTTATGTTGTTTCTCAATTTCTATTTGGATATTTCATAGTTTATATGGTTTTGGTAAATTTTCTATAAGTGTGTGGGACATTTCCACATGGTTTCATGTCATAAGAGAAAAATCTAACTTACCGCGTATGCAGAGTTAAAAATATTTATATGTAAGTTCCCCCATTATATGTATATTCCCCAATTGAAGTGTATATATATATGACGATATGTGTTGTTTTTCATAATATAAATAATTTATATGTGCGTGAGTGTTAATTTTTATATGTATATAGAAGAATGTATGTTAGGATCGCCATGGAAATATTCATAGCCATATGAATATGTCCATAGGGCATGTTGAATTTATGATTTTACAAAGAAGCAAATTTCCATAGTTATGATGGAGTAGCATTGAGTGGTCACAACTAAAAACTGTCAAGTTCCAATGTGTTCACCTAGGTCTACTTCATGAGGTAGGATCCCCCACTATAGCCCCTTAATTTTAAGAGTGCAGTAATTAAATAATTTCTCACTATTCATACTTTTATTTAATGATTTTAAATAATTGGTAGTTTTTAAAATAATTTCCCTTGTTGGTGTGGATATAATGTTTAATTAAAAATTTATTTTTTTATAAAAATTTTCATGAATATATAATAAACACCCTCATATATGGTGCACGTTCTTCCAAGCTAAAATATAATTATAGTTTTATTGTTTCAATCATGGAGTACATTCCTATACCTTAATATTAGAGTTTAAGAGGAGGAATTGTAGTACAATGCCTATTTTATTATTCTTAAATAATCTTTCCCCCTTAATTATTATGATTTCATTGTACTAATTCACCTATCAATTGTCTCTTGAGCCTTATATGTTACATTATCATGTATTAATGAAATTAACGGGTTGCTTTATGTGAAAGGGGTAGTGAATAATGTGTTTGTTTTCATAAAATGTAATAAATGGTTTTAAATGGAATGACCCCAAGGGATGATAAAGTCATTCTCCTTTATATAATATTTAGCATTTTCAACATAATAATTTTATTTAATATAATAGACTACTCTTTTATGAATGGATTATGCCTCATGACATATAAATATACATGTGATGATGCTCATATGTGGGCTATTTAGGATGGTAACAGAATGTTAAAAGGGATGAATACCACACACCCAAAAATGAAGTATAAATTCTAACTAGAAATGAAATGGTTCATGAAGAGGATAAATAAAACAGCTTTGTATTATATTAAATTCATTATGTCATACTTTAGGGCGGTAGCCTGCCTTATATATTATGAATTATTATGGCTTACATAGGATGTGGAGAAAAGGGTCCATGAGTACCCTTGATAAGCAAGACCGTGTGATCTTCTATGTTTATTTACAAGAGGCCATGAGAGCTCTTGGAGTTAGGACATGGGATAGACCATGTGTGCATTACCTCTTGATGGATGTATGTGACATACATCCTGAACATTCCCTAATCAAATTTCCATGTATATGACCATTTGGATTTAGTACACACTTTTCTTATATAGGTGTATTCTAGCATCCATGTTAATTTCCAAAGGACCATGAGAGTTATAGGAGTTGGTACATGGATTAGACAATGATCACTTCCCATAGTGATGGATGTCTGTGAGTTACATCTTGTTCCATCTTGCACTACTATCCCTGATAAATGACCATTATGCATTATTATGAATGTGGATTATATAGGTGGACGATATGTATAAATATACTATATATTACTTTTAATAACACAGACACACACACACACATACACACACATATATATATACGTAGTCACTGGTCATACTAATTCTGGCTATGAGATGAAGATGGTATAGCCACTAGGTGTCCCTTAGGAACCTGGAGAACTTGTTGATTATTTATTTAGTTCCCTTTATTATTTATTAGTAATTTCACATTAAATGATATATATTCTAATAAATATATTTTTATAGAATCTTAGGGTCCCATACTACTGAAACTTATTTCTCACAGCTTTCTCTGGCCACCATTACACTAGGGTACTCGCGTAGACCTTATATTTGTTGTACCATGGTTGATTACTTGTGTTGTTCAGCTTGTACCTTTGTGTTTAGAGAACGTGACTAATCCAGAATTCAAGATGCCTATGAAGATAGTTATTGGGAATATTATCCAATAATACATTATATTTATTATTAAAATTTTTGTTTCCTATACATATACGATCGTCTATCTCACTTGAAAATTTTGCAACCTGTTGCTGGCCACTTTTATATTCAAATCATTATTAAAATTCATCCTCTGTAATCTGTCTTTTATTTATAATTTCTTTTGATTTTGTCTTCTATTTATTCTGATAGTGATAGTGTGCTACTCTGGTAATAAGCTACAGTATCCTCACTATCACGTCCCATGACCCTCACTTCTAGTTGACAGCCTCTGTCGTACGAGGGGACGTGCTTGAGGCCATGTGACCTAGCGGTCCAGCTACCATCTTGTTGTTATGCAAGGATAAAATGTCACCAATCAAACATTTTAAACTCTTTATTATTGAATATATACATTAATAATTTATTATTAGTATATATATCAATCCTTTCTACATAATTTTTATACCCCCATATCATTAATTTAAAAATTACCATAGTAAACTCTAAATCATTAGTTGGGTACTTCTGTTCATGAATGTTCAATTCTCATGTCAAATAATCCATAAAAATATCATTTTTCAAGAAGAAAAATACCATCCACTTATATTATGAATCATTATATACTATAAAAACTCTAATATAATGGTTAATTTAAGAATTGGTGTCCAGACTAGTATTTCATTTATTTAGAAGAATTATTTCTGTAGTTCATTTTTAAACGGAACATATCATCCTTCTGTGTAAACTAGGTGATTGGATTGGACAAATATGAAAACTTCTCTACACATCATCAAAAATATTGATAAAAAATAAGGAAAATATTGATATCAGTAATTGTGGTTGCTCTGGTCCAATGTTCAATAGATTCCATCTTTTATGGACCACCAATACACCATCACATGATATTTTATGACCCAAAAATTAAACATTCAATAAATTAAATTCCCACATTATAAATTATTCATACATCTTATCCTTCAATAGGGTCTTCATTACAATACTCATGTGAGATTAATTATCCTTCTTTATCTTTGAATAAATAATAATATTTTACGTAAATACTAACACAAACTAATCAAGGTAACATCTAATGTCTATATCAATTAAATTTATGATGATAGAGGATGAATTTGTATTTCTAAATAAAATAACTCTATATTTATAGTGTCCTTAATAATTTTGGAATGTTTTGTTGTCCTTATCAACCTTATTGATCCTCAATTGTTGATATCTTAATAAATGATAATCTAGGAAAAGTATTGATTTTTTCATAGTTGATTAAATAAT
The DNA here is from genome assembly GCA_963277665.1 of Viscum album. Lineage (NCBI taxonomy): Eukaryota > Viridiplantae > Streptophyta > Magnoliopsida > Santalales > Viscaceae > Viscum > Viscum album. The sequence continues at coordinate 578,585,733 of OY728164.1, forward strand.
TCATTAAAATAGGTTAGAAGATAATTTTTCTATATATTGATTTTATTAAATTCTTGATAATCAATATATAGTTTTGTTGATCTATAATTGTTCTTATAAAAGTAATTTGGTCTCCCCACAGTGACACACATGGTGAAATGAATCAATTTTTAATATTATTATAATGATTTTTTAATTCATGAACCCCAAAATAGGGTAATTATATATGGAGTCATTGAAATAAAAGTAGAACAATGAACGAGTCCTATCAAAATATAAACATCATAATTGTTTTTATCGACAGAATAATCTTCCATATGTATACTGAAAAACTCCCACACAATAGGTATATATTTTTTGATGAGTTTATTTCCATAAATATGGGATAAATGGACCTTTTGAATAAGAATCATGTGTAGTAACCAAAACCCTAGAATCTTGGAGTTGGTGTCTGCCACCATTACACTAATATAAGATACAATGAATTTCATTAGAAATAAAGTATAGTTTAGTAATATTGGTAAAATATATTCATAAATGAGTCTAAAAGTACAATTGAATACTCAAATGTAAATATAATTTATTTTTCATGAATAACATTATTAATTTTATAATATTATTTAATATCAGTCATACAGAACATCCTAGAATCCTAGAAAAAGGAAAATAATAATGGTGACCTCAAATCCTCAATAAGGGTTATGTAAAATTGAAGAAATCATGTATTAGTAAGTGAAATCAATATGGAATGGTAAATAACAAAACACATATTCCATGTAATCAAATAATAGATACTTAGTAAATAAATAATTTTTAAGGTAAATAATATAAAACAAATTCTATTTAAATAACATAATTATCATGATAAGATAATGATGAATAAATATTTGAAGATAAATAACTGAAAAAAGTTGTCATTTAATTAATAAAATCATAATGAAATGAAACTATAGTTTCTATTGTAGGGAAAATACCATGGATATAAATAACTTAATACTGAATAAATTCAATTATTAATTGCTAGATTCCATGTTTCAAAGTACATGATACTTTTAGTGTCAAAAAAGTTCACAAGATAGTTTAAAACATATAGGTTAAACCTATATTTAAATTAAGATCCAAGTGATTTTCATCAATATAGTACTAATGAATCAAGGGTATTTAAACAACTACGACCCACTCATGTCATACCTATCAAAAGCATTCCTCATATATCTAACAATCGATTTAATACATAATCAATTTTTCCTATTGAATACGTGTATTGGGTAAAAATTATGGATTTACCAATATTTTCATAGATATTAAATAACATTGAATTCAGCACACTATATGTTGAAATGATAAACAATTTATGAAATGAACTTATCTATTATAAGTAATATTTATTTTTAGGGGAAATTTAATGTCCAATAACCATAAGTATGTGACCATTTCATGGGAATGTTATTTAATAAAAATGAGTCAAGAATTGAATGTCAATAATATCCTTGGTTAAAAAAATAATAAACTATCTAGAGGAATAATAATGTTTGTATCAACATATACCCACTGAAGTAAGTATAATGTTTTTTTATCATTGAAAAATTAAAATACCATAAAAATCACTTTAAAAAAATCTTCAGGATAATAGAATTTTTATTTTACCAAAAATATTGAAAATAATTTTAATTGAAAGTAATTTTGAAAATAATTTTCTATAATTATATCTCCATCAACATGAAAAGGAATATTCAACAAAATGATAGTCATGTTGGCATATAGATTTATACGTGTTGTAAAAACACTATTTCTATATTGTAAAATGTTTTTAAAAGTTCCTTTTTTGGGATGTGACTAGATTATTCCATTGATTTTTTTATAAAAATAAAAATTTAGAAATAATTTATTATAATAATTCATTTTTAAAATTACAAAGAAAACAACTTCAATACATTTTTAGAAACCATGCTTTTGTAAGATATAATATTTTTTTTCTAAAGAGAAAATTGAATTAATATTTTATTAAATAAATTTTTCTATAATTTTATGTACTAATGAGTGGAAAATTGTATAATAACATGAAAAATATCATGAAAAAACAAATTAAAATAAAATTAAAGTTTTTATTATTAATTTATCATATAATTTTTATGGATATTCAGTAATAAATACCCTCCATTAGAATTAGATTAGAAAATAAATCCCTAAATGTTCATTGAATTGAAGTGAGAATCATCAAATGAATCGATTATCTGTAAGAAATGTAAATGTAAAAAAATAAATAAAAATAAGAAAATATACATTTATAAATAATTACAAACATAATCATAAATTATTAATGACAATGAGTATCCAATATAACAAAATTAAAATAAATTAACTTTAGAAATTCGGTCCCACTTTGAAACACTTAATTTTAATTACTATAGAAGAAATAATTAAAATTAAGAATTAAGATTACATGTTGAATCAAATTTTAGTTATATTACATTTAAAATGTTCAATATATAGACCATAAAAAAATTCTTTGTTAAAACATTAAATACTTCCTCAATGAATTTATATTCAGATGAAATCCCTTACCTCACATTTTTCTTTTGGCCGTACATTCTATAATCATATTTGTAGTGGGTTTAAACATGTTTTAACCCATAAATGAAAACTATTTATATTTATGACATCAAATAATATTGTTTTATTAAATTTAATGACCAAATATTTATTAATAATTCATTTTTACATAGTTTCTGATGTTAATTAACTTGTTTTTAGAGTATATTTTGACTTTTTATTTTTTGTTCCTCTTATTTCAATCATGATTTAATAGTATCCAGAATTTATAAAATGTTTAAAATATCATATATTATATATATATGTGTGTGTGTGTATTTATTTATAGAAATATATATAATTTGGTGATAGGAAATGAAATAAATCATTCATGGAGACGGTAGGTCATACGTATATTTTAATGATATTTCCATTTTCTTATTTTATTAAAAGAAATGAAATTAAATTCCCTATATATATTATCATTATCATATAATTTTTCCTAAATTTTTATGTTATATTTTTATAATGCCCATATTTAATGAATTCCATGTAATGGGTGAACAATACACATCACTTTACGAGGCGATAGTCTTCCGTACACACGAGCGAAGATATCATATTTCCACAAAATTGAAAGGAATAATGGTATGTCTGATATACTAATTCTATAATCACAATAACATCATAAATATCATATAATTTTAATATAAATAATAAATTTATCATTATTACCATCCTGTAAATGTGGTAATATAAAAATGAACGACATCGGTTCATGAGGTGGTAGTCTTCCATACATAGAAACTTCGATTTCGTAACCCATTTGATGGAAACGCATGAATTTTTAGGTCATAACATTAAAATAAAAAAATATGCGTTTATTTAAGATATTTACATTATTATATAATCATGGTATAAAATTAATTGAAGGAAGTGTATAAGGAGATAAAAACCCCTTTTAGAAGAACATTACGTATTCATCGTGTATCCACATTAGTTTTTCACTAAAACCAAAAAAGGATTCATCTATGCAAAAAAATAAGGCTAATAGGATGCATAGAAGGGTTTTGGGAGATATACGGGAAAATGGAGGCCGATAAATTTTTTTTAAGGTGTGAATAGCAGAGGATTGGCGGTGAGCTTTTATACGTGGGGAAGAGGACACACTTGGTAGTTTGAAAAGAATGTTAGATAAACACATGTTTTTACTTAAAAAAAAGGATACATAAATGGGGAAAAAATAGTGTTCTTAAAGGATATGGTAATAATATAGCCCAGAAATGGATTTTATACATGTTATGGGTTATTATTACACAATATATTCTATGTTTGACTACTACGTAAACTTGTTTTCACCATAATCACTATAATTTATTTAAACTATTTTCAAATATAATTTTGGTAACAATTTATTCAAACTCATCAAAAGATATAAATTTGATAAATTTCAATTTTGAATCCATTTTCTAATATTCAACTCATATAAGTGATAGAATATAATTTAAGATTACTTTTACAGATGTGAAGAGAAAGCATGGTTTTAAATTGAAAATGATCATATGTTAGAAATGTTTTTACATAATAATTATATAGTAAATTTATCCTAATGAAATAAATTGTATACATTTATGTATAATAGAACTATTTTAACATTGCAAGAAATTAAAAATATAATTTATCATTATGAATTACTTAGAATAAAATTAAATATTCTATTAAAATCCATTATTTTTCAATATTCATCAAGAATTTAAAATTCTAATATATATCCAAAAAATTTACCCTTTGATTATTTATGTATAATAATTTAAAAATAAATTTTACTTTTTCATATATTTTTTAAAATTGGTAAAATTTAATTTTAAATTATGTGTGCTAAGCGCGACTAATCCATAATTTTGGAAAATATAATTTTCTCTAAAACATTAATTTTACTTTTAAATGATTCTTATTATTATTTATAAAAAATATATAGTTAATTAACATATGTCATATATATATTTTTATATATTTATTAAACATATGGTTACCCTCTATTCTAATTTCTCTTTGATAATTTTCATATAAAATATTAATAGTATACTATTGTTTGGTAAAACCCATTCTTGAATTTAACACAAACTATTGAAGAAACAAATTGTTACCCATGATGGAAGATAAAATCACATATGTGTGTCACTCAATATAAACTCATAATTTTTCATAATTAATTCTATTCATAATTTTACATGTCACATAATTTATTGAAAAAATGTTCTTCTTTTAGAATTTTGGGTTTTAATATCTCCCCAAAATAAATAATTTGAATCATCTAAATTTAAAATTAGTCATGGTGATAAATGGTTTGATATTTAATAATAAATTTAGTGAAAACCATATTGTAAGATGTTTTGGTAAGAAATCTCCTTAATATTTGTGATTGGGGAGTACAACTATCATATGAAATGACACATAATAGAGCTTCAAAATATGAGAACATTGGTCGTGAGTAACAATATGATCATGGAGGAAAATCATAAATATTTGTAGAGTGTGATTTATGTTATTGATCACAATAATGTGAATGAATAATGGAATGTTAAGGTCCTTGTATCTATAAATCTATGAAGATCCAAAAGAACATTTTTTAAGTATAAATTAGAGTATAAGGATTATATTTTTATTTCAATATAATTTTCATAATTTTGAGTAATTCTTTTACTACCTATGAATATAATTAAATATTGTCAATTTATATGTTTCTAACTGGTAACAATAATTTTATACTTTGGTTGTGCTTTGATAAATTCCCAATTCATCACTTACTCCATGAATTGAATATGTAGCAATGATTTTTATTCCTGAGGCACTAAAATTTACCTTCAACAGATCATAAGATCCCTAAAGGAGTGAATAGTATTTCCATATATCTCTTTGTATTTTCTAAAACAAATATTGTTACAAAACGTTTTCCAATATAATAATTAAAATCGAAAACAACAATTTAAAACCAATAGTACATTATTAATATATTTATTTTTCAAAAGGTTAACCTAAATATGACATATTAACATACAAATCATATAGCCCAATGGTAGGTGTGAAACACTTATCATTCTTCGGTAATGGGTTCAAGCCAGCCTACCTTACCATGTTTTACGGGTTATCACCCTACATGTGGTTTTTACTTATTCTAAACTAAATTAATATTATTCATATAATTTTTCCATTATTATGATAGACATCCCTAAAATTAAGTTAATCATTAAATGAATTATTTTAAATGGTTTTCAGTGTAACATATTGTTTCTAAAAATTATAATAATCTTATTTTTCTATTATTACAATGTCATTAATTGTCATATTAACCCAATGGGTTATCAATACATTTTAACATATGTATATAAAATGTAAATGAATTATTCCACAAATAAAATATTTTTTCCATCATATATATATTAATTAATTGGGAGGTACTACCGTAAATATCTCTGAAAGTATCATTAGTCTTACTTAAATCTCACCACATAATCTATACATTACCAGAATTTGAGGATTTTATTATATCAATACCCTGAAATTATATCATAGGGTCATGTTCCCAAATATATGTTTTCATAAATATGCATTCAAATTCTTCAACTAAACCTCGTCTAATAAAAAAATGTTGCAACACCAACACTAGAAACCAAGAATTGGTTCCTAAAAAAGTAACATAAGCATTAGATACAAGGAAATAATTCCCAAAAGAAAAAAATAGTTTTGTAGTATTTTTATACTAGATACATACATGAGCCTTAAATTAAAATTAAATAAATAAATTACAATTATTTTAGAATAAATTTATATCGACTTCTTAATCATTTCATGTCATTCATAATACTAATAATTGAATACTTAGGAAATAGAAAAAATAATGGTGAGCTCAAATGATAAATATAGTTTAAGTACTATGGAAGCATTCATGAATAAGTATTTATAATAAATATTGAAAAGTAAATTAATAAAAAACATTCCATGCAATTAGGAAACTGATAATGAAGAGAATAAACAATATAGAAACATAAATAATGAAAATAAAATGGTATTTAAATAATATAAATATCATGATATGATATGGAAGAATCAAAATGGAAATGTAAAGAACTGAAAACATATGTTATACAATCAATAAACATATAATGAAATTCGTCCATATATTATGTTGTAGTGGGAATATCATTGATAATAATAACTAAATTTTAAATGCAGGAATTGTTTAAAAATTGGACTCCATGTTACTGAGGAACATGATACCTTTTCCCTCAATACATATCAAAAGACTATTTAAAACAAACTCGGTAAAAAAACACATAACAAAGTATACAAAACAAGTTATTCCAATGATTCTACCGATTCATCAAATGGATATCTATAATAGTGACCTAGTCATCTCATTCCAAAATGAGTAATTCCTCATATATCAAATAATTGATTTAATTTATAAACAATGTGCCACATCAAATATCTATATGGGTTATAGAATAAATATTTATCTATATTTCACCATTTATAAAACATATTCTATTAAATATAACATATTTTTAAATGATATATAATTTAATCAATAAAAATACCCATTATATATAATATGAATATTTTGGGGAATTTTTATATATAGTAATAAAAGGGAAGTGATCATTTCATTGTAATTTTATTTAGTACAAAAATGAATCATGAAAGTGAATATTAATACTATATTTGTTCAAAATAGTCCAAAACAATCTAAATGAAAAATAAGGATTTTTTCAATAGATACCCATCGATTTATGAATCATGTTTTGTTGACATTTATAAATATAAATACCATAAAAAGATATTGAAAATTTATTTGAGGAGAATAAACATTATAATTTTAAAAACATATTGAAAATAATTTTCAGTTAGAAAATAATTTATAATTATTTTAATTTAAAATAACCATATAAACATAAAAAAATGTTCATTGAAATGGTGGTAATGTAACATTTATTAATTTTCATGTTGTAAATAAAATTACTTTTGTATGGTCAAATTTTAAGGAATGTTCCTTGGATTGGAGGCTTCAAAATGATTTTGATGAAATTTAATTGTAAGAAGTCAATAAAATTAAATATTGATTCTAATAAATCATTTTGAAAATTTTATTGAAAACACTTTTGAATATATTATTTGGAAACTTGGTTTTGTAAGAAAATGGATTTCCGACGAGAGAGAGAAATGAAGTCTTACATTACTGTAACTCTTTCTCAATAATATTAAGTACCAAAGAGTGTCAAAATAGTACTGTCACATGAAAAAGATAACTAATAATCATTGGATTATAATATTAAAGGTTTTATTAATGGGTGATCATATAATTTCATAGTATGTAAACTCATGAATAAAAAATCACAACTATAATGATATTTTTATATAAACCTTCCCTATTTTAATAACATTGATGTAAGAATAATACAATGAATAGAATATTTTTATCAAATATAAATATGAATAAAATAACTATAAATACAATATTATATAGTAAAAATTGATCACACACCAAATCATTGAATAATAACAACAACTACAAAGTAAAATAAACCAATGAAAATAAATTGTTTTATAAAATTATTTACCAATTGGTACCTCTTAATTAAAATTTTAATTGAAGAAATAATTAAATTTAAAGCTAAAATAATTTTTATAATTATGTATTTATTAAATTATGTATCAAAGATGAAGGGTATACACCATATAAAATAAAATATGTGCATAACATTACAATAATTATTATTGAAACAAAATTGAGACGAAATCTGTTACCATATGAATTCCATTTTTGTCGTCCTTAATTTAAAAAGAATTATAGTGGTATTGAAATAATTTATTAAATTATAATATTACCAAATTAATATCTATGATATCATTTATGATTTATTAATATGATTTTATTACTCATTTGTTAAATCATTCATTATTTTCAATGATTTAGGAGTTATTTGCCCAGTTTTATTAGTATGTTTGGACAAGTAATTTTTTCCCTCATAATTAGATGTAGATTTCAATTATTATAGAATGTAAAAAATTATTTAAATTTAATATATATTAATAATAAATTTATTTTTGGTATTCCATAGAATTTTTTTATAATAAAATAAATACTCCATTCAAGAAGATGGTAGGTCATATGTATGCATTAAAGTTGTTTATATAATAATATTATTGTAATGGTTGGGTCCCAACCCTCATTTTTATTATTTCAAGCCAAGAAAAGTCCTCTCTAAACTGGGTAGAGTGAGACCCATTACATAGCCCGAAGGACTAGTGGGCATATAGCCCATAACATGGCCCGATGGCCTAGTTTTTTTGCTCAAGGCCCACTTTGTGAATAGTACTACTATAATACCCTCCTTCTACAGTACCACACAATACTTGTTGCGGCTACATTGTTCTTCCACCACTACAGTGTCCTGCCGCCATTATAGTTCCCAATGTTGTTATAGTTCCAGTACTTCTACAGTACCACTACAGTATTTATACATTACCTATGCCCAATGGTTATTGAACCGCCATTTTTCATTTAGTATTATGGGAAGCTGACCACTAATCCAAACCCCAACTACATCTATATTCATATCGTATTGAAATAAACAAATATAAATAATAAATATATACTATCACTGAGGTATAATTTTTATTTAATATGTACCATATATGTTTTTTAAAACCATCATTATTACATTCCACGGAATGCATGAATGAACCACATCACTTTGCGAGGTGGTAGTCTACCGTATACACGGGCAACTATATCATATTACCAAAAAAATTAAATCCAAATGGTATGTTTGATATTTTAATTATAGAAGAATAAAAATATAATACATATGATAAATATATATCCATTATTATTCCCAACCATGAATGTGGTAATGAAAAAATGAACGACATCAGTTCGTGAGGCGGAAGTCCGCCGTACACACGAATGATGATTCCATAACCCATTTGATAGATGCCAGTGAATTTATAGGTATTACCATAAAAATAAATAATATCATTATATTTAATATACTGAGGTTATTATATTATCATGGAATCTAGGAATTTAAGGAGGTAGAGAAGGAAATAATATAAAAAATCTTTTTGGAGAACATTACCTCTTCTTTAGGTATCCTTTTTTGGTTTGGACTAACAACATAAAAGTTTTTAATTTTGAAAAAAATAATGTTTCTATGAGGATGGGAGGTATATTGGGGTTTTATATAGGTATATCATATATGAAACAATTTGAATAGATGGTGTGAATAGAGGGGGAGATGTGGTGGCCTTTTATAAGCGGGGGAGAGGACACACATGGTGTTATGTAAAGAATGTGAGGTGAACTTACATTTTGACATACCATAAGGGAAAAATAATATAATAAAATCTATAATAAAAGGTATAATGTCTATATATGTACATTAAATTGGGTTTTTTAAATATTTTGGGTAAATCATACACATAATATTTTATTTTTACCACTAAGAAAACTCATTTTTACCAAAAAACTCTATAGTTAATTTTAATATTCTTCAATTATAATTGTGGTTAAAAATAATTTTAAAATAATTATATATTTAAAGTAATTATTATTAAAAATATGGACAATCTTTTTTTAACTTTAACACTGATAAGTGGAAGAATTTAATTAAAGATTAATCCCGCAGACATGATAAGAAAATCTAGTTTTTAATGTGAAACAGTTCAAATGATTAAAATCATTGATTATTCAAATTCAATTTAAAATTGTTAACAAGGACATAAATTGAGTTCATTGATGTATAATTAAATTATTTTAACATTAAAATGAATTAAAAATATAATTATCATTAAAAATTATTCTTATGAAATTGTTGTTTTCAATTAAAATCTAGTATTTTTCACGATTCATCAAAAAATGAAACTTCAATGAATAATATCAAAACAAAATAACCCTAGGATATATTTTTATATTATTAATTAAAAATTAATGTTTATTTTTTCATATATATTCATTAAAATTTTTAAAAATTAATTTTAAATTATGTGTTCTTGGTAGGACTATGATGTCTTTTAGGAACATAATTTTTTTTTAACAATTTAATTTTTGTTAAAAATGACGATGATTATTATTTATAATCAATAGATATCCAATAAAATTTTGTACAATATATATTTTAATAAGTTATTTAACATTATTTCTAGACTCCAATCTAATGTATATGTGATAATCATCATATTAAATATTTATAGTATATTGTTGTTCAGTAAAACTATGTTATGCCTGTAACACAAGATGAAAATGAAACTCATTGTTCAATGTATTGAAAGATAAAATAATAGTTTTTTTATTGGAAGATAAACTCATCATTTCTTTTATTAAAATATATAAACAATTTTTCATACCACATACTCTATTGAATACAATGTTGTTATTTTAGATTTTCATTGTGTTATATCAATATCCATATAATGGATTGGATTTTATTTGTAACTTTTTATTTATCATCACAGAAGTATCTGACCATGACTTGGTAATAAATATGACAACTTACTTCACATAGATGTAAATTTATGTGGGATTTATTTATAGATATCCAATGCATTCCCTAAATTACATCAAACACAGCCAGAGAGAGGATAATAATATTTTTAAGAAGAACATTCCAACAATCAAAAAACACAGAATAATAATAATCTAGAAATATGATTACTGAACCATTAGGGGCATTAATTTATAGTTAATCTTATAATTTTCTATCGTGTATATTAATACCCTAATAAAATTACTCAAAAAAATGAGGAGGTTGATACATAATCAAATATGACATTTTTCCATTTAAGGTGGATGATATGTGTATGTTTCACCATGTCCTCATCTCACATTTCATTAGAAATATAAATCATATTTATATTTTTATTCTCCTATGTGATTAATAGGTTGTTGAATGATATCACCATAATTAAACTTCATATTTGTGTACTAGTTATCATAATCAACGTTCTCATAGAATTTTTAAAAGTATATTGTGGGTGGGTAATTATATGAATGTTTCACTTTTTTAACATCATTATATAATTATTTACCATCATAATGGAATTAAATATCACTATAGCCTTCCCTTCCACACATAAAAAGTTTATTTAACCATTTTATGAAATTTTTCCCTTTGTTTCTTTCCATACATTGAGTGTAATGGATTTTTCATCATTATCTCTTGATGATTTTTATAATTACTATAGAATTTATAATTTTTTTCTTATCAAAATAATGACATTAATGGTTAACTCTAATCTCCCTTTACTCATTGATAAAAAAATTGATAATAATCATAAATTCCAATAGTGTAACTAATGATTAATGATTTTCAAAGACATATATTTAATCCATTGAATAACTTATCAACCTTTAATTCACGTTGAATGATGATTCCAAAATCGTACCTCCTATGACTTGTAAAATTACACATTTGTATCGATATATTTATCATCCATCAGTATTAAATAAATTATTTCCTTCTCCATTTTTTTAATGAATTTGAAGAAATAAAATATTTATAAATATGATAATAAATTCATTATACCTTAGGGTCTCAATATCATATTGTCGCTCGTGTTCTTGATATGATTCCAGCATTGATATGAATAACCTTCCAAAAGATAAATATCCAAAATGAATTTTTTCTGATATTCTCACTAAAAGTTGAATATATTTTTTAGAAGGTACTAATAAATTTATTAGGAATTTGTGGAATAAAATCCTTACTAATAGAAGGATCATATTGACTCATGATGTTATCAACATAGTATTTTTTACTCATTTGATCATTTGGAAGATCAGCATGATTCATAGATTCATAATGTTATGTGATTATTGAAATGAGATTATTCATTATATATATAATAAAAATTGGTTCCCCCTAATGTAAATTACTAAATTTTCCAATATATTCATCATTAACATGTTTTATTTATATTATAACAAATCAATAAAACCCAAAATTATTGTGTGGGAAACATTAATCATGGAGGGATACCGGATAATAATGAAAACACACTAATAATATGTTTAAAGCATGACACATTCTCTTTCTTCAAATGACATTTTATAATTATTCTATTTCCGTCATGATCTATACCAAAACATTATTATTTTATCTGTAACATATACTTATCCCTAGGGTTCTGACTAATGATTTTTCATTCTAGTTTCTAAGGGATAAATAAATGTTTATTAGATACTAACTATAGTGTAAAATATTTTTCATACATTAATATCACATCTTATTATTTAAATTTTTTTATATAACATTATTATCCATTGTAGAATCATATTTTTAGAGTTCTATTAGAATCATAAATTCATATTCAATTAGTTAATAAGTTAACTACAACGTCTATCATTTAATTAACCATAAATAAAAAATTTGTTATACATATCATAAATAATACCCTTCATCATAAATTTGGAATTAGAAATATAATAAATGATGAATTAATGTTCTCTTTAAGGGTTAACATGGAATATATCTATTATCACTAACTCATGACATGAGCATACGATTATGATAACATGAGATTAATATTATAAATCCATGTGATGCATATCATGGATTATAATATTGATTCTTGCCATAAATCATGTATTTTTATAAGAGATTAATCAAAAATAAATTGTATGACATGTTCCATGTGAGAACGAAATTTAAAAAATACATGGAATTTTTTTAAACATAGAACCATAAAAAAACATTATTTCATAGATACCGTCCAATAATGTCATAACATTTTAGACCTGGGATAACCACCCAAGTACCTATTTCTAGCATGGAATATCCTCTATGTACAATCATTTGGGGTTGGGATGACTTCTTGTGTAACCAGTGATCTCATATATCATTAATCGTTACCCAATTCACTAGACGATGATATTGAACACACTGGTCACATATTGAGATTATTAAATATAAAATTCATAAGAATCACTAAACATTATTCATATCAAAAAACATAAAAATAAATGAGTTTTATAAACATTTAATTATATCATAATCCACAAAAAAGAAAATCATTTTATAAACATATCAACTTTTTATCATAGAACTACACCTGAAAAAATTAATGAGTTTCAAAAAATACATATCTTTATAAATATAAATGATTAAGAGAAATTATATGGGTGGTATTATTGGATCATAACATTAGTAATGTTTAATTAACACCAATGGTGGTTATATTAGATGGATAATTATTTTTAAGTATCTAATGGAACCTTTTTTCAAGAAAATTAATGTTCCATTTTGTAATCAGTTGTTCAAAATAGAAACAATTTAGAAAATATTATGTAAAATATACAATTTAAATTTAAAAATTAACATTTTTAATTAATAATAAAATATTTGAGTGTTAATGATGGTAGGAAATTTCATTCATTTCATATAATTTAATAAAAAATAGTACATTAATACATTGTAAAAATATGATAAAGTACTTAATTCAAATGATGATATAATGATTACATTTGAAACATTTGTAAAAAATAAACATGGGACATAATGAACATAAAAAATCATAGGATAATATCAAAAAATCAATATTTTTTTTTGAAAACATTTATATGGATGAAAAGGTTTTCTCAATTGAAGAGAGAAGTAAATTAATTTTTCCTTAAAAAATACATTTTCAGTATCTTAGGAACATAATTTGTGGAAACTTAAAGGAAAACATTTATTTAAAATAAATAAAAATAAGATAATTAAATAAATCGGTCTCCTGATAGTTTGATAATAATATATCAACATCATAAACATATTCATAAAAAATCCCCATAAATAATGTCATTTGAACATAAAACCCTTACAATTTCCGTAACATTCGAATCATAAGACTCAATAATGAAATAGAAGTAGATTGATATATAACTTTTCATAATTTAATTAATAGTAATAATAAATGAAATTCATGTGAAATATACACATCACAAAAATGAAACAAATAGGGCATATGGTATATGTCCCCACAAAATAATAGTGTTCTTCAATTTTCTAAAATTGATTCCAACTACCTTTAGAAGTTGTATAACATGTGGTATAATACAATACTATTTAATATAGATATATAACACAACCAAATATATTAATATTGTATAACATTTTTTATTTATATAAATATATTAATATTCATTAATAATAGTAGAAATAGAAAATTAATTACACTATTCAAAGAGACGATAAGTCATATGTATGCATGAACGTTGATTTTATTTCATTTTTGATGAAATAAGAGAAAGAAATGTAATAATTAAAATTTATAAAAATTTTATTATATCATACCAATCATATTTACTTATAAGATATTTCTTACTTAGTATCAATAATATATATATATATATATATATGAAAAACGAGTCGCATCACTTCATGGAGGTGGTATTACACATGTACAGATGAGCAATGTTATCGTTTTCCATATCATTGAGAGGTAATAAGTTATTTATGATATTATCATTAAAAAATCATAATTATTTAGAAAATGTGACATTTAAACATTAAACTCATTATAGAAACCATCCATGAAATACAATGATTGATAATGAATGGTACCGCTTCATTGAAATGTTATTTCCTATGTTAGCACGAGCAATAATTTCCCTACCCATTTAATGTAATGAGGGATGATAATATTATTTTAGTTATATTAATAATATTTCATATTATTGAGGATAATTAAGATAATATTTTACTGTGAATTACATAGACTTCGTGGAAGTATATGAATTATTAAATTGAAAGAGGTCAAGTTAGACAACTATCACTATTCTATGGGACATCTTTTAGAGCTATCCTTAAAGAGCGTAGTGTTGTTTTATTAAGGATACTAAAACCATAATACAATGTTTAAATTTGTTGAGATAGAAATATGTTAGGTAATTATGGAGATATATGACATGAAGTTGTGTGACTAATAGAATGATGTGGTTTCCTTTTATAGGATATGGAGATGACACATTTGGAATTTCATAAAAGATAATAATAAAATAATGTTATTATAAATTCCAATGGTTCCAAATAGACTATAAATGTAAATGAGGTTAAATATTTTTTCCATATCTAATACCATTTTTCCTCTTCTAATTTTTTTTTGATTTTCATGTAATTTAATAAAATCTTATTTTGAAAAATATCATTAATGCCAATTTTAACAATATTCATTTAATTTGACATGACATACATAAATAAAATTATTAATTATTGTATAATTAAATAAATTAACTCTAATTTATTATATTAAAATGTAAAATATTTATATCACAATAAATCACTAAAATTATGTTACTTTGGTTATTTTTAAAATCATTTATTATTTTTATTTATTTATTCGTTTAATATTGCATCGATGTGACACAAGAAATTATGTTTCTTATATAATTATAGAAAAATATATATATAATTATATAATCTAAATTATTATATTAATTCCAATATTATAATAATTATTCGCTCATTACAATTTCTTAACCCTATGATAATACATAATTGATATTTAAATCTAAGTGTGTAGAACTAGGTAACATTCATTGATTTAAATATTTTATTTTATTTTTTCAAAGAAATGTAAACATTAAAAAACTTATATTACAAGATAATGGAAATATATGTGTATTTTAATTCAAACAATATGAATTAAGATTGGAAATTGTTAACTAATCACTAAATTATGAACTATATTGTCTCGAATTACACTTTACCGAGGTGATACATATTACCATGGTTACTGTTATTATTAACCCATAACAAAAGAAATGTTATCACAAAATTTTAGCCTTCTAAATATATATATGGAAATAATTTGATAAAATTTAATAATAATTGGAGGAAATTGATTTTATCCTATGAGTGAAAAGATCGTTAAAATATTTTTTTAATAAAAATACTATTTTTGAGCATAAAACCATAATTTTTAATCCCATTTATTGAAAATAATTTGAGGAATTGTTTTAAAAAATATCGATATATTCTATAAAAATTTAATTAAAATCATTCAAAAATATTTATATGTGAAATTTTACATCATAGAAATACATTGGAGGTAGCAAAAGCCGAAAAACGTCACCTTTATTTTAATTTACTTTAATTTAATTTTAAATTATTTGACATTCAATGACTTATTTTTATAATTTTCTATGACATACTTTTTCATATTTTAGTTATTACTTTTAATACCTTCCAATCTAATCGTTATGTGATTATATATACAATAAAATTCTACTAGAATATCATGGTTGTTTTTACATGAATTTGCATGATACAAAAACTATCAAATAAATAAATTTAATCAAATAAACTATTCAATAAAATATCAATTTGTTACAATGTATCTGATGTAAAAATAAAATAAATATTCATAAGACCACTAATTGAATGATTTTTACTTCATATTTGTTATATGTGTTGTCTATAAAAATTTAAAAGGAATTAAGAAGGTGAATATCAACATTGTTGATGATAACCTTATTTATGTTGTCAAATTGAAATATTAAAGAATCTTAATTAAACCAATATGATGTTCAAGAAAACATTTATGAATTATTTAGTATAAAGGGTGATGTAATCAGTGTTGAATATCCATTTTATGATGTTATAGAAGAGTTAAGATGAATGATTGGGAGAATATGTAGTTATAATATGTTTGAATATTATAAATTGAGTAGTAAAATTATATAAACATCCTTGGGAACAAGATGAATGGTTTGAAATTACTACCATAATTCATAATATTATTTTAACCTATTTGGAGGGGTTTCAGATAATTTTATAAGGCCCTATGAAGATATGATGTTATTTTATAAGAATTTTTTAAGCTCTATATTTCTAGTGTTTTTATATATAAATTTTTTAAGTGTAGGAAACATTACGTGATAGCTTCTTTCATATGATAGATCATATTTTGTAAGATGTTCAGAGATCTCATAATGTGATTCATTTGGTTTTTATGATATTTATCATTGTTATGATAATATTGTTAGAGTATAAAATATTTTTATAACTTATAAATATATGAGTAATGTGTAATATGTTTTGTTAACTTCATAATATATAAAGAAATTATAATATAATAGTAAAAATAATAATATATTGATAATTCATAAGATAAACTAATAAAAATGATATGTGTATTTCATAATATATTTCTTACTTTTTAATACATATCTTCTTAAATTATATCCTGAAATTTTAACATATCATTATTTTATGAGATAAATTATTATAAAATATTGGTATTCTCATAAGAAATGGACGGTTTATAAGATCTTTTAATCTCATAAGTAATTTTCCAATGGAAAAAATGTAAAAAAGTGGAATTACAATTCATATCCCTTAATATATGCTTCTTCAAATGATATATGAAATTGTGAAAAATTATGATACATGAAGATAACAAGAATTGAATAGTTAAAATAGATATTTATATCTAATGATTGATATTTTTTATAATGATGTTCTAAAAAACGATTGTTTGTTCCTCTATTATTCAAGATATATATTAAATAATTAAGAGAAAGAGAGTATGAGGAGCTCATTTTTCTACTAAAATATTATTTTCCAATGAAAATATTAGAAAATAAATATTAGTAATAACATATGAAGAAGTTCTTGGATGTTCAGCCTAATGATGCAAGTTTAACTCCTCATTGAATCAATTATCAAGATTGATATTATGATAGATGCTTTGTTATGATAAAAATGAATTCATTGTATAATTAAGAAGATCTTTTTTATATTGAAAAATTATTATATTATGATTATTCACTTCATCTAATAATGAAAATTATAAAATATTTCTACTGAAGATGGATCCCTAAAAAATGGGGTTTCTAGGACACAATTTATTTTACAACACCTAAAATGTTGTGGTAAAATGAATTTATATGATAATATGGGATGATAGTTTTAATTTTGGATATTTTATAATATTTATATAATATAATTTCTCAAATATTTTAATAGAATAATGTTAGGATATATTTAACTAAGATAAAAATAAGATAAAAGGGAAAAAAGAACTTTATAAAACAATTGGAGAGAAGTTGTTGTAAGGAACAATGGAAATCATGTGGATACACCCACATGATTTCATTAAGGGATTTATTTGATCCTTATTCATCACACGAAAATGTGTTTTATTTCGGTAGAATAGTAATAACTGTTATATTTCCTTTTTTGAAATATTTTAAAATGAATCAAAAATATGAAAAATAGGGAAAATTGAGAGATAGATGATCTTACTCTATAGTGATGATGGATCTTTTGAGGGAACAAAATATTAACTTGGTACAATGAAATGGATTTCAATCCTATGTGGATTTTTACATACTCTTTGGGTATCAATGTAATAGAAGAGTTTGAAACAGTGCCACTGTAAAAATATAGTCTACGAGTATAGTTAAGTAGAAGAATAGCCTAATATACATTTTATTTTGGATGATATGGGAATGATTTTTGGGTCAGATGATTTTGTAGAGAAATGTTACAGAATATATAGAAGTGTCCATAATGAGTTCACATGATATTTCATTATGGTGTTTTTGAAAATAAAATTGAATCCAATTAATAAATTATTGATGAAGTAGACATAATTATGATTATTTAGATTCTTTAATTACAAATTTTAGATCTACATTAATAAAGGAAGAAGTTGTTGAGAACATTTAGAACATAATATATAGATCTCAGGGGAGTAGAAGCCATGCACCTATGTTATATATTGTGTGCTAGCCAATATAATATATTTGTATTGGGTTTGGTTTTATAACATCCCACCGCACCATATAATTAATAATGAATTTTTAGGGCAAAATCACTTGCATAGTTGTCCCGATAATATTTAAAAATAGGTCTCCTAGGAATGATGAAATGATATAAAACATTATGAGTTTCCCATTATTTATATTAGACATTTCATGTTGTTTTTGTGATTTTGTGAATAATATTAGATCTGTTATTAATCATAATATGTTGAAATTGACCATATATAATATAGAGTTAAAATGTTTACCAGAATAATTAGAATTTAAAAAATTATTTACCAGAACTGATTCAAACACTAACTCAAGTGTGTATACAACTATTCGAGGGGAATCTCAATTTGTATTAGATCCATGGATACCTCTAATTATATATAAAAAATATATAAAACTTATATTTTTTATGAATTATATGAACTTTAGATCTGAAATGTATTCAAATATTTTTTGATAGATAATTTAATTTCCAACACTATATGTATAGAAATGGATGTCTCAAACAATAATTTGAGAAAATTGATGAAAATAGGGTCCAACAATATGTGTAGGAATTATAATGTAAAAGATGACAAACCATTACATAAAGGTAGTAATAGTTTTATGTATTATGACAATTCTTTTGAATGTTATTCCTTTAATTAAACAAGATAAAAAAGTGATGTATACATCTTCAATGAATCACAAAGTTATATTTATTCAGAAGTTAAGGATTACAAAAAGAGTGCTTATATTTATGTTTTCATTAAAATACATGGATATATCAATGGGCTAAATGATTTAAATACACAAATGGATTTAGAATCTAATTGTAAGGATGATTCATTATTTATGAATTTAATAATATTTAATAATCTCACAAAACTATGGAAAAATATGATACAATTTACCTATTTTGAAAGGATTGATTTTCATTACATGATGAATAATTTTCAATAATACACCCCACACCTATATAGCGTGATTTCCTTAATTAAATACAATATTTAAATATTGTTCATGATAAGGACTAAAGTGAGCCAAACATAAACTTCCTGAATTTGAAAATAAATATTAAAATTAAAATTTCAATATATAGATGATTTTTATATGTTTCCAATTATAAAAAAGTCTATAAAACCCAATATATAACAAAATTCATGTCATTATCATTCAATTTTTATTTTTTACATTATATTAATAACATATTATATTATTTAAAATCATCATAATCTATTAAAAATTTCTCCACACAAGATACAGTTCCATACATATCATGTATAATAATCTTCTTTGTATCTTGGGGAAATTGAAGCATAAGAATGGTGGAATAACTTCTCAATAATGATAAACATGGTTATTAATAGTCAATGATAATAATTCCACGTATGATGGCCATAAGGGTATCAAACAATTTTCAATGTGTATGAAAGAGGATATTTGACCCCATCAAATTATTCTTAAATCATGAGTCATAGAATAAATCCTCTCCATAAAGTATGAATGATGAAAAATGAGTCAATAATAAAGAGCAATGTGAAACCAAATCTTTATTAATAAAGCTATTATAAATAATATATGAATACAAATAATGACAAAATATTGTGAAATTAAATTCATCATTCATGTTATTTATTATTTAACCCAAAATGGAATAATATATAACTAGTTAATTCAAATAAATATTTTTGGAAACAATAAATTATTCTCCAATTCACTGGATAGATTTATTCCATTCCATTCAATAATAATATATAATTTAAAGGAATTATTTTATGGAAAAAATTAAAAAACAATGAACCTTCCATTGAAATAATTATTTGAACCTATAATCTAAATAATCTTCAAACATCTCAGAAACATATGATGAGATGTCTATTTCATTTGATATATCATTAA
Source organism: Viscum album (assembly GCA_963277665.1). Lineage (NCBI taxonomy): Eukaryota > Viridiplantae > Streptophyta > Magnoliopsida > Santalales > Viscaceae > Viscum > Viscum album. The sequence goes on from OY728164.1 coordinate 578,606,923, forward strand.
AAATAAAAATAAAACTCTAAAAAATTAATAATTTAACTTACATTTTAAAATCCTGAATAATTTATGAATAAGATTTATAATGTAGAATGGTCATAATGGTCATAATGGTCAGAAATTGATGTTATGAAGTAATCGTTAAAAATAATATTTTAACATATTTATGTGAATGTCAAAAATGATGCATGTGGATTTTTTTTTGAATATTTCCTTATAAAAATTTATTAATAGAATATTTATTAACATGGAAAATATTTTTAAGAAATAAATTTACTTTATGAAATGTTTCTTTGAAAAATGATAATACATATGGAAATTGAAGGAGATGTGTTTAGTAAAAGACATCAAGACTTTTAAAATAATTATTTATAATAAAACCAATTTAAGATTATAAAATACAAAAACCCATTTAAATTAAATAACTTGAGAATGAATATGAAACAACATGAGTATCACTATATAAAAAAAGTTATTTCAAAGAAGAATTATATAATCATTAGAAAATTAATATATGTGCATAATTTGAAATATATATCAGGGATATTGTAACTGTGAAACCATTAAAACATTGGTAAATCTTGAAAAAACTCCATAAAATGATAAAATTGATATTATAATATATTACATGATTTAAATGAATTAATGTGTCAAAACATTCATCTGTTAGTATCTACACTAAATAAAATAATTCAAGGTGGAAAACATGAAACATCATAGAATGAATTTAAATTTATCCCATAAATACCTTATAAGTATCATAATATTTGATGTATAAAATAATAAAGAACTAATTCTAATGTCCTAGATTTTAATCAATGATATTTACCTTCTCTTAATAACTCATACAATATATAACACTTAAATCACATAGAGAACCCAGAAAATCTATTCTCACAAATAAATAATGATACATTATTCCTCAAATAAACCCATAAGAATTCCAAATTTTAAATCAAGACAATAAGTAGAAAATAATATAATATAATAGGATAAATTTGATTTCCTCGATCCACTAGAATGATCGCACTCCTGAAAAAATATATAAAAATATAACTATTTTTAATTTGAATTTACATATAACCATGGGAGAAAATATAAGTAACTAAACCAATAATATATTGTATTTATTAGATTCAGTAAACCCATATGATCGTTAGAAATCTGAATGATGTAATAGTAACATAACTGTGAAATAGTAATGTCATCATTAGGAAATGTAATCTGGACATTGGAATATTAACCACCACTATGAATGTGTAAATAAAATTTATGTATCTGATAAATGAAAAATATGATATATATTTATATCCAAGAATTAGTAAATAAAATTTTTAGAAATGATAAATTATATTTTTGTATTTTTCTGAAATGTAAATGTTTAATTTAAAATTTGTAATGGTAATAATTTTTTAAAAAGAAATTTATTAAAATAGGTTCAAAATTTTCTTCTTTTTAGTATCATAATTATAATTGCATTTTTTATAACCACAATTAATTATTCATAGGGTCATAATGTCTGTTATAATATTACAAATAATATATTTTAATAAATTATTATTTTTATTAAAAATTAAATTTCTCATATATAGAATATTTTTTCCTAAAATGGAATCCATTTTTGAAATATACACATTGAAAAATGTATAGGGTTCTTTTTTGCGATTTTTCTAAAATAGTTGAAGTTTTGGTGAAACGTGAAATGCGGTAATCTATGGTATTTAACATTTAAAGCCATGTACATGCTTTTTTGAGTCATCTAAAATGTAATAACTTGTTATTTAGAACTATTATTCACTATTTAATGTATTTAGTCTCATGAATGAACACTATTGATAGTCTTGAGCCAAAATAATTTACAAATGAACAAAATAATAAAAAGACCTTTCTCCTCCCTTTATAAATGCAACCCCTTCTCTTTACAACTCTTAAGCCTTGTATCCTAATTAAATTATACCAAATTTCCTTTCCAAGCCTCTTATGCATGTCTATGAGCTTACGTTATAATTTTTTTTTCAAAACCTATATTCCTTAAAGTGATTCTAAAGGAAATGATATTCAAGAGGTTCATCCTCATTCATTTTCTTTTAAATTATATCTTTATTCTACTTCATCAATTACCCCTCTATCCAATGTCACATGATAAATCAAGTATCGTACATGTACTGTAATATTATTTTGATAATAGAATATCCATCATCGAATCTCATCCCTTCCCATTTTATCTTAATTACGAAAACATGGTCCATGATATGTTAATTTTCCACCTTTGTGGATGATGGTTTTTATTTTCCCATTTCCACCTTCAAGGTTGGTTATAAATTAATTATAATCATTAAAAAGATTTTAAAATTTATATTATAACTTGTATCATGTTCTATAACTAATATACAAACATAATATGAAATAATAAAACAAAACTAGTTTATAATGACTGAAAACCACCATAATAAACTAAAAATTCACTACTAGAAAAACAGGTATTTGCGACGGGGAATTTGCAATGGGATCCTGTCGCAAATGGCTTTTTGTGACGGGGGCCCGTCGCAAATAGTCCGTTGCTGAAAACGGCATCGCAACAACACTTATTTCCGACGGGCCCGTCGCTAAAGCCTTGTTTTGCGACGGTCATTCTCCCCGTCGCAAATAGTATTCCTTATTTTTGTAAAAAACTTTTAAAATAGTTATTGCGATGGGACCCATCGAAAAAACAATTTTTTAGAAAAAAAATCTATTAATAATACTAGTATTTGCGACGGTCATAGTATCCCATCGCAAAAACTATTTTTTAAAAAAAATAAAAAAACTATTAATAATACTAGTATTTGAGACGGGCATAATATCCCGTCGCAAATACTATAAAAAAAATAAAAAAAATAAAAAAAATAAATTATTTTAATTAATATAATTATACAATTATAATTCATAAATAAAAATAATTAATTATTTTAATTAATATAATAATAATAGAATTATAATTCAAAAATAAAAAATAATAGAATATTAACAAATGATTTAATTAATATAATAATATTAGAATTATAATTCATAAATAAAAAAATATTAATAAGTTATTTTAATTAATATAAAAATAATATAATTATTTTACATTCAAATATTAAAATAATTCAAGCATTACAAAAAATATAAATAAATTATAATATTATAAAATTTTAATATATATATATATATTTTAATATTATAAAATATAAATAATATTATTATTCATATTAATATTGTTATTTAAAAATATAATATTATTAATATTTTCTAATGAGACAAAAACTAAGAATAGAAAAAAAAATTATTTTGATTTCCCAAATTTTATAACATAAATTCAAACTCTAATCTGAAGGAGGGGGGGAGGTGGGGGATCTTCAGATGGTGGTGGAGGAACCTCCATCCCTAAAGCATGAGTGAGTTGGCGCATGTACTCCATCTGCTCCTGATGCTGCTGCTGCCACCGACTCGTCTGCTCCTCGTACAACTGCTGCTGGCGTCGACGCTCCTCCTCATGCTGCTGATGCATCTACTCCTGCTCTTGTCGGAGACTCTCTATCTGTGAAGTCTGAGATCGCAACTGATCCTCATACTGTGTAGTAGAAGAAGATGCACGAGCTCCTCTCGATATGGACGTCGACATCGCAACACTGCCATAATAATCTCCGGGAGTCAGTCGAGAGTCGATACCAACTACCCGGCCCTTCTCTAAGGCATACTGGGTGGCATGCATCCATGCCGCCTCATCAAACTGACGGGAAGTGGTCTGATCTGATGACTCGGCCTGACTCTCAGGCCGGGACTGTGACGCTGCGGCCTCATATGACTCCTATAGTTGCAATTTAAAATTAAAATTGTGAATATATTATATGCAGTTAATTTTTAAACTTGAAAAAAATTAATACTGACCACGATGTGATGCTGATGATCACCTCTGAGCTCCCCAGTAGCAGGATCACTATACATCCTCCGATATACGTCATACTCTGTAATATCGGGGTGCTCGACAGCCTATAAGAATAAAAAATAAACTGTTAATATTTATAGTTATATAAAATATTTATAAATAATGTACGTACCAGATGCTGTCTATGAGTACTGAAAGAACGACTCCCAGCTCGATGAGTCACCTCCTGTCTCCCCCGATTCTGCCTCCCCACCGATGATCTCCTCTGAAAGGCACCACTCAACCAGTGCGCACATAATCCATCCCATACATGGGATGAAATATACTCTGGTCGGTGTGCTCTACATGACTCCTCAAAATCTGACACTTCTGCTTTCTTCATCACATCTTTTCTTAAATTGTGCAAAAACTGACGAAGGCGATCACGCATGGCCACCTCCCATGCCTCGTGGATGGCGTCACGCATGGTATCCTCGATCGGATACCATAAACCCTACAAATAAATAAAAATATCAAGTTAGAAATGAAATAATTTTCAAAATAAAAATTATTTATTTACGTACGTACCAACCAATGGCCGAACATGGCCTGCTGCACATCAATGAGAATCTGCTCCCATGTGGTCCACGACTGAGAGAAATAGTTGCGCAAAATAGCACTTCCCTGTCCGACTGCTATATGCAAAAAACTGAAAAAATAATAAACATTTATTATGTGAATAGATTAATGAAATCTTAGTCAAATCCACAGGTTATCAGACAGGTTATCACACCTCTGTGTGCGTGGATAAAACCCAAGACGTGGACGTCGCTCGGGGATGGGGTCAGGAATCATCATTCGTGCAAGACCGCGCCACCTCCACGTACTCCCTGGAGCGCCTGCAGGCTGAGGGTCATCTGTCAGCAACGCATCCGCATCGAAAGTCAGGTCAGCATCCGCCAACTCACGAAATGTGGCCTCGTCCATCTGAAACAGAAAATGTTAATGTTAGAAAATAATTGATAATTACTATTATATATACATATATACATATATACATATTATGATTGTATATAAATACCATGGAATGCTATCAGTGTTCATCTTCATCATCATCTTCATATATGTCAATGTCATCTTCATATTCCTCCTCAACATCATCGATATCCATTCGAGTTACAGTTGCTTCATCTCTTACCATTTCAAATTCATATGTGACATCATTAACATCATCGTCATCACCGACTCTTAAATGTGGGGTTTCGTCATCGATACTCATGTCTCTTTGTAAAAAATATTGATTTTGAGTGCTCTCTTGAAAAACGTCAATTTTTTTCACATCAGTGAAAGCACATTCACTTTGACTAAACTGATTGTCTCGAATTTTGATTTTTATTATACTCCACCAATTAGTCAAGTCTCTTGATGTTGCACAGTACTTTGCATAATAAACTTGATATGCCTTTTGAGCCAATAAGAATGGTTCATTTACTGCGAGAACACTTTTACATTTAATATCGAGGATTCCATGAGTCAGATGAACACGCACGCCTCTCTCTGTATCCAACCACCGACATTTGAACATGGTTATGTAATGTTGTCCAAGATAAAAAAGTTCAATGATTTCATCATGTATTCCATAAAATTCAACTTCATTTTCTCGATGATGAGATCCTCTCAAGATAACTCAACTGTTCATTGTTTTTTTCGATTCCCCATATGCATGTGTGTGGAATCGAAATCCATTCACCATGTATGAATTATATGTTTTAACAAGTTTGGAAGGTGGGTTACTAAATACACACAGCCGTTTGTCAATTTTATCAGCATGTCGAGACACATGAAAATTTGTTAAATAATTATCAATATAGTAAACTATACATTGAATGAGTTGCTAAAAGATAAAGAATTTCTGTTACCAGTTTTTGAAACCACTGAGAGAAATTTTTCAGTCGACGTTCTTCGAGAGCAGCTGCTTTAATTTTTGGAATTTGTTTCTTGATATGATTATCATACAACCTATAAAAACCAAAGTTATTTACTGTAAAATAAACGATAGAATATGTGATATAAACACTTACAGTAAAACTGATGTCATCTCTTCACAGTTGAGCAGAACATATGTATGAGCTCTCTGATGTTCATCATCTGAAATCCAGCGTTCATAAACTCCACCAAAACCAAGATCTGACTGGTTGAAAATAGATAATTGATTGTCAATTTCATCAATATTCCTCTCGTTCCGTCCTATTCGGTTGTGTTTTGAAGGATACTCAGATTCAAAATAATGAGAGCAGAAAAAAGATATTTCCTCTTGCAAATAAGCTTCTGCAATAGATCCTTCAACAGATGCTTTGTTACGTACTTTTCTTTTCAATTTTTGCATGCATCTTTCAAATGGGTACATCCATTGAAACTGTACCGGACCTCCACATTTGGCTTCATATGGCAAATGTAACATCAAATGTTCCATTGAGTCGAAGAAATATGGCGGAAATATTTTTCCCAGTTTACATATAATTACAACAACATCTTTTTCAAGTTTTCCTAGAGCATCATAATCTTCCGTAGCCGCACAAATTTTCCAAAAAAATGAGACATGCCTGTTATAGAATCCCAAATCACAGAATTCAACAGACCTCTTAATCCAATGGGTAGAAGTCTCTCCATTATAACATGACAATCATGACTTTTTAATCCAGTAATATGACCATTCTTTACACATCTACCCAAATTAGAAGCACAACCATCTGGAAGTCTCAAATCTGCAATCCATTGACAAAATAATAAACGGTTTTCTTTAGACAGTGTATAAGCTGCTTTTGGTTTCAGTAACCTTTCTGTTCTGACATTCTCAAATAGTTCTAATTTTGGACGCCTGCAAATTTGGGAAAGATCTAAATATGCATTTACATTGTCTTTTCTCTTTCCTGGCATATCCAAAACTGTATGAAACAAATTATCAAAACAGTTCTTCTCAATATGCATGACATCTAACATGTGTCAGACCAACAGATCAGACCAATATGGAAAATCCCAAAATATGCTACGTTTAATCCAATTGTGTTCTATCCCAAACCAGAAATTTTCTGTTGGTTTATTGTGGGACCAAAAGTGATGGGAGGTAATGAAAATACAACTGATTTTAACTCCGAACCTGATAGCATTTTTGGAGGTCCATCCCTTCCAACTGTTCCTTTTCTGAAATGAGATCTGTTTCTGCGAAAAGGATGATCAGCTGGAAGAAATCTGCGATGACAGTCAAAATAACAAGGTTTCTTTCCATGAATGAGCATAAATTCTTTGTTCTCTCCCATACAGTAAGGACATGATTTCTGACTATGTGTACTCCAGCCAGATAACATCCCATAAGCCGGGAAGTCACTTATTGTCCACATCAATGCTGCTCTCAGTATGAAATTCTGTTTCGTTGCAACATCATATGTACTGAAACCAGTACTCCACAATAAATTTAATTCATCAATCAATGGCTTCAAATAAACATCAATATTTTTCTTCGGATGTCCTGGAATTAGTAAAGTCAAAAATATATATGGCTCCTTCATCAACATCCATGGTGGTAAATTGTAAGGAGTTAAAAAAACAGGCCAACATGAATATTGACTACCATAAGATCCAAACGAACAGAAACCATCAGTGGAAAGGCCCAGTCGAACATTTCTAGATTCTAAAGCAAAGGATGGATGCACTCTATCAAAATGTTTCCATGAATCACCATCAGCTGGATGATTCAATCTTTTATCGGTTGAAATATTCTCTTTATGCCATGAAATCATTGTCGTTGTATTCTTAGACATGAATAAACTCTGAAGTCTGGATGTAAGCGGAAAATATCTCAACTGTTTTACAGGAATCAGACCAGACTTCCCATGTTGTCCTTCTTTATATCTCAGTTGCCCACATGTAGGACAACTATCCAACGACTCATTTTCCCTAGAGTACAAAATGCAGTCATTTGAACATGCATGAATCTTCTGACAAGTAAGTCCCAAATTTCGAACCAGCCTCTTACTCTCATAGTAATTTGCAGGTAAAACATTTCCATCGGGTAACAGTGTTTTCAGCAAAGAAAATATCTGGTCAAAACAGGTGTTTGACATTCTGTTATCTGGTTTGATAGCCATAAATTTTGCAACTGCTTTTAATTTTCTCATCTTGCAGCCAGGATATAATGTATCCTCAATATATTTCAACAACTCATAAAATTCAGACGGTGCCAACTTAGTATTTGAAGCTATATCAGCCGGAGTTTCTGTATGTTGAACAGATGAACCTACAACATCATGTACTAAATATTGAAACCGGGATGGATCCGGAATCAATTTTGTATCACCTGCTCTGGAACTGTGTTCACCGTGTTGATACAAAAAACATAATCTGGTTGAAAACCAAAACCCAAGAGATGTTCTACCACTTTGTCAAATGTGTCAAACGTTCTCAATGCACATTTTCTGCAAGGGCATTTTATTTTTCCTTTTGAAACAAATTCTGAATTTGATGCCGCAAATGATAAAAAAGCCTCCACACCCTCAACATATACTAGATTTAAACCAGAACCGTTTGGATTTCTACGTTGATTTATCCATATGCGGTCACCTAATAATGATTGTTGACGACCTCGTTGTTCCATATTTCTCTATAAAATATAAAAGCATTACTGGTTTTGAATAATTTGTTAGAAAAAACACTCAAGTAAAGATTGAATATATTGAGAATAAAGCAAAACATGTTACAAATATTGATAATTTTAATATTATATTGATTTTTTATTATGTTAATAATACTAATATAATTTTTCATAAACATTAATTATATAATAATAACATTATTACATTATTAGTATATTTTATTATTAATATTAAAATAACATAATTTTTTATATTATATACAATTCTCCTTTCATCTGTGTGTTTAACATTCTGTCTCCACATGTAATATTTCCATTCACTTTCACCTCTCCATTGGCGAGTATGTTGATAATTTTGAAAAAGAATGCGAATATTACATGTGGACACAGAAAACACACAGATGAAAAGAGAATTGTATATAATATGGAAAATTATATTATTTTAATATTAATAATAAAATATACAAAAAATGTACTAATGTTATTATTCGTAAATATTGGTAATTATTCCAAATTATTGGTAATTATTTCTAATTATTGGTAATTATTTCTAATTATTGGTAAATATTGGTAAATATTGGTATTTTTTGGTAATTTTTGGTAAATATTGGTAACTATTGGTAATTATTGGTAACTATTGGTAATTATTGGTAACTATTGGTAATTATTGGTAACTATTGGTAATTATTCGTAATTATTACTAATTATTGCTAATTATTACTAATTATTGGTAATTATTACTAATTATTGGTAATTATTACTAATTATTGGTAATTATTACTAATTATCGGTAATTATTACTAATTATTGGTAATTATTACTAATTATTGGTAATTATTACTAATTATTGGTAATTATTACTAATTATTGGTAATTATTGGTAATTATTGGTCATTAATACTATGTATTGTTAATTATTACTAATTATTGTTAATTATTACGAATTATTGGTAATTATTACTAATTATTGGTAATTATTACTAATTATTGGTAATTATTACTAATTATTACTAATTATTACTAATTATTACTAATTATTACGAATTATTACTAATTATTACGAATTATTGGAAATTATTACTAATTATTGGTAATTATTATTAATTATTGTTAATTATTACTAATTATTGGTAATTAATACTAATTATTACTAATTATTACTAATTATTACTAATTATTGGTAATTATTGTTAATTATTACTAATTATTGGTAATTATTAATAATTTTACTCATTATTGATAATTATTACTAATTATTGGTAATTATTATTAATTATTACTAATTATTAATAATTATTACTAATTATTGGTAATTATTACTAATTATTACTAATTATTACTAATTATTGGTAATTATTATTAATTATTACCAATTATTAGTAATTATTGGTCATTATTACTAATTATTGGTAATTATTACTAATTATTGGTAATTATTGGTAATTATTACTAGTTATTACTAATTATTGTTAATTATTGGTAAGTATTGTTAATTATTACAAATTATTTGTAATTATTACTAATTATTACTAATTATTGGTAATTAATACTAATTATTGGTAATTAATACTAATTATTGGTAATTATTACTAATTATTGATAATTAATACTAAAGATTGGTAATTATTACTAATTATTGGTAATTATTACTAATTATTGGTAATTATTACTAATTATTTGTAATTATTACGAATTATTGGTAATTATTACTAATTATTGGTAATTATTACTAATTATGGGTAATTATTACGAATTATTGGTAATTATTAATAATTATTACTAATTATTGGTAATTATTACTAATTATTACTAATAATTGGTAATTATTACCAATTATTGGTAATTATTACCAATTATTGGTAATTATTACCAATTATTGGTAATTATTACCAATTATTGGTAATTAATACCAATAATTGGTAATTATTGGTAATTATTACTAATTATTGGTAATTATTGGTAATTATAGGTAATTATTGGTAATTATTGGTAAATATTGTTAATTATTACTAATTATTGGTAATTATTACTAATTATTGGTAATTATTACTAATTATTGGTAATTAATACTAGTTATTGGTAATTAATAATTATTATTACGAATTATTGGTAATTAATACTAATTATTGGTAATTATTACTAATTATTGTTAATTAATACTAATAATTGGTAATTAATACTAATTATTCCAAATTATTCCAAATTATTACTAATTATTACTAATTATTACTAATTATTGTTAATTATTGTTAATTATTACTAATTATTACTAATTATTAGTAATTATTACTAATTATTAGTAATTATTACTAATTATTAGTAATTATTACTAATTATTAGTAATTATTACTAAATATGAGTAATTATTACTAATTATTAATAATTATTACTAATTACTGGTAATTATTAATATTTATTATTAATTATTACAAATTATTGGGAATTATTAGTAATTATTACCAATTATTGGTAATTATTGGCAATTATTACTAATTATTGACAATTATTACTAATTATTGGCAAGTATTGGTAATTATTGGCAATTATTGTTAATTATTACTAATTATTGGTAATTATTGGCAATTATTGGTAATTATTGGAAATTATTGTTAATTATTGGTAAGTATTGTTAATTATTACTAATTATTGGTAATTATTGGTAATTATTATTAATTATTGTTAATTATTACTAATTATTACTAATTATTGGTAATTATTACTAATTATTGGTAATTATTACTAATTATTACTAATTATTGGTAATTATTACTAATTATTGGTAATTATTCCTAATTATTACTAATTATTGGTAATTATTACTAATTATTGGTAATTAATACTAATTATTTGTAATTATTACTAATTATAGGTAATTATTACTAATTATTGGTAATTAATAATAATTATTGGTAATTAATACTAATTATTACTAATTATTACTAATTATAGGTAATTATTCATAATTTTTCCTAATTTTTCTTAATTTTTCATAATTTTTCCTAATTTTTCCTAATTTTTGGTAATTTTTGGTAATTATTGCTAATTATTGGTAATTATTGGTAATTATTGGTAATTATTGGTAATTAGTGGTAATTATTGATAATTATTGGTAATTATTCCTAATTATTCCTAATTATTCCTAATTATTACTAATTATTCCTAATTATTCCTAATTATTACTACTTATTACTAATTATTACTAATTATTACTAATTATTACTAATTATTACTAATTATTACTAATTATTACTAATTATTACTAATTATTACTAATTATTACTAATTATTACTAATTATTCCTAATTATTTCTAATTATTCCTAATTATTACTAATTATTCCTAATTATTACTAATTATTACTAATTATTTGTAATTATTGGTAATTATTACTAATTATTTCTAAATATTGGTAATTATTGGTAATTATTACTAATTATTACTAATTATTGTTAATTATTGGTAATTATTCCAAATTATTGTTATGTATTACTAATTATTGGTAATTATTACTACTTATTGGTAATTATTACTAATTATTGGTAATTATTACTAATTATTGATAATTATTACTAATTATTACTAATTATTGGTAATTATTACTAATTATTACTAATTATTCTTAATTATTGATAATTATTGATAATTGTTACTAATTATTAGTAATTAAATGAATAATTATCAATAATTAGGAATAATTACCAATAATTACAAATAATAACATTATTAATATATTTTATTATTAATATTAAAATAATATAATTTTTTAATTTATATACAATTCTCCTTTCATCTGTGCGTTTTCTATCTCCACATACAAATAATACATGTGAAGACAGCAAACACACAGATGAAAAGAGAATTGTATATATATAAAAAATTATATTATTTTAATATTAATAATAAAATAGACTAATAATGTAATAATGTTATTATTCCTAATTATTGGTATTTATTACTAATTTTTAATATTTATTCTTAATTATTAAAAATTATTACTAATTATTCCTAATTACCATTAACTATGAATAATACTAATAATTTAAATTTATTAAGTAATAAAACAATGTAAACATAATTAAATTACAACTAATTAAAAATAATTGAAACTAATAAAAAATTAAAAATAAATATTAAATTAAAATGAACATAAATACCTTGAAAATTGATCTGCTCTGATCGTTTTTCAAAACTTTAATATCAGCTCCGGAGAAAAAAATTAAACTGGAGAAAAACTGAACTCTAGAAATATAATTTTGAGAGAAGGAGAAGATAGAGAATGAGAATGAAATGAAAAAAACGGATGGGGGTATTTATAGGTTAGATTATTTGCGACGGGCCCATTTGCGACGGGTATCCCGTCGCTAATAGTATTATTTGCGACGGTACCCGTCGCAAATACCTTAGCCAACATTTATTACGGTCAACGGGTAAATAGTTATTTGCGATGGGACCCGTCGCAAATAACCACCAGCCGACATACTATTTGCGACGGGGGAATATTCCCGTCGCAAATACCTTTTACCGCCGCCGGTTATTTGCGACGGGAATATTCCCCCGTCGCAAATAAGCTTCCCGCGATTTGGCGCGCAAACCGCGCCAGTCCTTTTGCGACGGGGAAAGCTGTCCCGTCGCAAAAGGCTACTTATTTGCGACGGGCAAATAACCCCGTCACAAATAAGTTTTTAACAGGACTATTTGCAACGGGATTTATTCCCGTCGCAAATAACCCGTCGCAAATGCCCTTTTTTCCCGTAGTGATTTATCACTAACCTTTTATCAAGTGAAGCATACTCACGTCTTTAAAAAAATTGATATATGTTACCATTTTAATTTTTTTGTTATATTAATACCATTTCAGTCCATTTCTAGTTTTTTCTTCCATTTGGCAAGAGCTTGCGTAATTAGACTCAAGGGAACTGGCCATAAAATTGTGAAACATGATATCTGGGAAAAATTAATGTAACCTTTATAACAAATTGAAATGGAATTAACCATGTTTAATAATATTATAATAAGGTAAATAGATATCAGATATTTCATAACTTAAATTATTAATTAATATAATTTGTTTATTTAGGAAATTATGTGCAATTGTAGAACACATTCAGATATAAGGTAAGGGATATTTTTGAACATCTATTTTTCCATTAGGTTACACATTCATTATCATTAATACAATGTATTTATTCTTATATAATTATTAAAAACACTGTGCATATGTTATAAACATATGTTTGTATATTAGTTCATCATTATTTTTTGGGAAAATACCGGGTCGAAAAGGTTCTCTTCTCAATTCTTCTCGATAAGAAAAATAGATTAGAGCGAACTTCTCTTTAAATTTTAATTTACAATCCATAATGTATTCTAATAATAAAATATGTATCTAAAATCATTCAATTTATCACGAAAAACTATTTTAACTATTTTCTAGTTTTATGGAATTAGTTATTCCTTTATCTTATTAAATATATTATTATTATTTTCCTTAAAAACATGCATAAGTGGAAAATATCTAAATTTTCCTAATAAGTTTATTAAATCTTTCACATAATTTTGAGTTCATGTTTCATGATATATTCGTATATTCCCTTTATTACTTTCTATAAATGATTTAAATCCATTATTTAATAGACATCATTTTATATTCCCTTTTGTTATTCCTTATGACATGGTTACAATAATAATTATTTTACATGGGTGACCTTAATGTTTGTTCTTTATTTTTGATTCATTATATTGAACTTATATGCATGAACATGTTATGAGTGGTGTTCCCAGATAGCTCTCCCATGAAATGGGAAATGTTTAATCTTATGAGACGTCATTTATGGTATTAGCGAGTAAACCTAATCCATTATGGGAATTTTTTGACAATGTGGTATAGCCTTTGAAGTTATCATGGACCCATTTTTACATCAAGTTATATGATTATTCCACATTCATATGATTCAATGATCACATGTTCCCATGTTCTATATGTTATGATTGTATGTGTTTATTTAGTTGTTATCCCTTTTTCTATTTCTTCATTTCAGTCATTCTAAATCATTTTCGAAGATTCATTCCAAATTTCATTCTCTTAGTAGGTTGTTTTATCACATCCCTTGGTTTATTTATTACCAATGTTAAGCTATGATGTTGTAGGAGCTAAAAGGAAGGTCAGAGCTCATTATTGATTGATTAATAAATATTTTTTTATTTTTCTAGTCTAATAATTTTATGTACTTATTCTTCCAATTAAATTTGAATTTATGATTCAATGATTGTATCTGATGGTTAATTGTTCTTCAATTCCTGTAATAATATATGTAAAATTATGAGGTCATTGTTGGTGGTGTTATAGCCAGATATAGTTATTTTTGGAGATTGTGACTAGAAAACATTAGTATGATCTATATAGATTATTCTATGTCCACTTTTCACATATATTTATTATTAAGGAATCATGAGATATTATATTCTATTAATTTTCATGTTTAGCCTTTTATGTTCAATGTTTCATATTTATGAAAATTAGTTATGTATTCAACCCCACCCAATAATTTTATTTTCATCAACATATATAATATTGGTAAATAAGAGAAACTATTCTAATAATAAATTTTATATGAAATGTGATTATTTCCCTTCTATAATTCTATATATAATGTGAATTGGATCTCAAAACTTCTTGAATTTACTAGAAAAAATCTATCATGTTATAAAAAATAACATGAATCATGATGAACACCATAATTATCTAGGAAAGTAAATGTTTTTGTTCAAATCCTTTATGTGATAATTTTCTTCTATATTTAAAGTATATTCTAATCCCCTCATCATAGAATAATGGATTAACAGCATTGAGTAGATATTTTATATAATCAAATCCTTAAGAGAATACAAATTCATGTTTGAGGTCTATAGTTTTAATGGGGAAGTAGATAAATGTCTAAAATTAAATAATGAACATATTGTCTATAGTGGAAACTAATTCAATGTAATTATATTAATTCAATAAAAATATTTTTCAATTAATATTTCCCCAAACTCTTCATATTCAAATGGAAAGGGAGTTCCTCAGTCCGATGAAAATAGAAGATGGATCTATAAGAGAATATAGGGAAAAACATAAATATGGAATTGTATGCATTCATTCTTTTCATCAACAAAAAATTTATAGTATAATGATTATTTAGTGGGTTGAAATTGAGTCTATGAATAGCTTTAGAAAATTTATACTTTTCCAGTTATGAATATACTTTTTATTTTTTCAATTTTAGTTGATATGGTGATTAGTGATTCTTAGTGGTATCATGTGACTAAGAACAAGAAATTTAAGAGGTAGTTTCATTCCTAAGATACAATATAAAATCATTTTAGAAGAATGAAAACTCAGCATCCCATTCGACAATAGTGTTGTATGAAGCATTCATGAAACTGGCTAAGGTGAACATTAGTACTCCATGTTTGGAAATGAGGAGCACTAAGCTATTCAATTAAAAATTGAAATGATGAAACCCACTAATGAGGAAGTATAAAGTAAGGTTCAAATGAATATTATTCACGTTTTTTAGTGCATTATCTGCAAATAACATTGGAATTATATTATCCAATTCCCTAAGAGAAGGGGTTTTAGAGGCAATCGACAACAAAAACCTCAATGATGGTATGAATTTGAATTTTTTATCACTACTGCTAATGTGTTGCCTAAAAATTGTGTTGTTATAGGTATTATGGTTATTAATTCATGAATTGACAACATACGATTTGATTCTGGTTGTATATGTTCTTTCATATATTGCATGATTATTAGAACTATTCAAACACCACATCAAATTATAGAGGACTAGATTTTATAGAATAATATAATAGATAAATTATTTAATCTAAAGTAAATTACTCATCTTTGGATAATTTTTTTAAATTTGACCTCACAATAAATAATTCTTACCTTATTTGGAGTAGTTTGATTCTATTTTGGTCTTGGATTGAGTGTAATTAAATAAATCCAACATCAACTATCACGAAAGGGAGATCATGATTCACATCATGAGGCATCCAATAATTCTGTTCAAATATAAAGTGCATAATGAATCTTCTCCAGAATCATTTTCTCAATTTATATATTATTTCCCAATGAGAAATAATATATTGCTAAAATTGTTGAGTCAAAATAGTGGATTGTCCATTAAGATATTCTATTTGTAGTTAATACACTAATGTCTAATGTGAAGACATTTCTGGCCTTCTACTTAAATAATTGTTTGAGTTATTGGTGTATATTATACCTGGATCTCTACATATATCACATAATTCTTATAGAATGGCCTCTATTGAGTTGTATGAACTAAAGAAGCTGTCATAAGAGAATTTAGAAATGTGTTTTATACACAAGTGTGCTTCACTATGCGTTGAGTCATTCCTATTCATCATGAACAAGGATGGATCAATGTTCCACTTCATTAATTATTATGATATCAATAATGTCATGATATAGAACATGTTTCGCCTATCACAGATAGAATAATTGTATAATCACCAACATGGGTCCAAATGGTTTTCTAGGTAGACCTTTGTTCAGGATATCCCCTATTAAAGGTGTAGATTGAAAATATTCAAAATATTATCTTTTGAATGAGGTATAGACACTATGAGTTCAGATTGATTCTATTAAGAGTCACTATTTCCATAAAATCATTCATGTAATTAATCAATAGATTCTTTAAAGAATATCACATCAAATTTGGGGTATTTTTTTGCTGATATTAAGAACACACTACAAGGCCATGCATGAGCATGAGGATTATATTAGTGGATTGATAAAGACCTTTTGGGGGAGAAACAATATTAAAAGAACTATAATTTTGAGTTTTGGACAGAGTAAGTATCGTTCTTTGGGCATGTTATCACTGTTAAATGAATATATTTGGATCCTTCTAAGAAATATTAAACTAAATAGTGTCTAATACCAACATCTATAATAGATATCAGTAGTTTCCATGGTCTATATAGTTATTAATGACAATTTGTGAGGAACTTATCAAGATTTTGAAACACAATATCCAAGCTAAATCAGAAGGGATTAAGGTTTTCTTGGACTAGTGAATGTGATAATAGCCTCAAATAGTTATAAAAGAGGCTAAGCATTGCCCGAGTACATACACTATCATCATGTTGAGAAATTATTTTGGTATAAACTGATGCATAAATGAAAGGATTATGGTTTTTACTTATGTGAAATGATAAATTGATACCCTATGTCTAATGCCATATGAATTTTATGAGAAAAAAATCCCACAAATGATCTATAGTTTGAATATGTGATCTTCAAATTGATAATCGGGAAACACTATCTCTATAGGGGGTGAACAAGATATATATTGATAATTAAAGGGTACTATATATATTAACACATATGGAGCTTAATATGGGATAATGAAGATGGTAATGAATTATCATGAAATAATCTACCTCAATACATTACCTTCCAAAAAGGAAAATTTAGTTGATGATTGTATACATAAAAAGAATCCCATAATATAATAAATAATAAGAATTGATAAGGGTCAAATATTTTTAACAATAAAAGGATAGACATTTTAATCAATAAGAAAGTTATATCACAATTCATTTCACAAATTATTACTCAAATATCCCTTGTGTGAAAAATAATTAATGATCAAATGAAATGATTTGGCAATTTAGAAAAAGTTTGAAGATATTAAAAAAGAAAAAACTTTATAGTTCAAAATTTATGAGGAATATTTTTTATGATTTGGGTCACAATTATGTGTTAAATCCAATCTATATATAAATAAAGAGTTTATGAATGAAGCATATAGCTCAATATTCTCTATTTTCCTAGGGAGCACAAAGATGTATCGAGAACCCCAAAATCCTCATTGGAAAGACAATATAAAGGAATATATTTTTTAATATACATCAATTTTACCTATATGTAAGAAAGTGAATTCAAAATGGAAAAATTATAATGGGATGATACAACCATTACCCATACCAACATAGAAATGGAAAAAATTAACATAAACCTAGTCATTGGACTTCCAAAGACATCCATAAGAAATAATACTATATGGGTTGTTATAGATCACCATACAAATATAGATCACATAACCTCAATTTGAGTGGATATGTCACATTATCATCTTGAATGAATATAAATTGAAGATGTTGTGAGTTGGCATGTATTACACTTACCATTTTTATCTAACCAAGATCTGATATTTACTTACATTTTACAAAAAATGTCCCAAAATATTTTTAAACAATGAACATAAGGAAATCGTATAAAGGTAAAGATCATCCAGTAACATATATATGATGCCCAATCTTGAAAAAAGTGCCATGTAAATAATTTTTGTGGAGATATGGAGTTTGAAATTTTTGAAACGTTATTCATCCACACATCTCCATGGAAACGAATGTTGATATTTGGGTTGAATGGAATGATAAGTCCAATGTACATCAGTCAATTCAAGACACTTGATCATGTTGAAGATGTGGAATATTGTATATAACATCTACTAACCATGTCTCAATCACATGATGTATTCCATGTATCCCTATTTAGTATGCACATACTATATCTCTGACTTGTATTGAATTTAGATATGGTACAAATGGAATGTGATCTCTCTTATGAGGATAACCAGGTGATGATATTTGACTGAATAGATAAAGTTCTATAGGAAAATACTAATCACCTAGTCATTGTACAATAGAGGAAAAATAATAATGAAGAGCTGACAATAAAACTGGAGGAGGATTTATTATATAAAATGAAAATTCATGGGTGAAAATTCAGGGGTGAAAATTCATGTGTGAAATTTCATTACGGTGAAGAATGTAACGACCTAGAAGTTCATCAATGAAATTTACCTTAATATAATTATGTAATGTTTTATGAAACAAATACATCAAATACGGAACCCAAAAATTGTTTCATAAATTTGGAATAATGTGTTAGTAAATAA
The DNA here is from genome assembly GCA_963277665.1 of Viscum album. Taxonomy (NCBI): domain Eukaryota; kingdom Viridiplantae; phylum Streptophyta; class Magnoliopsida; order Santalales; family Viscaceae; genus Viscum; species Viscum album. The sequence continues at coordinate 578,626,430 of OY728164.1, forward strand.
TCCAATAATAATGAAAAATCCTAGTGAATAAAAATAAATAGAAAATAAGATAATAAAAATAAGAAAATTTTAATTTTCCCAATAGACTATAATGACTACAATCATAAAAAATATATTGAAATTAAAAAATAATAATTTTCATAAGAAAGTATATAAATCATTGGGAGATAATAAATGTAAATAAAAAATGGAATAATACTTTTTTATTGGAAGTAGTAAACCCGTATGACCACTAGAAATCTAACTATTTGAATAGTAACATGACTGTTGGAAGAGTAATGTGACCGATAAAAATAGTAATCGAGTTCTCATAATAGTAAATTCACCTATGAATGTAAAATTAAAATTTACTGATCTTATTAATGAAATATATTTAATAAATATATATAACGAAATTAATATATAAATGTTTTAAAAATAATAAATTATGTGTTTGTATTATTAGAAAAATGTAAATCATTGTTTAATAGTTTAAAATATTTATAATAACATAAGCCAACATTTTCTTTCATAAAATATGTTACTAAAATAATATTTATTTATCAAAATAATATTTTAATTTTATAAGTCATTAATTAATTTTTGAAAGTGTAATAAAATCAATTATAATATGAAATTAGTATTTTTTTCAAATAAATTGTTATTTTACTGAAAAATAAAATTTCTCATCTTTATAAAATTGATTTCACAAATTTGAGTCCTTTTAAAAAAAATTATACATCCAAAATGGTTTGGGGTATTTTTTGGGGTGTTTATAAAATAGTTGAATATTTGGTGAATATTAAAATAATGTAATTTATGGTATTTATCATTTTATGCCAAATAAATGAATGTTTGAGACATTGTATATGTAAGACACCATGTGTTCGAACTCAAATTCATTAAATACATTATTAATTCCAAATAATTAACAAAATTGGTTGTCTTGAGCCATAATAAAAAAAGATTAAAATAATAAAAAACACACCTATACTCCCCAAATAAATACTACGACCAATCCCCAAACCTCCTAAGCCTTTTAGGATGTCTACATTTTGAAAAATTCACTTCCCAAGCCTCTTCCCTGTATAGAAAAGATATTGTTCAAAAACAATTATTGAACCCAAGTTCCATAAAGTGATCATCAGGGAGATGATATTCAAGAGGTAAAATCCACTTCTCTCTCTTTTAAAAAATTACTTAATTCTACTTCATCCTTTACCACACATTCCAATGGTACATAATAACTATAGTTCTATACATATAATGAAATTTAATTGGTTAAATGGAATATCAATTATCAAATCTCTTCTCCTGTCCTTTTATTATAAGAAAAAAAAATCAATCTTATTATGTCGATTCACTGCCTTCATCGATAACAATTTTTCATTTTCCATTAACAGTTTTATGACAAGTCATAGAACCATTATAATAGAAAAGGAAGATTTCAATATTTATTTTTTAATTGTTTTCATGTAATGTAACTAAAATACATACATAATATTAAATAATAAAACAAAACTAGTTCATGATGATCAAAAAAGTTTTGAATTAAATTATTAATGAATCTATCATGATTATCTAATACATTCAGTGAAACTGCAGAACACATTCAGAAATAAGCTATGGGATCTTTCTGGACCTCCATTTATTCCTTTGGGATATGATTTCCCTATCATTAAACTGATTAATATCTTCATTATAATCATTCTAATCTTTTGTATTATATGAATATGTTCCAAAATTATTCTTCTAGATAAATTCATCCTTTTATGATGGAGAAATACAAATTAAAAAAGGATCCACACACAATTTATTTTGATAAGATAAATCTATTAAAGGGAACATCTCTTTTCATTTTATATAGCAATCCATAAAGTATTTTAAGTGACCAATATTTAAAAAATTCCAATAAATTAAGCATGAAAACTATTTTATTTCATTTATTGTTTTATGGATGTAATTATACCATTTTACTTTTTAATGAATCATTATTCTTTCTTTCAAACCATACATCAGTGGAAAATTTATAATGTTATCTTACTATTTTTCTAATGTTTTCACCTTATTTAGACATAATTATTCACTATCTATGGTTATATTCTATTTATTAATATCCAAGATTGATCTAAATTACTTATTTCATAGATAAAATTATTATAAGAGCTCTGGATATTTCTTATGACTTGAGTATGATTCACATTTATTTCCACGGGTAACCTTTATGTTTATTCCTTATGTTTGATTATTTGGGTGTCACACATAAGCATGAACAGGTAAGGATGGGTGAATCCATCTCGATCTCTAGTACATTTGGTAGTGTTTAGTATCATGAGAGGTTCTGTGTGTGGTCATGTAGTAAAAATAATCAATTTTTGGAAATTTTCCACCATGTGATATTGTCTTGTTAGTTAGCCTCAACTTATGTGTCACAACCTGAACTAAATGGGCTCGAGCCGTGACTTCCCAAGCCCGCCTCCAATAGGACAGGGGCTGGAGAACATCTCCGAGTAGACTATGTCACACATGGGAGGCATTAGCCTAAGGTACCTAGACACACACACCCACACACACCTCCATGCAATAGTGCAGAGATATATAAAAAATTAGAATAAAATACATGCATACATCTTATCCACAACCAAAGTACATTAAAAGTATAATAGGGAAAATAGGTCCCACCAAAAGAAAACTACAAAACATCCAAATTGCTCAGATGGAGGGAAACACAGCCAAATCCACCACTATAAAGCTCCTCGGCATAGCTCCGATAAGGCTCCATGGTCAGTTCTTCTCACTCAGCTCCACCTACTCTAGGTCCTCCTAGGACACTGTCGGAAGGCCGATGGTCTTCACAAGACACAAACATGTGTGGGAAAAGACCATGCAAGGGTGAAATTAACAATACTTTGTAGGCCCCCCAAAAACCCAAAACAAATGAGATCAACTGAAAGGAAACATTCTGCTCATCCCAGCCAGAGGGAACCCAGACAAGGGTAGAACTCCATCTCGTAACCATCCTCACAAAAACAGAACTAGTCAGCTCAAACTAGGTGTATTACCATACATACACCTTAAACATCTGCTCAGATATACACTCTTACATATACAATGGAGATTCCAAATATACTCAGCTCACTCCCAAAGCCACATGAGGTACCGTCCTCATCATCCGCAATTTTTCAAAACCTAGAGTGCAGACTCCATGATCAATTTCATCCCAGATGACACTCATCTGAGAGATACACTCCATCATGGCCCACACAAACATCATAGATGCTCACACGAGAGATCACGCTCATCGGATAACGTCACTGAGGAAACCTTGCTGAAAGAAAATAAACACCAAACACCTGGGATATGAGATCACTCCAAGGGTCCACTAGGGGAAACCAGAAAACACATCAGTATACGAAGATCTCATAGATATTGGATAACTCCCATGGTCCACTAGTGGATAGCACAAACCGATCTGAAATTTTTACATCTCACAGATAGGGGATCTCTGCCTGGATCTTCTAGGGGATACCACAACCCGATCTGGCACTCATCAGAAACACGTCACTCAGATAGAGGATCGTCACCAGTGTCATGACGGTCATGACGATACCAAAACCCAATCTGGTACATCTTGTGTTGTATTATATAGAAAAGATAATTCCATAACCCTACAGAAACCACACGATGAGTAGGGGATCATATAACCAACGATACCACAACCCTAATAAAATCCTCATGCTGAGTTGGGGATTGTATACCAAACAATTCCACGACCCTTTTGAGCGCATCAAACTACGTATGGGATCATATTCCAGATGATACAATAAACCTACAGGGTTAAAATGTTATTTAGGGGATCAACAGCCATGGATAAGCGGTCACAACAATACCAATAACCCGATCTAAGGAAATGATGCTAGAGGATCCCACTTCGGGCCCACCGGGGGGATGCCCCAACTCAAACAGATTAAACATCACATCGAGAGGATCGTAAACCAATACTAAGGTTTTGAGGCCCTGAAAACCCTCGTAGGAACAATCCAAGGGTATACCCTCAACCAATGCTAGTCTAAACATCTCTAAATTGAGCGACCCACCATAATGCCACACCACGCACTTCCAAGGTTGATATAGAGGCCACCATCGCGATCCACGTAGAAAAACACGCAGGACAGGCTGTTTAGTCTCCCGAAATAGACAACCAGTGAAAATGAATTATTCCTCGTACCTATCCCATGTGGGGCCCAAAATACAATCCCAAAACTCGTCACACAGATCATAACACTGCGATCTCCTCGAAAAAACACACAGGATCGACTACTCGATCATTCCAAATGGTCACCCTATGAAAGAGGTTCTATTCACCGAAGGAAGCTCAGTTAGGGACCACCCCACAATCCCAAAACTCTTCAAGAGGATCAAACCATTTAGATCACCATGGAAATACACAATAGATCAACTACTCGTTAGTCCAAAAAATACACCTGGTAGAAATGTTGTGTTTCTACGAAAATGCCAAAACCTGGCCTCGTAGGGCACACACCCTTTACGTGGTCAGAACACCGGAAAAAAATCAATAAATTATCATCATACCTGTAGGGTCTCAATTCCAATGATGACACATCAATTGGACTCTCTGGGTAGAAGATACAATGGCTTGAAGTTGGATAATAATAAAATATCATTATTTTATTCAACGTTTCTAGCACCCGCACCACAATCCCGAACATAGAATCCCTCAAACCCCCAACGAAGGGCTCACCTCATCGCCAGGGTCACATCGTCATAGACAGAATGTGGTTCAGATCTTCAGGGAGAATGATACTGGGGGTTTTAAAACCCCTATCGACAAGAATTGTGCTGGACCAGCCTGAACTGGCCGGTGCGGCCGACAGACCCGGCTGTCGCCATAGCAGTTTGTCGGACCACGACGTGGCATGCACGCGTGCATGACTGACCCCCCCCCCCTGTGGGGTCATCGATGATTGATGTCGGACCGCTGTGGCGTGGTAGTCCTAGTCAACTCTCGCGGACCGCCCCCGGCCGCCTCTATAGCACCGCCTCGTCGGCCGATCTTCCGAGGTCCGTTGGGGGCACCCCAGGGGTCCAAACACAATTCCAAATCCATCTATGTGCCCTCTGGGACCAGAACTACACAGCTACAAAATAAAAAAGGAGAATAAGAAATCCAATCAGGATTCAAAATTTCAAAACTCCAAACTCCTACCTCTTGGCAGATAGTCGAAGCTTCGGATGCAGAACGACGCTCGTGACGCCCTGAAACATGATCTGCTGCGATCAGTGCCCAAAAACGGACGACTACGGCTTAATTTGGAGAAGAATCGGAGGAGACGGGAGGGAAGGGACATCGCCTATGGGGGGAGGGAGATGGGGGAATAAGGATGGTGATTGATTTTTATCAATCACATAATTAACTTAATTAATTAATTTATCACCCCGGTCCAGACCTCTCGGTGCGGGGAAAATTCAATCGCCCCTAGGTTAAACGAGTCATTCTAAACGCAACAGTGGATTATAATTTTTTATCTAAGACTCCCTTCAGAAGCTATTCGAGCCAAAGCTCATAAATAATCTTTTTGATTTATTTATGAAAACACCCCTGGTGGCTTTTCTCACATCATGCCTGTGCTCGCAAAGTTTACACCTCGCCTATGGTAAACGACACGCTCTGGATGCAACCGTTCCATCAGATTCTAGTTCTGTGCTACCATATAAGAGATACACACCCCCCGCCACTTGCATTGTATCAAAATACTAAATATTTTTTAAAAAATATTTCTAGGCACACTGGGGCTCGGAATCGCACGTCGTCTTCCTACTTAACTCTAGAATTATTCATAGGAATATTCCAAAGTCTGATGCGGCCAAAACCCAAGTCGCTAGATCCTCCCCATCATAGAACTATTTGTTCCTAAAAAACCATAAGCACGTGGAAGGAAACTGGACTCTCAACTGGGTCTCCCATGATAAGGAGCTCTCCAACAAACACCCCTTCCTAAACACACAGGTCAGAGAGACTCACCCAACACACCTGAACATTATCAACTTTGGGCTGCACTAAAGTGACCGCATGGTTTTGATCACATAATAAGAATATATCATGGTGGGGGAAATACCCCTCTTCCTCACACATTCGAAGAACGCCGAACAACACCCAAACATGGGCTTAACAACGCCCAGAACAAAAGTCGATCAAGTAATGGAAATGGAAGTGTACCGCTAAATTGTGTCTGTGAAAAATGTCGTAGAAAGTAGAATGGACGCAAGGTGTACCTTAATCCATCCATATATCCTCTGGGTTTATAACCTCCATGGAAGGAATCTATTTTCTCCCTCGCCCTCGAGCTCCCTAATCTCTGCATGGACTACCTGGTGGTGGTGGTGGTAGTATTTGATACTGCCTACCACTCCCACTGCTGCACCCACTCCATCACCACCTCCACTGCCCTATGGACATCGAAACTCAATAAATTTCCACTACCAAGACGGCCTATCGACCAGATCCATCTCAGAAGCATGAAGGGTCAGAAAATCTCTAACAAGATGTCCCTAACCGTCGAAAATTAACAACGCCTCTCCTGCGGCTGACCAAAACTGGCCAGCGAGCATTGTGAGCTATGCGCCATAGATCCTCCATCCTAGGGTTGCCTCCTAAAATGGCAGCCACATCCAGAACCTTGCACCTGCCACCAGCTACCAGTTATTGACATCTCAGCTGCCACGCACCCATCACTGATTGCCTGAAACTGCTTAGCCAGAAATCTCCCTACCACCAAGGCTCGGTCTAACACTCCAACATAAGTGGGAAACCACAAGGAAACCACACCTTCTTAGATATCCCTACGTAGGACCTGATCGAAGGTCCAAGATCTATAGAATGGGTCTCAAACCATATCCAGGGAGTAGTACGACAGGTCTGTAAACCTCGCTTAGTACTCCGACACAATCATGCTCTCCTAACGAATCAACAGAAGCACTTGAATCTGCACTAACCTCAACATTACTGGATAGAACTATTTCCTAGAGTTCTACTAAAACTCTTCCCACATGATCGTCTCCACATCGTGGGATTACATCACCAAACTCCACCATCGCCCAGTCGATCCATGTAGAAGGCTCACCGCTAAGACCACCATCCGATATGTGTGTTTCGTCACTAGTCGAGAAACTCGGGTGACAGCTTAGAGCAAGTAATCACCTGCCTGAGGGTTTTTATTATCATGAAACCTCATAGGTTGTTGCCTTTGGAACTCGTGAAGTGAACTCACCTTGTGTGTAACCTCATCCTGCACTACTGACAAAACCATATGATCGACAGGTGGTGGCTCAACTGGTGGAAAACCTGGAGGTGCAGCCTCAAAATCTATGCCCCAGTCTACAGCCTCTACAGGGGGCGGATCGTCACCACAATCCCGCTACGGAACCCGTGCTATCTGCCATCATGGAGGCATCCTAAAATACAATCAAGATGCTCAATAGTGAAATAGTATATCTGGAGAGATGACTCAAGAAGAATAAGGGAAACCCAAAAACCTAGTCCTTTATGATGCATCAACTGTTTTTCCCTTGTGACTAGTTTTCAAATGTCCAGAGTGGAAAGGCATGTTATCATAGTCCTAGTGAATGGATATGTCAGCCGCTGCACCATCACTAGAGTTCTGGTCATGAAAGCTGATCTCTAAAATTTTTGACATTACCACTATGCAACCCAAACCAAACTCGTAGCTAGACCAGCTACTCTTTGAGTTCCCAAAGGTGGATCCTACACTTTTACCACTCGTCCATGACCCCACCCAACGGGGCTTGAGCCGTGACTCCCCATTCCCGCCTCCAATAGGCCAGGGGGTGGTGACATGTACCGAGTAGGCTATCACACACATGGGAGCCATTAGCCTAAGGTACATGTACACACGCACCCCCATACACCACCATGAAATAGTGCAATGATATATAAAAACAAATGGAAGGAAATGCATTCATACATCTAACCAACAACCAGATTACAACAGCATTACAAAAGGAAAAAATAAGGCCCACCAGAAATATCTAAAAAGTGTCCATCCTGCTCAGAAGTAGGGAAATTCTGCCAAAATCACCACTGAAAAGCTCCTCGGCACAGCTCTGGAAAAACTCCATGGTCAGTCCTGCTCACTCAGCTCAACATGCTCCAGGTCCCTCTAGGACATCCTCGAATGGCATGTGGTCTACACAAGACACAAAAATGTGCGGGGAATTCTCATGTAGGGGTGAGTATAACAATACTTAGTAGGCATCCCAAAAACCCCAAACAAAAAAGAGAAATTGAATGTAAACAGTCCACTCATCCCAATAAGAGGGAACCCAGATGAGAGAGAAACACCATATCATTACCATCCTCAGTTAAAAACTACATTTCAACTCAAACTAGGTTTGTTCTCATACATAAATCTTGAACATACACACATATATATGATCTTACGTTTACTAAAAATATCCAAATATATTTTTCTAATGAACCAAGCAACATGAGGTACCGACCTAATCACCAGCAATGGTTCATAACCAGGAGAGCACACTCCATGATCACTATCATCCCAGATAGCACTCATCAAAGAGATACACTCCATATGGTCCCACATAAACATCTTAGAAGCTCAACTGAGAGATCACGCACGTTGGATATTGTCACTGAGGAAACCTCACTAAAAAAAATAAACACCAAACTCCTCAGATAAGGGATCACACCTAGGGTCTACTAGGGAATACTAGATCCCACAATGGTATAATAAGATATCAGAGATAGGAGATCACTCCCAAGGACTTCTGGGGGATACCATAACTCAATCATGAATTCTTAGAACTCAAAGTTAGGGAATCACTCCTAGGATCCACTAGGGGATACCACAACCTGAAATGTTTCTCGGCAGAAACACATCACTCAAATAGATGATTGTCACCTGTGTCACGATGATCACGATGATACTGACATTTTAGGAGATCGAGCTGACGATGCCACAACCCTATTGAAATCATGCACTAATTTGGGGATCATATAACCAATGATATCGCAACCCTTCTAAAATACTCATGCTGAGTAGGGGATCGTATACCCGATGATGCCACAACTCTACTGAGCACAACCCACAGTGTAGGGGGTCATATTCCTGATGATGCCACAAACCATACGCAGTTAACCTGCTAGATAGGGGATCGTCTCCCATGGATAAGGGGTCACATAGATACAAAGAACCAAATATAGGGAAACAATGCTACTGGATCCCACTCCAGGACCACCGGAGGGATACCACAACTCTAATGGATTAAACCTCCCATTATGAGGATCACTATGTTATACTAAGGTTGTGATGTTGTGCGAACACTTGTAGGAATAATCCATGGGAGTACCCTCAACCACTGCTAGACCAAACGTTGCTAATCTGAGCGACCCGCCACAGCACCACACCGTGCACCCTCAATGCCAATACCGAGGCCACAATCGCGATCCACACAGAAAAAAATAGTATTGGATGTTTACTTTCCCAAACCGAAAAACTGGTGAAAAATAATTATTCACCATAGTTAGCATATGTTGGTCCCACACTATTATCCCAAAAATCATCAAGCGGATCAAACCACTGTGATGCCATCAGAAAAACACAAGGGATCGACTACTCGATCATCCCAAACAGACACCCAGTGAAAATGGTACTATTCACCGAATCCAGACCAGGTGGGTCCCACACCATGATCCTGAAACTCGTAAAGAGGATCACACCATTGTTATCCCCTAGGAAAATCTCATGGGATCAACTACTCATTCCTCCAAAATGGACACGTTGTGGAAAAGTTGTGTTTCTCCGAAAACTCCAAAACACAGCCTCATTGGACCCATGTCTTATTCTCACTCAGTACACACGAAATCCATAAATAAAATTTTTCCACACCATTAGGCTCTCAACGACACTAACGACGCATCAATCGAATTCTCCAGTTAGAAGATACAATGGCCCGAAGTCAAATAATAATAAAATATCATTATTTTATTCGGCGTTTCTAGCACCCAGGCCACAATCCCAAAAATTGAAACCCCAGTACCCACACTGAAGGGTTTTCCTCATTTCCAGGGTCACGTCTCCATAGATGGAACGTGATTCGGATCTCCAGGGATCATGATATAGGGGTTTTAAAACCCCCATGTACAAGAAGAGAATCAAAACGGCGTGAACCGGCCTGCGGACCGCACCGCCGCAGCAAGGCGCACACGCGCACACACATTGCTCCCCCCTACGTAGGTCTCCGGTGATTGATGTTGGACTGCTGCGGTGCAGTGGTCCCAATTGACTCCCACAGCCAGTCACCACAGGCCACCTTGGCACCGCCGCCCCGACTAGTTTTCTGAGGTCCTCCAGGGGCACCCTAGGGGTCCAAACATGATTCTGAAGCCATCAGCACACCGTATGGGACCATATCTACACATATACAGGCTCAAAATGGGGAAAAACCAAACCAATTAGGATATGGAATTTCATAACTCCAAACGCCTACCTGTTGGTGGATCACCGATGATTCAGATGCAGAATGGCGCCCGCGACACCCTTAAGCTCGATCTACTGACGATCGGCGCCAAAAACGGACGTCGGTGGCTCGATTTGTTAAAGAATCATATGAGAAGGGTGTATAGGGACGTCTCTTATGGGAGTAGGGAGATGGGGGAATAGGGATGGTGATTTATTTTTATCAATCACCAAATTAATTTAATTAATTAATTTATCAGCCCGGTCCAGACCTCCCAGCACGAGGAAAATTTGGTTGCCACTAGGGTAAATGTGTCGTTATGAACACAAAGACAGACTCAGATGTTTGATCCGAGACTCCGTTCAGAAGCTATTCGAGCCAACGCTCATAAATAAAATTTTCCAATTATTTAACAAAACACCCCTGGTGGCTTTTCTAATAGCAGGCCTGCACCCACAAAGTTAACACCCTGCCAAGGGTAAACAACATTCTCTGAACGCAACCGTGCCCTCATATAACTGTTATGATCTACCATTTAGGATATAACACACCCACACAATGTGAATAGTATAAAAAACCTAATATTTTTATAATATTATTTTCGGGCACACCGGGGTTCGGAATCGCATGTCGTCTTTGTTCCTAGCTCTGAAATTACTTATAGGAATATTCCAAAGTCTGACAGGGACAAAAAACGAGTCGGTACATTATGTTAATTTCTTGATATATTTTATATCCAAATCCATAAGTCTTAATGATCACATTATACAATTTTCAATATGTTTTTCTTTCATTTGTTCATTCATTTTCCATTTCTTTTTATGTTGTCATGTTGTTACATTTTACTCATGTGCTATTATTCATTCCCATATTTATTCCCTTATTTTGAAATTTAACTCATCCCATTATTTATCTTTTCCATAGATTATTCAATTATGATGCAGAATAACGAAGGAAATTTTGTGCTAAATATACAATATTAATAAATAGATGTTTTATTATAGTTCTCCCTTTTTCATTTTGTAGACCTAAGATTCTAATGACATGAATATTTTTTATCCTTGTTCTGTATATGATTGTTAATTACGATAAAAATCATGTAATAGTATTCATAAAATGATGGGGGTTAAAATGTGATTGTGTGAAACAAACTTAACTAAATAAAACAACTTAATATACAACATAAAAATACAATATTTCATACTAAAAATTATCTTCACATAACATAGTCAATAATTAAGTGGTATAACCAAATTAAAGAAAGTTGAGTGAAATGTTCCCTTCCATCGTAATTATTATTTTTTGAAATTTTTCTAACCTCATGAATAATGAATTTAGATTTATTATAGAAAAAGGGTAGATCTGAGTTTATATTTCTCTTACAAGGTAAAATTCACTTACAAATTATTATTCCTTGTTTAGTACACAATCATTTTTAAAATAAATATTTTTATACAAACTAAAATGTAAAGATAGCTTGTTATGATTCAATAGTTCTTGTCCCTACAAAATTTTATTGTTTTAATTATATTCATACGGTTCTGATGTTCCATAGTCACTTTAGGGAACTTAAGTTAATGGTTTTAATGGGATGCATATAAATTTCATTTTTTGGGATTACTGAATTAGAAAAATATTTTAAATTATACATAAATATAATTTCATATGATACCAATCTATAACTAAGAAAATGTATTAAATAAATATTTATTAATGTAAAATTTCATTATTTCAGTTTTCATCATTAATGATAGAATCATTTTAGTAATGTTCACTTGAGTGATAAAACCGACCTAAACAAGAACCCACCATAATGATTGAATGAATAAGAATAAGTTATTTTATAATGATAATTTCATAATCCCCTCCACAAAAAGATACATAAATGATATGAGAGATATCTTGACTTCCATGTCCCACCTCCTGTAGGTCGCTATTTGGCTACTAGCACCGAGTGTATAGTAAACATGCATATGTGAGGCATTAGCCTTTAAGAGAAACATGTAGAATAAAGAGATAATAAGGATACAACAACCAAAACCTTATAATATATATATATATATATATATAATAGAAAAACAAATGTGATGACATTCAATTTCAAATAGTACTGACCACCAAAAGAATTACACGTACCGAAAATGAAATGAATGGAGTGACCATGAATCCCAAACATCTTTTACAAAACCCAAAGCTTTTAATATCTATAATGATCTCCAACATGATCTGGTTGACCTGATTACTCGTTATAAATATGTATTTTTATCATAATAATATACTAACATGGATCCTCTCCATCACCCCTCATGGAATGATAAATAAATAATGCAAAATCGTAGGAAATTATAATAAAAGTAACTCTTCAACAAAAAATATATACTATGTTATTATCCTCAATGTGCCTACTAACACCGGGTATCACATATAAGAATGTATATTATATAATAATAAAACATCAAGGGTACTATGTTATCGCTTCCCCACTAGATTCCTCTCTACCCCAATTTCAAACATCTTGAGGCATCTCTCTCTGAATGTTAACCCAAAGAAACCTGTAAAAAAGAATCACAACAAGATCCTCATGAATTATATAAACCCACCATCCCATATCATATATCAAAATATAGAAACCAACTAGTTTATCTATGCCACCACAACCAATATACTAGAAAGGCCATGAACCAGTGGAAGCCGATCCTATAAAAATTACATAAAAATAGGAAACGAGTCAAGAATAAAAGGGGTTATTACATAGTCAAGTGTGAATCACACCACATCTATATGCCACCACAAGTGGGGCATAGTAATTAGTAGCCGTGAAAGATACCATCACTCCAGAATCAATGAGTTCCCTCTTTTTCAATGATTCTGCCAACTGATTGGCCTCCCAATAGACATGAGAAACAACCACATTCATTTGAGGGATCTTACAGAGACATTCAACCCACTAAGGTAACATGCACCAAGGATCTTGCGGTGTCTTGGTTATTAATGCATGAACAGTAGTATGAGAATCAGATTCAATCCATATACATTTCCAATTAATCTGGACAGCATACTTGACAACCTAAATCATTACCCATATTTATGCTTCAAAGGAAGTTCCAATTTTAATGGTATGGTAGAGCATCAAATTAGAAACCCAAGATAGGTGCGGACCACTCCCCCACATCCCGACAGTCCTGGTGCACCCGACACAACTCCATCAACATTTACCTTGAGACAAGCCACAATGGGTGGTATCCATGAAATATGTTTCAGCATATGAGGCTTGCATGGAAAACCTGAAATTCCATGAAATCACAGAATGTGGAGGTCAGAAACAGTGTTAAACATGGACCCATATTGTAAAAGAGAAGCACATAAACATCCCTATGTATAGCCACCATACTTTTCTGGACATTTGAGTTCACACCACCAAACAATGTCGCATTATGGGCTTCACATATGGCTGCAATTACTATAGCAATAATAGATAAAAAATGTTTATGAATTCACTCACTAAAGAAACCTTGTAATAGACTGGATAACATGTCAAAGAACAGCCTGTAGGGGTCAAACGCCATCCGAGACAAATAGCCATTATAGGTCTAGAGTTGCTTGACCTGATAACATTCCCTTAAAACATACTGTGTAGAGTCCTCGTCAACCTTGCAGTGAGAAAACAGAGAGTCCATCTAAATCCCATCCCGCTTGAGATGATCAGCTAAGGGAATTCGATTTTTCCAGATTTTCCAGATTAAAATAAATCTGTACGGTCAAATAAATCGAGGTCTGAATTTCATTATCCATGCTGATGGAAGAGTTTTACCCCCATAGATATTCCTATAAAAATCCCTAAAATTAAATTTCCCGTTTCTGCAATTGGTCCAAATAAATGTGTCATAATAAATAAAAGAAAAACTATTTATTTCAGTCTCCACCTATATAGGAATATGAAATATGGGAGAGTGCATCTATGAGAGGAAACCTGATGTGGAAAAAGGGGTTGCTCTAGTGTAGAGACCCGAAGCTTATCTTACATGGACATTACATAACTTTTGCGGAATACTTAGTACATAACAAAAACACACACACAAGGATCGTAATAGTTTAGTGTCTTTGGAAACTCGGAACGTAATCTTCTAATCGTGGTGAAAGATCTTCTATATCTCCCATAAAGATCTTCCCCTTTTCTTTACCTAAAACATTTCTTTATATCTTGGGGAAAAGAAAACATAAAAGGGTGAGCTCAAATGCTCAGTAAGGGTAAACAAAATAAATATCAATCACATCATATACACAAGCACATATCATTTGGAAATCATAACCTGCAAAAGAGAGCATAATTTCATAACATGGGATAAATCATAGTAGTGAAATGAAATCACAATAATCATAACATAAAACATGAAACTTTGTGGCATACACACATAATCATGGAAAATCATTTCTTGTTAGTCATGACTCATTGCCAATATATCTTAGTGGACAAAGTCCCTTTCAGAACCGAGTCACCCTCGTTCCAGTCTTGTTTCACTGAACCGGTATAACCTACCGTTCCAGCCATGTCTATCTCATGAGATATAAAATCTTTACCCAATGCATTGGAAGGAGATATAGGTCCCACCCATCTTATAATGAATCCTTTCTTATGTGTGCCACATAATCATAAACCATACATCATAGTGTTACCCATGTAATAAAAATGGAAATCTTAAACAACATGTCATCATAAAACAATTCATATAAGATAAAGGAATTCATAAAAATATTTCCATCACAACATAATCAAATCCATGTAATAATAGGGATAAAAACAGAACCCTTTTATTATCTTAGATGGAAAATAATTTTGATAAAATACTTGAACTCCATTCTTGATGAAAATATCCTTTCTACTTCAAAAACATTTTTACTTTAATAACATGTCATAAAACATTAAAATAAAAGAAGTTGATTATAAATAAACTTGAAAACTTGTAAAGGAAGTTTCTTGGAAATAATGTTTTAAAAATCCATTCATGCCGTATAAGTTAAAAAAAACATTCTTCTCATACTTTTGTCGGAAAAGTCAAAAAAGTACCTCGTACGAAAAACGACAAAAGATTCCTTTCATATCTTTTACTAAAAACTCACCGAAGGGTAAAATTGGATTTAAACAATTGTAGTTGGATGGAAATAATATTACATATTGAGGAAATATGGATGTGGATGATAAAATACACCCCAGTAAATACTAAAGTATAAACAATCTCGGATAAAAATGAGATTGTGATATTTCCCTTACCTTAGGTCCGATTTGCATCGTATGTGTCCGAACCTCCTGTATAATGATTTAAATAATGTCATTGACTTATTACAGAATCATATTCATTGTTATGATATCATATATGGTTCACTTATGACTTTATATTACCCGTTCTTTTGTAAATTCCATGTTAAAGAAGCGGTTTGGGTAAAATCATTTCATTTATCGTAGGTGTTTTGACTTGTTATTCTTGACATTATTATTACTTATATCATGATTTACTTACTTCCAGAATATAAAATATGATTTATATATCATATATATTCAGTATATATATATATAATAGATAGATAAATGAAATGAAAAACACCGTTCATGGAGACGGTAGTCCGTACGTATGCATGAACGCTGTTTTCCTTTCCTTATTGTCTTGAATGAAATTAAGTAGATGACATACATATATACATAAATCCAGTAGCTTTATAATGTCATATATTTCATTATTATTTCTTATATATACTTTTTAATCATTCTTAAATGGTTAACATGGAGAATGAATCTCATCGCGTCGTGGAGACGGTAGTCCGTACGTACGCACGAGCGATGATATCATTCCCATGGTCGTGGAATTGTGTGGAAGTGTATGTATACTATTTCAGTATCAATATAACTTTATAATAATCATATATAGTTACTCATTACACCATTATACCAATCCAATTAAGGTGGTGACGGAAAATATATTACACCACGGCGTGGAGACGGTATTCTGTACGTACGCACGCGCGATGATTTCATTTTTCCGTAGGATGGATAGAAGGTGAATTAGAGTTGTTTCATATTTATAATAACATATCAGTATATTACAAATACTGATTTTATTACTTTATCATGAAAAAAACTAAATAATAAGAAGTTGAAGAAGAAAGAAATTGAAAAGATCGGTAATGGATATTACCTCTTCTTTGAAACGCCTCTTTGAATCCTCCACTTAGGGAACTAAGATTGGTCTTTGAAGAAGACCAGGACCTCTAGGATTATTCTAGGGAAGTGGAGAAGGGATTTTTGCAGGGGTTGGCCGAGCTTGAGTGCTCAAATTGGTGTGAGGAGGAGGGGGAGGAGGTACCCTTTTATAAGGGAGGAGAGGGGCACCTTAGGAATATCTCAAAATATTATTTTATATTAAAGTCAAAATCGGTTTATAATGGTTCCAAAGGGTCTTATTTCGAATCTAAAGTGTGGATGGGTCTAAATCCTATCATCCAATAGGATATAGACAAGTTTAGGGTATTATTTTAACCTTATCAATTAGATTTAACTCTAAGTTAAATAATATTACTTTTACCGTTTCTTTTTGTTTTCTTACACTATATGGTTAATACACATACTATAACATGCCAAACGAACCCCAAATTGTTTATTATTAATATATATCCTTATCTAAGTCATTTTCCCGAACCTTAGATTTTTAGGAATAAAATAACAATTAATAATATAATATTTTATTTAAAAACTATTCTGTGTCAATTTTGACACTATTTGATATATGATTTTTGTGAAAGTCATAACAGAATTATATGTTCAAACCAAGTTTATTAAATCAACACTAATATATCATAGTAACCTATAAAATTAGTGGAATTCATAAAAAGTCTTAAATTACATTTATTTTGGTATTTATAATATCAATTATGTCAATATTTCATTAATAAGATAATTACTGCATCATCATTGTGTCATAAATAAATTAAATTATTTGATGTCTAAAAATTAAAAATAAAATACCATCATGTAGGAAATATTTTTAGATTTCTAAGGAATATTTAAAATCGAATTTATCTTATGTACAACCCTATATTAAAAATGTTTTAGTAAATATACTTTGATTTTAACTCTTTTAACTCTTCTTTGAATTAAATAATAATAAATGTCCTAATCTAATCCAAGTGGGCCTAAATGATAATATTTTACACTTAAGGTTGTTTTTGGTCGAGATAAACTTGTCCAATAGAATTAAAACATGTGTTAGGGTAATATCAATATCATTCTTACCCTTAATTACCCTATTTACTTTTAACCGTGGTAAATAAAAGTAAAAAGTTACTATTCATCAAAAATTATTTTCATCTCATTGAACCACATTTTACTTACTGACATCAACTGTGTCTCTCGAATTTTTGAAATTCCATTCAGAGAAGCGGTAAAATTATGTTTTATGAAAAATTCAGTTTTTAACTACCACTTAGTAGTTTCACTATTCATCAAAAATTGATGTTTTTCAGAAAAATGCAAAAATTTCATCCTAAGCTATATTTCATATTCCGAATTAAAAAATGAAGTCTATTTTACCAAATTAATAACATAGAAGTTTCATTAATTAATTTTATAATTAAATCCCACTGTTAAAACAAATAGCGTGTTTTTAAGAAACAATATCTATCAAAAGATTGACACTTGATTATGTCTGGTATAAATGTGAAATTACATTCAATGAACAACATTGTATTAAATTGTAAAAATATATTCTAAATATACTTTAAAACCACTCAAATTAATAATTTATCAATATTAATTATTTCGATTAAAAAGTTGTTTTTAATTATAATTTAGTAATTTTCACTATTCATCAGAATATGAAAGTTATCCGAAAAGTACCAAAATTTCACCTTAAGCTAAATTCGATACTCCGAATCCAAAAATGAAGTCCATTTTGAGATCTAAAATTTATAAAATTTAAAAAGTGGTTATTACTATTCATAACGGCTAGTTTTAATAATATTTTAATAGCATATCGTTGTTTCGTGAAACTCAGTATTGCGTACTACACACACTATCGAGGAAGGTTGCGATTGCGTGTAATGCAAGGCAAGTCAAGGATGCGTGTTTTGAAAGCTCCTTTTGGTGTAGCGTACAACACAAGACATTAATAAAATTAAAAAGAATATTTTTCATAAAATCTCGGGCTGTTACATTCTACCCCCCTTAAAATGAATTTCACCCTCGAAATTCATCGGGGTTATAAATGGTTTACTATTCGAAAGTTTATTTAATAGAAACCCACATCGTAAAAATGAATATCAAAACCAACATTTAAAAACAAAATTATGAAACGTAACGGTTACCCAAATAAACTAATCATTGGGTTTCCACATAGGTGAAAATATGGATATGGAAGAGAAATCTAACCATCATGTTCTGATGGAGAGTGGTAGAGAACATGGCTATGGAAAATCCAGTAATCATAAAGCCATAAATTTGTGACGATCTAAGGTACCATCTGATTCATCAGATATAAGATCACTAGGACAACATTTTTGGTTTTCAATATTGTTTCCCTAAAGTTAAAGAATTTGAATTAGAATAAATACTTACTTTATGTTGGTACAACCTCACTGTTGTTCATGCCTTTAACAATTTCCACTTCATCTCTTAAAAAAATGAAGTTGAATTTGTTATTCGTGAAGTGTTGGCAGATCATGTGATAGAATGACGGGTCATTCCATCTGTCTCAAAAGGTTAGTAAAATTTATATACATAAGTTGATCTATAGTGAGATTAATCATATATGGTTCCTAAAATGGACTTTATACTTCATATATCATACTGCTTAATATAATAAAACTAGTTTCTAATAAACAGGGACTTCCTGTAGGCTAGTGGTAGGCGATAAAGGCCAGTCGCACTTCGGTTGTGGGTTCGATTCCCACATCCTTGTCCGACGCGAGGGGCTGTCGCCCGTCCTGCAGGTTGTCCTTTTTCTAAAACTATATTACTATAACATCCCATCAATAATATTGAGAAAACTTCTATCCATAAACAATACTAACTTATGTCCAACAGAATCCATTCCAATCTTTAGGCTTATATAAAATACTTCGGTCCAAGCTCATAGTATAAAGAAAACGATAACTTGAAATGTCGTCAACCAAGTATGTGAATACCATCATTTATCCCCCATATATCTTGTTGGTCACATTCCAATCATGTGAATACCTTAATCATGTATTCTCTTGAAGAATGAATACCCATTGAACCTTAGTGAAAACATTAATGCAGTTAAAAGTTAACACTTTCCATATACCAAAATCCTCAAAATTCTATATACTCAAACCATGATATCACTTAGTCCTTATATCAATCGTGAGCTCATGAATACTGTCAAACATTTCATTTTCTCCTTATCCCTTAATTATGCACATATCATCTACTTTCCAAAATATTTGGATCACTTTTCATGGTTACCGGTACCTTAAAATTATTGAAAACCACAATAGACCAATACATAAATATTTCAGTACACCATATAAGTAACTCAACAACATTATTCTTGAATATCAATAAATAAACACTTTAGTCCATCCACTTCAATGATTGTCCTGGAATAAGTCCTTCCTTGATTTAGAAATAACTTTTTAGGTCAGGGCATTGAGTTGGATAATGCCCATGTTCTCCACAAATAAGACATTGAACTCCATAACAATCTGTCACTCTATGACCCTTTTCTCCACACAGATAACATCGGTCCCTCCATTTGAGGTATTCCTCAAGGTTATTCTTCCCTTCTTTAGAAATCTCAATCTTCCTTTCTTTATGCTCCTCAACATGCGAACATGCATAATAGTTTATCTTCCTCTTCTTTGATGAATTAGGCATACCACTAAATTTCACCTTGTTAATCATATATCAAGATGACTGATTCGGCATAATCACAATATCTTTATCTCTAGGCATTAAACAATTTTGTTGCTCATAGTCACCAATTTGTCCATTGGATTCAATGTTAACAGAATTCCTTCTGGTTCCCTCCATTAACTAAAACACAAAAAGAATTCTGTGAGAGGCGAAATCATGATAGGGAAGACAACATAGTAAAGGGGGAGTACCCTCAATATCTAACATCTTAGGTTAAATTTTAAGATCGTTACCGTAGTTCTAGGACTATATCCTATATGTATACTTATCCTTAGGGACATCCCTAGACATACCATAGAAATATCTCTAGGGATCTCACTAACATTCTCACATCCTAGTTTCCAAAGGTTGACTAAACCTTTCCTCTGATACCAACTGTAGAGACCCGAAGCTTATCGTACATGGACATTACATTACTTTTGTGGAATACTTAGTACATAACAAAAACACACACACAAGGATCGTAATAGTTTAGTGTCTTTGGAAACTCGGAACGTAATCTTCTAATCGTGGTGAAAGATCTTCCATATCTCCCATAAAGATCTTCCCCTTTTTTTTACCTAAAAACTTTCTTTATATCCTGGGGAAATGAAAACAAAAAAGGGTGAGCTCAAATGCTTAGTAAGGGTAAACAAATGAAATATCAATCACATCATATACACAAGCACATAACTTTTGGAAATCTTAACCTGCAAAAGAGAGAATAATTTCATAACATGGGATAAATCATAGTAGTGAAATGAAATCCCAATAATCATAACATAAAACATGAAACTTTGTGGCATACACACATAATCATGGAAAATCATTTCCTGTTAGTCATAACTAATTGCCAAGACTATCTTAGTGTAAAGAGTCCCTTTCTGAACCGAGTCACCCTCGTTCCAGTCTTGTTTCACTGAACCGGTATAACCTACCGTTCCATCCATGTCTATCTCATGAGATATAAAATCTTTAACCAATGCATTGGAGGGAGATATAGGGCCCACACATCTTATAATGAATCCTTTCTTATGTGTGCCACATAATCATAAACCATACATCATAGCGTTACCCATATAATAAAAATGGAATTCTTAAACAACATGTCATCATAAAACAATTCATATAAGATAAAGAAATTCATAAAAATATTTCCATCACAACATAATCAAATCCATGTAATAATAGGGATAAAAACAGAACCCTTTTATTATCTTAGATGGAAAATAATTTTGATAAAATACTTGAACTCCATTCTTGAGGAAAATATCCTTTCTACTTCAAAAACATTTTTCCTTTCATAACATGTCATACAACTTTAAAATAAAAGAAGTTGATTAAAAATAAACTTGAAAACTTGTAAAGGAAGTTTCCTGGAAATAATTTCTTAATAATCCATTCATGTTGTATAAGTTAAAAAAAACATTCTTCTCATACTTTTGTCAGAAAAGTCAAAAAAGTACCTCGTACGAAACACGACAAAAGATTCCTTTCATATCTTTTACTAAAAACTCACCGAACTATAAAATAGGATTTAAACAACTATAGGTGGATAGAAATAATATTACATATTGAGGAAATATGTATGTGGATGATAAAATACACCCTAGTAAATACTAAAGTATAAACAATCTCGGATAAAAATGAGATTGTGATATTTCCCTTACCTTAGGTCTGACTTGCTTCGTATGTGTCCGAACCTCCTGTATAATGATTTAAATAATGTCATTGACTTATTAAATAATCATATTCATTGTTATGATATCATATATGGTTCACTTATGACTTTATATTACCCGTTCTTTTGTAAATTCCATGTTAAAAAAGCGGTTTGGGTAAAATCGTTTCATTTATCGTAGGTGTTTTGACTTGTTGTTCTTGACATTATTATTACTTATATCAAGATTTACTTACTTCCAGAATATAAAATATGATTTATATATCATATATATTCAGTATATATATATATAATAGATAGATAAATGAAATGAAAAACACCGTTCATGGTGACGGTAGTCCGTACGTACGCATGAACGCTGTTTTCCTTTCCTTATTGTCTTGAATGGAAGTAAGTAGATGACATACATATATACATAAATCCAGTAGCTTTATAATGTCATATATTTCATTATTATTTCTTATATATACTTTTTAATCATTCTTAAATGGTTAACATGGAGAATGAATCTCATCGCGTCGTGGAGACGGTAGTCCGTACGTACGCACGAGCGATGATATTGTTCCCATGGTCGTGGAATTGTGTTGAATTGTATGTATACTATTTCAGTATCAATATAACTTTATAATAATCATATATAGTTACTCATTACACCATTATACCAAACCAATTAAGGTGGTGACGGAAAATATATTACACCACGGCGTGGAGATGGTATTCCGTACGTACGCATGCGCGGTGATTTCATTTTTCCGTAGGATGGATAGAAGGTGAATTAGAGTTGTTTCATATTTATAATAACATATCAGTATATAATAAATACTGATGTTATTACTTTATCATGAAACAACTAAAGAAGAAGAAGTTGAAGAAGAAAGAAATTGAAAAGATCGGTAATGGATATTACCTCTTCTTTGAAACGCCTCTTTGAATCCTCCACTTAGGGAACTAAGATTGGTCTTTGAAGAAGACCAGTACCTCTAGGATTATTCTAGGGAAGTGGAGAAGGGATTTTGGCAGGGGTTGGCCGAGCTTGAGTGCTCAAATTGGTGTGAGGAGGAGGGGGGGGGAGGTACCCTTTTATAAGGGAGGAGAGGGGCACCTTAGGAATATCTCAAAATATTATTTTATATTAAAGTCAAAATCGGTTTATAATGGTTTCAAAGGATCTTATTTCGAAGCTAAAGTGGTTATGGGTCGAAATCCTATCATCCAATAGGATTTAGACAAGTTTAGGGTATTATTTTAACCTTATCAATTAGATTTAACTCTAACTTAAATAATATAACTTTTACCGTGTCTTTTTGTTTTCTTACACTATATGGTTAATACACTTACAATAACATTCCAAACGAACCCCAAATTGTTTATTATTAATATATATCCTTATCTAAGTCATTTGGCCGAACCTTAGATTTTTAGGAATAAAATAACAATTAATAATATAATATTTGATTTAAAAACTATTTTGTGTCAATTTTGACACTATTTGATATATGATTTTTATGAAAGTCATAACAGAATTATATGTTCGAACCAAGTTTATTAAATCAACACTAATATATCATAGTAACCTAGAAAAGTAGTGTAATTCATAAAAAGTCTTAAATTACATTTATTTTGGTATTTATAATATCAATTATGTCAATATTTCATTAATAAGATAATTATTGCATCATCTTTGTGTCATAAATAAATTAAATTATTTGATGTCTAAAAATTACAAATAAAATACCATCATGTAGGAAATCTTTTTATCTTAATAAGTAATATTTACAATCGAATTTATCTTATGTACAACCCTATATTAAAAATGTTTTAGTAAATATTCTTTGATTTTAACTCTTTTAACTCTTCTTTGAATTAAATAATAATTAATGTCCTAATCTAATCCAAGTGGGCCTAAATGATAATATTTTACACTTAAGGTTGTTTTTGGTCGAGTTAAATTTGTCCAATAAAATTATGACATGTGTTAGGGTAATATCAATATCATTCTTACCCTTAATTACCCTATTTACTTTTAACCGTGGTAAATAAAAGTAAAAAGTTACTATTCACCAAAAATTATTTTCATCTCATTGAACCAAATTTTACTTACTAACATCAACCGTGTCTCTCGGATTTTTGAAATTATATTCAAAGAAGCGGTAAAATTATGTTTTATGAAAAATTCAGTTTTTATCTACCACTTAGTAGTTTCACTATTCATAAAAAATTTATGTTTTTCAGAAAAATGCCAAAATTTCATCCTAAGCTCTATTTCATATTACAAATTCAAAAATGAAGTCTATTTTATCAAATTCATAACATAAAAGTTGCATTAATTAATTTTATAATTAAATCCCGCTGTTAAAACAAATAGCGTGTTTTTAAGAAACAATATCTATCAAAAGATTGACACTTGATTATGTCTGGTTTAAATGTGAAATTACATTCAATGACCAACATTGTATTAAATTGTAAAAATATATTATAAATATACTTTAAAACCGCTCAAATTAATAATTTATCAATATTAATTATTTTGATTAAAAAAGTTGTTTTTAATTATAATTTAGTAATTTTCACTATTCATCAGAATATGAAAGTTATCCGAAAAGTACCAAAATTTCACCTTAGGCTAAATTCGATACTCCAAATCCAAAAATGAAGTCCATTTTGAGAGCTAAAATTTCTATAATTTAAAAAGTGGTTATTACTATTCATAACGGCTAGTTTTAATAATATTTTAATAGCATATCGTTGTTTCGTGAAACTCAGTATTGCGTACTACACACACTATCGAGGAAGGTTGCGATTGCGTGTAATTCAAGGAAAGTCAAAGATGCGTGTTGTGCAAGCTCCATTTGGTGTAGCGTACAACACAAGACATTAATTAAATTAAAAAGAATATTTTTCATAAAATCTCTGGCTGTTACATCTAGGGGGCACATTTATATCACAAAGGGGTTGTGTGAGCCACATTGTGTTCCCGCAGTTTAGTGTGGAGTCTCTACAAACCAAAAATTTTGTATCCTGCATGATCCTCACATATGCATGCTTGAGAGATGACCAAACTTATGAGGAAAGATATGAATTTTAACTATTGAGAATCCTCCTTGTGATTCTGTTCAAAAGGAATACATCATCAACTTCATGAGAGATAAACTTCCAGGTGAATTTTCCAATCAAACCACAATTGATGGTACATATATCTATGAGTACAAGGCCCCCCCATCTCCATAGGCTTGATGCATTGCTTCCACGCAATTATAATCAACATTATCTCATGTGGGGATCTCGTCCTAATGAATTTCTATACCATGCTTGGAATCTTCTTGAGAGGTCCTCTCAGCCATATATAGAGGGATATGGAAGAGAAAAACATCAATGTGATCATTGAGTACACAAGGCAGACCCTCCCAGATAGGGACATAGCCTTCTATTTCAATATGGCCATCTGATGTATAACACCACCTTACATACCCTATATATACTGGATTTTTACTTTTCCCCAAAAAAGTGGGACCCCAAGGTATTGGAAGGGAAGGGATCCCCTTCTCACCCCATGATACCTTATAATACTTTTCCTTTTCCCAAAAAAAATTACATTCCCAAAAACAATTGATGATTTATCCCAACTAATGGCCTGGCCTGCCACCTCATTATAATGACTGAAAGGGGCCTTAATTGAGGATATAGTTCTTCTTGAAGCTTGACCAATAAATAATATGTAATCTACAAACAATAGATGATTTGATGCATTCTCACCAACACTATCCCTAATCAACATTTCAATTCCCATTTGGGATAGGTCATTAATACAATTACTAAGGTAATTCTCTACAATGGAAAAAAGAATACTAAAAATTGGATCACCTTGTCGTACCGTCCAGGGGAAATGAAAAAAATACCATCGGGGAACCTTTTCCAAAAATTAACATCCTTAAAGAGCCTAGTATGCTATGAATCATATTGAAAATCTCATTAGAATACTATTCATTTTATCTATATGTAGAAGAATCCTCCATTTAAGAGTATCAAAACCCTTTCAAAATATCAATTTTGAGGGAAAATTCCTTTTATTTTTTTCTCATTAGATTTACACTATTAGAGGCCATGAATAGGCACTTGTGGATGTTCCTCTCAGAGAAAAATCCAAATCGGTTAGCAGTAATCATACCATCAAACATCCCATCCATCATTCTCATCCAAATTTTACTGATAAGTTTTGATATTTTGTTCCCATGTGCAACTGGCCTTATGTCTTTGATGTCAAGAGAATTTTCATTCTTTGGGATGAGAGTAATGAAATAGGAATTCACGACATGAGGCATGTATGAGTGGGAGAGAAAAAACCTTAATATCCTATTCAATATCATTATGCTAAATGTCCCAGTAGAACATGAAAAATTTGTAAGTCAATTCATCATGTCCTGGGGCACTCTCAAGATTGAGAGATAGGAGAGATGATTTGATCTCTACACTGCCTCAGGGAGAAATTAAGAGCTGATTCGAGTGGTCATCAATACAAGGGGTGATGTTGTCTACCATGAAGTGAATACTAGACTACCCATTATCAGATTATATTCCCATAATGTGTTTTAAAACATCCAGGGAAATCTCACATTCTTCAGGGTAGATATTCCCACCAATGATGATTTCCTAGTTCCCTGAATGTACCCTCTTTTCCTTGTGCAATCTGTTGAGAAACAAGGATTTTATGTCCAAATATTTTAACCATTTCACATTTATTTGATTCAAAACCAATAATTTCTTCACCATTAATATATCATCATGTTTATTATGGGATGCTATTTCTATTCTAGATAAGATAGGTTGCTTCTCATTACAAATTTGAATGTTATCCATTTACTCCTCTAACTGACTGATATCCTCATAAATTTATGAAAATTATTTTTTTCTACACTCCCTTTGTAACCCCTTAAGATGCTTTAGTTCCATGGAATGAGTGTGGAGAGGTCTCAAAATGGACTCAGAATTCCATGCCTCCAAGACAGTTTCCCTGCATCCTAGAAACACATGCCATCTATTGTTGAATTGAAAGGGATTGGGGGTTGACCTTGTCAACTGATTGTTAACATCAACAAAAATTTTATTTTGGTCAGATTGGGGTTTGGGAATTGTGAATATAGATACTCCATGGGTTTTATCATGATCATCAATAAGTAAAAATCATCTATCAGTCTTGATAGATTCTTTACCCTCCCATGTGTATCTACACCATTTTAAATCAGAACCAGCTATGGGAACTTGATCCAGATTGCAGTAATCAATGCACTCTGAAAAAGCAACAGCAACAATACTTTTGAAGTTGGTTCTAGTTTTCTCCACGGGCTTCAATACTATATTAGAATCAACAATAATCATCCATTTTTAATCCATCATCCTAGAGGTGACGTTGAGTTCCTCCCATAAATCCCTCCTCTTGATATAAGAGGTGGAAGCATAAAGAAATGATATTGAAATATCCTATCCACCAAAGCTACAACTAACCAAAACACATTGAGGCCCACTATCACAGGAAGTAATATGAAAGGGATCATGCCTAAAATCTCATAGGAGGTATATAGAATATGCATGTTGATTGTTGGACACAAAACAGAATCATATGGAGATCAATTTGAATCCCTTCCAGTTTTCAAAGATGACATTAGGTTTAGAAATACTGACTAAAAACATCTTGAAGGCCATAATATAATGTCGAAGGGCCTGGACCATACAAGAGTTTCCTAGCCTTTATCCATTCCAATAATGAATCCTTATTTTTTATTATCTATGCCACTTTTCAGAGACCCCCATTTTCTCTCCAATGAGGCTTGTCTTTGCCCTTTCTTCCCTTTCCCACCCTGCCCCCTCTTAAGACAATGTCCAGGGACAATGATGAAATAGAGTTCCCTGATATTTTGGTTTTCCCCGCTGACTCCTTTCTCATTTCTAGGGCACTGGTTATGTGTATCAGTGGTAACATGCAGCTCATCCAATCTACCTCTAGGAGCAACAGTAGCCATACCATGGTTTTTAGAGACATTTTATGTGGTTTATTTTTCCTCCACCTGATTTCCTTACTGTCTACAATCAGCAGCCCAACCATTCCTCCATTAGCACTTCAACTGGGTGAAACAATAGTCTCTCATTTAAGGGCTATGACTAATTCAACGTGTCAGGTGCCACTGACATCAACAGACATCCCATCCAAACTACCAATAGGGTAACAGCAGAACCCCCTGTATGGATTGAAACTGACTCAATATATTGACCCTCATCGACCTCATTCAAACAAAGGCTACCACTTAGGGGAATGAAGGTCTTCCAAGATTTTATAGGGGAGTCATTTCCCATAGTAATCCTCCTTCGGGTATCCATGAAGGGGGAAATCTGAGTAATGTTTCCTCCTGGATTAGAAGCTGGATGATGATCCATACACACAACATATCCAATATCTTGAGAATTTGTCTTAGGTAAACCAACCTGAGTGGCATCATGATCATCCCTAGACCAGTCAGGTGTGTCCTTCTCTACATGAGGAGAGGGAGCACACTGATGTAGTATAGCCTTCCTATCCACCACAAGTACAATATCACTATATGAGGATGAGGGTTTCACCTGATATTCCTTAACCAGGTCCTCCACATCAATGGCAGGCCCACTCGGTGACCCATTGTGAGGAAAATCATTCAGTATTTCCTTAGAATAAGATCCCCCCATGTTCATATTTTCATTATGCCTAGTACAAATTCCATGGGCATCTCTATTTCTCTCTAGGGGCTTTAGAGGAAATTTCTCCTTCCCGTTCCTTCTTCTACACATGATCTCATCATGGCCCTTCATCATACAAAAATGGCATTCTTTGTCCCGCTTACAATCAGCAATCATATGTCCATAGAACATGTAGCTCAAGAAAAACATTGGCCTCTTCTCATATATAATTTCATGATTTTTGTTGTCATCCCTCATTGAAAGTACCACCTCCTCATCAAGTGTACTCGATATGTCAACTTCAACCAAGATTCAAGCATAATGCTCGATCCTCATATTTTTTTATTGTCATTCAATTAAAATGGTGTTTTATATAGAGAATTCAATGTCCCATAGAATACATGGTTTACAATACAACCAATTTAACTTATAAATTCTTCTCTATAATTGAGTGTGTCTATTATAGACATTTATGGGATCAAAATTTTGATCTCATTCCTACACATTCAAAAAACTCGGGCTAAAGGAGGCAATTCCTTTGTTCCATGCTTTCTGCATTCCTTAATCTGAGGGGAAGACCACATGATAGAATCCCCTTCCCATAACAATCATTCTAAAATCATCAAATCCCCATTCCTCCATAACCCTTTTAGTCTGATCCTTTAATTTCCAAAGTCACTCACACTTAGGGATGTAGACTCTCATGATAATTGAATACCGACATAGGTTGACCCATTCCTCAAATACTTCCTGATTACCCAAAACATGAGAAATCCTCCCCTTCCATATCACTATCCTAGGTGGAGGAGAATCAAAATCTAAGATGTAGGGACCCACTACATTATTCACCATTTCTGCATAATTCATCTTTATCCCAATACATTTTTTTTTGAGAAACAACCTTGATAACCTCACACTTCATTCTGAATGATAACATCCCCCCATGACTAATAGTCTCAACAAGGGGCCTCTCATCTAGTTTTATTCCTCATACCATCACAACCCATACACTGAATTTGCATCTCAAGATAAAACAACCCAAAAACATAATACCTATAGTAGTTATTTGTAAACTATATCCTAAAATATAATTTTTTTGAAATAAATAAAATCCATCACAATCCTCTACACATATATATTAGAAAACTAACATTCATACATATCAACACAAGTAACTACCAATATTATAGTCTGAGGAAAGATGGGGTAGTCAACCATTCATTGTCCCACTGGGATGTTGGGGAAAACACCATCCAAGAACTCAAAATCCATGGGGTGTCCATTATCCATACTAACATGGGTAGGGTGAGTCTAAAATCATAGAATATAGATGGTATAATATATCTCAAAACAAAACTATGGGAATAAACTAGTGTTATATAAAATGTAATCTAACATCGATTGGTCTCCTAGATGCACTATAATGACTCGATACCATATAAGCACACCCACATACAAAAGGGATACATTAAATCCATTCATTCAATTTCATTATATTCTTCATTTAATTTATTCATTTGTATTTAATTAACCAATAACATTATTCCACAAAACAGTAAATTAAATTCAAAATTTATTATTAAAGTATTTTCCATGCCCTCCAGGTATAATCAAAACCATGGAAATGGTCGAACAAAAATAAAATCTTTTAGAATTGCATTCCATCAAAAACCAAACCCATGGGTTAATAATTTTTTATTAATTATTAGAATCACACGATATCTAGGATCTTTAGGAAGACTATACTAATCTACATACAAGGTAAAACATGACACCAATGACATACATCTACCTCAATATGTGGATAAATGAATGTAGATAAACATGAGACCCGATCATCAACAATTAAATACATTCAAAACCTAGTATACCACCTCTCAACATCTCATCAATATGTTATTCTAGTTTTTATCTTACTTTGATAACTCTATTTCATTCCCCTATACCCACACGAATATATTGATTCATATCTCCTTTATAGATTCCAACTATTTCCACATCACCTGAGCCTCCATGCCCATATATAGCATTTTGCATCCCAGAATCATCCATACCAGGCTAGAATCACATATGGGCCTCCTCACCTCATATCATCCATCCTAGGATTAGCTATAACATGATCATAATACAAGGAATGTATCTAGATAACATCACAATGTGACCAAAAAAACTATCAATCAAATAGGAAACAATTCCTTATATTCAAGGTATTCAAACATATCTTACCACTCATCTCTTAGGGCTCGAGACAAAGAAATCATCCTTCTCAGGAAAATGAAAAATTCAGGCACTCAAAAATTATTTTTATCCTAAAACTGGTTCATACATATTATAGAAATAACATGTTCAACAATTAAAGGTCCCAACTACTTGAATCCTAAATAATCTTTCTATCACATGAACTTTAAAATTAATTATACAATTGATGTATTATGACTCCAAGCATTCATTTTGGGATTAATAGACTATGTAATTACCATTCATTAACATTATTTTAGAGTTTTTCTAAAAAATAATTAATATTCATCAAATATATCATAAATTTATTAACAAATAGAATATCACATACAATTATAAATGCATTTAGAATTAACTTTATCATCATCAAATTATTATAAATCTAATTAATTAAACATTCCTATTTCATCATTATCCAATTAATTGTCGATAAATTATGAATTTAATTTATTTATAAATTCATCATAAACCACATTCTAATACATAAAATAATAATGTTCTAACAATCACATAATTGATATCAAACAATCAAGAAAATAATGAAGCAAATTGTTATGTCGATATATGGAAAAAACACGAAAATATGACAGCGAAAAAATTTCATTAATCTGTTTAAATAATTATTAGGTCAATTTAATTTTAATACAAGGGGTAAATCATGATAGATCTATGATTACAAAATAAAAAATTGATATTCAATGAATCTCTTACCTTAATCATCAATATCCATTTCCTGAAAACAGACCAATAATATGGATCTCTGATCACTTATCCCAAACGAATATGAATCCATCAAAGGATTACATGAAACTTCCACAAAATTGACATCCATGAAAATATCCATTAGAATGAAAGGAGATAAAATTATATATCATGGAGAGGATGTATATGAGGGCACAATATCAAACTAATAGAACCGGCATGAAAATGACAGAATAACACAACTTTAACCAACTCGGGTATCCACAATTTAAAGATGAAATCTGAAGGATCCATTCCATTTTAATGAATCTCAAAGAGATGAAGGGATATATGAAACATCACCTAGAATATTGGGGGGGGGGGGGGTCGTTGGCCATAGGGTTTTGAAAGAAACCCAAGCTGATGAAACATTTTATGATGTAAAACATCAAGAAATGTCATGACATATAATCTCATTCCAATTCATTTAATACTTGAGGATAGTTTGAAAACGAATAATATGACACCATTTTATTATTTAACCATAATTAAATTACACATCGTGAACCGGACCATTAAAATTTTTGATCAACACTTACATGGTGTGTAATCACATTATTTCTATCTATTTTTATCCAAAATCTTTTAGACCACATCCAATCCTCCTTTGAGAAACAAGAACCACAAAAACAATAATGGGTTGGTCTCCATAGATTGGTGCCCTTACATTATATTCCTCTAGAATAATTATTGTCCACATTAATCCAAACCAAACATAGGAAAAATGGGCAATTCAAACAACCACTCCATGAGATATCTCACAATGATCCTGCCAACACAAGAGCTCAAACCCCTCATTAAATAAAAAATTGAAACCATGGGAAGACTACAACCATAACCTAAACACTCCCCCTAGGAATACACATTTAAAATGATTGTAAATATAAAAAACAAAACTAGTGGAATGTATCTCAAAGCCCTGAAAGGACTCCATCTATTAAAGGAACAATGATACAATAATAGATATAAACATTAAAAATCTCTTGATAATTAGCATGTATTTGTGACTCATGTTCACATGAACTCTCCTCCATGACATTGTTCCACCTCAAGAAACAATCCAAGGGAATATCATTCTCATGAAACACCTTCTCTTAGAGTTCTTGGGCCTCTACCAGTTTCTCCTCAAAGTCATTAACCTTTTCTAGATCGATCTCTCCCCAATCAATGATATGAGATTCATAATAATGATAACAAAGGTGTTATGAAAAGTGAGAAATATCCTATAACTAAATAATATTTAGAAGATGTTTGACCTAATATACCACTGGTAAAACATGAGACCACACATAGAAATTCCCAAAGAAATAGAAGAGAGTGATTAATCCCATGACCATACCTTTTCGTCACATTACGGGGAATCACCTTCAGGTACATGTGATCTTCCATGTAAAAATACAGAGTCCTCATCCTATGGTTGACATCGGATTTATGATTATTTTTCACATATTTCATTATCTCATTAATTAAACGAAACATTTATATCATATTTTATACCAATTGAAACAAGATAATTGCAACATCTCAAACCCCTATCCATCACAATAATGATTAAAAAGGCTGAAGATAAAATGCTTCTAACAGTGCTACACTAATGTTGGAGTGGAAACTATTATTTTACAAAAACATGAACAAAGGCATATTCCACAGTCATGAAACACAACACTATTGTACACAAGAGTGAAATATATCTTCAAAATTCATGATAGTCAGGTCTCACTCATCATCTATATATGGATAGAAAATAATTAATAATTATTAGCTATGAACCAAAGTCATACTAGAGACATCTCCACACCAAAGTGGTTAAATGGGGTTATTTATCAATGATGATCACCCTCATGACTCTATTGAGTCACCCCACCTCCCTGAATAATACATTGACAAACCTACCACTAAGCATGACTCATTGTTTTCTATAAATAAAGATAATTTATTTAAACAATCTACTATAACCGATATTATATAAAACCCAAATTGAGATCGAGGAAATATAGTAATAATGTTCATAACTATTTTTGACCACATCTAATGGGGAACATCTAATGGATAGAGAAAAACACAGGGGAAACAGTGCTCACCCTTCACCTTCTACTAGGAAAACATCTAGAGACAAACTTTGCAAGTACATGATCTACCATAGGACACTAAAAATATCCTATCAAATCTCATAATTATTTTTCATGTCGCGATGTAATGAAAATGTATAACTATTTAATTTTTTATGATACAAATCCTTTATTTCTAAGTGAATTAAAATCTTCCCTTGAATAACAGTTAGTGTTGGAGATCCTTGTACCAAACATCTGGGTAATTATCAAAAAAAACATGGTCCCTCAAAACCCACCTTGCAATCTACCAATGTAACGCCCCGACCCCAGTTACCTAGAGTTAGTTCATTATTACATAACATTGGCATGATCACAAGAAAGATCAAATTTCTAAAGACAGATTGGTTTAGTATCCTTGGAAACACTAGATATATTCATAAAGTTTTACATTACATCATAAATTGAAAAACTACTACAACAACATAGTCTCCATATTTTACACTCATATCCCCACATTCTATCCCTGTAGGTCATTCATAAATTACTTCTTCACATCCTAGGAAAAATAAAACATAGAAAAGGGGTGAGCTCAAATGCCCAGTAAGGATAACAATGTAGTGGAAACTTTCATAAATAAGAATAAACATTTAAGGAAATGTATAACTTAAAACAAAAGCCTTTTAAACATGAACTTCAACATAGTATGGAAAAAATAAAATGAAATAATGCCATTTACTTATTCACATGGATATTCCACTAATCGAATAATAACATGAAATATCAATTACCACTTTCGTAATGGTGGAATGCATAATGCCAGACTATCATAACCACATAGCCAAGGCCTCATGCCAAGACTACAAATAAGATTTTGCCAAGGCCTTGATCCAAGACACTAGTTTGTCTCATGAGACCTACCGATGCATAGAGAAGCTATATCAGGCTCCACCCATCACATATTAAGTCCAATGCATTCCCATATGAAAAGGATTAAACATAACATAAACATTCGTTTTAAAACTACATACGAAATGTCAATAATTTCACCATAAACATTGAACGGTATAAAAATAGAACATCCACATTCAAACATATCACAAAACCTTCAATACAATATATATGTTTTGTATCATAATAAATCAACTTCAAATAAGCGTAAAATCCATCAAAGGATGTTGACATAGATGAAATCAAAACTCTTTTTAGAGAAATATCTATTTCTATTTTGAAATCATTTAAGAGTCATATATTTATGAAATAAAACATTATCTTTGAAAATATTCTTATAAGTTTTTATGGGAAGCGTCGATGATTTTATAACGGTGGAAAATAACTGCACCCGCCGTATAAGTTAAAAGAAAACATTCTTACCTTAATTCTTTCGAAAAGGTTAAAAAGCACCTTGTTTGGAAAATGACGGAAAGATTCCTTTATAAACCACTTATAAAAAGTCAAAAAATGGTATAAATGACTTTAACCCATATTCTTGTAAATAGTAAAAATGTTTTGAAATACATTTTTAAGAAACATGGATGTGGATGATAAAGAAAACACAGTAGATTATTATGTATAAACAACCTCGGATAATGAAGAGATTGTGAAAAAAACCTGTACCTTGTACTTTTCCTTGGTTGGGGTAGGATAACCTCTTGTATAATGGTGAATTAATTGTTATTAAATTATACATGAATCATATATATTAATATGATATCATATATAATCTTCTAACATTTCTTTGTTAATAATATCATAGTATTATCGTCGTTTCGGGTGTTAACTTACTCGTTTTCTTTTATATGTCCTGTAATGTAATCCATGTTTTTCATGGATAGTTTGTATCTTATTCATATCTAGAATGATATTAAGTCCTTAAACAATATTTTTAAATCATCAAATGAGAATTATACTTGAATGGATATGATGGAGAATGAATCTCATCGCGTTCGTGGAGACGGTAGTCCGTACGTACACACGAGCGACAAAATCATTCTTTTAATATTAAAATAATATATAATTGGATGTTATATCATATATACAGAATCATTATCATGTTATATTTATTATTTTCATGATTTATACATCATTACTATACCCATCCAAATAATAATTTGTTGAATAACAATTACACCACGACGTGGAGACGGTAAACCGTACGTACGCACGTATGGTGACATGTTATTCAAAGGGTGGATAGAATAATGAATATGGTTGTACCATATTTATAATAATATCACAGTATATATATTATACAGGAGTTATTATTTTAGAATGGTAATAATAAAGGAAGAAGAAGTGGAAGAAGAAAGGAACTTGAAAAAGGGTGGTGAAATCATTACCTCTTCTTCGGGTTCTTCCTTTTGATTTGATCAAAATGGCTATTTAGGTTGGCTTTCTGATCAAACTAAGACCTCTAGGTTGTATTTATGGAAGTTTAGAGAGTATTTGGGTAGGGGTTGGCCGATCTAAAAGGCTTTGAAGGTGTGAAGTTATGAGAAATGGGAGTGCCCTTTTAAAAGTGGGGTGAGGGTCTCCTTTGGAAAAGCTACAAATATTAATTTATAATAAATTCATATTCGGTTTCTAATGGCTCCAAAGTTGATTATTCAAAGGTTAAGGTGGGTATAGGTCGAAAACCATTCAACCAATAGAATTTATACAGGTTTGGGTTACTATATTAACCATATCTTTTAGTTTTAACTCTTAGTTAATTAGTTTGACATTTTCCATGTCACATTGTATTTTTGTATTATATAGTTAATAAACATACTATATACATCCAAGAGACCACCAAGTGGTACATTAATGATACACCTATCATTATATAAGTCTATTGGACGAACCTTAGATTTTTAGGAATTTAATATCAATTAATAATATAACATTTGTTTTAAAAACTCTTTTATGTCAATTTTGACCCTATTTAATAGTTGCTTTTTGTGAAACTTATATAAGAATTATTACTTATAAAAAAGTCAATTAAATCAATCCTAATATGTCATATTATCCCATAAAATTAGTTTAATTCATTAAAAGTCTCAAATTATATTTATTTGGGTATTTATAGAATCTATTATTTTAATTTTTCACTATAATGGTAATTACTGCATCATCATTGTGTCATAAATAAATTAAATTATTTAATGTCTAAAAATTATAAAGAAAATATCATTATGTATTAAATAGTTTCATCTTTTTAATGAATATTTACAATCGAATTTATCTTATGCACAACTCTATATTAAAAATGTTTTAGTAAATAAACTTTGATTTTAACTCTTTTAACACTTCTTTGAATTAAATAATAATAAATGTCCTAATCTAATCCAAGTGGACCTAAATGATAATATTTTATTCCTAAGGTTGTTTTTGGTCGAGATAAACTTGTCCAATAGAATTAAGACATGTGTTAGGGTAATATTAATATCATTATTACCCTTAATTACCCTATTTACTTTTAACCGTGGTAAATAAAAGTAAAAATTTACTATTTACCATAAATTATTTTCATCTCACTGAACAACATTTTACTTCTTGTAATTAACCATGTCTCTCGGATTTTCAAAATTCCATTCACATTAGCAGTAAAATTAAATTTTATGAAAAATTTATTTTTTTAACTACCACTTAGTAGTTTCACTATGAATAAAAAATTGATATTTTTCAGAACAATGCCAAAATTTCACCCTAAGCTATAATTGATATTACGAATTCAAAAATGATGTCTATTTTACAAAATTCAAAACATATAAGTTGCATTAATTAATTTTATAATTAATTCCCGCTGTCACAACAAATAGCGTGTTTTTAAGAAGCAATATATACCAAAAGATTGACAATTGTTTAGGTCCAATTTCAAAGTGAAATTAATTCTAATGAAAACCATTGGATAAAATGGTAAAAATATATTCTAATTATACATTAAAACCACTCAATAATATAATTTATCACTATAAATTATTTTGATTAAAAAAGTTCTTTTTAAGTATTTTTCACTATTCATAAAAATTGGAAGTTCTCAGAAAAATACCAAAAATTCATCTTAGGATAATTTCGATATTCCAAAACCAAAAATGAAGTACATTTTGAAATATAAAATATATATAATTTAAAAAATCACATATTACTATTCATAATGGCTAGTTTGATTGGTTGTGGTGTGTTAGAACTCAATGTTGCATACAACACACGCTATCACATTATTGAAAGAGAAGCGTACTGTAGAAGCTTGGGGTGTTAAATTCTCCCCTCCTTCAAATAATTTCGTCATCGAAATTTATAGAATAATACCGCATGAATATACTAGGGTTTTTCTTCATCATAAGTTCCTCGGGTTCCCACATTTCCTCTTCAATCTTATGGATTCTACACAAATCTTTTACCAGACGCGTCATCTGGTTTCTTAGTACTTGTTCTCTTGTATCATGAATCCTGACGTGCTCTTCAAAATAAGATAGATCGGGTTCCAGTTCTAATCTGCATAGGTGAGTACATGCGTTGTGTCCGGCATGTATTTCCTCAACAGAGATATGTGGAACACATCGTGATGTTTGGAGAGACTTGGCGTAATTTCCAATCGTTAAGCTACAACCCCAATTCGTTATAGAATTTTGAAAGGTCCGATGTACCTGGGACTCAATTTACCTTTCTTACCAAAATGAATTACTCCCATCCATGGAGATACCTTCAGGAAAACATGACCACCGACTTGAAATTCCAAATCCTTCATTCGATTATCGGCATAGCTCTTTTGCCTACTTTGAGCTGCTTTGATGTGATTATGGATTACCTTCACCTTTTCCATCGTTTCCTCCACCATTTCTGGAACTACATGTTTTCTTTCACCAACGTCGTCCCAACAGGTTGGTGTGCAACATCACTTTCTGTATAACGCTTCATATGGTGCCATCTGAATACTCTAATGGAAGCTATTGTTATAGGAAAATTCTATCAAAGGTAAATATTGATCCCACATACCCTAAAATTCAAGTGAAAAAGATCTCAGCATATCTTATAAGGTTTGAATAGTCCGTTCTGATTGTCCGTCTGTCTGAGGGTGGTAGGAAGTTCTCAAATGAAGTTCAATATCCAGGGATTTTTGAAGACTCTTCTAGAATCTTGAAGTATAACAGGGATCACGATCCGAAACAATCGATAGGGGTACTTCATGAAGTCACACAGCTTCATTAATATATAGTCTTGTAAGATGTTCTAGTGGTAGATCTTCTCGTATAGCAAGAAAATGTGCTGACATGGTAAGACGATCAACAATAACCCATATTGCATCGTTCCTTCTAGGAGTCTTTGGTATTACCATGACAAAGTCCATCGTAATATTGTCCTATTTCCACTCAGGTATGGGAAGAGGTTGCAATACTCCACCAGGATGTTGCCTTCCAGCTTTTACTTGATGACAAACCATACATCTTGACACAAAAACGGCAATCTCCCTCTTCATGTTGTCCCACCAAAAATGTTCCTTCAAATCTCTATACATTTTGGTGCCCTCAGGGTGTATAGAGAAATTGGAACTATGAGCATCGTCCAATAATTCCCTATCAGATCAGGTATATCAGGAACACAATGCCTCTTCCTGAATTTCAAAATTCCATCTTCATACACAAAGTCTCTCAAACTCCCATAATTCACAGCTTTAATCTTCTTTTGAAATTCTTCATCGTCAGTTTGAGAACTCTTAATACTTTATAGTAAAGATGGTTTGGAAACCATTTGAAAAAGCATGGATGTTTCACCTTCCCTGGTTATTCCCATGTCCATCTTCACTAGATCCATGAAAATTGGATCCCTTTTAATTCTAATATTGTTTAAAACTCCATGGTCTTTTTTACTCAAAGCATTTGCCACCTTGTTTTCCTTACTCGGGGGGTAGTGTATCGTACAATCACAATCCTTGAGTAATTCAATCCATCTCCTTTGCCTCATGTTGAGTTCTTTTTGTTTGAAAATATACTTTGTACTCTTGTGATCAGTATAAATCTCACATTTTTCACCATAGAGGTAGTGCCTCCATAGCTTCAAAGCAAAGATCACAACTGCTAACTCGATATCATGAGTAGGGATGTTTTGTTCATGAATTTTCAACTGTCGTGATGCATAGGAAATAACACTATCATTTTGTATAAGGACACAACCAAATCCTTTCTTTGATGCATCACTATAAATAACGAACCCATCATTCCCGATGGTAGAGTCAATATAGGAGCATTGACAAATCTTCTCTTCAGTTATTTGAAACATTCTTCACAATCTTTTTTCTAAACAAAGTTAACCCCTTTACATGTGAGCTTCGTTAATGGGTTAGCCAATCGGGAAAAATTCTAGACGAAACGTCGATAATAACCTGCAAAACCAATAAAACTGCGTACCTCAGTTATATTCATTGGTGTTGGCCATTCTTGGATTGCCTTGGTCTTAGAAGGATCAACAGAGATTCCATATTTAGAGACAATATGGCCAAGAAAGGAAATCTCATGAAGCCAGAATTCACACTTTCTAAACATTACATATAATTCATGTCTTCTCAGAGTCTTCAGGATAATGCGCAAGTGATTTTCATGATCTTCATAGCTTTTGGAGTATACCAAGATATCATCAAAAAATACAACCACAAATTCATTAAGATACTCCTTGAAAACTGTATTCATCAGATCCATGAATACAGAGGGTGCATTAGTCAATCCAAAAGGCATTACTGTACACTTGTAATGCTTGTACCTGGTTCGAAATGCTATCTTTAGAATGTCTTCCTTCTTCACATACAACTTATGGTATCCAGATCGAAGGTCAATCTTTGAAAAGTATTGAGCTCCATGCAGTTGGTCAAATATATCACCAATTCATGGTAGGTGATACTTGTTCTTTATTGTTATAGCATTGATCTCCATGTAGTCGATACATAACCTCATAGATCCATTTTTCTTTTTAACAAAAAGAACAGGGGCTCCCCATGGAGAAACACTAGGGAGAATAAATCCCTTTTTACTCAATTCCTCTAGTTGTTTCTTTAGTTCGACTAATTCCACAATGGCCATTCTATAAGGGGTCTTTGATATAGGCCTTGATCCAGGAATTAAATCAATGGAAAACTCAACTTCTCATTCTGGAGGATGCCCAGGTAATTCTTCTAGAAATACATCTACATATTCTTTCACAACAGGTACATCCTCTATTTGAACATTACTTTCCTCACCCATAGTAATTTCATTCACTTCCTCCACAATAATTTAATTTAGTTGAGATACTAGGGTGGTTCTAGATAAGAATTAGGTGGTGATGATTCTGCTCTAAAGATAAGGTGTTCCTTATCATCATAATCAAGAATCGTAACCTATTTATTCTTACAATAAGCCTTCACATCATTGTCTGAAAGCCAGCCCATACCGAGGATTATATCAAACTCAATCATATGTATGACGATGAGATCAGCAGATAAAGAACATTTATGTGCTCTAATGGGTACAGATTCACAAAACATTGTTGCAATGATACTTCCCTTAGGAGTTTTAACTGACAACTCCCTTGTTAAATCAAATTGGAAATATCTAATTTTCTTAGAAAACTGGGAAGATATGAAACAATGCGATGATACAGAATCAAATAATGCATTTTCTAAACTTGAGTAAACCATTAAATTACCTGCCACCACATCTTTCAGAGCATCTACCTCAGCAGTAGTGATGGTATAAGCTTGGCCTTGATCCCTTTCCCTTTTCTGAGGTAAGTTCTCCTGACGCTTAGGACATTCATTTTCATAATTCCCCATCTCCCTGAAAGTTTAGAACTGAACATTGGTAGATTCCTTCTTCCCTTTGCAATCACGAGCTTGGTGGGCTTTTTCACCACACTTGTAACAGACTCTTGTTCCCTTCAAGCAAGTACCAGGGTGTTTATTCCCACATTTACCACAAGATGAATATTCAACATTTCCCTTCTTCCACTTATTTCCATTCCCAGATTGATCAGCAGATCTCTTCTTCTTTTGCTTTGCTTTAAAGTCATAAGACTTAGAGAATTCCTTTTCGGTCTTGATATCACATGAGACAATGTCTTCGTATGACGAGAAGGATTGTGATACTAATGCTCGCCAGAGAAATGGTCTTAACCCATCAACGAAATGATCAATATTACTTCTTGGGTTATGTATATAATCTCCAGCATACCTTGCTATCCTTGTAATGTTAGAATCATACTTTGTGACATTCTCATCCTCCTTTTGTCTCAGACTCAGAAACTGCCTTTCCATATCTGCTCGATGGTCGCGAGGAAAGTATTTTTCTAAAAATAGATCTTTGAACTCCCTCAATTCCATATTTGATACTTCATCATCTTCCTTCGTATTTTGAATCAATGACCACCATTGATCAGCATTTCCAGTGAGGCGGTAAACTGCCATGATAACTTTTTCCCTCTCACTACTCCCCAAAGCCTGAAATATATTCTCTAGGGAAAATATACATTGCTCATCTACTAAGGGATTTGTACTCCAATTGAACGTTGGTGGTTGTTGCCTCATTAAGTGATCTAACATTGAACCTCTACGCTGTGGATCATGGTGCTCCATACGGGTCAGGTTATTATTCATAACCTGAGTAAGTTGTCCCAGTATGGTGATTAGCAGATCGGCACCAATTGCATCACCAGCTCCACTATAATTATCTTGAGCAGGTGGGAAATCCCTAAATGGAGTGCGTTCATTGATATGGTTTCCATTTCATCGACTAGGTTCCATTTCTAAAACAATGACATTAACTAGATCAGTTTATGAATCAAAATATATAATTCCATACATATAAAACACTTAACATAAATTGATCTATTTATGGATATAATCCATAATCATAAAGATATTTTATATGAGGAAGTATATACTCATAAACCATTCATAATGTTTTGTAATGAAAATGAGAGTTATATTATGAATATCCTCTATGAGTGTCATAACCAAGAGTGCAGCAAGGCCTGTTGTCGTGCACCTGTTCCCGTTCGAGTCTAGCTCAATGCGGTGTTTTCGGGTTTTACCCCTAGGTACATCTGTTCCAGAGCCGCCTCTACCTGCTCGTATCCAGACAGGGATGTATTTCTCGGAAAACTCACAAAATCTCTACAATACCAAAATTATAGGAAGTTCTTCTATACTAATCCTCAAAGTTCATCTTCGGTCTACGTGCTCTTATTAGAGTTTATCTAAATATAGTTTCCAAGGTTTGTACTAAACTTCCTCTGATACCAACTGTAACGCCCCGACCCTAGTTACCTAGAGTCGGTGTATTATTACATTACATTGGCATGATCACAAGAAATTTCAAATCTCGAAAGACCGATTGGTTTAGTAGCCTTGGAAACACTAGATATATTCATAAGGTTTTACATTATATCATAAAGTGAAAAACTACAACAACAACATAGTCTCCATATTTCACACTCATATCCCCACATTCTATCCCTGTAGGTCATTCATAAATTTCTTCTTCACATCCTGGGAAATATAAAACATAG
Source organism: Viscum album (assembly GCA_963277665.1). Classification (NCBI taxonomy): domain Eukaryota; kingdom Viridiplantae; phylum Streptophyta; class Magnoliopsida; order Santalales; family Viscaceae; genus Viscum; species Viscum album. The sequence goes on from OY728164.1 coordinate 578,669,751, forward strand.
AAAAGAGGTTAGCACAAATTCCCAGTAAGGATAACAATATAGTAGAAACTTTCATAAATAAGAATAAAAATTTAAGGAAATGTATAACTTAAAACAAAAGCCTTTTAAACATGAACCTCAACATAGTATGGAAAAAATAAAATGAAATAATGCCATTTACTTATTCACATGTATATTCTAATAATAAAATAATCACATACAATATCAATTACCACTTTCATAATAGTGGAATGCATAATTCCAGACTATCATAACCACATAGCCAAGGCCTCATGCCAAGACTACAAATAAGATTTTTCCAAGGCCTTGTGCCAAGACACTAGTTTGTCTCATGAGACCTACCGATGCATCGAGGATCCATAGCGAGATCCACCTGTCACATATTAAGTCCAATGCATTCCCATATGAAAAGGTTTAAACATAACTTAATCATTCGTATTAAAACTATCATACGAAATGTCAATACTTTCACCATAAACTATGAACGGTATAAAAATATCATATCCACAGGCAAACATATCATAAAACCTTAAATACAATATAGAATTTTTGTATCATAATAAATCAACTTCAAATAATCGTAAAATCCATCAAAGGATGTTGACATAGATGAAATCAAAAATGATTTTAGAGAAATACCTCTTTCTATTTTGAAATCATTTAAGAGTTATATATTTATAAAATAAAACATTTTATTTGAAATTATTCTTATAAACTTGTAACGGAAGCTTCGATGATTTTATAACAGAAGAAAATAACCACACTCGCCGTATAAGTTAAAAAAACATTCTTACCTTAATTCTGTCGAAAAGGTTAAAAATCACCTTGTTTGGAAAAAGACGAAAAGATTCCTTTATAAACAACATATAAAAAGTCAAACAAGGGTATAAATGACTTTAACCCATATTATTGTAAATAGTAAAAATGTTTTGAAATACATTTTTAAGAAACATGGATTTGGATGATAAAGAGTTCCCAGTAGATTATTACGTATAAACAACCTCGGATAATGAAGAGATTGTGAAATAAACTCTTAACTTGTACTTTTCCTTGGTTGGGGTAGGTTAACCTACTGTATAATGGTTAAATAATTGTTATTAAATTATTAAAGAATCATTTATATTAATATGATATCAAATATGATCTTTTAACATTGCTTTGTTAGTAATATCTTAATATTATCGTCATTTCGGGTGTTAACTTACTCGTTTTCTTTAATATGTTTTGTTATGTAGGCCATGTTTATCATGGATAGGTTGTATATTATTTATATCCAGAATGATATAAATTCCTTAAACATTATTTTTGAATCCTCAAATGAGAATTATACTTGAATGGATACGATGGAGAATGAATCTCGTCACCTTCGTGGAGACGGTAGTCCGTACGTACGCACAAGCGACAATATCATTCTTTTGATATTAAAATAATATATAATTGGATGGTATATCATATATATAGAATAATTATCATGTTATATTTATTATTTACATGATTTATACATCATTATTATATCTATCCAAATACTTATTTATTGAATAACAATTACACCACGACGTGGAGACGGTAAGCTGTACGTACGCACGTATGGTGACATGTTATTTAAAGGATGGATAGAATACTGAATATGGTTGTACCATATTTATAATAACATCACTGTATATATATGATACTGGATTTATTATTTTATAATGGTAAAAACAAAGGAAGAAGAAGTGGAAGAAGAAAGGAACTTGAAAAAGGGTGGTGAAATCATTACCCCTTCTTCAAGTTCTTCCTTTTGATTTGATCAAAAGGGATCCTTAGGTTAGATTTATGATCAAACTAAGACCTCTAGGTTGTATTGAGGGAAGTTGAGAGAGTCTATAGGAATTTTTTGGCCGAACTAGATGTCTTTGAAGGTGTGATGTAATGAGAAGGGGGAGTTCCATTTTATAAGAGTGGTGAGGGGCACCTTTAGAAAAGCTAGAAATATTAATTTATAATAAATACATATTCTGTTTCTAATGGCTCCAAAGTTAAAAAATCAAAGGTTAAGGTGGGTATAGGTCTAAAACCATTCAACCAGTAGAATTTAGACAGGTTTGGGTTACTATATTGACCTTATCCTTTAGTTTTAACTCTTAGTTAATTAGTTTGCCATTTACCATGTCACTTTGTATTTTTATATTATATAGTTAATAAGTTTACTATATACATCTAAGAGACCCCCAGGTGGTCAATTAATTATAAACCTATCATTATATAAGTCTCTTGGACGATCCTTAGATTTTTAGGAATTTAATATCAATTAATAATATAATAATTGTTCTAAAAACTCTTTTATGTCAATTTTGACAATATTCAATAGTTGATTTTTGTGAAACTTATAACAGAATGATTACATCGAAAAAATTATATTAAATCAATGATAATATGTCATATTATCCTATAAAATTAGTGTAATTAATTAAAAGTCACAAATTATATTTATTTTGGGTATTTATAATATCAATTATTTTATTTTTTCACTATTATGGTAATTACTGCATCATCATTGTGTAATAAATAAATTACATTATATAAGGTATAAAAATTATAAATAAAATATAATTATGTAGGAAATAGTTTTATCTTTCTAATGAATATTTACAATCGAATTTATCTTATGTATATCCCTATATTAAAAATTTTTTAGTAAATAAACTTTGATTTTAACTCTTTTAACTCTTCTTTGAATTAAATAATAATAAATTTCCTAATCTAATCCAAGTGGACCTAAATGATAATATTTTATTCCTAAGGTTGTTTTTGGTCGAGATAAACTTGTCCAATATAATTAGGACATGTGTTAGGGTAAAATTAATATCATTTTTACCCTTAATTACCCAATTTATTTTTAACCGTGGTAAAGAAAAGTAAAAAGTAACTATTCACCAAAAATTATTTTTATGGCATTGAACCACATGTTACTTCATGATATTAACCATGTCTCTCAAGTTTTTGAAATTCCATTCACAGAAGCGGTAAAATTATGTTTTATGAAAAATTTAGTTTTTAAACTATCACTTAGTAGTTTCACTATTCATCAAAAATTGAAGTTTTTCAGAACAATGCCAAAATTTCACCCTAAGATATAATTGATATTCCAAATTCAAAAATGATGTCTATTTTAAAAAATTTCAAACATATAAGTTGCATTAATTAATTTAATAATTAATTCCTGCTGTCACCACAAATAGCGTGTTTTTAAGAAACAATATATACCAAAAGATTGACAATTGTTTAGGTCCAATTACAAAGTGAAATTAATTCTAATGAACACCATTGGATAAAATGGTAAAAATATATTCTATTTATATTTTAAAACCACTCAATAATATAATTTATCACTATAAATTATTTTGATTAAAAATTAGTTTTTAGGTGTTTTTCACTATTCATAAAAATTGGATGTTCTTCGAAAAATACCAAAAATTCATCTTAGGATAATTTCGATATTCCAAAACCAAAATTGAAGTCCATTTTGAAATAAAAAATATATATAATTAAAAAAATAGGTATTACTATTCATAACAGCTAGTTTGATTGGTTGTGGTGTGTTAGAACTCGATGTTGCGTAAAACACACGATATCGTTTTAATCAAAGAGAAGCATACCATAGAAGCTTGGGGTGTTACAACCAATCGGGACTCCTCCTCATGATACACCAATGAAAACTACACTATCATTTGGAAAAAACAAGCTTTTCCCCCAACTTCTCCCATATCAAGATGTATCATAGATAGATCCTCTATCACTCTTGAATATTCATTAGATTTATGAATGGAATCTAAATGTGACATCCTAGTAAGTGCATCAAACCCGAAATTTACAATTCTTAGAGTATAAAATTACTAAAATTCATAATCCTACTAGAATTCTATCTAGTATCATTGAATCATGTTCAATTCCCAATGGGATAATAAATACCTCAGTCGCTTATGGGACGTACAACCCAAAAATAACTCATAGATGAGGTATTGTCTCCACATCATCAAAGAACACACCACTATCTCTATCTAAAGAACCTTGGTTGTATTATTATTCTCATGATGATGTAACATCCAATACCCATAAAAATAACTTATCATTTCTGAATCTGATTACAGAGCAGTCCATGAAATGGAGTGTCAAAGAAAACATAAAATTACACTACCTCATTTGTAAAAGAAAGGACTAGATAGAAGAAACAATTATCATTAAGTTATTAAAAATATTCCAAAAACTGGTTAGTCCATAATAATGCATAATCATTTTTGGTCAAAGAAATCAATGGAATTTACACATGAATGAAATTTGTTGTGAACCTCATGTAATACCCGTTAAAACCCTGTAAAATCCAAAACCTTTCACTACATTGTGTTATTCCTAGTTCATAACAACATGTACATTAAATGGATCCAATGATACTCCATATATGGTCACTACATCACCCCACAAAACAGACTTCATAGGAACATAACTCACACATCAAAAACATTCCAAACCACTGATCATGATGAATAAATCTCAATATGAAACAAAAATTCTCTATATACAACACATCTTATGTATATTAGACAATGATCACATTGATGGAAACCACCAAGAACATGTCCATGAAATCTCTGAAAATAAAATTCATCATCTCCATGAAAAAAGATGGAGAATTATTCACATCGAATGACAACACAATGTTCTCATAATGCACATGATGATAATGGTAAGTAGTCTTCTAAATATCATCATACTTCACCCACATCAGATAATATCATGACCACAAATCATTCTTCAAGAACTAAATTTATCCTTTCAACTGATCAAATAAAAAATCATTCCATTTAATAAGGTATTAGTTTATCACCGTCACTTCAATCAAGTGATGGTAATTGATAAAAATCTATGAAATCACATCATCCTTCTTTATGAACAAAATTTGTGGACTCCAAGATGAAAAATTTAGATGAAGAAAACATAATGGTAATAAATAATTGATTTCTACCTAAATATATCACAATTGAGTAGGAATTATCCAATATATAGTTGTTGAAATAGGAGACACTCGTGGAGGTTGCTTGATCCAAAAATCGATCTCCCGAAAAAGTAGTAACTCTAAAAACATTTCTGGAAATACATCAAGGTACTATATCAAAGCCATGGGAAAAACCTACTACAGAACCAATGATTAAATAAAAATAAACTCATCCATCAAAGATGAAAAGGATGGAACATACCTTTGAACCATCTGAGTGTATCTCTCTCCAATAAACAATGTTGAATCACCTTAAGAAAAATTGAATGCAACCTACCTCTTAAATATGTCAATGATATCTTTCATTGAATATAAACTATCCATGCCATGGATGATTTCATATGGATATATAATTAAGCATAATAAATACTACAACCATCATTAATCCCCCAACACTATCTCAAAACAAATATATACTTCAAACAAGGCATCTTGACCACCAACTAGCATAGTCAATACCCAGGGAACTGGAAGCCTCCCATCCTCACAACCTATGGCATGGATGAAGGTAGGTGATTAAAAATAGTGTATTTATCATGAATAAAATATTTGTCATCCTTGTATAAAATAATAAAATACTACCTTATATTATGTATGGATGACCAAGAGCTGTCAAACTAAAGCATGAAGCTGACCATGACCTGCTTTACTACATCTCTGATCCTACTCATGGTATCCTCTATTGTATCACTCTTATCATTGAGGATGATGTGTGTCTCTGGTATATATTCTATCTACCCCATCTCCTCTATGCTCATCCCAAAATGGATAACCATACTACCATTATCATTGCTGAAATGATCTCAATGGCATAACCTAAAGTTGAACAACTGGAACACACATACTACTTTGAATGTTTGAGAACTGTCACCATTGATGACCTCGACCCTTATATGAAAAAAATGCATCGAATCACTTCAAATAGGTATGATATCTTCTACACAAAAATAAACAGGATGGTGAGGGATTATAGCTACCCCCATTTAAAAAAAACTCTTATTTATTAACAAAAAAGGGTTCTCAGACCACATCTATACTTTGTGAGGAATAGTGGAGACTCCACTATTATTAATAACATGTTATTTACATTATACTATATATAAATTCTACTCCATTTTTTCCCTTGATATAGGTATTAAACATAAATGGGGTGACTTGGAACAAGATCTCAACATGAAATTATTCCTAAAAAATCCATTTGATGACCTCCATATCTATTAATGTGTATACAGAATATCAAAGAAGTGTACTAAAATGGATCTTAAACTCTCACATGCAAGAGCTGCCTTATAGAAGGGAAATCATTATATAGAGACATGGTTCCTCCTCAGTTAAATAATCAAACTCTACTCTAGACTGGTCTTTGAACATTTCCCATGATACTGACAACTCCTCAAGATCCAAATAAACAGAAACCAGCATTGTCTTTCTTCTCTAGGGATCATCTTGAAATCCAAAAAAAACCCTGTACTCTTTCAAATAATGGATCGAATTGAATTATATCTCACAATCCACCACACTAGTATTTTGTGACTATAACATAAATGGACTCCTCATAATAGTACCACATCATGGGATGAAATTTACATTGTGTCTTCCTCTATGTGTTGTTTCCATTGACCTCCACTATATAGTAATCTTCCGGCACATCCTATTAAACATATTCAGTTTAAACATTATGAGGATGATGTACTAGAGCATTGACTCTAAGAAATAAATAAATAAATAGATATCCTAAAACATGAGCTTTTAACACCTTAAATAAATTGATTAATTATGTAAATTATACTTTTTTATATTTTATGCTTTCCCATGGTCTTTCCATTTCCAAAATAGGTGCGAAGATGAATGGTGCATTATCCTTTCCTATGTCTCTACACTAAAACCACTATCAATTCATTTATTAGGCCCAGTAAATAAATTCATTGAATCAGATCATAAGGGGCCTAAATACCCATATCTCATATGGTTACCCAAGTTTTCATTACTTACTAAACAAAGCTATCATTATTTCCTTATCAAATCATTTAACTCGCCCGTGCACAACACCAAACGTCATATTATCCCTCAAAACTCATCTTTGATACAAAAATGTAATGACCCACACTCAATAAGGATATTATAATGATGGGATATAAATGTTGATTTATTGAGTCCCACCTTCAATAACCCCCTAGATGTAAATTTACTCCGAAGTAATTATAAACAACCATTTTGGAGGTGTCATCCTATAAGAGACACATGCATATGAAATATATATTTAGGGTAAAACAACCATGACCTACTCTAATATATATATATATATATATTGGTTTATAAAAAAACCCAATGTCCAACGTTCAATGCAATACATTACTAAAATATTTAATGGAAAACATCAAGTACCAAAAAGGTAAATAAGACAGTGGCCACGAATCCAAAACAATTTCTGCTAATTCCTGAACTTATAATATCATGACCAAACTCTATCCTTCTACAAATATCCTACAAAAAATGTTTTATATATTTAGGTTGAGCATAAAATAATACTCAGTAATATCTTTCTAAGAGTCTCTAATGCAAAATATAAAAAAATATTTCTAAAGAATAAAGGACAATAGTAAAACTAACTCATCTCCTAAATAGTTATACTTTATTCCCAACCTAACCATGAATAAAGTCACTATGTATCATATTAAATAAACTATATAAAATAATTATAAAACACAAAGGGTACCCCACTCCCACTTCCCCACCATTTTACTAATTTTTCCCAATGACGCACATATTGGGCCAACTCTATCCAAAAGTAAGACATCCTAAAGAAACTAGTAAAAGGTATCAAAACATGAACCTTTAACATCACATAACAACATTATCTCATATCAAATATCCATATATATTAATTAAGTAGTTTTTAGGATCCACCACAACCCATATAATTTCTATCGAATATCATGTATTATACCTCTAGCCATCAAAAAAACATTCACTAAGTATGTATCTGAAGAAATCATAGCACATACATATTGTACCTATAGTAGTCCTTAGAAAACTATATCTAGAAATACATGTTCATGAAACAACCAAAATCCATCATAGACCGATACAAACATATACAAAAAAAACATATGGTGATGTGTACCAACACAAGAAACTAGCATGAGAAGAGTGTAAGGGATTAAGGGTTAGATTTCAATCTATCCTCCCACCGAGATGTTGGAAAAAATCCCACATAGCGATCCTAATCACTAGGGTGTCGGTTTACCTAACTGATATGTGGGGGGGGGGGTAAATGAAATCAAATAATTCTGATGATATAATATAGATCACCACTACACTATGGGAATAACCTAGTCTTAGAAAAAAGAACATCAAACGTTGCTCAAACTCTTGACAGACACTACTAAGACATGATATACTATAACACACAATTATATAAAAGATCTCCATAAAAAGTATTCATATTTATTCATAATTTCCTATTTTTAATTCCATTATTTTCCATTAATTAATCATTAAAATTATTCATCATTACATTATATTAACTTTAATTACATTAATTATTGTAGTAAGGTTCATGACCTACTTTGATAATCCAAACCAAGTAATTGGTTATAAAAGAATAAAATCTTTTTGCTATGAATTCCATTGAAACCAAACACATTAGGATAAAAATTTATTAGCAAATAATTAATACCATCTCATATCCAGGTACTATCAAAAAACTATCTTAGGACACCACAAAGTGAAAACATGAAATCAAGCACATCGAGCTACATCAGGCAGTGGAAAAAATGAATTAATATAAAATATAAAATTAGTTATCATCAATTAAATAGATTCAGAAGTGATCATACCATATATCAGCATCTAATTAATAGGTAATCCCATATTTAATCCAATACTACACATTTTTTCCCTCACCGAATCCCACATGTATATGTCGATGTGTCTCACATTCACATGCATCAACTACTACCTCATCACCTCAGCTTCCCTGACCACATATCAAATCATACATCCCAAGATTTTCCATACCATGATCACATAACATTTAGGCATCCCCATCCCTATCTCATTCCTCATAGGCTCATCCTTAAGAAGATCATACCACCACGATCATATCCACAATGATCACAAAGAAGAAATAACAAATAAGAAATCAACATTGAAACTAGGACCTCAAAATATGGACATCATCGTTATCATACAAAGGATCTATCACATCATGAAATAGGGCATCCACCCTTATTAAAAATATAGGAAACACATTCATTATCAAATTATATATATCACACAACCATTTCTTATTCCTTCATCAATTAACCAATTTATTAATTTCAAGATCAAACTATGAGAAACCTAAGGTATCCAGTTATTATAATATATTATAAATTAATATTCCAATTAATTTATAAAGCTTCCATGATTCAATTTTGGGTTCAACATAATAATAAATTTCAATTCCTTATCATGAAATTTTAATTATTATCAATAATCATTACCGTGATTCGTATTTATCACCAATTACAAAAACACATGGAATATAAATTTCAATTGAACATGACATTAAAATTGATTTGATCATAATTAAATTTCAATAGTTTTTATTCATTAAAATTAATTTTTAATAATTATCCCATTAATTATAATTTAATTATATATTTACATTCATTAATAATTATTCATGAAAAACATGATATTATAAAGAATTAACAAATGGTATAATAAAAAATGTATCGATTTCACACTATCACATAAAATAGATCCAACCCACTATCTGGGTATAACCAAATAACACCAATAAGTTTTCCCTAAGGAATATCTTTAATCCATTTAAATAATTGTTATTAAAATTTCATTATTATAGGAGGCACTAATTCATTCATGATTTATAATTTCACTAAACTAAATGGAGAAGTAATGAATATCATACCTCAAGTAATCAAAATTATTTTCATGAGAATGAACCATCATAATGGATGTATGATAACTACTCTAAAAATGATGTATATACATTAAAGGATGTGAAGACACCAACTCAACAAAAACAACTAAAAAATTATAAATTATTACCAATAGAGATAAAAATCTATAGAATGATGATAAATAGGGGAGGACATGAGATAAAATTGGGAGAACCTTCTAGAAAATGAAGGAATAAGACAACATTGATCAACTTGAGTAACCATGGATTGATGACTAAATCCCTAGGATCATTTCCCTTCTAATAAGTCCTAAAGATATGAAGGGAGGGATGCATGATCTCTTAGATTGAGAGAGATAGAGAGCTACTAGAAATAGAGTATGGATATATACATGAGAATTTAATACAAAAATATATGTACATCATTAGGGAGTTATATGACATTTAACCCCATTCCACGTCATGTAATCGACGATGTTATATTGAAAAAAGAAACACGCTGAATTTTTATTATTTAACCCCATAAATTTAAACAACATGAACAAGCCATGCACAATTTTTAAACCACACTAAAATTTTGAATAAGGCATACCTGGAATGAAATCTCCCTATTTATAACTATTTTCAATCAAATCCTTCCATGCCACTTCTATGTCTCATCCAAGTACCACGATCCTCAGAAACCCAAAAAGGGTAAGTCATCAAAAAATCATGTCATTATAGATAATATAACAATTTAAAATGTATAATATTGTTTTTAAATATCATATTGACAAATTAAATCCATATTTTGAAACAACATTGAGTATTCACATTGAAAAATGTAATACATGATATATAATGTAGATAGTCCATATGTACACACATGCAATGTTTTCATTTTTCAAAAGATTAAAATGAAATATATAGGTACTGATTAATCATTATAGAATAATAATTATGTAATTTATATAATTTAATTTCATTATGTCTATATTTATATCCATCTATGTGATGCGGTATTGAAAAATTAAATACAATTTTTCAGTTAGCCGCAGACCTAATATACACTCTAGTGACACTGTCATTTTCAAACAAATGGAAAAGGGGAAGATATATGTTCTTTCATAAAAAATATAATGTTTCAGAATACTCATTATAATAATTTAAATATATTATGATGGTATTATTTTCTATTTGGTCAGGGATGAAATAATTTTGAAATTATTAGGTGATGAAAATTACCTCCTCCTTAGCTATCCTCAATTGAATATCTCCTTAAACATTCATGGATTAGTCTTTTGGTAAGACCAAAACCTCTAGGTTTGAATATGGTTTTTGTGGATGATTTTTAGGAGGGCTTGGACAATCTAAAAAGATATTTTTTAGATGGAAAATGAGGAATTGATATAGTTTTTTTATAAGTGAGAGTTGAGGAACTCTTATAAATAATCAAAAAATAAAAATTTTATAATGTCATTTTAAATATAATGTGGCACCCACATTCAAATATGAGATAATATTTTTCATAATACACTGACCAAATAATATTAATTTTTATTTATAGAGATATCATAGTTCCTTAACCATTTATTTAAACCCTTTTATCTATATGGACTTTTAATCTGGTGAAAATCATTTTACATTGGAATTTAATATATATGATAGAAATTATTGTAAAACATATAATTTTTTTAATATGTTTAATCAACATTTGGTATCAAATTTAAATTATTCAATTTATATAGAACATTAAAATTACAATAAATATATCTTTGAAAATTCAATTTAATAATAGTTTTCTTGAAAAATTTATTTTCAAATAATCGAAATGGATTTACAATAAAATAAAATATAGGTTTGATCTATTTGAAATTTATTGGATTAGGAAAAATATTAAGAGATTTAAGTGTCTTTAAAATCAATTAAAATTTAATTTTATCTTAATTAAACAAGTTAATAAAAATTTTAATTTTATTAGAATACAATAATATTTTGGTTTTAAATTTTAAAAAATAATTTTCCACATTAATGATAATATTTTAAATTATAAAATTTTAATTCCTAAGAATTTATTTTTTCTATTTGAATGGTTGAATTAATTTTACAATCATGATTTTTTTATAATTATTTAATAATAGTTACAATTTTTTAACACATTACTTTTCACTATTTACAAAAAAGACATTCTTTTTATGAAGATTATAAAAAATAACGATAAGAAAATTTTGAAATGGTAAATAAAAAATATATTTTATTTTATTAACTAAAAATTATAAAATGTAAGAATTATAATTTTATTTAAAATCATATAATTTCACAAAATAATATTTGGAATGAAAACTATTTATTTTGAAAATAATATATAATATTATTTCATAATTAAATGATAAAAATATTTATTAGAATATGATAATTATAAATTTGAATATGTTTTTATATAATTAAAAAACATCAATTTGAGAAATATATTATTAGAAATAATTTAAAGGAAATATATTATATCCTTGTGTAAAACACATTTTCTACAACAATGTAAACTTAATTATAAAAAATCCAAAATGTGTATCTTATTCATTATATAATAAAATAGAAATACATGTAACTGTTTCAATAATATACATAAAAACATAAAAATAAAATCATATTAAAAATTCATTTTTTATACAATATCCAACTAAATAATTTATATCCTTGAAATTTATTTATTTTTATCCCAAAAAAGTATATATATTGACATAATAATATAATAAGATGTAGATATTATTATGACCATTATTTTCAATATTAAATTTATATTTATAAAACCATACTATTGAATGAATTCCAAAAAGAATAACATAATTTTTGGGTGATAATATTTGATATATATGTCTTGGTTTTAAATGATGATTTCTTTCACCATCGATTTAGTGAATATGTGAAAATAAATTTAATTTCATTTATTCCATTTCTATAGGCATAATATCATCCCTAGGTTGTCTTTATTAAAAACAATTTACCACTATTTCATTTCTCATTCTAAATAATGGATGACCAAGATGAATTTTTCATTCTTTTAAGACAAGAATAAACTCATAATGGATCATGAGAACCAAAAAAGATGAAAATTCCTTATTCTAATGTCAGGTCATATAAAAAACAAAAAATGGTTACAATAAGTTAATAAATTACAATATATGAATAAACCATAAAACAGATAAATAATTCTTTAATATCAGGAAATTAAAATATAACATCTTAACTTTAGGTAAAATTATTCCACAAAAAACTAACCTTAGAATCATTCAAAGTATGCCTCACATAAATGAAGACCCTAAAATTCAGAAGATTTCATCACATATTCTTCCAATATAACTCAAAATTTATCTCAAAAAAACATTAATCATTAATTAATTCACATAACAAGAACGCATGTAAATTTTTCTTATATTCCCCAAAATATAATTATGCTTTCCCAAAATAATCAGAATTATTATGTCAATATACAATAAAAACTCATATAAAATTCCAAAAGATATCTCAATATCAATTCCTTACAATCCAATAATTCCCCATTCACATTAGTCCTACAATATACATTAAACTTTTGATAATAATTTTCCTAAATTAATCATATTTACCTCAACATTAATGAACATATTAACCCAAATTGTTATGTGTACTTTTGAAATTATATACTTATAAATATTCATAAAAAATAATTCACACTAAATAACATATTAAAACTATGGTTTATATATACCTGAATCATATATTGGAACCAAATAATAAACACCAAAAATATTATTAATCACATTAAAATCCACCACATAAAACATTAAAAAGATATATAATTCATTAATATATAGTGGAACATAGACTTATTATGTATTTATGGTATCCAAAACTATTAAAATGTATACATGTGATGACATTCTAACCAATAATGTTATATAAATACTTTAATTTCTTCCAACTATTATTCCCTAAATAGATACACGTTGATTTGATGAATTAAGCATACTCTTTTTATATTGGATTTTACAACAACTTAAATGATCCAAACATAACAATCATTAATTACAAAATAAATAAGAAAAATTGAATATAGTACATCAAGAAAAACATTTTTGTTATTGATTTTTATGGAATTATGAAAACCTTTTTATATAACAAAAATAGTGTTTACCACATTATATTCAAAATTTCCCTCTTCTATTTAGAACATCAAATTTTATTAAAATTTATCATAATCTCCGAAAAAGATCTTGTCACAAGATAAAAATATAAAATAATATATTTAATACTATTCTTCAAACCATTTATGAAATAAAAAATGATTAAGGGAGAGATAAATAATCACTAAGGTTAAAATTTTTTATTATCAATTGAATTTCATAAATGAGGATAATATACGGATCCATGTATGAAAAAATAAAATAATTTCATAATATATCACATTCATACCAAAAAAACATGATTCATAGGTCACGAGTCATGAATAAAATGTGTATCATAATAAAGGAAAATAATCAACTGATTCCACAATAAGAAGATAGTTAAAACTAACATTTTATTATGAGAACCATTAAAACAGACAACTATAATATATAAGCCATTATGGTATCAAGGGATATTATACTCATCATCTATGATAATATTTCATTAACACATGAGAATATAACATATAACAGTTTAATTCAAATTAAAATTTATCAAGAGAATACATCATCACTCAATAGATTGGAGGGATAAATCTCAGGCTAACCAATCATCATATATAATATATCATAAAAATTATATAAAACAACATATAGAAGGAATGAATTTTATGGATAAAAATAATTAAAATAGATAATAAAATGTTCATTAAAATATCTAATAAATATAAACTAAAGTGTTATTTTCATTTCATAACTCTATAAAAACGAAAAGATCATAATTTTTTTAAATATAACCTCATTGGAAACCTATGAAAAATATTATAGGAATATTGATAATGAATAATATTCATGGTAGATAGAAGTAGGATCGATGTGGTAAATATTATAAAAATATTCTTTTAACAACATTTTATGAATGTAAAACATAAAACATGACGAAAAAATTTAAAATGATTCCTCTAAAAACATTTAGAATAATTTTAAATACCACAGAAAAAAATATTTAGTTGTAATTTTATATTAAAAAATATCATTATCGACAAAATTTAAATTTCGTTGACATAGAGAAGAAATATAATGGTAAAACAATTCAAAACATCTTAATTAATTATTTAAAAAACCTCCTATGTCTTATGAAATAAAAAACATTACAAAATAAATAATATGAGATGGATGATAAAGAAAGAATTAAGAATATGTTAATGATATAATATGAAAAATGTAATGTTTTAAGACTTTATAATTGAATATAGTTGCATATTTGAAACTTGAATCAAAGAAATTCATTTGAGTTAAGAAACCCTTACTACTTTGTTGACAATTGAATTAAAAAACACTGAATGAATGAACATGACATGAATCTATAAAACCCACTATATTCAATAATTAATGATTCAAAATTCATTACTATGGTATTTATTAGATCATATAAAATTAATCATAGGGAACAATATGAATCATTTCACAAGGAATTGAAATAGAAACCCAGATTTTATTAAAAAGATCATCACATTTAATGTAATAATAAATAAATGAATCGATTATTTGAAATGAATGTAAAATAAAATTAAAAATTAAAAAAAATTAAGTTAGAGTTCATAACAGATATAATACTGAAATTATATAGTTTATAGAGATGTCATGTAACCCAATCTAAAATATCGAGTTAAAAATTTATATCCAAATCATATTAATAATAAGTTTTATTAATAATATTGATAAAAATATCATATTAAACAATGATATAATTCCATGTTAAAATCAATAATATTATGTTTAATAGTATTTTCTCTATTCATGGTATGTTTATATTATTTTAGTCCATGCATATTTTTCAGGGATTTATTATCTATAAAATTTTTATGAATATATTTATCACGTGTTTGAATTTTTTTTAGCTCCATAGTCTTTTAATGGAACTTATGTTAACTATTCACATGGTTCACGTTCAAATTCCCATATTTTGTGATTATAATATTGAAAAGAGTTGTATTTATAGGTAATTATATAATGGAATATTACTGCTCAAGAATTATAAAAACATATTTAACTCATACACATTAAATTATATTATCATTATTTATGATTCCTTATAAATTCTAGAGAAAACCATTATAATACTGATCTTATTGGAGGTAAAACCATCCAAGACAAATCATGTTAACATGTCTGAATGAAAATTAACTTGTTATTAATAAATGATAATATAATTTTTTTAATAATCTTAATCATGTCATGAAGGTAATATTTATTCATTAAATCAATTTATACAATAATATAAATAAGGAATAAATGTAAAATGATTTTTTTACTTAGGGGTGGTATTCCGTACATACACGTGGGCGAAATTTTAATGATTTAATCGATGGAAAGGAAATAAGGTAGATAATTATTTATATTTTAAGAGACATAATTATGAAATTTGTTTTATATTAATAAATTATATTTATATTTATTATCATACATATGATGCGATGATGAAAATTGTAATATTTATTTAGTTGAGGTGATAGTCAAAGTGTACTCATGAGCGACATTTTCATTTTCCAACAGATAGAAAAGAGATATATGATTTTTTATCAATAAAATTACATTTATTTATAATTATTATACTAATTTGATTACATAATAATGGTTATAGACTATTTTTTGGGGGATAAGGATGAATTAAAATTGAAATAATTTGATGGATAATGTTACATCTTCCTTTGGATTCCTCATATTAATGAATCTTTAAGAATTATTGGGTTAAAAATATGGTGATAATAAAATCTATAGTTTTTTATAATTATTTGAGGGAGGTATTTGGATTAGTATTAGTCATGAAAAATTCATCAATTGTTTCATAATTTTGGGTGGATGAGGGGTGCATTTTATAAGCAAGAAGAATGTCACACTTGTAAATATCAAAACGTTAAAAAATTATAGAGTAATTTTCATGGGATAGTGGGACCAGAAATAGAATATGGCATATTGTGAGTATAAATAAACACATCCAATTATATTTGAAAAATTATTTAGGGATAAATTAGGGATTTATCCATTTTTATTAAATATATTAACAATTTTATCTCCTTCTATGGTGACACATTTTTTACAATGGAAATTCATTTATATGACCTAAAATAAAATGAAACATATGGTATAACATCCATATGATTATTTAAAATATGTAATCAAATATACATGATTCGGGGTCTATAGTTGGTAAAAATAAATATTATTATATGTTTTGGAAACACAACAAGAAATTGTTTTCGAAAATATTGTTTTTTACAGGAATACAAATGAATTCACAATAAAATAATGTATATAATTTATCCCCATGGAATTTATTTTTATATAATATAATTAATTATAGTTAAGAATAATTTAAAAAAATTATATGTAATTTAAATTTAATAATTAAATGGATTAGAAATACTACTATTATTGTAATAGTACTTTAAATATGGCCAATGTTAGTGTAAGAAATCGTCATTATTCCTTCAAAAAATCACCCGAAACCTGAGATCCCTAAATGAAAATATCCATAATAATTAATAAAAAATAAATTATAATGAAGCCCATTATTGGATATAAAAAATTACTTCTAAATTACTCCATTTTGATTGCTAAAATAATGTGTTGGTAAAATAATGTTTTATTAGTTCTTTATTTTGGCACTAATAAAGGGGCCTATATCAATGGTTATATGAATAGAATATTTCATCACTTTTATTATGTATAATAATGGTGACCTTTTTCATCTCTTATATTTGCACTGATATTGTATATAGTATCTGCTATAGATATAGAGGCCTATAGTATCCCATACACAAAACCTGAAATTAAAACTTAATAGATGAAAATGTTTAAATACATTATTTAAAAATAATTTCAATAAAACATTACATTTCACTATCCTTTAAATTTCTATTATACCTTATTAAATTTTATAAAAAAATATTTTAATTTTTGTAATATTTAAAATCAACCAATAAAATTACTACAGAATAAAAAATCCATTATAGTAGGCCATTTTCTAAAGATCAACCAATGTAAGTACATATTTGGGTCCCTATAACAAAACCAATTTTTATTTTAGTAAAAATTTATAAACACTAACAAAATATAATATTATTTATATATATATTTCACATATGATAAATTATATTCTTCATTGAAATATAAATTAATGATATTATCTTTCAAATATTTACTTATATTATTAATGATATAATCATGTGTCCTATATTATAAAGAAAACCCAAACTTGTTTGATAAATATTTTATATAGAAAGTTTGATTTATATTATAATAACATATTTAATGAGAAAACATGCACGTTCATCCATATCAGTCAAAGACTGTGTCAGATTGATGTGGTGTTAATTCCTATTTGTCAAAAATGAATTATGGATTATTTTCTTAATGCAACAAGATAATACATGATTTTTTTTAAAAAAATATCTATGTGGGACATGTTATAGAGTAAAATTAATCTTTAAATATGAAGTCACACACTTTAAGTATTATCTTGAAACATTACTCAACATTGTGAAGCTACATTACTCTTGTATTTTTCATATATTTGTTGGTGATCCCTTTATAAATCTTGAATTTAAAAATTGGAAATGTGTTCTTCCACAGGATGGGAAACATCATCATATGATAAATTATACATTTTCAAGTGTAGTTGAAAATCAAATTTAGATTACGTGGATTTATTATATAACACATGATATTACAAAGAGAATCATCATATATTAAAAAAACATTAACTTATTTATTGAACTCAAAATTTTTTCATTACAGAATTCATAGATTTAGAACCTCTATAATTTATGCAAATAGCATCTTTATTGTCCTGTTAAGAATTAAATTATATATATATATATATTTATTAGGGATAAAATGAAATCATTGTAATCTCGTAATGAAATGGTCTTCCATAATTTAATTTTCATCAGATCCAATTTCAGATTATGTTTCTACAAATAGAATGGAAAATGAATTTCTTTCTTATTCTCTAACATAAAATACATCAACTAATTGTAATGACATTATATATGGTATATCCTTATACCCTTCTAAACTAAAATTCACATTCATGAATCCAATTTCATTTTTTTAATGCCAATATTGTTTTCATCCCATTTGAAATAGATCATTTCCTCATCAAATATTGTGTAATTAGGCTAAAATATTTTTTTCAATAGTCCTTTTGATAGATTCACATAAGTTCTATATATATCCATTGAACCATATATGTGAATAATTTTTACAATATGTGTACCTTATTTTAAATTAAACATATTATTTTCCTTATATTCCATTTTATATAATATAGAACAGTACATTACATAACCACTGTAAGATAATACATTTATGTTCTGTCATTTTTTCTAGCCATAATATTTTTAGATATTGTTTTATAATTATTATCTCAAAACCATCCTACAATCTATTGATTTTATTGATTTTATTTATATCTATTATTAATATATTCATTCTAATGTCTAATAAATAAAATGTATCCTTCAACTTATAATGAAACCTCTTCACTCTTTTGTATAATTTATTGGTGATATTTCTCCATATCTATAAATTTAATTGTAACAACACCTCTAATAGATATCTATTCTTGTATAATGCATCTACTGTGATGAGATTTTTGGAGACCAATGCTATCAAAATATAATATTCAATCAAGATATAATTCATCTATTTAGTCAAAAAATATATTTCTATAATACAACCATTTTGTTGAAATGGATTCATAACTAACCTTTAAAAATATTCATCTACCATTCGATGGGTCACATCCTTCTAAAATGTATAGGATCCCATAGATTAATCACTCTAAAAAATGAACCATCAAGTGGAACATACTTTTATGTAAATACAATTGGGAAACCAACTATAATTAATATAATATGACTATAATTTCAATATTTGTGATTGGATACTTCACTGAGCATGTAAATTTGGTGTATATGGATCTGAAAAATAAGAAATGTTTGGTTATAGTATTTTTTGTATTTTTTAAAAGAATAAAACATAATTAAACATCAATTAAATACTGTATCAAAAAATTATAATCATGTTATTTTGGAAAATGTGACTTAAAATTAATCATTCACATAACTTTCATAATATTTGATTAATACTCCTTTAGAAATTTTCAACCATTATGGAGGTTTCAACAAAGTATTTCTTCTTAGTATTTACTATAAGCTACTAATGGAAAAAATTATCTTTTACCCTTCAATAGTAAAATACATTTCCTTATCTCTATGTCAAAAATGTCCAAAATAACCTTAATGTCATATTTTTTTGTATTCATTAAAATGCAAATAACATTATCACATACATTTTTTCCACGTACGTGACATCAATAAAATTTATGATGTTATTAAAATTCCATTATAGTACATCAGTGAAAAATGATCTCTTTTTACATCATGATTTAAGGAGGTCTTTCCAGTAGATTACCAAAGAAACTATATATATCATTTAATTTCTCAAGATGATGATCAACCATTAGTGATGAAAGTGATGTACTTTATTCCATATTTCCAACGAATGATGTTGTCTAAAATCATTATTTATGTCACTGAGGTGAAAATATTTTATATCATAATTACACATTCTTTGATGAATGTTTCCTCTTAACAATGTGTATACCTTATTTTCAAATTGAATAAGCTAACATTCCATTAATGCTTCAGTTTGAAAATTTTCCATAAGCAAGGAAGTCATTTATCTTCCCATACAATAAGGATCTCAATGTGATCTCTTCAATTCTATAATCATCATACAATATAAGACATGTATTCAACTTAAAAGTTTTTTCATTGATTAATAGATCCTAATAGTTTTCAATATTATTATCATTTCTTTTCATAAAAAAATAATTAGTGACAACATATTATATTTTTACTTCATTAAAAACCAGGATGGTATGATATAATATCCCAAAATGACTATCCATGAACATTATGTAATGATTTGTAAACTAAAAATATTTATTCCATCAATAAATAATCAAATGGGTGTTTCTGTGCTTGTTTCTAAATTTAGTATAGTAATAATCAATCCTCCTCTACCGAGAAGAGTCTACTGTGGGATGTTGTATCCCATTTTAATTCATGTATTTATGTTCCATATTTTATTATCATTTTTCTAAAATATATATACTCACATAAATAAGGGAATGATAGTAATATACCATAAAAATTTGTATGATCCTAATTCATCATTCTTATGTTGATCAAACCTAATATATGGATGTTTTTGCATCATTAATTGTCCTTGAGATACAATATACAATAATTTAGAGATTCATTTATTTTTTAGATATCATATAAATATTGAAATAAGTGTTCATATAGCATCATATGTTCAACAAAAAATCATGTTTCTTCTGGTAGCTTACCATTTTGGAGACAAAACTTTTTTGTAAATCTTATTTGACTCATTTTACTGCCAGTATTCTAATTAAAAAACATTATTTCTACTAAATATGTTGTATATTTATACAAATGATATAAAAACGACTCCCTGAATTTCTATTTTACTTCTCAGATAGCTTTGGATGATGATGAAGAACATCAACACTTTTGTTTTTTCATTTATCCCCTTCGATCTCCAACATTAATTAAATGAATATTCATATCAAATTTTCCCTAAATCACAGTATCATCCTAGTTAGTGTATAGAATTAGTTCTTCATCTTGTTTAGTATAAAATGTATTTATTTTATATGATATTATATGAACCCTATATTACTCAATATCAATTAGTAAATATTTTACATTAAAATTATTTTACAATTATCAATCATATTTTATACATTATATTACTAATTAAATATAAAAATAGAATTTATTATATATATAAATTGTTAGAAAATAATATATATTAGTATATATTTTTATCAATATGAATATATTTATATAGTAAAAATAATAAAAATATTAATGATAAAGTATGTTTGAGAAAAATGAATAAATTACAAAATATAAATTGAATAAATATTAATATTGAATAGATTATAAAAATCATAAAAATATAATTTCCATAATTAATTAATATATAATATTTAATAAATGAATATTTAAAATGAGTTAAATTTAAAGGAAAGCATAATTGATGGATGAAATTATTAAAAATTTAATCAAAAATATTAATTATAAATATTTTGAGAAAAAATAATATTTCTTAAAAAGATAATATATACATATATTAATTTTGTAAATTAAATCTATATTAAATGAAATAATTTTTATTGAATATATATGTTAAAATAAATACAAGAATATGAGTAAAATCAAAAAAAATATTAAATAAATAAAATTTTAAAATGAATGAATTACAAAAAAAATAAATGAATTTTTTATTGAAATAAATAAGAATAATAACGAGTAATATATATATATATATAATTATTTAAAAATATATATTAAATAAAAAAATTAAACAATTAGATTTAAAATAATTATATATTAAATGTTAAATATTTATTAATAAAAAACTAAAATGATAATATTAAGAATTTATCGTCTGGATATGTTTTTATAGATACAATTTAGTTGATTTTTTATATGTATGTGTGAAAATATTGTGTGACCTAATAGGTGTAAATGAAAATTCAGTCAATTTTTTAAGTTATAATTAAATATTTATTATTTTATACATTTTTTAATGTAAAAAACAAAATAAATTAGTGAAATAAAATGTTATTAAATGTATATTTGTATAAATAAGTCTTTATTTTTAGTTAATAAAAATTATTAAATTCTTATAAACTATTTTCACTAAATATATGAGATATTAATATAAAATTATCTACATATTAAATATGATTAATAAGAACATATTCATTATCATATAATTCATAATAAAGAAAATTATATACTTATTTAGTTCTATTTATATACATGTATTTCTATATTAAATATTATTTATAATCATATATATATTTTTCTAATTATATTATAATCAATTTTTAATGAATATATTATATATTAATTGTAAATTTATATTTTTTATTATATAAATCATATTAAAGAAAATATATCATATTTCAATGAATAATATTTTATTTATATAAAAATATATTATTTATAATAACATAGACTTTTTTAAGAAAATCATATTTTTCACCACCATTTTAGCATTGATAAAGACAACCCGTTATTAGTGATAAAAAGGTGTGGACAGAGTGGGATCCTTTATCAGTATTTTTTTTTAAAACTGATAAAGTGATGCACTGAATAACATGTGATCTATAGTAGTGAAATAAAACATAAATAATTTTTATAATTGTCAAATATTTGTTATAAATTACAATATAGTATTTTTAAATATTTTAATTTAACCCTTAAAATATATTTGGACTATGAAAATGGTTTCATAAATTATTAGGTGATTTAGATATTATTATTATGTAATAAATGTTATGGATTTGTGTAAAAATAGTTTTTTCACTATTCAATAAAAATTAAATATTTTTTTGAAAATAAAAAAATCACATGATGATAAATTCAATAAGATAAATCCATGAATGATTTATATTTTTTCAAATTAAAATTCTTTAATTAATAAATTTTAAATTTTAAAAAAATTATATTTTATATAAAAAAACATAAAAATAGTTATTTCGAATGAAAACAATTTTTTCTAAAGGAAAAGTCATATTCCATCCTCAATCATTTATATAATTATTTCTAAGGTTATTATAATATTTTATATGAATATTTATTTAAGTATTTACCAAAAATATACATTACTATAATATATGAAAATAGATGGTTTTATGAAAATATATTTAACCCTCAAATAAAAAATATTATCCATCAAAATATACGAGGGAAAATAATAAATATATTATTAGTATATAATTGAGTATGTAATATTATATATTTTAAATAGTTTATTAAATAATACATATATAACCATAAAAGTTATATATTATTAATTATACTAAGGTCGTTACATTCTCCACCTCCGGAAATGAATAATTTCAATACAATTTTAATATGGTCTTACTAAATAGAATGTATATTTACCCAATCACACTTTGAGATATAGATTTCGTTATGATCCGTAATATTGATGTTACAAAAATATTTCCAAAACAATTTTTCTGAATTACTATATAAAATAATGTTGTAACTGTTAAGTGGAAAAAATCAATGGATTTTTCTTCTTTATTATTTATGAATTATTTCAACATTGAAATATATAATATAAGAGAATACATTTACCTGATTTATATCCATTTAGTTAGGTGAAATATCATCACTATGTTTTGTGCATCAATCAGTTAGCACCCCTATTTCATTACCCATTATAAATGATGAATTACCCAAACAAATCTAGCATGCATGAAGAACGAAAATCAACTCTTATTTGACCATCGATAAAAAAACGATTACATGTTATTCCCCTTTGATCTAGATAATAAAAATGTGAAAATGGTAGGCACTAATGATGATAATTGAATATATGAATAATCTATCAAGTGAAAAAACAATAATATGTTACCCAAAACATTAATAATAATAACCAATGTTCAACATAAATTATCCCACAAAAAACTATCATTTCCAATATTCAATATATGACTCCCCAAATTCAAAAAAAAAATTAGAATGATTTCATCACATGATCGTCGAGGATCAAATTAACCATTATCTCCAAACAATATATGTTACTAATAAAGTCACATAAAAAAATATATATTCCCTTATCATATATTCTATAAAATAAACAAATATTTTCACAAAATAACCAAAATCACCATATCATGAAACAAAAAAAAATCATTTATTCTTTTAAAAGTGAAAGGACTCATATTTTCCATGAATTCTTTTTGGATATTATATGATTATGATTTGAGACCAGGTGATAAGACAGAGTATTATTTTGAGTCCCATTGTACTGAAAATAATATTTTTAAATATATTATATATTTAAAATAGCTCATACACATTGTTTTCATAAAAAGGTAGAATAAATCATGAACGATTCCATAAAAAAAATATGAGGGAAAAGTTGAGTTAATATTTCAGGTTTTACCCTAGATGCGATATAAAAATAGTTAGTGTGGGACAATTGTGAAAGTGTTATCCCAGTTGTGAAATTAATAAAATAAATAAACTAAATAATTTATTTTATTTATATTTGATATAGTGACTCGAATCATATTTAAATATTCTGATATGTATTTTCCCTGAGGATTGACTGCAAATCACTAGAAAACTAAAATATGTTAGAGGACATAATTCTTGGAAAATGACAATAGATTGGGACAATATCATAGATCATTACATGAATAGAGTTCACGTATCTCGTTAATGATGAAAAGACAAAAATTATTCCTCAATTATCAATCCTAGATCAATGTGGGTAAATTGATTATTTGTTTTCCATATGGTTTCTTAATCCTTAATAAATAAAGATGAATTGTACAAAAAAATTATATGCTAATTATTTATAAAATAATATTTATTAAATTGTATGATTTTTCATTTTGATGTATCTATCTTCATCTGCCTTCTTCAATGATAATGAATCTAGGACAAACAAAACAATACGAAAGGATTATACCATTCATTTTTTAGATTATCTATTTTAACCTATTTCTTTATTTGATCAACATTGTGTTTTCTTTTGGGAAACGTTTTGACCAATACCTTGTTTGTGACCATTGCCCTACCGTTCTTTAACACAATGGATGAAAACCATAGTCACAACATGTGATAGAGGTCAACATTCAAGGATTTATGATCAAGATGGATGGATAAAGAGGGAATGAAACCTAAGAGGGTGTTCTTCATTTTTCCCGAGAGATTTATGGCATAGGTATAGATTGTGTGAGTCGACATTTTCCAAGAGGATCCAAAGATGTAATATATATCATCAATGACTCGGGCCTTGGATGAACTCCAATTTTCATAATTGATTGAGGAATATAGATTTTATGAAGTGGTGGATGATGTAGTGTGGAATTTCTTATATCTAGAAAATCCTACATCATATGGTTTGTAATTCATCATTACACATCGTGTTCTCTCCCCTTGGCCATGGGACTATATTTTCATATGGATTAAATTTCCATATATCATGTGACTTGGTCTCATGTTGTGTATCCCCTCCACGATGTCTTATAATATACCTCAGATGATAAATAGACATGGGAATGAGTAGATAGCCATTGGCTTGTCATGTACTTGGATATGGACATGACCACCTAAACATAGGCTGCTACATGGTTAGGCCATGTACACTGACCCAGGTGGGAGACACTATAAAGGTGTCATGGTTCCCTGAACACCATTTACATATTCTAAAATCCATGTATGTTGAGTCTTAAATTCAATGTGAGGATTCAACACATGGGTAGACAAAGGGATAACTGGACATGCAGTGACCTCATATGAAATGTAGTCTACACCCTATTTCATGTCATGTATCCCTCTTCAATAGTATTTGTAGATATTCGTTTCCTTAAATAAATCCAGTCATCTTTTTGTGTGGTCCCTTGGTCGATTCTCTAAAGGTTAAAATGCTATATTACATAAATATTACTAGATTTTGATCTCCTCTAGAGGTCGAGTCTCAGATGGAGTTCTGGTGTCCAACATGAAAATGAATTGAGATCCTCAACCAACATTATTTTTTATTTGAGGATTTGTGGAACCACCAGGACCTCAATGAGAATGGAATTGATCCTCCATCTAGAATTCTGTATCGATAGGGTTTGTGGTTTCTTTTTTATACGATCCCATTTGTACCAGTTTGATTTATATTGGGTTCATAGTGTCCCCCCCATCATTTATTAGAGTAATCCACCAATCTTAGTATCTGGGTCTTCATAGACCAATGTGATTCCTTGGGTGGGGCCTAACGATTTATACAACTTTGTTAAGTTTCTATTTTGATATCATGGTTAATCAAGTGGGTTATCCTAGAAAAATCATTTCTTCAGTAATTACCTAGTCCAACCCACAATCATGATATTGTCCTCTTTGGGCCTAGCCTGCGCGGATTAGTTTTCCTTGGGATATGCCAATTAGAAAAACCTTGGGAAAAGGGCCCATGATGGGAGAGGTATCCACACCACATTATAAAGGGATTCTTCATGCTTCTCCTCCTTCAATGTGGTATTTCCATAACTCACCCCTCCTACAAGAGCCTAGTGTCCTCAATGACACATCAAATGAAAACCAGCTCTGATAGCATTTGTAACAGCCCAGTCTATCCCACTATCATGATATTGTCCTCTTTAGGCCTTCCCCACATGGATTTGTTTCCGCTATGCTTTTCCTATCAGGAAACCCCCAGGAAAAGGCCTCATGATGGGAGAGGTATCAACACCACCATATAAAGGGGATCTTCATACTCCTCCTCATTCGATGTGGGATTTCCATAACCAGATACCATTTGTAATGGCCCAGTCCAGCCCACGATCATGATATTGTCCTCATTGCAACTATACCACACAATTTTTTTTTCCGAGGCTCTTCCTATTAGAAAACCCCTAGGAAAAGGCCTCAAGATGGTAGAGGTATCCACACCCCTTAAAAAGGGGTGCTTCGTGCTCCTCCTCCATCAATGTGGGATTGCCATAACTCACCCCCTAGAAGGGCCCAACATCCTTGTTGGCATATCAAATGGACAGAAGCTCGGATACCATTTGTAACAGCCTAATCTGACCCATGATCATGATATTTCCCTTTTTGGACCCAACCCATAAGGATTTTTTTCCCAAGGATCTACCCATTAGGAAACCCCAAGAAAAGGCCTCATGATGGGAGATGTATCCACACCACCATATAAATGGGTGCATCATGCTCCTCCTTTGTCGATGTGGGATTTCCATAACCCACCCCCCACGAATGGCCTAGTGACCTCATTGTCAC
This sequence comes from Viscum album, assembly GCA_963277665.1. Lineage (NCBI taxonomy): Eukaryota > Viridiplantae > Streptophyta > Magnoliopsida > Santalales > Viscaceae > Viscum > Viscum album. Next base: position 578,697,729 of record OY728164.1, read on the forward strand.
ATCAAATTTACACCAGCTCTGATACCATTTTTAATGGCCTTGTCACGCCCACAATGATGATAGTTTCTGCTCTGGGCCATGCTCACACAGTTTAATTTTTCCCTGGGTTCTGACCCTCCGGATCCACCCTAGAAAAGGCCTCATGATGGGATAGGTATCCACACCACCTGATAAAGGGTTGCTTTATGCTCCTCCACCATCGAAATGGGATTGTCATAAACCACCCCCAAGAAGGGCCCAACGTCCTCGTTGGAAAATCATGTGGACACCAGCTCTGATACCATTTTTAACATCTCTGTCCATCCCATGATCATGATATTGTCCACTTGGGCCTAACTCGCACAGTTTTGTTTTTCCCTTTGTTATACCCCTCAGGCACCCCTAGGAAAAGAAATCATTATGGGATAGGTGTCCACAATAAATTATAAATGGGTTCTTCATGATTCTCCTCCTTCTGAGTGGTATTGTCATAATCCTTATTAACATTCCGATTCCGGAAGCCACATAGAGGCGCCCCGTACCCGGTTGGTCACGTGGCCTCAAGCACTTTGCCCTGAATTCCAGAGGCTTCCGACTAGCAGTGAGGCCCCTTGGTGTGATAGTGGGGAATATATTACCTTATTGGCAGAGTAAAACAGTAGAACAGAAACAAAAATACTATAGCAGAAGCAGTAAATATCCATCAATAGTAAATAGCGGAAGGCAGAATTAATAAAAAACATCGGCACATATATATAAAATTATGCATGGTACATATGTATAGGAAAACAGCCAAACAAGTCACAATGATGAATAAAACCATTACTAAACCAATGTACAAAAGAAACATAAAAAAACTCATCATCATCGTAAACCTATGCTTGGTCCCATGCTCTCCATCTCTACAACAAGTCATGTTCCTGATGTAGTAGGGTTCTTGCCGTTGTCTAAACCTGAAACAATATAACCTGTTTGTGCCCAAAAGTATGGCCCAAATAGGGTGTGAGAAAAATCCCAGTAGGCAACCACCAAAATATCTGTGCCTAGCAGTCAGTGAATATATGGTAGGTAAAAGTACAAAAACCAGTAAATAAGGAATCACTAAACAGTAACAATCCACAGTTTCAAATACAATCAATATCTAATTAATGTAGATAATCGCAAATAGTTAACCCTCTGGGAAGTATTCATATCCTGTCCTCTTTGGTCCTACCTAGAAGATACAAGAAACCCTCTGGGATTCAAAAACAGTATCACCCCTCTCATTCTGCTATAGTATAGACTCTCTGAGGAGGAACTCACTCTCAATTCCCCCTATAGTCTCATATTAGTTCTAAAGTTGCACTTTAGAAGCAGTCAACATCTCATTCCCCCTGTGGCCCGCTTGGAGGAACTATAGACTCTCTGAGGAAGCACTCATCATCAATTCCCTATGTAGTCTAGCATCATAAATTATAAAAGCCACTCTGGAGAAGCCCTTATGTCAATTCTCAATATGGTATATGACACAAGGATTTCACAACCCTCTCTAAATGTATAATTATATCATCAATTAATGACCATAGTGAACCTGATGAACTATTGGACTGAATTATACAATGTATCAACAAAATAGAACAATAGTCACACTATCCTACAGTACTACGCATGGGAATGTAATAGCATCCTAACCGGCATATTACACCCAAAGGTCAAAATAGGAACGACATGCATGGGAAACACATCCAATGAACATCAAGTCACACTATTCACAATCAATAACCTCTACTCAAGCATACTAGCAATGTAGACAAACAATAGGGCTACAATGGTAAATTTGCAATACCCTGATCATGCATATAGGGGAAATCTGCACACAAAACTAAAATACATTCAATAGAAAAGAACAAACCACCTACCTTGGAATTGGGAGATAAATATACTTGAACTCTGAGGCTTGAATCTCTTTAGAACACTATATATCTAAAAAAACATATAAAACCTTCAACCCATGATAAATCACAAAAGAATTGAAATCAAGGGATGGTGATCTAGGACAAGAGATAAATCACCGATGTGATTCCAACATAACTAACGAAGTTCAATTTAGAGGAAGGACACTCGCTCGGGGGATCATTGAAGATCCACGGCTGTACGGAGCTCTCAGTCCAAAGGAACCTATTATGAGTGTGTTCTAGAAAGTAGACTTGAGCCCAGTGTGTTTAATGAAATAAAAGAAATTACAAGGCATGTACTTTGGAAGTACAGATTGTGTACTTGATTTTTCTATACTCCGCTTTAGGCGGCCTCCACATCACCCCACACGACCGTGTGTATGGCTATGACATGGGAAGCACATGACCATGTGAGGCAATGTAGTACACGACGTGTACTCACAACGTACAGGGCGTGTACATAAAAAATTTCCATAAAATACTCTTTTATCAAAAACACTAGAAAATAAAAACATAATTTAAAAGGAGATCCAGGTACTTAAAAACTTCCCCCTTAATGAAATACGTCCCCGAATTTCCATAGAATGGCCGCGTAGAAGAATAAACCATGAAATATTCTGGCCATTGTGATCGTACATCGACCACACTCTCCAAAATCTCATCTTGTACTCACCCATGTTGCCATTTCACCCATATAAGAGGAACAGACCATCCACAAAGAACCTTCATACATTGATAAACAATCCGGATAGGATCCTCCTGAATGGTTGTTTCGACTTCCAAATGAACCTCCTTGAGTTTGAAAACATGAGATGTGTTTGAAAAGTAACATCGGAGCCTAGAAATGTGAAACAAGTCATGCATATCCCGATACCTCTACGGTAATTGCAACCGATAGGAAAGAGGCATGACTCTCTCCAACACCTCAAACAACCTAACATACCTCGTCGAACACTTACCCTATCTCCTAATAATCAGGTGTTCCAACCTTGGTGATACACGTAGAAAAAACCTGATCCCTGACCTCAAACTCTAGAGGTCATATCCGCTGATCATCATAAGACTCCTGACAAGGGTGTGTAGTAGTCATCCTTTTCGGAATCAACTCCATCTACTCTATGGTCTCCTGAACAAGACGGAGTACCACCAGAGATGCTTCTCCAGCCTTAAGCCAACATAAGGGTGATGGGAATGGCCTACTTTTCAAAGCCTCATAAGGGTCCATCCTAATAGTAGCTTAAAAACTATTGTTGTAGGAAGACTCCACAAGTGGTATATGATTCTCCCAAGAACCACCAAAATCAATGATGCATGCTCAAAACCTTTCCTCATGCACCTGAATCATATGCTCGGACTAGCCATCTGTCTGGGGTTGGTGAGCTATACTCAAATGTACCTATGTACCCAAAGCCTTCTGGAGCCCTTTCTAGACCAGAGAAGTAAAACAATCATCTCTGTCTGAAACAATGGTATATGGAACTCCATGTTTGTGCAAAATCTCTCAGATGTACAACTGTCCCAGCTCATCAACACTAAAGGTATCCTTGATTGGCACAAAGTGACTGACCTTCATATGTCTCCCAATGACAACCCATACTGAATCATTCCCACGAGGCGACCTTGAAAACCCTATCACGAAATCCATTGCGATGTCATTCCACTTTTACTCAGTAATGGGAAAATTCTATATAATCCTTGCTAGTCGCTGATGATATACCTTCACCTACTGACAAGTGGAGCACCTCATGAAAAACCCAGAAACATCCATCTTCATACCTAGCCTCAAATACTGATGGTGTAGATCATGATAAATTTTTGTGACACCAGGATGAATTTCCCAAACCGATGAATGAAAATACCACATCAACTCCTCTCATATATCTGCTGGAACACATATGTGTCCCTAGAACCCCAAAATCTAATCATCACCTATGGTCCAACTAGGAATAGGGTCCTCTACATACACACTTCGCGCAGGACTAGGCCTTCAGAATCTTGGAGCTACGTCATTCGTACTCGATCAATAAGCGTAGAGGTAACATCTACAGAAGGAAAAAAGGTCTTCCCATGTCTGTCTTGCACCCCCAAATGCATATCTGTGAACAAATCCATAAGGTTCCACTCACCATTGGACATAGAATCATACTGTACTTGATTCCTCCTAATCAGTTCATCTACCATTGCATTTCCATTCCGATACGTATAGGCATGCTCAATGTCAAAAGACTAAAGGTACTCATCCAACCTTCACTGTATCAAATTTAGATCACACTGAGTGAAGATGTACATGAGACTCTTGTGGTTGGTGAAAAACACAAAATTCTATCAGAGAAGGAAATGTATCCAATAGAATAAGGCATGAAAAACAACTGCAAACTCCAGATTGTGTGTCAGGTAATTCCTCTTGTGTGGACTCAACTGCCGAGACTCGTACACAACTACTCCATCTCCATTCACATTCAAAACTCCAAGACTGTTATGTGAAGCATCACAATAAACAATATAATTGTTTCTCAGCTCTGGAAATACTAGTATCCCTGCTGAAGTCAACCTCCCTTTCTGCTCTTAAAAGGCTAACTCACAAGAATCTGACCACATAATCATTGCACCCTTCTTAGTCAGACCCGTCTACAGTGCTGCAAAGCGTCAAAATTCCTAAATGAAACATCTTTAGTATCTAGAAATACCTAGAAAAATCAGCACCTCAAAGTGGTTCTTCGGTTGCTCCCATGAATCTAAACTGTCACTTTCTCTGGGTCTAATAATACTCCTATCTCTAAGATAACATGACCCATGAAGTGAATCTGGTCCATCCAAAAGTGGTATTTTGGGAGCTTATCATATAAATGATGCACTCTAAGTGTACTGAAAATGATATTAAGGTGTGTAGCATGGTCATGTTGATTGTGAGAGTAAAAAAAGATATCTTCCATGAAAACAACCACAAAGGTATCCATGTATTGATTGAAAACACGGTTCATAAATGCCACCAAAACTGTAGGTGTGTTCTTGAGACCAAATGGAATAACCATGTACTCGTATAGACCATACCTACTCAAGAATTTTTTAGGAGATATATATAAAGGTCTAACATACAACAAATGATAATCGGACCTCAAGTTAATCTTCGAGAACACCCAGGATCCTCGATGCTGATGAAATAGATAATCAATCCTCGATGAGGGATATTGGTTCTTAACTATCAACTAGTTTAGCTTCAAATAATCCATGCAAAGCCTGAGGGTACCATATGCCTTCTTCACAAACAGAATTGGAGATCCCCAAGTAGAAGAAATGGGTTGGATGAAACAATTTTCCTTTAACTCATCCAACTACTTCTTGATATCATGCAACTCTACTGTATCCATCCTATAAGGAGGAATGGACAACGGTGCCGCTCCTAGAACAATATCAATTGAAAATTCCACCTCGGGCTCAAGAGGAAAACCTGAAAAGTCATTTGGAAAGGCATCTATGAAGTGATCTACTACTGGTGGACAGTCTAACTGTGAAGTCCAATGATCATCCAGATATATAATAGCAATCTAGGCTGTAACAATCCTAATCCATGTTGCTTTAGACCTGCTCTGCTCGCCTGGTCATCCAATTCACCCTTATGAATAAAATATACACCCTCTAATGATATGAGACTCACCCTTAGGAAGTAGCACTCGAAGACTTCCTAGAGGGTATCTATCCAGTCCATTCCAAGAATGAAATCATAGCTTGTCATCTCTAGGTCATAGTGATCCCATAAGAAGAGACACCCAACAACCTTTATAGGGAACTCTATGCACTGTCATACACTAGCTGTTCTAGTCCCCAATGGAGTGTCTATTATCAAGTTATTAGTAGAAGAAAAGATACAGAGCCCAAGGATCTGCATGACAGAAAAAGATATAAAGCCATGGGAATCCCTCTGTAATGAAAAGTGTTTAAGATAAAACTAAGGAAACTAGGATCGTACCTCGAACTGTAGAAGGTCAGGGATCCTGCTCTTATTGGGCCTGCTCTACTGCAAACATTTGGCCAACTCCATGGCCTTGTTACCATGCCTGACCACACTGAGGTGATCCAATCTATTGTCACTGAATGATTGGAGATTGAACACCACAGCCAAAACATCCGCCTTGGCCTGAATAGCTGGAAGAACTCCAGTTCCTCGACTTGTGAGAAACTGGTGGAGCCTCTCCCGAATGCGAAGTCATAGAAGAACCCTTGTCACCAGCCGCTGGTGAGGAGACCTAACAAGAACATTGAAGGTGACCCATCATGCTAGAATATCAGCACTCTACTAGGTCTCTTTGGATGTACAACCTCATATTCCTACTCTTCACGCACTGGTAGCATACAACATTGCTACTAGATATGTGTCTCTCCTCCATGGATCACCACGTGATGACTCCCTACGATGCTTCTTGCTGTCAGTAGGAGGGATGCAAAATCTAGATGCTGAGCCTCCGTAGATCATAACTCGAGAATCTCTTATATTGTGATACTAGATCAGTGCCTAGTTGATGATAGAAGTTATGGATGTCAACATGATGATATGCACCTTAGAAAAGATGTCGTGTTTGAGGCCATCCTCAAACTGCCTTCCCAGGAATATCCCATCTCCTCCTAAGAAGGTGGTGAAATGATGAAAATCAGTGAAGTGAGAGGAGTACTCCAAAACTGAAAGAGAACCCTACTCCAGAATCAGGAACTCCCGGGCTCGGTCGGCCCTCAACATTCTCTGGATAGAAGTAGTCATAGAAGATGTGATGGAACTGTTCCCAAGCCATAACTTTCTAATGTCCTTCCTGTGTGATCACATCCCACCACCTCTTGGCAGAATCCCATATCATGTAAGATGAAGGATTCACTCTCGTCTATAGAGGCATATCCGGATGCTCAATGATCATCAGCATGGATTCAATCCATGACTCTCCACCCTATGTTCCTTCTTCCCCTAAGAAGGTAGGTGGATGCTGCTACAGGAAATCCCGCGTCAAATAAACCATCAATGGGGTAGGAGGTGGATCTCCCTTGAATGCCTATATCATCCTCACGAAGCCTTCCATTAAATCTTCCATAGTACCATTAACAGGTATAACATCTGGTACCAGTACGGGAAAAACAAGAGGATCTATGAGATGTCCTTGATCAGCCATATACAGCGTCTGATCATTGCCCTGTTACTGGCGAACAACTGGTGGACATCTCGGTGGCAAGACACTGTAAGGCCAAATGCACACATTAGATCAGCATTATCAAGGAATGAAAACAATATGTGTATGAAGGGAATAGGAGAAGGAATGCATTCATGTTTTACAAAACATGACTACATGGAGTGTATAAAGCCAACACGACGTGTTCCGTTAAGTAATTTACATGGGCGTGTAATCCTGCCTAAATTGGTCGTTTTACACCCTGAACACCTGACGTGTTGTCCTAACACATGGAATGTACATGATTAATCGTTCCCTGCCTGAGTCCTTCTACACGGTCAAGCCACAATGATTTCCTAAGACAAGACTACACAGTGTGTTATTTTCAAGACATGACATGTACTAGAAAAGCTTCATCTATCTCGTGTTGTTAGTGAAACAATGTGACTCACATATCACACTACACGGCATGTTCAAGGTGGTCACGGCATGTACCTGAAAGGATAACACCGACCCATGTTTCTTATGACACGACCATTTTCCTGGGTAGGACTACATGACGTGTTCAAACCTGACATGGCGTGTATAAGAAGAGACTACAGTGACACATGTTGCTAGCTACATGGCTAGGTTCTTAGGATTACACTACACGACATGTTCAAATTTTACACACCGTGTCCCTGTATAAAATTACACATCGCATGTCCCTACCCACATGGCCTGTAACACGGTTAGAGACTAAAGGGCGTGTACATAAGGTACACAGTGTGTACTTATAAAAAAATAGTTTCCTCCTGAACAAAATAACACATGGCATGCAGTCATAACTATACGTCATGTATTCTTGGTTTTTTGGCACAGTAAGCCTTAGATACTACCCCTAAACCCCAGAAACAATGGAACGGAGCTTTATGGTGCCAAATTACGATTCTTGAGGGCCCATATTCCCCACGAATCAAATATTGGAATCTTATACATGTTACAAAAAAGTTAAACAAGTCATTGATCCACCAATTTATGGTCCATGAGGGCCCATAACACATCAAAAACCAAAGTTAGGAATTCATTCAGTAAAAAACTCACACAAACAATACCCTATCAAACATCATGTATTTTTTATCAAGGAATATATCACAGTATCATGCATAATCTACACAACATCTATCACAAAAACATGAAATAATTAATGCATCATAGATGGCATGGAAAGAATGCTTGACATGTTATATCTATCCAGTGCCTACTTAATGCGTGAGATGGAACACCCTCATCTCATCGGGTTGGGATAGAATTAGAACCTCAATAACATGAACGATAATAGAATTAAACATGTGAATCACCCAATATTGAAATCAAATCAACTGTAAAATTGAAAACTAGAAATTTTTAAAAAATGAGGTAGATTGGCTTTTCCCTATACACTGGTTAGCTACTTCCCGGCACAAATTATTACCAAGAAGCAATTTTGTCCTATCCCGAGATAAAGGCTCCAAATAGTAAGTCAAGAAAAATGAATCCCTCTGATACCACTTTGTTACATCCCAATTCTCGAAGCCACCCATAGGCGCCCTGTACCCGGTTGGTCACATGGCCTCATGTGCATTTCCCCGAACGCCAGAGGAAGGAGACTATCAATGAGGGACTTGGGTGTGATAGTGGGGAAACTATGTACTCATTGGCAGAGTAACACAATGGATGAGAAACAAATATACAATAGCGAAAGCAGTAAATATCCAACAACAGTAAACAACATATTACTGAGATAATAAACAACTGGAAAACAAATATAAAAAATGATGCATGGTACATATGTCTAGGAAAAATTCCAAATATGTCACCATGATGAATAGTACCTCTACTAAACCAATGTACAAAAGAAATAGATAAACAGATCCTCAGAATTGCAAGCCTAAGCATTATCCCATGATCTCCAGCTCCATAACATGTCAAGTACCTGAAGTACAAGGGTCCACACCCTTGTCTATACCTGCAACAGTATAATCTGTTTGGTCCCAAAAGCATGTCCCAAACAGGGTGTGATATGAAACTCAGTAGGCAACCCCCACAAGATTTGTGCCTAATAGTAAGTGAATATATGGAAGGTAACAGTTCATAAATCATTAAACAAGGAAGTAATCAATAATAACAATCCACAATTTCAAATATCAATCAACAAATAATCAAAGTAGATAATCCCAAAAAGGTAACCCTCTTGGAAGTACTAACAGCCTATCCCCTCGGGTCCTACTTAGCAGATACAAGCAATCCTCTGGGAATCACACATAATATCACCCCTCTGGTTCAGCTAATGTATAGACTCTCTGAGGAATCAATCACCATCAATTCCCACTATAGTCTCATATCGGTACAATTGGTGATTTGGAGAAGCACTCAACATCTCACTCCCCCTGTGGACCACGTTGAGAAATTAAAAACTCTCTGAGGAAGCACTCAATTTCAATTCCCCCTTCTTCATCACATCATAAATCATAAAATTCACTCTGGAGAAGAACTTATGTCAATTCATTCTGTGGTCTACTATAATATGTTATCACGTCCCTGTGTAAATGAACAAGTATAACATCACGTAACGACCAAAGTAAAACTCGAGAACTACTTGGTTAGAATTATTCAACAAAAAATCATAACAGAAAAACAGTCACACCATCCTACAATACTAGGCATGGAAATGTAACAGGAGAAGAATAGGAAAATGAGACCCAAAGGTCAAAATAGGAAAAACATGCATGGGAAACAGATCCAAAGAACAACAATTCATGCTATTTACAATCAATAACCTATAATTAATCATACAAGAAAATATGGGTAACATTAGGACTTAAAAGATAAACGTGCAATACCCTGATCATTGTTAATGGAAAAATTATCACATAAAACTCAAAGACATTCAATAGAAAGAAACAAACAACCATCCCGGAATTAGGAGATCAATATACATGAACCTCGAGGATTGAATCTCGTTATAACATCATAGATCTATAAAAAAGTATAAAACATTCAATCCTTGATAACTCAAGAAAGATGATAAATAAAGTGATGGTGCTCTAGGAGAATATAGAACTCACCGATGTGATTCCAACACAACCGAAAGAGTTTGATTATAAGGAAGGACGCTCGCTCAGGGGCCCGTGAAAGATCTACGGCCATACGGAGCTCGCAGTCGAATGAATCCTAGAAGAAGTGAGTTCGGGTTATTAGAAGGCAACCCCTGTGCATTTAATGGAAAAACTGAAATTGCAAAGCTGGTGCTTTTGAAGTACACGGTGTGTACTTTACTTTTACTTACTCTCTTTTAGGCAACCTCCACATCATTCAACATGACTGGGTGTCTGGAAATGACATGACCAGCACACGACCTCCTATGAAAACACATTACATGGTGTTTACTAACAAATTACATGGTGTGTACTTCAGAAATTTCACGAAACTCCTCTTTTATCATAAAACTATAGAAAAAATATAAACATACCTAAAAAGAATATCCATGTTCTAATAGCTTCAATATGAATAATTTAGCTGGAATTGGTTATGACCACCTAGTGGGGTAGTATCATCAATGGGTATATCTAGTTATTTCAATTAAACATTTATTGTGATATCTTGTATTTTGGATACTATACATGGTGTTTTCTATTTAGAATTTTCGTGGAGTCCTACTAGGTATTGTTATACTCAACACTGCATAGCCTTTTTCTTGTACATGTCTTGTCTTATGATGTTGACGACCCATATTCTGATGTCCTGGTAGTATAGGGAGCTGGTGGGGTATAACTGGAGCATGATACTCCAAGATTATTACCGATATATTTCATTTGAATTTACTTTTATTCTTCGATTAGGATGGAATATTTACTATTTTTGTTTGGTCTTTTATTTGGATCCTTTTTCCAATTTCAGTACATTAATGTGTTAGATTATAGTGGCATGTTATGTTTATGCATCCATTGTTTTCATTTTTTTTACCTTTCGTAATTCATGGGCTTTTATATGTGTGTGTTTGTACATATAATTTAGGAAAATGGATTAATTTTGGGATATTCCAACATGGTGTTGTTCTCTAGAGCATAGCCTATTGGAGGTGGTCTTGGGGTACTTATGCATTTCCTTTCTAGGAGTCAGGTCTTGAAATAGTTGTTTCAGAGCAGTAAATTATACATATGCACCATCAATTCTACCTTTGTACTAGAGATGGTGAGATTAGTTTTGGGAAATACTATTTATTGTTTTGAGTTTGAATTCCATACAATGGACCCCAGTTTTGATGTGGATGTCGGCGTATCCAAATAGTAGGACTCTAATTATCTGCAATTTGACTTGGGAAATGTAAAAACTTCTTACAGGTATATTTTTTTAACATGAATAATATATAAATGAGATTTTTTTCCATTTCCTTATTGAGTCAACTTCCTAGATATACTCTTGGTAATGTGGTACATCTTGTTTTATTCTTTGATTTATCCAGGAAGACTGACTACCAAGATTCCATGGTGTCATCATGAGGATGATATGCCTATTGATGAAACATTGGTATAGAAGCTTGTACCAATAATAGAACCTTCCAATGGTTTACCAGTCATACCACTATCTGTTCAATATCATTTTTATTATTAGTTCTTGTTGATGATGGATGCAAGTTTAGTTCATTTCATGTGTTTTTTAATCAAGGACCTCCTTGGTTTTAGGGTGCGACAAACTCCCAGATGGACGAGTACTATCTAGAGGCAGTCACCCACTTTTTTTCCTTTTGAGGATGGCTTCAGATGAGATAGCATTTCTCATGGAGAGTCTTCTTTAGGTATCTTCAAGGTGATGATGGATCTTAGTAACTTAGTCACATGATGATAGATATCTCTCTTGGTGATACATTAAGTGTCTATTCATGGTGGAGTTATATAAATCCACATTGTTAATTGTATGCATACATAAGATTATACATCTATTATAGGGATTTTTTTATAGAGGTGTCATGATTTAGGTTTAATTATCACCCATGTTACTCCCTGGATATGGTTTTTGATCCGCTCTTCAGTGCTCAAAACTTTTGGTAGGGAATATGTTGAGACAAAATGGATTCATTCATATCCATTTTCATTTACAAATATGTTGTGGTTCTTGATAAATCCTCAATAGTTGTCCAATTTGTAGCCAAGGAACTGCAAATAGTGGGTGCTATGATTTGTCACCTAGTAGTTAAGACCTCAATAGCTTATTGTCGAATGAAGTCACATATATCCAAGCGTGTTTGTTTCATCAATGGAAAATCACAAGACAATGGTTCTGTAGTGAAAGGCATTCAAGATACGTGGAATCAGTTGAGTTTGAAGTGATGATTCTCATGTGATGGTTAGGGATATCGCGTTATGGATTCTCGGACCATTTATACAATTGATCATGAGATAGTCAAGAGACCACGCATATATAGACAGAGACATGAGTTGGGTGTTCCAATGGATGACATACATTGAAGAGATGCTAGTAAGGTAAAATAAGGTGGTAAGGTGATTTCTAATTAACACAACCACCCACAGGTGGACATTCTCTTGCTCAAGGAGCTGGTGGAAAGGGATGAGGATATTTATAGGATATGTAGGCCGATGAAACTGAGGCTATTGGTATGATACATGGTATGATCTTTTTCTTTTAAATTTGAGTTTATATATTGTTAGTCATTAGTGTGAGTCATTCAATCAATTTCACTTATACGGTTTTAGAATTAGTGTATTTTGTTGAGACATTGGCTCAAAACATACTATTGGAGACTTTGACAGTCGGTGACTCAATGATTGTTCGATTGTTCCAATATTGGGATCTCACCCTAAGAGGTGAGAGTTTTTTCATGGATTCACCTTATAGAGTCAATTATTCCATACAAATTCATCTTATTGATGGACTATCTATCCATATGTCATGCTAATATTGATTATTTTAGATAGAGGAAGCGGTGTGTCTGCAGTTAGTGGATGAGTTTTACATTTTCGGTGATAATGGAACATTAAGGGAGAAGTATGAGCTTAGGAATAGGATAGTGAGACCAATTTCACCCTATTTAGGTAGCATAACTATTAGATCAGTGGATTCTTTATGTTTAGTTTCCTATAGATGGAGAAGAGTATGACGATGTCTTTCTTAAGGACGTACATAGCTAACATCCCAAATGAGAGCTATAATTCTACATCATATTTCTTCCCAATATAGTTCCAATATCTATATGATCATATCCGATGGATCCCATAAATATTTAACAGATGAGCTTGTCATTGGAGGATTTGTATGAGAAGGGATTTTTGATACCTAGTGTTTCCCCCTAGGAATCCCCAGTGTTGTATTCAAAGAAGGATGATGGGATCTTGATTTTATTAGTGGATTTCCAGTGAAAGAATCTGGAAAAAATCAACAATATTTACCCAATTTCATGGATCAATAAACTCATTGATCATTTTAGAGGTTTGGTATGGTTCTAAATAATTTAATTCATATCATTCTATCACCAGCTACAAGTACGTGACATTGATAGACCGACGAAAAAATTCAAATGTTTCTACTTTCACTATGAATAATTGGTTATGTTTTTTGGTAATAAAAAATCTGAAATGTTTATGGGACTCATGACATGGATCTTTAATCCTTTTGACTTATGGTTTGTGGTGGTATTCATCGATGAAATCCTAGTTTATTTTGTTTCCAAGGAGGGTCATGAAAATCACTTGATGATGATTTTACACACACTCCAAGAAAAAAATCATTATGAGAATATCTTGATGTTTCTGTTTGGGATATAATATTTCCACTTTCTATGAATTATAAACTAATTTTATAGAGTAGTAGTTAACCCAATGAAGGTTGAGGTTGTTTGTTATTTAGATCCACCAAGAGTGTTACAGAGGTGTGAAATATCTTTATGTTTTAACTGTGCTATAAGAGGATTGTATGTGGTTTGTTCCACAAGGAATCAACCTTGATAGATTTTACCTGAAAGGATATTCCATTCATGTGGATGAAAAGGTTTCAATATTTCTTTTAGGTGATGATGCATACGTTGTCAAGAATCCCCACCATGATATTTCAATGGGAGGTTATTGAGTATGTAGTGTTCTATGATACAATAGTGAACATAATTGGTCGTTTTCTGATGAAAAGGTGGCTGTTTATTGCCTATGGTTCATTTTAGATGAGTCCCCATGATCAAAACAACGTGACCCACGATAATGAGTTAGTAGCACTAGTATTTTCACTGATGGTGTGGTAACAATGCCTGATGGGAGAGTAGTTTATCATTTACTCTGACAAAAAAATTCTCAATTATTTCATCTCACAAAAGTATCCTAAAATTAGATATAAGAGATTGCATGATTTCCTCCAGGACTATGACTTCAATATTTTCTATACTATTTGGAAGGGGAACGTGGTGGAATATGCTCACAGTAAGAGATATTTTTCTCAGTTTTTAGCCAAGGAATTTGAGAAGTTACCATCATTGAAGTTGTACTTATTGGACAATGATGATGCTTCATATCTCTATTAGATGGTTTTTACCCCACCTATTTTACATAGTTTCTGGGATTCTCATTTTGGAGATACTATAGTTTAGAACATTCATACTTATATTTCCACTAGAAATTCTCCTTATGGATAATATGGATGACGATATTACACTACCATATTCCTATGATGGATGATGGAACCATTGAAATTATGAGAGGAGGTGATGTGGGAGTTTCAAACATCACCTTTGGAAGTACATACAGGTATGGAAAATCTGTACCAGGAACTCTGACATCAGTTTTGGTGGCTAGGAATGATGAAGATGTCTATAGTGTTAGACTCTGGATAATGCACTTTACAGCATGTCAAGGTACTGAACCCGGTTCCAACTAGTTTATCATAGCCCTTTGAGTATCCAATGTCGAACTAGGTTTTTATTTCTATGGACTTCGTCACATTCCTACCATGTACATTCATGGGAAATGATTCTATATGGGTGATCATACACTGACTCATCAAGTTGGACAACTTTTTTTTCATTGAACAAAAAGGTAAGTAGAGATGATGGGATTTCCTTACATGTGGGATACAGTTTGAATCCATTGGGTTCCCTCAAAAATCACCACCAACTATGATGTTATCTTTACATCATGGTTATGGATAGGGTTATAAGAGGCATTTGGGACTTAGTTACATTTTACCATAGTGTTTCGTCCCCTAAATGATGACCAAACAGATCAGACCATTATGGACTTGGAGGACATGTTGTAGGCCTGAATACTGTACATTGGCCATAGTTGGGAGGATAACATAAAATTGGTGGTGTTTTTATACAAGAAACATACCCATTCCATGATTGGTATAACACCATTCATGGCATTGTATGGGTGAACATACAGGTCACCACATTGTTGGACTGATCCAGGCGAGTCGGCACTCATGGACCCAGAGATGGTGCAAGCTACTATAGAGAATCTAAAAATCATCCCAGAGAAATTGATAACAATAGATAGGAATAAAAAGTCTTATTCAAACTAAAGAAGTAATCCTATAGAGTTTGATAGGGGAGACTATGTGTTAGTGATGGTATCACCTCGACTTGGATTGAGGATATTTTGATGTAGAGCCATGTTATTTCCAAGATTTACTAGTACCTTATAGGTACTACATAACGATGGATAGGTAGTGAACCCCATATCTCTACCACCATAGTGGGACATGGTAAATTATGTCGTCAACATGTCGCAGCTGAGGAGGTACATGCATGACCAGAAACATGTTATCCACTATGGTGAGTTATACATCGATAATGAAGATACATTATCTTAATACCTGAAAATATTGATGATATATAGGATGTGTTCCTTCCTAGTTGAAAGATTCACATTGTTCATGATTGTTGGAGTCATAGAAATAATTAGGAGAGGACCTTGGAGCATGAGACTCAAATGTAAGACCTGTACACTAATCATTTTGATTAGTGTTTTCTATTTTTGCGACAAAAATCACAACAATGTGGAGAATTTAATGAATCAAATGTTATTTAAATTATTTTTCGATATTATATGGATTATTTTAAATATAATGAGCCCAGGGGGATTTTTATTCCGAGACTCAGTGTCCCTGGAATAAATTTTTTTTATATATAAAATATAATAGATATAACAATGAGGTAGTTTTCTTTAACTAATGAAATAAATGTCTAATGGGTGCCTGCAAAGATGAGGGAATTATAGAGTTCAAAATTTGAGTTTTACTCATGGGGTGATATAAACTTTTTCAGTTCAATCCATTTGAGAAAACATTATTACAGTTGCGAAATTAATAAAAAATGAATTATAGAATTTAATTTTGTTTTTATTCAACACAACGACCATCTTATTCATTAGAAATTCAGATATGGATTTTCTCTTACAGTTGGCCAATAAACCTCAGACACCATGAATCCATTGGAAGGATAATTCTTGGAGAACGATGGCAAAGAAGGATCAGATCAGTGAATATTTCTCAAATAGAGATCGTGGATCTCTTCAATTATGGAAACAAAATGGTTATTCAACAATGATCAGTCAAAAATTCTAGTCTGATGTTTTCTTTTGTGTTTTCAATACTGATTTTAATCCTAGAATAAAAGATTCATTTCCACATATATAATTTAAATTCACATATTTGTTAGAATTAAATTGAAATAATTTTTTAATTGTACATTTTTATTTATCTATATTCATTATTCATCTTCTGCGACAATGAATAGGCGCCAAGTGAACAACATTTGACATTAATTCCTTAAATATTTTTGGATTTTTGTTTTCTCACCAATTTCTTTGTTTGATTATCATTGGTATGATAGATCGAGATATAGAAATATAGATTCACACATTCTTCATTTTTTCCAAGTGACACATGGTGAAGCTACAAAAGGTTTGAGTTGATGACTCCTAAGATTATTGGATGTCCAGAGTCCCAATATCTGTCAACAAGGGAATTGGTTGACCAATGGGATGTTAAATATGGCGAGAAAAAAAAAGTCTTTTGAAGAGATTGATGATTGGTTGGAGGATCTGGTGGATCTAGAATATCCTTTATTAAACGATGGTTAATTTGATTCTAGGGTATCATGTGAAGTTATGTATCACATGCCATATGACTCGTTCACACGTCATTTGAGTCCTCCATGTTGTATTGATGTGTACCTTAGAGGGTACAAGGATACAAAGCCAGAGTACCCCACTAGTGGCACTTTGTGTACTGAGACAGAGAAATGAACACCTATATGCTTGTTGGTACATGAGCAGGACTTGAACATGGACACAACCAGATTCCACATATTTGGTGTAATGTGTCTCTACATGTCGTGCACTTATTTAACATGTAGTGTATGTTGATACTTACATGCCATGTAAATATTTACCACACTAGAAGACTCTGGGATAGTTGGAAATGGCATTTAACCCATAGGACACATCTTGTACCCCACATCATGTGTTTTTTTAGATCCAAAAATATATAGGTTGTACCTTTAATAATTGATTGTGTTCCCTTGGTCTATTTCTACACAGTCAATGTGTCATTACATAAATATTGTTGGTCTATGATCCCATCTAGAGGAGGAGTCTCTTATAGAGATATGGTGTCCATCTGTGAGAGTAGAGTGAAATCCTTTATCATATTTGTTCCTGCAGTTGGGTTTTAGAATCTCTGTGACCCCCTTATGTAGGTAATTGATCCTCCATATAGGAGACCATATTTGTAGGGTTGGTGGAATTATAGGTATACAATCACCTAAAAAACGGGTTTATCCAGACTGGGTTTGTGTTCTAACCCAGCAGTTATGGGAATAAAATTATATATAAGTATAAGGATATTCTTAGAACAATGATATTAAATGTGAAAGACCCAGTAATATTGACCTCTTAATCGTGTGACTCTTGTGATAGCATGATTTATGATAAGGTTCTCTCGGAATGAGTGTTTCTATAAAAATCTTCCTATGAAAGGTAATTGGTTATGACTACCTGGTAGCATGGTTTATTTCTTGAGAATATGTTTTTATTTGTGTTATACATTTATTACAATATCTTCTTTTGAGTGTAATATACTTAGGTATTCATGTTTAGAGTTTTCTCACTACCCTCATGTGTATTGTTGTAATAACATGTGCATTGTATTTGCATGCTACTGTCATGCCATACCTATATGATGACCTATTTGATGGTCTCTATGGAGGATAGTGAGTTTGTGGAGTGTATCTATAGCTTTGAAGAATAATGTGTTTACTGAGAACTTTCATTTGGCATTTGTCCTTTCCCACGGAGAAGGATATACTCATTACATATTTTTGTTGGGATTTTATTTGGCCCCTTTTTACTCTTCCAATTCATTAATGTTGCACACTATTTTGGAATCTTATATGTGTGAAAGCATTTTTTATATATTTTACTATACATTTTTTATTTGTCTTGTATATGTGTGTATACATATACTTTAGGCTAATGCCTCAGATTTCTAGGATATTCCTACACAGTGCTGGTCTTCATCCCCTGGCATATTAGAGGAAATTATAGAGTAGTCATGGGTCAGACCTCGATGGGTCAGTTCAAGAAAAATAATAACTCAATATTTTTTTCCTTGAATAAAATCCCTAACTAAATAATAATTTATCATCCTTAGTAATCCTCTATTATTTCAAATCATATGAAAACTATTTTCCAAATTAATAATTATTACCTCAAAATCAAATAACATATTATCCATAAATGTTATTTATGTGTTTGAAATAAATAGCCTAGTAATAGTATTCCCCTTTAACCATCAAAATAAATTTAATTTTAAATTTAAGAGGATTATATGCATCAATCATCTATTAAATCTGATTAAAAACTCAAAATACATCTCAAATGACTTTAAAATCCCATCTCATAAAACATAAAAATCGTATTTAAACCTTTTATAATACGAGTAAACATAGATTTATTATCCCATGATGGTATCCAAGTGTCATTAAATATACTAATATATTAAAATTATGAACTCTAAATATATTTATACCCTTGAATTGATACTAACTATAACATCATTGACATGGACACCCTAATATGGTGCATTAGACATTCTCATTATATACTAAATTTCATAATGACTAATATTTCTAAAACATAAGAATCCTTAAAAAAATTAAATTTAGTCTTGTACTTTTTGAAGTCCCATTTATGATATATTTTTTCAATATTAGGGAAAACCATTTAGATAACAAAACCTATGTGTTTCTCATAAAATAATATTTTCCCCACTATATTAAGTAAATATTATTTGACATCGAATCTCCATCATCTATCATAAAATTCCCCACATGTGATACCCTTTTAGAAATGTACTATTCAAACCTCTTCCTCATAACCCTATAAAATGGAAATATTATAAGGATGATGTCAGATGTAAGGAAATGATAAACACAAGAATTTATATTCAATGATCAAAAATCAGAATAAGATTTCTATTAGGGTATGAGTATATAATAAATGTGTGTAGAATTGTAAATTCATATCAAACAAAAAAAAATTCCATAAATTATTTGTCATTCCATAAATCATTAGTATGACATAAGAAAATATATATGTTATTCAAAAATCTAGATCCACTGAAACAAACATTTTACCAAGAAAACTATTATATTTTTTAATTAATTTAATAACCGTAAAATAATTTCTGGAAATTATATTAATCAGATGTATTCACTAATATTTATCTTGTAATTAAATAAATTTTAACTAGTTAATTAAAATAATTTTTTATCTACAGAATAAATCGTTGAATATTAAATTTGAGGGATATATCTAGGGTCTACTAATAATTATATATAATATTTAGGAATTATTACATGCATTGAGAATATTTAATCTTTAAATTTTCATTATAAAAATCATTTAAACACACAATCATAAGAAATTTTAAAACTTTTTTAAAATTAATATGCAATATTCTTTTATTTTCATATGACTTTGGAAAAACACCATACCTCAAAATAGTGGCAATTTAAAAAAATTTGGATAACTTTGAAAATATTAAAATGAAACATAAAAATTATTAATTCTGATTATGTGCGTGAAATGAGTTCATGTGGTAGTTATGAAAATCATTATTTAAATAACATTATATAACTGTCAAAATATGGCCCTTTTGGAATACATATAACATGTTCACATAAAAATTTTTTAAATAAGGTTGAAGACCTTGAACAATAACATTAATAAATAATTTTTGTTTGGAAAATAATTTTATTGAAGACTATTAAATAATATGTACAAGGAAGAGATATTTTTTGGTAAAAGACATAAAAACATTTAATCTAAATAATTTAAGAATGCTCTTATAACGCCTAAAATAAAAAACAATTTAGAATGAAATAAAAAGAGAAATATCTAGAGAAACATGAATAAAAATTGATTCATGAAATTATATGTCAAATTGAAAGTAAATATAACATAAAAATTACTAAATGTTCATAATTTGAATCAGGTGTCAAAGAATGAAATTTTAAACAAAAAAAGAATAAAACATTGGATGTGCATGAATAAAAGTCCACTATATTAATTAAAATTGTATCATTTAGAAAAAATGTTATCCTTGAAAGATTAATTAAAAATAAATTTGCAGACGGTAATTAGACAATATAAAATAAATCATTGTTAAAACCATGAAACATGTCAAAAAGAGTTGAAATAGTGTCGAAGAAACCATCATGAACATCATAACATTTCATTTTGGAATCAACTGATTAATTTATAATGAAAAAAAAAGTTATTAATAATTATAGATTAAAAAACAAATCATAATAAAATATGTTTTTATAACACAAATAATAATTACATCATATAGTCAATTATGAAGTGATATAACATAATGAAATTAAATTGAATAAGTATTCTCCTAACCATGAAATGTTTCTTTGTTAGACAAAATATATAGTAATATAAAATATAATTAAATTTATTAATTTTTTTAATAAAAACCATATATATATATATAGATAATAATTTTCAATATTCACCTAGTTTTTGTAATTAACCATGAAGTTATAATTCTTTTAAAACATCAATATTTTTTACGCAAACTAAAAAGTTATCCATGGATGTTCCAATTTGATGGTTATGATTCTTGCACAATTTATATGGTTTAAAAGACTCAATAATTTTTAGTAGTATATATATCATGTGTTTTAAATATTTTTGGAGCTCTATAGTAATATTGTGGATCTTATGTTAATGGTTAGCATGGAATGATTAAAAAATTCTTTTATTTGTGATTATTGAATTAATAAAAGAATTGAATTTTAAGGTAAATATATTTTTTGAATAATGAAACTTCTGAATTATTAAAAGATCATAATTTTATCATTATTAGTTTATATTACTAGTATTAATGTTTTATATTTCATTAATGAGGAAAACATTAAAAATTGATCATTTATGTAGTAAAATTGGTCAAAATAAGAACATGTTATATCAATTTAATGATAAGGAATATGTTAATGTATAATGATAATATAACATATATATAAAGTATATCAGGCCATTTATGTCATATTTATTTATTACATTTATTTTATAACCATTCATAATAGTATTTTATGTGAAAATCAACACATCCCAAAAGTAAAAAGTAGTTTGAACATACACATGAGCAATAATTTCATTTTTTGATGGATGTATAGTGAAAGGAAAAAATTATTTATATCCAAATACTCTATGTATTCCTAGAGATATAGGTGATATGGGGGATAATCGAGTAGGTTCATTATTATATTTGAGTAAGAATCTGGATGATTAATGTGTTCACAATGTGAATCATAGTTCACCGTATGAGTGAAAAATCATGGCACGAATAGGTTATTCATGGCTTGAACAGGGGTGGTTCATTGTGTGTGATTTATGAAATGAAACATGGTTTCAAAAATTTAATGGTAATGTACGTGATTCAACGAATATATCTATGATAACTCATGACGATGGAATTGACTTAAAAACATGAACTGAAGCTGTTGTATTAGATTAAGGCAAGATATTTTTTGGAAAATCATAATACTCAGACCATTCCAAATAATAATGAAAAATTTTCACAGTTAATTTTCCTCAATTAGTGTTCCTAGAAATCTAATCACCCCACTAGGTTTTCCCAAGAACATCTTTTTTCTGCAAGGGTTACGAATCCAGAAAATCTCTCTCATGGAGTTTTGATTTCCTTTCAATATAGATTGACCCAAACATCCTTTTTTTGATCCATAGTGTTCCAAGGTGAGTTTTCACTCTTTCTCTAACGTAAATTATTCATTTTTATTCATTAATATGTCATTATACAAATCCATGTTATGGTAGATGATCCCCTTTGTTCTTATGGAGGCCTTTTAATGTTTGTTGGCATGGTTGTGGGGTGGTTTTTAGAGGGATATTGTTTCCCCTATGGGAGTGTTGATTAATAATATATGATGTCAATTTTTTTACCATTTTTAGAACATTGAGATCCTTGATTTTTGGGGTTAATTTATTATCCCTATTTTTTAGTGAAATTATAATGGAATCATGGTTTATATTATTTGATAATTATTTAATAACTATAATGTTGATGAAATTATATTAATGATAGAATTATCTTTGGGTTTTTTGATAATATGTTTTTTCACCATGTAAATTTTTTTCTATTATTTTTAACGATTGGGTTTTATCTATGTTTTTATTATGGTTTAGAATGACGGATATTATTAATTGGATAAATAATGTAATGACTGAATTTTTTATAGATTAAAATAATAAATATGCTTGTTTTTTGAAATAGTACATTATAATTTGATGGAAAATAAAATGATAATAATCGTATGTTTAAATTAAATTGTTATTATTTATGTTAATGGAATTATGATAATGAAAATAAGATGTTTATTTTTTATTGATGTTATAAAATAAAATATCTTGAAAAATAAAAAATTATATTATTTATAGTTTGTGAAACAAGAATTTATACATGAAATAATCTATCAATAATTCCTAAATATTTATAGAGGATTCTATAGATTTCCAATTGTTGTAACCAATGAATAAATGAATTATATAATTTAAGATGGTAATGAACAAGGTTTTTGAAAATGATGAATTTTTGGGGAAAATTGAGCCTATTTACTTATGTAGTTTGGATTCCTTGGTTTAGGTAATAATCACCTATTAAATTTTTTGTTTTCTTAATTCCCTGTATGTTTTTTTCAATATGTCATACATTTGACTTAATGTTATATGAGGATGGGATGGATTACGGTTTACGGATATATAGGTTGGGCGGAATGAATCTTTGTAAATAATTGATTCCAAAGATATAGTGGTGGATGTATAGGTATATAAAATTATGTTTCTGTGATGGAAACATTATTGATGAAATTATTTGATTATTTTTCTTCCCATGGTTTTGCTAAAAGTTCGGAAGATATCTTTTTTAAAATCTTTTTAAGAGGTCGGATGTCAATGATTCTTTCTTCATCACTTATTTAACTATAAATAGACATGGAGGGTTGTTCCTAGTGTATGAAACTCATTTATGGTAACTTAGGAAGAGTCATAGAGTAACTGGAATTATGAAATGTTAAGGAATAATAATTTCATATCCACATAGGGCTAGGGTGTGAACAAAATTACTAGTGATGATGTTAACAAGGAATGGTGGGATATGCATTATATAGATGGACCACATGGACTTTGGATGACAAAAAATGAAATGAGGAAATGGTTTGAAATAATCTAACAGTTGTTGAATTAATTAATTGTTATGTAATTCTGAATAAAAAAACATAATATAATGTTTTTTTGAAATTCTTGTGTTCTTATGGGACATTTAGTTCTACGTAATGGTAGTGGGGTGTCTTAATGGAGATTGGTTTATATGGTTATATGGTTTGGTCATTACTGATTGTGGTATTGTGAGCTCTGTATATATCATGTATTTTATTTAATTTCATATTCTACTCTACCATTTTTAGTAGTGTGACTAACACCAAATGGACTCAGGTAGTTTGTTTTTCTAAACATCTAGGCTGTGAGTGAATGGATGGTTAGCTACCTCCTATAGTACCACTCTCTTATCCTATTAATATTATGTCATTTTATGAATGGTGGAAAACTTTCCCATATATGTGTGTAGTTTCCTGAAATGTATTTTTTTAATTTGAAAAAAATGATTCACTAGTTAGAACATAAGTTGAATTATTTTGGAAAGGTTGTTTGTGGGATGTGATAGCTGGAGATATTATACTCGAGGTAGGATTGCGGTGGATCTTGGAAACTACTGAAATAATATATAGATATGTGGAATGGGATGAAAATATGATGTGATGCACGAGGTTTATGGAATGCATTGAGATGATGTAATGCATGAGATGCATGTAATGTTACAGCTTCTAGGGTTTATTAAGAGGGATTACTTTTGGAGAGTGATGGATCAGGAGCTACGATGTCGGGAGGGAGATAGGTAAACTAGTTGGAATGTTGTTGTGGGTACCTTCATTTTATATTATGTTTGATATAATAATTATTTGTATGTGAGACTTTATGAGATATCCATGGTGAGGTTGGGGATATATGAAACATTCATAGTTGATGAGTTAGATTTAATTGTTGTTCACTGGTATTTAATATACCTTATTTAAATTTTTTACGAAAAGATATTAGCAGTATCCTAGAAAGTATACATGTAATTATCACCATATATTTCATTGAATTATTTTTTCCGGATCATATGAGCTTTTTGGTGACTGGTTTGGACATTACCATTTAAAAAGAGGTTTATGGGATTTTTTGGAATTCATTGTCACATCCTAGGTTTATATTCTATAACATTATGTTTAAATTTTACTCTTTTACATTTTTTTACATTACATTCCTTTATTAGGTTCTTTTACTTTTATCATGTCCTGGATTTTTATGGTGGTTTATGTTATCTCTCATTCCACTTATTCTCAATCGAGGGTAATTCCTTATATCTGTGTGTATTATATACCCTCTATGCCTATCACTCATTAAGAGTCTATGGGAGGTGGTATTCTTGTTTCATCATCTCACATTAATCATTTTTTTTGCATAAGAGGGGAACAATTTGTGAGAGGGGGGCATGAAAATATTATATCAATGTTTCAGATTGACAAATTGGTTGTATTTTTTAGGTAGGAACATGTGAGGGATGCGTAAGTTGTTATGGATTTGGTGTTAGAAGATCCTAGTATGTGACATGAAAAATGAAACCCGTTAAGACATGGGTATTTAGGAACCACTTTATCTAATTACTATACCATTTGTTTAATAAGCCTTCTAGTATATCTGATAATAGTTTTCAAGTAGTGAATAAGGAATGGATCATGGTTCTTTCATGTTTTTTTCATGTTTTTCAAATGGGTCAACTTTTGGAATATGTTGTACCTTAAATAAATAAATAATTATTCTTAAAATATTCGGTATTTTATATTTTAGGTTAAGGAGTCTCTATCCAATTTTTACAAGTATATAGGTAAAAATAATCATCTTGTACATTCATAATATTTTATATATAATGTTCTATATGTTCATCCCATTGTAGATGTTGATAATGATGAAACATGGAGGATAACAGTCCTAATGTTCCAGTATGAAATTCTACATAACTTTGAAAAATATATTCTAGACCAAGTGATAGATGAATAGTTAGAGTATTTTGAGATAGACTTCAGTTTTTTCTATTAGTAGACGTAATTAATGTAATGTTTAGGGAGCCACTGAAATGGCATCGTCATCCTGTTATCTAAATTAACTCAAGTGTTCCACCCCATATGCTAGAGGCTACTGACTATTAGACTGGGTTTGAGGAGGTATAGATGGGAGACCATATCCTCAATATAGAAAACTAAATCGAATAATAATAATGGAATAAAATTATAGGTGGGAGACAATAAGTCAACGGAATATGATAGTAAAAAAATAACATGTTCAGGGAAAAATTAAAACAACCATCCATGAACAATTGGATATGTAAATGCAACTAGATGTCATATAACATATAATAGTACATTGAATATGGATATTTATAAATAAAAAATAGATATATTAAACGTACTCTGGATGGTATCCTGAGTACATTCTCATCCAATAATCTTCATATCCCATGTCCAATTTTATCCTATAAGTAAAGAAATAAAGAGAATAGTCCAGTTTATAACATGCAACAAAAATATCTATTTGGAATAGTATGTGAGATTGAATCCATAATATACCCCCAATGATGTATAATTAAATATTGTTTCTGAATATAAGATACATTTTTTTGAATGTGCATAAATGTAGGAAGTGCATAAATTATAAATGTAATGAATTTGGGCTCAGTTTCCTCAAGGGAACCTGACCCGCTACACCTGCTTTGGCCAAAGTCACAATTCCACTATATAAATTTCACACTATATATAAATGTTGATATATATATATATATATATTCTATATACATATAAACATATATATACATATACATAAATATGTTTTAATAGTTATTATATGATGAATAACAGAGTCATTCACTCATATACATAAGTATCTCATAGTCAATATGAGATTTTGTGCCCAAGGATCTCAAGGGAACAATAATGGTCTCAATGTCAAATATTCAATTGTAAATAATGGAATAATAAGGGGATCTCATATTTATTATGGTGAATAAACTCATGAATTTAAATTGGGGATACGAGACATAATTTCCATCATTCTTAATATATGATATGTGATTCCATGTCCAATATCTGAATAAGGAGGGGGTGCGAAACATCCTGTATAAAAACCCAAGTTATGTGAAACTCCATGTCCAGCATCCTCAATCAAATGATTCATTTCACAATTGTGGGAGGAGAAGACTATTGTAGGCTATCCTCTTTGCGTAAAAATATCATAGTATATGGAATTTATTTAGTATATTGTATAAGTATTGTTTAATAATATTATAATTTTGTGGAAGAAGTAAAAAAATTGTGTTTAAGGATGTTACTTCTTCTTTGGGAAAAATATTTTTGGTTGTATAAACATCCTTCAGAGAATGGAGTTACAAAAATAGGATTCTACCACGAGGGAGGAAATTAAGTAGGATCCATGTGTATAAAATTTTTGAACTAATGAGTTTTTATATTTTTAATATATATGAGAGTGGGGGTTATTTTATACGTTGTGGAGAGGATATACTAGTAATTTTTTTAAATATTGAACACCAACAACATTTTCATTGCGGAAAAATCCAAAAAAATAGACCATTGTCAAAAAATATAATATATAAGTTCATATTATGACACGAAATTTTGAATTATAAATAATTTGATTCATTCTATACCAATATATATTTATTTTAACCACCAACATGTTTTTTTTACTTTAAAAGTGGTAAATAATTTATTCTATTTTCACTATTCACTATAGTCAAAAATTATGTTGAACTTATAAGATAATATAAATTATGATTATTCCAAAAATGGAATCCATTTTCAAAAATTCCACTCAAATATGTGGAAGAATTTAATTTCAAAATCAAACCCACATATATTTCATATAAAAATGTTTTTTTAGGGACAAACATTTTAATGTTTAATTTTGGTTTATATACTAATTCAATATGAAATTGATTTAAATAACCTAAATTAGTTAAACTTTAATATAATTGAATATATTTTACTTAAATAAAAATTAAAATAAAATTCATCTTCGAAAATTATTTGATGAAATGTATATTTTCAAAAAAAATATTTCTTTTTCATTATTCTTAAAAAAATAACTAATTTCATAATACTATGAAATTTTCACCCTAATATAATTTTGACATATGTATTTTGAAAATGAATTTTATTTTTTAAAATAAATTACTTACTATTAAAAATAATTATTTTGAATGTATGTATGAAAAGAAAGACTAATATGCCTTTTAGAAAAATACAATTTTAATAAAACATAATTTCTCATTTAAATGGTTCTTATTTTATTTTTAATCAATAGATATTCATTAACATGATTTTATAATTGTGTAAAAAATTATTTTCATAGTTTAATTATTAATATTCAAACCCACTAATTAAATGACTAGTTTATTTTGGTCATGTTGAAGTTATATTATTTTAAAATAGTAACACATTTCATTTAAACCTTTGTTTTCATGTATCACAAGTAATCAATGATATTGAATTGAATTATAAATAAATATATAATATATTCATTGGGGAAATATTATCTCGTAATTCTAGTGGTTTATTTCATGTAAACTATCTTACATTTTTATCCTTTTTCAAAATATCATTGTGATATATTTGACCCCCTAAAATAAATCATGTCATCGCAATTGAAACTTGATTTTGGAAATTAATTTTTTTTATATAAAAATTCCTTTATTTTAAACCCATATCATGAAATAGATTAATAAAAATTTCTCTACATAGTTGAGAAAGGGATGTGTGATGGTCAGCCAGAATAAAAGATTATTTTGTTTCCATTTAGGAGAATAATGGTGGAAAAAGAAAACATGGACATTGAAGTGCCTAATAACACCAATTGATTAAAAGAGAAATATATAGATGATTTATCACATGAAAATAAAATATCATTTGAAATTAGAGAACCACACAACCAAAAATATCTGATGAATTAATATACAATTGATTCATCATATATGAAGGTAATAAGGTAACATTTTTTTCAGTATCTTTTTTTCTAGAGTTATGAGGTTATTTTTCTAGTATGATAGAGAACACCAAAAAATATAAAAACATGATATATTTTGTATTTCGAAAACACAATTCTAACCATCATTTATCTTTGATAAATTTAAACATTACCTATTAATCTATGTAAATGAATATCCAATATGATTTATTTATTCCTCAATCACTATCATTATATTTAATAGATCACAAGATCTATAAAAGACTAAAAATATATTATTATTTTCATTATTAAATTCAAAATTGTTAATATAAGGCAAAAAATGTCCAATATTATTACAAATATAATAACATTTTAAAATCCATAATGAAACCAATGGTTAGGCATAGATCATTCCTTAAATTAATAACCATGTTTCCCAAATGACCTAAAAAAACAACATTAAATAATGTTTTATCTTCCATGGATATCTCATACCCTTTCTACATACATCAACAAAAAAAATTAATTCCTCCCAAACACTCAAATTTGTTAAAATGCAATTCTATATCTACTTCATCAAAATAAATCATCTCCCTATACCTAATTAGTCACCAAAAATAAAATTATTTGATCATATAATACTTTTCAAAAACAAAATTAATTTTTTTATCGTCAAACCATATAAATAATAAAATGTTATACTAAACACTACATTATGTAGTACAGTGGTAGGTGTTGCACACATTTCACCATTCAGTTGAGAGTTTAAGCCTTATAACCTTACTGGATTATATTGGTTTTCAATCTTCATATAATTTTCCCTTAGTCAAAAAATGAGGTAAAGTCTATGTGATGGTGATATTCATAATTATTCAAGACCCTATTAAATTATATAGAACATGATGTGCATCATCATAAATAACATTGGTCAGGAAATAACATTTTTCAACCACTATGGTCTTCTATACATCTCATTATATTCGAAAACATTAACTAACTACCTAAACATAAAAAACATCTATGATATCTTCTTTTCTTCAATAATGTGTTTTAACGAAGATTATACACATTACCTTAAGTTAAATTTCCAGGTAATTCATTATATTCTTATAAATCCATAATTCAAAAAATTCTACAAAACAAGAAATATATATATATATATACTGATTCATATAATTTCATATTTATTTTAAAAAGACCACTAAATCATTACTCTTAATTAATTATACCATTAAAGTGGATTCATCTTCTAATAAATTACTAATTCCTCACATTCTAATTTGATTTGAAGTCACATTATCATAAAAAACAACACATGTGATGGTAAGAACATTTTGATCATCATCTTTATATATTTCCCAAGGGAATTTATGGGAATAAATCGCATTCATTTAATATTTATAACATTCAGTCATTGATGATGATGATAACATTCAGTCATTGATGATTCCTTAGGAAAACCATTATTCTCATCCACTGATTTTATTGATGTTTCCATTTTCCCCATTAATTACATAAATTGAGGTGAAATTTTACACGTATAAAACATCACATAATTTCATTGAAATTTTCCATCAACTGGTTCTTAAAACATTATTAACGTATTGGAAATTTTATATTCTTTCCTCTATGGTCTACACCGGCCAAGCTCTCACCAAACTCTATCATTTTCTTCTTTGCATCATTCAAGAGTTTGTTTAGGGGAAATTTATTAATCATATAACATAGAGAATGATAATTAATATTACCAATATCTTTCAATCTATTAATCATACCATTTGGTTGTTAATCAACACATTTTCTATCATAGTTAATGTTAGCCCTGTTCCTTCTTGTTACCTATATTATCTAAAATCTTAAAATTATAGTGTGGGAAAAAATATTCATAGTGGAAAACAACATAATAATTAAATATAATATATAATATATCTAAATTAGGACACTTTCATTTAGTTCAATAAAACATTATGTTTTAGCTAGGTCATTTATTATTATTATTTATGCCAATCATTCATGATGGTTTGAAAAGAGTTTTTGAAATTCCAAATATTATATTTTAGAGGTTTCTTACATGGTGCACAATAAGGAAAATTTCCATGTACCTAGATTTTCTAAAGTCAAGTATGACACACATGTATCAGAGTTATAACCCGAAGGTAAATCTGTTCATTAACCACATCAACATGAAGTGTTAATATAAGGATGTTGAAGTGCCCAGATCAGTGTGAATCACTGAGAGGGGGAGGGGGTGAATCAGTGATCCCTTAAAACTTTTTACTAATTGATTCCTTATCAATTAAACCTCTATGGCTGGTTAAAGCCTCGATCCACTCTTCTTGTATCTCTCAGCCTTTCCTCGAGTGATGCAGTAAATGTAAAGGCACAGGACACAAGGATTTACAAGGTTCGGCACCAAAGGCCTACGTCCTTGCCATGTTGGTCATACACCCCAACATGGTTTCTTCCATTATAATCTGTTAGTATTACAATGGTCGATACAGAGTCCCACTGTATCTCTCCTGAGTCCCACAGGAGGGTCTTTATACTGCGTCCCACAGTGTTACCAGAGTCCAACTGGCCTGCTCCAGAATCCCACTGAAGACTTCTTCTCCCTGAGTCCCACAGGGTCTTCTCCTGGCTCCTCGAGTCACACGAGTAGCTCTTATTCACTTTATGCTTTTTCAAGTATCTTCAGCAGTCTGGGATAAAGACTGATGGCCTTTCTCTGTACCTCTGATCACTTGTGATGATCAGGTCTTCTCGTCTTGCTCAGGCTTTATCTCCTTCTTCTCAGGATGACCTGGCTTCTCTCTTCAACTACTGAATACTCAGACAACTGATATCTTTAACTTCAGTCTGGTCCAGTCTCACTTCAAAAAAACTTCATGCACTGAGTGCATGGCATCTCTGTATCCTCATGCACTGATTGCATGGCCTTCTCAAATCTCATCAAGATCTCCTGGTCTTGGACTCCTCAAATGCACACAAGCAGATTCAGACTTGTTCATGTGTGCACGTGCATGCATGCAAGCATGCACATCCCTCTTTATTCTCTTGGTGCAATAAACCCACAAAGGGTGTAGTATCTTTAAGCACACACCATCTTCTCACTTCTTCACACACTTTATTCAATTTTCTTACACACTTGAATGTGTGTTATACTTTAGTGTGGATGTCCTCTTCCTTCAACTATTAAATGCGTACACTTTGTACACACCTAGGTTCGGCCTTCTTTGTTACTTATTCAAGTACACAGAAATTGTTCTTTGTTTTGCACACACTTGACGTGGGCCTCTTCCCACTTCTTGTTTCACACCCTTAACCCGTAGGTTGTTCTTCAATTTCGCACACACAAAATGTGTCTTCACTTGATGCACACACAAGGCATGAAAGCCTCGGGTCCTCTTCTCCACTTGGCACACACACAAGGTGAAATCCTTCCTTGCACTTAGCACACACACAACCTTCTTCTGTTTTTGCACACACAGCTTGTTCATTGATTTGCACACACACAATGAGTGTATATTTGGCCTCCACTATTTTTGCACACCCAGAAGATATGCCTCGGCCTTCCTTTATTCTTTGTGCACACAAATCACAAAGCCTCTTTCTCTTGCACAAAACTAAGGTGTCTCGGACTTGTTATTTCTTTTGTGCACACACACACACCAATGTGTGGTCTCTGCCTCCTCCATTGCACATCTACTGCCCGTAGGTTCTTCTCTCAAATCCAATGGGTGCAAGGCGTCGCGCAAGGGTGTGCAGCCCCTCTCCTTCAACACTATCGTGCAAGGGCTTGATGCAAGCGCGCAAGTGTGCACTGCCAACCAGTCACGCAAGCCTCGGGTGCAACCAGTGCAAGGCGCGCAAGGCCTTGGGTGGCCACTGCCGCACAATTACTTACCGCGCAGGGGGCCGCGGTGCACAGAGGGAGCGCCCAAGTTCGCGCTGCCCAACCCTCTCTTCTTGTCGCGCAAAGAGGTTGCGTGCAAGGAACTTCAGCCACGCAAGTGGTATTTGCGCGGTGGCTTCAAAACTTCGCGAGGCACATACGGCACTCACGGGACTTCGAGTTTTCAACAGATCAGCAAAATCAATGAGATCCTCGAGCTCTCCTTATATAGGCAGAGGGATTCCTCAAAACATCCGCGTGGTTATAAATTCAAATCCCCTAAGTATTCTGATCTTTAAGATGTTTTCAAATCATGAACTTTCTCCTCGGTTCTCCACGGGTTCTTCTCATTTCATTTTTCTCTACGTGCATGCGACTTAGAACGCATGCACGGCCTTCCTTCGATCCAAAACATGCAAGCATAAACACCCAAACCTTGGAAACTTCGTCTTGCCTCGGCCGGATACCAAAACTATCCAAACATTGCATGCAAGTGTATTTTTAAGCATGGATTGGTTCGTCTTGGCCAGACGATCACCATGGAAGCTTTACTTTTATCGGAGGTGGCCGGAATCTCGAAATCATCCCTCGGATGGCGCCTGGTTCGTCGGAGGCTCGCGGGTGGCTTCGAGCGAGCTCATGGAAGAGGACAGACGGGGAGCCGTCGGATCAGGCGATCAGATAATCTCGGATGGCCTGGATCAGATCGCGAATGGCGCGATTAGATGAGTGGCTCAGATCGTCCGCGAGATCAGATGGATGGCCACGATTTGCTCCGTGGAAAAATTGTGCGTCCCACATCGAAACGGTGCGCTGGTTTTCCGCGGTTTATCACCCAAGCGCTCCCATCCTCACCTCAGTTTCATCTTCTCCCTCCACGGTGCCGCCTCGCACCGTGTTCTCTTCGCGGGCGCGCTCTGCGCCCACCATGCACTGCCTGACACCCGCGGGTGCGCTCATGCGCCCCTACCGCGCTCCTCCGGGCATGCCCCAGACGCCCATGCAGTGTCTTGGGTGCGCCCTGCCGCCCTGGCTTGCCCCATGGGTTCCCCCATGGGCGTGGTGCCCTAGCGCCCATGCCTTGGGGTTGAACCCTCAAGGTGCCTTGGCTGGCCAATTTTTTGGCAAAGGCATGAATAAGGACTTTCTCAAAGACAAAGTTCTCCTATGAGTATAATCCAATTGCCAAGTGCCATCCATGTCATTTCTTCTCCACTTCTTCTATTCTTCTTCTCAAGAATTCCATTACTTCTCCTCATATGATCTTCACTTAGGATATGGAATTCAAAAGGTTCATCTTCATCAACCGAACTCCTAAATCACTTATAATCTTCAATGTTCTTTATTGATCTAATCAGAGATCAATTGGAACTTCTTCAATTCACATTCACTAAGAGTTAGTGCATGGACTTCATTAAAACCACTTCATCCACTTAGAACTTATGGATGGTTCACTTCAGCTCCTCATGAATTGTCAATACAATGCATGGTCTTCAATTATTGTTGTGACATTGTATCCAGTTGATACAAGTTCTTGGAACTTTAAGATCAGCTCAACAATCGTCAGATATAATGATGCTCCATCATCACTCATTCTTCAAGTGTTGTAACTTAGTATCATCTTGATACAAGTATTGAAACATAAGGATCAGTTCTACAATCGTCTGATTTCCATAGAGAATGTTTCAACCACAACATCCTATGTCACTTAGTGAATCTACTAAGTGACATGCATCTTAGTACCATGGCCATTCTCCTTTCCTTACCATCACCATCACATCCTTTGTCATTCACATCTTGACATTCCTTTACATCCATTCATTCATTCCTTGACAACAACATACCTCATTGACAACAAATGCAACACAGTGCATTTCAATCTCCCCCTTTGTATTTGTTGTCAATACACTTGTTCAGCACATATGAATGGGTCAATATGTGTGCCAATATTTTATCCCCCTTATTGGGAATCAAATGAAAAGGTGTGGTGTGGTACTCTTCCAAAAATATCTTCCTCCCTTTGAAAAGTATTTTCATGAAAAACACTGAGAGAGGGATGATGTCACATGTTCTCTTTAGGAAAGAACCTTTAGTAAATAAACTCTAAGTCTACTTGGGATAACCCGTTGTAGAAAACAAGAGTGATGTAACCAAGATACTCAATGCTGTCCAACATTCACTATACATGTGAGATCATGCTTCAAGGGGTTGAAATTTTTCAGATATAACAATAAATTGCTAAATCCTGCACAACTTCACAAAACTCATTAGAAAGTTCAGGTGCAAAGATAAAGATCCCCCTTTCATCCATTTGTCTTCAATCCATACCCCCCCTTAATTGACAAGATAAACTCAATTAAGAAACAAGGGATGAAAGTATGATTGGAATACCTTCACTTTTCTCAAGATGGTATTAAATCTCAGAATCCCATCTTCTACAGATTGGCTCCCCCTCAAGGGGTGCACTCCATTCTATCCAAACCATCCTCCAGTTGAGAATGATCATCATTTTCAATTCCCTGTAATGTTAGCACATGTAAATACAAGTGATTAGGGAATAAGATGGAACCTCCTTGGTTCATCAATGTGAACAACAAGGTTGAGAAGATTCTCTCAACCGAGATGTCCCATTTTCACCATTCTTCACACTTGCACATTTGATCTTCAATGATGTTTGTGATGGTGTGGATCTCAACACCTCTTTAACTTCTTTGTGTGTGACTCCTGTATTTCTAGGTGCCTTCTGAGCACTAGAGTCTCCTGGTGCAATCTTCATTCTTTTGAAGAATCCCTTCTGAGATGGAATGAATATCATGCATTTATCACTAGTATGTCCAGCTTGATTGCACCTCACACACAGAACTTGATCTTCATGTGAAATCTTTTTCTTTCCTTTTGCCTTAGCAATTGCCAAAACATCATCTTCAGCTCTTTGCAGATCTTTGGCAAGTTGCAACTGATTAGGCCATATGACTAGTAAGTCACTTGGAAGTGTGGCCTCAGTTCTGGAAGTTCCACATGGTTCTTTTGATGCTTTCAAGCTACCTTTCTTAGGCAACTTGTTTTCAATCAATCCCTTCTGCTTCTTCTGGATTGATTGTCTTTTTGAGTCCAGTCTGCTTCTATTCAGTTCCATGGCTTGTTCACAAAGACCCATGGTATGAACTTTCTTTCCACAGTAGAAGCATTTCTTCTTGGTGGTCCTTCTGGATGCATCACCCTTCTTGGATTTAGACTCCAAGGACTTCTCTTCCTGTTTCAACATCTTCTTGGGAGCATTGTCACCTCTCTTCTGTTTGCTTCCCAAGGATTCTTTCTGATCCAGGTTCTGTGATCTTTTCTTCTTTTGAGCTCTGGATACAGTTGGAGATTGACATGTATCTATTTGACCACTTTTGCAATCATCCCTAATGTTGTCAAGTAATCCAAATCTATTTGCAGTAAACAGATGTCTCTGGACATGTGGATGCTGCTTCTTTTCTTCTGGCTTGCTCCCCCTAGGCATGGGCTTCCTCTATGCTTTAGAATTCAGTGGATTGTACCAACAATCCTTTGCGCAGTGCCCATACTTGTTACAACACCAACATTGACCCACAAATCTTGACCTTTTGATTCCTTCTGATTGTAGGGTACTTGTCTTGAATTGCTGTGTTGTTTCAGGAGAGCATTCTTTCTTCACTGTCTTCATCCATACTTGTTTGGATTCATTCTTCCATCCTGCACTTTTAGTAGAAACACATTTAGAAACATGAGTACAAGATGGGATGGATGGTACCTTCTTTTTAGAAGATGTTTCCCTTTTATTAGAAGATGTCTTTCTTTTAGAATCATCCTTCTCAAAGCTCACTTGAGTGGCAACATTTCTTCTTTTAGCTGACTGGGAGGATTCAGCTTTGGGTGATTGCAGATTTTTCAATATCACCTCCAGTTCTAAGCATTTCACATTGAGAGAGTTCTTCTCATCCTCAACAAATCTTAGCCTACCTTCCCATTTTTCTTCCAGCTGTTTCATCTGGTCTTCATGCACCTTCTTTATTTCTTGTAATGAATTGTCAAGCTCCTTCACCATTTTGACTTTGTCTTTGAGTTGAGCATCTCTGACATTCATTGAAACTTTGTGCAACTTCTCCAGTGCATGGAAAACTTCTTTGATCATTATCATAAATATTTCTTTCTCAGAAGAGCTTCTTTGCAATTCTTCATCAGTGTCTTCAAATCTTTCATTGCAAAGGGAAATAGTTTCATCTTTAGCCTTCACCAGATTTCTGAGAGTGTTGGTTATGCCAACCCTTTTAGCCAATTGGACTTCCCGAGAATTGGCTTCATCTTCTAGCTGTAATTTTTCTTCCTGAAGATCAAGGAGGCCTGTAGCTATACACATTGCCACTTCCTTGGGGACTGTCTTCTGAAGATATTTGATTGCATTTAGAAGATCATTGTTCCTTCCATCTTCATCACAGCTAGAGTAGGCTTCATCAGAAGAATGATAAAAGGAATTGTCATCTGATGTGACTTTCACATTTCTTTCCATAGAAGGAGTTTCTCTGATTGCAACAACCTTCTTCTTCATCTTCTTTGCCTGTTTCTTCATTCTGTTTTTCAGAGTCTTGGCAGATATCTCCATTTGAGGCTGTTCTTTCATTTCCTCAAATCTGCACTCCATATAGACTCTCTTGGATCTTTTAGAGGTAACCTTCGCTCTAATACCAATTGAAGTGCCCAGATCAGTGTGAATCACTGAGAGGGGGAGGGGGTGAATCAGTGATCCCTTAAAACTTTTTACTAATTGATTCCTTTTCAATTAAACCTCTATGGCTAGTTAAAGCCTCGATCCACTCTTCTTGTATCTCTCAGCCTTTCCTCGAGTGATACAGTAAATGTAAAGGCACATGACACAAGGATTTACAAGGTTCGGCACCAAAGGCCTACGTCCTTGCCATGTTGGTTATACACCCCAACATGGTTTCTTCCATTATAATCTATTAGTATTAAAATGGTCGATACAGAGTCCCACTGTATCTCTCCTGATTCCCACAGGAGGGTCTTTATACTGCGTCCCACAGTGTTACCAGATTCCCACTGGCCTGCTCCAGAATCCCACTGAAGACTTCTTCTCCCTGAGTCCCACAGGGTCATCTCATGGCTCCTCGAGTCACACGAGTAGCTCTTCTTCACTTTAAGCTTCTTCAAGTATCTTCAGCAGTCTGGGATAAAGACTGCTAGCCTTGCTCTGTACCTCTGATCACTTGTGATGATCAGGTCTTCTCGTCTTGCTCAGGCTTTATCTCCTTCTTCTCAGGATGACCTGGCTTCTCTCTTCAACCACTGAATACTCAGACAACTGATATATTTAACTTCAGTCTTGTCCAGTCTCACTTCAAAACAACTTCATGCACTGAGTGCATGGCATCTCTGTATCCACATGCACTGATTGCATGTCCTTCTCAAATCTCTTCAAGATCTCCTGGTCTTGGACTCCTCAAATGCACACAAGCAGATTCAGACTTGTTCACGTGTGCACGTGCATGCATGCAAGAATGCACTTCCCTCTTTCTTCTCTTGGTGCAATAAACCCACAAAGGGTGTAGTATCTTTAAGCACACACCATCTTCTCACTTCTTCACACACTTTATTCAATTTTCTTACACACTTGAATGTGTGTTATACTTTAGTGTGGATGTCCTCTTCCTTCAACTTCTAAATGCGTAAACTTTGTACACACCTAGGTTCGGCCTTCTTTGTTACTTGTTCAAGTACACATAAATTGTTCTTTGTTTTTCACACACTTGACTTGGGCCTCTTCCCACTTCTTGTTGCACACCCTTAACCCGTAGGTTGTTCTTCAATTTTGCACACACAAAATGTGTCTTCACTTGATGCACACACAAGGCATGAAAGCCTCGGGTCCTCTTCTCCACTTGGCACACACACAAGGTGCAATCCTTCCTTGCACTTAGCACACACACAACCTTCTTCTGTTTTTGCACACACATCTTGTTATTTGATTTGCACACACACAATGAGTGTATATTTGGCCTCCACTCTATTTTCACACCCACAAGCTATGCCTCGGCCTTCCTTTATTCTTTGTGCACACAAAGCACAAATCCTCCTTCTCTTGCACATAACTAAGGTGTCTCGTCCTTGTTATTTCTTTTGTGCACACACACACCAATGTGTGGTCTCGGCCTCCTCCATTGCACATCTACTGCCCGTAGGTTCTTCTCACAAATCGAATGGGTGCAAGGCGTCGTGCAAGGGTGTGCAACCCCTCTCCTTCAACACTGTCATGCAAGGACTTGATGCAAGCGCGCAAGTGTGCACTGCCAACCAGTCACGCAAGCCTCAGGTGCAACCGGTGCAAGGCGCGCAAGGCCTCGGGTGGCCACTGCCGCACAATTGCTTACCGCGCAGGGGGCTGCGGTGCACAGAGGGAGCGCCCAAGTTCGTGCTGCCCAACTCTATCTTCTTGTCGCGCAAAGAGGTTGTGCGCAAGGAACTTCATCCATGCAAGTGGTATTTACGCGGTGGATTCAAAACATCGCGAGGCACATACGGAACTCACGGGACTTCAAGTTTTCAACAGATCAGCAAAATCAATGAGAGCCTCGAGCTCTCCTTATATAGGAAGAGGGATTCCTCAAAACATCCACGTGGTTATAAATTCAAATCCCCGAAGTATTCGGATCTTCAAGATTTTTTCAAATCTTGAACTTTCTCCTCGGTTCTCCGCGGGTTCTTCTCATTTCATTTTTCTCTACGTGCATGCGACTTAGAATGCATGAACGGCCTTCCTTCGATCCAAAACATGCAAGCAGAAACACCCAAACCTTGGAAACTTCGTCTTGCCTCGGCCGGATACCAAAACTCTCCAAACATTGCATGCAAGTGTATTTTTAAGCATGGATCGGTTCGTCTTGGCCAGACGATCACCATGGACGCTTTACTTCGATCGGAGGTGGCCGGAATCTCGAAATCATCCCTCGGATGGCGCCTGGTTCGTCAGAGGCTCGCGGGTGGCTTCGAGCGAGCTCAAGGAAGAGGACGGACGGGGATCCGTCGGATCAGGCGATCAGATAATCTCGGACGGCCTGGATCAGATCGCGAATGGCGCGATTAGATGAGCGGCTCGGATCGTCCGCGAGATCAGATGGATGGCCACGATTTGCTCCGCGGAAAAATTGCGCGTCCCACATCGAAACGGCACGCTGGTTTTCCGCGGTTTATCACCCAAGTGCTCCCATCCTCACCTCAGTTGCATCTTCTCCCTCCACGGTGCCGCCCCGCACCGTTTTCTCTTCGCGGGCGCGCTCTGCGCCCACTCTGCTCCCTACGGGCGCGCTCCTAGCGCTCACCATGAACTGCCTGACACCCGCTGGTGCGCTCATGCGCCCCTACCGCGCTCCTCCGGGCGTGCCCCAGACGCCCATGCGGTGTCTTGGGTGAGCCCTGCCGCCCTGGCTCGCCCCACGGGTTCCCCCATGGGCGTGGTGCCCTAGCGCCCATGCCTTGGGGTTGAACCCTCAAGGTGCCTTGGCTGGCCAATTTTTTGGATAAGGCATGAATAAGGACTTTGTCAAAGAAAAAGTTCTCCTATGAGTATAAGCCAAATGCCAAGTGCCATCCAAGTCATTTCTTCTCCACTTCTTCTATTCTTCTTCTCAAGAATTCCATTACTTCTCCTCATATGATCTTCACTTAGGATATGGAATTCAAAAGGTTCATCTTCATCAACCGAACTCCTGAATCACTTATAATCTTCAATGTTCTTTATTGATCTAATCAGAGATCAATTGGAACTTCTTCAATTCACATGCACTATGAGTTAGTGAATGGACTTCATTAAAACCACTTCATCCACTTATAACTTATGGATGGTTCACTTCAGCTCCTCATGCATTGTCAATACAATGCATGGTCTTCAATAATTGTTGTGACATTGTATCCAGTTGATACATGTTCTTGGAACTTTAAGATCAGCTCAACAATCGTCAGATATAATGATGCTCCATCATCATTCATTCTTCAAGTGTTGTAACTTAGTATCATCTTGATACAAGTATTGAAACATTAGGATCAGTTCTACAATCGTCTGATATCCATAGAGAATGTTTCAACCACAACATCCTATGTCACTTAGTGAATCTACTAAGTGACATGCATCTTAGTACCATGGCCATTCTCCTTTCCTTACCATCACCATCACATCCTTTTTCATTCACACCTTGACATTCCTTGACATCCATTCATTCATTCCTTGACAACAACATACCTCATTGACAACAAATGCAACACAGTGCATTTCAGATGTAATTTTTCGGAAACCAACCTCTATATTCTTCACCAACATTACCGTATATTTTTTATATACTTATTCATATTCATTGACATATACCTAGGGTTCCCACTAACATTTTTTCTTCATAGTACCAAATTTTGCTAAACCATTCATCTTATACCATCTATTATGACTATGTACTTATTCAAATATCATGAAATTATTCATTAATAATAAATGAACACTAATTTTAAATTTAGATGGTTAATGCCCTTTGTTATTGGATTCCAAGTTTATTAATACATGAAACTTGGTTTCCTTTATAAATTTTCTATAGTCATCTACGATAATTCATTTTAAAACTTAATTATACATGAGATAACCTAAATAATACATAGAGAAATGGGTGAGTTAAAAATACTAGCATGGGAATAAAAATTATATGAAAATATAACATATGATTCAATGGTATAACATAATATCACAAAATAGAATGAATATGTGTATTTAAACAGAAGAAAAACAAAACGATCATGATATCATAAGATCATGTAATAATAGAAAATATGGTAGAATTATAAAACATTACATAAGAATAATTCAAGGAAAAATACTAGACAATTTCACATGGTGGATAATGTTTCATAATTTACTAGGTTCACTCACCAATACCATAAAGAAAACTAATGTGAATAAAAATATAACCAATTAATTGGACCACAGTCTACACAAATCTATCACATTATTCTCATAATATATATGTGAAAAATAAAAGAAATCAATCATAAGGAATTACATAAGATATATCCATGTAATTAAAATGGGTCATATAATCTTACTTCATACATTTTTCGAAGAAAATTTCTTAATAAATGTATTTGGAAAATGATTATAAGGATTTTATTACCCCATCATAAGAATGCAGAATAAAAAACCTGTATTTTTGAGTGTGATATATACATAATTTAGATTAAATTCATAATATCAATGGTTTTTTCAAAGATTAATATTACACTAAAAACATTCTTGAGGAAAATATTCTTTCCAATTTTAGTAACAAAATAGGATATCATCATATATGGACAATGATTCTGAAATGTCAATTTGAACATTTATTAGGTAAACTTTCATTTTCATTTTGAAACAATTTATTAATATAAAAAACATTATAAAAAATCAATAAAATCCATTTTTTTAAAATAACCATTTATACATAAAAAGGTATCTTTAAAATACTGAGCATACATAACATAATAATATTTCTATTCATACCGAATAATAAAAAAATAATTGATTCCATTTACAATTTTCAAAATAAATGAGAATTATATTATTTGGATTACAAAAAGAGTATTACTTTTGATGACATTTTAAAAAAAATATAATTAATTATATAATTCACATGAAACAATAATAGTTAAACATTCTTGAAATCATATTTAGAAAACATGGATTTTAAATAATAAGTATTTTCAATCAAAGAGATAAATGATGTAAGATTTTCATGCTAAATATTTTCTCAATAATTTTACACAATAATAAGAGTAAAATGGTATAATAACTTGAATAATCAGTAAATAACAAGAGTAGGACACAACTAATGGATAAAATGATAAAATAATTTCATTCATTTTAAATTAAAATAAAATAATTCCTGATTACAATTAAAATAAAAAACAAACACTCAGTCCTTTGTAAATTTTTAATCATTAAATCTAATTAATAAAGTAGATGAATTTTAAATTAAAATATCATGAAATAGCAATTAAAAATGTTATATTTTTACAAAGTAATTATATACACCATTCAAGTGTAATTAGGTTCATAAAAGAACATATGTCTCAATGAAGGATGTTTGAGATGAACCAGTTGTAAATTTTATAACAACGAGGTGATATGAAATCAATGGGTTTATTATTTGAAAATGATATATGTCAACAAAAATGAATGTGTAAAAAAATTAAAACTATAAAAATTAATTTCATAGATAACTTTGGGATAATATAATCTAATTTTGTTTTTTATAAACCAATAAATTGAAATTGACATTACAAACCCCTGACCCCACACTTCTATTTAGTTTCTCCCTCATCAACATAGCATATAATTGTTTTGGAAATGTTATTTACGTATAACCGAGTCATATTATAAATATTATATCATATATGCTCATTTTTTTAATATTTTATTCCCCTTCCTTAATAATCATTCACTATAACTATTGTTCCATATGTTAATTGCCTTATTTTCACTTGAATGTTTCATAATAAATATTCCTGATCCTAAACAAAATTTATTGTTATATAATCTGACGAATTATATTAAAATTAAAAATATAAATTTTTATACATTAGTTTTATCTTTTTAATCATAATTTAATTTTAACTAGGATAATGAATTCCATCCCATCGTGTTGAATGTAGGAAAAACATATGCACCAACAAGATATCATTTACTTAATTGTTGAAAGGGTAAAGAAGTTGATTGTATATTCATTTCCTAGAATCAGGATCTAGTCATAAATGCAACATATAATCAATAAATTCATCTAATGTTTCCATCCATGTAATGTATTGGTGAATAAATAATCACATCGCCTTGTGAGGCTGTAGTCCTCCATAGATACAGACGATGTTATTTCAATCTTTATGGAATAAAATGTAATATGGTATATAAAATATTATAATTCCAAAAGTATAATTATACCACACACTCACTCATAAATATATATATATATATATATATTATATAAAATTACATACATCTGTGATAATCATTTGTGTATTATGAATTATGTTGGTTCGCAAAGCAGTAGTCCGCCAAACACAAGATCAACGATTTTGTTTCCCGTTTGACAGTGGAGGAGATGGTTATAGTTAATTAGCTTAATATAATAATATATAAATGTATATGATATAATATGGTAATTATATCGTCTGATTTTAAAAATATTTGAAGGTTGTGGAAGATGCAATCCAATTAAATGCTCGATTAAGGATGACAAATATTCTTCGAACAACCTCGTTTGGTTTTCACCAAATTCAATCCATTATTTATTTTATGAAAAAATAAGGACTATAAGAAGATTTGATATGATTATTATTGTTATATGGATAAATATTCAATAAACAGTGGGTTTCAGATATGTGGAAATTAGTGGACAGTGGTGGACTTTTATAAGTAGGGAGAGGACACACATGGAAACCTTAAAAAAATGAATTCCACTAATGTTTCACTAATCCTAAAACGGTCCAAAATTTTCCATTATAGAATCTTATATGGTAAAGGTGTAAATATTATATTAAAATATTAATTATAATTGTTTTTACCCATTTTTAACCCATATCATTTTTTTAACCCTCGGTAAACTCATTTTTTCCATAACAATGTTAAATAATTTATTTACACTTTCATATTAATTATAATAAAAAAATTATGTTCAACATATTAGATAATACAAGAAATTGTGATTCCAAATATAGAAACTATTTTTTTAAAATTCATCCCAAATAATTGGAAGAGTTTAAATTAAAAATAATCTTAAAGTAGAGGGGGAAATGGTTTTTTCTATGAAAAAAATTCAAATTATTATAATATTCTTATATTTTAATTTAATATGAAATTTATTAAAATTTAATAAATAAGATAAAATATAATATAATTTAAATAATTATAATTTCAAACCAATTTAAAATATAATTCCCATATGTAAATAATTTAAATGAAAATTTATATTTTAAATAAAATTTTTATTATTCACT
This sequence comes from Viscum album, assembly GCA_963277665.1. NCBI lineage: Eukaryota > Viridiplantae > Streptophyta > Magnoliopsida > Santalales > Viscaceae > Viscum > Viscum album. The sequence goes on from OY728164.1 coordinate 578,742,394, forward strand.
ATTCATAAAAACATAATAATTTTCAGAGAATTGTCCAAAATAATAAAAAAGATAATTTTTATATGTATATTTCTAGAATAGATTTTATTTTTTTTAAAAAATCTACATATTGTGGTAAATTATTTGAAATTATTTGCGCAAAGTGTGTCTAATCAACATTTCAAAAAAACACTATTTGTCAGAAAACATTTCTTTCTCTTTCAAATGGTTCATATTTTATTTCCAATCAATAGAAAACCATTAAATTAAATTAATATATGTGTAAAAAATAAGATACATCATTTATTTAATCATATAAATACTCTACAATTTGTGTGCTATGTTATAATAGTTTTGTTTAAATAATAATGTTTTAATAGAGTTTTATGATTTATTTATACCAGCTGTTGCATTCATCATAATATATCAATGAGATTAAATTTATTTAAAAATAAATAGATAATAAAGTATCATGGTGGTACATTTTCTTCTACAATTGGTTTTTATATCATATATTATAGCCAATATGATGTCCTCTTTTTTAATCATTGGGTGTTATAGTGGTATATCTAAGACTATTTGAGGGATATAAAGGGCTCTCTATAGAGGAGAGGAGGTGTTTAATGTGAATGAGAGAGAATGGATAAAGAGGAAACCTTAATGGATGAATGTATAATTGTTTAAATCAGCCAATTTAAGATAGGAAATAGTTTGTCCACACAATTTTACAAAGTATGTACCAACCATACGACACAAATAGTTTTGTAGAACTAACCATGCGAGTTATGTTAACTGGTTGAAAAAAGTGAGTAGGCCAAGAAAATAACTATTGAAAAACTTCTGAACAATTTCACCATATTCCCACTAGGGTATCACATGGTTCAATAAACCATGTTTCTATACAAAATATTCCACCAAGTCTGGGACACAATGTTAGTAAAAACAATGAAGAAACCATCGCTTTAGTCTCTGTCGCCTAAAACTAATTTATCCAAGATGAAGATATTCAAAATCATCTCAAAACCATTGGTACCTCTAGGTACTTAATAAACACATAAAATATCACATTTATGTCTTACAATTCTTGAAATTTTTTTTATTAATCTCAGTTTGTTTTTTGTATTATTCACCAAATTAAAATCTCAAATTCTGTAATAATTGCAACCTATCTAAAATAATAGATGTTAAACCAACACACCATACAACTTATCGTCACTGCGAGACCTAGGGGAATAATGAAAACATCCCTCATCCTACTCAGGTCAATAATTACTAACTAAAAGTGTCATGTTTTAATTATTAATAAAAAATGAACCACCAATCACAACTTTTAAAAATATAGTAAATAAACCAAGAAAAAAGCATCAACAGGATTGGTATCAATGTCCATGAAAACAATGACCTATAATTAAAATACACCTATCCTGAATCTCTTTAGCATCAGACATTTCACCAAAATAGATTCCAAAATCCCTCAAACCTAGGATTACTATGATCATTCTTATCATGCTCACTGAATCCCATTACATAATTCAGATGGTGTCTCCTAACTAAAAAATTTCTTGGTCAAAATTATAATCGTGTTACAGTAAAACCACTATTGAATTTATTATCTAGATTATATGGATTATCATAAAACATGTCGACCATAATTCCCACACTTGTACTCCACCAATTATGTATGCAAATCTATATGTGGAATTTACATATAAAACCATCTGTATATTGATACAATTTATTTAATGGAATATGAGTTCCAAAAAAACCAACACAGGACTGGTATCAATGTCTTTGACCATTCACACAAGAGGGTATCTCTACCATTGATCGGCATCACACATCCCCAAATAAGATTATCTTTTTTCATAAATCTCAGTAAATGATAAAATTAATTACCACATTCCATGCCCTTTATAATTAAAACATAATAACTAGAATGTTAAGGATCCTCTCATACCCGAGTTCAAAAATAAATTCCCATTATTACTCATTCCATCCTTCTGAGAATTTTTTTTCTTGGAAATCACCAATATCTGAATATTGATGAGGGTCACCACCCTAATATAGCCAATGGTGTATTAAACATCATATGTCATTCCATAAAAGAGTCCCTAAGATAACCAATAATGAAGTATCTTAATCAAAAAATTATTTAAATTTATATATTTATATCATAATATATTTGATTGTCTGTCAACAACTATTTATGATTCTATTATATTGGGAACAGTCACTTAAAATTCATGAGTAAAATATCTTTTCTTTAATAGAAATCTATTCGTCTTCTTGGTCCATGATCTCTTTAAAACAAGTTACACATTTCTTAACCAATAGAAGACACCATGTCTCCAGATAATGTGTGTCAATGTTTAACCATGGTAAAACCATCTCACGTAACCCATTCCAACTCTATATTATCCCTCATCCCAAGAACATCAAATTTTTATCCAAATTTTGTTTTTGTTATGTTTATAAGGACACCATTTTAAGCAGTTGATCCTTGTCCCATTCTCAGCATCACATAAAACTCCCATTCATAATAGTTATCATGTACATGTGGTGTGAGTTAATATTACAAAATGAAACTGGTATAGTTCTCATGCCACATGATTTAAGACCTTACTCATGCTTATATGAGTCATATCTCATCATGTTCAAGCTGAGAAAGCTATACATAACATTAATTTTATCATTCCACGAGCACCATTGGAACCTCACTTCCAAATAATTCAGTGACCAATGTCATTATTTATCAACAAATTACATATATAAATTTTTTTCTAATAATTAAAACTTTTAAATGCACAAATAAGGGTTAAATTTGACCCGAAAAAAATCCATCCCACTGAAATGAGATTGAATACACAAGAACTCAGTTGCATTATTGAAAACCCAATCATCATTGTGCTTTTAGACTCTCACTCTTTAATATGTGTACTACCCAAAAAATTAAGGAGGAAAATGAAATATAAGGGTACATATCTGGAAAATTGGGAAAATGTAATCACCTTCCATGTGTCATCCCAAGATGCCATAGTCCTCTTTGAGCTTCCTCATAAGAGATTTCACACTATAGGGTTACAATGATAATGTATGGAGAGGAAGAGATGACACTCATTAGGTATCAACATACGATAATAACCCCTTATAGTTTAACTCATATAAAAACCACCCTACTTCCCCATGAATTAGTTTTAAAACAAATAAGATACCTTATGGACTCACGAATTCAAATTCATAAATCATACAATCCGTGGAAACGTAGCAGAACGTCTACCTCTGTCATATTTCCAATGGTACTACCAAAATGGTCAACCCCATATCCCATTTAAATTAGTTCATCATCTCTTATACAATAGTTACACCCAAAAAGTCATTAGGTTCTACCTCATATCCCTTTTTATTAATAATTAGTATTAAAGAATCATCTATGATCTTTGATAAATTCTCATGTTCTCCTTCAAATAATCCATCAAGGAAAAAAATAATTAACCCGTATATGATGGTTAAATCTAAATAAAACACATTAAGGTTTCATTGTATAGAATTTATGTCATGATTATTTTTTACAAAATAATATGAAAATCACATATTATGGGTATAATGTATGAGTGTTAAAAGAAATTTTACTAATAATATTATTTAGATAATGCAATTTAGCATTAGGGAAATCATAAAAAAATCATATTAATCATGTTTTATATATCCAGAAATATATTATAACTAAGTACTATTTAATAAATTTTAAATTCTAATCCATATATTAAAACACTCTGATGATTATAATTTTATTTTTAAATAACTGAATCAACTTAGAAAAAACCTTCTAAAGAAGAATAAAAAAGAATTAATCAATTTAAGTTGGAATATACGAGTACAATTCCACCATAAATTTATAAATAATTCCATATAATTTTCTAATAACATATTAGATAATAATAAAATTAGATTAAAAATACTCCCATGGGGTTAAATACTATGGAATATAATGAATATAGTGACCTATGGGGGTCTTTTCATTCCAACATGAGTCCATTAAAGTGTAACCAAATAACAGTTGGATGATTAATTATTACTGACACCCTACTAGGTTTATCATATAAGACACAAGAACCAACTAACCCATAATGATCCAAATTTGGATTGAGGTATTTAGTCACATTTTTCATCACCCCTTTATAATATAGGTATAAGTATTAATAGATGAACACATTTTATATAATAATTTCAATTCATCACATATCATATTTTAATTAGATACATTACCATTCCCAAATTATAAAATTACATCCCTTTATAACATATAATTATAGTTCTTGTAACTATAAACATGTTTTTACATTTGATATCAAAATTTAATAGGCTTATATAAAATGGTTTGATTATATGGATTTCCCTTCCAAATTTAAAAAAAGTCCCATGGACATTATAAATTATTTTTTCCACTAATTTAATTGTAACCAGTAATGTTTACACTAATGAAACCAGTGGTCCATGGATCAAACATGTCATAATTTCATATTTAAGGTTCCTCTAGAATCCTATATGGTAAAATAAATTTTAGGTTTATGAAAAAACTGTAACAACCAACCATATATCATAATTAATGAACTGAATTCCATCACAAACCAAGGAATACAAGTAAGCATGTTAAATTCTCACAAATGAATTGAATATATATTGTCATCTGAGAAATAACCCAGAAATGTTATAATGATAATCATACTAAATAATATGTCCTGAAAAGTTCAACAAGTGTTAAGATGTAAAGAAACTCAATCAACAATGCAAGGAATATTCTTGGCATGTAAATCTCATATTGAGTAAAATGATTATTATACTAATCATATATCATTACATGATGTCCAATTGGTAAATCCAATAAATCTATAATTTAATAACAAACATAAGTAAAATAGTCACCCAACCAGAAAAAATAATAAACATTAATAAAAAACAGATGGAACAACGGTTCCATCCCTAGAAACATCTTTTCTACCACATGTGTGGGTTGATTATGCCTTGTACTTGTGATGAATCGTAGTTTTTTTTAAATGGTCATATGATATTTAAATGGAAGGAGAGTCACCAAAAATGGAGGTTTTCGTAAGATTTATAGAACTCCCAATCAATTTTCAAAATCCTTCATTTCGTTGTATTATTGGGATCCCAGTAGGGAATTATCACTATTCCTATAATAAGAATAGGGTCATATTTTACCTGATTTCACCTTGGGTATTTTCTGAATATGATTTTTCAAAAGAGTTGGTAATTTCCTTTTGGATTGTAGTTGTTGTGGAGTTTCAGTGTAAAGAAATATTTGTTTTTGAGTAATGGTGTGAATATTTTTTGTCGTGTAAGAAAATTATGCATAGAATGGAGTCTTTGAGGCATATGAGGTTGCTACAATAAGGATCTGGCATAGTGATAGGTTAATATAGTCCCAAGTTGATGATCATTTTGATCCTAGAAATCTCCCGATTGTGAATTGTAATGTATCCACTAAGGATTTTGTTGTTTCTTATACAACTAGTAAGAATGATGGTTCATCCTTGAATGGATAAGTGATACTGAAACAGACACAAATATTACATTCTAGTTCGAAGGTTGAATGAGTTTTTGATATATTGAAATGAGACTTGAAGATGGTACGCTCTTCAAGAGATTTTGAGTACAATATTAAGGTGGCAGTTATTAGAGAATGTCAAGGAATATCATCTGGATTTCAAGTAAATAGTGGTACATCATGTAAAAGAGAGGTTATAGCGGATGATCCTTCTACTGGAATGGTGATTTCTAATATGGATTTAGAAAATTCATTTTTAACCAATGTATGGTGGTTGGAGTGCATTAGACTTCATTGGATTTTCAATCGGCTTGTGAGGACATTCTACTGACAGAAACTAGAATGGAATATGTGGGCCTATCTCAAGATGAATTTTGTGAGAATGAGGTGAGGGAGGGTTAATTATACCTTAGAAAAGACTCTAAATGGTATAAGGTTTCTTGTGACATTCTAGTTACTATTAATGATTATCAAATTTTCAACTTTGAACACAATAATTTAAAACCCCATTTCTTGGGATGTAGCATTGTGCTTCCATCGGGTTCAGATATTCCAGTACAGGACCCAACAACCAGAGGTCATGACACTGACATACCAATCATTAATTTCCATGGGGAGATTCATAAACTTTATCATTCTTTAAATGTTTCAGGAAAGTGGGAGAATGTTACTGATGATGACAAGGTTACTACAAACAATCTCCTCGGACATTAGCTACTGAAAAGACACATAATAATATATCATTAAAATTGGATGAAAATTATTATTGAAGGAATGTGATTCTTCTATGATCCCATGAAGAAAATAAATAGGATGGATTAACCAAATTTTCCAAGGACTTTGACAACCATTTCCTCTTATACGGTGTCAAGAAGGATTGATTTAGAGATGTTTAAGCTCTTAAATAATGGTAACTCCCCATTAGAATGGGACACTATTTAAGAGTACGGTTAGGATAATGAATAGTCATTACATGATTTGTAGACTTTCTTTTCCTTGATGTGGGAGAGTTTTTAGCCCAAATATCTTATTTTTTGTTCCTTTTATCTCTTTTTAATAAATGGTCGGAGGATTTTGCCTCTAACTGGAATTGTAATGTACAGTTATGATTAACTTATGTATGGATAGACTATGTAAAATAAATAAATAAAAAACGACAAACTCATGAGGGAAACATGAGTGCAACAAAAACTTCTATGCACCATCCCCTGTGTCTAGTTCTATCTCATAAGTGAAATATAGAACAAAGCACTGTAACATTTATAACTATTGACAAGGAGATCTTTTTGGTTACCATTCACCAGCCCGAATTTGGTGTAAGAGACACTCGATAGGGAACCAAAAATTGTTTATAATACAATCCAATACATGAATGTAAGATATATCATTTTTTGGTATATCAAAGTTAGTACTGTTGAAATGATGAAAGTAAACAAGTCATGCTCGAGTTCTTTTATGGTACCTAATCAACTATACCATCGTTTGAAAAAAATGAAATTCCTCTACATAATTTTCAGTATATATATAATATATATAAATATATGTATTCATTTTGTAAATAATTAGTACTAGTTAGGACCTAAGTCGTAACTTAGTCATCCATACAGAAACATAAGTGTCCCAGACTCAACAAGAGACATAGTGACAAATTATATAAATTGAATAATAAAGGAATCCATTCCCATCAATTAAAAATTAAAATATTTTTTTGATTTTTCTTCAAATAAATTTAATTTCATCCATATCTTCTATTACGTACAACCCCATGTTTTAACGAACAATAATATAATGTTAATAATACTATATAACTATTCTACTATAACATATCCCTTAATCTTTGTTTTATAAAAAAGAAAAAATTAATTTTAAATATTATTTATAATTTTTTATATAAAAAATATGCATGGAAAATTCAATATTTTTTAAAATTGATTATATGATTGGAAAATACTATTTTCAGAAAAAAATGTTCTTTTTTGAAAAATGAATAAGATTAGATTACTCAAATTTTAGAAAATTAATTTTTTTTAAAATAATCAATTTTAAAATCCAAATTTTAAAATTATATTTGATTTATTTTTTTAAAATTTTAATAAATTATGTTTTATATGGAGTAAAAAATACTGATTTTATTTAAACACAACAATTTCATTTAATGTATTTAAAAAGAAATTTTTTTAATTCTAAAATTTATTAAAATTAACATAAGTTAAATTATATTTTTATTAATCCAATTTCAATAATTGGAATCAATTTTATATTGAATTTTATCGTAAAAATTACGTACTTTTGAGTGATTTTTCCATGAGAAACTATTTTTTCATCACATATATAGGTTTTATATAAAGAATAAATTTGGAAATTATGTTAATTTAATTTTGTAAAATGGAATCCATGTTTTTAAACTTCATAATTCATATTTGGTAAAAAATTTAATGAAATGAATTTAATAATTAAAAGAAAATATTATAAATATTTTTTACTATTGTTGAGGATAAAATGAGGTTTTCATATTACTTATGCTCGTATTAAAAGTTATTTTCATAACACATAGTTTTATAACTTGTTAATTTTTTTGAAATATATAATAAGTAGGTTAAAATTATCTAATAATGTAAATTTAAATTTTATAATTATAGGATAAATCAGAAAAAAACTAGTTACCATGATGAAAACTAAACTGGTAAAATGATGTAATCATAAAGGATAAAGAATAACATATTTAAAAAACCAGTTTATTTTAATGGAGGTTTTTAAAGATGAAATATTTTATATAATAATTTAATTTGAATTTTGGAGGCACTTTGTGTGAGAATGACATCCCATTATTGAATATTTGTGTTTATTTAAGAAAACATACACTTCCCCTTTATTATAAGAGGTCACCTCCTATCATCAATTATTAAAACCTCATAATCCATTTGGATAAAACAAAACACAATATAATATATCTATATAATCCTTTGGAATGATATAGAAGTACTTTTCTTCCCAAAATCCCTAACATATGGTCCCAAATAATATATCAAATGGTGGTTTCTCTAAGAAAAATGTAATTGTCTTCTCAAAGATATTTATTTTTATAATTCTTATCTAAACACCTTCATTTATGAACCAATAGATAATATATAATAACAAAAGTAAAATACATACACAGACACACACACACGTATATATTCTATTATATCGATGGAATAACTGATATATACCTCTTATTACATCAAAAGGGAAACAAGACCATTGATCATGTTTATTGAAGAACAACACATTACGAATGGATGCAATCTATTTTCCTTTAACACCACTCAAAAATGTATATAATGATGAATTTAAAAAATTTAAATGATATTTAGGACATAATTACACCTTTTTAATTATAATATCATAGATACATTCTTACTTTAAATTTTGTGGGGATATAACAATGTTGCTCATGTGTACAACTTACTACAGCTCACGAAGAAATATGATTCGTTCATCACATACCCTTTACAAGAATTTAATAATGATTTATTTAATTCAAAATATGTGATATGTAGGATATAAAACTAATTCTATAAACCTAAAATACTATTTTCATTTAATTTATTCGATCCATATAGAAAATGGAATCAACATTCATGTGTACATACAACCTATTATATCCTAGAACATTTAAATTCATTTTTTAACCTTACTGTTATAAAACTATTATAAATAAAAACATAGAAAATAAATTTTATACATATACCATTGTGAAAATTCCAGATATTATGGAACCATGATCCAAATAAAAGGACCAAAAATACTAAACAAAAAAAAACACACAAAATGCATCTGTTATTACCATAAAGGTGATTTCAAAAGGGAATTGTTAATAAAAATTCAATAAAATTTCCTAACTACATAATATATTGTATTATATATATTATTATAATTAAATAATATATTTATGAAAAAAATATATTTATTATATAAGATTTTCTAATGGTAACGACATAATTGAAGACTTATGGTAATGGATTTTCATCTACATTATCTATGCAGGACACATTCCATATACATATCTTCATTCTTTTTTTCTATATATAAATAACATTAAATCATATTTTTTTTCCATATCATGATATTTAGTGAATATACATATCCATATAATGTATTTATTTCAGGGGGATTATGATTTAAAGGAATACAAAGTGGTAAATATTTAATGTCATAATCTCATTTTTTAATGGTATTGTTTCTTCTATTATTACAATGATTAGATATAATGATTTTCCTCCGTTGATAATTATGAATTTTATTACCATCTAGTTATATTTTAAAAATAATTTCTCCCCATAATTTTCATCCCTTATATTATTAATGAGACCAAAACTATTTTAAAAAAAATTCATTATTTTTTATTTCATCATAAACCCAATTATCTTCAGTATCCATGTTTAATGAAAATGTTTTAATTAATGTTTTTAATATCATAAAATTATTCTTTAAAGAAATTTTTAACCATTTTTTACTTTTTACAAAATGGATTAAATGTAACATTCATGTCATAATCCTAACAATTGCCTTTTCCCCTTCTCTCTAACGATAATAGATATTTTTAAACGTGTATGCCATAATTACAATTTTATAAAGTCTTGATGGATCAATTATTTGAAGAATACATTATATGTTTCAAAGGTTATTTATAAGTAAAATTATTTTAATAATTTTCTTGGACATTTTCATTTTATAATGTTAATTTCAATATTGAAATGATATTTTCCTCATTAAATATTCCAATTGATCCTGTAAAATAATTTTCAATCTAAGTTGATATCATTTATTATTAATTATTAATTATTAGGTATATAATACAATTGTACCATAATTATTATTTCATTTGATTTTTGAATATTATGTTGAATAGATTTCTATTAAACCCTGTCCTTTGACTTTGGTTATACTATGATGAATTGATGAGACGATTGAAAGACCCATTAAAAGTTTATGAGTTATGTTATGATGTAATTTTTTTTAACATTTTTTATTTTCATGGGTCCTCATATGATGAATGTTATTTGATATTATAGAACACATATTTATTATTTTAATTATGTGATAGTGGATACATTATATCAAAGTAATTTGGTCTTGTTATGACTAAGGATGGTAGATACATTATAAGTAATGAGGGTGGTGAAATTATAACTAAGGATTGTGGTTTCAATATTACCTAGGATAGTGATATAGGTAGAAAAAAGGATGTATGAGTCAAATATATCCTTCCAATAAATATTTTATGGAATTATATTTTTTTATATAACAGTGGGAAACAATTCGATGAATTTGATTCACAATGCAAAATAGGTTGATGGGATTGATCAAAATTGGGAAACATATCGATGATCTTGATAAGAAATTTGAAAACTGTGATGATATGTAATCCGTTATGTTTAATGTTCGTTGTAGTTCATGATGATAGCATCAATGGTCTTTATACCTATGATGACGACACACTATTATCACATGATCTTATCGTTAATGAATTATGATGACTTCACACCCTTATGAATATTGTCTTTTGGAATGATAATTCATTATTCCATGAATCATCTTTGTGATCAATGATTTTTTTCGTAAGAACCTTTTAAGTCATGTTCAAGATTCCATAAAATTATTTATATATTATTCTTTTTTTTCATTGAATAATATCTCTATTTAATACCCTTACTGAGCATCTGATATCACCCTATATCTCGATTCCAATACATAGGTTACGATGAATTGTTTTAAGTAGTGTATAATAATGAATAGTAAAAAAGGGGAAGATATTTATGGGAGATTTTTAAGATCACTAATTAAATAATTAATTTTTTTCCAAGTATCTAAATATAGAATAACAATACGTTCCTCATGAATGTATTGGTATAATGTATATAATAATCTTCTTAAAAATATATTTATGTTTGAATATACTTGTTCATTACTGCTCGTATCAATGTAAATGATTATTTAACCTTTAGAGGTATGGATTTCAAATATTTGTTGAGAACCCTTGGGGCAATTATAAGGATAAGTCAAAGTAAAAGAAAATGTCATGTAATTTTGGTGATGGGTAGAGAAAGTGGCTTCCATTTAATTACATCAATGTATAGATAATATAAGTGGACATGAATCCATCATAGATCTATATAAAAGTAATTACTAAAAAATGGGAATATTGGGATTTGACTCGATCATCACCTAGTGAGAGACAATGTTCCTTGTGGCACACTATGTTTGAAACTCCCAAGGGATTTATTTTGAAAATTAACATAATATTCATTATCCATAATGATGGATTTTAAATGATGAGGTGCATGGATGTATCAGGTTAAACATAATGTTTCATTTTTTGTATATAAGGTGTTGTGGTTTTTAAATCCCATGATAATTTTTTAATTAGTAGTCACAATAATTTATTGTGAATGATGGTCATTATAATCATCTTTTTATTAGGATGAGATTGAAGATGTACAAAGAAGATGGTGTGGTGACAATAATGCTCAAATATTGAAGTTGAATATTATATTACATTTATAAAAATTCTCATGTATCATTAAATATTTCTAGGATCATTATTTCATTTCCTAAATGATAATATTTTTAATTCTAATTGAAATCCACTAATGGTATGATTATCACATATCAATAATGTTGTTATTCTCTTGTTGATGTTATTGGGAATGTGATTTTTGAAAATATCATTATTCTCACTCTAGTAGAATTAAATGTTATTATAGGAAGGTATTTGATTTCTCAATATAATGGAAATATATTTTCCCTATGAAAAGATGTTTTGTATGATAATCTATACAAAACAATGATATACTATCACTGTGTAGATAGATATAAACTACTCATGGATATCACTTCCATTTTATGGGTCTTGATTCCAACAAAAAAAAAATTATCTATATTTGATGGTTGGGGAAAAACTCAACATCAATCATATTCTTATTTTGTGGATGTTTGTCCATGAATTTTTAAAATATTTTTCTAATCATCCACCTAATCATGAATTTTAGTTCTCAATATAACTCATACCTAGTTCCATAACTATTTAAAATATTCATTATACAATGTCTCTAATTGAGAAGATTTAATTAGAGAGGTTACCCTTGTAGAATATTAAGAAGGGATTTTATCCAACTATATACCACATGGGTGTATCTATCCTTTTTTTATAGGAATTATAGATCAATATGTTTCTGTATTGATTATCGGTAATTGAGAAAATCACAATCATGAAAAATTATCATCTATAACATATTGATAATTTTTTGACCAAGTATGTAGAGATCAATAATTTTAAAATATTAAACATTATTTTATATGTCATCAATTGAGGGTTATGAAGAAGGATATACCAAACTCCACATTTATTATACGTTATATGAAATATGAATATATAGTGATTCTATTTTGTATAACCAATTCCCTCATTAGATTTATGAATTTCATGAAGATAGCCCTTAGTGGTTACTTAGATTTGTTTTTGGGAGTCCATATAGTTGATATTATAAATTAATCAATGGGAAATGAATTAAATGAAGATCAATTGAGAATTATTCTAAATAACCTAAGGATTCAGAAACAACATGAAAATGATAAAATGTATGAATTTTGGAAACAAAAGGTTTTTTATGGGTTGTATAATCTCAAGAGATTGTATAACAGTGGATCCATAAAAAATAGGCCATTGAACATTGAAAGACACCATATATCGTAACTAAGATCAATTTTTTTCATGGTACTGAATGCTGTTATCAATGGTCAGTGGATAATTTCTCAGAACTTTAAAATAAACAAATTTTTTAACTCATTAGGGATTAAAATTCCTCTAGATGGATGAATGTGAAGAATATTTTAAAGAACTGAAGAGGAGATTAGTTAGTTCCCCAGTTTTAACTTTTACCTATAGTAGAGAAGGGTTTGTGAAATATTGTGAATCCTAAAATAAGGAATTGGAATGAATTTTCTTATATAATGAAATGGTTATGGATTATTCGAAAAGAAAATTTATGTTTAATGGGATAAGTAATGAATATAAGTATTTAGAGTTAGTTATAATAATTTTTTCATTTAAAATATTTTGAACAAATAATTATAGGGAAAAGTGTGATATATATCCCAATCAAAAAAATTAATGTATATATTGACACATAAGTATTTGAATATGGTATAGAGAATATGGATAGAGATAATTAAATATTATTTCAACTCAGTACAATACCACCCTAGGAATGAGAAAAAGGTGGCCAACTGATTGAGTCGAAAGGATCATGCTAGCTTATCTGTGACGAGGATCACAAAAGAACTAATATTTATTGATTTTAAAGGGTTGAGTCTAGAAAACATAATAGAAGAGGATAATTTATATATTTCTCAATTAAGTGTAAAATAAATCTATATATGTAATGATTAATGTAGTACATAAGGATGTTGTAGATCTATAGATGATGGTTATAATTGTTCATGAGTTTAACATTTATTATAATTTAATGAAGATTTTTAGGTATTTTTACATGTTCCATAAATATCTGATTTGAAGATGTATCTCATAGATGTGGCTCAAATTTCATTATTCACTATTTATCAAAAATAAAAAAAATGTATAGATATTTTAAAGAGTATTTTTAGTGGGCTGATATGAAAATAGACATTGTTGAGTATTTATCTTTTTTCGTGGAATGATATTAAGTTTATCATTAGAGAAAATATTTTATGGGGATGTTACAATAATTACCTATACATTAATTTAAATGGTAAAAAATCACAATCGATATTTTTATATAAATCCCCAGAGCATATTAAGGGAATAAGGTTATATCTATCATTTATGATATCTATAAAATTCCAGAAAAATTCATCGCAAATAGAATATATTTATATTTGGATCATATTTATAGAATATACAATAAAAAATATGTAAGGTTACACAGATTACGACATTCTATTGTATTTTATTATGGTCCATGATTGCCTCGATGTTTTGGTGATGTCAATAATAGGATTTGGATATTTAGATAAAGATTAAACATTAGATATCAGCCTTTACAAATGTTCAATAAAAGATAAAAATTGATAACCTAAAGGAAATGCCAGTATATTATTTTATGGATTTAAATGGTAGTTGGGATCCACACCATCATTTATTTTATTATTTTACAATAATAACATTTACATAACCATTCAATTGTGTCCTTATGAATCCAGATTTAAAAATTACTCTAGAAATACAATGTAGTAGGAAGTACATAGAGAAGAAGAGTTATGAGATCTGAGATATCTAATAAAATTGAATATAAGGATAGGTCCATTCCGAAACACAGAAGGTTATTATATTGTCAATTAGGAATTTATACTGAAAATCACTGACATGATCATGAATTTTATATTCTAACAATGTATTTTTATGAATATATATATATAAGTGGGTAATGATATTAATAAATAATAGAAAACTAATCCCTAGGTATATTATCCCTTTGTACATTCTTGATCCTATTGGGATCATAACTTATCAATTGGTGCTTTCACTGATCCTCTCCTAGGTTCATGATGTGTTCCATGTATCTCCACAAAGGAAATACCTAATACATCACATGTAAATAACCTAAAAGGATTACCACTAAAACAAGATCATTAATATAAAGATATAACATTATAGATTTGGTATCATATAGATAAAATGTTATGAAATAGTACCACACATCTTATCAAATTTTTATAGAAAAACGAGTTGGATGAGACAATAATGATGGAACCTAAGAATGTAATGAGGCTTTAGTTTCCTCAATTATTTGAAGCAATGTGGTCTAATTTCAAGAGGAAAATTAGTTTTATGTGGTTTAAGATGTAATAAAATCATATTTTATGATTTGTTAATTAATTTAATATATTCAATTGTTGTGTTACACACAAAAGTCAGTTTCAACAAACCATGAAATAATATTATTATTATTACTGAAATAAGATTATTATAACCTACCCATTAAACATTGGTATATAAATAGTAATAAAAAACATCTAAATATTTGTAATTTTTTTTATATAATTAAATCCTGTCGATAAATAAAATGATATTTTTTTGAATTGATTATATGTTTTCAAATTACTTTTTTATATAAAAAAATAGTTCTTTTTGTGAGAAATTAAAAATAAATATTATTTTCAAAGTATAAAAAAAGTATTTTGATAAATTAACATTATTATTGAAATAAAAATTTAAAAATTACATTTGATTAAATTTTTAATAATCTTCTTAGAAGATTAATTTTTTGATGAATAGTAAAAAATACAATTTTTATTTAAAAAAAATCTTTTTGTTTAATGTATTAAAAATGTTATATATTATTTGTAAATTATTTTGAAGTAAAAATAGTAAAATTATATTATTATTAATAAAATATAGGTTATTGGAATAAATATTATTTTAAATTATTATGTCAAATTATTTATACTTTTGAGATATTTTCATCGAAAAACATTTTTTCACTATGTCTATATATTTATTATTAAATTAAATTATACTATTATAGTATGTTGAATTTAAAAAATGGATTAAATATATTGAATATTTATAATTAATATTTTTTAATAAGGTCACATGTAATTTTTTAAATAATTTATTGAATTAATAATAAAAATTATATACCACAATTATTGTTAAAATTGGATTTTGGGCATTACATGTGCATCTTTTAAAATTAACATTCCACACTCATACGATTTTAATCAAAAAAATTTTATTCAAAATATATAATTAGTGGGAAAAATTATCTATGAATTAAAATTTTAGTTTTAGGATTAAGGGACAAATAACCCAGGGTAATAAATTAAAATTCAAGTTACTATGGCGAAAACTAAAATGGTCAAATTACCTAAACATTTAAGAAAATAAATTAAATATTTAAATCATATTTTTTATTTATTAGAGGTTTTGTATAGTCTATATAATCACTCCACTAATTTAATTATCAGTTATTTATTTTTTCTCTTAGATTAAATTTCCATTATAGATTATTTTTTTGTATTTAAAACATATCTTTCCCCAATTATAAAGGGAAAAATCCACCCTTCACATATTCCCACCTATTAATATATTTGGAATGACCAAAAAATAAACAATTTTCTCTAAATAAATCATCATCCATGTTATTTAGCTTATGTTATTCCCAAAATACCAACCATATGGTTCTTAATAAGAGATTCAATGGAGGTTTCCCTAAGAGAAGGTAATTATCTTCTCAAAGATCGTTATTTTTTACTTATTTTCATATAATCATAAAAAATTTAATGTAATTTCATTTTAGTATCAAAAACATCTACCGGATAATAATATTTATTATGTTTATTTCATTGACTATATTAACATCTTCATCCCTAAAATGAGAAAATAAACCATCCATCTTGTTTATGGCGGACTACTTCCACCCAAACTAATGTAATATTTTTTCAACACCAAATCTCATATTTGATCAAAATGATGGATTTAAAAAATATCTATGTGATATTTATGAAATAATTATACTCCTTATATTAAAATATAACATACGACTTCTTACATTCAAAATAATACAATAACTTTACTCATATATATGATGAACTATCACCTCACGAAGAAATGTGATTTTTTTTAATTTACACAGTACATGGAACACATTTAGGATAGTTTTAATGAAAATATGTTATAGAGATGACTTAAAAATGATTTTATAAAATTAGTATATTACTTTATTTTCACTCATTTGATTAATTGAAAAAATTTAAATAATGTTCATTTGTACGAACGGCATACCTTCTCCATTAATGGAATAATTAATTTTCAATATCTAAATTTATTGGATAACATTAAATAAATATTTCGTAAATAAATGTGATATTTATATCATGGTTAAAATTATATATGATTATGTAACCATTATCAAAATAAATGGACCGAAAATTCCGAAAAAAATATATACAAACAATTAAACCTTTATTACAGAAAAAACTAATTTAACCAAGACTATATAATAAATAAGAAATAGAAGATAATAAGTAAATAATAATTGGTCTTATATGTATTGTTTTTTTCCATGAATATATTTAAAAAAACCATATATTCATTATATATGAGGTTTAAATGTGTACAAAGGAATTGAAGACTTAACAATAAACATTCTCGCCTCACTTTTATTTCTATGGGACACATGCCTTATACACCACATGTTTCATTTTGTGAGGTATATATACTACCAATTTATTTATATTATGATCATTATCATGATAATTATGAAATATTAGTTTCAACTACAGAAATATCTTTGAAGGGTATTAAAATTACAAATACACCAATGTGTAAATAGTTTAACGATACAATCACAATATATAATTAGATAGTTTATGATATGCTTATTATGATGAGATATCAATATCTACCTCTCAAAAAATTATTATTATTATTTAAATCTAGTTAGATATATAAAATACATGTTCCAATTTCATTCTCCACTCTTAAGGGATTAAAGAGGCCAAAAAATGTTTTTATGAAAAATGTTTTGTCTTTCACTCTTTATTTGAAAACAATTATTCATCCATAACAATTTTTTAAATTTTTTATTGAATTATTATATATATTTATACAAAAATATTTTTTCATGTTGTTTAAAAAATTGTTAAAAAAAATTATCATATCAATTCTCATATAATTCCCTTTCTGATTTTACCACAATGTGAATGTAATTTTTTAGCATGCATGACATAAAAACAAATTGTAGCATCATGAATAATAAATTATTTAAGGATTAAATTATATTTTTTGAAGGATATTTTAGAATAAATTTATTTTAAAAATGTTCTATGAAATTTTCATTTTAAAATGATATTATTAATATTGAAACAATATTTCTCTCAAAAAGTTCTAAACGTGATCTTTTAAAATCACTTTCCATCTATGATAACAATATTTGATGTTACATAAGAATTACAAAGTATATTACAAAAGTTTTCTAATCATACCACCTCTTTTTATATTATATTATTATGATGAAGAGACATTTATGAATCCGATTATATTTTCAAATGTTATGCTATGATGATTTGCTGATATGATTTCGAGACCCATTTTATTTCTATAGGCTATGTTATGATGGAATTTTTATAATACCCATTTTTTATGGGATATGATATGATGAATATTTTAGGATATTTTTTAACACTTGTTTATGCTTTTCATTATGTGATAGTTGTTACAATATAACCAAGGATGGTTTTTATGTTATTACCAAGGAATGTTGTTAAGTTTTAACCAAGGATGGTTATCTTGTTATTACCATGGATAGTGGGTAAGTAATTATAAAGGGAGTGTGGGACCTATTACTCAAACCAATGCATTGGGTAAGGCTTCATATTTTATGAGATAATAATGGGAAACATGTTTATGGTCTTGATACCCAAAATTAATTCACTGAATGAGCTTGATCTATAATCGGAAATAGGCCAATGCCTTGATACACATTGGAAATAAGACAACACGATTAATCCATAATGAAAAATTGGTGATGAAGCTGGATCCAATATATTTTATGTTATTGGTAGTAAACCATGGTAAATTAAATAGTTTCTAATCCTATATTGGTGCCACACTTTTATGAAATAAGCATATAGATCATGAATTATGATGATTTCACACACTTATGAATCATTCCCTAGGGAATAATAATGATTCTTACCATGAATCATGTTTACGATCTTTGATATTATAGGAATGAATAATGCAATTTATGTTTATGATCTCTGAACTTATGTTTATCTTAGTCTTCCACATTGTCAATGAATGATATCACCCATACTTATATTAACATAGAACCCAAGATCAAAATTTCTCATGTATCCTTTCCCCATGATTTGAGAAATGGTAACATATAGGATATGATTATTATGTGTATTAATTTAGAAGATCGTTATGGGAGATATTGATGATCATTCACTGAATTATACTATTCTATACCAAGAATCCAAAATAATAAACCATCACTGTCTCAAGGAAGGTATTTATCATGTGTATATAATATTCAAAAAAAATTGATATTTATGCTTGAAACCCAATATTGTTATAATTTACCTAATTTTAATAATGATATGACAAGGGGATGTTGTTTTATGAAATTAAATAATCCTATGCAAGTTAATAAGGGATATGAGACATCAGGATCTTCAATCCAAATCAATGATGTGTGATGTCATGCCCTACATCTCTATCATGAGGTGGTAGGATACATCTTGTCTAAAAACCCAGGTGATGAAAATCTCCATATCCATTATACTAGACCAATTGGTGTGAAATTCCATGTTCATAATTATAACCATCATCCCTTAATACAAATCCATAATGAGGTAATATTTATACCAAATATTCCCTTTACAACGTCTTTCTAAAAAGAGGAATCCGATATCACTCATGGTTCAGTGTACCTTCTTTTTCATGTATTATTTAATATTTATATACCATCAATGGAAACACCAATTCCATAATATAGATCAAGTATAAGGTATAAAATGCATAACATTATCAATTCATCTATGAAATTTTCCATTTAATATATAAATAAAATTAATTCCACAAGAACCACCCATTCTATAATATAAATAATCAATAAACATTTAATTAATCATATTCCAATTCAATTAAATTTATAATTTTTATGGATTAAAAAATATCAAGAATAAATAAGGTTATCTAGGGAAAGAATTTTTTTGTAAACCATTATAATTCATTATGGAATTTATAAATATTTCAAAGCATTCAATGCAAACAACCAAGGGTATGTTTAACCACTAGTAAAGAATGATATAGAATTTTGTAAACAAAATCATTCTCAATAGTGTGTTAGGTTGATTTTATTGACCACAAACTATGTTAAGGGACTAAGGTACATCAATTTTTTTCTCTAATAATTATTTTTTGGAATTTTTCATTTCAATGTAAACGCATCAAAATTTAAACATGAATCTCATTGACACATTTTATAAGTGAATAAAAATTAATGGAAAAATAGAAAGGCTACCAAAATTAGTCTTATGAACAATAAACCAGTAGTTATCGAGCATTGATTTGAGATTAAACCAGAGAAATATTAAGAAAGAGACAAACAACCTTGAAATATGGAATAAAAGAATGCATGAAAGTAGAATCTAATGAGAAAATATTGATGAATAAATGAAGGAATATGAATCATAATTTAATTGTGGGTACTATAATGTGAACAATGAAACATGATTCAATTCCTAAACAAGGGTGATAACTGAAAGCCTAGGTGAGGTAGAAGAAGATCTATCTATGGCTTGGTGGTGGTCTTGTGCAATGATAGTTAAAGAAGGAAGAATCATTTAATAACACATGAAGAAAATAATTAAATAAACAATTTAAAAGAGGCAATTGGTTGGATACATGGTTTTCCAAACTAACCACCTAACCATGTTCCACTATTGGTTATTTACCACTAACCCAGTGGGATATGCTCAAGGTTTGGAAACCTATTCACATTCTAAGTGGATAACCTATACAACCAATCTTCCCCAATTTTAACAGTTTCCACTAGAAAGAATCACGGTTAAAAAACTATTTCTTAATGAAAAATAGGATTCATCAGGACACATAGTTCATGTTAACCTTCATACAACTATACACCCATGTATTTTTCTCTCGAAATTGAGTTTTCTGATACCAATTCTCCCAAAACTCATCTGAACCCCCAATTCACCTCACTAGCCTTGAAAAATAATTATAAAAAATTTCTGTTTCAACTCGCAAAATTAAATTCCAAAGATCTATTATTGTTTTTAACCATTCAACAAAAAAAATCTCAAATTCCCTTAATGATAGAACATAGCTAAAATATGAGCCATTATAATGGTGAGATGGGTTTTATTGGTGGTGAAAATTTCTGGTTTATTTGATTGGTAGTGGTGTTTCTTGTTTCCTGGGGATTTCAATGAATCATAATTTTTGTCAAATCTATTCTAGAATCAGTTCCAAGTAAAGTCTTTTTCTATTTCCATGAAAATGGATAGAATCCATATTATTATTCATCTTCATAACAATAATTGTACCGTATGGGAATTCATGATAAATTTTTGGACCCTTCTCCAATATGATGCAATCATATTTCTAGATGGGGATGTTAAGGTGAGGAATTTGGAAGAGGCTAAATATCAAGAGTTCTAGCACCAGGTTAACCCATCTATACTATTAAATATCTTGAAGTACTAGTGGGGGAAATGGTCATGGAGATGACGGAGGAAATTATTGTATTATCATGATATTTATGTTGTCATGATTCTCTAAATAGTACATCTATTATCCATCATTCTTAGTTTCTAATATAGAATAGCTTATAGATAGTCAGTTATAACTTGTAGCACTAATAATATCATTTCTCATTGGGTAGAGTCCCTCAAGATCCTTACAAGAGGTCAGATTCCAATTATTCTTTTAGTGTTAGTGGTCATCATTGAAATGAACGACCACCAATTCTGAGAAGTTAGCATGTATTGGATGCTTTACATTAGGTTCACGCATTGAATTAGATTTAGCTAATGCACCATTAGTCAGTTGATCCTTATTTTTATTCATATAGAGGATATGGGGAAGGATAAACACATCCCATTAATGATATTTATCATCATATATTGGAGTTAATTAATTAACATTGTCATTAATAGGGATATAGAATCCCTAGATCATGGTATCTCTAATTTCATGTTATAATGTTAATAGTTTAAATAGATACAAGGATCATTTGAGATAATCATTTATTATTTTCTTCATAGTTTAAATATTTTTTTATTAGGAATATATACACTCTTTGGTATCACTTACTCTAGTCAATAATTTGGAAAATGAGGTGGAGAAAATTCTAGTTCCCCTTTAGAGAACTATTTAATTTTTTGGTTGAGACCATTTTTTTTATATGTGTAGACATTGTGAGATAATTTTTAGGAAGCACCAAACATGGAGGTACTTCCTATGTTTATGTATAAAACCATGTGTTATCATCCTATGTAATGATTAATAGTACACGATGTAGGGTTACATGGATTGGTCAAGGTGGAATACAATTTTTTTATGCTGAAAAAAAGAATGACGTGTTTACATGTTATTGAAATCCTAAAATGGGTTGAAAAAAAGTTCCATCCAGGTCTTCCTTGATTTTTAGGTTTATTTTTAGATAATAATATTTTCATATGATGGTGTTTCCCTAAGTTATTGAAGAGTCCCCTGATTTTTTTAAGAAGGAGGTTTTGGTATTACCCCTCAACAGGAGGATTAGATTGTGATAGAGATATTGTTAGGATCATCCCTGATATTAATGTCTCTGTAGAGGATGTGTCCTATTGAGTTTCTAGATATATAGATTCATATTTATGAAATTTTACAATGATTTTTGTCTCAGCTGAGCATGTAACCATCTGTTTGAATTTGTTATGTTTTTAAAAAATGAAAATGGAATTTTTTATCTCATTATCTGTTACCAGTTCTTCAGATGTGTGAAAATGATGAACTTCTAAACACATCAATGTACTAATTAATTTTCTATCAGCTAAAAGAATCATGTTTCATCTTGAATATCAACCTACAATTATGCTATCATAAAATGTCGTTAATGGTTGATGATATACTTAAAATTCCATTCAAATGTCAATGTTAGATATACGAGTTCATTGTGATGTCATACAATTTAGTGAAAATTCAATATGTGTTTATAGGGATGATAAACATGGTGTTATAATAGTTATGGTACATGTTTATGGTGGATTAAATATATCAAATCCTTATATAATCCTCATCTGAAGAGGAGAACACAGAGAATCTATGTTAAAATTTGGGAATTAAATGACATCATCATATATTATGGAAGATATCCAAGTTAGATTCATAGGATCATGAAGTAAATTTCATAGGTAATTTGAAGTCTGAACCTGTGATAGTTATAGATCACTCAATGATCAAGTTGGTTATTTCTTCGAAATCCACAATGACTATATCATAGGTCAATATTTTCCTTGGACATACAGGGTACTATGGGAGGCTCATACCTAAATTCTCATAGATTGTTATACTTATGATAATATTGACTATAACTTATCATGGATTCTTAAGGAATGACTACTGTTATGAATCATTTTGGCATCAAAATGTGAATTTTGGCCACACTATTGTTCATTTTATTCTAAATGAATCAATTTATTTTGATTTTTATATGATTCTTCACAACATTACAAGGGAAGTGTCTTCTTGTGGTAGAGATCAACTTTTTATTATGGGTATTCATAGTAAAATCCACATGAATGAAACATTCCACCCATGATCTCAAGTATTAAAATTAGTTTTTCGCATAATGTATTAAAGACAGTAACTCATTAATGATTTTTTTCATCCATGATCACAACTACATGAGGTATGTCTTCTCCAATAGTGATCAAAAAACACTATAGTAAATGGGGTATGAATTATTGAAGGATTACGACTTATAGATATCGTATAACCCATGAATTGTTAATATTTTAGTTGATTTGTTTAGTTAAATCACATCGTGATGTAGTATATTAATAAGGATATTCATGGATAGTGATGAAAGAGGTCTATGCATTACATATTGATACTAGAGTGGATGGAGGTAGACGATGACTTTTAAGATAATCGGATAATTTTCTTATGTATAGTATGTGATGGTGTCCCGTCTTGAGGATATTTAGTTGGATGTTTAGAGAGAATGATTTTTCTATGGTGATATCCCTTATAGTTTGTCTAAGGATGATGAACACTAAAAACATTAATGGGAGGATAATTATACCTTTTTGATGCTTTAGGTGGATCTATATGTGTTCAATTGTTCACTCTTCATGATACATCCTGTAATAAATTTTTTTACCACACAACGGTAGTTTATTTTTGGTTTCCCCATTCAAATCTTTGAGTTGAAGAGTTTCTATCTCGATATTTTTTCTTTTATATTGTTAATTATAAACACTCTCTTCCTTTTGGGTTTCTCCAATGATTAGATATACCCTTGTGGTAGTGGTAATATATTTTTATGATATTAATCCCTGGTTTACCTCAATATCATGGAGTCTATGATAAAATATGGTTGTTAGTGGACCATTTTTAAATATTAGGACCATTTCTTAGTGACCAAGGAGTTCACCTTAGTTTAGGTGTTGTCAAGGAAAATCCTATAGGAGGTTTGAAGATTCTATGTATCCTTGGGTGAAATCATCTCAAATAGTGATATGTGATTTACATGTAGGGTGTATCATGGTCTTAAACACGATTTGTCTCTTAGTTTTTCTTTATAACTAATTTTCGTCTAAAAGGGGATTGTCAAACATATCATACCATACGGAATCTGGAATACATGTTTTATACTTGTGTATAAGATTACTGAGGTTCATGAATGACAAGTATAACGTTGGTCGAATTATATTAAACAAGTAGTTTCCTCCCCACCATTAGTATGAAATGGTTTAATGATTTTCATGGTTGAGAGGGTATTTTTATATTATACTAGACTAGTGGTGGAGTTTCACAAATTATCTATTTAAAACTAGTACAGATCATGAAAAATATGGATCAGGTTGTTCAAGAGATAATGAATGTAGCATAGGATTTTTAGAAGATAAATTCCCTTCATAGGATAAGATCTCTTGCATTCAATGTAAGAGATAATGTACTCTTAAATGTGAGTCCTCATCATGTATGGAGAATGATTAATTTTGGGTGGACGGATGGGCACGTAAGGGGAATATCTCATTGGTCTCCCCTCTCTAGGGTTTCCGCTGCCTCCTTCATGGTGATGAACCCCTCCTTCTTCCCAGGTTCTCTCTGGATTTCAGCTTTTTCTTCTTGGCTATCGAGAAGTCTAGGACATCTCGGATGACCATTTCGTTGTTTGGTGTTTTTTATGATGGCAGATTCTACAATTCCATGATTAAAGGATGGTGGTTTGATAATGAGGAGAAAGATGGTGGTCCACGTCCTCTTTAACACTGATTCCATGATCCACTTCATCGGAGGTTCTGTAAACTTATTTGAAGGTGGGATTTGGAAGTCGATCTTGGATCTGCTCGTGGTTAACATAGATCTGGTATTGTTTCAGCCTCTCATCTCCTATTTTTAGGAGGTGAAATATGCTGGCATTGTTTTGGGACTGCATAGGCTTGGTATTGCAACTATTGTAGTTATATTTTATTCGCGTAGACGTGTTGTTGTCGTTGTTTTGGTTGATTTCGGTTCTCGAAGGAATGTCATTGTTGTTGCTTTGGTTATTTTGGGATCTCTAAGGCATGTATTCATTGTCTTCTATGATGTTATGTTTGGGATGGCAGTGGATTCTAGTTTTTTCCTTGTTGATCCCTAGAGTGTCTCCGACAACATCAACAGAGGCAGTGATGGTTTGGATTCTTGAGGTGATGATGTTTGAGGTGTGGACGATTCAGAAGGTCAGAGAAAATAGTGGCAGGGCCGACTTGTCTCGCCGACGACCTGATCAAAGGTAATGTTGGGGTTACGCGATGACACACAACTTGAGGTGGTGGTGTGGCTCGAGGAGGACACATGGTTCTCTTGATGTTTGATTTTTGAATTTTGAATTTTGAATTGTATCTGGAAATTTTTGGGTTTCACTAGACCCGCGGTTGATGTATTTTGGTGTTTGGTTATACAGTTACCAGTAACCCAAAACCTACTTTTGGAAAATAAAAAAAATGATTTCCAACATCATGTATATAGAACGTTTTTAATGGTAGTAATCTTCCAGAATAGGTTTTCAAGCCTTAAAAGGAGTTGTCCCTTGATGGTATCATTGAATATTGAACATCACATCCCCTAAAGATGAGATGCATATATGATATCATCCACATTTCATATCATTTCCACAATCGTCATGAATATTCTTATTTCACTGACTGGTGTAAGATCAATGTTTCTAATGATGTGAACATCATGGAGCTGCACATGGAGATCCATGAAAATATTGAAAATGTATCATGAGGGAATATAATACCTTTAGTTCATGTCATTTATCAACATGGTGTCATGGTGGAGAGAGTATGGGAACATGAGTTACATATACATCCTCAACATCCTAATCATTTTGTTTAATAGATATTATTTCTTTTGATGTTTGGTGTTTATTGACCTTCATCTTTCTTATGATATTATTTTATCTTTGTTTATGCTCGGTTGGTGGACGTACTATTGTTTTATATGTATCACTCATTTTTGAGCGTTGGAGAGTTATTTCTGGTTTTCACATATAATTTTGACATGATCCCTTAATTGAGGTTGTTATATAATTATTTTTTTTATTATTGAGAGGTATCTCACTAGGTGTTTGTTCGAATGGCCCATCTTCATATCTTCATCCCTATGTTTTTTTAAATTATCATGTAATTGATTTGTTTGTGATGTATCTAATTTATATACCCAAATCATTCTAGAAAATTTTGTTTTATGTTTCTATGATCTGAGGTGCTTTTAGAGAATCATGCAGTTGTATTGGTAATGCTCAACAACTGGAATCTTTATACAGTAGGCATTAAAAACAGGAATCATAGTTTATGACATGAGTGAGTAGTTCATGGCCTGAATAGGCAATTTGTGGAATGAGAAATGGTTTTTCCGTGGTATTATTTAATATGTGAACAATGGTTTCATGATGTATATTGTTATGTTAAAAATTATATGAATCAATCCATTAAAAATATCTATGAGAGAATAATGTTCAAGATGTGTATTGATCCAAGTTTATTTAATTAAGGCAATGTGTTTTTAATTAATTCTAAAAAATTTATCTCATATTGATTTCATTGTATCAATGAAATCATGAATCATTTTCTGCATGTATTATTATAAATATAATCACACCCTCAGGTTTTCCTAGAACCCCCCATTTTTCTCCATGATATAGGTTTCCATAAGAGTTGGTATAAGGTGTTTTTAATCCCATTAAATAGGTATTGGTCCCCAACTTTATTCTTATGATACATTTTTATCTATGATTATTTTCCATCTTCCTATTATGGTTATTCTCTATTATTCATTAAATTTCTCCAATTTAGTCTTATTATGATATAATAGATGATATTTTTTTTGTTGATATCTTTGGATGACTTTTTCGGTGGTTCTGAAAAAATATCTTTGTGGGGGATATATATTCCATGAAAGATTAGTGATCAACAATATACATTACTATTCCATTTTCAATTGTGGATTTTTATAACCCTCAAGGTAGGGGAATAATTATTTTTTTTCTTATCTTTATATGAAATAAAAATTATTTCATGGATTATCTATTGGGGTAGTTTTGTAATTTACCATAATAATTATGAATATGTATTATGTAAAATTTTCATTGGTTGTTAGTGATCACATGTGATTTCACCATAAAAACAGTTTTCTTTTTTTCTATCAGGCTAGTGTTCTATTTATATTTATTATATGCTTTAGCATGTTTGATATGAAATTTTTTAATGAATGTCATGATTTACATTCTCATTGATAAAAATAATAAATAGGAATGTCTAATGAAATATTATAAAATAATTTTATGAAAAATTAAATGATTCTTTGATAATACATAAATGGAATTTGTTTCTTTATGGTAATTTAATTTGGATAAATAATGTAATATAAAAAATCATGTTTATGTTACAAAAAACGAATGTTAAATTCATAATTTCCTTCCTATTTTTTTGATAAAATAAAACAGATTCATAAAAAAATGATTTAATACTTCATAATTTTTTTATAACTGATGTTGTTGGTTTCATGGGGTCCAACGTTTAAATAAATGAATAATTTAATTGAGGATTATAACGAATAAGTTATTCGAAAAAGATATTGACTTGGGGCTATGTTAACTTGTGTTCCTAGGAAGGTTAGACACATTGGCTTATGTCTATGTATCATGATTACTTTTGTGTTTTCATGATGCCTCTTGTGTCTTCTCTGGGTGCAATTCTTGTGATTAAATTATATGTTAGCAAGGTATTATTAATGGTTTGGAGAGATCATGGCCTGGATACTTGGGTTTTTTGTTAATGTTGACACATGAACATGTTGGATGGATGCATAGTGGTTTTATGTATAAGGTCTTGATTCAAATAATGGTTTAAGGATAGGAATGAAAAAAATTGTGGAATTCTGGGTTGTATACTTTTTTATAGACATACATAATAATTTGGATGAATTAGATACCTAATTCTACATTCAATTCCAAACAGTTTGATGTAAAAATATTTCCATGATTTAGGTATTTATTTTATGGGAGCATAGGATGAGTCCTAGAGCACATGGAATTATAAAATATTAATGAATAAAAAAAATTTAGACTCCCAGGGTTGGTTCTTTAATGGAATGTCGAATGAGGATATACATGATGAACCACTGGTTTTATTGGATGTTCATTTAGGGAATGCACATTATGTGATATTTAATTAATGGTGTAATTTGTTTTACAAAAATTACTAGTCATTTAATTAATTCACTTTTTTGAAATGTTATAAAAATAATTAATTTAATGTTATATTTTAAAAATTGTGTTTTAATAGGATATCTAGTCAATTTTAGAGGTAGTCATATGCTCATAATGAAAAAACAATATATGGGTATAATGCTAGGATTTTCCCCACTCTGTAGTTGTAATATATTATTATATCATGTATTTTATGTGATTTAATATTCTACCACACCCTTTTCAGCAGTTTGTTTGACACCCAGTGAACTCTAGGAGGGTGTTTTCCCCAAAAATCCTTATTTTATGTAATTTAGGGATGATAGCCTCTATTTTCCTACTCTCTTTTTCTGGTGGTATCATGTACTGGTCTTCATGGTAGTTTGCTTATATATATATATATGTGTATATATATATATATTTGTCTATGTGTCGATGGATGCATTGAAATGAGGTTATTTTACCTATATGTATCTAATGATATTATGTCCTATGTATTAATATATGTATTTAGCATATGGGTTTTGATAGATTAAAGTTTAATACTCAATGTATTGGAAGTGGTGGATCATATAAACTACATGATAATTTTATATTTTTCTAACGGGATAATGAGATGATATAATGCCTGGGGTGCATGGTATGTTGTGAGATGATGTGATATATGAGATTAATGTAATGTTAGATTTGACAAGGAGTCTTCATGCTATAATACATTTAGAGAGATATGAATCCTAACATGCAACATTGAGGAATACCATCAAACTCCATGCAAAATTGTAGTGGGGAATAGTTATTGGTTACTATGTTGGTTATTATAGTATTCTTATATGAGATATATAATAATAGCTTCATGGTGATGATAAGGAAATAATATATCTCCATAGGTAATGATTTACCTTCACTTTTTGTTCACTAGGATTTAGTATTATTTATTTATCTTTTGCTAGAGAGGATATATATAGAATCTTAATAATTATACATGTTACACACAACCTAAATTTCTAAAAATTATTTTTTTCATGGTATCTACTTGGTGATCCTCATAGTGATTACTATATTTTGGGTTATTAAGGATATACTTTTTATTTCATGGTCCCTACTAAGGTCCCTCATTTTGTATATGAAGAATAATTTTTAATTGTTTTAGTTTCTTTTGAAATTGCATTAAAGTATTGGGATATATTGTTTTTATCTAGAGTATGATTTTTATGTTGTCTTATCTTATCTATCATTCCTCAGGTTCTCCATATAGTTTAATTCCCACCATATATGTGTATGATATTCCTTCAATACTTTTCACTAACCAATGTCTAATTGGAGGAGGACTTTGTGCATCATTATCACTATTATCTCATTATTTTTTAAATAAGGGTACCATTTATAGTGATGTGGTTATGAATGAACGAAAATTCTATATATAATGAATTATATTTACAAAAATATATTTATTTCAATTATATCTAATTAATTTATTAAATAAATATTTATAAGAAACCATGTGTTGTGGTGCAGAAAATAGAAACATATCATTCATGGAAGAGGTTGTCAACACGTATGCATAAGGAAAAAATTTCATTTCTATATAATAAAAAATAGGATGTTATGGGATATTATATGAATATAATAAATGTTTATTATAATACTTATTTTGATGTTATTATATTTGGTTGTTTATATAATATTTCATGATGATAAAGGAAGAAGAATCGTAAAATAATTCATTTTATATAATTAGATATTCCTTGGATATCGCCCATTGAATCCCTCCATATGCAATCTAGGGTTGGTAATTTTGGTGAGAACAAAACATATGATTCCTGGATAAAGTCTTTAGGGGTGTTTCATTTAGGGATACTTTAATGTAAATTTATTAGCTTGTATGGAGAAGTTATGGATGAGGGGTTCCATTTATAAGTGAGTGGATTGCCACTCTTATAAATTATATTAATTATAAAATATTAGGATATAATTTTCAAATGAAATTTGAATATAAATTATAAATAATTTATAGGTGGGGTTCAATTTAATAATTAAATAATATTATTAAAGAGTTTTAAAAATATATTGGATCTTTATCCCGATATTTTAACCCTTCCAACTGTTTTAACAGTTAACATGGTGGAAAACGTATAACATGGGTATTTCATTTATATGGAAAAAATAAATTGGAAATCATTACATAATTTGAATGTGATTTTAAAAAATATGCAATTTATTTTTAATATCATATTTTAGATATGGTAAATGTTACATTTATTATATCTATGTAAAAACCTATGAAAACAGTTTTTTGAAAAATGATTTTTTAAAAATAAAATAGATTTTACAATACAATCATCAATAAAATTGATCCCCATGGAATTATTTTTTTATGAAAAATAATAGTGTTATGTGACTTCAAAACGAATTCTAAAAAATCATTAATTAATGAAAATTGTCAAAATAGTTTTTTTATTATAATAAAACATTTCATAAGTATTTGGATGTTAAATGAAGGTTTCTAGGTTCATTATAATATTTTTCAATTTAATATATTTATGAAAAAACATATATTTATTAAAAATAAAAGGTTGGATAAATTTTCAAATCATGATTATATTGTTTTAATGTCTAATAAATTAGTGGTTTGTGTAAAAATGAGAATTTTGACCATTCACCCAAACAAAAATATTTTTTAAAATTTCCCAAAATTTCAGAAAAAGCTAATTTTGATTTGGTAAGTCAAATTATTATATATTTTTCAATAAAATTAATATTATTTTACATATAATATTCATATTAAATTAAAATAAACAAATACACGAGAAAATAAATTATTTGGATTAAATACAATATTATTTTTAAAAGAATAATCATATTATTTCTTCAAACCTTATTAAAATTATATTTATGATTATCATATTAATTAATAAAATATTTTTTTTTCAAAATTAACATAAATATCAAATTATAAAATATTATGTATGAAATAAATTTAGGAAAATATATTTTATAATTAAAAAATAGATTATTTTGAAAAAATTTATACATAAAATTTTTAAGTATATAATCAGTATAAAAGTGAATATATAATTTGTTAAAAAATAGTTATATTATTAAATAATATATTTAAAACAAAAATAAATTTATAACTTACAAAAATACCTAGGTTGTTAGATTCACATCTCCCCGCCATCACACATAATGAAATTGTATCACCATATTTATATTTGTTTTCCTTTACAAAAATAATGTATCTTCACATAGTAATATTCTAATATGTAGATATAATTATGATTAGTAATTTATATTTCATATAGAATCCTAATATTTTAAAGGGTAATTATATAATATTTTGAGATAAATATTCAATATATAAAATTTTTCTCTATACCAAAACCGTAAATGGTTAATATATTTGAGACTACATACATAAATATAATATTTAGGTATATTCTATATCATTAGTCATGGTTTTCTTTTTAATTAGTTCATTTATTGTAAAAAAATAACATAAAATCATTCATAATATCCCAATGCAGGAATCATAAGAAATAATGATCTTAGAATCTTAGTAATGGTAAATATGGGATATATCAAATGAAGATCATATAAAATAACAAGACATAAAGAATTGTATTAGATCATTAAGAAAACACAAAGATGTCATAACTAATATTTAACAGATCATAAATATGAGTTATGTAATAAAACATTCTAATTTATAATGAAAAGAATCATAAGAGTGACGAATTTTCATAAATATATCATAAACTATAACTTTAGATCATATTCATAAGAAAAAGTAATAAAATGTTTATCACCATCATGAACAAAAAACAATTTTATATACAAATGAATACTTTTACGACAAATAAATTATACTAGATAAGGCATAAAACTGATTTCCCATATCCTAACAGATCAGGCATCACTTCTTGTTTCCCATTGTAGATTAGGCATCCATACTGATTTCTTAAAAAGGATCGATCACACTAACTCGAATCCCATATTTATCTCATGATATATATATATCATTTCATAGAAAATTTTATGACTATATAATTTTATTAAAACTAATAACATAGTGATAACCATACAAATGTTCTCCATATAATCATAAAATGTTAATTACTTTATAAAATAATGACACATATAAATGAAATGTGTTTGAAAAATATTTCATCATATCATTATAGCATAAATTGTGGGAAATGCATGGGTTTCTTAAAAAATTATCATCATTATCATAATCCATATAGATAAATAAAATGGAAACAATCATTGGTAAATATCCTAATTAAATCATATGTTACATCAATTTATTTCATTATAGATGAAATTTTCTATAAAAGATCACATAGAAAAATTTTGCGCAAAACACCCATTTCAATTTGAAATAACTTTTTTATATAATATAAAAATAAAAAATATTATCTAATAAATTCTCATTTAATGTAACAGTGAAAAAATTTAATGTAATATTAATAATATTGAGTGGTGATAATGGGAAAAAATTCATGTCATGACGTGTAGGTTAAAAAAATATTCCATTCACATTTTTTGTAAAAGGTCTATTGTTCCGCATTCAAAACGAGACAATGTTATTCATATTTACTAATTTTTTTTAAATTTATCCATTTTTGAAAATTATGTTAAATAATAATTGGATATGATTAAAAACATTCTTCACAACATTATTAGAAAACATAGACACAAAATAAAATTATTTTCAATCAAAGAGTGCAATAATTTTCGTTTCCTTCAAAAAAATATTTTTTTATCATGAGTTATTATAGAGAGGAGAATAACAGAAAAAATTATTCCTCAAAATACCTTTATAACATGATAATTTATGTTATTATAGAGTGATAGGTTATAAAACATCATTATCCAGAACTAAATCAGTAATAATCTTGACAAACATATATTTTGTAACTTAAATCCATTTCTTAATGTGTTAAATTCGTAAAAATAATTTATACACAATTTATAATTAATTTAATTTTATTATATTTCAATGATAAAATAATATACTTACAAATATTATCAATTATTGTTTATGTAAAAGATTTTTATTCTCATATTTTAATATTTTTTTTCTAAAATCATCATTTTTTGGTGTTACATATTATTTTTCGTGAGAATATAAATTTGATAGTTCTTGTACTAGAACATTGATCTTGGTTTCATCATCTCTAGAATGTTTATAATGTTATAAATATTATATTATATATATATATATATATCCATAAAAGGAAGAGATTGAAAAAATAATCACAATGTTCTTTGAAGATTATTGGCCATATGTATGCATGGTAGTTGTTATCACTTTTCAATGGATAGAGAAAATAAAGGTTAATAATAATTAAACATTATCTTATCATTATTATATAACATATATCATATATATCATAATAAAAATTATCCTTATTACCATCCATTAATAGAACAAATGAAAAATTAAACACATCACTTTTTGTATGTTGTAGTCCAAAAGTATTAATGAACGACGTTATCATTTTCCAATTAATTGGAAGGTAATAAATTAGATATGATGTTTTAATTTCATATGAATAATTATATCTAATATAAAATATATAAATAATTAACATATTAAAAAAACCTTCTATGGATGATAGTGATAGAAAAGGAATTGTATTCTAATATGGTGGAGGTAGTACACATATTTATATGTGTGATACATTCACATCCCATTTAATAGACAAAAGAGTGAATAATAGTTCTAAAATAATTATAAATTTTTTTGGTATATATTTGATAGTGAATTTATTATTCTATTAAAAAGATTATATATTTAATAAAGGTAAAAAATAAAAAATTGGAAGAGGTTTGGTAAGATGATTAACTCTTCTTCAATATGCCTCTTTTTGATACATTATGGAGGACCCTTGGAATGGATTTTAAAGAATGATATCTTAAACGAATCATAGATAGGTAATATTATATGAGAATACGATAGGTTTATTCCAAGATATATGGATATAAGTGCCGTAAATAAGAGAATTTAGGGGTTTCCTTTATCAACATGCATAAGAATTGTGTCAGCATCATATATAAATTTATGAAAATAATTTTATAACTTTTAATAAAAAATATTTTCAAATGATTAAAAAGTAATTCATATTTAAAATAATAGTTTTGATCCTAAATTATCCAGTTTTTATCTATATTAGCATGTTTAATGATAATAATTTAATGTGAATTAAATATTGGAATTTTATTTTATTAAAAAAATGTGAAGAAATTATTAGGGAACAGAGTAATGAAAAATGACATATATTTGATATTTGGATTCTTTTGGTCAAATATATCCAATTTAAAAAATAAATTACTTATTTTTGATTCATTTTGAGATGATATATCAAGGTTAAAACCCCATATTACCCATTTAACCCTTATAAATATTATAAACATTTTCAAAGGTTACTTTTCATTATGATCAAGAATAAAAAAACCTAGTTGAAAAAGTTTAAGATTATGTTACCAAAAATGTAGTCCATTTTTTAATATTCAATTTCATGTAGTGGCATAAATTTATTTATAAATAAAATGACAAACTTATTGTAAACCAATTTTTCAGAAAACAAAGTCTAATATGTATAAAAATGTTATTATATAATATTAAATAATAAAATTGAATATAATGAAATTAATTGAATTATTATTTATTTTAAATATAATTATTTTAATTTTAAATAATTATTAAAAATATGGTTGTTTTATGAAAATAAATAAGTTAGTGGATAATAAAAGATGATATTTTTTCACAAATGATAGCGAAATAAAAATATTTCTGAAAAGAAAAACCACTGTATGGTAATTTTAATAGGATGATATGAATATTTCTATTAATTTATACAATAAAATATTTATTTTCCCTTATATTAAATAGAATATTCTATCACAAAAAACTAAAAACCCATTTCTGATGAAAAATTTTTTTTAAGGGATAAAAGTATTAACTAGATATTAAGTCATATTTCACAAAGAATTTTTCAATATATATTTACTCATTTGGAATTTTATTTGTTTTTAAAAACATGGTACATATTTTTAGAGAAACTAGTTCAACCACTATGTTATAATGCTTATAAAATAATAATAATTCATTATTCATTTTCGATTTGTTCTGTGTATTGTATACACTCTAAAATTTAGTTTTATTTTTAAATTTCAAGGCGTTAATGCATAAATATTTCCCAAAAATATACTAGGTAATTATTTTAAAAAACGATACCTTTACTGATAGGTGTTATGACTCTTTATATTTTTCTTAATTTTAAATGATGACTATTTTAACCATTAATATTGTAAATATGAGAAACTATTCTCACAAGATTTATTTCCATTTCCACAAACACAATATCATCTAAAGGATGTATTTTTGATCATTTTTATACAATATTTCATTTAAAATCCAAAATTATTAAATTAAAATATCAATTTTTATTTATTGAATAAAAAACAAACTCTTCATTGATCATGACATGAATAATTATATTAAAAATTATTCCTCATTTTTCTAGATATTTGCAAAAACTATTGGTTAGAATAATTGTAGATACTATTATATTTTGGGAAAACACTACTTCAATAAATAATAAATTAATCTAAAACCCTCAAAAATTAAATGAAAATATCAAATTAAATTTTTCAACAAATAGCCAACATTTCTATACTTCCAAAAATAACTGAAAAAAATAATGAAAACGAAACATCAAATAAAAAATTCATCATATGTTATTCGATGATAAATATCAAATTTCTCTCCAATAAAAATTAACCACTCATAGTATTAAATATTAAAACATTATATATCATAATCATATATTCAATAAAATATATTAGTTTTCAAAAAATAATCATGAATAATTATGTTATGATCCCATAAAAATTATTTATGCCTCTAAAATTTAAAAAACACTTTATCACTAAAAAATAATCTCATAAAAGATAACAATTTAACATTAAAATTAATACTGTATTATTCCTAAAAATATTCTAACCATTTTTTCTAATTAACCATATTTACCTCAACATATTGTAAAATATTAATAATGAAATTTATTTATAGAATTCATCTTTTTTCAACAGCAACATTCTTCCCAAATAAACTTCAAACTATATCATAAATTTTACCTAAGTATAATAAAAACATAATTTATTTATTAAAAGACAAGAAAAACAATATAAACATCAATAAACACCATAAAATCATGTCACATAAAACATAAAATTTGTATCTATTACATTAATATCATGATCGACCATAGAGTTATTAATTCTGGTTGTTGTCCATAACTCTTAAAATACCAACATCTAAAAGAATTCTAACCTATAAATATCTCCTAACCATTTCATTGATACAAAATATAAAACCCAATATCGTACACTCAAATATTGTGCATTCTAAATACATTTTGCGCACTTGATTTAACATAAATTAAAGTGAGAAAATAATAACCTTCATTCCTCACAAAATAAAAATAAAAAATTTATATCCTAAATTGGGAAGAACTTTTAGGATTATAGTTTTAGAAATTAGGAAAAAATTACATAACAAAACCAATTTGTTTCTCATAAAACTAACAATTTTTCTATTATACTGAAAATTTCCTATTTTATGTAATAACCTCAAAATTTCACAAATATTTATCAACACATGATACGCCTTTAAATTTTCATATTTAACTCTCTTCATCATAAACTTGGTAAATGGAAACATAAGAAGGGTGAGATAAAATGTCCATTAAGGTTAATCAAATGATTTAACCATGCAAGAATATAAGGGATCATAGTATTAGAATATGCGTATGATTATGTAATCATTGTACATAATATAATAGTTTAATAACCAATAAATAATGATTCATAAATAATGATTTGTGGCATAAATAATTAAAATTACACAATTCAAAAGTCATATGAATCAATAATCATGATCAATGTGAAAACAATTCTTCCCAATAAAAGTATTTAAAATCATGTAATGAATAGAAAAACCATGAAGATGTCTTAGAAATTATATTCATCACCTTCATTCACTCAGTTTTAAATCATAATTGAATAACACATAACTATTTAATTCTAATTCTAATTTATCAAGAGAATAAATCCTTACCCAATGCACTATAGGGTTATATATCAGTACCACATATTATAATTTATATTTTATAATAACCTATATGTAAAAAAACATTTAATTTTTTTTTCATTATTACAATCATTTTATACCATAATAACAAATTAGCTTCTAATATGTAATAAAAACATGATGAGGTATCCTTTTAATTTGATAAATTTATCAAAATAAACAAACCCAAAATGAAAATAAAATTAGAATAATTTGTAAAACCATTAATATAAATATTATTAAGATTTATAAAATTAATAATTTTATGATTGTCTTAAATTGAGGTCATGTGGTAAATATTAAAAAAAAAATATTTTCAAAACATTTGGTAAAATTAAAAAATTACCCATGATGAAATTATTTAATAAATATTCTTTTAAAACAAAGGTAATTGAACATTTAATAAAATTAAAAATAAATTTATGAAATAAGATTAATATATAAAATAAAAATATCCAAACATGTTAACGATCATGGACAAGGAGATGAAAGAGTTTGTTAAAAGTGTACATAACTTTTAAAATGATGATTTAAAATAAAACCATTTATGTGTTTTACAATAAAATACAATTTTGAAATAATGAAAATTAAATAGAACATTAAAAACTATAATTATTAATAAAATAACTATATTATATATAAAATATTCAGTATATCCACCTTGTAAATGTATATTTATAAATTATTTGAAACATGGCTCAAAAAACATAAATTTTAGATGAGATACACTTATGACTACGGTAACTAATTAATTAATAGTACATTTAATGAAAAAACATGACATAATTTTATATAAAAAATTAATTATGAGAAATAAAATGTGTAAATACATTCAGGTGTTAGGGAATACACCATATAGAAGAAGTCATACTTCCCAACATGAATGACGTCACATTGAATTTCAATTTAGACCAATAAACACTTATAGATATAATAACATTTGACGTAAGAATAAAAAAAGGAAGTGATTATGTAATAGAATGGTAAATCTATATTAATTGTTTTAAAATCAAATATAAAATGATAATTATACATAACTCTCATAATTATGACAAAATATATTTAACTACGATGTGATATATACCAATGGAAGAATATTGGGATAGAAATATTCATGCCTCTAAATTATGCTTCGACGGACTCACTCAGACCTCCCCTATAATATAATTATATTTATTGTAAATATATTGAAGAACCATATTTATATTTATCTTACATGATACAATCCATGTTATTTTTTCTATTTTCATCATTGTAATAATTTATTATTGAAACCCATATTTTATAACAATTTACTTTTAAACGCATTTTCAAATATGTAGATTATGACACATGAAACATGGTCATGGTTTTTTTGTCTCTTAAATTCTCATGAATCACTATATCTTTTGTTTATCATATTTCTAAATTTAAAATTAAATTTATGGAAAGAATATTAACAGACCTCATGTAAAGATATGAAAATCCTTTTTTCGTTGATTATTTCATTAACAATGGTATTCAATTTACTGGTGAATATAATATTGAACATTACCACCCCAAAAATATATATAAATACTATAATAATTATTATTACATTATATTACCATTACATAATTTCCTTTTTCATTCAGGGGAAAATAATTATATCAATGTTTATATACATGGTAAAACTAGCCAACACAAGTACATTTTCTAATGGATGAATG
This sequence comes from Viscum album, assembly GCA_963277665.1. Taxonomy (NCBI): domain Eukaryota; kingdom Viridiplantae; phylum Streptophyta; class Magnoliopsida; order Santalales; family Viscaceae; genus Viscum; species Viscum album. The sequence goes on from OY728164.1 coordinate 578,782,270, forward strand.
ATTAAGAACATGTTATTCTATATTGATAATTTAAAATTTAATGAAAATTAATAATATTATCAATATCATATTCTTTCATTACATCTATTTTAACAACCATCCATGTATTTTGGTAATGAAAAATGAAATACATATTACATGAAGGAGATATAATGCATGATCATATGTGAGACATTATATTTTTATATAAATGGAAATGAAATATGATATATAATTTTCTTATTTCTAGAAAATCATAGATATCACATTGTTATCAAGAAAAAATTTATATCTAATTTTATAGCCATATATGTGAGGAAGTGATGACAATTAAATATGGTATTCTTGAAGACTGTAGTCCATATATAATAACTATTGAATATTTTAAATTTCTAAAAAATGGAAAAAAGATATATGTTGGTTGCCCCTTTAACAAAACTAAATTTTATTATTCCAATGAATCTCATTTTAGCATATGATTGTGGTTATATATATATATATTAAATAATGAGAGGATCAAACAAAATAAAATAAAATAATTATTATAATTACCACTTCTATTGGTTGTATGTCTTGAATTACTACTTAAGAACACTTTGTATGGTTATTGGGTGAGATACTAAACATTATATAATAGAAATCATGTTTGGGAATTATTTATGATTTTTTATCTAAATTAGTATAGGTTGGTGAATAAGAAAGGGTCTCATTTTATAACAAGGATGATTGGATCTCTTGAAATTAATCATACATTTATAATATTATAAAGTAATTTTGAAGTGAATTTATCACTCAATTGCTTATAGTTCACACCAATAAAGTCAAGATAAATTTACAGGTCATCTTGTATCAGATCATACTCTTATTCTATACACCGCTTATCCTTTTAAATCAAAACAAAGCATTACAAGTTCTTAATTACTAGTCATAGGTTGATTATAAATATTCATTTTTATACTTCTATAATTTGAAAAATATTATTATGTTATCACTATTTGACATTTCATAAAATTACTACATTAATTTTTTTTTATTTTATAGAAAATTTTAAAATGATTTTCTTATTACTTTTCATAGTATTGGGATGATATTTTAGGTATACTACACTATTAATTCAATAAAAAATGTAATATAATTAAATTATAATGTATTTAATACGTTATTCCTATATGAAATTTTATTCGAAATTATAAATTGAAAATTTTATGGAGACTTACTTAATTGAGTTATACAATGGATAATTTTTAAATCATATACTTGTATTGAACTTGAAAAAAATATAATTAAATATAACTAAATAAATATCAATGCCCTGTTATATATAAACTAGAAATATGAAAATAGGCTTACATGTTTTTCCTTAGTTTCCTGATTACCAAACTTCCATAATTATTTTTCCTACTACAAAAAAATGATAATTGTGGAACTATTATTTAAATGATTATATCTTATTTATACATGATAATACTACACTAAACAATTAAAAAATAAATGTATATTGAATGTCAAATCATATACGGCCTAGGATATTTCATAATATAACATTATAGGGGAACCTGGTGTATGAATACATTTCATGAATACCTTATATATTGTGTTCCATTCATATGAATCATATTATAAGAAAAAAATAAAATATTATTTTAAAAAGTCACAACGGATAAAAATCACAATTTCAATATAATAATTCAACGTGTTTGTGACATAACTCAAATAACAAGTTTTTACAACATTCATAATATAGAACAAAATTATAACGAAAAAATATAAATTGAATTTACAAGTGAACAAATTAATTATTATATACTATTAAATTAATATTATAGATTCTATTTTACCCAAAAACATCAACACCGACAAATTTACGAATGAACAGGCACAATGTTTTTTAAAACCATCATTAAATATAAATTTAATAGATATAATATATCTATTTTAAAAATAATATTCAATACAAAATCTATAAATAGTTATGTTCAATATGATTAAACTATGTTCAATATAGTTCTATTTTCTTTGGATTTTTTCATTATCTACTCTATATGAGTATGTAATTTTGATTTTAAGTAGATCATATTGTACATTTCAATCATGACTATTAATATGTGATGTTATGTTTGATTATTTTTACAAGACTCTTATAAAAAATAATTTTTTTCAAAATATTATTTATCAAAATAAATACAAAAAATTGTAATTTTTTTGTAGTGGTGTTTATGGAATTATTTACGTTTATTACACATTTTTCTGGTAATTCATTTTTCATACATTACATGGTTGATCAATTCCTTAAATATCAATATCTATATTCATTTAATCAAACTATTTTTCTTATTATTGCTAATTTTAAATTCAATTTCATTATACAATCACACATTAAAAAAAACTCATTATATTTATGTCCTGAATACAAATAAACACAATATTGATTTACTATTTTGATAAATGTAATAAAATAATAAAGTAATATTACGAAAGGAAGTTTAGTATTAAAAATATATTAAATAATCTTATAAAAATTCATCCAAAAAAGGATGATGAGAATATTTCATCACTAGAATATTAATATCTTGATGAATAATATTTGTATAAAAATTATATTATACTTATTAATATTGAAATAAGAAGTGAATATTACATATAATTCAAAGTAAAATTGTTAAATAAATATATTTTAAATCTTTCATATCATTGATGAAACATAATGATTTGTTTTTTAGGAGAAATTTATCGTGGAAAATTACGTGGAGAGTCTCTCTAATGTCATTGAAATTTAAAAGAGGCAATAGTGTATATATAATGATATGGTAACAACTGGATCAAATGGTTGTAATGATAAATTCATCATGGTCATTTCGGAGGTCACTCATGTTGAATTAGTCTCGGATGTTCTTGATTTTCTCATAATCAATGTACTCATTTCTTAGTTTCTAAATACCAAGCATTCTTTAAAATTTAGTTAATATAAGAATATTATTATTTTAAAGAAATCTTCCTATGATCATTGTTATGTTGATTATAGTCATCTTTGGTTATATTAGTTATCTAATTATTTCTGAAAACCAATTTTTTTATAAATGGAAGAAAGGTGGTCAAATGTTTTTACACTACCTCTAATTGTTTAAATATAATGTATAATGATTATAATTATGTAATCATTTATGTATTGATCAAAAATCCTAAATAATTTAATAACCATTCCTTAAATTTAGTGACCTTTATTGTAATTTTTATTCTACAATATTTTTAAAGTTAATTTTATCACCTATGAATTTATCATTACAGGAAGTCAAGATTAATGGGCCCCCATGTCAATTTTCCAAGCTAGTCACATTAATATTTTCATTTTATCTTCCACCAATATGTTTGCAAATTACATCAACATATGTAAATAGAAAAGTTAAATCTATATAAATCTTGAAAAGTATATTAATAATCTCATTTGTTCTAGAAATATCTTTGAGAATATGTTGCTCAATGTGAAATGTAACAAATTATTAAAACTAATTTAATCATGAGTTTTGGTAATTAAAAACCATGATTCATTAACTTGTATATTATTAGAAGTTTCATAGGGTTCCTTTTTCAAAAAAATTTTTACTCAATCAGAATTAATTTTTGTGATTTATTTAATGACTACAAGTAGGAAACATGTTTCTATCATTAATAATATTTATAGCCTACTGATAAAAGGTTTTAGATGTACCTTCCATAGATGATCAAATTGTTATCATCAAAAAAATATAGCATAATGCTTTGGATCAATAATTAGGGGGATAAATTTTCCAGTTCCTCCTATAATGTTATAATAGTTTTGGATGATATGATTATATGGGATGTTATGAATCTCTTAAAGTATATTTAATATATTATTTAGATATGGTATGTTGAGAAACCTTAATGTAACATCTTCAATAATAAATATCATTACATATGAATGTTGTAAATTTTGGGAGGTCGCAATATAAACATTATTATACTCTTCTATGTAGGGACTCTTTCAGGACAACCAACTAGCTCATCTTGTTTATCAATAATTTTATTATGCCTTCTATATTTACTTTTCATGGAAATATTTCATATTTTTTCAAATTGAGGAAGTGTATCAATTTTATAATAGTGAGATAAATGACGATTTTTATCTATAAAAACATTAGGGTTCAAATATTTTATATATATAAAGAGATGACTACATTTATATCCTTTTTTCATCCCAACATTGGGTCACTCTATAGTAGAAAAGTTTGAGTAGGAGATCCAAAATAAAATATTTAGTATATTCAATAGAAAATAGAGATTTACCAAACCACCCTATTACTCCAAATAAAAATTTTATATTTCATTAAAATTTTTAGTTGTTTCATAATAATAAGATCCTTATACGGAAATTCAATGAATGGGGATATGTATCACACTTTAATTCCAAATTTTTTTTAGTATGTTAAAGAGTTAATGAGTCATAATATAAAATCTAATTTCAATGTAAAATTAACTACATTTAAATAAAGGATAAAATTTCTCCGAATTAAATTAGTTATTTTCTTTTTTGAAGATTATATTCCTTGAATATTGGTATATTTTCATGATCAGTATCTCTTCTTTTTTTCAATCAAACATTCATGTCATGGTATTTGGCCCACAACATCTCAATAAGTTCTATTAAAATATATAAATTTTCTTATAGACTGACTGATATGTTATATAAGAGATTAATATTGATCCAATTTTTTTGATAACATTTATAAAGAAATTAGAAATTAATTTTAAATATATATTAGAAACCATTCCACCAAATCCATGACTTTTATTTCTTATCATACATTTCACCACTCCATTGATTGAACTATAATAATACTTATATGTCTACAAAGTTTCTCAATGAAACACCAGAATTATTTAAAATTTCCTCCAATAAGTTACATATCCCAATTATACTAAACCTTTATATTTTTACTCTTGTTAAAAGAAGAATGAACATATATATGAACGTGTCCTTTACAAGAAGATGATCCTTAGAAAAAAATGAAAGTTTTATGGAAATATGTTATGTATATTTAATAAAAATTTATTAACATTTTTACTGATTAAACATTTACCATAACCACTTTTGGTTGAATATCGATCATTTACACAATGTTAACGGATAAAAACTAGAGACAATTCCCCTATAGTAAACTATAGATGTTGTAGTTGGGAAAGAGGTTACAAGATTACAGGGGGCATAAGAAACAATGGTGTTCCATGTAGATATAATGGTGTATAAGGGAAAAAGGCCAAGTGAAAAAAAGTTATGGAATACCATGCGTGGTAGTTGGAGTAAATGGATATAATATATGGATGACCATGTATGACTAAGTTATATATGTGGATTCTAGATTGGTGGAAAGTGACTCGGTGATTGTAGAGCCATAATATTTGAAGAACATCTTGTAGAGGGAATGAATGTAGCATTAGCCCTATATTCTGGAATTCCTAACTCATCCTTACTGAATTCCCAACTTTTCTATGGTGTTAACTATTATTGTGAATAAATATTTGTTTAATGTTCAGAAAAATTATATAAAAAAATAAGTTACTCAGTTGAAAAATCATATTAGCTTCTCAAGATTCCCTATACAAGTGGTTATTTCCCCCATTTAGTTTCTACAAACATCCCCATAAAACATAATAATGTCTTTATGAATGCGGTGATGCAAATATTTTTAAAATATGAAATATAGTGAAATAATTATAAATATAGAAAAAAAATTATTATTTTTCAAAACAAAATATGTATTCCATTTTTTTTATTTTTATTAATTTGTTTACTTTCAATTTTAAAATACTACACAATAACGTATGCTGCTATATTAAATTTAAAATTGAACTATATAATTTTTTTATTTATATATACTATTTTTATTCATATTTAACCATAAAAAGATATTGTATTTCAATTTATTACATGTAACATCATATTTGGAACACATTTTGATTATGTAAGTGGAATTCTAAAATCCAAAACAATTAAAAAAAATATTTCTGATAGTAATGATAATGTTATCATAATTTAACATTAATTTTATGATGAATAATTACATATATATCCATTATATTGACCATATTCATGTAAATTTCCAAAATATTTGTAACTTTGTAGAAGATATTTTTTGAATGTTAATCTAAAAAATAAATTCAAAAAAATAGTTTGGATTTAAAATATTTTTTAAAAATATAGAAAACATAAAAAAAATATGGAACTAGATAAAGATTATGATATACATAAAAAAATAAATACGTACCATCCATAAAAGATAAAAACATGTACCAAGTCCTAATAATATAAACTAAATACTTCCCAATATGTTAATGATATAGATTCTCTTTTACAATTTACTGTTCGTAATCTATTCTGATAATTGAATCATCTGTGTCATTGAATGATAAAATTTAGTGAATACCAAATAGTTCATCCCTAACATCACTATTATCCATTAAATCATCAATAATATTTCATAGAATAATATAAAATTTAAAAATCATAGTTGTAATGTTTCATTAATATAAAACACTTGTCTGGCTTATTATACAAAAATATAAGGATCATATGTTTGTAGATGATGGTTCATATCAATCTATCAAAATCCACATCTATATTTATGGAATCCTTATAGTTCTATTAAATCAATCCAATTTATGGTCATCATTGTGACATGACCATATAAATAGAAATATGAAAAAAAATATTCTCTCAACAACCGATCAATAAAACATTTTATCTAATTTAGTATTTATGGATGATACGATATGAAACACTCTTATTTGAATTATTATGATACCTTAATACGTAGTTTTCATGTTTTTTCCAAAATTTCTTATAATGGTTTTAAATATATTGAGAAGAATATCATTAAAATAAGAGACGATATTGTTTATACCAAATGAATATTCCATTATTTCTACATATACATTATAAAATTGTAAAATTTGAACCTGAAATATATCAATATCGAATATTAAATAACTCAAAATTATTTTTTCAGGTAAAAATGGAATTTTTTACCATTTTTCTTCACCCAATTAAGAAATTGTTTACTATATAATTTTTCCCTCTCTTCATATACAATGAATAATGTTCTATTTTTGAATTTCACTATATTCTCTACAACTACCAATATTTAATGATGTTATAAAATATAATGAAATCCAAAAGAAAAAAATATATTCTTATATTTTTACTCACTCGATATAGTTATAAAAAATTCCATAGTTGATTAATACCATATGATGAGAAATTTCCCACACATCCTTGTCTGACGTACACATCATGTATAATCTAGATATCACCCAACCCAATTTGGGAAGGTGATGGATATATTGTCTCCATGGGATCATTCTTTTCATCATTAGTTCTCATTGGCCACATATATCATATGGTTATATTAAAAATATACACTGAACAAAAATCAATTCATTCCTTATCTAAACAACCATTCACAATAGTCCCTTCTGGATGATTCATTATTATATCATAATATTTAATTGTATACATATTTCATTATAATGGATATATCTAGTAAATATAATTTATACAACTAAAATGAACTTTTATTTGAGGATTAATGGACATATGTATCATATTATTGATAAAAAATGGAGGTAATCATTTCTCCAAGTCACAAAAAATGATCAGTTCAACTTTCTACTATTTGTTCATAATATTTTAGTTCATTATTGTATCATAATAGTACTTATAAAAGGGACATAATATAATCACAAAGACGATAAAAGTAACTCATTGTAGATGTATAATGGAAATTCGAATCAATTAATGGATCATGACATGGAAGTCATTAGTTCTAATGGATTTTATTTTCACATATCGTGTATTCACATGTTTTTAAATGTTACTCAAATAACCATCTAAAGAACATAATCATTCCATGAAATAAAGATATTTATTTATATCAATATTTTTCATCAAAAAACTACCAAAATGGAATTTCCATTGATTATGACCAAATAACTCATTATGTTATTTAGGTTTTATACCCAAATCCAATAACTCCAAACGTGATCACAAATCATCATTTTTCATTATACATTTAAAATAATTTCAATTAACATTTCACACATATTTTTCACAATATGCATTACATCCAAGCAGTGATGAACAAAATTTTATGGCTAACATGGAAAATCAAAAAATACTTTTCCTTCAAAATTTTCTTTGGAATTATACATAACATTATTTTTTTAATATTTTACTGACCCATTCAAGGAAAAAAATTCACAACATCAGGATTTATAAGGATGCAACATCCCTACATGTAATGAAGTACTTATTTGTCATATTTGGACTCATCAAATTCTCTTCAATTTTTCTAGTATGGATGATCTAAATTTAGAAAACATTTATTCTCTATGAAACGAAAGACTCCAAAGAAAATTAATCTCCTCAAACATGTATTTTTCACAAAAATAAGGTGGGGTAATCTCCCAATTCAACTCAAACCATACATCATTACATAAGTTGGGAAATAACTTATTATCCACAATAATTATACATGAAATGTAATGTATCCCATTCTAAATGTTTCATATGTCTACACCCCAATGGTATAAATCACTTAAAACTCATCCATTGATGGTTTCAAGTATATTTCAATGTCACTAACATGGTAATTTGGTCTAGAAATTAATATACTCATCATAGTAACTTGATTTTTCATCCACACCCTTGATGAAAAAATATACAAAGAAAAGAAAATTGGTCAAGAAATATGAGTAGTATGCAACTAACAGAATGGGTTGAAGGGATCACATTACAATCCTAATATAACATTAAGTGGGTTGGATTCAATATCATGATATAACCCATAAAATTACATCCATAATAACCCATAAATTTGAGGAACTATATCATCATTATCATTATTTCATTCTACTTCATTATATATCATATTCTTCTCTAGTTGTTCTAACATAAAATGTTTTTGATATTTGGGAATCAATAGAAAGATCATCATAACATTCTATGGTACAAAAGAATGCATTATATCAAAATTAGTATTCCATATGGATGTATAACATTGTTTTTATTTCCTAACATCCTCAATAAACATCTAGAATTGAAAATATTATATTTTTAATGACAGTATTTTTTTACAAGAAAATTAAAATTTCATAAACAAATTTGATTTAATATAAAATTGTTCAGGAATACATTAATCTTCATATAGTATGTCCATAAAAAAAATTTATATATATTCAATAAATTTATTTATAAAAAACAATATTTTTACATGATACAATCAAATAAAATGTCTAGTATGGTCAATTTTACAATTTATTGTTATAATTAGGTATTAACATCTTTAAAAAACATTCTAACATTAAATAAATCAGTAATATGATCATTAGTTGAAAAATGTATTCATGTATAAATTTCCTCTTACATTAAACTACATGAAGTTTTTTCTTGGTAAAAAATAGATACTTATAAGAAATAACATTTTCAATTTCGATCCTTTTAGTAGAATTAATTTCTTCCTCTTCTTAATATTTTACACCAATGTGATACTAAAAACGTTATATTCTTTCACATCCAGTTTTTGTCATATGGTAACTCACTTAATAATTTATTAACTAAGATATTCCAATAAAATAAAAAATTTATATAATCAATATTTTGTCATTACTATTATTGACTTAAAATTTTATAAAATATTTCAAATCCTTAAGAATCTCTTTAGTGATATGATCATCATTTTACATCCAACATTTATCTATTATAATATAAATAAACATAAGTTATTAAAATTATTGATTTTTAGTTGAAATATTGAATCATATTTTCTAAAACATTTCAAATAAAATAAAACTGAAACAAATTAAATTTAAATAACCCCAATTTTCTAGATCAAACCAAAAAAGGAGAATATTAATTAATTGAACTATTTTATAAAATAAAATAATAACTGAGAAAAAACTAAAAATATGAATTTAATTGGATATAATGGAATAGAAAATAATATAATCATCATAAGTATACTGAAAAAATAACAATGAAAAAACATACCTAAACAAAACCAAAAATAACTAACCAAAAATAAATCAATCATATCAGACACAAATGAAGTGAAAATTAATAGAACCAAAGAAGATAAAATTTACAAAAATTACCAAAATAAAATGATAAAAAAACTAAACAAATGTATCCTACTAAAAACCTAAAGAGAACCCAATTAATCTAAATCAATCCAAAAAAATCTATAGTGAATCAAATTGAATAATTTTTAACAATCATTTATAAAGGAAAATAAAATATATATGACTCATCCAGAATAGATTTCAAACAAATATAACAAAACTAAATTAATTTAATCTATCCATTTATTTTATATCACAATTTAATAAATCTCAAACTTTCTAAAGAAAAATAACCTAAAATAAAATACACTGAAATTAAATAAACTAAAATGTATCAAACTAAATTTATATGGATAGAATCAATTAAGCATAATATAGAATAATAAATTGATTGAAAATATATAAAATAAACCGTTGGGGGATAAATTAAATAAAACTCATCCAAATTAAATTTTGTATTACTAGACTATATAAAAAATAGGGTTAAATTAAATCAATTGAATCCAAATTATTTATAATATATTTTAATTTCATCAAAATTTATTTAATTGATTAAAAATAGTAATAGACTATGTAGAGGATTTATTACTAATGGGCTAGGACTGTAGAGGGGCTATATTAAAAATAAAAAGGAGGTGAATAGGGTATTGGTTGATAAGAGGGAATTTTTATGGATAGGATCACTGTCATAGAGAAGTAGGCACTATAGTTTAGAGATTGATCATAATGATAGAAAGGAGTTATAGGGGATCATGGTCAATCTTGAAGAGAGAAGAGGGAATTGATTCATTGGAGGTATCAATTTAAAGAAAATTTGGTATAATAATATATTGGTTCCCATTTTGGGTTACATATGGGAGAATGATTGGGGGTGAAGAGGGGATAGGGATGTAGAGGTTCTCTTTGTGTTCTTCATAGAGGATCTTGGTCGATATTTAATATGAGAGGAACATCGTAGCTGCATCAGTACAATGTTGGAGGAGATGAATTTTGGGGAGGTGTGGATGTTGTGTTATAACTATGTCTACGTGAAGGTGGGTAATCCATTCCTGAGTTATGTCGATAGAGATTTACGAATACTATACAAGAGCTGTGACAGTGTTATAGGGTCATCGAGAGTTTAACTATAGAGGTTGGGTAATATGTTTTATTACGAGGTGTTAGGGTTGAAGGATTGATCTAGAGGGGATTAAACTCTATGTTCTATTCATGTTTTAATATAAATCATGTATGTAGATACCATATATAATAAACCATGGAAATATGTGTGTGGTAGCATGTAATTTTTCTGGTCATGTTTTTTGAAGAGTTCCACTCCTCTCACTTATAAAAGGGAACCTCTACTCTCATATATACTCTTGACAAATTGATCAATATTTATAAACTAATATATACTATAATACTCTCCCATCATCATTATACATGAAACATATCTTCTTTTCATCCCAAAATAGCCATCTGAGAATCCCAATAATTCATTTCAAATAAGAATACCTAAAGAAGATATAAATGTTTTTACCAATATTTTTCATGATTATTTCTTCATAAACCCCATACTTTATTTTATAAACATATTAATATGATAGATGAATTATATTTACTATAATAATATTTTTTTATTTCAATTTTATAGAAATGTTCTATCTCGTTATCATCTATTAGAAAATGATAATGTTGCTCCAAAGTACATGTGGAAGATCACCATCTCGAAGAGATGTTATTCATTTTACAATTAATTTTTACTCAAATGATAATAAAGATATATTTATTGTAAATAATTTATATTTATTATATAATTATTTATTTATAATTGTGAAATAATATTTACCAATTTTCATTTCATTTATCCAAAACATGAAATAAAATTTATGCGTATGTATGGATTACCATCTCCCAAAGTGTTGTAATTGATTATTCATTGTTGCATTATATGAATTCTTAAAAATGTTTTTATAATAAATAAATATTATACATATGAAATTATTATGTTTTTGGAGATAATGATTCCATGAAAAAGGTATAAGGACCATAACCATTTAACTAAAATATGAATTGAAAACAGACCATCTTGCAACATGAATTATCATTTTAATGAATAATTGATAATAAATTTATTATAACACATTATAATGGAATGATAATTTTAAAATTACCTATAATTATACCTTTATAATATTGGAATAATAAGTATCTATTTACATTACTATAGTATTGAACATGTAGGAATCCATATGGGACACGAGCTTAGGGATTATAAAATAATCACATTTCATTATAGGATAATCTATGATAAATTTCAATTTAGGAAATTTTATATTCTCTTTATCTCTATAAACAATGTATTTTATCCACCATATATATTCCAATGAATTTTTAGTATTAGTTCAATTTTTTCATCTTTGATGTCATGAAAATTAAAGGAATTTTTTATGAAAAACTCAGCTTATTTATTATTTTTTCCGAAAACATTTTTTTATATGTCAGTGTTCATTAAAATGTTTTCAAGAGTATTATTTTATATGATGAAATAGGCATTTAATTTAATTTTAATCAATATTTTACATATCATTAAGTATTTTATAACTGAATATTTATAATGTTTATTGAACTTGTTATAACGCTTTAAGGGATTTTACCACCAGCATGGGAATTATATTCATTGAAATTGAAATTACATTTTTTGAAGGATATTTTAAAATAAAATACATTTTTTAGTATAATGGGAATGTTTTTAGATTTTTAAATATAACAAAGGAAAATGGTGTTTTACAAGTTTTCAAAGAAATGCTCAAATTACCCGCAAAAGGTTTATTATCATCTATGACAATATACATTTATATATATTTTTGAATCCCTAAAGATATGAAATATTAGTAAATTAAATGTTTTTATATGTATTCCTTTTGATAATTATTGTTTTACCCCTATATTTTAAAATAACTATATGTTCAATAGCATATACAACATGCAACATTGATCTGAAAAGAACCACATAACATTATTATTTAAACATAAAAATTATAACCTAGATATGGAATTAATTAGTATGAATAGGAACAACCATATTAGGATATATATATATATATATATAGGACCTACTTAAATAAAATTAATGATTAATTCCTCAGAATAAATAAATTGATTTTTAGTAAAGACTTTTTAATCTTGAAAATAACGTCTCTACAAAAATGGGTTTTATTTCTTCTTATAAATGAATATAATAATTAATTTTAATAAATTTAAAGAATTTATTTTACTTTTAAAATTAAAATTACGATATTTTATTATGTTGAATTTATTATATTATTGTGAAATGATTTATTATTTAAATGAATTTTAAAATTTATGAAATTTTAAAATACTATAATTTATTTTCATTATATCAATAAAAATAAAATTACCATTATATTTTTGATTTGGTATTAGAGTAATATGTTATATATTTGATTTAGAATAATATATTTCGAATAAAAAAATTCATGACTTTGATGTAAGTTTATTTTTTGGCTTAGAAACACATTTTAATAAAAATAAATTGATTGCAATTTATAGATTTATATTAAAATTAATTTCATCAAATAATTTAAAATGAATTTTAATAATTTCATAATATATTTTTAATAAGGGTGGTAAAACTAAGTATATAAAAGATTTTAATTTTATTCAATGTGAATAAAAAATTTGGTTAAAAAAATTTTACATCATTAATGGATAAATTGGGTAATTAAGGATAAAAATAATGTGAGGTGGAATTAAAAATCATCCAAAAATTGTTTTCATTTCATCTAATTTTATTAATTTCGGAATATAGATCCTATATTAAAATATATGTAATTTTTCTTCCATTATAACTTTGAAGTTACATTCATATTATTTTTAGTAATTAAAAGTCTAAAATTTCCCTCTTCTGGTTTTTATTTCTTTTATATGTTCACATAAAAATAAAAATATGTCATTAATGAATATAAAATATTATTTTTAAAAATATTTATTTATTTATTTAGGGATGTTTTATATATTTGATATGGGATAATTATCATATATTCTCCTGCAATACAAACATTGAATTTATTAAATTAATAAAAATTTAATGCAAATTTATATAAAACTCTAAAAGTAATTTTTTTGGGGATTTATAGTGACCCATTAATTTTAAAAAGATATGAATATTAGAGATTTTATAAATTCCTATATTTGAAATATCTATTTTTCATGATGGATTTGAAATGAAATTAAATTAATTGTCACAAAAATGATATTTTTTTAGTTTAGGAATTTTTTTTGTTCAATTATTAAGAAATAATAATATTCATAAAAGATAAAAATATGGATAATAATTGGTTTAAAATTTCATGAATTTTTCATTAATGATATAATTTTTGCCTTATATATAACATTATTAACCTTTATGATTGGTAATGTCATCACTACAGTTGAGAATAAAATTGTTTAATAAAGGGGTTAAAATAGAAGATACAGATTAATATACCACAAAAACATATCAAAATTTTATTACATGATTGTATTAAAAATATATCATATATTATCATCGAAATTATTGTCACATTTTTCCACATTACTGTTAAAATAGATTTATTATATTTAATTTTTTCCTGTTATTTACAAGTGTATCCTTCTGTTCACTATAAAATAACAAAAACAATTCACTCCTATATACAATACCCTGACAATATTATATAAATAAATACCATGAAATCCCCTTTTAGAAAAACACTGATCAATTTTATTTGGATTATGGACTTCATAAAAGACAATACCAAGGTCACTGAAGATAATATCCAAAGGAGATCATTCAATGAAGAGGTATTCATCTTTATCAAATATTTTATGTTGATTCATTAGTTAACATACTATAAAAATATCATAAAAATCCTAAGATAATAAATCTAGTATCATAAATATTTTAATATATAATTATGATAATTTTAAACCGAATGTCCATCCCTTTTCATACCATTGGAGAGATAAATCATTGCTCATGTGCACGTATAGTTTATCATCACCAAATTGTTTTGTAATTTGTTATTCATCACCACTATACATGAATTTTTATAAAAATAAAAATCATTAATATATTTGATATTCAGTTCATATTAATCTAGAATAATAAAATTATATATTTCTTCTTACCTTCCAATCCATTAGAAATTAATAATGTCCCATGTGCGTACATACGGACCACCATCTCCACAAAATGATGTCATCCATTTTCCATTCCCATTTTACATGGAAGGTAAGATAGATATTTTAACTGTATATATATATATTTGGTATTTATATCATGACAATCATTCAATAGATTATCGAACATTAATTAAATAATAAGGTCTAAAACTCTTATAACATAACATGCATGATAAAATATTCCAGTTAACACTATGAACAATGATAATAATGAAATTTTCATGATGAACGACAGATAATAAATTATAATAGAAACATATATGATATTATGAATAGATTTATGGGACAGTAATAAATTAATAGCTTGATAATAACAATATATGACTAATGCAAGTTCAAATAATGTGAAAACAAGAGGTACGTGATTTTGTCTCAATTTCCACATCATGGAGACATATTTGGTATTGTGAACATGTTTATATTTGTGTGGTTTATATAATACACCATTATAGTATTTAACCTGGATATATATTTATTAATGATTTTTATTGTTTCCATTTAGGTTTACAAATTCATGGGTTTACAATTTCTTTGATACCTAAGTTGTATTAATATTTTTTTAGAAACTTCTTTTTTGGTATAGCTCATTTTTTCAATTATGGTATCTTATAATAAATCATTATTAAAACAAATATAAATTTTTATCCTTGGGATACATAATTAGAATCCATATTTTATTCCTTCATTTCCTCTATTTTCTCACATGAATCAAGAAATTACAAGATTAAAAGAAGGGAATATCTAATCTCTTTTTTTAATCGGGTATATATTTCATCCATGTATAATGTTTTGGATTCTTTTTTGGAAAAATAATTTTTACAATTCGAATGATTTGTTAAGGAAATTTAATGTTATCCATAACTTATAAAATATTTTTAATTGGGTCATTCAATTTTTATCAAGGATGAATCTTTTCAAAATTTCATTATAAAATTAGAAAAATAATTTTTTTCTTTTTATTGTATACTTCATTAATATATTTTTCAATTAGGGAGATAGATCCCCGGATATGATGTGCCCGTAAAGGGCTCCCAGCATAAGGATTTCCTATAACTGCTGCATGTTCCTTCACTACTGATGGCCTGATGTTCCTCTTTGAGCTCGATGGGTTGATGGAGGAACTCTACACTAGTGGCGTAATTCAGTTTCATGGTCTCCTCTCATGCTGTGAAGATGCACTATAGGATTCTGTGGTTTCTTGTTTAGATATGAAGCTGTAAGTCTGGTCCTTGTCGATAGAATACTCTTCGGAGTGCTCTTGGTTTTTTTCTCAGCAGCTCGTTGTTGTCCTGCGGTGAGTTTCTCAGCGTTTGAAGGTCACGATCATGCGTCGTCGGTTTGTGTCTGCTCTTGCTTTTGTTCTCGGCAGCTCGCTATTATACAGCAGTGAGTTTCTCAGTGTTTGAAGATCGCGCTCATGCTTCAGAAGTTTGTAGGGTTCTGACTCCTCTCAGGTGAGTGCGTTGGAGTTTCATTGTGTCTGATGCGGTCGATTTGGTTGGTGGCGGCAGGATATTAAGAAAAAGGGTGTTGCTTTCAGTCAAGTTACTTGTGTGGTTTGATTCGGTTTTTAGTGAAATCACTTTTGATTTCATAGATCTGATTTTGTCCAGTTCGAATAAGGGTTTTTGTCATTGCATCTTGTGTCATGGAGGGGTGGAGTTTAATTTTGATTTCATTCTGATGGATTGGGAGTTCTTCATTACTTTCTGTGAGGCGGTTAAATAGTTAACAGCGACAGTATGTCTGGTTGTATGTGGATTGTGTGGTTTTTTTTGGGTTTTGCAAATTGTTGAATAGCTGATGGGCTGTTTTTCTGATGTTGATGCCGAGGGGGATTCAAGTGGGCTATTCCAAAATGGTGATGTTGGAATGGTGAAAGGTCAGGAGATCAGTTTGTGGTTTGGTCCTCATGTGGATGTGAAGAAAATGGTGGTCTGTCCGGTTGTTCCAGCGACCTCTCAGATGACCTGCATGGCTGGTGATGTGTGATGATGGGCTCATGGCTCTGGGTGGGGAACGTGGTGTACGTTGGAATGTGGTTGGTTTAAATTTGAATTTTAAATTTTTCTAGATTCTTAATGAATGTTGGGATATTCTTGTACGTTTTCATGTTTTCCTTATACCGGTTTGGGGTAACAAATCCCATAAACCAACTTCTGATAATGGAAAAAAATGATTTTCATCACTGGTAAAAAAATTATACACCCCTTCACATATTCTATAAATTGTAATTGGTTTATGAAAAAAACTATTTTAATAAAAAAACAATCAAATTTTGTCATCCATTTTATTATATTATTTAAAATAATTTATTTTACTATAATGTATAGTTTTATAATAGTTATATCGCATCACTTGATTACTTTTGTGGTCATTTACATTCTCATAAAACATTCTCAATACTATAATTATTGGAAATTATATTTATCTTAAATATATATATATATATATCAATTTTTATCATTGATGTGATTATTACATATACCATATATGATTTCAAAATATGGTTTTTTATATTGAATTTTATTTGATTGAATGTGTAAGTATTAATATTCTGTATTATTTATTCAATACATTCATTTATTGATTCAGAATGTTGTTTATTAATTTAAATTAATCATTCAGTATATGAGGAAGGCATTAGATTTTTAGTGATCGGAGGGGACTAGAATTATATATCCCCTTATGAATTAAGATGTACCATGTGACAGATCAAATTAAATAAATTATTAATTGGGTTTTTTGTTTGTTATAACTCATAGTTGAAAATATATTTGGATAGGGATTTTAGTAGAGAGATATAATTATGTATGATATTACCATGTCCAACATAACACATTCCATTCATTGTGGATTCAGTTATTATTATCGATGATAATTCTATATTTATATTATCCATGGATGTATTTTGTGTTCATGATTTTTTAAAAATGTATATTTTTTACAATGATATGACATTCTATATTTATTATTATTTGATTACTCATAATATCTTTTTTTTCTCAACCATTACTATGAATCTATGTTCCCCTTATTTTTTTTACAATGGTCAGTATATGAAGATGAAATATTTAAATTAGTTTCAAGGATTCCCAAAATATATTTTCTTATATTTTATATTTTATTTCTAATTTAAAATGGCAATCAGTTATGTATATAGTTCATCAAGCCTAAAAAATTGGTCATTCCTTTATGATGATATCTCTTTTATCTTATTCTACTAGAATAAGGTAGATAATATATCTCATTTACTAGAGTTTTGGTTGTTATATTCGGTACTAGTGAGTTATTTTTGAGAAACCATGGGTGATAGATATGGAATGATTTATATTAGGGAACATAACCATAAGAATGACTTTGAGGAAAAATATATATATTAGATAAAATAATAAAATTATGGAATGATATAGAATAAATGGATTCCCACTATGAATAATATTGTTTATACTGTGTTTCTTTAGTCAATGGATGGAACCATGAAGAATCAAGCTAACACTCAATGTTATGGACAATGTGGTGATTACTGGGACCAAATGTTTATGATGAAAGGATGAAAATAAATTATGATTTTTTCTAATTAGTAATAATGATAAAAGATTAATAAAAATTACTTTAAAAAATATATAGCCTCCCTAAATAATAAAATTATATATATTTCAAGGATCTTTAGTGTTAGATATCATATAAGAAATAAACATCATTTTATATCACTTTAGAAATTAGGAAAGAGACAACATAGACAATGTATTAATGGAATAAGATATTTTTTTATATACAAAAAATAATTGAATATATCTAAATATGGATGAGGTAAAATTAATATTCCTAGGAATATATATGAAGATAATCCCAAATTACCTATTATAATTAAATTTTTTTAGTGTTGGGAACATGTGCACTATCAAATCTAACGGAATAATCTATTGGTTAATGCATAGAAAAAATGAAGACATATTATAATCCAATATTTTTGGTGTAATGATTGAAGTGATTATGTATAAAAATAAATGGACACTATACATTGATTAAGTAAGTTTGATATTATTAGTGACTTTGAAATAGGTTAATGATTTGGTGAAAAATTGATTTAGGCTGTCGTTGATGAATTCTGTTCCATTTTTTGATTTGTTAAAATAGTGAATGATTTTATTTGTGGATGGAAAATTTTTTTTTCTGAAGAATATATGTTTTCAAGTGGGTATAACATAATGGTTATGAATATCATCATGAGTGTATATGTTTAAGGTTTCTGTATGTCTATAGTCATTGATTCCTCTTTTGAGAGTTTATGTGACATGAATTTGAGGTTATATAATTTTTTTTAACATTAATAAAATATGGATGTTTAAGAACATTTTATATTTGTATATGATTATTTATGGACTATTGTATAATGGGGTGTTAATAACTTCATTGGTGATAAAGTGATTCACTGACAATGAGATTTTATTATAGAAATTTATAGTTAATATTATTTTCATCTTTTTAGTTAGTATCTAAATTAGTTACATGAAATGATTTTGAAGGTGAATATATTATAATATTATATAGTGATGTGCCTCAGTTATTAGTAATATTCATGGGATTCCTATTTGGGTTTGAATATGTATGGACATTAGGTTTAACATGTTCTCGAACATGAGAGATTATATGAAAAGAATTAAATTAAATTTTGGTATTATAAGTTAAACAGTCTATGATAACCACTAAGGATAAACATTTTTCAATATTTTTGTTATTGGGGTTAGATACGATGTTGAGTTTTTAATGAATATATGTAGATAATTATATATTATTATTGAAATTTTAATTAAAAATGTATAATTTATTATTTTGGATTATGATACATTTTGGATATTATCTTACCCTATTTTAACCATTTTAGTTATTTTTAAAATTTAAAAATTAGAGGAATGTCTTATTATCCGTTTCTGATTATATGATCAATTAAAATTTTATTATAGTGACTCATGAATTAAAAAATCATATTTAATACTCATCATTTAGTGAAATCTTTTTATTTTTTGGAAAGTTTATTAAAGGGTAAAATTATAATTTTATTTTATTTTTATTTAATTGTATTTTTGGTATATATGTTAAAATAATTCATAAATTCTAGGCATAAACATAATGAAAATAAATTGTTATTATATTAAGATAATTTCAAATAAATCAGTGTTCTTTTCACAAATTATAGATTTATGGTATTTTTTCTAGTTTTCTTCCTCCGGAGCATGTTCCCTATAACTGTCAATTAGTCCATTAAAATTTTCTTTCTCATCAACTATCATATTTTCAGTCCACAATAATGTTCTCCAACATGTATGTCTTGTTTCTGGTTTTTCCAAAGCACCTCCATATTCTCCTTTAGTTCTATTTATGATGATTTTTTTTACCCATGTCAGTATTTGGATTCCCAAAATAATGTTTTATATTTTAAATTGCATTATTATCAAGAATAAATTGAAATTGTGGGGACTCAAATTATAGAAGGGGTTAATGTAACACCCTAAGACATAGGAATTACACTATGTTTGATATCACGTACAACACACAACACTGGTAGTCAACGAACCACAAAATATTATTATTTAAATCTGATTATTATAACATAGCCATTGAATAAGTGGGTCTGAATCTGATTAAACATAGTATGATATATATATATATATATATATATTACATACATAATAATTATATATTGATTTATTCTCAAGAAATAAGCACTAAATTTATCGTAATGATATTTTCTTCTTTAAAATATGTTTTCTCCAAATTAAAATGTTTTTATTTCCACTTTAGATAAAATATTAAAATAAATTTCTGTTTTAAAAAAAATTAACCATTCAAAAATTAATTTATATTAAATTTTTAGAATTTTTTGAAATGAATGATTTTTCAATAATTAGTAAAAAATATTAATATATCATAAATTGTCAGTTATTTTTATTTAAAAATTTAATTTAATAGTACATTTATATTTTTTATTTGGTTTGAATGTAACATACTATGAATTTTAATTAGATTAATATAATTTAAATCAATAATTTTCACTACATTGAAATAAGTTAATTTGTATTCAATAAGAACATATTTCTAAAAGCTATTTTGATTTCCTATTTGGAATTTATAACAAAATTAAATTATTCCAATTATTTAATTTGTATAATACAAAATAAACCATATTTTGGTTCAACAATTTCAAATTTTGTATAAAGGGCACTTTTTTAGGCATTATGAATATTGAATATGGTAAAATTTATTACATCAATAAATGGTAAACTATGTAATTAACCTAAGAAGTAATTTGTTAAGACATTAAAAATAAACTAAAAAATCTACATTATTTCATTATATTGATTTAAATTTACTATATCCATACAAAATTTGAATATATATTATATTAGTTGTATTTTACCATGGCAGTGAACTTTATATTTTTTTAACTAAACAAAATTCCATAATGTGCCACTTTTTTTCATTTCATTTATAATCCCACATAAGAATTAGAATATTATATTAATGAATATAAATAAAAAATTTGAATATAATTTATCTATTTATTTCATATTAATTTATTTTTAATTCATATTAATGGAATAATTTTCTTAAATGGTTACACAATGCTAACACATTATGTGTGCAATTAATATAAAAACAAATTAAATTATTTAAAGATATATAAAAGATATATTCTTTGGATGATTTATAGTGACAACATAATTTTATAGATATTTTAGAGATATCATATATGGTTTTAAAATCATATATTTGAAATACATATTTTTATGTCATTAATGAAAAATTAAATTAATAGTGTTAAAAATGGAAAGTTTAACATGTAATGAAAAGTTATATTGTATTAAATTATTTATAAATAACAAAATATTGAAAAAGGATAGTTATGATAAAATAATTTCAATAATTTCATCATTTTTCATTTAGTATAACATTTATTACTTTTATGTAAAATTAAAACCCCTTATGATTTAAAAATTCAATCTTATAGCTTACATTATAATTGTTTCACAAAGGGGTTAAACCAAAATGTCACGTTTAAAATACAAATTAAACATATTTTAATTTTATATATTGAATATAATTCAACCATATAATATCATATCATTGAAATAATTGTTATATTATTCCAAATGAACTTGAAAATGAGTTTATTATATTTAAATTGTTTTATTATTTTCTTGTAATTCCTGTAATTCAATATAAAAAGACACCCCAAAAACTCTTTTCTATACCCCATATAGAGCATATTTTTTCAACCAAAACCTGAAAGAATATTCTTCTAAAAATACTTACACCTGTCTTGGATGTGTTTTTCGTCAAAGTAGATCCACCCTGGGTCCCCTGAGATAAGATCTAATGATGCACTTTTGTATAAGAGGTAATTATCTTTACCAACCATTTTAAATTTATTACTTCTTCAACTACCTATAAATATGTTGTAAACATCATAAAATAATAATATATGTTTCATAAAAATAAAAAAAAATTATTTTTTATAATGATGCAAATTTTTTACATCTCTTATCCATCCCAATAAAATGGAAAACATAACTCATATTTATGTATGACTTACCATATCCACGTAGGGGTGTAATTCATTTCTAGTAACAAAATTACTTATATGGTATTAAATATATAAATAATTAATATATATGACAATTATTATATAAATTTTATTTTTTAACTATTATATCATAACTACGTTCTTACCTTCCAATCCATTGGAAATTGATAATGTCACACATGTAACGTGTTGACTAACACATCCAAGAATTTATATGAATTGTTTTTCATTTAATATTATATGCATGGTAATAAAGATAGGTTTAGTATATATATATATATATATATATATATTAGTTATTTTATTATTAACATTGATGATATTAGTGATTCATAAAAAGTGATTGAGGACCAGAACTCCCTTGAAAAAACCATGATAAAATAAAGTTGCTAACAATGAAATCAATGATAATAGTGACTGATTGGTACCAAAAAAGTGATAATAAATTATCTGATGATCAGATATGACAATAAAAATATGAAAAAAATTATTTATTAAATTAGATAAAATTTTTAAACCATTAAAATAATGTTAACCAATGTTCAACTAAGGGAAAAACGTGAGATAAGAGATTTCATCTCGATTTCCACTAAATTTGGATATATTTGGTATTATTCACCCATTAATTTTTATGTAGATTATATAATACCCCTTTTAAGTATTGGAAATAAATATATTTTTAATCATGATTATTTATATTTTATTTTATTTTTTTAATTTTAGTGGGTTATAATTATAATGTTACCAATGAGGTAGCAATTTATTTTTATAATGTCAATTTTTGGGATTGCTCTAATTTTCATTAAATGAATTATTATATGTACCCTTCATAAACTCCATATATTTTCATATACTATATATATTGAAGAATTTTTTCTATTTTATTCGATTATTTTTAAATTTGGCACTTAGATCAAGAAAATAAATGTTTAAAAGAAAATCTAATCTTATTTCCCTTTTGATCTATAATAATTTTCATCCACATCCAAATTTTTCAAAATTGTTTCATAAAATATTTTTTTAAATGAAATGATTTATTATGTAAATTTTAATAAATCATTTAATAATTTCATATTTTATATATAATATTTGTAATATTTTTTCAAAACAGACATTTCCAAACATCTTTATAAAAAGTAAAGAGTAATGCTTTATTGTTTTTGTATATAATGTTAATAGATTATCCCAATTCCATTATAATTTAACACAATTTATCCTCTTATATATTTTTTGAATGGTTTTAGATGGATTTTTTTAAATTATTTTCATTATTTTTCATAAATTTTTTTATATTCATTAATAGGGCTTATTTTAGTGAAAATAATAATTTTTTAATGGTTCTCTATCATATGTTGATTAATTTTTTTATCATTAAATTTTTCATAAAAAATTCACATTATTATGATAATTATGCATTAAACTTATCTTAAATACTCATAATATTGGTATCGTGAATATAACTGTTAACTAAAACATATACCATTTATAAATATGATGTTTTACTTTCAATTATAATTAGTTGACAGGGGAAATAGTAATGTTCCACATTTTTTATTCATTGTGAACATGTATTGATAACACATAATTTCAATTTATTAAATTGGTCATTAGGTATATGATAATGCATTAGACATGCAGTGATGGGTGCTTCATGAAATTATATATCCCCTCGATGCATCAATAGGTTGAATGAGAAAAACATAGTCCGGAAAAATTATTAAATGGATTTTTTTATTCATACACATTGTTTAATCAATCATGGAATTATTATTTTATGGTAAAGATATCATTATTTTTTAAATTATTGTGTACATAATTATAAATTTCATTCAACGAATGTTTATTTAATATTATCCAAGATATGTTTGTATATATCATATTCACGAACTCAATTAATGTTAACGTTATTTATTAAAAATAACGTGTTTCTTAATATTTACCACTACATTTTGATTATACCTTATTTACCATTAATATATTCCTTTATACTCCACCCTTAATGAGAACTTTTTATCACTATTATTTTTTTCCTTTCCTCGGGATACGAAGAAGAAATCATTTAATGCATTTATATTATGTCTTAAACTAATTTTTTATGTGTTAAATTTTATTTATAATTTTAAATTGGAATCATGTATGTATGTAGTTATTCATGATTATAAAATTAATTTTTTCTTTGTGATTACATAACTTGAATCTTATGATAGTGTAATAATATAGACATCGACTCTAGGTTAACAGATTTTTTGTTGTCACAATTATGATTTAATGTTTATTCTATTAAACTTATATCTCTTACATGGGATATTCTAGTATGAAATCATCAAATGTTTACAAAAGTTTTCTTTATACCATGATATTTGTTAGGATAAATTGATGAATTATTTTATGATCAAGTGAGACACATATTTCTAGATTTTTTTTGTGATTGATGGGTCTTGGATAATATATCCTTCCAATGCATTTGGAAAATAATATTATCTCATTAGATAATATATAAATGAATGGGTATGAATCTACTTCAGAAACGAACGGTGTTAATTATGATAGTCTTGGGAGTGTACTTCATCTTTAGAAATAATTAATTAGGAAGTGAGCCCAATCAAATATGGTAGTCTTAAATTAGATCCATGACTAAGGAAATGATTTTATATAGTTATCTGTATTCCAAAAACCAAATTTTTATGATTATTATACATTATCATAGATCATGATAGATTGTTAATGATTCCACACTCTTATAACTGGTGAATTTTTTTAAAAAAAAAATTATTTCTTTATTCATAATTAAATATCTTTACTGAATGGGTATTAGTTACATAATTTATGATCATTTTTCATACAAATATACTTATATTGTTCTCATTTATGATCAATAATTCATATCTCCTATATTTTCCTATACTAGGAATCAGAATCCAACCTATATTATTTTTACATTCACTAGTTTATAATGAATGGTTTTATGTAGGTTATGAATATGAAGTGTACTATGTGAAAAAAATTCATAATTATTAATGATCCTTATTGATAAGAGATAATAATGTATACAATATAAAAAACTAAACTTTTAACGTGATGGGACATGATTTTTTAATATTTATTGAATATTCAAATAATATTGTGGTATGTTTATGTATGTGATGGTTGGGTCCCCCCATGAACCCACAATCAAAATCACATTCAAACATATCATAAATATAAGATAAAATATCTATTTATTTTGATAACTATTTTGTTAAAAAATCATAAAATGTTAATAGGAATTGAATATACATTAAAAAATCAGTGGAAAATTAATTTAAATCAACATAATGAATAATTTTCTTGAGGGGTTGAAGGTATTCATGAGGTAAAAGTTAAAAACATTCTTTTTATAAGATTATATGATTGTAAAAAATTACATGTTTGGAAAATACTTAAAATGTTACGTTCAAATATTTATAAAAAGAATTAAACAAATTATAAAATTATTTTAACAAATTAATTTGTTATAAGAAGTAATATTAATGAAACATGTTAATGAACGTGGATATCAAGGAGAATGTTTTTATTCAAGTCACACATCTTTTAATCTACAGATTTTATATAAAACACTCAGGAATTTGAAAATCAAAAACCATATTTGAAAGAGAGAGGAATAGATGGATCCTGAATCACTATGAATATTAAAATATTAATGATATTTTATTTAAAATAGGTAATACATTCTCTATTTAAATTAATATATGTATATAAATTGAAATATTTCTCAAATAAAGAAATTTTAGATGAGAACCCATTAAAAAATTTGTAGTGCTTAAATAAAAAAGAAATTGAATGAAATGGCATGATATGAATATATTCAAAACATAATTTAAATAAATATATATTTTAATATAAATTCATGTAATATAAGTATAAAATATAATATTATACAAGGTTTAAAACATTAAACTATTCTTGTAGAATAAAATTGAGACTATAAAGCCCTAAAAAGATTATTACATTTAATGTAAGAATCAATAAATGACGATATCATGTAAAATAAATTAATATCAATATAAAATAAGTTTTAATAAAACATAAAAATATCTTACTTCCCAACAGAAATAACATTGATACAATATAGTCATTGAAGAAATAATATAACCAAATGAATGGATATTGAATTAAAAACATCATTACCTAGGACTTCCAATAGGGTGGAAATTCATAGATCTCATTTACACTAAATTATAGTGTATAATAATTATAAATAATTAGCATATTTATTGTTATATTTCATGATACAATTAAATTATAATTTCTTACAGAAATGTTATTAATATTTCCCTTTCCAAATAATTTTTTTTGTGTAAAATATTCATTTTTACATGCATCATTTGATTTGATGGTTCTGATCTTTTAAGTTTCATATTATTTTATTTTATTAAAAGTATTATTTAATATTTAGAGAAAAAATTTTAAAATGGTCAAGATTTATATAGAAAATTTATTGAATGCATTATAATTATTATTTTCTACTACTATTGAATTATCAAAACTATTTAATATTTAAGTAAATATACTTGTAAATATTACTCATGAAAAATTATAAAACCATGATAAATTAATCATTATCATATTTTATTAATATTAATTATTCTTCATTATTAATTCATAGGTGGAACATTATAACAACATTCAGGAAGCTGAAAAATGAAACCAAAATAAAAACACATAGTTTTTATTGAGTGACTAAAATATGTTATTCTATAGTGATAATATAATGTTTACATTAGATTAATATTTGGTAAATATTATATTTACTCATTATATCAATTTATATAACAATACATGTATGATATTAATGTATAATGAAATATGTTTTACATGTCGGTCCTAGTCTGCACTTACACTCATGGTTGTTTTGATATCTCAAATGATGCATAGGAAAGAAAACAAATAATGATTTATTTTTAAAAATAATAATTATTTTATTGATATCATTATTATTCAATAAATAAAAACATAAAACAATCCATGTGTGGTGGTGATGAAAAATAGAATTCCATTTATAATGGCTATAGTCTTTACATACACATTTGAAAAGTATTGAATTTTCAATAGATTAAAAATAGTTTTATGGTGTTCCATAAATATAATAACATTTTATTACAATTGATATATTTGTGTGAATATAATATTATTTTTATAGAATATTTGGATGAGGATAAGGATGGATGAAACTTCAATTAATTCAATGAATGAAATTACCTCTTTCTTGGTTATCCCCTTTGAATATCTCCTTATTCATTTTTATTTGGTTTTTTTGTAATACAAGAACATATATGGTTTGGATAAGGGTTTTGGTGAGGTAATTTTTATAATTATATTTATGATAATATTGTAAAAAATGTTTCAAATGTGAGGGTGGGTGAGTGTAACGATTTATAACTTAGAGGAGTTGTACTATTGTAAATAATCAAAATATTAAAATGTTATTAAGTAATTTTTAGGGTAAATTAAAATCCACATATAATGATGGGATAATTGGGTAGAAATTAAATAATCCATTAATATTATATGTATTTTTTCATATATTTTTGGTACTTATCACATTATTTTAACATTCTACTCCATTTTAACTAATACCATGGTGAAAGTTTTCATAATAGTAATTCATTTATCTGATAAAACTTACTTTGAATTTATTAACATATTTTAATATTATGATTACAATTATGGAATCCAAATTTAAAAGATTTAATTTTTGAAAATAAAAAATATCCGCTTTAAAACATGTATAAAAAATGACAAAACTGGGTTTTTAGGCAATGAACACATTTTTTAAAATAAAAAATTATTTAAATTAATATTATTTATAGAATTGATTGAAATGAAATTTTTTGGATTATGAAAAAATAGATATGTACATTATAAAAATTATAATTAGAGTTTAATATAATTTAATTAAATGATCAAAAATATTTATTCTATTCGGTTGAAAGAGAACATACATTTTAAAAAGTCGAACATAGGTTTCAATATTTGTGATAATAATTTTAAATGAATTATTTTAATTTATAAAACTATATCTCTTATATTCCAATGGTTTAGAAAATTTATAATTCACTATTATATATTGATTGTGTCATAGAATTTATCATTTGGTGTAAAGACTGCATTTTTCACTAATCACCCAAAAATAATCTGTTTTGAATGATCCAAAAAATTCATTATAAGTCAATTTTTATTTGTTAAATATTTTTTTTATAAAATTCAAATTCTACTATTTAAAACATTAACTTATAACTAATATCTAATAACACATTTAAAATAAGATATTTAGAATAAAAACTATTTCATTTCAAATGAAAAAATCATATTATTTTCTCATTCCATGATAGAGTATTATTGATAATTATCATAATAATAAATATCATTATTTTTTTTAATAAATTAATATATATATATATCAATTTATAAAATATACTATATGACATTATTTTAAATATATACATTTAACCCTTCCTGAAAACAAATTTCCTACCACAACTTGAGCATTGTAATTTAAATTATATAACGATTATTTAATTGATTATATTATATTAACTTAAAAAATAATTGTTTAAATAATGTATATATTACCAAACAAGTGATATCTTTTTAAAATTATATTATATGTTACAGTAAGGGTTTTTTTTGTGATGATGATTTTCGTGGAATTGTTACTAAAGTTGTAATCCATGCATTTGAACAACATCATGGTGCATCTATGGATAATAAAGACAATAAGTTAGAAATAAAAAACAATAATGATAAAGAGATTGATAAATCTATATAATATTGAGGTTTGATGTAATTTGATAATACATAGAATCTGAATAAAGAATATAATGAAAGGGTGAGAACAGAAGAATATTATATATACATCCTTAATGTAAAATTTCCTCAGTTATATATGAAAATAAAAATTCTATAAAACATCCAAGAACACATCATAACAATATTTAAAGAATAATTTGACAAAATAGGTATATTAATGTAGTATTTTTTTAATAAAGACATAAAATTTTGGAATGAAGAGAAGGGAGTATCTATTAATTAATGCATGATTGGATCACGGAGAATGGTTTCTCATTGTCCAAATAAATTTGATTTCAGTAAATCTATTTATAATACAAGTGTGTGACTAAACAAAAAATATTGAAAATTGTTGATGGAGAAAACCAATTTTGACGATATCTTGTAATAAAATGAGTATAGACTAATTCTTAAGAAGGTCAACTCCCCGATCAATGCTATAATTAGTGGTTAAAATATCCAAAAATGTTAAGAAACTAAATTAAATAAAATAAACCTAACATATTAATAATACGCTTTTTTGAATAATGTTTATGTTATCTAAGGAATGGGCACATGAAATTTATTTATCGAATAACATGTTAGTAAATATAAGTTACATAAGAAAAAGCTCCATGGGGAAAAATATGAAAATCATAGTAAATCTACTGGATAGAAGAATGATTTATAGAAGAGTCGTAATGCGTGGAAAAAATCCATCAAGGTAACATTGAATCACTTTTGGATTGGTTGTTTCTGTTGACAAAGAGAGTTTTCATAG
The DNA here is from genome assembly GCA_963277665.1 of Viscum album. NCBI lineage: Eukaryota > Viridiplantae > Streptophyta > Magnoliopsida > Santalales > Viscaceae > Viscum > Viscum album. The sequence goes on from OY728164.1 coordinate 578,812,761, forward strand.
TGAATTGTTAAGATCCAAAGATCTTGTTGACAACCCATGTTAACTATAAACTATGACAAAGGAATGGATGATCTAGATATATTTAAAAAGAAAAGATACAAGGTGGCACTGGTTTCAAGTAATTTTCCAAATTTTTGGGGTCTAATATTTGGATATTCCTAAGAATTGTAAAATATGGATTTCCTCGACGATCTCATAAAAATATAGAAAATGCATGAATTTTGAAAAGTTATGATTCATAAAATTTATATTTCAAGGAAATGAAGAATGTTAATGGGGATATCTATGATTATGAAGAGCTCCATGAATAGTAGAGGTGACGAGTATTAAGAGGGAGCATTGTGGAGGAACAATGGTTTTGGCAGATGGCTATATTATTAAAATAATAAAATCTTTGTGGTAGTGGGAAGAATTTGAAAAAGAACAATTTGGAAACATCAAATTGCAGTGGTGAATTGTTAATTGAAGGAACGTCATAGAGACATTTTCGATAGATCTAGAAATTGCACCAGTTGATGTGGAGCTCTGTGTTTGACCACGCTTGTAAATAAGAGGCCATATGTCTTTATTTCATACGAGAATACGATTGAAATTATGGAATCTCATTGATTATACAATGAATGGGGTTCTCTATGAAGCAAGCTTTCAATGATAGTCTTATGCATTGAGAAAATTTTATTATAGTCTTTAATGAAATAAAATAGTCTATATTTCAATAACATTGTGAATATGGGTTGTTTCACATTGCCTATGTGAGAATCATGAAGAAAGTTATTTTCTGATGACATTGTGCTTTGTGACGATAGTGGGTACTAAAAATATAGTGCTGCTCTATGATGGATAGTGGTTATTGAAGACTTATGCTCTGCAATTATGTGTTCTCTACGAACGAATTTTCATTGTGAATTAGTGTGAACAATGAAAGTTTGTTATTTGTGAAGAGGCATGATCTTCATGAAGTCTTGATTGAGATTTTCAATATTTGGTGCTTTTTGAGGTATTAATATTTTCAAAAGTTTGATTAAAATGTATTTAGCAGTTTTTAGTGGAAAAGGGGTATTCATCAATGAATGAAAGTGGGACTTCAATGGAGTATCTACTTACATGGAGGCTACATTTATTAGTTATAATGAAAGGACCCACATGTCTATAAACATTGAGTGAATATTTTAAAGAAGTAGTGAGAATACATCATTTGAGAGAGAATGTAGTTTTAAAACTGTAATTGGTTGTAAACCAGGAGGAAAAATGAGTCCACTTAGAACTTGTTAACAAATATGCGCTTATAGAGGATTTGGTATAATGATACATCACTCGTGTATTCTCATTGAATATAGCCCAGTTAAGATGATCAAGGTAAAATTGTTGTGTCTTGTGCATGCTTTATGATTTGTTCATATACTGTAATGGGAAGGAGATAAAAGAATGTTTTTTGTAACAATGAAACACGATCAATAAGGGAAGTTGTTTCAATCTGTCATACCTTGATTCACCCATGCAGGGTATCTAACCTAGTAGACATAACAATTAGTTTCATATCCAAAGTATGATATCATTATTTCTGTCTCTCAATGGAGGCCACCAAGAACAAAGAGGTTCTGATATTCGATGGTAAAATCATTTAGTTATAGAAAAATTTAATGTAAAACTACTTCCAAACTTTTTCAATTGATGTGTTTACAACATCAATTCATGTTATCTCGAATGACAAAAATATTGGTGAGTAATCAGAGGCTAAAATAATGGAACTGGATGTTGATTCTAAGGGAATAAATGCTTTAGGGGTAACCCCATCCAATGAAATCTATATGAAGGTGACTACATGAAAATAATCACATACTATTTGGTAAAATATATTGAATATATATGAAGTAGATTCAATGGATAAAGGGGAAAAATGCATGAAATGTGGAATATGTATGCAGATATTAGAATAGACATGAATGAGTTTTCTGATGAATTATTCGACAGGGTAACCATTCTTATGGAAGACATGTGAGTTCATCGATAATTCATTGAAGAAATAATGATTGTTAAGTGAATCTTGAGGAAACATCCACCTCAGTTCGATATGAATGTTTCGGTTTTGGAAGATAACGATCTGAAAGAGTTGAGACTAGATAACTTGCATACTACGTTGGTAGTATATGAAATGAGAACTTAAGTCAATGACACTATGGGAAATGGTAAATCTAGTTAATTTTCCGTTATGTCTATAAAGAATCTCACCATTGAATAATCTCAAGGAGAAGAAGAAACGGACGAGGTGATGTCATTACTATAATAAAATTTATAGTGTGGAAAATCAATGTTCAAGGGGAAAAATTTACTGGTGTGTTTTTGATGTGGAAAGGTTGAACATCTTATGGAAAGGTTACCCAAAAAGATCCAAGATAATGATGATGATGATGTTTAAATTTCCATGAAAAGACTTCAACCAATGTGAATGGAATGAAATAGTTCAAGAGAAATTAGTCTAAGTAAAATAATATTCTTTCATTAGAATGTCATAGTTCAGATGAGTCTGAGGTAGAATAGATATAAAACTACAAACACTATAGAGAAAATGATATGGAGGATGTTGTCAGTTGTTCACAGAAAAAAGAAGAAACCATTGAAGATGAATAATAAGAAGAGGTTGAAGGAAGGGTTGATATAAAAGATAAATTACAAGAAACTCCTGAGAAGATATATGTTTGGAGTAAAAAGAAAGTATAGTAAAAACAAATTTTTACATGATTCCAAACTCAATATGAGTAAAAATATGAAAAAAATTCCAAGTTATGAAATAAATTGAAAATATAAAGTCCTCATTCCCAGTGGAATTTATAGAATTTGATGAGTAAAATATTAGATTCGAATAATAGAAAGGGAGATCGATGGATTGAATAACACAACTAAAGAACAATTATAACACACTAAGGAACATGAAGAATAATTTTTCAATCTACGGTGAATTTTTTTGGATCATGTAAAAATCATGACTCCAATCAAGATATCAGAAAAACAAAACACTTAGAAGATGGAGAAGATAAATTTAAAGAATAAAGGTCTAGTAGAAAATAAGAAGTAATCATGATTAGATGATAAGACTATTGTCAACCAAAAAGAAGAAGCTGTAAATGATTATGTCAGACCACAAGAACCCATTCCAAGATTGATGATTGATTTGGGCACAAAAAAGAATCTGAATATTATGAGACCCCAATAGAAAACTAGTAGCGCATAAGTGAAATGATATAATGCAACCTATATTAGGTGTTATTGTTTTGGAAAGATGGTACATTCAAAGAATGTGTGTTCTACAACCAGGAGATACTGATTGGATAATGAAAAAAAATGGAAACAAAAACAATATCAATATTATTGGACATATTTTGAGGGAAATTGTTGTTGGTGTGGAGGATTTGGGAACATGGCTAGATATTGTAAATAAATCATGAAAATGAATGTGTCAAAGAAGATCCTAGGTGGTATAAAGTAGAAAATAAGAGAATCAACAACTGATATAATAACACAAAACCGATTTTCAGCACTGCGGGATAAATCAGTTCCATCATACAGTGAAAAATTTCAAGATTTTTATACTAAATTGAGTGTTAAATAAAATACATGGATCACAAAGAAAAATGATGAGAAGGTAGTGGTAGAGGAAATTTTCCTTAATGCTCCAGATTATTCTAGAGTATGGATCTATGACAGTGGCTGCACATCCGATATGACAGGAAATAATGATCTTGTTATAGGCATAAAATATGACAACGTAGGAGTTTTTATGTTTAGGGACAATGATGGCCAGAATATTATTGGCTTAAGAATGCCCAATTTCAGGGAAAAATAAATGATATGTGCTATTGTCTTGATAGTTAATGGTCTCAGTCACAATTTTCTTCATTTCATTAAAATGTGTGACTCTATGAATTATATAAAGTTTACTAAGAATATATGTATCATTAAAGGAAGAGATGGTGTAGTGGTTATATAGGGATAATGAACAATAGTTAATCTCTACCATGAAAGTGGAGAAGATGATATGTTCTTTTTTCTTTAGAGAGGAAGAAAATAAGCATTGGAATAAATGATTGGGTTATATATTTCAATTATCCCATGAAGATCTAGTGAATTGTGATGTAGCTAGAGACCTCCCTAAACTGTCATGTGATCATATATGTATGTGAGATTCTTTCCAAAAAGGAAAGATAAATAGAAACACAAACAATGAAATGTAAAATAAGTGAACACGAGTGATTGAATTGGATAATCTTGATTTTTGTTGTCATATCTCACCAAGATCCATTGGCATGAAAAGGTATTGTAATATTTTCATTGATAACTGTAGATGAATTACATGGAAATTTTTCATTTCACATAAGTACAATGTGTTTAGTTTCATAAAACAATATTCTATTGAATCTGAAAGGAGGCTTGGAAAGAAAATTTTGATGTTTCATACTAAAAATGGTACAAAATTCACAAATAGTCTAGTGGATGACTAACTTGAGAAACATGGGATAACATATATATTTCAGTAGTGAGAACTCCCCAGTATAATGGATTTGTTGAATGGGGATATCATATCTTCACCAATATGTAAAAAACAATTCTTAATGAAAAATACATGCCAGAAAAATTTTGGAAGGAAGTAGTATTGACATCGGTCTACATTTCTATCATTCCTATATTGTTTCCGAAGGAAGTAAAGACTCCATATAGAATGTGGTACAAAAATAATCCAACAATGAAATACTTTCAAATAATTGGATGTAAGTGCTTTATTCTCAACAAAGAAAAATGTGGGAAATGTGAGTAATGAGGAGATGGGGGGATATACCATGGATACTCATGAAAAAAGAAAAGAATATAAATTATTTAATAAGAGGCTGGGAAAAGTAGTTGAGAGAAATTATGTCACTATAGTAATGATTGAAGATAATATTCAATAACACAGTGAACAATTTGCCGATGAAAGTGATGAGGAGGAAAGAAACACAGAGAAGCTAATGTGGTAAATGCTAATTCAGAAAAAGATACTGATGACGAGAAATAAGATTCCAGGTCTTTATCTATAAAGAATCCAAATAATCTAGCTAAAATTGACATAGAAATATCATTAGTGATTAAACAATTCCTATTTAAACAATAATAATGAAGTAAGTAAAACAGTTATCTTCCATATCTAATGTAATGTAAAAACATTTCCAACGAATCTAAATATGGAAACTAGGCCAAGGGTATGAATGAGTTTCTTGAATATATTGATAAGAATAAGACACGGGATATTGTTTTGAGGCCAACAGATATGAATGCCATTGTGACTGAATCGTTCTTCAGCAACATGATGAATAAATATGGAGTAGTGTTTGAAAAAAATCATAATTAGTGTGAAAAGGTTACTCCATGATATAAGGTATCGATGCTGATGAAATGTTTTCACATGTTGAAATTCTACAAACAATTATATTATTCTTTGCCACTATAGTGCAACAATAGTTCAAAGTGTTCCAGATGGACATCAAATCTATATGTTTGAACACGTTTATGGAAGAAGTAGTCTATATTGAGAATCTTGATGGTTTTCCCATTCATGTACATGATAAGACGAGTTTTTAGTGGAATAATGTACTATATATGATTAAACACACACCAAGAGAATTGGTTTTTGAGGATTGATTAGTATTTGAAAAATCATGGCTTTTAGTTAGGTAGAGTAGGTTAAAATCATTATTTCAATAGTGATAGTAATAGAAGGATGATTGTGTTGGTTTATTTTGATGACATAATATTTGTTGGATTAGATGAAGCTCTATAAATTGTGTTTTATGAATTCATAAAATGTCAGTTTGAAATGTCAATGATTGGTGAGATAATATTTTTCCTTAGTTTATAGGTGACACACGGAAGGAATTGACCATTCCATAATCAATAAAACAAATGCAGCGTAGGATCTGAAAATATTTTGAATTCAAAAATACAAAGGACATGAAGACTCTAGTTTCAACCTATATGAAATTATAAAAATATGATGATGACATGGTAGTTAATATCAAAAAAAACTTGCACATTGTTGGTAGTTTAATTTAACTAATAGTGAAAATACATAATTTTGTTTTTCCACATGAAAAGAAGTGTGATATTATAGCCATCTCAAGGAAATCCACATTATTTTGTTGAAAATAATACTTCATTATATCTAAGTAAATGTGGATTTCGGTTTAATGTATAATAATAATTTATATCCAGAGCTGTTGGGATATACAGATACAGATTAGGTAGGATCTGTAGGTGACAAAATATCAAAAATAGTAGGAGCATTATATCCTAGAGTTTTATTTATTTATTGGATAATAATGAAGAAATACTACATATCATTAATCCCCTCATAATCTGAGTATAATTCCACCACTCGTGCAAGCACACAATTATTATAGATAAAGCAGCAGATTTATGATATTTGAGTTGAAGTGAAGTCTCCGATCGGAATCCAGTGTGATAATTAGTGTGTTATATAACATTTCAAAAAATAAATTTTATAACATAAGGAAAAAACTATGTGATGAAATATCACTTTATCAAGTAGAAGTTGTAACAAGGGATTGGGAAGTTAGAGTTTTTTCCTATAGACCAACAGGTTAAGAACATTTGAAGAAAGGCCTTGCCAAAGGAATCATTTGAACGGAATGAACCAGCTATGTGAGTTCATTTGAATCCTTGAAAAGAAAAGTGGTTCATATGGGACACCCCTATCCTAGAGATAAGTTTTTTTACTTTATTTACATATATGTGTTATCTATTTGTTGTAGAACACCAAGGAGTGACCTTTGGGTTCATTAACAAATGGGGGAATGAGTGACTCATAATGAGGGAGAAACTGTGGCTAAAGAAGAGAGAAATTATTTTTGTCCATGATAGGTGGAGAAGTTGAAAGGATGATCAGTGAGATAGGGGGGAGAAACAAGATAATGGTAGTAGGAGCTTTAACTTTGATGATGCTAGAACAGATCGATCAAAAATTACATATAACGATAGATAAGGTTCCTGTTGAAAGAAGAAGAGTGGTATTGGAATTGTATCAAAAATTGGTGTCTGGAATGAAGTGACTCATTAATGAATGTTTCATATTAATAATTCTTCTCACAATGAGAATTACTCATGTATAATAAGTATATGTGTTCAGAAAATATTTGATCTCTATCTGAATCACAAGAGGCAAATGGTGGTAGAGGGTAATAACGACCCGATCATTTATGATGAAAATAACATTTCTTTTCATTAAATATCTTATAGATATAGAATAAAAATAAATTAATTTTGTCCAATTAGATTTAAATGACCATTATGTATCATTATAATTGTATAATATATCCATTGAACTTTGATCACAAGACTATTATAAATATAGGGTTTTATAAAATATTTTTGACACAGAAAAAGGAAATGATGGATTCAACCAGTAGGATATTTCCCTTAGAAAAACATTTATCATATATTTCAAGGGATTTAGCATTTATAGGATTTTCCATAGACCAAGACCAAGCTGAAATCCAAATACTTAATCATGAGTGAAATCTTTTTTGGGAGATGTTCATGCTCATTGACATCACAACAAAACCATGTTCACCAAAAGGCCCAAATATTCCCCACAATCGCACACCTTACTCATAGGGAATATGATGGTCTAACAAAGGGATATATAACAATTACCTATAAATATGATTATATGTATTATTTTTCTGTATAATATTGAATATAAATTTATTTTGTTTTTTCTACTTTGTAAATTTTTTTAAAGAAAAAATAGTAATTTTTTATATACAAATTCAATTTGAAGATCTGTTCTCATGAATTAATGGATTTTTGAATAATATAATATTTTAATAAAATATTATAAATAAATTTATTAAATATAAACAATCTTATAATTTCTATGATGTTATTTATAATTTTTATTAATGTTTGAAAACTGTTTTTTTCAAAAACCATTAATTTTGAATTAATGTTAGTTTTTATTTTAAATATAAAAATTCCCATATTTGAAAAATTATTTAGAAAATATTAATATTATTTTTGGAATCACGATGTTGAAATTCTATAATGGTGAATTTTTCATTATTTTCTGAGATAATCACATTTTTGGGTAAAAATTAAATACCGTATAAATTAAATATGTGTTTTTTGACATCCTAATGTCCCTAAAATGATGTAATATATATAATAATGGGTATTATAAGCCCAACATATGATTTTTTACATTACAATAATGTGATTTTATAGTCAGATCAGTTATTTTATAAAGCCTTAGTTGATGCTTCACAATTTATTATATATTTTAATATTTTAAATTCATTTCCTTAAAAATGATATTCACCTTCACAAACACAAGGAAAATATATTAATATACTCGTCCATTTTCCTTATAAAATAATTTTTTCACTCCTATTTGGAAAAATCCATTGGAATATACCATGGGATGTTTTTTGGTTTTGAATATTTAATTATATAGATTCCGAAGCCCATGTCTGTGAAATAATAATGAATTCCCCTTTCATTTCCTATATAACCCCACCCACGATCCAACATATATTGACTAAAACTACTTTTATCGCATCCATACATTCCCTAATAATGTTCTATAATTTTCTTTTTTTATTTTATAATGATATTTTGAGACCGTAGAATATGATGACGCGTGATTCTGAGACCTGTAGTGCCCAGAATGATCCGTCTAAGTTTTGTTGAAACTTAAATAGTGCATGGAGTTACTATTAAACAATTTCCTGAAATATAAATCTTAGAGAACCATTTGGTTTCGGAATGATAGTTTAACCTAGGCATGGCTTATGTTTAGTCGGTGAGGACCTCCTTTGAGAAATGGAGAAAATGGTATAACAGTAGATAAAATAATTAAATAACGTTATTTTCTTTTCAAATTGCTTTTCACTCACGAATGGTGACTCAGATTAATAATCTGAGTCCACCTCTAATCTCATGGTGGTATGGTTTCTTTAGGAAGATACTAACATTGGCCCACACGGGCCACTAGTGAAATTTAGATTTTGGCCATAAATAAAATAATTAATTGATAATTATTTTTTTGTAAAATCCAAAAAATCAAAACGGTAACTCAGATTGAAAATCCGAGGTAGCGTTGAGTTCTTTGGGTCGTTATCTCTATTGGTGGAGCCTATCCTCAACCAGCGCAGGATGAGGGTGAACATAATTAATTTATTGAAATTATTTCCGGTACACTCCGAAAATGCATGAGCGGCGTTTACTAACTTTAAAACCATTGCTATGATTAAAAATCCAAGGGAATCGTTGAATCTGAAGTGCTGATATTCGCTTATGTGAGGCTTTACATTGACGGTAGTAGGTCTGGAGAAATATTTATGTTTCTCAACATTTTAAATGAAATGAAATAAAATAATTTTGTTATTTTATTTCATAAACCTCTAATGGACCAATTAAATGTTGGGGTCGCCAGTGTGTCAAACCATTAAATGTATTGAGCTTCTATCCATAAATAAGAACAACATTGGGGAAATTTGGAAAGCTTCCTAATTATTGAGCCCCGTTATTTTCTCAGGTCGTTACCTACCCTCCCCTCTCCTATATATATGGAGCTATGTAAGGGGTATTAGAAAGCTTCACCATGTGGAGGAGTGATGAATGAAAAATGCAACACCAGACACATAAAAGATGAATCTGACCTAGCGGGTGGTGATGGTCGATACCGAACCAAAGGTCGATGTGCGAGTGGCATCTTTGGGAACTGGTCACGAGAACAAAAAACAAGATCCACATTTAAGCATGGATTTTCTTCCGATGTTTCGAGGAAGGGGCTAATATGTTTACGCTTTTTCAATTATTTCCTCTACCCCGTTCTTGAATAAGACGATGAATGTGGGACAACTGATTAACAAGTTCACCTGTGATTCATTTGATTTTGTGAGAGGTTTGTTACAGAGAATCATTGTGTGGATTATCTTTATATTTAATTCAATTTTATAATTCAACCCCTTAATATACTCTATAATATGAGAAAACGCGCAGGGCGTGTTCTTAACGAACTCGTTACGAACCCTCCGCTATCTTTCTATCCATGAACCACATTTGAAGACCATGAGAATATCGATGCACGCCGCAAGAGGAATGATGCATCTCATTTGCCACACCAAATGGATGATTAGGCACGACTGCCAGACCACTGGCAAACGGAAGCCACGACCGAGGACGAAACCCCCTCCGGCGGGTTCTGCGGTGACCGAGTGACTCATACGAAGCACTGTCGCCTCGCAAACCGAATTGCCTTCGAGATGTTTGGGATTTTGGGAGATCATGGGATTATAACCCCCACAAAGTACTGAACTGGGCATCTGCCCTCGCACCGGGCTACCGCCCTCACATCGTGTCACCGAAAACCCAACGGGCCGCCTCCCCTGCACTAGGCTAGTGCCCTCGCGTCAGGCCAATGCACTCGGACCTGGCCGCATCTCTCAGAGCAGGTTGCTGCCCTTGCCTCGGGATGTCACCCATTCCCTGGGCCATAACCCTCACACTAGGCCGGATCCCTCACACCGGGACGCTCCCCTCGGACCATGTCACTGCCTCGGAGTAGGCCACCACCCTCCGACCACGATGCTGCCCTGGACCGGCTCGCTGCCCCCAAGCTGGGCCACCGCCCTCGGATGGGCCACCACCCTCGAGCCGGGCCGCCAACCTCTGATAGGGATCCCGCCCTTGGGATAGGTCTCCATCCTTGGGATGGGCGGCCCCCTTCATACCGGGCCGTCACCCTCGGTCCGACCAATGCCCTAGCGTGCTGCCACCCCCGGGTCGGGTCACCGCCCTACCGGGCCACCACCCCACGTGGGCCTAGCCACCCATTGCGGGCATCCCAATTCTAATGGGGTTGCCCTTGTGGTCCGCCCCTCTTACAGGTCAGACCAAACATCGGCCCCACCCAGACCCGGTTGGGCTGGGTTGGTTTCATAGGGTCGGGATGGACAAGGGCCCAATTGGGCCAGAGAACACTCAATATACCTTTTCTTAAGAACCAGATGCTCATTTGATAAACTTTCGGCGATGTTGGGACCCTTGGAGAGAGATGGGCCTTTTTACTAATCCATTAGGGTTTTGGAGAAACATGGATTTTGGTCGGGTTGGATCACACCTGAATCCAACCGGGCCCTCAGCAATGAAATGATAATAACGCACAGACCAGGCATTCAACGAACATGTTTTCTATTCCATTGGAACCCTTATGACATGACATATCATCATGTTACTTCTTTTTGAGACTTCGTGCTGGTTGAGATATGACTGATGGCTTGGGGAGCGGTTCTCCCATGCAGACTACGTATGGAACCCTTCAACTTAATGAGACATGACGATTGTTGACTTTTCTAATTAGAGTGACTCCAATTCCCTGGTGTTTGAGCAGTCGTGGTATGCGATGGATATGAGTATCTCAGTTTAACTGTGTTCTAAAATGGGGGGGGGGATGACGGATCACTGAGACCTGGAAAACCCACGGTACGTGATGGGGTGGAGTACCTTAGAATGTCATGGTGGGAAGCGGCCACAGTAAGCAATGGGGAGGAGTACCTTAGTAGACCGCATTGGGGAGGGATGACTCTGTGTGACCTGGAAGACGCATGGTACGTGATGGGGTCCAGTACATCAATAGCTCAAGGTTAGTGGGAAGCACATTTATGTGAAACATCCAACCCACTATAACTGATAGATGGGGAGTTCTCTATCTACTGAGGTGTTCGAAGATATGGTTGGGGATGTTACTTGTTACTACCGCTGAAAATAAATCATATTGTGAGTTCTCTTTTCCTTTTTCTTTTTATTGAGGTCATACTATGTTGAACATTACATGTGTGGTAATTTACCATTGTGGTGTTACCTTGTGGTTTTTCATTGCAGAACTCTAGGAGAAATTTGGGGTCTTGGGGTACCTATTGAGTATCGTTATACTCACCCATGAACGGGCTTTGCCTACAATTTATTATGTCTCATGCAGACAGATATTAGCTAGGCTGAGGTTTGAGAGAGCCAGGACCTGCTGGTACATGGAGGAGACTGACGGATGTGCAGTGCTGAGGAGGCGATCTCTAGATAACCTTCAGGTAGGATCCATGGTGGGCCATTTGTTGTGACACGACGTAGGGACTACTGATCATGAGTTGTACCTAAACATTAGGTAGGATCTATGGTGGGTGATCCAGGAGTTTCTTTTCACCTTTTCATCTATTTTTTACTTTTCAGTTGTACGTGTACTCTTCCCATTGGGCTTGTATTTCTTACCCATTTACATTTAGCACAATTTTGCTACTGTAATTTACTTCACAGTTTCTTCTTGTTGGGTTCTTGGACTGTGTGTTTTTAATGGTCTAATGGAAATTCCATTCTGTTTTAGGGAATACACCTTTCGGTGCAAGGTTCCATCCCCTGGCCAATAGAAGGTGGGCATGGGATAGTAACCGAATTGGACACAAGGGATATGTCAAGACAAAGTGGTATCAGAGGAGTTTGGTTCTACCAAGGAACTATGACTCTGATATTTTCTGTGAAGCAATAGTGTTACTTGTTTTGAGTGTTGTTTTTAGTTCGGGGAGTCCAGTGTTGGTGAGATGGAGGATGTATCCATAATCCATAACCCTAAATTCATATTTCCAACTCAATGCACAAAAACTTTGATTGCTTTTGTTTTGAATAGTATTTCTAGTGTTTCCTTTAGTCAACTCAATAGGTATAAATATTAACCATGATAGCCACCCAGGTATCTAGAGAGAGTACACAATGATGGCCCACCAAGAGATGAGGCCTCGGGGCAGGGCCCCCTTACGGCATTGGCAACTTTGGGGGGTGAACCAGTTGCACCATTCCCCATTAGAGAACCGTTTCCACCAGCCCCCCCAGTAGAGGCTTTAGACCGACTGAGAACACGGAATGAGTTTCATAGATAGAGGCCTCTTAGGTTTCGAGGCGAGACAGACCCATATGCAGCTGAGGACGGGATGGTATCTATGGCTAGTGTTTTTCTCAAAGTTGAGGCACAACTAGAGAATATGGTGATCATAGCTTCTTGTCTTTTCTCGTGAGTGACCATGTGTATGGTATTCATATAGATGAGGATTCGGTACATGGTCGGTTTCCCAAGAGAGTACCTTCAGGTATTGTGTCAGCTATATCACTGCTTGTTGGTCAGTAGTTACAAATGGTGGTACTGGTAGAGGACACATGTAGTCATAGTTCCTTACACATGTTTCATCATCAGACACCCCTTAGGTTCTTAGGTGAGCACAACCCACAGGCGACTAAGGACGAGTTTGGTAGGTGGCTGAGATTCCATCTAGTCAGGTCACCATTCGATCAAATGGTGGTCCTTATAGAGATCCTTTTATGTGGCTCAGCAGGATGATGAAATGGAATATGTTACCAAGATCTGGCGATGAAGTAACATTTTATATGTATAAGATTGAGATCCTTTCTCCAATAATGTGGTATCTTTCCATAAAGAACAAAGGGATGATATTTCCCAAGATCATCTATAGCTTCGACAAGATGACATGTCAGTAGCTAAGTATTCATCGTGGTGTACCGACCATCCTTATTACTCTATGAATACCAGAAGATAAGTGCTTCAGGGTTCGGATGTCCGAGTGAGGTGTGAATAAGGACTTCTGAGACAATATTAATCATTTGTGCATTCATAATTATTTTATGGTGATACAGAGAACTTTTGTGGTTGAATGTTCTTTGGATGAGAGAATACAACAAGTGAATGTTATCCATATGAAAGCAAGAAACTGATGCTAATCTCAGAGACATGGGCACATAAAATGTATCGGGAATAGGGTGTGATGGGGATAGATGAATCTGCATGATAGAAGACATAGAAGTTGAGAAATAAGATTAGCATGAAGTAGTATACATTACGACATGTCACAAGCACCACCTCAATGTGGTCCACACTAGGCTCAGGGAGCTAGAGTATAGTGGAAGGGAGTTGCAACATGTGGTCACAGAGTGTGACCCACAAGCTCCAGGAATGATTATAGGTATAGTCTGTGTCTACTAGTAGATGTTGTATCAATATACATATGTACCAATCATAACTTCCTTCCCCAAATCTTGTCCAACACATATAGTTTCTAGTCAAACCATTGACTTTACCCTCTTGTATGGAGATATCTTTGGGAGGAGAATCAATATTCACACTTACGTCGATGGGGTGATCTGACACTTGACGTGAGATTTTTGGTTGGAACATATTGGTGTAGTGTAAAGGCCTAACAACATTAGTTTGTGTACGAAATGGGAGTCCACAGTTAAAACTCAGACTGACTATATTAGGATAAAGGTTGTGGTTTATCTACAATTTGGGAATGGTGTTTTCCTTGTCTAGAGAAAAAGAAAACCCATGCTGCACATGATAATCTCCTGCATAGGAGGGTGTAACTGTTCACTTTTGACTCGGCCAAACATACCCTCGTAGTAGTAGGAATTTTTAATTTTTATTTTCAAACTGGAGTGGCAGAGTAAGGGGGAAATATTTTTAAAAGATGTTTCTAGGAATACCTCCTGGAAGGGAGGGGACGTCTGCTTTTTCTATGTACTACAAGATATTTTTACCCAAATTTTCCCAGGCAGCGGAACCCTGGTCTACGTTGAAAAAAAGGGGGATCCTTTCCTGTGGACAGAGAAGTGTTAGTAGAGTTTTCATGAGCTGAGATAGACACTAAAATCATGATCTACCCTACCCATGATCTGGAGTTAGCAGTAGTGCTTTTGTGCTGAAGATGTGGTGTCACTACTTGATGGATGAACAATTCTCTAATTTTTGTGATCATAAGAGCCTCAGGTGTATCTTCTCATAGAAGGTCCAGAACCTGATAAGTTGACGATGGTTAGAGTTAATCATGTACTATGACCTTTATATAATCTATAGTCTTGTGAAGGGGAACATGGTAGCATACACACTCAATATGAGGTATGGTCTACAACTGCTGAGTGTGGTGTCATGGTAGCTAGTCGCGCAATGGATATCCTTCTCAGATAAAGATGGAGTATCTACCTCTAGTCTATCACAGCCTCTCCGCCAATTATTTAGAAAGTTCAGGGTGGGGGGGGGCACAACTGGAGATGTTGACAGAAAGTCCTGACGTGCTCATATATCCTCAGGACGGTCTCCTGAATGATTTTATGAAGGTGGGGAGCATGTCATCTTCTTTAGAGGATGCACTATGGTACCAGTGATGCTTCAAAAGGAGGTGTTGAGGGAGACCCATATATCTTCTTTAATGGTATATCCTAGAGTGGAGAAGATGTACCAGGATCTCTATAGGTATTATTGATGGCCCGAGATGGAGGAAGTAGGGACAATGTTTGTATCACGATTCCTCACTTGTTAACAATTGAAAACTGCTCAGAGGTGACAGATGTCTTATGCTGATAAGAGGAGGTAGATTATGTCTTCATACAAGTCTCACCTTGACGAGGTATGTAAATATTTGGATGGGGCGACATGTTATATTCAAGGTTCATAGGAGCTTTCCAGATTCTCAGCAAAGTGGGCGAGATAGTGTACCATCTATATTATTCCCCACAAATTCTCTTAAGGTATAATATTTTCCATGTTTCACATATGAGGATATGTGTGCATGATTAATCACACGTTATCAACTAGAGTGAGTTTTACATTGATAATGGGGTGACTTTTATAGAGTTTCTAGTGGAATTTGAGGATCGACAAGAGCAGGTCTTTCATTGGCAGTCGATACCTCTAGTGTGTATTATCTAGCAGTACGGGAGCCTTCAAGAGGGAAAATGAGGGTGGTAGGCTCAGATTCGTGCTTTGTAACCCCAGTCTTTACCTTAGTCTTTGTTTTGGATTTCGGGAATGAAATTCCCTATGGTTGGGAGAATTTATTGTCCTAGAATTTCTATATAATTTTTTTATTATATGGGGTTATTTCGAGACTGTGAAATCTGACAGCGTGTGATTCTGTGTCCTAGAGTTCCCGTAATGATCTTTCGAAGTTTGGTTAAACATTAAATAGCCCGCATAAGCAATTTTCCTAAAAAAATGGAATAAATCAAAAAATTGTTTCCTATATCAGATATCTGAGGGAACTATTTCACTAAAGATGGTAGGATTAACCTATGCACGACTTATGTTTAGTCAGAACATGCCACCTATGAGAAACCCAGAAAATGGAATAACCCAAAATAAAAAAACAAAATAATGTTATTTTATTTTTAAAATTATTATAACTCAGAAAGATTACTCAGATTAAAAATCAGTTACCAATGATGAACTCGTGAGTTTATTATTTCATTAGGAAAATAATAACATTGGCCAGCATGGGCCACCCGTGAATGTTAGTTTGTTTCGGTAAATAAAATAATTTAGTGACAATTATTTTTTTTGTAAAAATAAGAACTTCTAAATGGTAGCTCGGATTGAAAATCCTAGGGTACTGTTGAGTTTGTTGGGGCTTACTCTCCTATGGGGGAGCCTACCCTCGACCGATGTAAGTTGAGGGTGAAAATAATATAATTGTTGAACTTTTTTTGGGTAGGTTCTGTAAATGTGTGAGAAGAATTTTCGAACATTTAAACTATTTCTTGGAATTAATTGTTTGAGGGTACTATTGAATCCACAATGAAAAGATTCGCTTAAGTGAGGCTTTACATTGAACATAGCAGGTCCAGAGAAAAATTAATGTTTTGTTAATTTTTAAATGAAATGTAATAAAAGAAATTTTTTATTTTATTTAATATACCTCCAATGGATCAATTAAAGGGTGGGTTAGGTGGTGTGTCAAGTCATTAAATGGATTTACCTTCCAACATTAAGTAACGATGTCGTTGGGGAAATTAGGAAGCTTCCTAATTATTGAGCCTCGTTATCCCCCCACGTCATTACCTACCCCCCTACTCTTCTATATATATGGAGCAAGGGTAGGTGTATCAAAGAGCTTCACCATGTAGCGAAGTGATTACAGAACACCATGATTCTAGACCCTTACAAGATGAAGTCGACCTAGTGGTAGGTGACAGTCAACACTGAATCAAACGACGACATGTGTGTGGCGTCTTTGGGAACCAGTCACAGGAATAAAGAACATGATCCACCATCAATCACATATTTTCCTTGGACTTATTGAGGTAGGTTTTAATTTATTTATTCATTTTAAATTATTTCAACCTCCATGTTATTGAATAACATGAAGAACGTGGGTCAAGTGACAAATGGGTTGGCCCCCGATTTGTTCGTCTTTGTGGAAGGTTTATTGCAGGGACTCTTTGTGGGGTTTATCTTGTTGTTAAATTAAATTGATTATTCTACCCAATAATATCCTCCATAATATGAGATAACGTAGAGGGTGCGATCCTAATAAACCAGGCCCAAACCCTCCTCTATCTTGTTATCCTTGTTCCACCTTGGAAGATCACGAGAACATTGACGCACGCCACAAGAGGAAGGTCACGGCTCGTCAGGCGCAGTGAATGGAGGAGGCGACATGACTGTCGTGCCGCTAGAGAATGGAAGCCATGGACGAAGTCGGGATAGAGGCCAAACCCGCATCCAGCAGGTTCTGTAGAGACAGAGTGGTGCCCATACGACGTCACCACCTCTCCAAAATAACGGCCTTCGAATCGTTCAGGAATCCGGGAGACCATAGGGTTACACCCCCCCATGATGGACTGAACCAGACCACTGCCCTCACACTGGGCCACTTCCCTAGCCTAGGGAAACTATCCTTATACCGACCACTTCACTCACACCAGGCCGCTTCCATTAGATGGGTCTCCCTCACTTGGAGCTGGCCGCCACACTCACGCTGGGCCGCCGCCCAATAATTGGGACGTAGCCCTCGAGCTGGGTCGGTGCCCTCAATCCGGGTCACCACCCTCATGTCATGACACCACCCACATCCTAGGCCGCTGCCCATGAGATGGGACAATGCCTTCGGACCGGGTGCCCACTCATTGTCAGGTCGTTGCCCAGGCAGGCTGCTGCCCCTAGGCCAGGCCACTGCCCTAGCAGGCCACTGCACCCCCCGTGATGGGTTGTTGCTTGCAGGCTACCATATTATGGTTCAAATGTATTTTCTGACCACCTTTCTTGTGGGTCGTACTGAACATCGGCCCATCCTAGACCGGATTGGGCCATGTCAGACCGGAACGAGGCCCAACCAAGCCCAAATACATTGAAATGACTATATCTTGAGAACCATAAGCTTGTTTGATGAACCGTCTTTGATATTGAGACCCTTGGAGAGAGATAGTCCTTTTGAATTAGTCTTTTATAGTTTCATAGTAACATGGAGTCCATTCAGGATGGATCACCCCCGAATCGAACTAGGCCCTAAACACAGAAATTCTAATAATGCATAGAACGGGCGTCCGACTTATGCGCCATCTATTGTGTTGTAACCCTTATGAATTGGACAATCATTGGGTTACTCATTCTGAGACATCATGTTGGATGAGATATGACTGATGGATTGGGGATCTGTTCTCCGTAATGCACTACGTACAAAACCCTGCGACTGGCTGAGACCTGACGACAACTGACTTTTGAACTACGAGTGACTCGACAGCCAAAGTGGGTAGCACCCACGATACACGATGGGGAAGAGTACCTTTGCAGACCGCATTGCGAGGGGGGGGGGGCTCTGTGTGACCTGGAAGATTCATATTATGTGATAGGGAGGAGTACCTCAGCAAGCCACGGTGGGGAGTGGATGTGGTACGTGATAGGGAGTAGTACCTTAGCAGACCACATTAGAGAGGGACGACTCTATCTGACATGAAAGTCCCACAATACACGATGGGGAGTAGTATCTCAGCAGTTTAAGGTTAGTGTGAAGCCCCTCTATGTGACGTGGCAGGCCCACTGTACTCGAAAGAGGAGTTCTCTAGTAGATGAGGTGCTCGACGATGTGATTGTGGATGTTACCTGTTACTACCCCTAGAATAAAAACTCACATGAGTTTTCCTTACTTTGGGAATGTGATTGACGTTATGCAATGTGGAACTTCAACTATGTGTTAATTTACCTTTTTTGTGTCACCCTCTGTTTAATATTTGTCGAATTATATGAGACATTTGGTGTCTTGGGGTCCCTACTGAGTATCATTATAATCACCCCTACATAGGCTTCACCCACACCTTGTGGTGTCTTGTGAAGACGACGAGCAACTAGGATGAGGTATAGGGAGCTAGGACCATGGTTGTCAATGAAAAAAACAAATGGATGTGGAGTGATGAGGAGACGATCTGTACCTAACCTTCAGGTAGGATCTGGGGTGGAAAATTTTGAGTGATGCTATGCAGGGACTAATGATCATGAGTTGTACCCACCCATCACGTAGGATCTGTGGAGGACGATCCATGAGATACTTTTCACCATTTCAATTTTTTGTAAATTTCAGTTGTACTTGTACTCTTCTAGTAGGGCTTGTATTCTGGACCCTTTACATAAAACAAACTTTTTTATATAAGTTTACTTCACAATTTCTTATTTATGTGTTGTCATACTGTGTGTTTTTACAAAAGTAAAGGTAATGCCTTCCCATTTTAGGGAATATGCCTTTCGGTGCTAATCACTAACCCCTGGCCTATGGAAGGCGGGCTTGGGGTAGTCATGGTACGGGCCCTGGGGGATGGGTCATGACATTCAATTTACACTATAGAATCCTCATATGGTGCCCCAATCTCTTATGAAAAACCTCTTCATGCTTTTGATGTCAAACCCTCATGTAAGTGATCCTAACAATCCATCCATTCCCATTTTTATCCATGTTTTTTTATATTGTTACACCATTTTATTTTCAAATAAAAACGGTGGGGTATATTTTTGAACCTCCCCCATACTTCTCTTGTTATGTTTGTATAATAAGAATGCTATTCTTCTCTCATTAATCCCTCCCATGTACACCCGATACTATGCTGAAATTTCGTAAGTGTTATTCCATTTCTCCTCTTCCATCATTTTTATCTGTTATGTTATTCATTTTATTTACAAATTTATTCTATTTTGAAATGTATTCATATAGACCCCTTACTCTCTATTCCATTTATATATAATGAGATACCCATTTCCCTCTCATAAATTTTTTTTATGAATTTTTATGTCATGTCGTTAGGCTACCGAAATTGCACCACAGTTTTCCATGGGCAAATAATTGTGTAGTGAATACCATTTCTATTTATCTTTCAATGGTATTAAATGTTATTAACTTATAATTATTGATTATATACATACATATATTAATTCCAAATTTCATTTTCATGGAATAACTTATGATGTTGAATGATTCCATGTTATATGATCAAAGTGGAACACATAAGCATGAGATTGAAATGTTTATGAATGGTGTCCCTTGATAGTGCTCCAATTAATTGGTTATTTTTTAGTATCATGATACTCCATGTACAATGGGGGTTTTTTCTTTCTAATTCATTTTCAATTAAGGTTTACTAATGCTAATATGTGTTCAATGAGCCTTGACTCATGCTAATAAAAGGTTGTATATTGTTGCAACATTTTTATGCTATGATAACAATGTTATATCATGAATTTATATTAATGTTTCTATTGTGAATCATTGATATTCTTATTTCCTAACATGTATTGAATTATTATGGTTTTTCCTTGTTTACTCCCTTACTGTGATTTATAGCTCACCCCTTTCTTATGTATGTCCTCAAGTTATCCCATGCAGTGTTAAGTTCGAAGGATTGAGTTGGTCATGTAAAAGAAATTTGAAATAATGATGTTGTATTTTATGTTTTATGTTGTTATTTAATGATCCTAATTTCCCAAGATACAATACCAATATATCCTTAGAGTTATCTTATGTGAATTATTATGTAATAAATCATGTTTAACTGTATAATAAAGAGAAGGGTAGTTATAGTTGGTATAAAAGGATAGGATTTGTTAATTTTTAGATTAGGATGAGAAAAACCTAATAAAATCCTTAGGGATTAGACTATGTATAAGAAACGAATCACGAAATTTTTGTGAGTATATAGTATGTGTATTATCATGAAATTTCATCCATGTCTATATATGAACATGTAGAGGTTGCTCTGGAATAGATGTATCTAGGGTTAAAACCTAAAATCAACATATTAAACTAGACTCGAATGGTAACCGGAACTAGACAATAGAACCCAATACACTCTTGGTTCAACACTCTCGAGGGATATACTTTGGTTAAATCATAAATATAGTATGAACTACTACTAAGGGAGTAATAAATAGTCTACAAGAATATACCTTGTGAAATAGTGCAAGGATAACATAGATTGAAGCATATTAATTCATAAGTTAAGGAAGTAAATGTAATTTATATGTTTTCAATTTTTTCCATTAGATTCCCCATATTTGTTTAATAGTTTAATGTAATCATCATGTGTCTATACTGGAAATGGTAGAACCAAAATCAAAAAATTGAAATGTAAGGTTTTCATTCATAGATCTACACATTCTTTTATATTCCGAATATATAGTAGAACAATCAAAACAACACAAAAAATCATGGAATTATAGATATATATGAGAACGGAAAATGGTGAAATTATTGCATCCCATGAATATAACTCTTAACATATCATAATTTCTAGAATGAACTTCTCAGTGAACCTCTTCATACTCCCTCTGGTGGATGTTGATGCAATTATTATCCTGGATTGGATTTACTTATAAAGAGAAAACATAAATATCCGTGAGTGGGAAATCACTCTGAATATGGTGAATTGACCCTTGATCATGCACAAGTCAAAGGTGGAGGATGAGTCTTTTTTATCACTATTATCTCAAGCATGGATATTACTTCCCTATGATCACATGTATCTTTCTCAGATGATTCATTCTAATGATGTTACCCTCCTCAATTTCATTCTTATTGTGAGTGAATTTGTTCATATAATTCTTGAGGAATTTTATGGTCTTCCACCAAGAAGAGATGTTGAATTCTCGATTTTTCTCATACCTAGGGAATTTTCAAATTTAAGACTCGATAGAAAATGGTTGTTGTGGTGATTGAGGAGATATAGAAAAAACTTTACGATAATCTGGATAAAGGTTTTATATTCTCAACTGCTTCACCATGGGGTGAACCAGTCCTCATCATCAAGAAGAAGCATGGGTCAATGTGCCTTTGGATTGATTATCCTGAGCTCAACAAAATCTAAATAAAATACAAGTATCCATTTCAAAAAATTGATGACTTTTTCGATCAACTATGTGGAGAACTATACATCTCAAGGTGGATATGTGGTTGGGATATTTCTAAGTAAGGGTGAAGAAGGAGGATATCCCCATGTCTTTTTTTTCAAACAATGTACTTTAATTATGAATTCATAGTAATTCCTTTTAGACTCACTAAATCCTTAGTAATCTTCATCGACCTGATGAATAATGTCTTTAGATATTACCTCCAAAAATTTGTGGTAGACTTTATGGATGATATTCTAAAATACTCCAAAAACCAAGGAGGAGCATATATGCATTGTACTAGAGTCCTTGGAAGAGGATAATATCTATAAAATGTAGAAAAAGTGTGAGTTATATTTGAAGGAAGTCTCATTATTGGGTCATATCATTAAATATAATGGGATATCAATGGATCCCTCCAAGAAAAATGTAATTTAGGGATGCTTCATGCCAACATCTATGATGGATTTACATAGATTCTATTGGTTATTTTGATATTATTCTCGATTTCTGAGTAATATTTCATAATTTTCAAACCCTTTTACCAAGATATATCAGAAGTGAGTCATATTTTATTGGAATGATGAATGTGATGAGAGATTCAAGGATTTGAAATTGAGGCTTATAAATGTACATGTGATTACACTACCCATAAGTAGATAAATTTTTGAGGTATTTAGTAATGCATCAAATAAGTCCTCGGGTTGTGTGTTGATGAAAAATGAGAAAGTCATTACCTATTCATCAATTCAATTGAATGTTCATTAGATGAACTATCCAACACATTATTTTGAGTTTGCTGTAGTGATCTTCGCATTGAAATTTTTTCAACATGTCCTCTTTGGGGAGATGTGTGAAATATATATGGACACAAAAATCATAAAGTATATATTCACATAGAGAGAGTAGAATATGCACTAATGAATATGGTTAGATCTCATCATGGATTATGACTACTCAATCCATTACCAACCAGGGAAAGTGAATGTGGTGGAATAAGCTCTATGTATAAAAGACATAGTGATTATATCATTTATGAAAATTATAAAGGATCCAATATTCATAGATTTGACGAATATGGACAAGGAAATCAAAAACAGGGGAACATTGTCAATTCTATCAGAAATGATTTCTTCAAATGTATTATTTGTAATGGTTAATGTATGCTCAAAATGATGTTGTGGTAATTCAAAAGAAAGTGGAAACCGTCAAAAAAGGGAAATCCTCAAAGTTCAATGTTATTGAAGAATGAATTGTTAGAGTTGGATCATGAATATGTGTTCTATCAAATCTGGAGTTAAATAAATAACATTTAAATGGTGAAAATATTTCAAATATATCCATTAACCAATGATACATAATTATGTATCATGATATCCAAGAGAATTATTGGTGGGATTAAATGATGAAGGAGATCAGTGAGTATACTGAAAAGTTCCCGGTATGTCAGAAAGTGATGTCTTATTTGGAGAATTATTTGGAGATTATATAACCATTACCCATGCCAATATGGAAATGGGAAAAATCACCATGGACTTTGTCATCTGATATCTAAAGACATCCAAAGTAAAAAAGTTCTATCTATGTTTCTGCGGATTGTCTTACAAAGACTACACACTTCATTAAAATTCATAAGTATTTCCCATTGGACCAATTAACAAAGAAATACATCATAGATGTGGTAATTCTGTATGGAGTACCACTTTCTACTATATCCTATCGAGATCCAAGATTCACCTATATGTTATGGAAGAGTATATAACATGCTCTGAAAAATGAGATGAATCTCATTAAGACTTTTCATCCTCAAAGTGATGGCCTACATGAATAGACTATCCAGACATATGAGAAAATGTTGAGAGTTTTATAAATGGACTTCAAAAGAATATGGGATCAATATCATTCATTGGTGGAGTTCTCATACAACAACAGTTTCCACTCACGCTTTCAAATGGCTCCTTATGAAGCCCTTTATGTGGTAAGGTGAAAAACACTGACAAGTTGGGATGATGTTGGGGAGAAAAAACATATATGTCAGGAAATAGTCGAATAAATGGTGGAGAATGTAAAGATCAAATAGCATCATGTTAATACTGATTAGAGTCAAAAAAATAGATATGATGACAATAATCGAATAGACTTATAGTTTGATGTTGGTGATATGGTTTTCCTCCACATATCTTCATGGAAGTGATATATGAGATTTGGTAATAAGGTAAATCTTATTACAAGGTACATCATCCCTTTTTAGGTATTTTATCCCATTGGAGAAGTGGCATATTGACCAGAACCCCCACTGAACAAGTCTCAAGTACTTGATGTATTCCATGAATCAGTCATGAAGAAGTATATAGTTGACCAATTTCATGTTCTCAATCCAGAGGTGTTACCATTAGAGAATTATATTTCCTATGAGGAGAATCCAGAGATGATCTTAGATCACAGAGAAAAAGTTCTATAAAATAATATGATTCCCCTCATTAAGGGTTTGTGGAGAAACCAAAAGTTTGAAGAAGAAACATGAAAATTGGAGGAATTGATGAGGTGCAGTTACCATCATATTTTTTAGTGTGGAAAACGAAAATTTCTTGGTAAAATTTCATTTGGGGGATGTTGTAATAAACTGATCATTTTTTAATAAAATTTACTTTTGTTCAATTATATGTATTATGGAAATAAAATAAACATGCACTCTATTAGTCCACATGGATTTAAATGACCATCATGTATCATTACTGAAAATAAAATATCCATTGAACTGTGATTATAAGACTGTTAAAAATATAGGATTTTAACACATCTTTTTGACATAGACAAAGGATGTGATGGGCTCAACCACTAGGATCATTCCTATTGAAGCCCATTTATCTGATCATTCAAGGGAGATAAAATTTCATGTCTTTTCTCTAGACCCAATCCAAGATGATATACAACAACTTATGTATGTATAGAACCAGTTTAGGGAGAAGATCAAGCTCATTGATATCACAACCCAAACCATGTTCAACAAACAATCCCGAGAAATCCCCATCATTACACACCATAATCTTAGGTAGTATATTGGTGTACTAAAGGTATATGTACAAAGACAGATTAATTATAATTATATGAATTATTTTTGTGTCGAATAATGATTACACTTTCATTTTATTATTATTATTTTGTAAATGATTTTTAGAGCACCAATAAAATTATTTTGGTTACTATTCAAAATCAATTAGGAAATATATTTCGATGAATTAATGGATTTTTGAATGAAATAATTTTTGAATTAAATATTGTTATTAAATTAATTTCAATAAATACAAATGATCATATAATTTCATTGAAGTCACGTGTAATTTTTATTAAGGTTTCAAAATTGTTTTTGTTAAAACCCGTCAATTTTCAATAAATGTCAATTTTTATGTTAAAAATGAAAATTCACATATTTAGAAATTTTTTTAGATAAAATAAATATTATTTTGTAATATGGACTTCTAAATTATCTCATTGGATAATTTTTCATAATATAATGAGACAATTGAATTTTTTAGTTCAAATTAATTATTGTATAAATAAAATATGTGATTTATGACATCATAATGTCCCCAAAATGATTTAATAAATAATAAAATGGGTATTATAAGACCAATATTTTTTTTACATTAATATAATTTGATTTATATTTATTTGAATTATTTTATAATTCCATAGCGAATCATCCATAAAATGTAAAATATTTTCTGATTTTAAAATCATTTCCTCAAGAGTCTGACTCACCTCCACATAATAATAGAAATATTTTAATATCATTGGACCCATTCCTTATAATATAAATTTTTCCACTAATCTTTTTCAAAAACCAAGGACAAAAATCATTTTATGTTTTTTGGTTTGGAATATTTGATAATATAGATTATGAAACCTACGTTTGTGATATATTAATGAATTCCCCTGTCATTTCCTATATAAACACACCCAATCATCCTCTTCTCTTCATTAAAAATACTTGGATCGCGTCCCTACTCATTCCTCTCCACTATATAATCCTCCCAAGGTACTCCATGCTCTCAAAAATCTTATCTTCATGATTTTTATGTCATGAACTCAAGTAAGGGATCCTAACTTTCCTTCCGTCCTCATTTTTATCTAGGTATATTTATATTGTTTTGCACTTTTATTTTAACATAAAAATGAGGGGGTATGTTTTAAAACCTCACCAATAATTCCCTTATTATTTTTTATAATGGGATACATTTTTTATCTCTTTAATCCCTCCCATGTATACCTGTTACCATGCCAAAATTTTGAAGGAGTTATTCCATTTATTATCTTTCTTCATATTTCTCTATTATGATATGCCTATTTTTTAAAAATTACATGTGTTGGGAAATGTATTTATAAGAACCACATACTATCCAATTAATTTATATAAGATAAGATAACACTTTCCCCATCATAAAATTTTTTTTATTAATTTTTATGTCACACTGTTTGGTTTCTGAAATTGCACCGTAGTGTTTCATTCCAAAATCAGAGTGTAGTGAATACCATGCCCATTTTCAATCAAGGGTATTCAATTTTATGCACATATTCATATTTATTATACAATTACATGTTTCTATTCAACATATTTTGATCATGGAATTACTTATGATTTTGAATGATTCCATGTTATATGATCTTTGTGGCACACTTATGAATGAGGTGAAATTTTTTATGAAGGTTGTTCCCTAATAGTGCTCCAATGTATTTGGTAATGTTTAGTATCATGATATTCCCTATGAAATGAGGGTTTACCAATACTAATTAATTTTTTATCAGGGTTTACTCATGCTAGTCCATGTGCATTGATCCTTATCATATACTAAAATCATGTTGTATGTTGTTCCCACAATTCCATGTTATGGTAACCATGTTATATCATGCCATTATGTTCATGTTTAGTTTCCTATTACCTAACATGTATTGTATAAGTCATGTTTTTCTTTTTGTAATCCATCATTGGCCTTATAGTACACCCCTTTCTTATGTACATCCTCATGATATCCCATGAAGTATTAAGTATAATAGAATGATTTGGTTAGGTTAATGAAGTTTGAAAAAAGTTGTTTTATTTCAGGTTTTGAGTCATTATGTAATGTTATTAAATTCCCTAGACACATGAAGTATTGATCCTCGGTGTTTTCTTGTGTGATAGTTTATGTCAAAAATCATATTTCTATTATTAATAATAATAATTGTTGTTATAAGGATAGTAGAAGCTTTTATGAGGTATCTAATTGTGGAGAATTGTTATGAGAAGTGTTGTCAAAAAACCCAATGGGTGATATTTTTGGGGAAAATACATCAAGGATACATTAAACCATTTTGGATTTGTAGTGATTTTTGACAAAGTAGGTTTTAATGGTGTATGGTTGAGTTCCAGGGTTCTTTTTGAAAAACCATGTTGACAAAGAACCATGAAAAATGATTAGAAGATCTAGAGGTGGATCATGAAGAACTGATACAAGGTGGTGATGTTATCCAGTGTTTTCCATGTTTTTGGGATCCAAATTTGGATATTGGTGAGAATTATGAAATATGTATTTCCTTGATGATCTCATCAAAATAGGGAAAATTCATGAATTTTGCAAAGATGAGATTCCTGAAATTAATTCCAAAAATACATGAAGAATGTTGATGGTAATCTTTTATATTACAATGAGCTTCAATAATAGTAGTGGTAAATAGTATTGTGGGGGATTATTATGGCGAGAC
This sequence comes from Viscum album, assembly GCA_963277665.1. Classification (NCBI taxonomy): domain Eukaryota; kingdom Viridiplantae; phylum Streptophyta; class Magnoliopsida; order Santalales; family Viscaceae; genus Viscum; species Viscum album. Next base: position 578,840,749 of record OY728164.1, read on the forward strand.
AATGTTTTTGATGTAATACTTTGTGATTACGATAATTGGAGCTTTGTGGTGGCCCAAAGCATTTGATGGAGATCATCGTGATATCTTCAAATTTTAGTGGTGAATTGAGAATGGAATGAGTGTCACAAAGAATTTTTTGATAGATTTATAAATGATGTTTGAAGAAGAGGATCGCTGCATTCAACAAAATATATAGATAATATCCCACACCTTGTCATTACATACATTCTTAAGAGAGAACATCATGAATCTCTTTGATTTTGAAAAGAATGGAGTGCTTTGTGAAGAAATGATTCAAAGAGAGTATTTTCCTTCATGAAAAACCCATTCTAGTATTGAATGAAGTCAATTATTCTATGAATTGAAATATTAGTGAAGATGGATTCTTCAATGTTGTGTTAGTGATCTTTGAAAATGATGTTCTTCCGTGATTGAAGTGTGCTTCACGACGAGAGTTGGTACCACAAAGGTTGTTGTGATCTACGATGGATGGAGCTCTTCAAAGGCTTGATCTCTACGAAGCAGTGTGCTCTCTAAAGCAGGGTGCTCTGTGAAGGTTTTTACATTTAGATGATGAAATAACATCATGAATTATTTTTTTAGCTTCAAGGAATTGATAACATCATAAAGAATTGAGTTTATTTAAATTATGTTAAAATGGTATTTCCTACTGTTCAATGGGAAATGGGTATTCATCAGTGGATGAAAGTGGGACTTCAATAGAGAATCTGTATATAATGGATGATGCATTCATTAATGTTAATGAAAGGACAAAGAAGTATATAAACTATGAGTATATCTTCGTGAAGAAGTAGTTACAACAATTCAATTGAGAGAGTAGTGACCTTTCAAATTGTGACTTGTAGTAAAAGAGGAAGGATAGTCAATCCACAAATAACATGTAAACAAGAGTGAACTTATAGTGGATGTAGTACATTGGTACATCACCAATGTATGGTCCTTGGACGCGGCCCAGTGAGGGTGAACCAAGAAAAATAAATGTTTCTCATTCATGCTTTACGATTTTTGCATACTATACAATGGGTAGGAGAGAGAAGAGAGTTTTTTCTAACAAGGAATGAATATCAAAATGGGTAGTGGTTTTAATCTTTCATAACAAGATTCAAACCTTATCTTAGGGTATCTATCCTAGTGGACCTAACACAAAGTCTTTATAATAATAGAATTTTTTAAAATAAGTATAATTTATAAGCTTTTTGAGAAACTGGTGATAACTATTGTGATGTATATTGGTGAGTACCAACCCATCACTACCCATATTTATATGTGATGAAAATATCTGAACAATCAAATAATCAGTCATTGATGTATGAAATTTCATCATTGAAGAGATAATTAAAATTCTATACTGAACAAACTGCTCATGATAAGTATTTGACGAGTGATAAAACGTTTGTCCAACTAATGCGGAAATATTTATATAATCATAGGATATTCAATATCATATAACATTTAAATATTTCTATTAAATTAATTGTGAAATAGAAAATTTTATAATCATAAAAGTAATCAATATAAGAGATATATAGTATGATTTGTTTGGTGTTTTACACTACTGATTAAGAAATTCAAAGTCTTCCCGAAAAGGAAAAAAAATAAAGTACTGCATGATTTTTTGGTTAATTTGAACAGGATAGACATAATGGTAAATAATGTATGACATAGATTCCTAAATTAAAAAAGTTATTTAAACACAAGGATATATAAATAGTGAATTTTAGAGTTAAAAATGATGAGGTAAAAACACTTAGAGTTTATTTTTTTGAAGAACAACCATGATGAGGGTCAATGAAGAGGCATCCCTTGAAGAGATCTAGGAATATAAATGTACACGATAATTATAATTTTTTTAAAAGGGGATTCATGATATAAAATTTAATATTGATTAATAGGGTATGATTGTCATTATACCAAGTTTATTTTTATTTTTATTGATTGTGGTTATTAAGGAAGAGTAACTGTCTAATAGAAATGGGAGAAATTAAATTATTCACATAAATGTATGTTATGTTTTTATTAAGGGTGGTTGATATTTTATAAAATTTCATGAATATAATAATGTAAAACCACTAATTAACTAATATTAGAGTTTTTATTATATTATTAATTGTAAATAGAAAGGTTTGTTATAAATTATTTACTATGTTTTTTATAATAGGATTCCACATTTTGAATTTGTGCTGATTGGTTGATAGAACAATGCCAAGAATAAATTGGTACCTCCATTAACTAAAGTGGAATTTACCAATTCTCCCAATGTGTGGAGTAGAAAGAGTACTGATAATAGTGAAGAAGAATAAGTTTGAAATAATGTAGACTAATAGGGATAAGAATTTTCACTTTCAAGATATTCCCTTACACCTATAATGTCAGCAATGGGGAGAATATATTTATTCTATGAATTTATTTTTAACAATGTGTGAAGAGTTACATTGAATTCTTGAGTGGATTTGGTATAAAAAAAACAAGGATACTTAATAATCCCAGGATGTTTTTTGTGTTTTTGATTTATCCATTGTATATTTATGTAATGATAATTTTTTTTCAATGTGAAAATGAATTTATATTATGGATTGGTTATAGAGGAAGAATCCACCCAAAGAATATGTTACGGTGTTTCAAAAATAAATATAAAAGATTAATAGATTTTTTTTCACTTAGTAACCTAGATCGTAAGATTCGATCCAGAAAATATAAAAATAAGACAATTATTGAGATTATTTCAAAGCTAAATACATATATATATTTTATAATATATGTTTTTAATATTTTTAGGGAACTAAAGATGGTGGATTATAAACATGTTGACGAATTTATTTTATGTTAAACTAAATCATGAAATTTTAGAGTTGGATAAAGTAATAATAACTATACATGGATTATTTATTATGATGTTTGTTGAAAAAAGAGTTGAATATATTTTTGATAAAAATATATAGGATATTATTTAAAATTTGGAGTCATGTAACAATGGTAATTTATATTTATATACTCTAAATTTAGTACTTATGATGGTGGATTATAAACATATTGACGAATTGATTTTATGTTGAGCTAAATGACAAAATTTTAGATTTGGATAAAGTAATAATAACTATCCATGGATTATTTATTATGATGTTTGTTAAAAAAGAGTTGAATATATTTTTGATAAATATATATAGGAGATTATTTGAAAGTTTGAGTGATGTAACAATGGAAATTTATATTTATATACTCTAAATTTAGTACTTAAATTTTATAAATTTCATTAGTAAGAAGAAAAAGTTGTTTTAAATTGTTTTAATAATTCCTAATTTTTTTTGAATTTTTTCTAATGTTATTTGAGATGAATTGAGAAGGAATTGTGATTTTGGGAAGTGATTCATTGATCATTTTTAGAAGCCTATAATTTTGGAGTTTTTAGATAAAAAATGACTTAGTGTTAAACAGTCATTAGATAACCTATATATTATGATAAATTTGATTCCATATGATGTTTTTAGTTCTTGTATAAATTTTTAGAATACATTTATTTTACTAGGATCTTCATAATATAATACAGGTGGAGCTTAAAATAAATTTCCATATTTATATGATATGTTACGTACATAATATGAATAATCAAATTCAAAACTTATAAAATCACTATAAGATATAAGTCTACATTTTTAGTATATCGATACATTGTAATACACATAATATTATTTCATATAGGGACTTTAGAAGATATTCCCCAATTTCTAATTGATCAGGTTCCTGTAATATAACATGAATACAAAAGATATCCATATTTCATAATACATATTCTATTAATATTTATCCTCTTTTTAATATATATAAGATTAAAGAATATGAAATTTTTTATATATTTTTACTGATGTAATAAATTTTTAAATAAGAATAATTTTATGTAACGCATTAGGAATTATTATTTATAATACATAAATTTCTTTATTTCTTTAAAATTATTGATGATGAAAATTGAATATTCTATAGAGGAAATTATATCTGAGGATACTTATTTTTTCATTCATTTATTAGAATTCACGATTGTTGGTTCAAAATCGAATTTATCTATGTATTAAAGAAGATAACGGGTGAGGTGATTATGTTGAAATTTTTCTAACAAACATGATTTTTAAGACATATATTTGAATGTCAAAATTGGTGATCAACATTGAAGGAGTTAGTAGAACCTAAATTTTACTATACGAAGTGTTTTTCCACCTTGAATAAAACAAAAAAAATTGATATTGGGAAATAACCTTTCATATGATAAAAATATAATCTTATTTTCAAGTAGAAGATCAATTCAAGATTAAAAACATGGTTTTTATGATCAGTAACATCAAACAACAAATTTTTTAGAATATATTCTATGTGATGAATGTTGTATTAAAAATGAGGTTTTATCACATTAATGTTATGGACCATTATATATGTATTGTTATTATATGTTTATTATATAGATTTGAATCATTGATTTCATTGTGATAATATTTGGAATATTTTAAGTATGTAGTATCCTACATCCTTTTGGATAATGAAGTAGAGTTTTATTCGTCATATAAAAAAATTTCAAATAAATGAAAAGTGAAATGAAAAAAATTACTAAATATAGTGTATTGTGGAAGAAACAATGAAAATAATATGCACATAGTCATTATGTTTCAGTGAGAATAAGGAATTGTAGAAAGTGGTTCAATGTATGGAAATAATATTCTAGGGGATATAATAAAATACCATGAGATATAAATATTTAGGTAATATTGTGAAATGTACTTAAAATATAATAAAATAATAAGAGTGTTAAATAACCAGTGAAACACTATTATTTAATGATTAATTTTTTTGAAATATTTTCAATTTTTTAGATATCCAATGATACAAAAAACATGTGTCTAAAGAAACCTTAATATTATAGATCAGTATGACATATAAATTAAATCAGTTGTTTGAATAAGAATAACTACATTTTAAAAGAATGTATAATTTTTTTAGATAATATATAAATATATTTTACAGTGTTTATATGAGTCAATGAAAAACTATTTCCTAACAAATTCATTTTCAGGCCTTTTTTAGAAATTAATAAAAAAAAAATCTACAATTAGAAATAGAGGTTGAAAATATAAACATATTTTTTGAAGGAAAATTTTCAAAATTATATTAGAGTGAATTTTTGGGATTTTGTTGAAAAGAAAAATTTCTAATAGATTACTAAATAAAATTAATTTAATTTAAAACTATATTTTAGTTTTATGTGTTTATAAAAAACCATTTTTTAAATGTATTTACCCGTAAAATTATTTAATTTATATTTTTACTAATCAAAAAATGACATTGGAATAAATTTTATATAGATTTTTGTAAAACAAAATTTAATTCTTAATAAATAATTTTCTCTTTAAAGCTGATTTAATTGTGTGTTGTGATTTTTTAAAAAAATAAGTTTTTGATATTTATGATACTGAATTTTATAAAATATATTACATATTTAGAATCATAATTTCAAAAAAATTTAATAAGGTACCCTCATTTTTCTTAAACTGGTTTACCAGGGGTTAAACCGAGTAACAAGGGTAAATAGACCATTTAATAATTTCAATGTCTAATTTCATTACCATATGTTTATCTCATCATATTCAAACATTTAGTAACTATCCATAAGGATTTATTTTTCTAAATAATGTCATTTTGGTATTTTAATCCTTTAATAAATTCCATGTGTTTCCTCCCCCACTAATAAATGGAAACCCTACAGTCTCTATTTTCTCTACATTAAAACTTCTACCTCAACTGAAACCTAACAAAATATCATCTAAATTTCCATATGAATTTATTAGATTTTTTCATATTAAACAATCTATTCCTACAGTCCTTTAGATATGATCTAAAGTCATCAAGCATAAGTTGATTCATTTGACTTACCCAACCTCTTTTTAATTTTTAATTTTCCTAGCTCTTCTAAATATGTCTTTTCATCCAAAAAATATTTTAATCATCTTAATAAAAATATTTTATAATTATTAATAAACAACCAATATACACCCTATTTTCCATCCATTTTGAAGTGAAAGTGTCGGTCATGTGTACGAATTGATTACCACTACTGCATAGTCCTGCAATTAATTTTCTATAACCATTTTCCGGGATGGTTCTTATTATTGGTTTGATAATTATTATTTTTATTTATGATATAATATTTCATATTTAATTATAATATCTTATATACATTATTACATTTCAATAATTTAGAAATTATAACATTTCTCTTTCATGCATGTGTTTTACAACTTCAAAAATGGTACGTGACTATATATGATATATATGATCTAATAATGATTATATGTCGATTATTTATTATTTAAAATTATATCATTTAATCCTTTAGTATGTGTGAAATTTTATCATGCGTATATATGTCTCACCGTCACTATGAGGGGTGTAATTAATTTATCAATCTATATTTCTTATGGATGAATCTCTTTATATATAATGAATTTAAATTGTTTTTATGGCATTATTAATATTCTATACATTGTGGAATTATGATCAATGCACTAGTACTAGAACCACTATACAACAATTCTCTTGAAAAAATTGTAAAAACTAGGAAATGATGATTTTATTATGGAATTATTAATAAATTTTTGATTGAATGTTATAAGTGTATCATATATGATATTATATGTATGAAAATTATTTTTTAATATAATATTATTAAATATTTTCTTATTATATAGGAGGATAAATTTTATTCAAAACATGTTGAACTGGAGGTAATGGATTTATTTTACAATTTCCTTGTTTTCTAGGATTTTTTATGATCATGTTTATGATTTTCAATTATGTGATATTTCTCACAGGAATGCTTTTATTTTTCTCTTAAAATGGTTATTATGAAGATTACATTTTTCTATTCATTTTCCACAATTATATACAAAATATGTTGAAATTATATTTTTACAGAAATATTACATTATTTATCTCTTCAATTGAAAATCCTTTTTATTATAACTCTATTTTATTAAAAAAAGTAACAATATTATTTTACTAATATACAATGTATTTTAAAGTCATTATAGAATGTTTATTTGATATGATGTTCTTTAAAAAAACATTCTTATAATTTTATGAAAGCTTTAGGTTTTTCATTTCTTTGAAAATGTTATATAATCATATGTTTTAAAAGTCAAAAAATGATAGTAATTTACCACTTTCATGAACACTAAATTATTTTAATCTTAAATAACATTCTTTCAATAATTTTTTCATATTAAAACATTTCTATTATATTTTATAATTTTTAGAATTTAAATAAGTGATTTCAAATTTAAAACGGTAATTTGTTTATGAAATATTTCAAGTGATTTTGTAAAGGTATTATAATCTATGATAACATCTGTTGATGTTAATTATTCTATAATATGGACATGACCCAATGAAAACATAGTAATTATTTCCCTAGATGTATTATGCTTATTTGGATTTTTTATAAAACCTGTTTATTATCCATAAGTAATGAAATGATGAAATGTTTATCTTTTTGTGAAACATGTTTTCTTTACATGGGTTATGACGTATCATGAAATATATATAATCTTTTGGAACAAATGTAAATTTATTATCAGTACTGGAAAAACTACCTATACCCACGGTTCAAAACCGTGGGTATAGCCCCCAAAACCATTGGTATAGCCTATACACACGATTTTGGTAACCGTGGGATGCAATGGAATCAGTAGAGGGGTTTAAGCCTATACCCATAGTGTTGGAGAATCGTGGGTATAATGGAGTCAATGCGTTCCACACTCTTGTTCCAGTGTGGCACATAACAGAGCCCACAGTTTGATAACTATGGGGTATTTAAATTTCAAAATAAAGCGCATGGGGGGATTCAAACCCCCACCTCGCGCTATGTTTCAAAGCCTCACCTGACCAAAGGACCAACTGAGCCATATTGTTTACTTGTTATATATAAAAGTATCTTCATATATATATTAATATTATCCGCATTGGGTATTTAAATTCCAAAAACGCGCAGGGTGGGTGATTCGAACCCGCGTCTCAAAAGGGAATCACGCCCACGCCTACCCAAGGGACCAACTGAGCTATCCATTACATTTTTTATATATACATATATTAATAAATATATATTAATATGATCCATGTTTAGAAAAATGCTAATGGTAGAAATTGAACTCGCAGCCTACAACACCCGCGTATAAGGGATTACCAACCGAGCTAAAGAATTTTTCAAAATATAAGTTTATTTTAAAGTAAATATATTAATATAAACCATGAAAAAATGTCTTACCCCCAATTTTTTTGTGTTTCCCAACTAATTTAATTTCCCCTCCATAACGCGGCAAACCTATACCCACTGTTCTAGAGACCCATGGGTATTGTTCTTTAAAAAACCCCCCAATACCCATGGTTTTGAAGAACCGTCAGTATAAGAATTCAGAAAATACCCTATACCCATTTTTTTCTCAAAAACCATGGGTATAGGTCTTAAAAAACCTATACTTACAGTCTTTGGAACAATCATGGGTATAGGTTCACATATGATCCCTATACACACAGTTTTTTGAAAAACCGTCGGTATAGACTTATTTTCCAGTAGTTTATCATTATGCAATGGATGGTCAAAAAATTATATATGTCTACAATGCATTTTGTAATGAAGGTCAACTCATGAGATATTAAGGACTAGAATGGGAGTGAAACTTGTTTGGTAGGGACATTTTCTAATATTATAATATTAATATTTTACCATAAAAATGGCATGATGGGATATGGAGTGAACAAAATCCATTATAATAGTCATGGTAGTGATAATTTGCTAAGGAAATTATTTTCTATGACTATGTGTATGCCACAAACCTATATACATTCCCATTGATATTCCATCATGTATCATGTTCTATAATTTCATTATGATTCATTTTTTATGAAATGAATTACATTATTCCCTAACATAAGATTGTGACATTTGATATGAAAGGAATCATTTTCAAATACTACGATCAAATTATTATTCCCTAATATTAATGTTATATATTTTTTGTCACTCAAATATCCATTTTTCCTTTACTAAGAATCTTTATCTGACACTTGCTTATGTTTTCGTTTCATTGGCTATTGTGAAATATTTCAAAAAATATATGGCTAACAATGGTTATAGTAATAAAGTTCATAGTGGGATATAGTTAGATATCTTATTAATATGTTTTTTATGTATCCATGTTTCCAAAAATAGAAATAATATACAGTTCAATCATAGATCATAATATTATAAAAGAAAAATTTGTAATGAACCCGATCCTAGAATATCACATTCGTTTTCTTAATTTATTATACTAAAATGATTACAAGGATTTAAATACAAAATGAATAAATAGTATAACACTTTGAGAAAAAATGATTACATACATGACACCAATTTTTCATTGAGAAAATAAAATAAATATTTACTTAAGTGATACTCAACATCCCTAAAACTCATTCGAAGAATTATACTAAAATCATGGGAATGGGGAAACTATGTTGAAGCTAAAATGCTCTACAAATATTAATTAAAACAGAATAAATAAATAATTAATGATCATAATCAATATGGGAAGTCAAATAACTGATCCCACATTCAATTTATATAACTGGATAATGAAAAATAAATATGTAAATGTATTTCACGGAATCATATTCCATTTAATCAATACACTTAGAATTAACTACTTCTATTGAATATTTATAAATGAAAATATAATTGATGAATAATAATAATAAAATTAATCAAAATCAATGAGATGGTTAAATATTGGGTTCCATGTCTATGGCAAATGAATTCCTATATCATCAATACCTTTCTCATAACAGTTTAAAATATTAGTTAAAAAGCCATTTAATTTCCAAAAATTATTCATATCATATGAATATGTAATACTCTGAGGTTTTAAAAAAATTAAATGCATTAAACATTGTTTTAAGTAGATATTTTTAACTAGCCTATAACCATTGTTTTTATGCTTCTATGTTTTTAAATTCAAAACAACGAGAATCCAAAATTGTGATCAGTAAGTTATTTAGAGTCGAATGGAAGAAAATATATTTTTGGAGAATAGTAACATATCCTTATGAATAGTAGTATGACCCTAATGAGTAGTAAATTATATTATTATTTTATATTATTATGGTTATAAGATAATGAGATCTTGATTAATTTTTCAAGGTATAAAAATATGAGATATAGATTTAAAATTGTTATTTTTGAATAAATTATGATATTATTTTAAAAATAAAATTAAAATATTTAGAAATATATTTTCAAAAAATTTAGTTCATTTTTAAAATCATCACGTTGAAAAAAAAATTCCATAATTTTTTGGATTTTTCTAAAATTTGTTAATTTTTTATGAATAGATAAATAAAATAAATTACAAAAAATGAAAAATACTTGTTTTATTGAATCAAAGATTATGCAAGGAATATTTAATCCCACAAGTATTTAAATTCCATGAAATTATAATATTTTGGGTAACATGAATCAAGACTATTTACATTCTTGATAAAAAATATTAAAATAATGTAAAATACCTTTGCTCATCCACTATAAATTCCTCCCTCAACCACCTCTTCCTGTCACACATATCAAGCCTTGATCATTGTATAATTTCTGAAAAATAATATCCCCAAATCTTTACCACAACTCCAAGACCTTCGGGTCTCACTAAAAGGCCAAAACCAAAGGACATAATGAGGATCTCAAGGAGAAGAGATCATGATGTTAGAATCATCATTCCTTCCCATGTGATTTTTTACAATTACTTTATTTTCTTACACTATATTTCCCTCCTCATATCCATGAGGTATTAATTCTCGATAATAATATATATTCTATATGTTACTATTTTAATGTAAATGATTCATCAACTTCTTTATTCTCCTCTCTTTCATTTCTAAAAATAATAACATGATCCACAATGTGCTGATTTTCAGAAATCGTGAATGACGTTTTTGATATATCTATTACATACTTCAAGGATGATCATAAAACCCTTTTAATGGTTGAATAAAAATTTAAATTCTATATTTTATCCTATTTTAGGCTTTGAAATGAACTTATACACATAACATTTAATTATATAATGAAACAAGTTCATCATTATCGAGGAACCAACAAAAATAATATCAACAAATATAATAAATGTTTTACCTAATGATTCATCATTATATAAGATAAAAAAATTATATATGGTATCATTATATATTCTAGAAACAAATTAATATGATTCAATTCCACTTCTAGAATATTATTTCCACAAGACACTAAAATAAAATACAAACCAACTATGGAAATCATGTATAGAATGCACACAAAACAATGGACAAAACAATATACAAATACATAATAGTTGAAATTATGTTATGAAATGATCATATACAGTTTTATAAACATGAATAGTTTTTTATGATAATAATGAAACTCTTTTATTCATTGTACAAGATGATAAAATGTGTTTGATGTAAGACAAACCTGAGGTAAGGGAATTCATAACTCGATTTCCATTCTTTGGGTTAACATTATACTTTTTTATTTACATGGTATTAAAATTGTTTGTGTGATGAATTTTTTTTATATTATATTTAATTATGTGTATTTATAGTGTATATAAATCTTCCATCCACTCTATTAATTTTCACTTCAATTATATGATATTTGTAAATGTATTTTCATTTAAAATCCTCTTTTAAAATTATGATTTTCAAAAATCAAATGAAATGTTTTTTATGTAATTTTTCATGTTGATTGATTATATAATTGTTAATCGTAAATTTTTATGATTATGGGTTGGACCTATATCTCTCTACAATGAACTGGTTATGTGTATGTTGGAGGTTGTCCATATGTTTTCTCCAAGTGTAACTCCGAAGGTTATACAAATTGTAAGGTAACCGCGAGTGTTAAAAATTATTTTGTAGCTGAGTGGGTTACAAATTTATCTAAGTATTCCTCCAAAATACATTTATGGTTCAATTTATGTTAATTATGTTTAGTGGTAATCTCTTGTTTTACAATGTAATTATATATGGGTGACATGTATTTTTTTAAAATAAATTCACGCGTTTACAAGTATTAAACGACTTTTATTTTATTTTCATCTTTTTTATATCCCTTACTAATTCTTTGCATGTTAATACCAAGATGTTAAATGACCTTCATAGGTTATAAGGTTTATTAAGAAAAAAAGTAATCCATGTTAAATGTTACAAGTATATTCCATGGAAATCAGGTTTTATTTGAAAAGTATTATATTATTGATGAAATGCATAATATTTATATGGTATCTTCTTTATATGAACATTGAATTTTATGTTTCTATTATATAAAAATTATCGCAAACTATAAACATGAAAATATATTCAATATGAAAGGATGTGAGTTCTTGAATAAAATTTACGATTATGTAATGTAATAAGGAATAATCCTTATAGAATCTATCAAGGCATTGAGGGTCTATATTAATTCCAAGAACATTCAATCACCAACAATCCAAATAATTAAACATATATAGAATTTTAATTTACTTATTTATCATTATCCCTTATCAAATATCCAAATTGAGTAAATGATACATATATATTAATATCTCCCCAGTTAATAAAAAATTATTGAATGTAAACACCGTTTGAAAAAATGGTATAAGTTCTATGAAAAAAATATACAACAACCAAAAAACGATAATATTTACAAGAAATAAAATTTATAATGAATAATTATTATAATAATCTTATTGTTTCAAGATAATTTGATTTATCACAAAATAATGTGATATTTCACAATAAATTTATCACATGTTAATTCTAAAATCAGATCCCCTTGGATGAATTAATTCAACTTGAAACAAAGAATACGATGATGAATAAAGTAATATTGATATTACATGTCAAATTAGTAGTATTTACATGATATAAAATTGAATTAGTAAATAATAACCAAAAAGCCACAATAGAATTTAAATAGGGACGCAACCTCATTTTTTACGATCAATTTTGGTTGAATTATATTTTTACATAGTTAAAATGGTATTAAAGATGTAATTAACTTATTATAGAATGATATTATTATTTAATAAATCATATAATATTTTTTATAAAATCTTCTCAAATGTTTTTTAATAATATTACAATTTTCCACTATTTTGAGTGTTAATTAAATTTTTATTGACATATTATGAAAATAAAATTAAATGATATATTTTTATATTATCATTCCAGTATCATATGTATGTCATATATTTTACATTTGTTTTTTGAAACCATCCAAAATACATTCCATGTAATGTGTGAATGGACCACATTGCATCGCTAGGCAGGAGTCCGCTGTTCACAGAAACAACATTATCTTATCCCCAAAAAATAGAAATCATTATGGCATCTGTTATATAATATTTTGATAAAATAAGATCACAATTTTTTATAATATAAACACATATTGAAATTATAAATCCTTATTTATTTAAATTCATTAAAATTGGTAAATGATAAATGAACGACATCAAATCGTGAAGAGGTAGTTCATTACACACAAGAATAAATATTATGTATCCAATTTGATGAAAGAGTATTTGTATGTAATTAATAACCTATGAATAATAAAACACCATGATCATGAAGATACATAGGCCTTTATATAATCATTATATAAAAAATTATATGATGGATATTTCAATAGATAATAAATAATATAATAGGATTAAACTAAGTATGATAAGTGATTTTATCCAATAGGATAATGATGTGAGTGATCCTTAAGTAATATTATAATATAATAGTAATTTTACCCAATCCACTACTATAGTCATGTACATGAGCTGTGGATAAGGAAAATATTTTCAATGAATATTTGTATTCCAAAAACTTTTATCTTATGCAAACATTAGACCCTCATGACTCATGATATGTTATTCCTTAAAGATTCATGTATTATGAACTACTAAGATTTATTACATGGATTATGATTAATATATTTGGTATATAAATAACAATTTTCCATCTTTAGGATAATGTCATCATAGAATGTTTCACATTTTATATTAAAGTGATCATTATTCTCTTATCTTTACCCTTACACATTATCTGAGAATACCCTTTATTATGAATTATTTCCCTTTGTTATGAGGAATGTATTAATGGATTATATGTATAATAAGTGTGATAGTTCTAAAGAACATAGATGGAGATGATTTAGAACCCTTATGAACCAGTTATTTATGTGTACATGTTTCCAAAGAAAATAAACCTGTACATTTCTGGAATAGATCATAATTCTAGGTAATTAATATTTATCTATTAAGACGATAGATGTTTTTATAAAATGGAGGGATAGTTATTTAAATAAAATTTTTTTACGTAGTTAAAAACATGAGAGAAATAAATAGGCTCTCAGGGATAAGATAATAAAATTCCGATATTTGATTAAGAAGACACATTTTTTAGGTATTAATGTAGTAGATGATAATAATATGGTTCTATTTTGTATATAAAATTGAATCATGAAGAGAATAATAATAACATCATATAATACCATATATTTTGTAAGTTATGATAAATATGATTTTGTGATATAATCCTTTAAAATAATTTCATACATGATCTATGATTTTTGATAAAGGGAGGATAACAAGATTCATGCTAATATTATTGGAAATAAAAATATATTTCAAGAGTATATAATAGTCTAATAAATTTGATAATATTGATTTTTTGTCATCTAATGTATATTATAGATCTAATTCATTAGCATAAGTGGTTGAGAGTTGCATGATATAGTTTAAAGAATAATTGGGGGTAACCATTCAGTTATCTCATATGGTTAATACACACCTATGTAATATTCTACGATTTGGAATACCATGATTCCATTCACCCTCAAAAATTAATTTATGATAAAAGAATATTGTACTATCTATGACAGATATTTCCCAAAAATATCATCATTTAGTTTACTTGGTAGGGTCTGAATCCAATAAAAAAATTCATTATACAATTTATCTATATTCATTAATGGATGGTGTGAATGTTAATGGGTGAAGAAAAAATGTACATTATTCCTCATAAAAATTGAAGGGGATAATATAACAAAGGGGTTTAATTTATTTACATGAGTAATTGGAAGTCAGTAAATTATTTTCCACACATGATTCACTCCCACCCTCTTAGGTTTTTATGCACTTAAAATGTTGGTTATCATATGTGTCATTAAAATTTAACATATAAACACTAAAAATAGAGTTATATACTATGATAAAACTATTGGAAATGTGTTCATGTGTTCTAATTATCAAATACTTCCCAATTTCTAAAAACAACTACCAATACGATGAATTTATATGTGTGTATAATTTAATATAATGGAGAAGTGAAGAATTTGAGGTGTATGTAATGTTTTAAAAATTTATATCATATATTGTGGGATATTGTAGGAGGCATTTAAAAATTATGGAAATATAATTAAATTGATCAATCAGTTGAAGGAATTATATTCATTGAAAATTTTTCATCCAATATATACCATGGGGAGTCATTAATGGAATGATTTTTCATTATTCTATTAAAATTATTCCTTTAATTTCCATGAGTTAATTTATTGATTAAAATAAACAAAATAATTATTTTCATAGTTCCTATTTATTATTATAATCATGTTAAAAAATAATCCTGGAACCAACAACCATATTGATATATAAAACCAATGAATAAATTATTGTTATTGAAAATAAGAAAAAATGAATAATAGGAAACAATGAAAGAAACTAAATAATCAACATCAATTAAATAAATTTAAGAGAGTTTATATTTATTATACAATTTGAATATATATATTTAATAAAAATTCAGTATATATAATATAATGGTTGGTGGTTCCCTTTTCTATTGATATTAAACATCCCTATTGAGGTCAAATCCCAAAATACACATATACTACATGTTTCCCTTATCCTTGATGAAGAAATCATGTCTCTCCCTCAAGAAATATTTCTCCTTAGATAATTATGACTATTTATTCTCTTGATTCATACAAGAAATTGTCACACCATAGAGTTATTTGATTCCTCCTATGATCTTTTTGATTCCTCCTATTATCATATGTTGTTATCTCCAATGCATCCATTTTATCAAAGAAAATTAATAGAGTTATGATTGGACACTCTACAAATTCGATTTCACCCTTTGTGTAGCTAATTAAAGAAAATTGTTTTCCTATGGAGGATATTAACCACACTTGTAGTAATTTTATTATAGAAACATTATTGATATTATCAAAAGTTAATTCATTTAAATTTAATTCACCATTTAATTTTGTACTATTGAAAACATTTAATGAAATTCATCATTCACTATTTAAAATTGGTTCATAATAATCATAGGGCACAATATCTACAAACCTTTATTAAATTAAGTCAGGGAACATGATTTATTGTTAACAATTAAATCTCATGGAATCATTTTCTGGTTATCCATGATTAGAGAAGTTCTTATAAACACTTCCCATTCTAGGAATCTATTCAACTGCATCTTTAGTAAGATTTCCTCAGTTTAGTACTCGAATTCACACAAGGAATTTTTTTTAAAATATTTCAATAATATAAGGTGTAATAATATATATATACATAAAATATTCCATTACTATTTTAAACATTTATTCATCCTCATCAAGATCATAATGTTTTCATATGATTAGTTAAAACTCAAAAAGGGATTTCCTTGAACAACAAATGTGAACCTCAATTCTAGATAGAATCTATAGAATTTGGGATTATGGAGACACCCTTTATATTCATTATTGACATTAAAATAAGAAATAACTAGGAAAATAATTATCTATTTTCATCAGGATTCAATATTATAAAAAAAATTCATTAAATATTCATGATCAAAGACTCAGTTCGTACTAGGGTTGTCCATCACAAGATATCGGTCTCCAATATCATAAAATTTTAATGTTGTAAAAGTGATCATTCAAGGCTTCTGGGTGATATTTTGATTAGTCTTAGAATTTTTAGACTTTATTTTATTCTAAATAACATAAATGGGTTGTATTTCGGGACCCAAGTTAACTTATTTATATCACATAAACTGGATACCCCCGTGACCCTCATTGTTATGTTCTTCTTCTTCAGGCATAGTTGATTGACTCATTCAAACATGGGAATAATATACCACATTATTCAAAATTATCTCATCTATATAATGTTCACCATCTTTCATTCTGCAACCAAATCAATCACAGAACCAATGATGGATGATTTCAAGCTTCAATTTTTCTTTTCATGGAAAAAAGGCTACATAATGTCGATCATTGATAAGTAATTTATGTTTTATGAAGATGGAAAGACATATGGATCACCAAATTAAGACATAAAATTTTTACTCTTATAAAATATTATGAAGGATTCAGGATAAATGATTATAAAAATGGATTAACGAAATATTGTGAGTAAAATAAAACAAAAAAACTCTAATAAAAAATTTTAATGACTTATATAAAAATTCTAATGGGAATTTTACATTCCAGCCTTGATGTTATTAACAAAAATCCTAGTATATTTAACATAAAAAATATATTTCAGTTAAATAAATGGAAAATGAATATTAAAATATAAATCCAAAATTTCTTCAAAATCACTTATCAGATTTAATTCTAAAATATTTTTTTAAAAAATAAATATGTTTTTCAAAAAAAATATTTAAATTATATAACCATGAATTTCCAAATTTAGAATAATAAAACATAAATTTTATTATAATAACTCAAGGAATGAAATTTCATCAAACATTTTTCAAAAATTATATTATTCTCTATTTTCATAACATTTTATAATTAGAGGCTCAACAAAATCACAAAACAGATCTATATGAAAACATCTAATTAAGGAATCATTTTAAACCCATTCCAAGTGATTTTCAGTTATAGTTCCCCTATCCCTATCAGTTTGATTAGATTATCCTCTACTACCATCATAAATATACCTTAATGTGTATTTTATGGTATTAGGGGTTTTATTGGTTGTAAAAATTCCCTCATCACTATAGTATTGAGTTTTTCTTCTATTACCATCAAGAAAACTTTTATAGCCTTAATGGCCTTTTATAACATTTTTCTAGAATGATATGCAAGTAGTTCCTTTTTAGGGTCATATATTCAAAAAATAATAATTGTTAAATGAGTATATATATTTTTACGTAAATGAGTATCATGCATTAAATTCTTTGAATCCTGAAATATGTGCCTAGTAAAGGATCTATACTAATAAGTACATATTTTTCGAGTTTATAAATCATAATATTGTACTGGATGGATCAACTAGTATATAGAGATCAATTACCTTATTCATAGCTTAGTGTGATGAAATTAAAATATAATTTACCTAAATATAATTTTTAATGTGTAAATTATAAATAATGAAGTGAACAATACTTGTACAACCCTA
The DNA here is from genome assembly GCA_963277665.1 of Viscum album. NCBI lineage: Eukaryota > Viridiplantae > Streptophyta > Magnoliopsida > Santalales > Viscaceae > Viscum > Viscum album. The sequence continues at coordinate 578,859,249 of OY728164.1, forward strand.
TGATATTCATACCACGGGGAACTCAATGACTATATGGTAGCATACATTTATTATGCTAAGTATGGAATTTTAGAGTCACTTGAGTTTTTTCATAAGACTGGGATATATCCCATTAAAAAGATAATAAGCCAACAAGGTGAAGAAAATAATTTTACATAACATGATTGTTAATATACTCCCTATAAGATAGATATTTATCCATTAATTACTATTGATTCTTCTAAATGTTTCAATTAAGGTATGATATAAATTCATATTTCAATGCATATAGAATGTTATACTGGATGGTTACCATTGGTCAAAATATGACTTGTATTCTATCATTTCATATGTATTTACACATGAAAATATAGTTTTATTTATATTTTATGATGGTTTCCTAAAACTAATCCACCCCTAAATTTTATTTATTCCCATATTTTTCAATGGAGTGCATCATTCAAAACATTATTTTCATCGAGGTCAAAATGATTACAATGACTGAAATTGATTTCATGGAATTATAATTGATCTAATTATTCATTAAAATTTATTTAATATATATTATAACTAATCAATAATTTATATTAAATTTTTTATGAAGATAATTTATTTTTTAATATTCTTCAATAAATTAAAATTTTTCAAAAATACCTAACATTAACACTAAAGAAATTATAATATTTTTATTCTAAAAAGAATGACTATTTTATTAAATATAAATTATAAAAAAATTTAAACATAGTTTTAAGATATATTCCATTAAAAGGTGGAACAAGATTCTTTTTGAACAAATATATATTTTATTCTTATAATTTTGATTTATTTCCATATTATTCTTATCAAAATTATTGGATTAATTAAGAAACATATGTCTGAATATATAACATAAAATTTTCATTAATATATTTCAATTATCGTGGATAAATTAATTTATGAATACTAATAAATTTGAAATCAACATATTTTATTGGCACATGGTTTGTCACATTCACCCAACTTCTAGAAATTACATCATCATGATCTTATTCACTTACATAACATGTTGGGATATTTTTTCCTCATAGAATTTAGATATTCCCATGTTTTATATTCAAAAATATGGTTTCTATATAAAATCTTATCATGGTGAATTACCTTGTTCAATCATAATTTCTCATAATAGTTAGAAACCAGAACACTATATTACTCATATACATGGATCTCTTCCTATCCCCAACTTCATCAAAAAAATGTGGAATTCGTCACTGATTTTATTGCAATTCCTAAAATTCTTCCATATATATACTTGAATGAAAACTATTATTATATGAAAACCTAAAATTAAATTATATTGATCAAAAACTCAATAGTTAAACAATCTATCATGATTGAATAAAATCTTTTGATGATTGAATAGTTCTCTTAGTCCTTCTATTAGGTTGAGAATGAAAAATGTCCTGAAATTTTAATACAAAACTCATAAACTTCAAGTGAACTTTGTAAAAACTATAAGTGAATATGAGATCTAAATTAGATACAATGGATAGAGGAACTCTATGTAAATTGACAATATCCTTGATATATTCTATGAAAAGTTTATTTAAATATTTAATATCTCGTAATGGAACGAAATGTGTATCTTTAATCAGTTGATCAAAGATAAAAAAAATTCATTATTACCTCAAGATTTATTTGGTAATCCAACTTTCATGTACATTGATATATTTTATCATTTGCAATCTGGCATTGTAACTGGTTGAATAACCCCATTCAGTAATTTTTATTATTCATTATTATAATAAAAATTCAAAAACCATGTTGTAAATTCAAAAATATATCATTACATTTCATCCCACAAGTAATACTCTCGAAGCTATCTATACAACTTCGTACTGCCGAAATAAACTAAAAATTGATAACTATGTTAATTATTAAATAACTTATTCTGCAACTATGAATCACAACACACACATAATATTTTTTAAAATATAAAAAAATTAATATTTATTAATGATGAATTTAGGAAAATACATCATTTTTAACTAACTCTTCCATTTTCTATAACTTGTCATCATATTTATGATGATGATTAATTCTATTAAATAGATATGATTGTAGTGAATCCTTAAACAAAAAAGTGTAATACCCAAATCCCACAACTTCTAATCCAAAAATCATAATGTCATTAACCAAAATGGTAATTTTCCAAACGTAACATGGTTATTGATGCATGATTTTTTAAAATCAAGGAACTAACCACATTGTTTTCTTTTCATGGATGGTAATTGATTATGAAATCATGATCCTTAATCAATTCCATCCAATTTATCTCAATCATATACAAATATATATGTATAAATATATAATTCAAAATATTATGATAGCTATATATGCCAAACTTTCATCCATATAAGTCATGTCTCTAAAACTATAAACAACAAACCAGAACATCAATTTCCAAATCATGTGTAGGATAATTTATCGCATGTTATATTAATTTAGATGAATAAAATAATATTACCTAATCATTATACATTATAAGAAAACCAATTCCCTTCAATAACGAATCAACATGGATAAAAATATTACAATTCTTCAGTGGAAGGACTATAATTAGATAATTTATTGTTCTTAAATTTAATTCCTCAAAACAAACATCACATTATTTTCTCCAAATAAATTAATCTATTTTTCTAGTTAAAATAGTTTTTGGAATATATAACTATTAAAAATTTCAAACAAACCATAGGTATAAGCTAATTAATATAAGAAAACTATGAATCTCAACAATTTATTTGGTCTTGGCCATTCATGAACAAATTTTTTTTGTGGGCTTAACCATAATTGCATGTTTAAAAATAATGTTCCCTAGAAAAAAATCTATTTTCCCCGAAAATCACGTTTGATAAATTTTCCTTGTAGATTATTTTAATTATGGTTTTAATGGAAATTATTTTTTTCATGATCCCTATAAATTCTTCAATAAACAATAATAGAATCAATAAAATCAATCAAAAACATATCAAAATATTCCAAAATGAAATTTCGCCAAAAGATTTATATGTACAACAAGAGAATTATCATCCCAAATATTAGAAAAAGAGACTCATAATTCCCATATATAGATATTAATTATATTTTCATAATGTCACCACCTTCATCATCTACTGGTGGTACCCCAACCTATAATTAATATGAAAAAATACCCATGTTCCTTGGAGATAATCAAAAAAATTAATGAAACAAAGAAAAAGAATACTTTTTCATATTATTGATATTATTAAATGCTCTATTATCAATTAAAATTCCCATGTAACCATATTTATTTTTGACAAACAAATATGAGAACCTCATGCTGAAGTTCTAGGTTTAATGGAACCTTTATCCTGAAATACATGTAATTTATTTTTTAGTTCCAAAAGTTCTAATTATTTTATTTAGTAAGGGGGTTTTTAAATATTATTATCATCATGGAATAAGTAAAAATTAAACTCAACCTCTCAGTAAATAATAAGAGCTAGTAAATAGTCAGTAAATAAATCTACGTATTCACTCAAAAATTGTCAAATTACTAATCTGAATAGTTCAAAATTTTCAAAGATATGAGCTAAGTAACATTCATAACCATATATAATCAATTTATCTAATTATTAATATTTTATTATAGGTATGATATACTTGAAAAGTACTTTATTTTATCAATAATATACAATAGCATAGAAAATATGATTCCATTATATAACCAAAATAATATCAAATTCAACTATTAGCTGTTAAAAAACATTTTTTCAGAAAGAACATTTCACTGATAACAACACAAATATTCCAAATAAAATTTATTTATTTAGAAATTCCTCCAATATTTTTCACAAAATGATATATCACACTTTTATGATGTGATATATCTAGTATTATTTTGAATTTCATAGAAATGAAAAAAATCAAAGAACTAAAATCAAACAAAGTATTTGAATAATTTGAATACACAAGTATGATACCTATCACCAATTCATTTAATGTACCAACATCAACCATAGTGGTAGAAAATTATTTCCAACACCATTAAATTGTTGATCTTGCTAATTCTTCCCTATATAGACTATCTTTGGACACATAACAACATAATGTAAAAAACGGTTTCAATTCATGTATCTTACCATCATATTTTAATAATATTTCTTCTTATTTTCTATATAATCATGTGCCATGTTACCTGTATTTAGACATTGAAATAATTTAGATCATTTTGAGAGGTATTCCTCAAGTTGATTCGTACCAATTATATAAAATAAATGGAAATTAATTTTTTTACCTCCAAATTCAATTAAAATATCATCCCAATTTACTTCTAACATGACCAGTTAATATTCTTATCATCACGAGTCACATACAAATCATCAATATCCATTTCAACTTTTTCAGCATAATAAACATGTTTCTCATTGATTTTAATCTCCCAATGAGAGAATGGTCTTCATAAAATTTGTTTCAAAACTTATTATAATCTATTAATTTTATTATACTTTTCTCAAAAAAATTTGGGAATGTACCTATCAAGTCATGTAATTTTGGATTAATATACATGTATTGAATAATCATCCATATATCATAGTTTTAGTAAATTCTTAGCAATTTTGAAATGAATATTCCAAGGAAAATATATTTCTACAAAAAATATTATTAAAATCATCCCATTCCATAACATCTAGATGATATTTCTCTCCAGTATCATAATTTATAGACCAACATTGATCATATTTACCATAAATATTATAAATTTATAGGGATAAATTGTGGTGATATGAATATTACATGAAATAAAATATTGTTTCAAAAGAGTTTTTCTATCATTTAGCTTCCAAAACAAATAATGTTCCACTGAAAGGTGGAGAAAGTTTCCTCATAAAATTCTCTAATAATAAAATATTCATTTGTTGTTGATTGAGATGATCCCTTACATGGATACCACCAACATTTATACTTTGTGTTAATTGAACAATCATTGTTAAAAACTATGATGTTTTGAATACATGAATCTCCGAAATCTTATCTAGATGGATGTTTTTCTTCATGATGCCTTCCAACCACAACATCCATGTTTCCAATGATAAAAACCATTATAAAAATATATAGATTATAAAAATAAACATGGTAATCATAAACTGATATATCATTTAAAATTAACCATAAAGTATAAAATGCTTAATGTGTATTATATTAAAATAATCTGAAACACTAATGTAATATAAATTGTTCTCTGATACTTTCTATAAAGAGATAGATTTACAAAATTCCTATTATAGTTTTCTTAAACTAGGATTATATTGATTTAATTCCCAATGTATTTTATTTTTATAGTTTTATATAATAATTACATATCTTTTACAGTAAACACACAACTTACATGTTCTCTCGTATAATTATCTTCCATTTTTCCACCAATGTAAACAATTGAAAAAAACATTTTTTCTCTTCATATAAATTTTTCAAAATTTTCCATTGTTCTCGTTCTTGTCTCTATTCCCTCATAAATACTATGAAATACATTTTAAAACTCTATGGGATAATAATATAAATAAGGGACATAAATAAATGTGAAACATTTATCTAATGAGAATCCATAAAATTAATTTCATAAAAACATACATTTTTTTTAAAAAAAGTTATAATATTTTCAATAATATCTATATCTTTCCTTTTGAATGATATTTCATTTTAAAAAGAAATATTTAGAATTTTTATTATTTTAATGCATTTAACTTTGGATATTATTTTCTATATCACTCATTCAAATGGAATAACCAATATGGTTGGCCTTCAACTATAGAGTACTCGCTTCATTGGAGGATGTCACATAACCACTCATCATTAGAATATCATGGAACTATGCATCATTGGTTTATCACATAACCAGTAGTCAATGATTTATCTTATAACCACCCATCACTAGTTTATCATTTTACCGTTGTAATTATAAAAAATTCCTATAAACAATAACATTATCATAAATCTTGAGATACTGCTATATAAAAACAATCTTTGAAGAAAATTTACTTTTCATTTGGAAACCACATATTATTAAAAAATACCGAAGTACAATAGTGTTCATTTTATTTTAAATTCACCACATAAAAATGGATTCTAGGCTTAAAAATATAAAATTTACATTAATAAGGGAAAATCGACTAATTCTGTATTAGTAAAAAAACATTCCTTGAATATTTTTTTGTTATAAAATTCACAATAAACCTCTTTTAGAAAATTTTAAAAGGAATACACTAAAATCATTATTCAAAGTACAATATTAGTAGAAATTAGTACCAAAAAAAAAATTTGAATAATAAAAACATTTTTTTGAAATTTTTTAGAAAACCTGGACATGGAAGAAAAATAGATCATTAACGGTAACATTAAAATGATTATTGTTAAAAATAAATTCCATTATAATTATCATATCATTGAAGTGAGAAATAATCAAACGAATTGAATATGTGTATGCAATTTAAATAAAAATTATAAATTATAAAATATAACATAAGATATTCAAAATTAATTTGAATCAAAATATTATCACAACATACATATGTAGTAGATGTTTGACCCAAAGAATGATAATTGTGTGATAAAAGTTCTTACTCAATGTTTTACATCATTAAAAAATGTTAAAAATATTATATAGAGGCTTAAAAATTTATTAACTCATTATAAAACTATATTGATAATTATATCATTTAATGTGATTGTTTTATAACATCTTATGACCCATTCATTAATAATATTTCATTATTTTCTTTGTTTCGGGTTAATTTATTTAATTTTTTCCTGATCGGTTCATTTATGTATAATTATGTATGTTCTTGTAAAATTAAATTAAAACTCCATAATAGGAATGGAATATTATTAATGACCTTTAATATGTATTAATGGTCTCATATGTCATTTTTATTTGTTATATAAGTATAATTCATTAGATAAAAAGTTACTGAAAATCATTATTTTAATTTGGTGGTTTTTTTGACCATCGTAAAATGTTGTCATCTTATTTAATATTATGTGGGTAAATTAGTTATAGAAAAATAAATAGGTTATAAAATACCAATATAAATCACATATAGATATAATGACACTTTTATGACTAGCCATAAAGGATTTAATAGAAAAAATGAAATCATTATTCATGGAGAAATCAAAACACATAATTTGGAGAATAATTTCATTTATTTTAATAATAGAAGATCAGAAATGAAATGGAAAAGATATAATTTTTTAGAAATAAAAAAATTCATTATATACCTGATTCTAATGTTAACATTTTTTTTGGACGAATGTAGTGTGGAGAAAATAGAAGGGGAATATAAATAAAAATAGGTACATTGAAAAAATTACCTCTTGTATATCTCCCCCAAGAGAGACCCTTGAGAAACATGTATTTTAACTTTTGGTGATACCAGAAGAACTCGGATGTGTGAGAAGTGGTGAATAGATGTTTTGATATAAATTTAATGAGATTCAAGGCTCTAACGTCTAAATGGGATACTGAGAAGTGGTATTTATTCTTGAGGAGAGGTGAGTTAATGTGATTAAAATAATTATAATTGTTTATTTAAACCAAACCACATTATACTGGAATTAATTTACATGACATTGGAAGATAATAAATGTTTTATAGGATCATTATTTTCTTTAAATACCTAAAAAAATTGTTAAATTTTGAGTGTTTCGTTACTTTAATCATTTTCTTTATTAACATTACTAGTTTCGTGTTTTACCTATACTATAGAAAATAATTAGTTAATCAAGGTTTTATTTTAGGCCTAAAAATTAAATTGACCATAATAGATAATATAGCCATTATGATTCAAAATATGGAATCAATTTTCCTAAATAATTTTCAGTGAAATTGAGAAATTATAATTAAAATTAATCCCATAGACATAATGAAAAAGTGGGATTTAAAGTGAAAAAATCAAAACCATTAAATTATGTTTTATCAAATTATAATGTAAAATGATTCTACTGACCTAAATTATTATTATTGATGTATAATTGGACTAATTATACTTTAAAACAAATCCATATTATAATGTTACAGTATAAAATAAATAGATGAAAAAGTAGTTTTTGGAGAAACTGCAATATTTTTTTCATTATTCATATAAAATGAAAATTATCAGAAAAATAAAAAAATTCACTTTGAGGTAATTGGGATATTTATATTTCAATAATGGTTTTTTTATTTTCTATGTTTTTTTTAAAAAATTAAAATTTAGTTTTAAAATAATTTTTCGTTTAAATTGAGAAAATATTACCTTCTAGGAAAAATATAGATTTTATGATTAAAAGTGAATTTATTCTCAAATTAATATTAAAAAACAAATTCAATGAATATGGAAATACATGTTTGAATATATAACATATAATCTTCATTTTAATCATTCTATAAAATATATTAATTTTATTTAAGAGTACTAATAAATTTTAAAACAATGTATTCTATTGGAACACCGGTTGTCACACCTCAATTATTGGTCACTATTATATGATGAAGAGATCCATTGTAACATACTTCCTTGGGAGGAAATTTATGTTTATTAGCCTGGTTAGCATGGGTAGGGAATTTTCCAAATATTTTTTTTGGTTTCCGATATGAGTATGACCCTCATGTCATCTAATTTTCTTATAGTAGAGTAGGCAACTAAAAAATATACAATGGGGAGGGACATTAGACATATTTACATTATTTCTGAGATGAGGGTTGTGATATCTTGTGTTTTGAATAGGATGGAAAACTATGGGGATTTGAGATTTTTCCTTTACTGAATGGGAAATTTTTTAAATAGGGATGTGTAATATAATTTGAGGGTTAGAACCCTCCTTTGTAATGTTTTTAGACATTTATGAACATTATAGTGGTCATCAGAGTGTCTCATTATGTTTTGAATGTGCAGGGTTTGATTTTTCTTAGTTTTGGATACTTTATGAGGGTGTATGATTTTTTTGAGACCGTTTGGCCCTCAGCAGCTCGCCATGTGATCTATTATAGGTTAGCCAAGACGGTGCACGCAAGCTGCACACCATTTCCTACACCATGAACCTAGCCCACACGATTTGTGTTTAGTTACTAAATCCATAGACCAACCATGTGATTTAACCACATGGTATGGGAAACTGTGTGTATCCCATGTGTGGCATCTATTCCCTCAAGCAGTAGGTCACACAGTTAGCTGGTGAGGGATACACGATTTCACAAAAATCATACACCCTCAATGGGCTTCCAAGAAATGGAAATCTAGTCACTGAAAATTCCAAAACTCGACGAGACACCCATGTAACCACTATAGCCTTCACCAAAATCCAAAAAACATTTCCTAGTAAGGTTTTAACCATTATATTATGGTCAAAATCCCAATTTATAAAATAGTCCAATCATTAAATGAAAAGGATCAATTTCCCTTTGATTTTCATCTGGTTTAAAACACAGAACATTACATGGGCCTCCACAATTACCGATTTTTTATGTGATGCTGATAGGAGAACCTCTTATCTATGTAATCTCCATGTTTCATGGAGGAATATCACCACGTGTGACCTAAGGAGGACCTTCATGGTTTCTATTCCTTATATTATCATTTGGGGGGACGTCCACAATAGGTTTGAATGACCTATAGTGTTATTATCTTGGATTCCAATAGGATAACCACTAGGGTTAAAAATTACTGAATATTCAATGATCGGATGGATTCCCTTTTTGTAATATTAATGTTTTAAGAAGGTAATACACAAATGGTATCATGGGTATTTCCTTGTTGACCACTTATACACATATATCTCTACCGTGGACCTCATTTTTGGGTAATCTATGTTGGTCTTCTAGAGTTGTTAACTATGATTACATAAGGGGGACCCCGTGTTTATTATTATTAAGGAGTTAAAAAGGGGATGAAATCATATCATAATGTCCAGAATACCTAAAGTAGGACCTGTGAAACAATAATCGTAAGAGGACCTTCATGATTTTCAATAGAAATATTTTTGTGAGGAGGACCTCCAAATTGGATATCATATAGAGGATCAAGAGATATTATTTGTTTTAATTAACTATTTAGAGGACCTATGTTGCTGATGATATTCAATATCTTATCATTAGTATGAAATTTATAACTAATATGTTTACTGTAAGGGGGAGTACCCCGACGATGGGTCCTTTATGTATGTCCTCTAGAGATTTAGATTGAAGAAATGTTGGCTGGAACATCATAGAATATCTATAGAAATGTCCTCTAGATTCATTGAACATTCATATAAAACTATCATGTGGATCTCCACATGAGGTATATATAGTATCACGGGGTGGAAGTATTTTATAAGAACTCCATAGTGGTCCGTTAGCGTTTTTATTATGAAGATTATGGTAATAACATCATAGTAGATTAAATGTGTTGTACCTTAAGATTTGTCAAATCATTATGCTCAGGAGAGAACCCTCACATCACATTCTCTATAGAGGACCCTCCAATATGTTTATCATAGTTTTTAGGGAGAATATCACAATAGATAATCTTTAGATGATCTCCATAGTTATTAATCAGAGTGTTTTAAAAAGTAATTTCAATGTAGATAATCTAGGGAGGAGCTCCACTTTTTTGTAATCTTCAATGAGGAGTAACTCCACGACCATAATTAAATTCTATTTTTGATGAAAATATGAATAATTTTTATGAAAATATTGGAATATGTTGACAAGCTTTAATATTAGTTCCCTCCATAGAGGAAAGTACTAATTTATAGATTATATATTTTCCCAAAGTACACCTCTTTAAAAATTCTCATGACGGGATGAGTGATGATATATACTTTATTAGGATTATGATCATATTGTGTGGGAATAATCCTTCATGAATAAAATTCATATGTTTTTCATCTTTGTTAATATTATATTTTTTTTTATCAACATCCCTAATATTCTAAATAATTGGGATCTAAACATGATTATAAGTCTTACTATGTAGCTTCCAAATGCGGCCCCTCTTCTTTGGTTTCATAGTTTGTAAAATTGGTTTGGGGCATTCAAGGTGATCAAATTGATATATTATTGAGGCGATGTGGTTTTATAGAATTGGAAATTAAGGAATTAGTAGAATAACTCTTAAGTATATTATAAATAATTCTGTGGATGAAGTCAATTTCCACTGATACCTACCTATGAAAATGGTGTTAGGTGTTGTTGTTCTCTAGGGACCAAATCCCAATTTTTGTTGATGTATTCCCATGGACCACCTACATCACTATGACATGTCACGTGAAGGAAAGAAGTCAGAAATTCACATCAGTGATGATTTCACTAGATACCTCAATGGTTTAGATAGATCCACTAATATTCTATTGCTTCTCAATATGGGTCTTCACCTTTTATTAAAAGCACTGGATAAAAAAAGAGTTCATTTATAATTCGGGTCCATGAGGTTCATTATAGTTATGGTTTATGTCTATCTAATTATCTGTGTGGATATAATAGTATTATTTACACTCTATTAACCACCATCCTTTATTTGTATCTTGATATATGATGGTGTATTCAATGATTCTATTAATATGTGTCAAGATAACTTGATGTGAAAATAAACCACATAATATAAACATGTACTAAAACACCATAATAAAATGTATTTGGATAATAAATCTCTCTCATATGTAAATGATTTTGCCTTGTGTTTGCTATTTATATTCCCCAAAACACTTCATGCCAATGTTTTCTATGTTGTTATAGGAATTAGTTTCAAATTAAACAATATTTCGGTACATGATAGTGATATATTGGATTATTTATTTTTTGAGAGTATGAGAGGTTGTCTTATCCCTTAATTAATCTCATTTCAAATCATATCAAATCCTTACAAGTTAAAATAATAGTTACCATGGTCATGAGATAAATCAATCATTACAATAAATCAATGTTAACATTTGTATATATCATGGGTTCTCCATAATTCCCTTTGTTGGTTGGTTATACTATGCTTTAGAGCAACACATTTGGTCAATATAGAATTTATCACCATCTAAGGAGGGAGTGTTTATTGATGACTTTGTATTTGGATGATGAGTGGAGCTTCTTATTTATCCACAAGGATGCGATCACAAAACATGTAGTTTGTTACTTCATACATATAAATACCTAAATTTTTAAGATTACATGGAAAAGAAAAATATGGATCCTTGTACGGTCATGCATCAAATACCTATTGAGGTTTCATTTATATTCATTCATTGAGGACCAAAAGTATAACTTGTAATGTAGATCAATGAGGACCATAGAGTCTTATAATTTAATTTTGTACAATAAAGGCTAGTTTTGAGTAATTTTTTGACATTCAAAATAGATTATAGGCTCTGAAGTTTAAATCAATAGAATGTGAAGTAATAGTTGAATTATTCCCTGGAAAGGATATTTTCATATTTATGGAGAAGAATAAATTTCTATTACATAGTGTCTATTAGTAATTAAATATTATTGGGTATGAATGGGGATTAAACATGATTATGGAAAATAATATTTCTTCCTCACTAATGATGCATATTGATGAGATCTTGAATGAGGAAATGTTCATGTCATATACTAAATATGAGTGTTATATATTTACATCCACCTCCAATTTATTGGTATCTTTATAGGGATGGATGACTGAAATATTTCATGATATTCCTCAATGATGAATGGTTGGGGCATAATCTATGTAGTAGTACCATATAAATATTTGGATCATAGGGTATGTGGAAGAGTGATTGGAAACTAGTAGTATGATCGAAATCCTTGAAAACTGGTTTGGGGTATCTAGGAAGATATTTTTTAACCAATTGTGACATTACATTTCACGACCCAACCCATAAAAGACAAAAATTGACCAACAGTAAACTGAAAGATAAACCCAAAGCCTTATTCCAAAAGGAATTATGTTGGAGAATAAACCTAGAACAAAATACAGTAAAAATATGGGAGGCCTTATCATAAATATGTAACAAGAGGAAAAAAAATAAATCAAGTAATAAATTACACAATCATGGAAAATATACGTAACTAATATAAAATTAAAATATTTAAGAATATACCTGCTAACCATCCCAAAATATAAAAATAATAATATTGAAAATCAATATGATTATGAGGAAAAATAATCTAAGGTAAGCGCTACCCTAAGATCTAGGTGAGAGTGAGATCATCATGTCATTACATTGCTTAAATATAGCATCAACTCCAATAAACCACCTATGAATCTCCTATGCCATGGATCCACGAGATTCACCAAATCATCAAGATCCACTTCCATTGAATACATATTTGGCCTATATTTCATTTAAAAATACTTGATATGTGGGATTTACATGGACCATTTCATATTGATTATCAAAATACCAAGTATTATTCCATAAAAATATAAAGAGAAACATGGTTTCAAGTATTGAAAAAACAATTACAAAACATATAGTAGCATAACACAAACAAAGTAAATATTAACTCAATGACAGCACATCCCTTGACTACCATACAATATAACTACATTATATTTTTTTGAATGTAGGGATAACACAATTAATCACTCAAGAACACTTTGGGGACACTTGATCAAGACTTATGCCACAAGGGTAAACACCTCCCTGCTCACCTTATACCAATGAAGACAATCTCAATTGGTCATGAAAAACTGAAATACATAAGCACGCAGTAAAAAACACCCCAGGGTATATAATGTAACTACAATCTAATATAGGTACAATGAACTAGGATTTATTAACTTTTATACTGATCTACCTCCATAACATAGTTTTCACGACAAAAACAATTATAATGCTATCACTTCTTGAATGAGGTACCCATCTATGAAAATTGATAAGTGTACTAGACCAATAACACCCAACACTATTACAATAATGAAAAAATACCACACTCATAACAATTAGGGGAATATCATAATACAAAAAAATTAAAGGATAGGCAAGTGTCTGCCAAATGAAAAGAAATATGAGAGACCGACATCTCAATCATTCCTAATGGTTGATGGAATAAATCAATCCGACAATAACCTCTAACAAAACATAATTTTATCTAGAAAAAATATAATAGGAAAGAATATTATCACCCAACAATAAATAATAATCTACTCACTCAAACCCCCCTGGAGGTTAACCATCACCATCACCAAGCCATTAAAATTGAAATCATCCCATGAAACCCATTCGACACTCATACATATAACATGTCCAATGGGATACCAACCACACACATTGATCTCTCTCTTATAAATAACTCCTGATAGATATAAAAAACCATTAATACCACACTAGATATCCAAATTTATGTCAATGTGTTATATTATATTTGAAGAAACGTTCCCCCATCAATTATAGAAAATCATATACCTCAAGAATGGTATTTTTGATAATGTATCACCTGTCATGGATGAATTAACACATATATAGTAGGGGACGCAATATAAATCCATTGATATGAACTAATTACTCCTTGATGTACAATTTAATCTCTAGGAATGTACCAAAGTCAATGTGAAACACCAAAACCAAAAAAAAAATATGATCCCGATGATTTAGTGAAGGGGTTCATAAAGAATTATCGACACAAATTTCTTTAAATACTTCCATCAAAACTGGAGAATAAATGTATGATATAGGGAGGGTATCTACTATAAAAATGAATATAGGTAATGATATCTATCACTAATATATAATGAGAATTGAACTCCTCTATTAATTGAATCTAAGACACATGCACCAATGAAAACTCTGGGGTGCATGGGCATAAGGGGATTACTCTATGAGTTTTTCAACATAATAAGTCACATCAAACTAGACAACTAAGTGAGGGTATTTTTCATTCCCTTATGAACACTGTAATATGTGAGTATACATCTATAGGGAACAATAACAAACAAAAACCCCTTGAGGAAACAGATCCTTGATAACCCATGTTGATTCCCATTTTCAACATTTGATTACACCACATGATGTAAACTACTCACATGAATGGTATACTGTATTGTATGAAACTCATCATCATAATGAAAGGATTGTGTTATAGAACCCACACAGAATTATCTAACCAATAATCTCTAAAAGGTAAGTGAACTCTTACATTACATTCATTGTTGAGAACCATTTAGAGTGTACAATTTTTTTTTTCAATATATAGATCCCTGATTACCAAAATATTAAAAT
This sequence comes from Viscum album, assembly GCA_963277665.1. Taxonomy (NCBI): domain Eukaryota; kingdom Viridiplantae; phylum Streptophyta; class Magnoliopsida; order Santalales; family Viscaceae; genus Viscum; species Viscum album. Next base: position 578,874,435 of record OY728164.1, read on the forward strand.
CCCAATAAATTTGATAGTACATATTGGTTACATAGAGTGCAAGACATTTCCATCAAATGCCTCACTTTAGACTTTTCATCATCCTAAAAAATCATTTTCATCCCTTATTCATGGTGTGTCCTATGATACATTGGGTGTTAGGTATGATGGATACTAGTTTGTGTACAATATCACAATTCATGTTGTGATACTCTACATGGAATGCACTATTACATGTCCTAGTCTCAGACTAGTGTGTCTGGACGTGTATATTGAATGACCCCATGTCATGTTCACTAAAGTTACCCTCAAAATTTACATCTGACCCTCATACATTGAACACCCCATCCCAAAACTAAGATGAACAGTAATGATACACAGTGTGTGGTTTTGAGACTATATGCAATATAATTGGAAATTATTGATGAAATCTACCAATGATAAACAGAATTAACCCCCCCCCCCCCAAAGAAAATCAATTTTAAAAATTTTAGTGTCATAAATTAGGAAATTCATTTCCTAAATGTAGAAGAAATAGAAAAATGTTTAATTAAAATAACATGTAATTGAAATTACAAGTCCTACAATGTTTTGAATAGTTCTAGCTTTATAATAATGCACCATTAATTGTGAATCCATGTATGCTTCATCCCAAAATGCACTATGATCATTAAAGAATAATTATTCCACTTTTAATATCATCCATTATGATCAACCTCATTATGAATCACGTGTATGGGGTGGATAGGGTTATTTGTGTATTCATTGGAGATATAGGGGCAGGGGAATATCATTAATTATAACCCCTTTTAATTTCAAAGAAAATACCTAAAAACGGGCTTGACCATTGCTTGAATCCAAAATGGAAATTATACTTCTCTAATTAGAACTCATGTTCTTCATTTAATAGTGAGGTCATAATTTTCATTCATGTTTTTGTTTAAGTTATTTTAATTTTTAATACAAATTAATTTAAACAAAATTCATTTAATAAATAATATTTAATGAAAATAATTATTATTATTCTAAATCTCTAAATATACATTTCCTAGAAATAATTCGACATTATTAAATCAAAATTACAATCATAAAAAATAATATGATGATTTTGATAGGTGAAAATTATAGTTTTACACTAAAAGAAGGATCAAGATCTGAAACTACAAAATTAGTTATGTCTCCCATGGTACTTAAAACAGAATCATTACATTTTTAGAACTTAAATTTCATTCTTACATGAAAATTAAACAACCATAGTGGCACCCCGTGAATTCACAAAGTTATCCTCATGAGGAGACATGCATACTGCCAAATGAGATCATTCATTTTGGGTGTCCATTTTAAATAGGGATCCCAACATGATCTCACTACGGAACATATTCAATTATAACAATCCAAATAGAGATGAAACATCCATTATTTTATTTCCTCCATCAAAAACCAATCGTTTATCATTTTAGGGTACAGATTCAACAAACATAAAACATTCCTTATACAAACTATTTAAGGATTCCCACCTAAAAACCATTATCTATATATGATTATGCCTTAAACAAACGCACATTAATTGATTACATAGACCACCATCATTAGCTATATTTTTCTTATTCACCATGAAATCATCTTGAGTATTACACACCCCAATTCAATGTAAATAACCACATTAATTCCTTTAAAAGATGATAAAACTATAACAACATGCACTCTCTGGAATTTTAATAGGTGCACAACACCTCACAGTAAGAGCCCAAGTCCACTTCTTTTAATCAAAAAACCTTAAAATAAATCAATTTCAACAAGTTTAGAAAACGAGGTTACACATACGAACTCATTCTTCCCCCATGAAACTATATTGATATGACACACCAACAAAACATTAAAAATATATTTCCTTTTCAACCATAGTTAAGCCCCTCTACACACTCAAATATATAATGTTATATCCCATTCACATTGAATGAAAAAAATCATCACCAATATATACCGAGTCACCCATAAGAGAATCTACCAAATAACATGTCATGCATCTAGAGATTCAAGTTAAACAAGGTGATTATCATCTACTCATCATGATACTATTATATAATTAACTCAAATTGTCCAATGTATCTCTTTCCACATGAATAATAATGACTTAGGATATGGGAATTATTTGTAACTACACACACATATTCATTAAATAACAACCACAAAATAGAATAATAGTCAAAACACAATTTTAAATCCTTGAAAACACTCAAAACAAGCCATTGTTAAAGATTTAGCTATCATTTACATACTCACATCTAAATCTCCAATAAGATAAAAGGATCATTTCCTTGTGAAAAATAGGAGATATATATCAATCTACATGCCAACACATATGAAACCAATATCAAAAACCAATAAAGGATCTTAGTAAATCATTTGAGGGAAATTCCCTCACATTAGCTGGGACCTATTCCTATCATAGTAAATAATGATATATATACTAAATTGAAAAATATATCTGAATAAATCATCCACTCAATGAATTTTGGTTTGGGGACAATTTCCAATTCGTAAGACAATGCCACTGGGTCTTTTTTAGAACAACAGAAGTGTCCTCAGAGAAATCTCTATAATAATATTTTGTTATTATAGGTTCAATTGAGGATAAATTAAAACTTCTAATCAATTCTTACAAGAAATCAACACTATTCTAGAGGATATATAGGAAATTTTGATACCTTGGATCACAATACTACCTTAAGGGGAAATAATATGTGGGTACTAAAGAACAACAATATCAAAATAAATGGTTAATGATTATACATAAAAAAAACATCATTAAATATATGATCCATCCATGTGAAAATCACATTTTGAATTAATGATCACATCCATCATCACGATTCCTCAATATATCTCCCTTGATACAAGGTATAAATATATATATAGATATATATGTATATATATGATTTCCACACACAAATGATGGGATCACCCATTTATGCATGGCTCCTAAACATAGTATCAAATTCCCCATATCTATCATGCCTGGAATAAATAATCCCATCATGTTTTACAAACCACAAACATGGGTCATTATAGATGAAACTATTGGTCTGGAGATAATAAAAAAATCACGTCAATACAAAATCACACTCATCATTAATCTATAATATAATTCTCACACCTCCATGAGTGTCCAAAATAGGAATAGTGGATTCTTTATTCAACTATGTTGAATATGAAGACATAACGTATGGGGGATTCATCAATCTAAAATGGTAGAACAATAATACACTAAAATGAATTGAACACCATAATACTATATGTAGTGTTCCCAAGTCCTTCTTTTGATGGGTGTATTTACTCTAATATTTTTGAGAGGATCCACACCTCGTCATGATCAATGAATAAAAAACCCTTTTATGAATAAAATTCACTTCAACCAAGGGATAACCTACACATTTGATGATGGGCCCACTATATATCAAAAATGGTGGTACTGAATATCACTGAAATATTATTTTATCCCTTATTACTACAAGAAAAAACTTCTAGAAATGGAGTACCCACATAGTACCACACATGGGGTAATAACCCCTCCAAATAGTATGGGGGACCCACAACCCATTAAAACCAAATTTATATGAAACCCATAACAAAATGAAGAACCCCTGACCCATGATTTATATACAGGACCCTTATATCCTATGTGTTTCGAACTGCAAAATCAAAAATATGGGTCGCAGGAATCTCAAATTATGACATGACCAAAGAGTGGCTATCGACCCCAATGGTGGACCGCTTCAGCATCCATGACCATTAGATAGGTAGAATAGTAACTCCAAAACTGATTATTACATCCCTCCCAGTAAAGCTAAGAGGGTAAAAACCCAAAATTCACTAAATACTGTTTCTATCATTAGAAAAATATGAGATATCCTCATAAGAATCATAAAAATATGTTTGTGGTATGAAAAAAATATAACAATATATTTATTTTACATAATTACCATATGTTAATAATCGTATCTCAATATAATCTCACACATTATGAATAAACTTTTGTTTTTTTTTCTTTGAGAACTAGAAACATAGGAAAATAATTTTACATAACATTTGAACATTTCTCTATAACTGAGACACAATAGACTCACTTCTAAAATTATCAAAAGTTATACTCAACTTCATTACAAGAATAATTGAAATATAAAAATATGTGAGATCATATACTGGGTAAGGGATAAATTCATCAATATTTCTTCATGGGATGGATTATAAGAATACGAAAAAAATCAGATTATAGATAATTATGTAATTAAAATGAGCATAGAACAATGAGAGATATCAATAATAATGATTAAAGTACACGTAATCATAATTGATAAAATGGGTACCATGATGTAAGGGTGTGTGATAAGAATAAATACATTATATAATGTAATGATATCAGAAGATCATGGAAACGTTAATATGTGGAATAAATAATAAACAAGACATCATTTGAGACGACCTAGTATATCTACCAACACATTCATAGTGAACATATTCCAGTGGAGGATTTTATTAAATCTTCATCCCCATAATCATATATGATACATTATCATACTATATTGGGTTCAGTCACCATTCCACATCATATTAAAACATTATGTGTAAATAATTACCCAATGCATTAGTTGGATATATAATTTTTGTCCCACCAATTAGATAATGTAGTGTTCTTTGGATAAAAACTTGTGAACAATATATTCTATCTCCAAAGAAAAAAATATAACTCAATAAATTTAGGGATATATTATTCTAGGACCACCAATAAAAAATGATAATTATTTTATTTAGATGCATTCAAGTTCCATATGAGTAAAAGAAATTGTTCATAATGTAGAAGCACAGTAAACCGCTTCAGAATAAAGTGGGTTTCACCGACTCATCTCAAGGACTAAACAAAACCAATATAATAAATATCACAAAGAGAATACAAAATTAAATAATTTTTCTGTGTTGATATTTTAATAAATTAAAAAATACTAAACATTATGTTCTAATATAGGAAAATTCCAAAGAATTATATAAGGTAAGTATGAATAAAAATGAACAACATATGTCTTGGATTTTGAAATTAGAATTCAATATTTGTAGGAGTAAATGGGTGATTATTTTATTTAAATCCAAAATTGAAACAATAGAGTACATTTTATAATAATGGACATTTAAATAGGCTATTACTAGTTACAAATTTTATACCGAGGTGATACTTGTTTTGTAATAATAAATTGTGATGTTCACATAAGTCTGATTTATATAGAAAGTTGTAATTTGAAAGATAAAATAAATCATGTGTTATCCCCAAACTAATGGTAATATAAATATAATATATTATAAATCATAATATATATTGAATACATAAGAGATAAGTTATAATAATATTGAGTAAAATAGAGATACAAAAAGAAAATATGTCACTAAAAATTAATGAGTGTAGTTTGGAAGATACCTTATTATGTTTAAAAATAAATTTGTTGAAATAAGGCATCATAAAATGAACTAACAAAAAATTATTTTGAATATATCTTAAGTTAAATATAATGGTAACATGAGAAAAAAAATATTGTTTCAAAATATAAAGGAGAAATTTTACAGGAAGAGAAAATATAGACCAAGACAAAAAGTTATCATTAAAGTGATTGTGAATTATTCTAAAAAATGTCATACATTTATGAATAAAAAGTTTATATAGGATGAATATTTTTATAAAAAATCTTATTTTCACCATTTATAATGATATATTTAAAAATAAAATATTATGGTGGGAGAAACCATTCAGGGATGTAAGAAGTGAAGCATGAAACATTATAACTCAAAGAAAGGGTCTTTTAGATAGTAATTCCTTTACAGATCATAATCCATAAAACTAAAAATAAAGATAAGGTTTACCATGTTATGGTTTTTAAAATACCATAAATTTAATTAATGTTATAAAAAAATTCCCATACAAATTACATAAAACATAACAAGTGGTTCATAAAAATTCTATCTCAATCAAATAAAATTGAGATATAAAAACCCTTGCATTTATTCATGATTTATTATGTCAATGAACCAAACATACAATATAATAAAATTATTTTTATTTAAAACTTTCTCAAAAACCATATTCATATTTATTAATATTTTAAGGTATATATATTACTATATGTTATTAATTTACTATATATTTTTGGTCCATATCATTTACTTAAGGTTGCCCAGTCAAATTACCTACAAATCAATTGGTATGATTCCCATTGTAAAATGGGTTTTAAATATATATAAATAATACCTATAATAGAATCTATGTACGTAATTTATGTTTCCATTATCTAATAAATATATAGCTCTATAAGTTCCCAAAATTCACTCAAATTAAGAATGTTTCCTTAAGATGTTCATTTAATTAATTTAAATATAATATACCAATTTATAATCAATATTTAATATATATTTACAAATATTATAAATATATAAAATGAATAGTTTTGTTTTAAATTTTTTGTACATTACATACATTTTTAATGTCATTCATTTTAGGAGGTATTGGGAAATTAAAAAATTTAATTCAATGGAGGCTATAGTCCACACGTAAAAGGATGAGACATTCATTTTCCATATAATGGGAGGTGTTACAAAAAAATAATATATCATTTAAGAATATTTTTTATGATTTATATTATATATTAATTCAATAAATCAATCATTTTAATCACCCCTGAAAAGATTATATAAAATATATAACCCTTCATTCATAGAGGCGGTAGTACACACAAATCCATTACAATGTCTTCATTTTTTTAATGGTTTTATAGGAAGGAATAAGCGTCATGATCCATTAGTATAATAATATTAATAATATTTAGAGTACTTATTGAATCATATATTCTTGGATAGGGAATATTGTTTTAGTAGAGGAATATTAAAAACAAAATACTATGGACTAAAAATTCTTCATGTGGATAACTTAAACATTCTCATGAGCATTGTTTTGTAGATGAATGGAATAAGGTAATTAATATAAAAATGGGTATTATGAATGTGAAGGAGTAATCTACTATACATTAATTAGGTAGTTTTTAAGGAATGTAACATAAAATGGAGTGGTCTTCAAGGGGTAGTGATATTCTCCAATTGTTAGTGGATGAATATAGACGTTTTGTAAATAACCATTATATTTAGATAAATTTTGGGAAATATTCAAGGGTGAATGGAGATAAAAGTGGTAGATAATGGAGCGAATAGAGTTTTTGGGAATTTTTAGATTTTTTATATTTTTGTCATTATATTTTTATAGTTTATAAATTCGGAATTTAAATTGATAACATGTTTTAAAATAAAAAATTTATTTTCTTCTAATAATTTAATATAAACCCTCTAGAAAAATTTTGGTTGATGGAACATAAACATATAATCTATTTAATAGAATCAAATTATAAATTATGATACTATAAACTTGTAATATAAAACATATACTATATAGAATAAATTATTTTTGTAGGAAAATTATATTTTGACCATAAAGTGTTCTTAATTTTATAAAAAATTAATTCATAATTAAATGTGTGATGAGATATTTTTATATATATTTAAATATCACATAAAAATCATTATATAAAATATATTAATTTAATTTTTATTATAAATATTTATCAATATTAATAAGATAATTGTTTCAAAAGAAATCTTGCACTATTATTGTGGATATTAAAATTAATCATAGTAATCATAATTTATTGACTAAAAATAAAAATGAACTTATTAAATAACATTTACTTGTTGATATGAAATGACAAATTTACTCATTTACAATTAATTTTTTTAATTGATTAATACGAATTTTCATCATTGGAATATAATATTGTTTTTAGTGTATAATATTACATAATATTCCAAAATGGTAAACATGTGTTTTATAAATACCACATAATATTTTTAAATTATTTATTTATTTTTTTATAAATATATAAGATTTATATAAATAATTTTTTTAATGAATTCTTAAATTATAAACGATTATGTATTTAAATTATTTGTCAATTTTACTTTTCAGCCAAAAAGAAATAGTTTCATAAAATTTTTAAATTTTTTTATGAAGATAATGTTCATATGTTATATAAAAAATTAAGATAATTATATTAAATTAAATATTTATATTTTCGCAATTAAATTTTCAAATGGAAGAATAAAATAAAAATTATTGTTAATAGGAAAATGACATTTTAGATAATAACTATTATTATTGTTATATTATTTTAGTTAATAAATAAATATTTTTTATAATATTACACAAAATATACAATATCCGTGTTTTTTTTATTTTCAAAATATTATGAATTTCAAATTAAAATTTCATTAAATTACATTAAATGATCTCAAATTTTTTAGTAATGGATCATTAAAAAATATTCTTTTTATTTAAAAGTAAAAAAATCCAAAAAATTAATAAATTACATAAAAAATTAATTTATACATTCCTTTAAAATCCAAATTTATAATTAAATGGACCCTCAATTTTTTTTACAATATATATTCTTATGGTAAGCTCTACAGGCAGTCATGGGTAGTGATTTCCCTAGCATAGACCTCATAGAAATATCCATGAACTTGAGATTCTCTCACTTTGGATTTAACAAATACCAAAATAATTATATTTTGGGTTGTCATTGGATTAGTTAAAATACTAGAAGAGCCAACTCAATTCCAAGGTTATAAAATTAATGCTTTACGGGAAACTTCTTCTAAATATTGGCATTTCATTCATTTTTCATCATAGAGTTCATAATGTGGTAACTACATTCTATACCAAAAAATTTAAAAACTATATTATAATGCTAAATTTTTTTTAAAAAATATTTTAAATTATCTCTATATTGATTCGGTGCTGTTTTTCATAAAACAAATCTACAAAACTCATTATGTATTGATGGTAAGCAAATATAGTAAAATAATGGAAATTTATATATAGTCTCATGTGATCTTTTCATATTCTAATGGTCTATTTAGAAATTATGGAGAAAGAATTTCAATGAGGGATATAATCACTCTAATTGTGTTGAGCTAAAATATCAATATAATTTCATTACATTAAATCATTAAAATCCCAAACCACTATATGATTCTTATACCTACAATGTTCTACCCCATTACAAATGTTATAAAATCTAATGTTAGGATCCCAACAAATATATCATAGCACTCTCATAGTAGTGAAGATGATTTTGTGCTTCAAACCATGGGGGGTAATAACACTTTAAAAAACATGAGGGATAAAAAATTCTAATACAATAAGAAATCAATATAAAAAAACAATATCCTAGATAAACACAAGTGTTAATGGAATTGTTCAATATGAGAGTAACCACTATTAGAAAATAATACTCAATAGAATGAGTAATAAGAGGGAGAGAGAGATAAATTTCCCAATTCTATAAATTTGTCTCCGTGTGTGAACCACCCTTCGAGGTAAACCATCCCCTGACCATGCCATACATACCATAAGCATAATTTAATACACATGCCTCACTATTACATTAACCCAATCATGTGGGAACTAACCTCAGATAATGATATATATCAGGGTAAAATACACTTCCAATATTGATCCAACACAATTAAAATGTCAAGGATCCCACTCCCTGGAAATTGAATATATTAGATATAAATTTAACTATCACTATATATATAGGAACAACTCATGCCTCATGAGATTTGGATATGAGATGTTATCCCCTTTTTTAGAGGACAAATGAATTGTCTATAATGTTGTATGAATCCATCAATAATGATAAACTACTCACACCTTGACATAGAATGAATGATTAGGGAATATATCTATATATATATGTACCATGTCGAAACTGCATCATATGCATCGATCCTAGAGGTTCGGTAGAAGGGACTATTGAGAATAATCTACAAATAGTACTATGTCTTCTTTGTCCATAATTCAAAATTTGACTCCATATTGAGGTAATGTGTCTACTATAAAAATTAAGAATGTATAAGCTGCCCATCTAGACTAAGGAGTGTGACTCCAACTCCTTTGTCTCAAAATCAAATCTCACGTGCACCAATAATAGCTTGATAGATCGTGGAAAAAAATGATATTCATCTATAAGACTCAAATAGGAATAAAACCCATCCAGCCACTCTACTGTGAATAGGAAAGTACCCATGCCTAAGAAAACACCGAGATCTATGAACCTTTCTCAATTGAGGAAACCAAAATGACCGACAAATCAATTAGAGACCTAATCACTGAAAACATATGATGATTCCAACACCTGAATTCTGATTCTTCATAAGAAGTCTATAGCTATCGTGCATGTTCTACACTATATTTTAAAACTCGTCTTCATCTTTAAAGAATAAATATATTAAATCAGAATCAATTATTCATGTCAATGACCACTAAGAGTAAATTGGATCCAACCATAATTTACTATGTTGAAGGATACCAAAAATTGAATACTGTTTTCCTAAATCTAGATCAAGGATGATAGAATATGTAAATCATAGTATGTAAGATAGTAAACAAAATGTATAACAGGAAAAGCGTGTTCATTTAAATTATAACATTGGGTGTGTCCTCATACCAACCTGGGGTATACACCCCACATACATATGATATTTTATACTACCCATTGAGTGGGATTACAATGTTACCATTACTTGTACCATTACCCATGTCATGTCTTTAAACATTATGTGTTATATAATTGAACATTCCCATTCACTGTACATGGTTGGTTAATTGTGTATAAGTTGAAACCCCATATTATGTGGCCAAGAGACCCACTCAACACATTCATAATACCAACACACCATTTAGACCATGAATCTACCCTCACAAGGTAAAACATAATACATGATAACATATATTGAGACTATATGTAATGTATTAAAAATTATACATAATGTATTTAAGAAATCAGTATAATATTCCTAATGAACATGGATGTTGATCGAAAACAATTCAAGGAACTGCAATAGTGTAATAAGTATCCAAAAAACAATATTATATAAAAAAATTTCAATCAAAACATATAAGAATTGATATCATAAACCCCATGTCAGAGAATATTATGGTACCATTATAATATCATGCATTATATTTATGATCCATTTTTTTCATTCCTATCCATTAATTAATCATCTAAGGGTGGATATTCTCTCTTTATTCACATACATTCAGTAAATATACATTACCATTAATGTGGATGCGTCAGACATTCTCCCTAATGTGTTAAATGGGGAGATAGGGGAGTGTTATTGGGTAAATTAAAACCATTACTAATTAAAAAGTAGAAACACAGTAAATGGGCCTCACCCACACCTATAACTTGAATGAAAATTATACCTCAACTATATAAAACCCAAATCATCTTATTTTATTATGGTTTTATAATTTTCATATAGATATTATTTTTGGAAATATTAATATTTAAAACTATGCAATATAAATAACCATTATTTAATCAATACAAAATAATTTCAATTATTTATCTAAAATAGAATATGACCAATCCTAGGGTAAATTCCAATCAATGGAACCCTCATAAAAATTATCATAGGTCATTTGATATGTGGAAATTACTATTTTAAAATTAAATAAGTCATAATCTCGGAAACACAAAAAAAATAACCCTTCGACATAGGAAAACCCCGAATTATTATATTAAAAATCACTTAATGATTGATAACACTACTAGAAATATGATCTATACGAACAATTTTGGGAAAACCATTGGTATAGTTTTTTAATTTGGACATATACCAATGGTTTGTCAAATCCCGTTAGGATAGGTCACTTATATGGTCCTATACCAGCGGTTTCGGACAAACCATTAGTGTAGGGGGCACCTATACAAACGGTTTTTCAAAAACCGTTGGTAAAGGTCCATTATAGTGACCCTATACCAATGGTTTAGACAAACCATTTGTATTGGTCCCCCCCTATACCGATGGTTTGTCCAAACCCATTGGAATAGGTCCCAAAATCAATGAACCTATACCAACGGTCTCACAACCGTTGGTATAGGTACATGTGTTTCTAATGGAATCTTCTTACAAAGGACATTAAATAAATCAAAATTTAAAATACTTATGATAATACATATATATAATTAAGAAATTATGTTCACAACCGTTTTTTAGGTTAGTGGTTAGGACTTTCAATCACAAACAGGAGGTGTTGGGGTCAAAACCAATCAAATTTGTTTTTTTGAATTACATATACCAACAGTTTTATGGAGTCGTTCGTATATATTTTCATATTACTTATACCAACGGTTTTCCCAAAATTGTTGGTATTGACCTATCCCCATGGCATACATTGAAATGGTTCTCCAAAATGTTGGTATAGGCTATACCAATGGTTTGTAGGCATTTACCAATGGTTCTAAACCGTTGGTATTGGATATTTTTCCAGTAGAGTAACCTTGTTATAAAGTGATTCAAATTTGATTAAAATAATATGGGTCATATTAATTGGGGTTAAAAAACTAGGTTATGTTTTATAATTGATGCATGATAACCATTATAAATAGTATATATGATGAAGGGGGAGGATTGTTAAGAATATGAACCTGATCATGTAAGCATATAAACTTGATCTTGTAAATTTGGTAACGTTAGAGGATACATTTATGGAATTTCATTATATAGGAATTGAAAATGGAAAAAAGATTCCAATGTGTTTGTTTAGATTAGTTAATACTAGGTATATGACCTAGGTGAATGAAGGAGGTCTGAGTATTCATCATATTGATACATTGTTAGAAAACTCAACATAATTCTAATCATTAAAAATGATGGACAATTGGATATATGGAAGCATGTTTATTAGGAATCCAAAAATTCACACATCATTTTGACTTCATATAAAAGGTTATGGTTTTCAATAGTCATATTGTTTAAGGGGCACAATTCACAAAGGAATTATATATTTTTCATCCTCCTGGAATCATTATGAGAATACATCAAAATAATAGTTCATGTAGGATGATCAATGAGTTCCTAATATGGGTAAGGCATAATATTGTAGTTCCAACATGGTTCTATTATCCCTCATTCACTATGGCTTATGATTTAATGTTACCTTAAGGAAGTTTCTCAAAGAGTGATTGTGAAGGGAGATTTAAAATATATGGTGATTAATCATTAAAACAGTACACTATAGATGAACACATCAAACTGTATGTTCCAAGATATTTATAGGTTAATTTCATAACTTCTTTCATCATAATTTATGAAATAAGGTATACAATGAATGTATGTTTCTATGATGGATTTCTAGCATTACACTATGAACAAATTTTGTTTCTATGGATGATTCCTCCAATAAATAATATTTGTCAATTCATTCATATGTATCGGTAATTGGTTGATATGTAAAAGGAATTTTTTGGATGTTCTAATGTGTGAGGGTATTTTCTTTACAACTAGTGCACTCACAAAGCATCTTCCATTCAATTTTATATGTCTATAATGGTTATCCTCGTAATATATCCCTATAGACTACCATCCTGAAAATGTTAATATGAAGATAATGTATTTCCCCTATAAAGGATCAAACAAATACCATTTTTATTTAGGATACGATGCCACAAATTATGATCCATATTTAAATTAATTGGTTTCATCATGTTAAAATTTATGCATGACTTCTAGTATTAATTTTAGTTGTCATAAACTAATCCAAGAATAAAAAATCAATACGTGAATAATATTATAATCCCTTACAACATTCACTATCTCACCTCAATGGACTTTTCATAATAAAGTAGATCAAGCTTACCTTTAGATAAGACACTAAACTATACTAAAAATCGCATACCATTATAAGGGTTGGATTCTGATAAATTACAATACAACCCTATGACTATATATTGATCCATTTGATGGAACATTAAAATATATATATCATCATTATATTTTGTTCTATTTAATTTGACATACAATCACTAGATCCGTAATAAAATATGAATCTGCATTTTTAATTTGAAACTCTATGATTCTATTAATAATTTTTTACCCTTCGCTAATAGAAAACTCATGAACGACACCATGTCCATATTTAGTGTATCGAGATAAATTCTAGCATAATGGTTTTCCATCAACATAGGGAGGTGTTATCTATTCATATGAACTCAAAGGAAAATAAGTCATACAAAACCAGTGATCGATCTGGATTCTTAAAATTTTACTAGACATTCCTTATTTATTTTAGGTACAACGAATACGAATCAATGTCTAAAATGATAAATACTGTGTTATTCTTGATCACATATGAATGAATCTAAATATAAAAAATATGGGAACCTGATCTACTCTAATCTCTTTAACTCCACCTCTATCAACAATATAAAAACAATGTGACTATGAACTTGAATTTGAGATTAACTATTATTCAAAAAAATACTACATTTATACAATAACAGAATAACTGCTTCCCATTAGGTCAATGGTAAACACCATCGCCCATATATCAATAACAAACAAGTTGCATTATACCATCATAGGTTTCATATCAAATCATGATTATAATCCTCATATTATTTCCCATGATATGTCACTGAATGTAAAAAAACCCACCTCTATGTGTTTTGGGATCAAATGAATCCTAGAGTCCATAATAATATAAATGTTCACCACATACATTGTGAATAAAAATATTTTTAATAAATTAATTGATAAATATCTAAAATCAACTAAGACATTATGAATGCGAATGTTTCAAATAAAATAAATGAAACACTATAATTTTGTACAATGTAACAATACTAACATGTAATCTTTTACAATGCACACTAAATTATGGTAGGACTCAACTAAAAAATTCCTTAAAAATGGGTTACCACCCATAAGAGGAAAAAGGGACAGAAACTATAATAAAAACATTATCCATTTTTGGGAAACTAATTCCAAACAGATCATTTTCGAAACATTCAAAAAATTTCCTGTGTTGTTTTAAAATACCTAATTAAATAGGCTAAATTTTTTGATTACCAACATGAAAAACATTCTTTAACAACCATACTTCCTCTAAATCTCATTTCAAAACCTAAATCAAATTGAAATAGATTCTCAATGAATTTAATTTATTTTAAATCCATTTTAAATGATCCAAATTTTTGTGAAAGATCATGAAAAACCTTGAAATCACAAAAACCACACCAACCATATTGTGGAATAAGAATTCGAATTTTACAAGGTATTGACCAAATGAACCATTTAGAAAATTAATTAGATCCTTTAGTGATAATTAATTTTACTCAATGATAATTTTTTTTTACTGATTTATTTATTAAATAAAAAATGATAAATATATATTCTAAAAGGCTTCTATGTTTGTAGACATAACAAAACCATCATGAAATGTAACGCCCCAAATTAAACATAATACATAGATGAATAAAGGATTCCAAACCCGATAAATGACTATGTATTCATTTTCATTGTGATATCAATCATCCTTGATAAAAATAAAAAAAATATTATAGTAAAATATCCAAAAACTCGTGACCCTCTAAATATAAATAAATACCATAATCATATAATCTAGGAAAATATTACTGGGTAGTGTACTAATGACAATAAAATAATAAATTTCACACAAATTTCCAACAACAAACTCCTTGGCCTCATAAGATAAATATCTAGAATGCCTAAAACATAAAAACAACAAATGAATTATAAAATAAAAATATCAAAATATAATTTTTTTGTTAAAAAAAGTGAAATGATGTTCTCTCATCATACCTTATCATCTGCTATCAAATACACACATGAATACCGTCATTATATAGTGATTTCTTTTTTCTTCAATGAATTCAAAACCAAAATCCCTTACTCGACCACCCAAAATCATAGTAGAATAGATAAAAAGGGGAAAATATGTTAAATTAGGAACCACATAACATAAATTGACATAAAAGAAATTCACTAAAACGTCATTAATGGGGGGTTAGGGGGAATAAATGGAACAATTAGGGGGATTGTTCCAACCTAAAATAGATTACCTATAATCTGAACCACATTGAATATTAAAGGTACTTTACACTTAAAGTAACATGATAAACATTTGAATAAAGATATTATAGGGACATGAGGACTCCATTAACTCCCACTTAACTCTTAGAAGAAGCTATATATTCTTTTTTTCCTTATCAATCTTCCAATGAACAAGGAAATAACCTTTTAACACACTATCTATATCCTAGAGAGTCCTTCTTGGTTTTTATGGAAATCATATTATCGCACTGAAATATGGTCCCTGAAATCTCATGATATTTGTGATTTTTTTGTTTTTTTTTGTATTATCAAAATTCAAAACACATTATTTAAACATTAAAAAGACACTAAAAATGTAATTCCCCTAATAAAAATATATAAAATTTAAATTATCCAATGTTTCATTTAATGTAATGTAAATTATTCGAATATATATAAGACATGAATCTATTGGATGCCATAAAATCCCAAAAATGATGATTTATTCCTATAAATGAAAAAAATAACTTTTTAAATATCTTGACTAAGAAAAACTACTTTCTAATTTGTAAAATGTTTTATTCTTTCCAAAATTCACATAAAACATCTTTTTCAAAACACTTATCACAAAAGAACATTGAATATAATCTGGAACCATGACTTTGAAATATTATAAAAAATCATCTCCAATTGTAAAAATACAAAAAGAATCAAATATTAACCTTAAAAGGACCCCTACTACAAATAACCATTACATAATTCAATAAACAAAAAACAGAACTCCCCACCATGAGACTCATAAATTGAAGAAAAAAACATAGTTTTCCAAAACACCATCGTTATCCTTACACACATAGTTCCAAGATACGTACTTAAAAAATTGACAATAAATCAATAATTACCCACATTAAATATTCAAAATAAATATCATAAACAGTTTTATAAAAAATAAACATATGCTTGGAAACTAGTGGTGTATAAGTCAATTATATGATGTCTCAAAAATCCATCATATCTTATCAATTTCTAGAACCAATTAATCAATCCTCTTCCAATGAAAACCATTTTACACAAAAAAAATCAAGAACAATTTAAACACATTTAAAATCCACCGAAAAATTCATTTAAAAACCAAATCATTTCAAAAATTTCATATTATGTTTCAATTCTGCCAACTTCATATGCTATCTCAAATAAAAGAACATATAATATAATTTTACTCGCATTATTACTTTTTAGATGATTTATATTTTAAACATAAAACTATTATAACTCAAATTATTTAAGTCTCCATTGATAATGTATTTTTATAAAAATAAAATAATATTATTTTTAATTTAATTATTCTTCTGTCATCCTTTAGTAATCACATCAACCAATGACAACAATAGGTATCTAAATAAATTCCTAAACATTAATCTATGATAAAATGATATTTAATAATGATATTGTATATTCAAAAACTCATATGACACTTATTGATCTATATCACTCCATCCCTAAAATATTCCAAACTAAAACAACATTCTTAAAACATGATATACTGATCCAAATAAAATAACTCCCCTAAAAACTAGATAATCAATTATTCTCAGGTTGGACCAATACAGAAGTCACCCACCATCCAAATCATAATAATATATTTTCCCTTGTAACTATCAAAATTACTAAAAATAATGTATATAATTTTTATTATTATTTACCCTATCATGTGTCTACCCAAAGACACCATAAGGGGTCACCACATTACATCAGGCATTCGTTTTCACAACTATGTGATTATTAAGTAGTGGATGGGGATTAATCCAAAAAAATATAGTCCATTACACCAAGATAATCCATAAATTTTCTACACATATTTTTAAAAATATACCATGAACAAAAAAATGTCAAATATACCAATCTATAGGGAAAAATTGGGTGCTAACATTAGATTCTAATGATACATTATAAAAAATTAAATAATAGTTTATATTATGAAATATATAACATCAAAATAGTATAAATATGGAAAATATGAATGAATAGATAGATTCTAGACCCATGTAGAGATATATATAATGAAAAAACATCATGAAATATATTGGCCTCTATATTAACACTAAAAGTTTCCCCTACAGAAAAATTAACCTCCATAAAATTTTTCATCCAGAGCTAGATTTATAGCAACATGTTGACAACTGACCGTATATAAGAAATTTATTCTACCCACATACATTAACAAAAATTTCATGTATTTATATATGGGGTTGTCCAATGAAAAAATGTATTTCACCAACAATATTCAATACACTGTTTTTTTTTTTGATTAAAGTAGATGAATGAACAATTACATGTTGAGTGATATCGAACCCACCCAAGACATATAAATATTCATTCATTTGAAATTTCATCATAAATACTAGATATAATGGAGTTAATTAAACCCACACACTAAAGGATACACACTTGTACTAAAAATATAAAGGATATGTCTAACCATCTAGTTATCGAACATATAAAAGTCCACATCCCATCAATACTAGGTTTACCATAATACCAAACCATCAATACAATAAAAAACCAAAAAATTTCATCTCACATTTATATGAATATAGGATACTAAACTTAATAATGTCCCAAAACCCCTTAATTCATCTCAAAAACCATATATAACCAAAAACCAAAATAATTTTAAAATCATGATAATCAGATGATTGCAGTCAAACAAAGGGAATCCAAAGAGGGCCCAAAAATCACAAGATGTTTTTTAAAGGACATAAAAAACTATAATTGTTGTCAAATAAGAATTAAAAAAATGATACAGTAAAATTATAATGATGAAAAAATTGGAAAAATATGGTTTTCAAACATTAATGAAATAAAAAAAATGATTCCCTCTCTCAAAAAGCAATATTATTCCTAACTATCCATCAATAGAGCAATTTATTTTAAACAACCCAGAGAGAAACTACATATATATACCATATATTTAGTGACATCATATGATATGTCCCCCACATTATTCTAGTCTAACACTATGACGACACGTTAATTCCATAGACCAAACATCAATACATAAGAATCATATCATGTGTTGTGGAAATGGTATTAACACTAGTTCATCCTCGATGAAATGTATGTCTTCATATTTTGGAATGAAAACCTATGATTCTCTAAATCATATTTTACACCACCTCCCTACATAAAATATGGTCAATCATCAAGAATATCAAATCCTCCAACATAAGAATCATTTCTTGTATGTAGATCTATCATTATTTTAGTGTATAAACATCCAAAAAATAATACCTCACAATAAAATATTTCACCCTCCACTGAATGTTTTTTTGATCTTTTGGATCATTCTAAAAGTATCCTCTAAATTTGACATTTATTGAGGAAGAATACCAACTTTGTGGTGGTACATTCCATGTCATTCTATCTTATACAATGAAGATGTTAACCACATAAATAAGGGTACACATCCAACTATTATCCCATGGTCCAAACCTTTATTGATAATACGATCAATACATGGTCTTTATCCCCCAATGTCTCATTAGAATTAAATTAAAAAAACTTTTTTCAAGACCATAATAAATAACTAGCTGAACATGTAATAAATTTAAAACATCCTATACAATATTTCAGTCAAACATAACGTGTCTGACCCATTCATAAGTTCCAAAAATAAACTAATCATAACCACCACGTGTTTACCCAAAAAGTCTCACTGAAACCACATAACCTATAAACATGTTGTCAAAGATCCAAGGAGTGAATATTTTTTTCAAAATAGAAAAGGGAGACTCCCATGTTCTTGATAATCATATGACCAATAAGGGACATGGCTGAAATCACAACCCTTTTAACCCATCATAAAGGGAATATTTAGACTATATTGAATTATACACCATCATACATTATATTCTAACTAAAATATCATGGAAATTAATTCATTTATATACAAATTCAAATGACCACCCAAGGACAAAATGATTTCAAAATAAATCATCATAGTAAAAGGTCATCTAAATAAACCATTACCAGAATGTTCTTTCATTATTATTCATTAAAAAATATATTAAAAATTACTTTTCCATACAATTTAAAAAGAATATGATGTATTTTTAGCACACCAAAGGACATTAAACCAAAATACTGAAAACCCAACATTTAACACCATTCATTAACAACAAAATGTCCTTTATAATCTAATTGGAAAATAAATAAAAATAAAAGTCCATTGGAAATATATATATAATGAATTACATTATTTTGAATAAATTATAAAATATTATATACATTAATTTATTGAAACTCATACTAAACATTTAAATCACCAAATCCATTCGTATCATAACATGGGTTGATGATGCTCATTCAAATATGGAATAACCAAATGAACTTTTTAGGCTTCGAATTTGTTTATTTAATTAATATTATGCTGGCTCAATCTCTATATCATTTTATTTGATTTACATTCTTTTATAATAGAAAAAAATGTGATAATAGTAAAAGTTATCAACAAATAAATACACAATAGAACCAACCGGTAATAAAAAAACAATCGGTAAAAATACTTCAAAAATGAAGACCCTCATACCTATAGAAACATATAAATATTTCAATACAATCATTCAAATATCATCAAAAATAAAAATGGGACCCTATAAATAAAAATACCCAATCATCCATATGGTCATTGATACACATAAAATTTCATCATCAATATAATAAGGTCAATGTTGAATAAGTGATGTAATGATGTCCACCGCACAATAAACAACATCCCAAAATCTGTAAAAATATTCTCAATACTACTATGATCATAATACATAATTACTAACATATAAAATATTTACTATTTTACATTAATTCATATATATATAGTGGATAGCTTAATAGATGATTTACTTATTTTGAATAAGTGATAAAATATATTAAATAATCAACCCCATACATTCTCTGGCCAGTATACATAAAATAATAATTTATAAACTAATTTCACTATGGTTTTGTTAAATAAAACATGAATACATATCTTAGAAATTAAAAAACCGATGATAATGAATAAGAATAAAATCTTAGTAGAACAAGGGATGATATCTGTTCAAATAAAAGAACCAATTACTCCCTCCACACCATGGATCGAGGGGGCTTGATTAGAAATATGGGGAAGGAATGGGGAATGGTATACAAAAATATATCACCTTACACCTTCCTACTGAAGAATGATTCTATCTAATAGTAAAATTATCATTACTCACAATTTAAAAAATAACATAGAGGGAAATCAAGATTCTACTTACTCTCATTGGATTCCTGATGCCCTGTACATGAATTTATTAGATAAGATAGTTGAAAATGTAATCTTTATTGGACTCCCAATCAAGTCACATAAACAACTTTTTCTATAGAAAACATGATAATTATCTTTTATAAATTTTCCATGGATTAATTATGTAATAAGACAGTCTCAAAAATCATGATATTAACAAACAATGTTCTTCATTTGAGAAAAATATAAAAATTAATATTTTATATAAATTTATTTTTATTGAAACAAAACATTAACCATTTTTAATAACACATAAATCTATATGGTGTAAAAATTCCCTTAATTTTCATTTCCACCTTTTGGTGAATTATATGGAATAGTTTTTGTATTTCTAAAATTTCTCATTTTAAAAAAATTTATTGTATTATACCTTTAAATTAATTTTTGTTTACTAATTAAATTAATTGAGTTGTAGTTAGCCCTTTTATGGTTTTATTTAGTTTTGTTAAATTTATAAAAACATAAGGAAATTTTTATAAATGTAAATCATGTTGAATTTAATAAAATAATATTAAATTTAATTAAAATTATTTTCTGGATTGACTCAATGAATGACCCATTCATTAATGAAATCTTAATCTAGTATAAACTATAATAAATATATCTATCAAAAATGATTTATTCTAGATGGTTTTTAAAATTTCTACGAACTGTGAAAAAAGCCATTTCTATTGATTTATTACTTTAAATTAATGTAAATTATCAATTACTATGTATTTCTAGTGATTCATAAAAACAAACACTATTTAGTAATGATTCTATAATGTCAACACCCATAAATAAACCATTTCCAAAAAAAAAATACTTAGTCCATGATTATTCCCTAGTTCCACCTCTTCTCTCATCATTATTTTATAATCTTCCTCATAATGCTCCAAAAAATGTAATGAAATATCATTGTATTCAATATTCTGTATGACACACCACAATGACTGCGTAAGGTGATATAATATCCCAGGATTTTATAATATGTATAATATTTTAATTAAATAAAATATATTTTTTGAATACTAATTCATGTGATACTGAGTTAGTGTGAATCACATGCAACAACAAGTTTCTTCAATGGCTTGTGTTACACAAAATCCTGCAATTTAAGGAACATTAATATATTATTAAAATATTTCTTTTTAAAATAATACTACTTAATCTAGATGTTATATTATTGGTTACTAATATTATTAACTACCTTATAAAAATATATGGTTTAAAATATTATTAAATTAATTAATAGGTTATGAATTTATTAGAAATTAAAATATTAAACAATTGTATATAAAAGAAATATTATAATGCTCGTGAAGGAATTTTCACTCCATAAATTAAATTATAAATTATAATTAGTGAATTATATTAGTTATATATATATATATTATTCAATAAAATATTTTTGATATTTATAAAATTGATTTTATAATCATAACATAATAACAAACATAATATTTTTCATAATATTCAATATTTTATTTTGAAACATTTACAACCATTTAATTGAGAACATATTTTAAATAAAATTATATAAACTTTTTAAAAGATAATATGTTACAATAAAAATAATCTTTTAAATATGAAAACAAAAATTAGGGTGGGGAGAATTTTTGGTATTTCTTGTGATGTTATATTTTTAATGTATCCTTAAAAATAATGAAATATAACTGAAAACAAATTTTTCATCTAACTTAACTGAAATGTTAAATTATAATATTTGTTGTATTTAATGTTTAATTTGACAAATTTTTTACTAATTAATTAAATTTATATTATTGAAATAAATTTATCATTGAAATTAGATATAAAAGCATTAAAAATATTTGAACATTTTTTGTTAAAAACTTGCATTGCCATCCGTCTGTTAGATTAAATTTAAATTAATATATATCAATTATGTGACTGGAATTTTAAATAATGTATTAAATATTTGTAATATGAATATTTTTTTAATATATAATAAGGTCAATATTTTTTTGACAAA
Organism: Viscum album; assembly: GCA_963277665.1. Lineage (NCBI taxonomy): Eukaryota > Viridiplantae > Streptophyta > Magnoliopsida > Santalales > Viscaceae > Viscum > Viscum album. Next base: position 578,897,705 of record OY728164.1, read on the forward strand.
AAATATTAGTGAAAATAATAAAATCTAATTATAATGATTAAGTTGAAATTATGATTATCAAAGGACTAAACACTATTCAAAAGTCCAAATATACCATCAAATGTATTCCAATATTGATTGGATGACCCTATTTATACCATATAATCCTTATTATATAACTTTTAAAGATTATTTCCTCATTCATTAATCAAAACGTGGGTGGGTTTGTTTTCCCCCAAATATTTCAAGAGTGACACTCCTCCCCCACAGTTAAAGGCTTCCTCTCCTCTGACATCCTCACACCTATAAATCCACATAGTATCATCCATTATCTGACCAATTTACTCCATAGAATCCATCCCATCCTTATTGAAACATCCCATATTTAATAAATAAATCCATGGATTCCTTTTGGGATAAAAAAGGAGTTACCAGATTGAGAGGTAACATCTTTCATCAACCACATTAGTTTTATTTCCTTTATCCACCACTATACACTATGTATTAAAAAATTATATAACAAAATGTATCCTTAATAAAATTATATTTTCTTACTTCAATGGTTCGGCATAAACTTATACACACATCCATCCAACCTGTAATAAACATATTGCTTATCGGTACAGTGAACTACTGCCTCATGAAACAAAGTTTCTCCTTATTCCTTTACCACCGATCAAGGATCAGATTTATGACAAGAACAATATTTATATATTATATATATTATATATAATAATAAATTTATGATTTGTTAATCTTTTTTAGAAAACATTCATATAATTTTTCTATTTTTTGTAATTATGTTAACATCGTTTTTGTAGAGTGGACTACCACGACCTAAAAGAGATGGGATTAATTCACACGATTCAAGGAATTTACAAAGGTTCATTTCAATAATACATAAATTTCTATAAAAGTATGATTTTAACGATATAATTACATTTCTGTAAATATAATATATATAATTTTCTTAGTATCCATCCACACACTTAAGAAGGGATATCATCGTTCATGGATGTGTGGATTACCTCCTCATCGACACGATACAAATTTTTTACCTAAAAGGAATTATAAATATATATATGTTCATTATCAAATGTAATTATATTTATGATATATTTATAATTAAGGAAAAATATAATGTTACTTACCTTTTTTAAATAACAATGACTGAAATATGGGAACATTATTCTTACATATGTATGACTTATCAGCTCCATGATTGTATCGTTGGTCCATTTTTTAGAACCATATTAAATGGTCATCTTAAAAATTAATTTTTTTAGAATATATATGATAATTATTTCATGATTAATATTGTATATTTTTTTTATAATGAACCCATTGAAAATAGTTGACCTACCAAGGTTGTTTTTGACACATAAACTAAATATGGTAAAATTACCTGATGTAAACTTATTTATTTAAGTATATATATATAATATTGTAATAATAGAAGAAAAAATAATGATAAAAATTAGATAGGTTAAAAAAAGTATATAATTAAAATAATTTTATTATACAAGAGGATAAAGGACAGTCTTTAGAATGAAAAGGTAGGGTAATGTATTTTCATCCAATTTTTTTACATATGTGAGAAAAATGTCATGTTCGCCACATAATTATATTGTGTGATTTATCAATGAAACATTTTAATATATAATGTCATTATTTAATATATCTTCATTTTAGTTTTTGTTTCAATTGTCATTATTTCTTGTAATTGGATTTTAATTAATAGTTACCAAGTGGGATAAAATTTTGTATCATTGTTTTATTTCATTGAGTAATATTGCATCCTTATTATTTTTAATAATATATGATTATGCATATAATCATAGTTTTAATTTATATTTCATCATTTCCAATTGTTTTATTTTTATTTAAAATTTGAAACACATAATATATTCATTGATTTATTTTCACATAAATTTTATAGTCTTTTCAAGGGATTACTTCACAATCATATTTTTTTCAGGATTGTTTACACTAGAATCTACCTCAAAGTAAACTATTTAATGATTTCATAAAAACCCTTTAGTTTCCTATCTTATTTTTATTCATGAATCTTGTCATGTAAAATTAATTTTTTTCCAATTGTTGATGCTGAAAATATTTTTGAAAATGTTTTTACGAAAACAGTACTTCATTTCTCACTATAGTTAAAGTACATTTTTCCTGAAAATACCAAATTTTTTGAATTAAATAATTATATAGATTAAATATGATTTTGTAAATTAATATTTACCCTTTATTAGAAATATGAACTTTTTCAGGGTAACCATCTTTTCATTCCAAATGATTCATTTTATAAACTCTTTACAGTGAAACATGATTGTATTTTTACCTCCTATGACATGTACATATTTACGAACTGTAACTTCGTAGAATATTATTTTTTTATATTATTTTTAATAGAACATTTTTCATTCAATTAGTATAATTTTTGGTTATTTTGATTCATATGTAATGTATTTTTTCTCAATTTACAATCCTTTGAGACTTATTTGTTATTATTCTCTAATTAACTTCTACTTGGTGTATATACCTCACTTTGACAAGTTATATAAAGAATATCATTAAACTCATTATATTATATGATTCATTTAAATCCTTCATGGTATTATGAATTAAATGTTCCAAGGTGGTATGGGACACTTTGGAATGTTTAAATTTTATTTCGCTAATGATTATTTTAATGATCATTCAATTTTATTTCCATTCAATAACGTCAATTACTCTTTTTTAATTTATCCACTATTGGGGAAATATTGATAAATTCTTATCCTATATTTGATGAACATGTTTTCACAAGGAACATTATTACTGAATAGGATGAATTTTTTTGGAAGGTACAATATAGGTGGGGCGTAATTATAGATTACCCCTCGATGCATCTGTAGTTTAATTGGATGAAATTAGTTGGCTAGCATAAACTATTGGATGTTTACCCAGTATGATATAAAATATCATGTGAAAGGTCATGATGGTAAAGGTACCATGTACCTATAAACACAGTTTCTAATAATTAAGCATTCCCCTTATGTAAATTTTATTTATTATATATCAATGAGATTTTGTGTTGAACTTTCTATAGATATAGTTCATTAATTTTTAATTGACTAGTATGAATGTGTTTTAATTTCGTCCCTTTACATATTAATTTTCATTGATCTAGTTAATTGAATGGGATGTTTTGTTAATTATTAACATTCCGAATTGTTCATTCACTCCTTCTTAGTTTTTTGGTTACATGGTATTTGTCTTAAGTTATCTTCTATTACATAATTACAGTTATTATTGATTAATTATTGCTTCAACTTTAATTTTATTTTAAAATGAATTTAAGTCCTCCTTCATTTTTTTTCATTCCCATGAATCCAAAAATCCTACTTTGAAAGATATGCCAGGATATGCATGATGGAGTAGTGTGTATGACACCAAAACCCAAGCATGTAAAGGGGTATAATATCCCAATAATTTATATTATATTTACTATTTTTTGTAAATTGAATATATTTTATAAAACCCAATGCATATGAAACTAAGATATTGTATGTCATATATAATAATGAGTTTCTTCAATGGAATATGTTACATGCAAGACCGAGTGTTTACAAACAATAATATATATAAAAAAATTATTAAATAATATAATTTTACATATCCAAAATGTTAAATTAGTTGTTATAAATATTATTAACTAAATTAGTAAAATATAATGTTTTAAAAAATAAAAAATTAATTATTAGGTAAACAATTAATTGGAAATGAAAATATAATCCAATTGAATATAAATGAAATATTGTTATTCTCCTAGATTCATCTAGCCTCAATTAATAAAATTAATTAAATTTAGTAAATGATTATATATATATATATATATTAATAGGTCAAATATTTTTATATTTATTTAAAATATTTGATAAGCGTAAGATTAGAATAAACCTTATATTTCGCATAAAAATAAATTGTCTTATTAAGAAAATTTTAACTCCTTTTAATAGGGAATCAATTTTATATTCATTTCTTTAAAATTTTAATATTAATATATGTCAAAATAATATTAATATTTTATATAGGAACATAAAAATTAGTTTAGGGGTATTTTTTGATATTTTTATGTGATGTATCATTTTTTAATGAATAGTTAAAAATTATTTTTAAATCAAAAATGAATTTTCATATAATTTATTTATAAATATATATTACATTATTTATTGGTTTTAATGTTAAATTATATCAGTTTTTATCAATTCAGTCATTTTAGTTCATCATATTCAATATCACATTGAATATAGATGATAAGAGTTAGAAATATTTTGAATGATTTTACTTTAAAACTACACTATCCTCACATATGCGAGATTAAATTTAAATTAATTTATTCCCCTTATTTGATTATAGTTTCACAAAATGTAATATATATTTGGAATCATAATTATTTTTAACTTATAAGAAGGAGAAATTATTTTTTACCAAATATTTTAGGGGAATTAATTAAAATTAAATTCATTTATTAAGTAGAAATTATGCTTAACATAGGACTATACCATATATATAAGGCCTAATATGACCATGAAAATTTTCCTCAATCTATTATATGGACATATTTTTTACCTAATATTACCATTATATAATACGGACCAATATTGGATCCAATTTTAATAAAAAATGTATGTGGTGTTCTTGTTTTTTAAATATTACAATAGTCCCACTCATCCCCCACTATAAAAGGCCTAATCTCCTCCAACTTCATCACACCTCTCAAAAAACTTAGTTTCAACCAATATTTGACAATGTATCTCCAAAAATCTCTTCATTTCTCCATGAAGCATCCCTTTGGGAATAAATCAATCTAGGGATGCCTGTTGGAGTAACAAAAAATGAGTTACACAATTTAGTGGTAACATATTTCTTCAACCTCATTAGTTTTATTTCTATCATCCACCTCTAAAATCTCCTTATTACATAAAAATATATAAAAGTATCTTTAATACAATTATATATTAGTATTTAAATGGTTCTTCATAAACTAACACACATGTCTATATAATGGGTAATGAACTTATCATTTATGTGTTTAGTGAACTACATCCTAACGAAATGAAGTTGTTTGTTTTTCCATAAGATCCATTATAGGATTGAAAAATTAAAAAAAAATATGATATATATGATATATATAATTACCATAAGCTTATGTAATCCTTTTATAAATATTTCCTTTATTCCTTTTATTTTGTGTAAATATGATAATGTTGTTTCTGGATGTGTGGACAACTGTCTCCAAAAAGCGATGTGATTCATTAAAACGATACATGGAAATTATGAAATATTGTTTTAATTAATAAAATATAATCTAAAAAATTGATATAATTTTGATGACATAATTACCGTCATGTATATATATATATATATATCAATTTCATTTTTACATTTCACACACTTCAAAGTCATAACGCCATTCATTGATATGTAGACTATCACCTCCTAGACATAATGTGATTCCTTTTAAATCATATTAATTATACATATAACATTATATGATTAAATAATTTAAAATTTATGATATATTGGAGACTCTGTAATTATATAATGTTACTTACCTTCTTTCTTTAATGATCACTAATAAATGGGAATGTAGCTCATGCTTACGTACGACCTACCATCTCTAAGATTTTAAAATTAGTTAATATTTCAAAAACATATTTAACTACATTTTAAAAAATTAAAATATATGAATAAATAAGTTAATTATTTAGTTATTATTATCTATAGATATTATATAATGATCTATTCAACCACAGTTTACCTACAAAAGTCGTTTTGACACACAAACTGAATTTGGTCGAAACTCATGATGTAAACATATTTGTTTAAGTAGTTGTATAAAATATGGTAATAAGAAAAATAATAATAATTTTTATAATTAACATATGTATATTATACATGATGTTACATGATCTTCATTCGAATGGAAACACATGGAAATGGATTTTCTTCTCACTTTATACATATCTGAGATAATTGTCTTGTTCACCACATAATTATTTTGCGTGATTTATCTACTAAATATTTTAATATATCAAAACGTCAATTAATTTATATTAATTTTAATTTTAGTATGATTTAGAATTATTTCATATATTGTATTTATAATTAAATTATACCAAGTGGAAAATATTTTCATAACCCAATTCTTTTTATTGTGTTATATTACTTCTTCAGTTTCATTAATATATTATTATTATGTATTTCAGAAATTTTTTAATATATATTTTTGTATATACACTTTTTTTATGATTATTTACAATTTGAACATATAATCTATTCATTTATTTATTTTCTCATAAATTTTATGGTATTTTCTAGTGTTAAATTACTGCCTTATTTTTTTCAGTATTTTTTACACTTGAATTTACATAAGAGGTAATTATTTGATAATTGTATAATAAATCCTTTCATTTTCTTAACATATGGTTATTGACGAACTTTTTTAAGTAAAAATTAGTTTTTTGAATCATTTTTACATGAAATGTTTTAGATATTTTTTTATTGGAAACCTTACCTCATTTCTATCTTTAGTGAGAGATACTATTTTATTCTAAAAAAAATGTTTTATTAAAATGTTTTCAAAAATGGTATAAAATTTTAATAATCATTTTTAATGTAATTTTTTCCTTTTTTCTGTTACCAATGTTTTCAATGGAATATTTTTGTTTCTTTCAAAATGAGGAATTTTCAAAACATTTTACCATGAAAAGGGAATTTTTTTTACCTCTTATGACATCTACAGATTTACACTCCATAATTTCATAGAATAATACTTTTCATGTTTAAAATGAATGTTTTTATAGAAAATTATTCATCAGAATATTATTGTTTTAGGATCTTTTGATTCATATGGAATGGATTTCATCTCTATTTTCATTCGTTTGAGGCTTGTTTATTCTTATGAATCAATTCCCTTTTATTTTGTGTGTATACATCCCTTTAACATGTTATATCATGAATCCACATACTATCAACATTGTATATTTTTTATTTAATTTTTTAAATGGGATAGGATATAAATGTTTCTAGGAGGTATGGGGAACTTTTTAATGTTTCAATATTATTTTTCTAAGGGTTCCTATAAATATTTTTCAGTGGTATTTATTTTCATTAACATCAATTACCCTCATTTTTACTTGGACTCAACTAGGGAACTATTGATAAATTAATATCTTTTATTAAATATAGATACTTTTATTTGAATCTTTTTTCATGAATATATGGAATTATTAGGATAGGTATGATGCGGGTTGGTCCGGGTTATAGATAACCCCTCGATTGTGTTGATAGTCTTATGGGAAGAAATCAGTTGGCTAGCCTAATCTTGTAGGTTTTTTCAGAGTATGTTATAAACAATCTAGTAAAAGGTATTGATTGTAAAGATATCATGTACCTCATAAAAATAACATCCAAACATTATTAATTTCAGTTATATAGATTTAATTTTTATTTATCCATGAGATTTTGCATCGACATTTATATAGATGAAGTTCATTTTTAGTTGATTAAATAGATAGAAAGTGTATCAGTTTCTTAACATTCCATATTGATTTTTCCATATATATTTATTTAAATGGAATGTGTTATCATCTATTAAATATTTTTTAATTACATCATTCCCAATTTAATGATTACATGGTATATGTGTTCATTTATTTATCATGCCATAATTATCATTCTCATTGAATCATTATTGCATCCAATATACTTTACCCTTACTAGGCATTTGGGTTCACCCTTATTAAGATTACATTCCCTATAAATCCAAGAAGTGTACTACAAAATTTATACATGGATATACTAGATATAATGTAGTTATTATCCTCAAAGATGTATTTTTAAAACAATATTTTGTAAATATTGTATTACCATTTAATATAAGAATGATGTATGTATCATATTTTCCAAGAATAATAAACTCTTTATTCATTCATGATTTGATTACTTTTAGTCAGGGAAATGTAATGGTAGTGGTCATTGGCTCATGGCCTTGTATGGTTGGGGTTCTACATTCCCCATTTATCACCTGATCCATTTTGATGCCATAGGTAAATGAACATTCCTCATTTGACACCAACTCTTATATTCCCCTAGTCTAGGCCTCTACTATACAACAACCACCTAGGAATCTCTTAAAGAACATATCAACACCAATGTAGATCGTTTTTCCTTTTTTATATTGTTATATTATATTATGTTGATTGTAAATGTTGTTTATGATTAGTTATTGAATGAAATTTTATTTAATCATATCTTTATAATATTTTATGAAACTTTTTTGGATAAATATTGTGTAATAATTTACCAAATTAAGGTAAAATATGACTATTATCATGAATAGAAGTCTATATTCACTATATTAGATTTAAATTTTCATATATTAATGGGATTTACAAAATATTATTCCTGACATTTTCTGTCATATCTATTATGAAAAGTAATATTTTTTATATACAGTCATAGCGATATAAAAATGAATTCTTCGGTTTAAATGTTTTGATCTAAATATTATAGTCAAATTAAGTTTTGAAGTTAAATATTAATTGAAAAAATATCATTAAAATTAATTTTAGTGACTCAGTGGTAGCACTATGTTAGGGACTTATAATAATTACACATCATATATAAGTTAAATTTTGAAAAAACACTTAATTTTAAAATATCATAATTTTTCTTTCCCTCCTTTGATTCAAGCTTTTTATTTACACAAGAATAAATGTATTTCGTTTTATATGAATATTAAATATACTTGTTTATTATAATTAGGATTATATTATGATTTTATATTATTAATATTAGTTTCATAAGTGTGTAAAATATCTTATTTTGTAGATTTCAATGGTAGATAAATATGTTTTATCATGATGTGTCTTCTTGTACATAGTACAATAAATTTCAAGGATATATATTTTATATTTTCTATTTATATGTTAATTTATCTATCATTGAAAAAGAATTATTTCTCTTAATAATTTCATTTTATGTATGTTATATTTTTAAAATGATTTTATTTTATTAATATGTTTTATGTTATTTATATATTTACTTTTCTATTGAATATAAATTTATGAAATAAGGATTGATTTGACCAAAATACTCTTCAATATCATAAGGGTTCTGTGTAATGTTTATATTTATGAAATTAAAATCAATGTGGGGTGGAATAAATAAATATCTCTATACTACTTTTCATTTCTATTGATTTTTTAAAATACGTTATGTTTAAAATGATAAATATTGAATGAAATTATTGTTTTATCCATGTTATGGAAACATCATTGTGAATCAAACATAATATATTGTGTGAGATTCTTTCAATATCATGGTTATCAAGTTATTCTATTTCTCGAGGAGAATGAAATTAGAAACATCATTATTAAAGGATGTGAAAAATATTCATATTTTTTTCCTTTCTATTAATGGGTTACCAAATGAAGTGTTTGTGTTTAATTATAAATAAATCAATGTCCATTATAATGGAGTTGTAACATCGTGGTTTCAATAAATTTGATATCCCAAAATCATTTATGAGATCAAGAATGTTATTACCAAATTTAGTCCAAATTATATAAATGTAAATGCATATACCAATGACTGTATATTATTTTGGAGAAAATATTTATTGACATAAGAGTGTATAAGAGTCCATATATATCTATATATTAAAATCAATTAATAATTTTGTAATTCTGAATAAATGTACTACTATGAAGCTGTAGGGAAATCAGAATACCATATATGATTCATAGTACTTCTCTCTGAAACTATGAATAGAGATAATAATCACATCTTCTAAAATGATTTAGTATATGATGTTCAATACTTTGAAAAATAAATTAATGGGTATATTTTTTTGTCTTAGAGACTAATCTATATTGAAATACATTCATTATTTATATCCAATTTTTACATTAAGAAACATTGAAATGTGTTTGGTAGAATATATATATATATATATATGGATTTAATCTATTTAAGAAATTGTATTCAATTTATATCATATGTATATTTATTTTGATCCCTTAAAACATTTCATCAGGTATATATATGAAACAAACATATTTCAAGGTTTTATTAATTATTCTAATAATAAATATTACAAAAAATATATATAAAGGTTTACCTTCATCCTCTTATAGATTTATTTTTGTAGTTATTGTAATCATGGTTGTTTATACATTTTAAATCAACTAAAATAATGTTTAGAATTCATATAACACTTATTTGGACCATTAAAAACTTCTTTGAAATAAGTATCTTTTTCTAGTCGGAACACTCACACTGGTGAGTAATGTTTGGTTTGTAACTTTTTTTACTGTGAATGGATTCCTCAGATAAGACAATGGAGTTTTATATTTTATCATTTATTATTGGATTAATCTCATAGATTTAAATTAAATAAATATTGATTTAATATAGAATATAACTTGAACAATTCTATAAAATTAATATGTAGATTATAAATTTTGATATAATAATTTACTATCATTGTAGAATTTATTTATTGAAATTAGTTAAATAATGGTTGGATAATTTATTTAACCACATGAAATGAATGTGTACCACATCGATGGGATATATACAGAATCTTTTTAATTATTATTTTTATGAGAAAACAAATGTTATGTATAATCTAAATCTTTTTCATATTCGGAAAAATGTTTTGGATAATGATATGTTTATAATAATTAATGAGTTATAAAATTATATTATCACTATAATTCTTGTAAACACATATAATAAATTAATATGAGTTATGTTTTATCTAAAAATGAAATTTGAATTATCTTGTTGATGTTTTCATACTGAATAATAATGGGAATATAAATTCCTTATACGGAATTAAAATATCAAAGAAGATAATGGATAATAAATAAATATATCATTTATTTGACATAGAACACCATATGTTAAAATGAATTAATATTCATGACTCCCATATTTTAATGGATAAATAATAATTTATTAATGCATAACTTTCATACAAACAAAATAACAATTATAGTATTTTGTATTTTTATATAATAAACATGTTTCTTATAATTTAAACCTGAACGAGCTCAATAACCTAGTGTTCATAATTATAATGAAACTTTTTCATCTGAAGAATGTATTTCCCCTCACTATTTTTCACTATAATGACTCATTTGATTGTGAATTTTGAAAAATAAGCTATACACAAATAACCCATTCACTATTTGTTGATATATACAATAGATATAGATTATAATTCATAAAATATCACAATGGTGGATTATTGTTTTCACAATCATATCATATGATGTTTATTATGTGTTTCTTCATCAAGTACATTGGTTATTTGGTAGTTTATGAGAGGAATAAAGAAAACTTGAAGGACACATTCCTAAATGTAGATTATCTGAAGTGTATATTTTCTTATATTTGAGTTATTTAAATGAAATTTAAATAATATTAAATTAATTATAATGTGTTTATGACCACTTAAATCATATTTATTTATAAAAAAAATCAACACACATGATAAATTTTGGATATAAAATTATAAAATCAACCTCATTTTCATTAAGGAATATAGATTTTGTACATGATAAAATATTTTTTAAAGTAAATAGTGATATCCTAGATCTATTAACCGATGAAATTAAGACACAACAAATTAAATGATTTTAGAGTCAAATTCAAAATGACAATGAGAAAATAATATAATTTAAAAATAAAAATTGATTATTTCTTAAATTTCAATTAATTTTATAATTATATTTAATTTTTTACAATATTAATAGTAACAATTTTATAAATAAAAATATTTTTTATCCATTTATATATATTATGAGTGACAATAATAAATTTTTAATATTAGATACTATGAATTTTTCAGCACAATGTTCTTCAAATCAGCGACATGGATTTGAATCAAATAATATTAACAGCTTCAAATTCAAAATAATTCATCATGAATAGGGATTAAAAATCCAAATATATGGAATCTTTAGAAAATTATAATATATTCAATATTATGTTATTTTTAATTAAATTATTGATTTAAATTTTATTTTTAATTATTTAGTTATGTTATTCAAATTAATATGGGCAGGCATTCACATGGGTATAAAAAGATTTATAATGGTTTATGTATGTAATAGTAATCAATTAATTAATATTGAGGATAATAAAGAACTACATATATATATTTGTTAAATAAAAATATATAACGATATACTATGTTGATAATGAAATCAATGGAGGGTGGAGTGTTGTTAATAATGTTTGAATAGAACTTTCCTATTTATGTTTATTTTTTCTACATGGAGATATTCTATAACATGAGATTTTGAATTGTAGGGGGATTGTATTACTAAATTCCCAGCCATGAATTATTTGTATTGAAAGATAATTCTATGACAAATAACCAGTTTGTAACAATCATATGTAACTAGAATCAGTATAAAGTGCTAAAAACCAAATAGAGATGTTTGGGAAATTCAAGATAGTATGGTGTTGACATATAAACAATTCAATATGAAAAAAAAGATATGTTGGTGTGGTCATATGGTTGTTATATGTTTCAATATGTAATGGAAGATAATAAATATATTTTTTATATCATTTGAAAGTTATTTACTTGAAGGATATTGTAGTGTTTTTCTATAAAATTTATTTTTGATGTGATTTTTATTTTTATACTATAATAATTTGTTATTCTTTGGTTAATAATGATAGTAAAAATGTTCTACCATAGAGTAAGACTAGTATTTGAACCTCATAATTCATTGTTAACATTATTTATGTATTTCTATTGATTTTTTGTTTCTAAAATATTGTTTTTCTCTATTACTGTGTTACTTGAATTCATGGATATGGTTCATTTTTTATTATTTTTGATTCATTATTATCATAGGTTCATCTATTTCAAGGTGATTTAGATGTTTTTCTATCGGTGTTTTTGCATTGGGTTACTCTAAATTCAGTGCTTGATTTTCACACAACAAGTCGTGCCAATGATTGAGATTTATCAATTTGTTTTTTCACTAAAAAAAATCATCTTATATAATTCTATTTTCTTATTTTTTTAATTTTAGTGAGAGATTCTTATATTGAATGGAATCTCATTGGATGGAGGCACAGTATTATTTACAATTTTATATATCATAGACTTTGGATTGAAAATGATATATATTCAGGATAACCTATATGAAAAATAATTTTATATTTCTTTAAAAGGACATAAACTAGAAGAAATAATGAAATTGAATATGAAAATATAATTGATAGGAAGTCACGTGGTTTGATTTGGATGATATTGGAAATAAAGTTTTCTTACAACATTTGTTAGGTGAATACTAGTTGTGATTATTGATGTTTTTCTCTAATATCTGTTTATCAAACTATAATGAATTATATTTTTGTGACACAAGGTCCAACAACCAAGATAATTTCAAAGGCAATGTCACTGAGTAATCATTTCAATTAGATTAATATGAATTGGTGTTAGTTGGGATAAATAGGGGTAATGTATGTTGATCTTTTTTAGGATATTTTGTTATTATCATCGCTATTTGAATCATTGAATGTGGTAATTATGGTTCTATAAATATTTTCTATAAGATAGATCTAGTGGTTGAGAATATTCATCATATCATTTTAAATGAGTAGTTTCGTTAATGGAAAGTCATATAACCTTCTTGAACTATATTTAATTCTATATAAATTGGAAATTCCAATTAAGAAAATGCTTAGATTAAATATTAATTGAATTATAGGGATATAATTTGATTTAAATTGTTAATGCTCGAACATTTATCTTGATATCGTGGGAAGAATAGAAACTTCAAGAATGATTGTAGGTATTATATAGTTAATTCTTGGAAGAATGCTTTGAAATATCTACATGTACCATATATTGAGAAGATAATAGTTTACTACTATGTTCCAATATTCTGTTGGAATAATTTATCATTGATTATAGAGTATTTTTTTCATTTTAATTTTATAAGACATGTGATTCATTATGACCGAATGGTTACCAAATATTGGTCCCATGGATTTAGGTAAGTGTGAGTGTTTTATTCTGTGAAATTATTGTCAGGTTTCATTAATCACATAGTGATGTATATATAAAACTAAAAATTTAGATATTTTAAATATGGATGCTTGCAGCCTGGTCTACATTATTATCATGGTGGGCTATTAGATTATTTTACATTCATTGATGATATTACATGAATGTATTGGCTATACTTCATTTAGAAAAATTACATGGATTTTGGAGTGTTTTCTAATAACAATCCATCGTAGAAAATGCGGCTAGAAACAATATTTTTGTTATTATGGTGAGGCAATGGGGGTGAATAGAATATAATAGAATTTTGGTGGTTTTTTTGATATGTAATTTGTTTTGAAAACACTATACACTAGAAACTAAAACCAAATGGTCTGGTTAAGTGGAAAGCCAATAAATTGAATGAAAAATATCAGAGCATGAGGATTCACATTGGTTTAAATCTTTTAATTTTTCTATATACCTCATTAATATAAGTCATTAAAAACCTATTGTTTTGGACACTCTGGAATAGTTAATGTCTTTAAACAGCTGTTTGTTTCATATATTAAGTTTACATATTTTTCACAAAAATGAATGTTTATACATGTTATGGGGATTTGATTGGATAAAATTTATAAGCATATTTCCCTATAGGGTCATCAATGAGATGTTCTTATGGAATTATCCAGACCTTCATGAAGAAAACTTTAATAGTAATGAATATACTAAATAAATAAAATTTAATCTAAATGTAATTTTTGAGGATCAATGATATTAAATAGGTACCAAATTCCTATAATATCCAATAAGGATATATGTATCATAATTTTTTGAGACTGTGGAATCATAGAGAGGTGTTTGGGAAGATGTTGTTTCATAAAGAGTGAGTCATCATGTGGAAATGAGATGGAATATAGTTAATATAAAACTAGTAAAAAAAATTGGTTTTGAACATCGATAATTTATCTTAATTATTGAAAGAAAACTATAGACCACCAAAGAAGGATTAAGTCTCAATGATTCCAAAAATTAAGAGTTTTCTATAAATGAGGAAATGTATTCATTGTACTAAAATCAAACATGTTAGGTAACTTAATTTATATAATGAATTAATGTTTTACATAAAAATTCCTATAAGAATATAAAGGGGATGCTAACGGTAGAATATGACACAATTTTAGGTTATTTGTAAAAGTGATACAACTAGATGAGATGAAATATTTTTATAAATCATTCTATGTAGTTATAAATAATATTGCAATAAAGATAGTAATAATTACTTAAACTATATAGAGTTATTCTATTCAATACTTTGATATAAAAACAAATTTCATTCATGGAAAATTATGAGAGGATATTTGTATGAATAAATCAAAGGGTTTCACTGATGAATAGAATTATGGTCTAGTTTGAAATATAAAACATAGTTATATGAATTAATGTTTAAATGTCATGGAACCTAATGTCTGATTTCTTTATTTCTAAGAAGATCATTTTTTTCAGAGTAATATGGACCATTTCTTCTAATAATTGCTCTTAAATAATATGTGATTTAACTAAACACTATTCTATATTGATGATATTATCTAGGATTCTCTACCTATGGATCAAATTATGAAGTTAAAAGATAATTTTTATGAATTATTTTAGAGAATAATTCTTAAGTATGTTTAATGAATTCTAGGGATGATAATCCAGAGGTAAAAAAGGATTGGAATATTTTTTCTATCTCAAGAGAAGTTTATCTGGAATATAATATAGTGATTCATAATTTATGAATGAAAACCTATAACCACCACATTAGTTAGACATTTTTTTTATATAATTATATAACTCCTAAAACATAAGATGTTGATAATAATATGGTGAAAATTATATTTTCATCAGTGTATCGAATTTTAATTTACACCTTCGGTTATATATAGATATAAATTTCTATGTCAGTGGCTGTTTTCAATGGAATTATGGAGAATCAGAGAAAGGGTAACTGGGAATCTATGAAGTGTTTTATTTCATATATCAATAGTTAAAAATAGTGACCCAAATATTTCAAATTATATGATCCATTAAAATATAATTTTAATACATACATAGTGAGAGATATATACAAGAAGAATATTTCCACATGATTGTTATTCACTATTAGAAAAATGATGAAAAGTTAGATATTGAGACATTGATATGAAATTTATCTTTCAACTACAAACGCTGTGTATAAAGTCATTGAATATGTAGGGTGATACTTTGTTGGATGAATTTATTATATTATGAGCTCAAAGAGATATAATAAATTGAATGTTTATTATATGTTAGTTAAGGTAAAAACTACTTGAATATGAATCTAGTGTTTCAATCCCTAATGAACCACGTTGAGTTAATGTTCCAATTAATCTATAAAATAATGCATTATGGGTGATAGAAAAATAGAAGATGGGAAAAATGTAAATTTTGACTGGACTACTATACAAGTTCACATTCTAATTGATGTTGCGGATGTGTTTTCAATAAATAAGTATGTGGGTTAGGGAGGGTGACCCTTCTCCCCTAACCACATTATCATAGCACATGAGTCCTTATCAAGGAAATTTCATAGAGGAATGGAGAGTGGAAGATTGTTCCAATTTCTTAGTAGGAACGGTATGGTAGGCATGTCTCATTTGATATTCACTGATGATATCATGATCTTCATTAATGGTAGGAGGAATTCATTGAGGGGCCTCATGTATATTTTTAATTTCTATGGTCGTTTGAGTGTGTAATGTATAAATTCCTGGAAGAGCCATGATCTTAATTCTAATAAGTTTCCGTGTAATAGATGCATGAGTAATCATGACATATTGGGTTTTCAAAAACAGAAACTTCCTATGACTTATCTTGGAGTCCCACTGGCATATGGTCACATCAAAAAGTTTTTTTATGGATTCTAACAATCGAGTGATTGGGGGTATTATTAACAAAACGAACAAGTTTTAATCATTCGGTGGGAGGGTAACCATGATTAACAGTGTGCTATCCACCATATCTATGATAGTCTTCTCGGTCCATAGACGCCCAAACGGTACCATTTCCAAAATGGAAAATGTTTTTAATTCCTTCTTTTGGGATGCCAATCACAAGGGCCATTTTTATTAGGGTACCTGGTCTCCCATAGAAATGCCAGTTGAGGAGGGGGGATTTGGGTTACGCGCCATTATTGATACCATGCAGGGCTTGAAACAATTTCTTGTGTGGGATATTATTGCTGGAAATTCTATATGGGCCTCTTTCATTAGATGTTGGTATGGGGAGAAATGGGTGGCCACCAATTCCTACAAGCCACTACTGACTGCACTGGAAAGGTGTATATTCCCATGTATGGTTGAACCGTAGGGGACATCTCAATGGGTCATTGGGAAAAGATACATCAGTTTCTGGGAAGTTAATTGTTTAAGAGAATGGTTGTTTTTCTTAGGGTGTATGTCTTCTAATATTACCATCATGGGAGTTTCAGAGCACCCGATATTGCTTCAAACAGTTCTAAATCAGTAGCAAAAAAAATCATTACGAGGATATTTCCTTGAATGGCGAGGAAGACATGTGATGTTTTGCGAGGTCAAGTTTAGCTAAGTTTTCTATCTGGGAATATAAGATGTTGGTCAAGGAGCAGCTGTTACTCAATGTTTGGGTGCCAATGTGTTGGTGCAAGGATATTCCCTTAAATATAAAACTACTGGTTTGGCATATTATTTACAGTGCACTACCTACAGAAGGTTTCACCAAGAATAAGGGATTTCACTTGGCCTCACGATGCATATTCAGTAGGAATTCTCTAATAGAGTCTACGGTGAACTTCTTCTGTCATAGTGATTGGGCGATGTTTCTTTTGTCGCATTTCTCTCCTACTCTGCGTGTTTATCATGATCATACATACTTCAACAATTTCATGACCGCTTAGTTTCATGGTCTGTATGGAAGGTCCATAGAATTCAAGATACGGTGTATTATTCTTTCCTCCATTTGCAGGGTCATTTGGGAGGTGCAGAAACATTCTTGACAGGGCAATGGGATGTATCCTCCTTAAATCTGGACCCAATTGAAGGAAAATTTCTTTGAGATGGTCCCTCTTCTAAAAGGGGGTCAACATCTATTGGGTTAGTCTTGACCCAATATAACAAAGAGGCGTGGCATCCAGGAAGGTCGATCGATCATATGCCACTAACCAGTAAGTGGTGTCAAATTGATTATAGACGAGTCTCTGATAAATGGAGTATGAGAGATGGTGGGTTGCTGTGAAATTCATGTGGATCAGTGTTGGTGGCCATCAACGCATACTTTTTCTTTGGAACATCTTTGGGAGAAGTGGCACGATCACTTCACACAAAAATCACTATTTGTCAGAGGGTGTGATTTCTGGTGTATAATGTGGATTCAATCTCAGAAGTCCCGGTCAGTTTGGTTAATGGTATTTATAAACATCTGTGGACCTGTTGTATGTGATCCGGAGGTGTGCAGATGCAACAAATTTGGGGATAATTATAAATCAATTTTGTACGGAGGCTAACTATGCGGTGGATGCGATCTCATGTGTCAGCAGGATGGAGGATGTGCTCGTTGTTTGTGATAGTGTAGGCTCCCTTCCATTCGAATTTATGTCTTTTTTTCAACGAGATGAACATGGTTTTCACCATTTTCCCCTTCTTGATATCTAGGTTGGGTGGTATTTTTTGGCCACCGTGAAATCATATCATAAAATGTAATTTTCAGTTAATATTTCTAATAGTGGAAAATATATATATTTGGATTTATACATAGATGATGATTATGGTAGTGGAAGTATAATATAGGTAGAATTGATCTATGAGTTATGTTTTGGGACACGATCCCATGATCCCACAATCGTTAGAATGAAAACAATTAAAATGGGATTGCTTCTGAATGGATAGGTGAGGAAAATTTTGCAGAATATGTTAATTATGGTGAATCTATTAGAATTGAATCATAAATTAATTTTGTCTTATCAATTGGTTTTCAAGATATTTCTATTTCAATAAAAGGATTCTCATGATATTTCTTATGGTCATGGAAACCTACTCAATAGAAAAGTATTGTGGACATTTCTTATAATTATAATATAAAAACATTATATATAGAAATATTCTATAACCATCCTTTATTTTTTTCATTTAAAATGTTATCCTATAAACTCTTATGTGGAGTGGAAAAATGTATGAACAACATAATTTTTTTGTATTATTCCTCTAATATATAACAGATTTGTTTTATCTATAAATAATTATATAAATTATATGCAGGGAGATTCAATTCATGGTTGAGGTGATTTTTCTTCTTAATCGGAATGCACTATTATCATGGTTTCACTAGATTTTATGATTTTTATAATTTTTTAAACAAGTGATGTTTGGGCCAGTGCTTCTATAATAATTGGGTGATTTAGACCATCTAGATTATTATGGATCATATCATACTGACGGACATGTAATATATAGAAGATAATGATAAATAATAATTCATAAACAATGGTCCTCATCAACAATAATTTGTTTCTTTTTTTATTAATAATGATCATGAAAATACCAATCTTACTAGAGGGTGAATATAAGGACTCCCTGTTAACAATGGATGAAGGCAATTAGTTATGATTAAATCCATTGTTTGTTCAATCATCAATTAATGTATATTTTAAATCATATTATTTTTATTATTGTAAAATACTAACTAGTTCATGAATATAGATTCTATTATAGATTTTTTTGTACATTAATTTATGAAATTTTTTCATTACTATTTTTTTAATAATTTTTAGAATTTTAAAAACCAAAATTTAATATTGATTGTTAATGGTATATGGAATATTAATATTCCATAAGCGTACAAATTTACATTCAATGGTAAAGGAGTAATACAAAAATTCTTATGTTATAGATACCAATATGGTAACAACCAAAATTCTATCATCCCATGACACATTGAATTTGTCTTAGGTAAAAGTGGGTTCGATCATCCTTAATAATTAATTTTTTGTGTGTTTTCATCTAGGAAATTTAGATACACTCAATGCATTCTTAGTGAACTCATTGTGCATCCTTACACTGGATTATCCCCTCAAGGTTACTACCATTAGTTCTAAAAAACAATGATATATCCCCCAACTAGGATGAATCACATTGATTAATAACATGTTGGATACGTGCCTACTATCAATGACAAATAACATTCTGATTTCTCACATTCCATCATCTATAATTATTAATTAACCTTGTGATGATTGTTTCTCATATCATTAATGCCAACCAATTAACGAATGTTGATTTCTCCCACTATTTTGATTCATTAAATGCCTCTCCCATTCTGGTTATACTATTAATGAATGACACATGATAAAATTATTTAATAATAAATATATAAGAAGTGGATTTTAGTCCCATGATTTTAAAAAAATTTCTACATTGTTGATTATATATAATAATAATTAAATTTTAATTATATAATAATATTTATTTAAAATTTATATAAATTTATAAATACCCACTAATAATTTGAATTTTTTTAGTAATTTTGATTTGTTTATTTTATATTGTATAAAATCACAAATTATAACTGCTTCAATTATTGTTTATATTTCCTGAATAATTTAAATAATTAAAATGTGTTAGAAAATCTATTAAATTTATATATGCCAGGGGAACTCATAAACTATTAGTGATGGTCCCAACTTCATAATTTATGATTCATATTACAACATATATTCTTCTGACCAATAGAGGTTAGCTACATATATTTATCAGAGCACTAAAATTTCACGTAAGAATTTGGGGCTCGGTTTGGATTTTAATTAATTATTATTGGTTAATATGATATTTTATTAGGGATATTGGTGTTAGGGAGAGATTTATATAGGGTAGATATTCCTATCATATTAAAAATTTCATTATGACGATACTAGATACACGATGTATTCTCACAAAGTACACAATGAGTTGGTTATTGCCTTATAGGTCATTTTCACCAATGTACTGTCATTGTGGGTCAGGAAAATGGATTTGAAAGGAACTAGGTAGCTAGTACAAGATTATTGGGTATCCAATGGATTATTTTTTGGTTTTTAGGATTTTTTTTTGTAATTTCCCCTATTTTGCATTTTTTAATCCTCCATCATGTACCTCAAGAACCACTTTATCATCGGTATAATTTCGAATACCTATGGGCCTGAATCTGGTGCCATTACATTGTGTTTCAGATTCATA
Source organism: Viscum album (assembly GCA_963277665.1). Taxonomy (NCBI): domain Eukaryota; kingdom Viridiplantae; phylum Streptophyta; class Magnoliopsida; order Santalales; family Viscaceae; genus Viscum; species Viscum album. The sequence goes on from OY728164.1 coordinate 578,919,005, forward strand.
AATTAGGGGGTAGAAATTCACTACAATGTTTTGGTTTGTTTATGATATTTCATGACAATTCTTATATGTCGGTGTGTGTATGTGTATGTGTATGTTTTCCTAATATGATTATTAAATGGGTGTCCATGTTTTCAAGTGAGTCCATTTTGATCATATTGGCCCCTAAAGAGAAAATATATGGGAATTTTCTTGGTTGTGATAGATCCATGTCCCGTTTTAGGGATCATGTAATGGTTTTACACCATATGTTTCTAGTTTCAATGTGAGATTTCTAGGTCGAATTAGGGAATCGACGAGTTTTTGGCTGAGAGTATTGTTATGGGATACAATTACATTTCATTTTAAATTTATTAATGAGTATAATGTCTTCAAAAAGTATCCAATGACGATTAAAATTTTAGGGAAAATAATAATATACCATTGGAAGGTCATCATTCTGAGGATATGTATTTACTGTGTGTCTTAACCCTAGAGGATTATGTGATGGATTAGTTACCCTAATAACTATTATATTTATTTTGGAATACATAAGGATTTTTGAGCATTATATCTTACACTTGGGTATAGGTTTAAGTACTAGTATGTGGACATGCGACCTCTCCCGTGGTGAATATTAATTAATCTATGATTTGATATGGTTTTACTCCTTGATTGATAAGGCACTTATAATGTTATCAGATATATATTTAGCATGAGATAAATCTTCCATCAATCATGGAAGAGAATGATGCATTATTAGGATTTTTAGAGGTTTATTTAGGGATAATTGTACTGTCATGAGAGTAATTTTTCTTCATTATTTACATTCTACCAGTTCATAGACTCATAAATAAATTTTTTAGTAATATAAATGACACGTGGTTGGTTTCATATAAGTTTTAATTACTCACACCCTCAATAATTTCCTTATAGAATTTTTAGACCTTTTTTACAAGGATCAATCCAATTTAATGTGTTATATATAAGCTTATTGGGCATTTGGATCTATGTTTGGATGTAATCTATGTTAGGTTATCAAATGGAATCATTTTTTATTGTTTCTTTTTTATTTCATCATTTTTTTATCATTGTCCTTATTGATCCATTTTCAATTGGGATCAAAGTTTATTGTTGACGTATGAATGAAATATATCCATTTATTATATCTTGTTATATTACTTATGTGGTAGGATTTCCTCAAAAATCTCATATTATCTTTTACATTTCATTTATTGATTATTATGTGGATTATGTGTTCAATATTTACCAAAACCACAATAATATTATCCATAATGTTTTTAAATAGCATTGTATATGAGTTATAAAAAACATGCATATGTAGAGCTATGTATAAAGTCATTTAGAACTCTATATCGGACTAGGTGAAAACATTTGAGGCATTACCTAGTGGTATTATATTAAATATGAATACCGACATGCCATTGAGGAAATTAGGAACAGAGGTTGTGGGGTGGTCCTCACAAATTCCTGATGGAAGATCGAATGTTGGATGTGGGTTGTTAATTAATATTTATATTAGTGGTAGTTTCATAAATAAACCATCACAACTCAATTTTGAGGTGATTCGGAGGCATAGAGTCTTGAGAAGAACAAGCGTTTGAGGTAATGAAACAAAGTGGACAATATAATGGCGTTAATAAATTTGGATACTCTATGTGGTTTTTGAGCCTCATTTAATTTATTTACTAATTACATTTTGGTATATTTGAGGTATAATGACTGTGAAATGGGTTGAAACATATGATTTTTTATGGGCAGTTCCAATTTTTTGGGTATTCAAGTTTCCAAAGAAGTGGTATTTCATTTCCCTCTATTTTTATGGGATCATATTATTTTTAAATAGATATAGTGGAAAATAGTGTTATCTGTTTATTTTCTCATATATCGAATTTTGATAGTTTACGAGTTTATCTAGTAAGATGAAACACATAGGTTGGAATGACATGTTTTTTTTCATACGATTATTACAGGTTTAAATCAATGTAATATCAAGAAAATTTATATTCAAAATTTACCAATATATATTATTTTTGTAATTTAATTAATTTATCATAATATATATTTTATTTTTTCAATATATTGTTGATTACTATTACTAGTCATTTTATAGGTGAAGAAATTTTGTGTGAGTATTAGGTTGTGGTTTTCTAGTTTATCTTGAAGTGGAACCATAAAGTATTCCTCTAAAGGGTTTTTTAATATATAAATATAATTTCAAATATAGAATTAATATTTAAATATATAAATTCATTTTGGAGTCTACTATATTTATTTTAAGAAAATTCCTCCTTATAGTATCCCATTGGTTCAACCTAGGGATAGGGTAAGAGATGAGCCTATGGTTCAAAAGTTTCTCATTATACCTCTAGATATTAAGAAAGGAGAATCCAAAAATTCATATAACATTGATCTAGAGGATCAGGTATCCAATATCCTTTATCCAAGTTTGTTTTTCATTATTTCAGTTGTATTATGAGGTTAATATTTTGGTTGAGCTACCACGGTATATTTTTATCTAGGATTTAAGAAACAAAAAAAGTTATAATTTAATAGTGTGGGTGATCCTTTAGATTCTCTATGACTGGTCTGTGAAATAAATACCATTTATACTTTAGGGACTATTCCAAATGTGGTGGTGTATGTGTTTATGGTATCATGAAGAGGTAAGTATCATTGACTGATTATTCTACTATTTTCTCAGATATGTTATGGGTTTCTCATTGTTTTGGTGAGGAAAAAATCCTAAAAGCATCAATGGGTTGAAATTAGAATATGGTCATATATATCAGGCCATGGGGGGTTGTTTAACATGAGTCATATTTTGATAATTTTTGAAGGGCTCTTAAAGTAGTTAAATATATGGTGAAATATAGTTTAATGGGTTCTATTACATTTTATAGTGGTCCTTCAAGTGACGCTATGGGTTGTTTTTTTGGTGGTAGGATGAATATACATGCTGAGGTGTGATTGGGTGTTGATAGGAATTGTTGGTAAGGTTGGGGATCACAATTTCCACCCAAGATAATATATATTGTTGTAAACTATCAATATGTGGAACATAGTAATTTTAATTTTATGTGATTGAGTCCATTAAAGGACTTACATGTCTATGGAAGGGTGGGTCACGTCTAGTAGTTTTTTTAAATTTGTCTCAATAGGGATGAATCAAAAGATCTAAGAAAAAAATCCATCTAGTTCAAATTTAGTTAGAATTTAGCTAGATATCAAGGCTTGATTTATGGGGAAAATCCATGGTTTAGAATGGAGGTCTATGTGATATTACTATTAACACATTCCTTTTAGTCATGTTCTATAGGTGTGACAAGGATCATGGTTTGGGGTCAAGGATATGATGTTGGAATGGTTTATGAAGTATAGATAGATCAATACAATAGAGTATAGGTTAATTTAGATCATATGTGTATGTATCTTGTATTTTTATTATTTTATATATTAATGTTTCATTCATAAAAATCTCATACTTTCACATTGGCTCCTTCCATATCAAGGATAAGGATAGTGGTAATGTTATCACCTTGAATACTGGAACATGAAATGATATTGGGAAAGTGTTTGGGTCATATATTGAGGTTCTTAGAGTTTTTCATAGTGGTTGGTGGCTATAGGTACTCATGGGGATTCTTTTTTTATATGGTGGGATTCAATGGTTTATTTCGGGGTTATTGGTTGATGTGTGTTTTGAATGAAATTTATTTCTACCAATGTCCTATGTCTTCTAATTTTCTTATAAAAAAATATGTTCTATTAGGATAATAGAAATTTATGTCATGTACAGTAGGACCTGTTCTATGTTTGTTAGGGTTCCTTACAATAGAAATGGTCAGTATTATCCTTTAAACGGATCTGATAACACTTTAATTTAGAATTACTCAAGTGTTGGAATATTTCAAGGTTTTGTTCCATGATAATCTATTATGGTTACCTCTTAAGAGGGTGATTTATTTTTTGATCGACCTCAAGTGAGGTTATAATCCGATAATGATACTATTTTATCATAAATAAAAAACATTTTTGGGAGACCAGGTCATTCAGCTTGGGGATATTGAGGAGAAGGGTTATGTAAATCTGAGTACATATCCATTGGGTGAGCCTATCCTATTTTAAAAAAATCTTATAGATTGATAAGATCAATAAAAAGTAAGCAAAAGATAATCTAGGAAATAGTAACGAATATGTTTTCATAACCTATGTTAGATTATCTCTTTTATTAGTTTTTGGGTGCTCAATGATTCTTCAATATTTAACCCTGATTAGGTTATCACTAGTTGCAAGTTTGGATAGTTCATATATTGATTATTATTATTAGAATTATGTATTTTTTATATAAGTACCTTGTTAATTAAATTATTCTTTTGAAAACACAAATAAATTTTATGTATATCATGAACTGGTTCTTCAACCCCATCATGGATTTAATAATTTTTTTATTCATGTATTAAATCATTGAAAACTCACAAACCCATGAATTTGATAGTGATCAACTAAAAATTTTATAAAGTAGTATTTAATCACATCCAAATTTTGTGGTGTTCTAAAAGTGTCACTTATGGATTCCCAAATTTTTCTTCCAGGGTCATGGGATATCTATGTTAAGGATATCAATTAATCAAATGAATTTTGAGGTAGTTATATCTTGGAAAAGGCCTGGAAATGTGTTCGATATTAGTATTTTAGTTATCATCTATATTTATTCTAGGAATTAATTTTAGCATTGAAATTATTTAGAATAACAAATTATATTGACGTACAAAATAGAGTGAAAATTGTAGTGGACTGGTTTGTGTGATGTGGCCTTATGTGTGTTGAAGGTGATATTGAAATCTTATCTGATTCAGACTATTTCAAACCCATGTAATGTTTTTACCATTTATTATAATGCCACTATCATTTTTCAATTATATTTTATGATTGTGTGTTATTGGGGGTCACTTAATGTTCTCAGAATTTATGACCCAATATTTACAAATTCTCTACTCTAGATTTTATTCTAGATGTGATGATTAATTATTTCATGTATTGGAATAATTTTAATTTTGGTGAAATATTTTTTATCAATATAGTGTATAAGATCTTACAATATATACTCTCACAACATGTCTTCAAATAAATGGAAATGCCAATTATGGAGTTCACGTAGACATTTATGGTTGATATTGAATATACTCTATGGATGGGGAATGTTGTAGAAATTATTTTTAAAAAATATGAACAACTGTATATAATATTAAATTATCGTTAAGAATTGAAGATAACGATATTTATTAAAAAGTGTTGAATTAAAAAATAATATGATAAATATTCCACGACATTTTCTACCTTTTCTATTAGTTCCTTCATCGTGAGTTGATTGAACTCTAGTCAGGATATTGATTTATGTTGTTTCAGGATGTGGGAATGGAAAATGGGTGATGAGATAGTTTCAATATTGTTTCTTGAGGAGGATAGATTGATTTATATATATACAAGAATGGTTGGTCCGACTTATATGAGGGATTATTTAATGAGGGACCCTCAGACAACCTGATGGGTTGTACACTTAAGGACGACTAAGATACAATATGATAGTAGGTGTTTTTTGGTTCCCTTGTATGAGGAAACTCATCATGATGGTTTTATCCAATTTCCCATCCTATTAGTGGATAAATATAGAATATCCATTACTGGGTGGTTTTCATTAGTCACCCCACCCCAAAGAGTACACTTCCCAGTTTTGCAATGAGAGAAATAGGATAATGGTCACCCAAATCTCACATCCAATAGGGCACTGATCTTTGATAATATCCAAGGGTATAATAGAGATACATTTGAAAATAATTACCATCTAAAATAACCTTAAGAAGTGGTATATTAAAATCATACCCCAATGAATGGATAAATATAAATATAAAAGGTACTCCATGTATAATACTTGAAATGTGATAAAAAACTAATACAGTTGAAAAATTAATATAAATGAACCAAAAATTTAAACTCACCAATGTCCATAAAGCCCAAGAAGCTCATATAATACCATGAGCTATTAATATTATATATTATCTCTAACTATCTCTATTGACCCAAAACATATATTATATATACATATGTCGATTCTATTAGTATATATAGTTGGATCCCCCATGAGGCCTCTCATGAAAAACATAATGAAATAATACTAAATCCCTATGAATAAAAAGTAAAACTAATTATTAATAGAAATAGTTGTATTGTGTTCGTAGCCTCTCCATGGATATCTACCACCAATTATTTCATAAAAGATATCATATGATATAGTAATAAAATAATGGTCACATACTACAACTTCCCCACTATTTTTCCGCCCATCCTTTACATTATAGGTCTGGTGTTATGTCCTTCCAAAAGAACCCATACAAAAAGATTCATCAAACATGTATCACACCATATATATCATGCATCACATAACATCATAATCTTATGACACATATCTATATAGAAACCATGTAGTTTTTTAGATCCATCGTAGATTGTATCATGTGTATCCTATATCAGATGTTATACCTTAATCCATCACAACCCATACACTAAGTCAGGTACTTCAATCAATCAGAATCCACACATGTCATACCAATAATAATTATTACGATACTATATATGTATATACATTTTTGTGAAATAATACAAAGACATTAATTCCTGGTATAGACATATATTTGAAACTAACCACTAGAATAAAAGAACATATAACTACGAAGAGAAGACAACGGTACACAAGGGGGTAGTCTTCCATCCGTCATCACAATGCTGGGGTTGTGGGAAAAAACCCTCCCAGTGCACACCAGGTATTATTAACCCTATAGACAGTGTTGATATAGCTTGTGAAATAAAAAAAATAGAATATAATAGATCTCACAACCAAGCAATAGGAAAAACATAATTCTAATATTTACTATACCAATATACACTCTAAAACCTGACACGGAATATTAGTGACTAGATATTCTATAAGAACACAAGAGTACATGTAGAAAAAATATATTACTTTTTTATTTAAAAAAAACTAATTTATTTGTATTAATTCATTAACCATTAATAAACATTATTCTTATGGAATATCATTATCCATTAAGCCATGTACATTCCCACCATGAATAATTCAACCATGTGCATGGTTTATCAAGGGGATTATTATAAATTGATTTCCCAAAAACCCCACACTGTTTGTTAAAAAATTTATAAATTGTTATTATTACAATTACACAATTCCGGGTACTCTAGTAAACATTCTAATCTACAATCAATAGTTTCCTAAAAAAATCAAAACCAGTTGCCTCATGTATTTATGAAATGAATACACATTAAAAAATAAACATAGCCATCCATAATTTAAAAAGATTCATCCATAAGAAGGAGTGTTATATTTTTCAGATGGATTGTTAATATTATCTTTATATTATTTCATAATCTAGGTTTCATTTCCTATACCCTCATTAATTTCCCGGCTCATCCCATTGTCACATGTGTCAACTTTTGTCACACCATCCTGGCCTCCCCACCCAAATCTAATTTTCCATTCTAGGATCACATGACATATCAGAAAAAATCTCCCAACTAGAGAACATCACACATCCATAAGAAATAAACATTGTCAAAATGAAAAACTAGGTCCTAAAACATGAAATTTTTATTTTACATGAAAATGGGGCCACTAAGCCCAAAATAGAAGTCACTCATCCTTATCAATAAAATATTCCCTCTTAAACCAATAAATTTTCCTTTATAAAATCAACAATTTTTATTTTATGTTTCATTAGATAATTAATTATCACATTTTCGAACTGTAGGAAAAATAAGGCATCAATTGTCTTAAACTATCATTTATTTATTGTGATTCAATGCATTTGTTACTATCTCAATTAACCACGATAATAAAAATTATCATTAAAATTCATTTAATTCTATTATTAAAAAAAATTATTATAAGTTCATGGTATTTATAAAATCCATCATTACATTATAAAACATCTTATAAAAATTTAAAAAATATTATTCAACAATTTCATATCCAGAAAATTATAGAAATAAAGAGTTTGTTTAACATGCCTCTTTAATTCTTTAGCAACCAATTAATCTGGGATTTATGTTTTTTAATTGTTTATTTATTATCAAAATTCAAAAATAAGAAAAACAATATGTTTTAAAAAGTAGTATATATATCATAAAATATAGAAAAAACAAGAGAGAAATAATTATCATTATGGAAGGAAATAATAATGATCATTAAATGTAAACCAATTCTATTATTTAAACATGATTACACTATATTATTTTTATTAATCTCTAAACCAAATAGATAAACCAGGTAAATTTTGAATTCACATAAAAAAATAAAAGCAATGAATCCTTTACCTGAATGAAAAAAAAATTCTTGAAAAGGATACAAAACACCAGTGTAGATCATTGATCACCACCTGCATAAGAAAACGATCATATCCCAAGGATTTCATTCAATAAAACACACTAAAAACATTGATAGTATTTCCATTATATTTTTTGTGATCAAACACTATTTCATGGAATGTGTAATGTGTGGAAAATGATATCAAATAGAGAATAAAATTCATAAAATGAAGAAGGACCAACATCATATCACCACAGAATTATCTGTTGAAGTTGTGGCTCAATTCTAATTGAATTGGAATTCATATTCCTCAAAAAATAACACCAGGGTGCCTAAAATTCTATAGATCGATGTGGTATAATGTGGGGTTTTCATTGGGGTTCAATTAATTATATCAAAATTTGAAAACATATGACCATTGAGTCGCCCATAGACCACACTATTGAATTTCCAGACATAGATGAATCTACTGTGAAGTATAATTGGACTGTCATAGAACCAGAAATAAAAAAAACCTTACAAATATCAATGGAAGGATCAAAGAAATGGGGTTCTTTAAATATAGTAGAACCTTAAGAATCACACCATACAACCCATTCTCCAAAATTAATGTTATAGTGTCGCCTAAGGATCCACACTACAATAACCATTAAATTGGAATAATTTCATAAAAATCATAAATCATTTAATTCTTTCTACAATCCACAATGATCAATATCAAGGGATGGTTCTGTGTCGTAGAATGAACTATGTCATATTAATGATGAAAATATAGTATTCCTGAATTCCAACATCGATCCCACTATGATGACATTGAGACACACTATTATTATCCACCACTTTTCTAGAGAATCACACCCCTCCATGTCGCAAATATTGCATTATATGTAGTGGAATCCTTCCTAGAACATAGATTCCATCCGAACAACATGTTACATCCTACGAGAACTTCAATAACCTAAAAATAAAAAATGGAAACAGTTTCAAGGTTTCAGGATCATACATCAGATACCTCTAAAACCATTATCATCCTCAAGAATTTGAAACCATACAAAAAGATAAGTAATAAAAAGGTCTGTCTGACCATCTACCCCTTGATATACCTCTCAAGAGGCTCTATATAATAGGATCTCAACCACATCACTCATAAGAAATAAGTTAAAACCCCAAAAACATCAACAAGTATCTCTTGAAAACTCTCTCTTCAGAGATACCTCCCAAATGAGAGTAATTCCAACATAAACCCCAAGAGAAAAAAATCTCATAAACTAATAAAGCCAACATAACCATAATAAGAATTGATAAATGGTAAGGTATAAAAAAATATCAAGGGGAACATAGCATATATCTACAACTCACACTCCCAACTAATTTTCACCAAACTATAATTTTCTCACAATACACAATCCATGGGAATATAATTCCAATGAAACACCATCTCCTGGTGGTCTTGGATCTCCACAAACCAGTGCTAATATTTATATCATTTTCAAAATTGATATCACCCAATTCAGTGATATGAGATTAATCATGAGGATAACTGTAACATCCCAAGTAATTAATGAATAATAGTTATTTTTATCTATGTCTATTAATGATTAAGATAGTGTTATAGAGGCTTAAACTGAAAATAAATACAATCTTATGCATGGAATACACTAATATTCTTAAAAGATTGTTTTACTTCCTTTTGATGGAAAACCATTTCTGAATCTATATTTTACAATTTTATAAACTATTTTTGTCAAAATAAACTTATCCTTTATGATTGGTACATCAAAATTTACCTTGTGTGAATTTTTGGTATTTTTCTGACAATGTTCATTTTTTAATGAATAGTGAAAAATACTGCATTTTACATCAAAACTGCTTTTTAATCTAATTTATTTATATGATTAGATTATTTTTTGAATTGGTTTTGAAGTGAAATTAGAATATATTTTTACCATTTTATCCAATGGTGGTCATTGGAATCAATTTCACTTTGAAATTAGACTTAAACTGGTGTCAATCTTTTGATACTTATTGTTTTGTAAAAACACGCTTTTTGCTCTGGCAGCGGGAATTAATTATTAAATTTATTAATGTGACTTATATGATTTTAATTTTGTAAAATAGACTTCATTTTTGAATTCGGAATATCAAATATAGCTTAGGTTGAATTTTTGGTAATTTTCTAAAAAACTACAATTTTTGATGAATAGTGAAACCACTAAGTGGTAATCAAGCAAACTGATTTTTCAGTTAAATGAAAGTTTACCACTAATGTGTATTGAATTTTGAAAATCCGACATACATGGTTGTAATTAAGAAGTAAAATGTGGTTCAATGAGATTAAAATAATTTTTTGGTGAATAGTAACTTATTAAGTTTTTAATCGCGATTAGTGGTAATTAGTGTAGTTTAAGGTATAAATAATGCTTTAATAATATGAAATGACCTAGAAACATGTCCCAAACTTATTGGTTGTGTCATGTCCGACCAAGACAAGCCATGGGTCAACTTGTGGACCCCATGGTGACATTTTGGTTGGGAAATGACATAAATAACTTTTTATTTAATGTAAAAGTAAAAATGACACAAACATAATATGTTTTACGAAAACAATTTTTACATGGGGTTATAAAGATCAGATTTTTTATTATAAATAGTAATTGGAAAGCTAAAACTATTTCCTACATCATAGTATTTTTTTTATGATTTTTAGACATTAAATAAATTAAATTATTTATGACATAATAATGATGCAGCGATGACATCATTATTTGACGATTTAAATTAAATGGAATGATAATGTAAAATCTATGAACTACACATGTCCAAAACTTATTGGATGAGTGGATTTCGAAGCCTTATCACCTTATCCACGAATTATATCAATTTGGGACCTTTTGAAACCGAAACACATTTTCAAATAATGTAATATTTCTTTACTTTCCAAAAGTGCCCCTCCTCTCCTCTTATAAAAGGCCCCCACCTCTACCTCATTTCACACACTACTTAAGCCTTTGGCTCGGCCAAACTCTTCCCATTTACTCTCTCCACATCCCTCTCCTCATCCTAGAGGATTCCCTTTGGGAATAATCCTTTCAAAGGATGCCTTTGGGCTCAAATCAAAAAGAGTTACACTTTTAAAGGAGATTAAAGAACGGTCGGGTCAAGTCGGAAACGAGGTATGGGACTTCATCTCAATCTCCTTTCATTGAGGCATATTTTATTTTATACACAACTTTATTTTATATGGTGTATAAACCCCTTTTACTTTTACTTTTATTCAAAAGGAATCTTTTTTATACGAAGCATTTACTAAACGACAAAAGGGAATGTTTTTGTCGTACGTATGCGGCGAAAACGACTTCTCCGCCGTCATGACCGTTATTTGAGTTTCAGCTTCCTCTACAAGCCATACCTTCTTTTTGAAAGAAAACTTAATACCATGTTTTACTTTTCTTGTACTTTGGTATTGAAAATGGTTTTCATAATGTTTTTATTATATCAATGTGTTGTCTTGATATGTCGTGATTGAAATGTGGAAATGTTATGTTTCCTTTATGCATGTTTTATGTGATACGATTATGTTATGGTTCTTGGGAATTATTATGAATACGGGTGGTTCCGTGATAAACTATGGCCGGGTGAGCCCGTTATAGCTCTCCAATGCATTGGGTAACGCGAAGGAGTGAAACGATAAGGTTTCTCCGAAGAAATTTTAGGGAATATACTGTGATGGGTATTCAAAACGTAACCAAGAGGGTTACTCCCTACGTAAGAATGTTATGAATTTCTCAAGTTACCTTTATGTATTATGATTTCTATAATTTATTCATGATTTTATGAGGTATGTTAAAGTGCCTATGTTTTATGGGTAAAGTATGATTTCATTCTTATGTATATATGAACTCATGTTTCCTTTCCATGTTTTTTTTATATAACCCATACTGAGTTTTTATGCTCATCCCAAGTTTTTGAAATGTTTTTCACAGGTCAAGGGAAAGGTACATGATAAGATGATAGATTCAAGGATGTGTCAAGAAATAATCCATGTTTTATTTTAAATGTGTTTCCATTGATGGGAATGAAGAATACTATATTTATGTAACCAATTTGTTTATATGTGGAATGTAATGCAAGTTTTATGATCGAATTATCTAAAACTCTAAACCCGAAAAGATCCTCAATGTGTAATCTTGTAATAACTCAAGATTAAGTAAGGTTTAAGGCTGGGGCCTTATAGTTGGTATCAAAGGTCGGTTTAGATAACTCTAGGAGTTAGATTTATATTAAATGATTATCCAAAAATATTTCTTTTGAAATGATATAGCATTTAAAGATTACCATGTTGATTCATCTAAGACATGTTTGTTCAGAATGGTTTTCCGCAGAGGAAACAGGGAAGCAGTGCTAGGAAGGCATACATAAGGAAATAACCTTCCGAATCAGCATCCAGAAATGGTCGGAATTGGAACTGAACAGTTTGTTGCAGTAATGGCGCAGTTGACTCAAGCGATAAATGGCGGTGGTATCCATGCACGAGATCAGCCAGAACAACCGCAGAGGAACATGTCAGTGGTGGAACATTTCATGAGGCAACATCCACCATCATTCAGAGGATCATCTGACCCTGTGATTGCTGAAGGGTGGATTAAAGCACTGGAGAAGATTTTTGATGTCATGGGGTGTTCAGAAAATCAAAAATTTAGTCTTGATATTTACCGTTTGGAGGGTGAAGTAGATTAGTGGTGGTCTATGGTTAAAAATATCCGGGACGCCGATGAGATTGATGCTCTTGACTGGGATGAATTCAAAGGTATGTTTCTTGAGAAGTATTTTCCTAAGGCTGTTCGACTTAGGATGGAAAAGCAATTCTTGGAATTGAGGTAAGAGGAAGACTCAATGGCTGCCTATGAAGAAAGGTTCACTCGATTGGCAAGGTATGCTCCAAATTTTATCCGGGACCTTGATAGTAAAATCAATCGTTTCTACTCAGGATTAAAGCCAAACTATCGAAGGGCATTAGCTTCTCGTGAGTTTAAAAGTTATGAAAATCTTGTTCGATGTGCTGAGAAGGTGGAAATGGAGTTTGCCGATGACCAATTTTTCTATAACAACTAGCAGAAGAAGAGACCGAGGTGGCAGGAGAAAGGTAAGAATTCTTCAAAAAAGTCTGATGGTAAGAGAACTAAGTTTACAGTTTGTGATAAATGAGGCAAAAGGTATGTTGGGGAATGTCTTCTGAATCCTGGGAAGTGCTACCGATGTGGTAAGATGGGACATAAGGCTCGCGATTGCACTGAAAAGGATCAAGGTGAAGGTAAGAACAAATTTGATTTACAGTTAGTGAAATGTTATAAGTGCAATGAGATGGGTCACTATGCAAACGAGTGTCCGACAAGGAGCTTGAGTGATGGGAAGCAGTTAGACTATAAGCAGAAAGGGGTGGTGAAATCCTTTGCAACTACTTCAGCAGATGTCAGGCCATCAAATGAAGTTGTATCAGGTACTTTGTTTGTTTTTTCAGATTATGCCAGTGTGTGGTTTGATTCGGGGTCTACACATTCATTCATCTCTGAAACCTTTTCTAGTAAAATGGGAATACCATCTCAAGAAATGACTCCTGAACTTTTGGTAAAAACACCTGGGGGAAGTGTCGAGGCAAAAAGAATTTATAAGAATATTCCTATCCTTATCTATTGAAAGAAACTACTTGCAAACCTTATTGTTCTACCTCTAGTAGAGTTTGACGTTATCCTGGGTATGGATTGGCTCTCTATTTACCATGCTAAGATTGACTGTAGAGCTAAAGAAGTTTCTTTTCAGAAAGAATTTCAGTTTGTTTACAAGAATGAACCTTTACTTTTGATAACATATCAAGAGGCCGAGAATCTTGTAAAAGATGGAAATGAATGTTACCTTGCACACATCGTTGAAAATAAAGGAACTGTTCAGATTAATGATGTGCCAGTGGTAAATGAGTATCCTGATGTTTTTCCTGATGAGTTTCCTGGAATAATACCAGATCGGGAAGTTGAGTTTACTGTTGACTTAGTTCCTGATGCTAATCCAATTTCAAAACCCCCTTATCGAATGGCACAAATTGAACTTTTAGAGTTGAAGGAGCAATTACAAGATTTATTAGAGAAAGGTTTCATTAGACCTAGCACATCACCATGGGGTGATCCTGTTTTATTTGTTAAAAAGAAATATGGTTCTATGAGACTTTGCATTGATTATAGAGCCTTGAATAATATCACTGTTAAGAACAAATATCCTTTGCCTCATATCGATGATTTGTTTGATCAGCTCCAGGGAGCTCAGTTTTTTTCAAAGATTGACCTGAGATCGGGGTACCATCAGCTAAAGGTAAAGGAGGCAGATATTCCAAATACCGCGTTCCGTACGAGATATGACCATTATGAATTTGTAGTAATGACTTTTGGGCTAACCAATGCACCTACTGTATTCATGGACTTAATGAATAGAATTTTCCAAGAGTTCTTGGATAAGTTTGTGGTGGTTTTCATTGATGATATTTTGGTGTTTTCTAAAAGTAAATAGGAAAATTAAAAACATTTAAGGGTTATCTTGCAAACCTTAAAAGAAAAGAAACTGTATGGGAAATTCAGAAAGTGTGAGTTTTGGTTGCAACAAATTTCTTTCCTTGGTCACATTGTTTCTAAAGATGGAATAACTGTTGATCCTGCAAAAACAAAAGTTGTGGAAGAATGGCCAAGACCCACAAATGTAACCGAGATTCGTAGCTTCCTTGGTTTGGCGGGCTATTACCGAAGGTTTGTTAGAATTTTTTCACGATTATCTAGTCCAATGACTAAGCTAACTCGGAAGGGTGTTAAGTTTATCTGGACTAAAGAATGTGATGATTGTTTTCAGGAATTGAAGAGAAGATTGGTGAATGCTTCAGTTTTGGCACTACCTTCAAGGAATGGTGAGTTTGTTATATACAGTGATGCTTCATTTAAAGCACTTGGTTGCAACCTAATGCAGAATGATCAGGTAATTGCTTATGCTTCACGACAGTTGAAAACTCATTGGGTAAATTACCCTACACATGATTTGGGATTAGCTGCTGTTGTTTTTGCTTTAAAAATTTGGAGGCATCATTTGTATGGAGTAAAGTGTGAAATATATACCGATCACAAAAGTTTAAAGTATATATTCACTCAGAAAGAGTTAAACATGAGACAAAGGAGATGTCTGGAATTAATCATAGAATATGATTGTACAATTCATTACCATCCGGGAAAAACAAATAAAGTGGTTGATGCTTTGAGTCGAAAAAGTAATGCTTCATTAACAATGTTGCGTTTGGAACGTGATCCTTTGGTTAAGGATTTGATGAACTTTGGCATAGAAGTTGTTGGTGCAGGAATTCCTTATGTTTTGTTTCAGGTATCAGTGAGATCTTCTCTATCGGATAGAATCAAGAAGGCACAGAAGCAAGATAGTGAGTTGCAGAAAAAGGTAAAGCTGGTTCAGAAAGGTAAGTTTCCTGAATTCAACATTGATAATGATTGTGTATTGAGATTTGGGAAGAGATTGTGTGTGCCTTGTGATTCATAGTTGAAGAGAGAGCTGTTATGTGAAGCTCATAGTTCTCCGTTTTCAGTTCATCTGGGCAATACTAAGATGTATAGAGATCTGTAGGAGTATTACTGGTGGGATGGAATGAAAAGAGATATTGCTGATTTTACTGTGAAGTGTTTGACATGTCAACAGGTTAAAGCAGAGCGGCAGTTACCGAAAGGGATGCTTCAGCCTTTACCAGTGCCAGAGTGGAAATGGGAGAATATATCCATGGAATTTGTTGTTGGATTACCGAAGACATCTCGAGGTAATAATGCAATATGGGTTATTGTTGATCTCTTGACCAAATCTGCTCATTTCCTTGCTATACGAGATACTTTCTCTCTTGATCAACTTTCCCGTTTGTATCTTAAAGAGATAGTCAGGTTACATGGAGTTCCTCTCTCCATTGTATCGGATCGTGATCCAAGGTTTACTTCTAACTTTTGGAAAGGCCTTCAGAAGTCGTTGGGTACTGAATCAAATTTTAGTACAGCTTTTCATCCTCAATCAGATGGGCAGTCAGAACGAAAAATTCAGACATTGGAGGATATTCTACGAGCTTGTTCTATGGATTATCAAGGAAGTTGGGACCAACATCTTTCTTCGGTTGAGTTTTCATATAATAACAGTTTTCATTCCAGTATACAGATGGCACCATTTCAGGAATTATATGGGAAGCGGTGTCGAACTCCAGCATTTTGGGATGAAGTGGGTGAAAGAAAGTTGATGGGACCAGAATTGGTAGAAGAGATGGCAGAAAAAGTTCAGCTGATTCAGAAACACATGAGAACAGCTCAGAGCAGGCAGAAGAGTTATGCGGATAACCGGAGGAAGGATCTATCTTTCGAGGTAGGTGATCATGTTTTTCTCAAGGTTTCTCCTTGGAAAAGTGTGATGAGATTTGGTAAGAAAGGAAAGTTGAGTCCAAGGTTCATTGGACCATATGAAATTATGGAGAGAGTTGGATCAGTTGCATACCGAGTGGCTTTACCTCCGAGTTTATCTCAGGTACACAATGTTTTTCACGTTTCGATGTTGAGAAACTATATGCCAGATCCATCTCATGTTTTGAGTCCAGAGGTAGTTCAGTTGGAAGAGAACCTATCTTATGAGGAACAACCGGTCCAGATTCTTGACCACAGGGAGCAAGTGTTACGAAATAAGGTGATTAAGCAGGTAAAGGTTTTGTGGAAAAACCAAATGATTTAAGTGGCAACATGGGAATCTGAAAATGCAATGAGAGATAAGTACCCCCATTTATTCGATAAGTAAATAAATTGCGGGGAAGCAATTTTCTAAAGGGGGGAAGGATGTAACATCCCAAGTAAGTAATGAATAATAGATATTTTTATCTATGTCTATTAATGATTAAGATAGTGTTATAGAGGCTTAAAATTAAAATAAATACAATCTTATGCATGGAATACACTAATATTCTTAAAAGATTGTTTTACTGCCTTTTGATGGCAAACCATTTTTGAATCTATATTTTGACAATTTTATAAACTATGTTTGTCAAAATAAACTTATCCTTTATGATTGGGACATCAAAAGTTACCTTGTGTGAATTTTTGGTATTTTTCTGACAATGTTCATTTTTTAATGAATAGTGAAAAATACTGCATTTTACATCAAAACTGCTTTTTAATCTAATTTATTTATATGATTAGATTATGTTTTGAATTGGTTTTGAAGTGAAATTAGAATATATTTTTACCATTTTATCCAATGGTGGTCATTGGAATAAATTTCACTTTGAAATTAGACTTAAACTGGTGTCAATCTTTTGATACTTATTGTTTTGTAAAAACACTCTTTTTGCTCTGGCAGTGGGAATTAATTATTAAATTAATTAATGTGACTTATATGATTTGAATTTTGTAAAATAGACTTCATTTTTGAATTCGGAATATAAAATATATCTTAGGTTAAATTTTTGGTAATTTTCTGAAAAACTTCAATTTTTGATGAATAGTGAAACCACTAAGTGGTAATCAAGCAAACTGATTTTTCAGTTAAATGAAAGTTTACCACTAATGTGTATTGAATTTTGAAAATCCGACATACATGGTTGTCATTAAGAAGTAAAATGTGGTTCAATGAGATTAAAATAATTTTTTGGTGAATAGTAACTTATTAAGTTTTTAATCGCGATTAGTGGTAATTAGTGTAGTTTAAGGTATAAATAATGATTTAATAATATGAAATGACCTAGACACATGTCCCAACCTTATTGGTTGTGTCATGGCCGACCAAGACAAGCCACGGGTCAACTTGGGGACCCCATGGAGACATTTTGGTTGGGAAATGACATAAATAACTTTTTATTTAATGTAAAAGTAAAAATGACACAAACATAATATGTTTTACGAAAACAATTTTTACATGGGGTTATAAAGATCAGATTTTTTATTATAAATATTCATTGGAAAGCTAAAAATATTTCATACATCATAGTGTTTTTTTATAATTTTTAGACATTAAATAAATTAAATTATTTATGACATAATAATGATGCAGCGATGACATCATTATTTGACGATTTAAATAAAATGGAAAGATAATGTAAAATCTATGAACTACACATGTCCAAAACTTATTGGATGAGTGTATTTCGAAGCCTTATCACCTTATCCACGAATTATATCAATGTGGGACCTTTTGAAACCGAAAAACATTTTGAAATAATGTAATATTTCTTTACTTTCCAAAAGTGCCCCTCCTCTCCTCTTATAAAAGGCCTCCACCTCTACCTCATTTCACACACTACTCAAGCCTTTGGCTCGGCCAACCCCTGCCCATTTACTCTCTCCACATCCCTCTCCTCATCCTAGAGGATTCCCTTTGGGCAGAATTTTTTCAAAGGAAGCCTTTAGGCTCAAATCAAAAGGAGTTACACTTTTAAAGGAGATTAAAGAACGGTCGGGTCAAGTCGGAAATGAGGTATGGGACTTCGTCTCAATCTCCTTTCATTGAGGAATATTTTATTTTATACACAACATTATTTTATATGGTGTATAAACCCCTTTGACTTTTACGTTTATTCAAAAGGAATCTTTTTTATACGAAGCATTTACTAAACGACAAAAGGGAATGTTTGTGTCGTACGTATGCGGCGAAAACGACTTCTCCGCCGTCATGACCATTATTTGAGTTTCAGCTTCCTCTACAAGACATAAATTCTTTTTAAAATAAAACCAAATACCATGTTTTACTTTTCTTGTACTTTGGTATTGAAAATGGTTTTCATAATTTTTTTATTATATCATTATGTTGTATTGATATCTCGTGATTGAAATGTGGAAATGTTATGTTTCCTTTATGCATGTTTTATGTGATACGATTATGTTATGGTTCTTGGGCATTATTAATAAGACGGGTGGTTCCATGATAAACTATGGGCGGGTGAGCCCGTTATAGCTCTCCAATGCATTGGGTAACGTGAAGGAGTGAAACGTTAAGTTTTCTCCGAAGAGATTTTAGGGAATATACTGTGATGGGTATTCCAAACGTAACCAAGAGGGTTACTCCCTACGTAAGAATGTTATGAATGCCTCATGTTACCTTTATGTCTTATGATTTCTATGATTTATTCATGATTTTATGAGGTATGTTAAAGTGCCTATGTTTTATGGGTAAAGTATGATTTCATTCTTATGTATATATGAACTCATGTTTCCTTTCCATGTTTTTTTTATATAACCCATACTGAGTTTTTATGCTCATCCCAAGTTTTTGAAATGTTTTTCACAGGTCAAGGGAAAGGTACATGATAAGATGATAGAGTCAAGGATGTGTCAAGAAATAATCCATGTTTTATTTTAAATGTGTTTCCATTGATGGGAATGAAGAATACGACACATAAAATGTTTAATTCATCTATCTCATCAATGAGTGAAGTGTTATATGATTTTCTATAGATGAAACCTAAGAGAGAACATAATAAAAGACCAAAAAACATGGAGGAAATCATACTCCTATGTCCAATATTTCACTATACATGAAGAGGAGTCAGTTTAAAGAAAAAAAGATCTCCAACACCACACTATAGATGTCTCCAGCAATGATCCAAATAGGATTTATGATAATGAATCATTTTTCTCATCATTCCACGAATTACATAATCCATTTATATCATATTTTATGTTTGTTATGGTTGGTGAATTACCAACTCTCTGACCCCAGACCAAGACAACAAATTATAGAAAGGTATGATTGAAAATAAAAAAATGGTGGAATACCAGTGGTAGAGTAAAAACTATTATTGTACGAAAAATTTACCCATATATGGTTTCTAATACATAAAACTCTATAACAAAGACTTCAGAACCCAACATGTCCTCATTATTCTAGATAGTTTACTCTTATTACATATCCATATTTTTTTTAAAATAAGTTCTAAGGCACAACTATGAGACAAATATATAATGGAGACTTATCCACCCACGGAAGGAAAATTAGGATTTCTATTAGAGAAAATCATCCATGGGACACTATAGAGCCTATATACCTCCTCTAAGTAATTCCATAGGAAACATCAATTTATCTTGAGTCCCTAGTTGCGATGAAGTGATGTTATTTTTTCATATGATCCACTATCACCAATATTTCATCAAATCCTCCCTTTTTTCAATGTAATCTAATAAATAATTCCATAAAAATTTCCACTCACTACCTCTATTGAACATATAATGGGTTGATAGTACCCCCTAAAAACAAAACGAATATCGTTTATCTTATGGAGGACCAAACATAGAGACACAAACTCTGCAAAAACATGCTATGAAAAATTCCACAAAAACTGCTCTCTCCAAGACCAATTGAGGCATGACAATCATAGGGTTTGTAAAAAAGAAAATTTCTATGTTTTCACAATGTGAATAGTTGCTAACTAGGGTCATATCACATGAGTATCATTATCAATTATTCAATAATATAATCCAATTCACCTAAAAATTTATTATTGGTTGAGTTTATTTAATCTAGGAAGGAAATTTAATTTAAATTAACAAAATTATTATACTAACATGAAATGGATGAATTATATTAGAAAATAAATAACATAGCCTTTGGGGTTTGGTTTTTCGGTTCCATTATTCGAATTTTTGGGGTTTAAATTATGATTGATAATTCAATTATAATATTTCATGCATCACTTATTATTCTTCTATTTACTATAATCAAATAATGAGTTCATTTAGAAATTTTAATTTTACACCCTCTTATAATCAATGTCGATGTCACACCACGATTGAGAGTGTGGAATATCCCAGGACCTTGCTCTATCATATGTCATTTCATCCATTGAATGGATCAACTCCATAATATGAAGAGCTTGTATTAAATAAATTAAATGGAAAATGTTAAATAAAATAATATTAACGAGTTTGAGATCAGTTTCCTTGGGGATGATATCCACAACTGTGAACTTCACTCTTTCTCATCACAAATAGAATAAAACATAATAATTTATGTGTAGAATAAATGAAATTTCTACATACCTCTTCTAGGACAATCATCAGGTTATCCTCACATTTTTAGGGTAATTGTACATGGTGGAATGAGAAAAAATTATTATTATTATATTAGAGATATAAGATAAGGTGAGACTGAACCTAACTAAACCACATGAAGTAGAAATATACATATCATTACATGGAACAGAATGGAGAATAACAAAAAAGGAATAGTAAAATCATATTGTAGCATCATAACCAATGGCCTCCGCTTCATTAGAGGAGAATAATTATCTCTTTAGAATTGGAGAACTCATTCTTTTATCGTCTTAGGTTGTGTCATCCTTCGGCCTTCAAGTTTAGGATCCTCCAAATCTCCCTTTTAGATTTCCACTAGATTCATTCCCCTAAATGATCGACCATGGATAGAAAATTTATTGATTGGATTACAAAAAATATTCATATTTAATGTTGTTCCAAAATTTATCCTCTATCACTCTCAACAAAATGATTACTTCATCAGACTTGTGTATGAAATAATATGGCCTTTTAATTATTAATATTTTTTCTGGATAAATATTTTCTTCAAATGAAAAACATTTGAGTGTCCATGGGCCTCTATAATGAATTAAAATATATATTAGATTCATAATTAAAACATAAATTTTAATAATCCTAAAAATCTAACCAGAATCACCCCAACTGGTGTGGTTTATACCATGTTATTCAATATTTTCATTGGAGGGGTTTAAGTGATATTCCAAAGGATCATCCAAATTGAATGATTTTTTCTAGCCCTTATATGGTTGAATTAGCTCACAGTCCAAAATAATAATGTGAATCGATATTTTAAGATTTATTCTTGAATTTCAAAAGTTATTTAAATCAATTAACTTTCATGGAGTAAGAAAGTTTCTATTATTAGCCACAAACCTACCATAAATCCCATATTGATGAAAATAAAATCAAATTAGAATATTTGGAGTGTTTAAATATTTGAAATACATATATTTTTTTAAAATATTATCTCTATTAATTCATTCACATTTAAATAATGCTTTCCTCAAGCATAGAATATCATAATCAAATTTAGAGGACACCATTGTTACTAAAATTCAAATTCTAATGTAATGAAATTTATCAACTATTAATTTGAAAAATGATTTTCATGTTCATAATAAAATATCATTTAAATTTCCCATTTTTAAATGAAATAATCAATTTGAGCATTTTATTTTTCCCCTTTGTAATGTGATATAGGTCCTAATTTTATTCATTCACTCTCCTAAATTAATTATTATTAAATATTCCAAATCCTGATATAACTCATGTTTGAATATTTTTCTCTCATCTGTGATGATACAAATCAATTAGAGTGTTAATAATATCTTGATACCATGATTATTATACATAGTATTGTGAAGGAACTACTTTTTCCTCTTTATAATTATAAAACATACATATTACCATGGGGGATTTAATTAAAGGTTTAAATGACTCTGAGGATTATGGTTTGTAGGAATTGATGATTAATACTTATGGCTCAAATAGGAGGAAATTCACTTATGTATAATTATTGATATAAAAAAAATAAATATCAATGGAATTATCCACATAAATATAGAAACTCCATGTTTCCCAAAACTGAGTACAATGGTTATGATCAAATAAATCATAACGAAATATTTTTGAACCCTGTTGAATATTATTTTCGACTTTTATACATTTTTATTTGTTTTTCAATGAAAAATTTCATTTCATTTTAATGTTATTATTAGTAGAGAACTCAATCCCACCATCTAACCATGTGTCATAAAAATCAGGTCTAGTAATTGTGATATATGTTTTTCACATTTCAAAACTGATTTTTCTCATGTTTAAGGTTATTTTTGACAAAGTTGACATTTTTTAAAATCAAAATGAAAAAAAGTGAATTATAATGAATTAATAAACAAATTTAATTTATTACAAAAATAATAACCCCCACACATATTCCTTGTAACACATGTCATCCCTTCAACCATGTTGTCCCTCAACACTAAACATCAACTAAAAAATATTGACCTAATAACATATAGAGGGTAGTGATATATATTAATGGAATGAAACATAGATCCTCCAAACAATGGTCATTCATGTTCAATATGGAATAATGAAGGATTGATGTATATATGGTAGTTTAAGGATAAAAGTATTATCAAAATATGCTTCAATCATTTTATATATGTTTTTTATTCAGCACCTTTGACATGTTTCAATACATGTTATAGAATTTTACATTCCCAAAGATCACATAAGAAATATGATCAATAAAAAATACAAATTAAATGGTAAAGAATACCTCTCCGGAATAGGAAATATTATTTGGGAAAATCACACGTGAAAACACTAATTATAACATATCATTTCAGATGAATTTTTGAAAATCGAAGGATGAAAAATGTTTTAGAATTTTTAGATACCTGCATCAATCAATTCCCTCAAATCAGGAGTCCTTATTTTAATATCCATTATTCAATTTAATCAGAAAATTAACCATTTTACTCATTCAATTTGATTAAAATTGAAATTGAAAACATGTAATCATAGGATTTAGATAAAACTAATTTAATCTAGTTAAATCCAATAAATCATAATTCAAGTGTGGCCAAGAAAATCCATGTTAGAATATCAATACAAAATCCTAGAAAAAATGATTTTAAAAGATAAAAATTAAAAGTGAAATCAATTTTGAAATGATACTTATTCTTATTCCATAAATTTGTTCTTGGTCTTACATTTTCCAGTATGAATACAAAAATGTTAATTAATAAATTAAGTACAAGGATGATGTCATTACATCACAAAAAGATATAATAGAGTGGGATACATTACAGACTAATGAAAAATGAAATTGAAATCTATGTTCTTTGAAATACAATGTAATGATAATTATTTGTTTGATCCCCCCAAGTTATCCCCAAAATTTTATGAAACCCAAATGGTAGTAAAATATATTATCCAATGTTTGATGGTCAATGGATTTTCATTGGCTTGAATAACCACATGCGGCTTTTTCCAGTATGTGATTCATTGTTGTAGTGATGAATGATCCATGGATAGAGTGTATTAGATCCATACCCTCCATAATTAAGGTTACTTTTTATAGTTGTAGAAGGATTATGTATGGATCATCCTCTACTATTATATCTACTTATGTAACATTCTCCTTATATTTGAGTGTTGGTTAAACTAGGGATGAATTAATTAAATATTCAAATTGAATGTATGCATGCATTTTTCTTGAATAATAAATAAATCTGAATTATAAATAATATTATACCTTTAAAAATGAGAATCTTTTATCTTAAATTACTCATGATCAGCTATATGGATGTCTTCATTGGACTCTTCAAATTTATGTTTATCAAAATTTGGGAGCATCATCTATTCCTTGGGAGGTAAATATGCTAATTATTCATCTCCCCCAGAGGGAAATCATGGATTGAGAAAATATAAAAATTAAAAATAAGGAGTGATAATCAAATCATATTAAATGAATTAAGAAAATGTAGAGTTTAATAAAATATCATCTCCATTTTTTGGTTCTAGTTTAATCACTTCTTGCATGAGTCGTTACTCATACGGTGTATATCAGTGGATGGATGCCAGTAGACTACTAGAGTAAAACTTTTATAAGTTGTAACATATCAATGGATTCTTTATCATCCATGCCTAGAGTGAAATGAAATGGAATTGGATCCTATACTTCATATATACCTACGAGATCATGTTGTACCCCATAATCATTACATAATTTATCTATATCTTATTGATCTCTGACACAGAGTTCAGTAGGAAATCATTCCCCATCATGAATCTACTATAGATCATTATGGTCAACATGAATATGGTTCTTAAAATAGGTGGTCTTTTAATAATCATCAATATGGTCCTCAACATCTTAAATTTCTGTATTGAAATTCAGGAAAACCAGTGGCACCTCCATCATGGCCTCAAATATATGTATGTCAATTGGGATCTCATCGACCATGACCGTCAAATATTAAAATTACTAAAGTTTTGTTAGGTATATTTTTATATCCCTGACAATTATCATAAGTAAATCCACCATTTTATAGAGGGCCTCTAGAGTATAATTCTTTTTTTCATTTTGAACAGTTGAGTAATTGATCCATGTATTAAAAAAAATGATCGCATGAAAACATCCTGAATGAAATAAAAAATTTATGATAACTTTTTTAGATGTAATGAATGTATAAATAATATATGAAAATAGAAAACATAAATAAAATACAAATTAGATCCCAATAAATGGAACTAGATTCAACATAGTCCTATCATAGGGTATGTAAAAAATAAAATTTTAATTTTTTTATTGTGAAACACAACAGCTGAATAGGGTCCTCGCACATGAAAATCATTCTTAGTAGTTTACTCACTTAATATAATTCAACAAAACTAATTATTTTTATTTTTTTTATTCCAACTATGATGTAAATATATTTTAAATGAAATAAGTGATTATAATAACTTGAAATGATATAATGATAACAGTAGGTAATGAACTTGGACTTTATGGTTTGGTTTGTTGGATTCATTATTCTACTAGTTGGTGTTTTTATTATGTTTGATAATTAAAATATGATATCTCAGGCATGAATTAAAATTATTTTATATAGTAGTGTTAAATATCAAATTCATTTAGAAATATTAATTTCACCTACTCTTATAACAAATATTGATGGAAACCTAGATTGAGAGTGTGACATCTCCCAGCACCTAAATCCATCGTATGCCATTTAATCAACTATATAGATCAAATACATCATATAATGATCCTATATCTAGTATAATAGAGGGATAATATTAAATAAAATAGTAGAAATAAGTTTGATATTAGTGTCATGGTTGATGATCACCACACATGGGCACGCCAGTTTAGCTCATCACAAACATAATAAAACCTAAAAATTTATGCACAAAATAAATGAAATTTACATATACATCCCCTATGCCAATCCTCAGGTAAGAACATCATTTTTTCATGTGGTCATAGTGGATTGAGATTGTAATATTTGTATTGAATTATATATGTAAGGTAAAGAGATATGAAATAAATGAAAAAACATAAATTAAAAATATTCATATGTGTTACATGAAGTGGAAAAAAAATAAAAATAAATGAAGAAAAAATTAGTAAATCATCATCATGGCCATTGAAATACACTCTATTGATGGTGAGGAAATATCCCTTTAGCATGGTTGAAGTCTTCATAATATATCCCAAGGGGGGTCCATTCATCGGTTTTGAAATTTATGATCTGCAAAATCTCCCTTTAATATTTCCTTGAGATTGTATCCACTAAACTATTAATCATGTTTGGAAAAAGTATTGGCTATATTTTGAAAGTGATTATTCATTAAAGGTGTTCCAAAATTTCATCCTTCCAATCATCACTAAGTTTGAGCTTCATCAGACATGTGTCTGAAATGACATGACATATTCACTCAAAATATTTATTCACTGAGAATTTTTTCTAAATATCCTCCATAAGGAGAGCGTCCAATGGACACCATAATAAAGAAAAATATCCATTAAATTCATGAGTAAAGCTGAATTTTTAATTTTCATTCAAATCCAGTAGGAATCACCCAATTTTGTGTAGTGTAGACAAAGTTATTCAATATTTATTGAGATGGGGTCCAAAAAATTCTCCAGAATGATATTCCAAATTGATTGATTTTTTGGACTCTTATATGGACGAATTAGCTCATAGTCTTGAATAATATTGTGAAGCCCGTAATTCAACGAATCATAAATAAATGAATCTCATCAAATGTGTCTATATTTTAAGATTTATGATCAAATAAACGTAGTGATTGAAATATAATACATGTCCATAATTAACCAATTTTTATATTTTGTCACAAATCATTACATTAATCCAAAGTTTATGAAAATAAACACAAACTGATAAATTAAGTTGGTTTAAATATTTAAATTACACATAAATAATGTTGACAATATTAAATATATCACAATTATATAATATTAAAACTATGTTGTTCCAACAATGGTGAGATATTTAACTCACAAAGATCTATCTCATGTTGCACAAAAGGGTTATAATGCATTCTGAAAAACAACACCCAATAGTTCTCATCTATGGACCAAAAATCTGCATAATCATAAAAAAACAAATAATTTATAGACCACCACCACAACATCCACTAGAATGATCACCTCCACCAACTGATCCAAAGTCTACTAAACTATCAACTAGAAAATATAGCCACTACCTCAATACTCTACCATATTAAGATAAATCATTGAGGGATATTCCATCAGTCTTTATGAATCTCCATATTCCTTAAAAACATCAATATGTGATTTATGTATTTGTGTATCCTCTACAAAATTATGATATTATAGTGTATATAAAATCATGAATAAAAAATATTGATATAATTACATCCACTATCATCATATAATTATTAAATCACGGAGGAAGAAGTTATTCCTCAATATCTTATGATTAGTGAAAACACAGAAATGACCATTGATGAAGTAATATCACGAAAACATCATGGAAAAAAAGACTAATACCAACTCAATATCATGGGTTTCATAGTATGCTCAGGGGGGTGTTATTGCTGATACCCATTAGAGATGACCATTCTCAAATGCATAATGAAACAACCAAACTAAAAATTAAAAGTGTCAAAAAAAAACTCAAATTGAACTCTCTCATCTAGAAGTTGGATAAGTATATCACTAGCTGATTTCCCCTATAGTTATTAAAAAATCCAATTGGCACTATTAAATCCACTAGATCGACATATCCTTTCATATAATGTCAATTAGATTAATCACACACAATGATAAAATTACAACATCCCTCTAATAATATTCGATAGTACCATGTAAACATCACCCTTCAGAAATAGTCTTGGGGGATTCCCAAGATAAAACTGGATCTATAATTAAAATATCCACAACTACTCTTTTGGTGGGACATGAAATAATCCATGAACAAACTTTGACAACCTTTGCGATAGATATTGATGATGAATCACTCCTATTATTGAATGTAGGTACTCTTCATGATCCTCTTTATATTTAGAGAACAAAATGTTGTCTCCAACAAAAATAACCATGAAGTGGTCCATAAAATCTCTAAAGACAACATAAATTAAACTCCACAACATGGTTGGATAATTCATCACCCAAAAAAATATCACAAAGAACAAATAATATCCATAATGAAATTAGAAATTAGGCTTCAGAATATCACCATCCATCACTCAAATCCGATGATATTATGATGGAAAAATGATTTTCATAAACCAACTATCTCAATTTTGTTAATTGAATAAATCATTAATATATATAAGAGGATATCAGCTCATTACTATCACATAAACAAAGAAATTATAATCTATAAGGGGATACAAACAACCATTAACCTTATTCACAAACAAATCATATGAACCTCATGGCGAGACACTCAATCTAACAAAACCTTACTATAAAAGACCATCAAGTTGTACTCATAGATCCTCCAATATAGAAGGTTCTATATTATTTAGTGAAATCTATATCATATATCCTACCAAATGTAACTCATTCCAAAACTCCATCTCTTGTTTATGGGGTAACATCATAATAATATTAGGAATAACTTCCTAGTACTCTTCCACAGCCCTAGGAAGAACCTCTGATTGAACCTCAAATGATCTCAAAATTAGTTGATCTATCAAGGAAGACATGGTTGGTACAAGAATTTGACCTATTTGAGGGAATGTTTTCGACATAATATGTTTAATTCACCATTAACAATATAGAACAAAATTTACCTATTGAATAAATGTTCAATAGACTATACTAATTAAATCCAATCCATTCCATGAATGATTTCATAGGGCTGTATTCATAAAAATAGGATGTCTCCCTAAGAGAGGTTCTACTGCAACACTAGCTCATAGTCTCTACAAAACTCTTATAGATAATCATAAACTCCAAATATAATTGTAAAAGCAAGGGAAAATAGAATCCTCTTCACCTCAAGTCCCATATCAGGGGATATGGAAGGTAATATTAAGGACAATGTAGCTCATAAATAAATGAAATTGTAACTTAAGTTGATATAAAAAAAGGGGTATCTCAGATGTTTTTTCCTCAAATGGCACTGAAAATTTTAGATCATGAATCTTTTTACTGTCTCTTCCCTATTATCTTTTTCCAATATGTATATCACCTATATAAATGATCTTTTTTTAGAGAATGATGAGAAAATTAAGGATATTGTATATTGTCTCCCAACCTCTATAAAAATCATATGTAGGAGCATCCTTCTACTGCTGGCTTAGCTAAAATTTCTTTAATGGATGAACTGGATGTATAAAAAATAGTACACACTACACATCCAGATGAATTTTTCACCCATGTTGCTGATGGGCTTGAACTCCAGTAGGAAAATACTCATATTATCCATTTGAAAATTCTTATGTGCCACCACCCCCAATGAAACCAGATGATGAGGGTTATGACCTAACCCATTTTTCTAAAATCTATTCTATCAATTTTATTGGGAACCCAATAACACAATTCTAATTTATGAGGAATCCTAATTAATCACCACTCATGAAGACCTAGTTCTTCCTAGATTCATCTCAAAAACCACATCTTTCACTAGAACATCGATATATGGTAATAAATTAATTGAGGGGACCTAGATAGGAATCACTTGTTAACAAGACTTTACAAAATTATTCATATTTACCTCCTCATATATAATTAATACTAAATAATTTTATAGAAGGGATTCAAAATAGATATAGAACTTTCATATACTGGAACACTCTTTTACATGCGAATGAAGCTCCATGAAACTGGCCTACGTCATGGTTGATGAAAGAAAAACCTCCCAAAAATACTCCAGTATCATATCGATGGAGGCCAATTTCTTCACATGATACCCAAATAATTATATCCAGAACTACTACACTTATCCATGTAGCATCAACCTAGTGAAAAATACAATTTTATCCTTCTGAGAATGAATCAAAATAATGGATATCTCAACCTCTATCAACCAATCTAAAATGGAATAGTCATAATTCTAAAATATACCTAACCAAAACTCTCAATGTTTCCTCCTCCATGTGTTGTCGTTGTTACCCACTACATTGTAATGATTTCATGGTGCATCATGTGAAGCTTCTTCAGTGTAAACTTGATGAGGACATATATATATGACCATACCTATAAGAAGAAAATGTTTTCAAAATCCTAGACCTATATTATGGAATAAAATTGTTTACTTAATGAATCCCTTTTATTCTATTATGGTTTTTATCCTATTATTGTTTAACCTATCACATGGTCAATATATTTCAAGCATGTGTGTAAAGGATAATGATTCATGATCTATTCCTTGGTCTTTACCCTATAAAAATTATAAATTTCCTTGGAAATACTGACAATCATAATGGTCCATTCATCTGATCGTAGGGGGCCCTAAATACCCATGTCTAAATAGGTATACATTGATTGCATTTTTTAGTAAAAATATCTTACACAGTTTCCCTACCAACCTCTGGATTTTTGAGCTAGGAATAAATCTAAAATCCTTCTGGTCCCTCAACATGAAACTTTAATACCACTCTTTCATTACCTCCTCACCCCAAGTGGACCTCTCATTGGATGTAAATGAGTGATGCTTGATAGTGACCACCTGAATCCCTCCTCCAATAGGTAATTATTTGGAGGAATGTATATAGGTTATAATTAACAAAAAACGGTGGGACATACAACATGAGAGAACATTATTAAAAGTGAAACAAGATAAATTCACCAATCATATCCTAAACATAAATATAAAATGAATGCTAAGTGAAATATATGAATTTTCATAAAAAATAATACAATAGGAAAAGGAAAAAAATGTACCAAATTGGTAAACACGATAGTTGTCATGAAGCCCAGACATCTCTTACAAAACCATAAGCTACTACTATCCATACTAACATTTAACCTTCTACAGGTGACCTGATGTAGAGTACATATTTACATAGAGTAAAAATAGTAGCATACTCACACTGATCAACCCTTGATCCACTCATTAAAAATAAAAAACACATACTATATCCAAGTGGATAAATAGTAAAACTAACACATCATATAAATACATATATAATGTTTCCATCCTCCCCATGTATATATTACACTTTTAATGCATACATGCGATCATATATTACACTAATATAATAATGTTACCTCACTACCACTTCACCACTTGTATTCTACTCTTCCCAAAATTTATACATCTTGAACCATATCAATCCAAAATATTTCAGCCTCAAGATAACTATGCCACATATCACAGTGTGAATATCATATATTTTATCATCTCATAATTCCATTCCACTTCTCAATATAATTACTATGTAATTATTAGGATCCACCATAGGTCATATAATGTGTATCATACTTTAATTATTATAAATCAAACCATCCCATCCAAAACAGAGAGAATGATCACGTATAGATCACATCACACATCATGGAAAAGATCGTGTATAGATCACATCAAACTGTGGAATGAAACAAATATAGTCAATAAGAAAAAATATTCCCTGAATTAATGAATTTATCTATTATAATAAAACATTCTAACTCAGCCCAATAATGGAATTCACCGTTCTCAAGATATTGTTAACTCCCATCCCCAAATTATTATCTTCATTAAAAAATGTTTTTTATTCCATATCAAATTAACTGATTCATTATCATATATTCTAAAAAGAAAAACCATAATGCATCATCTATCTCAATAAATCATTTATTAAAAAAGATTATATAAATTTATTCAAGTTTCATCATACAATGAGAAGAACAATTCTCATTTACATGGAATTAATTATATTACAGACAATAATCATTATAGAATCGTGTTATTTTAAAAACCCAAAGATATATGGAAAAATATACTTCAACATTATAACATTCATTTAGAATCAATTTGTTTCCCATAAAATTATTTGAACAATGTGTTTATTAAACATCAGTACTTCATTATGTATGAAACCAATTAATTCTTGGTTTGAGTTCAGTAAAATTTTCTTAAATATTATCATGTAAAAACAATAACAATAAAATTATGAATAAATCGTTATACATTGAAAAAAATCTATAAAAATAAGAGGCAACATGTTATCAATGTAGAAAGAAATAACCAGTGATCATTAAATGAAAAAAGATTATTCATTTATCTAGTTCAATATTAATTAGGTTAATTCCAATTCCATATAAAAGGATAACCCATCTGCAATTTAATATTTTAAAATAAATAATATTAATGAATTGGATCCCATACCTAAACCTTCTTAATTTATTGAAAATAAAATAGAAATACAATGAAGATCATCGATCAGATCCCCTATAAGGAAACTATAATCTATGATGGATTTCATAAAATTTAATCACCACAAGTCAATATGATAAAATCAATTAGAATTATGGAGATCAGAACACTAATCAAAATATGAAAACTGGAACAATAACAATTAGATAAGAAACAACTAGAAAATGTGATGAACCGACATAAAATCACCACATATTAATATCGAGAATTTGGGGATTCAGTCCAATCAAAATTGTATTCAAAGCCTTCAATAAATAACATAATTTAACTTATTGTTCTATGGAAATAAATGGGATAAAATGGTTGTAGAATGGGGGTTTGGGTTTTCACTGGGAAACTTGTAGAATGAATACCATATCACATCCACATGGAAAAATTTATCAAATTGAATAACACATGGGAAACTTCATCATTGTAAAAGTGACCATGGAATAGAACACATGAAAAAATAATGCTTATGAGATTAATGGGATGAAATTATAAGAATGATTATATGACTACGACACATCCTTAAGAACCATGATATATAACCCATTCATCTAAATTGGGCATATGGAACAACCCAAGGCCCCACCCCATAGCTACAAATAAATTGTAATAACTATCTAATACACCTATGTCGTAGCCTCCATGATCCATGTCGAAATTACAAACAATGGAAGAAGGTATTTCTATATAGTATTACTCCATGCCACTGCCATACCTAATAACAAACTACCACTAAAATCATCTGTAATTTCCAATAGGTCATAGTCAGGATATAATATTCCACACACTAAACCCTTACAGTGTAACACACCCATCTATTCTGTAGCCCTTAAATTTTTTAGACTTGCACAATTGTTAGCTTATACCATCGCTCAAAACACCCTGAAACCTCATCTATGAACCTACAACACTAATAACACAAAATGTAAAGGGATTACTAGATTCAGTTTCTATCAATATCAATCCTTCTATAGTTATTATGGAAGTGTTAGGAGGTGACTATTAATATTTAAGGGTATTCTAATGACACTAATGTGTCATTATATTTTAATGGTTTTGGTGGATTACCTTATGAATCTCAATGATTTATTTCTCATACAATAATCATATTCTATTGATGATCTAGCAAATATAATTATGAAGATGACAATAGGATTTCATAGGATTCCCAATATGTTAGTATTAGATCGGGATTCTAAATTTACAACCAATTTATAAAAATTATTGTAGAAATACATCTGATATTAAATGAAACTTATTATAGTGGACCACCTATAGATATGTTGATAGTGAGATCAGATGATCTGAATTGTTTAAGATATGAATATGGAATATGTTATTGATTTCAATGGATGACGAGATGATCATCTATCCTATGAAATGTACACATATTAAAAAAGTGTCAACATTTTTATCTAGATTCCACTTTTGAATCCTTGTATATTATTTCAGTTCTCCAGCCAATGTGTTGGTTAGAGGCGCGAGTGCCATTAATGTTTAAAATACTATTGGGGAAAGAAACAGAATGTACAATGAAATTTATATATATGTGGTTGATTCTCACGAAGAGAATCTATTGGTAATGCTGAGGCTAGTGGTAATGACCATTTGGGGTTTCTATTGCAGATGGATATTTTTATTTTAATATCTTTAGTTTGTGAATTGATATTTAAGGATGATTGGGAATATAGAATCAATGATTATTGATTCGTTCAATATTATAGAGTGGATCTGGATGATGGATTATTGTTTGGTTATTTCTCAATGAAATAAATGTATGCACTATATGTTTCATGTTTCACTAGGATACCCCACGGATGGGCCCATATTAGTTATATGGATTAAAGAAAATATTTAATTTCAATAAATTTATAATAACTATTAATTATGTTTTTATATAATTATGATGAAAAAATAACTAAAAGTACTTATGTCTTATAAATTTTTCATGATTCATGGATGTGCTCACATACTCTCTAGAAACTAAATTCAACCCATGTAAACATTCATCAAGAGTTGTATACTTTTAACCAATGAATTGGAGGAATATGTCAGACCCCATCCATTTTTTATCCTTATATACATGTGCCACTATAAATCAGTCATTAATCCTAATATAAGAAAAACATTGAATGAAAATGGGTTTTATATCCTTTTTAAAGGGAATTATATAAATAAATCATTCATAATTCCAATAATAATAAGCATATTATAAAACATTCTAGATTAAATTATTATCTAATTATATTAAGTAAAATAATAGTTAAATACCCTTAAATCATGATAAAAATCATATAGTAGATGCATTATATAGTAAAAGTATAAATGTTTTATTCAATATTTACCACAAAAAAAATTCAAAGCATGGATTTGAGGTGGACACATAAATAGAATAATGAATTGGATATTCACCAAAAAAAGATTTGGAAAAATTTTATGATCATACATGAATGATGATTTTGAAAGAAAATGTTACAGATCGATAATTTCCATTATATATATTTATCATTTATAATTTTTGAAAACATAGGTAATGATTCAATTGGTTGATGAAGTATATTTTTATAACAATGGTGGAATTTTACATTAAACATCTTGATAAAAATGCTATTTTTTCAACGGAAAATAAAACAAATAGAATAATGGTAATTTAATTTGAATATAAATCAAGTGAGTGAAGTTTCAATATTTTTATAAATACATTGTTGTGATATATGTTATAAAAAGGTAGATTATTTTCATATTTTTATAATGAATTTCTAAGGGAAAATGAAATCATTTCTTTTAAAAATCCATTTAATTAATATTTTAAAATCAATATTATGGGATATAATAAAGAATTAATTATTAAGTGACCTCCAAAAATGGAGTCATGAAAATGTAATAAGGGTTTTATTATTGAAAACATGTAGTAGAATAAAATAAATATTTCCAAGATACATAAAACTATTTAATATTTCAAAAACGCCATTATTAAAAACCCAGATCCAAAATAGGGAAAAAATTAACATTTGAAGAGTTGAAATGAGAAGGGAATCACATATATTAATCCATATTTTAGTTAAAAAAGTGTATAAAATATTTTTGGAATGCAAAATTGGTAAATATGGGAGAAAGATCCATTGGAAAGAACGAGCAATGTTCCTAACAATGTATTTTTTTTTTGATAAGGTATTTCATCAAATAAGATGAAACTGTTCAATATAACCAATGAAAAAGAGAAATTACCATTGTATAGTGGAAATATTATAATAATTGAAGGTGTATAGGATCATAAACTTGTAGAGGAATTATGAATCATAGATAAATAATTTGAGTCAGGAAGTACAATATGTCACGAGTAACATTTAAATTGATTCCCCTAGACTGAGATTGATCTTGAAATTAACATTCAAAAATAAAAAAAAAAATTATTAATAATATAATATGAAAAATAAGAAATATATAGATTTTATGTAATTGAATTACTATATAATAAGAAGTATGTTTCATGAAATCTTAATTTAAAGAAATAAACACTTTCATGTAACATAATCATCAAAATAAGATCAACTTAATAATGAGATTATATTAAATATGTATAAAACTCTATTACATAAGGATTAAATAAATTATATATTACTTATTAGATACAATAAATCAAACATGGAACAATATAATTCAATAATAAATCTTATATCTCAATGGATGCAAATTGTGTTTTCAAAATCTTTTAGAATGGTCCTGATTTTATCCACGCATGCCAATAATATAATAAATAGTCTATTAAATTGAATTATATTCCTTATTATTAACAATATTCATCAATAATACATATAATAATGACTATTTATAATCATATTCTATTTATTTATCATAATAATTTTATTTATATTGGATATTTGAGGTGGATCGATCAATTTCTATATAACAATTTGGTATGTTGACCAATGTCAAAGGTGTTTCAAGTAGCATCAAAATATCATGAATTATAACGTTTTATACAAATTATTATTTTATTATAATAATAGAGTAATAATGAAACTATTTTTTTTTATTTTTTGGAATAATATTTTATGTTTTTTGGTTAAATAAATAATGTAAATATGAAAAAATTACGTCATAGATTTCACAGTCCACACAACTCACTCTTAACATTTTCATTTGCCAAATATTAAGAGTGAATGAAATTGGATTATATTGCGTCACTTCAAAATAAAAATTATATTAAATATTTAACATTTATTAATTAATTCCATCATTAAAACCACATATTCGAGGGGTGGATAAAATTTAAAAGATTCTACTTTTAATTCCCTAACCCAAGTTACCGAGAGTCTGTGCATTATTTTAAAACATAGTCATGATTATAAGGAATCTGGTCCCTAATGACTGATCAGTTTAGAAGTCCTAGAAAATAGATTATATAAATGAACATAACATTACAAAACAAAAAATAAATCACAACATCAATGATTCATTGAACATTAATCATTTAGTTTAACCATTCTTATCAATAATAATACACTTCTATGGATCCTGGGAAAATAAATCATAAAAAGGCGAGAGCTTAGATGCTCAGTAATGATAGCAATATCGTGGAAACTTTCATTAATAAGAATAAAAATTTAAGGAAATGTAAAAGAATAAATGAAAATCCTTTTAAACATAAACTTCAGCATAATATGGAAAAGATAAAATCAAATAATTCCATTTACTTATTCACATGGATATTATACTAGTCAAATAATCACATGAAATATCAGTAGACACTTTAATAATGATGGAATGCATAATTCTAGACTTCATAACCACATTTTCAAGGCCTTGTGCCAAGAGTAGAAATAAGATTTTGTGAAGGACTTGTGAAAAGACACTAGTTTGTCTCATGAGTCCTACCGATGCATCGAGTTGCTATAGCGGGATCCACCCATCACTTACTAAGTCCAATGAATTCCTTATATATAAAGGTTTAAACATAACATAAACATTTGTATTAAAACTATCATATGAAATGTCAATACTTTTTCCAAAAA
The DNA here is from genome assembly GCA_963277665.1 of Viscum album. Classification (NCBI taxonomy): domain Eukaryota; kingdom Viridiplantae; phylum Streptophyta; class Magnoliopsida; order Santalales; family Viscaceae; genus Viscum; species Viscum album. Next base: position 578,956,854 of record OY728164.1, read on the forward strand.
CCATGAATGGTATAAAAATAACACATCCAATTTCGAACATATCACAAAACCATAAATACATTATGGACGATTTTTATCATACCAAATCAAATTCAAACAGGTTTAAAAATCCTTCAATGGATGTTTACATCGATTAAAATGATTTGTAATACTCTTTGAGAGGAAAAACCATTTTTCATGAAAACATTAAAAAGTCACAAAATTTTTAGAAAAATATATTTAAATATATTTTTTAATCAATGTTTCTTATACCACATTGAATCTTTTGAAAATATTTAACATTTTAAAAACATTCTTCTCTATATAAATTAATCCTTAAAACCCATTTTGGAAACATGGAAATTAATGAAAATGATTTAGATGAATAATTATTTAACATTTAAAATTATGTTTTAGTAAAAAAATTACATTAAAATAATCTCTTTTTAAACTCCATTATTAAACATGGTCATGAATAATAAATATTTCTTAGTAGATACTTAGGTAAAAACATCCTCATATAATAATGTGATTCTAAAATTAACTGTTTCCTTGTACATTCCATTAGTCGAGGGTATGTTTAACTACCTATATAAAGACTGTAGTATGTTATCAAATTATAAAAGAACCTTATTAATATTTAAGATATCATAAATGATTCATTTATAACATTATACATCCCATTTAATAATAATTTCTATGTTCAATTAGCATTGTAGGTAATATTTGTTTTCTTTATCGTATGTGTTTTAATTGGTTACTCTTGATTGTATCACATAGATCATGATTTAAATATATCCAAAATATAAAATAGTATTTATATATCATATATATTTAGAAAATAAATATGTATAATAGACATATATATGAAATGTAAAACACCATTTATGGAGACGGTAGGCTATACGTACGCATAAACATTGTTTCTATTGTCATATCTTATTGAAAAAAACTAAGAGAATAAGATATATGTAAATAAATATAAATAGATATATCTAGTAGAATTATTATTTAATATATTACATACTTATTAATGGTATATTTGTTTATAATCATCATTTAATGGTGAATGTGGAAATGAATCTCATCACGTCGTGGAGACGATAATCCGTACGTACACATGAGTGACAATATCATTATATTGATGGTGAAATCATATGTAATTGGATGGTATATCATATATACAGAATAACTAACATGTTATATTTATTAATTACATCATTTATAATCATTATAATACACATCCAAATAATGAAGTGTTTGAATAACAAAATACACCACGACGTGGAGTCGATAATCTGTACGTACGCACGTTTGGCATCTTTTTCATTTATAGGATAGAAATACTAATGAAAATGGTCTTAACATTTTTTTAATAACATCAAAGTATATATTGTATGTTGTGTTTATTATTTTATAATGAAAAAAACAATGAATGAGTAAGTGGAAGAAGAGAGGAACCTGAAAGGGGTGATGAAATATTTATCTCTTCTGTGGGTTCTTCCTTTTGATTTTATCAAAAGGGATTATTAGGTTGGATTTATAACAAAAATAAGGCCTCTTGGATGAAGGGAGAAATTTTGGGAGGATATTTGGGAAAGGGATGGAGGATCCAAAAGGCATTGGAGGTGAAAAATTAAGTGAAGATGAATTTCCCTTTTATAAGAGAGGTGAGGATCACTTTTGGAAAATCTTGAAATATTATTTTATAATAAAAGTATTTCCATATTATAATGTCACCAAAATGAATTATTTAGAGTTTAATGTGGGTATCGGTCTAAAACCTCTCAACCAAATGGTTTTAGATAGGTTTAGGTAATCATATTAACCTTATCTTTTAGATTTAACTCTTTGTTAAATAGTTTGACATTTATCATGACTCTTTTTATTTTTATATTATATGGTTACAAATATTACTATAAAGAGACATGAAAAAACAATTTGGTTAATTTTTAATATATATAAAATAATTTAAGACCTCTGGTTGAACCATATATTTTTAGGAATATGATTTCAATTAATAATGTTATATTTGTTTTTAAAACTCAATTATGTCAATTTTGAGACTATTTAGTATTTGGTTTTTGTAAAAATTATAACATCATGATTATTGAGATCAACCCATACATGTCATATTAACCTATAACACTAGTGGAATTCATTAAAAGTCTCAAATTAAATTTATTTGAATATTTAAAATATCAATTATCTTAATCATTCATTAATAAGGTAATTATTGTATCATCATTGTGTCATAAATAAATGAAATTATTTAATGACGAAATATTTATAAATAAAATACCATTATGTAGGAAATTTTGATAGATTCTTAATGAATATTTTTATTTGAATTTATCTTATGTATAACCCTTTATTAAAAATGGTATATTTATTAATCTTCGAATATAACTCTTTTAACTATTCTTTAAATAAAATAATACTAAATGTCCTAATCTTGTAGAAGTGGACCAAAGGGGGTCATATTTTATTCCTATGTTTTTTCGGTCGAATTATACATATCCAAAAAAAATATTACTTGTGTAAGGTTAATTATAATATCATTTTTACCCTTAATTACCCTATTTACTTTTAACTATGCTAAATAAAAGACAAAAGATAGCATTAAAAAAATTATTATCATCTTATTGAAGCAAATTTTAATTACTGGTGTCAACCATGAATCTTATATTTTTAAAATTCAACTCACAAAAGTGGTAAAATTATTTTTTATGCAATTTTTCTAACATTCCTAGAGGTGGATACAAGAGGTTAAAAAGATCAACAGAATTTTATACATCTATAATTATTATAAAATTATTCCAATGATTGAAATTTCACTTATATAGGTATTATATATCTATTTTGACATAAAAAATATTTATATAAAATAAATAATTATTTAAATAAAATGTTGGTTTTAAATAATAACGTAGAGTTTTTCACTATTCATTAAAAAATGATTGTTTTCAAAAAAATACAAAAAACACACCCTAAGATAATTTTGATTTTTAAAATTAAAAAATAAATTCTATTTTACCAAATTCAGAATATAGAAGATTCATTTATCAATTTATTAATTCCCAATGTCAACACCAAAAAGTAGGTTTTTAAAAAGTAAAAACTATCAAAAGATTGGCATGTGTTTATATCAAAATTAAATATTAAATTAGTTATAACGACCTCAATTGTATTAAATGATAAAAATATAATCTAATTATACTTAAAATCCTTTAAAATTAATAATTTAAAAGTATAAATTATATCAATTAAAAAAGTTGGTTTCAATTAAGACATTGTTTTTTATCTATTCATCAAAATAAGAAAGTTATCAGAAAAGTTCCAAAAATTTATCCAAACAAAGTTTTTATGTCCCAATTTTAAAAAACATTTAAATTTAAATATATTTAATATATGAAAGTGTCAAAAAATGGTTCTAAAAAGTGTTCACCATTAAAAAGTGATAAAATTGCATTTTTTTTAAAAATCGTTATTGTATCTGAAAAATATAAATTTGTTCTTACATTATGTCTATGAAACAGATAAAATGGATGTTAAAATTATAGACTATTTGAGATTCAAAATGACTTAATATTATTGATAACCTCTTTTTGAATGGTAAGTATGGTAAGTTGTAGTGCAATCGAACATGGTGTTGCATGTAGTGAAAGTTATTGAATTACTTTAATGAGATAATGTACTTTGTAATATTGGGGTGTCACATTCTCCCCACCATAAATAAATTGTTTCCTATCAATTTGAAATTGATCTTCGAAAATAAATTCTTACAAATAGAAAAATTCCTTTCTGGAAGACCCACATCGGAAATCGGTTTATGGAAATTTACTCTTAGTAATAGGGAAAGGGAAATGAAACAGTCACCACCAAATTATGAACTAGATTAAGATAATTTTTTTTTTGAAATTAGAGACACATAATTGGAGGAAAGGTGTAAATATTTATAATGACCGATTGAGATCATCAGTCACAAAAAAATGTAAAATTGAGTGCATCAAAGCCATCTATCTAAGACGATGTTAAATATCATCGGTTCATCAAAACATAAGGTGTTAGGATAATAAATTTTTGTTTTTAAGATGCATTCACTACTATTTAGGAATTAATTTATTCATATAACAAGAGGAAAAAATATAGTTGACATGTAGAGTTTCATACTTCAACTAATTCCAACCACAAAATCATCTTTCACTCCAAAAGATAATATAATTCAAAATTATTCTATTCATCCTAATTGTATAGGGTTCCAAAAATAATGAATTTATAATTCATTGGTCATAATATTTTAAAAAAATACATTATACAAGCTAGGACATCACATAGTCTACATGTATGCGATTCAAAAATGTCACCATTCTATTGTGGGTTCAAGTATCACGGCCTTGCCGGACGCGACAGGTTGTCGCCCGGCGTCCTGGTTGCCCTTTTTTTGACAATCAAAAAATAATCAAAAGATATTATTTAAACATAATAATAGTATTCAATGTTAAACTTAGTCAATTCAAACCATAATCCTTATCCAAATTACATCTGTCCGAACACACAGTCCATAATTTATAAGGTAAACACCATGAAGAAAATTTTTTCCACATTAAAACATGAGAATACCGTTATCATGTATTATTTTAAAAAACGGTAACACCCTGAATTATCATATAACAACATTGATTACATTCATGATCCTTAATTACTTTTAGAATACTAGATACACTCCTTATATCCATAAATGTTGTAAACTCCAATAATGATGGAATATAAAAATCATTAATCAGTTTCAAGGTAGTCAAAAATATCCAATATAATTTATCCAAATAAATAATATCTTATTCCAAAATCAATAACTTAGTATCTGAATCATATTATGTTTTATTATTCTCTCAACCATTTTTTTCAAAAATGTACCCTTTCATTGAGTCACTTTGCATGGTTCCACACAATCTCAAGTCCTAAATGAAATATAACTACAATGAAATCCTTATATATTATAAAATTCTTATGACATGTACATCAATAATACAATACTCAAAAGTAATAATAATTTAATAACAATAAAATTACTCTTAACCATTCCACTTCATCTTTGATTGCATCATAACATGATTATTATTCAATAACAGTATTTCGTGTATACTCTGATGATTTGGACATTGATTCCCGTAGTGTCCCAATTCCTTCCAGCTAAATCGGTGTACATTTGAAACCATTTTTTTACCCATGAAATCACGTATTTAGTGTCCCTTTCTTCCACACTTGTAAGAAACTCACATTCCCTTCAATCATTTACCATAGTTATTATTTCCACATTTATCAGATATGGGAAAATCCTTCTTTCCCCTATTCCATTTATCCACCTTTCTCTCTTCTTCCCATTTCTTCTTTTTCTTCATTTCAATGCCATAGGACTCAGATATTTCTTTACATATTGTATTAAAACATGATACTATTTATTAATGTGATGAGAATATGTGGAAGAGTATTCCCATGAAAAAGTTTGGCTTATTATCCTAAATTATATGATCCTTATTAATATTTCGATCATGCGTATTTCTCGAATTATCATTTCATCTACTACGCAAAATTTCAAAATAATGGCATACACTATGATAGTTTATGAATCTAAATGCATAATTCCAAACATGTAAAATAACTAACGTAAATTGAAAAGAATATGCATATAATATATAATCATAAAATTTTTTCTTTGAGGATGTATTTACTTGTAAATCCATCATAATGGAATGGAATGAAAATTCGAATTATCCTAAGAATATCCGCAAGGAGTTTTGTAACCAAGAGTACATCAATGCCCATTGTCATGCACTAGTTCTCGTTGGAGTCTAGCTCAAAGTGGGGTTTTCATGTTTTACCCATAGGTACGTCTTTGGCAGAGCCGACTCTACCTGCGTGTATCCATACAGGGATGTATTTATTAGAAAATTCGCAAAATCTCTATGTTACCGAAATTCTAGGATATTCTTCTATAATAATCTTCAAAGTTTATCTTACAGTAGTATTCTCTAATAAGATTTTTAATAAATCTAGTTTCCAAGGTTATTACAAAACATCCACTTTTACTAATTGTAATGCCCAAACCCTAGTGACCTAGAGTTAGTGCATTTTTTTATACATTGGCATGATTACAAAGAATCATGTCCGGAAAGACTGATCAGTTTAGCAGTCTTGGAAAATAGATTATATACATGAAAGTTACATTACACATTAAAAAATAAAACACAATATCACTGATCCATTGAGAATTCCATTAATCCCCTAGCTTAACCATACATATAAGTCATAATAAACTTCTTGGAATCCTGGGAAAATAAAACATTGTAAAGGGGTGAGCTAAGATTCTTAGTAAGGATAACAATACAGAGGAAACTATCATAAATAATCATAAACATTTATCGAAATGTATAAGACAAAAACAAAAGTCTTTTAAACTGAAACATCAGCATGAAATGGAAAATATAAAATCAAATAATTCCATTTAATTAATCACATCGATATTCTACTAGTCTAATAATCACATGCAATAGCAATAGCCACATTCATAATAATGGAATGCATAATTCAAGACTTCATAACCACAGAGTCAAGGCATTGTGCCAAGACTAAAAATAAGATTTTGTAATGGCCTTCTTCCAAGACACTAGTTTGTATAATGAGACCTACCTATGCATCGAGGAGCTATAGTGGGACCCACCCGTCACTTACTAAGTCCAATTCATTCCTCATATGAAAAGGGTTAAACATAGCATAAACATTAGTATTTAAACTATCATACGAAATTTCAATACATTTTCCATACACATTGAATTGTATAATAAAAACACATCCACAGCCAAACATATCACAAAAACTTCAATACAAAATGGAATATTTGTATCATAATAAATCAACTTCAAACAAGTTTAAAAATACATCATTAGATGTTGACAAAGATGAAAATGATTTTTAAAACTTTTTGACAAAAATATCCCTTCTCCATGAAAACATTTAGAAGTCCCCAAATTTAGAAAGGAATACATATAAAGAAATCATCGAATCTAAGTGTCCAATAACACTTTGAAACTTAAGAAATGAATTTACATTTTAAAAACATTCATGTCCATATAAATAAATCCTTAAAAACAATTTTGAAAACATTAACATTAATGGGAATGATTTAGATGAATAAATATTTAAAAAATTTAAAATGAAGTTTTAGAAAAAAAAGTCATTTTAAATAATCCCTTTGAAATGTCTTTTATGAATCATGTACTTGGATAATAAATATTTCCAAGTAGATACATATATAAAAACAACCTCCAATAATAAAGAGATTGTGAAATTAACCGTTACATTGTAATTTTCTTTAGTCAAGGGTACGTTTATCCTCCTATATAAAGACCGTAGTATGTTATTATATTATACCAGAATGATATTAGTTTTTATGATATCATATATGATCCATATATGACTTTATACTGCCCATTTAATAACAATTTCAATGTCAAATTAACATTTCGGGTACTAATTTCTTTCTTTATCGTACCTGTTATAACATGTTACTTTTGATTGTACCACATAGATAATGATTTAAATACTTCCCAAATATGAAATATGATTTATTTATCAAATATATTTAGTATGTAAATATGTATAATAGATATGTATATGAAATTCAAAACACCGTTTAAGGAGATGGTAGGTCGTACGTACGCATAAACATTGTTTCTGTTTTCATGTCTTATTGAACAAAACTAAGTAAACATGATATACGTAAGTTCATAAATAAATAAATATATATATATATATATCCAAAAGAATTATTATGTCATATATTACATACGTATTAATTATATATATATATTTAATCATCATTGAATGGTGAACGTGGTAATGAATCACATCGCGTCATGGAGTCGATAATCCGTACGTACACACGAGCAAAAATATCATTATATTGATGATGAAATCATATGTAATTGGATGATATATCAGATATAAAAAATATTTAACAAGTTATATTTATTATTTCCATCAGTTATACTCATTATTTTATCCATCCAAGCAATGAAGTGTTTGAATAAAAAACTGCAACACGATATAGAGACGGTAATCTGTATGTACGTATGTATGGTGAGTTTTTCATTTATAGGATAGATAGATTAATGAAAATGGTTTAACCATTTTTTTAATTACTTCACAGTATATAGAAGATATAGGATTTTCAATCTTATATTGGAAACAACAAATAAATATGATGTGGGAGATGAAAATAACTTGAATGAGGTGATGAAATATTTACCTCTTCTTCGGGTTCTTCTTATTGATTTAATCAAAAGGGCTCCTTAGGTTGATTTTTGACCAATGTAAGGCCTATAGGATGAAGGGAGGAAGTTGGGACGATATTTGGTCTAGGTTTGGCTGAGCCAAAAGGCTTTGGAGGGGTTTAATTCATAGAAGAGGAAGTTCCCATTTATAACAGAGGTCAGGGTCCCATTTGGAAAATCTTGAAATATTATTTTATAATAAAATCATTTTCATCATCTAATGGATCCAAAAAAATTATTTAGAGTCTATGGTTAGTATGGGTCGAAAAAATTTCAACCAATATGTTTTAGACAGGTTTAGGTTATCATATTAACCTTATCTTTTAGAATTAACTCTAAGATATATAGATTTACATTTATGATGTCTCGTTGTATTTTTATATTATATGGTTAATAATCATACTATAACAAGACAAGAAAACCGCAAGTGGTTCATTATTAATATATATAACCTTATCTACGTCCTTTGACCAAACCATAGATTTTTAGAAATTTTATTTCAATTAATAATATAATATTTGTTTTAAAAACTCAATTTTGTCAATATTGACACTATTTAGTATTTGTTTTTTGCAAAAATCATAATAGCATGATCACTTCAATCAACCCAAATAAGTAATATTAACCTGGAATATTAGTGGAATTTAGCCAAATATCAAATTACATTTATTTGGATCTATATAATATCATTTCTTATAATCTTTCATTAATAATGTAATTACTACATCATCATTGTGTCATAAATATATTAAATTATTTAATGTATAAAAATTATAAATAAAATACCAATGTGTAGGAATATTTTTTATATTTCTAATGAATATAAATAGTTGATTTCATCTTATGTATAACCCTATATTTAAAATGTTTTACTTATTTAACTATGAATTTATCTGTTTTAACTCTTCATTAAATAAATTAATAATAAATGTCCTAATCTTATCCATGTGGACCAAAGGGGGTCATATTTTATTCCTAAGGTTTTTTTTGTCGAGTTATACTTATCCATTTATATTAGAAAAACTGTTAAGGTAATTATTATATAATTTTTACCATTAATTACCTTATTTACTTTTAACTATGGTAAATAAAAGTCAAAATTTACTATTCATCCAAAATTATTTTTCATCTTATTAAACCACATATTACTTAATTATTTAAATTTTTTTCTTGGATTTTTGAAATTAAAATCACAAATGTCGTAAAATTATGTTTTATGAAAATTTGCTAACGTGCCTAGGAGTTGGGTAAATTTGGTTAAAAATTCAATAGAATTTTATACATCTCATTTAATTATAAAATGACTCTAATGAATTAAGATGAACATATATAGGTATTATATATCTATTTTGACTTAAAATAAATTTAAATAAAATAAAAAATTACATAAATAAAATGTTGGGTTTCAATAATAACGCAGTGTTTTCACGATTCATCAAAAATTGAAATTTTTTATAAAAATACCAAAAAATCACCCTATGCTAATTTTGATACTCTAAATTGAAAAATTACGTCTATTTTTTCAAATTTAATACATAGATGTTGAATTTATTAAATTAAAATTAATTCCTCTTGTCAAAACCAAAAAGTGTGTTTTTGATAAGTGAAAACTATCATGATATTGACATGTGTTTAAGTAAAATTTAAAATTGAAATTATTTATAATGACCTACATTATATTAAATGATAAAAATATAATAAATTTATACATAAAAACCTTTCAAATGAAATATTTAACACTATAAATTATTTCAATTAAAAACGTTTTTTCCATTAAAACATTGTGTTTTTTCAATATTTGTGAAAACATGACAGTTATCAGTAAAGTATCAAAATATTATCAAAACTAAATTTTTATTTCTCGATTCAAAATAAGAATTTTATTTTAATTAAATTAAATATATAAAACTGTCAAATATCTGTTTTAAAAAGGTTTCTCCATTGAAAGGCAGAATAATTTCATTTTTTGAAAAATCATTATTTTATCTGAGAAAAATAATTTGTTCCTATATTATATCTAAGAAACACATAATTTAGATGTTAAAATTATATACAGTATATAAGTCTTAAAATGGGGTCAATACTTTTCATAACCTCTTTTTGAACGGTTAATTTAGTAAGGTGTGGTGCACTCGAACACATTGTTGCGTGTAGCGCAAGCTATTGAAATACATTAATAAAATAATGCACTATGAAATCATTTGTTGTTATACTATTTTGTGGAGGTTGTAGCATACAAAAAACACCATTACCATTCATTATTTATTCTAAGTGGATTGAAGGGAAAAAATAATGCATGTTCCAAATTATAATAACATTTTATTGTATTAATAATATGTCTTTAATTATATAACATGGGTTAGGATTTTTTTGAAGATAAATATAAATAATAAATATAAAATTATTAAGTAATACACACATGTCACCTTGAACATCCTCTTGAAATTATCCATAGAAGGGAAGGGAGTAAGATAACTTATGGTTTTTAGTTGAATTATGATGTTAAATGAGAATCAATGAGAGTTATATTTTTAATTTTATTATTGAAATTTATTCGGATACATTTAAATTTGTTATTGTGTAAGTGATACTCTTTTATAATTGAATAGAAGGGAAATTTTTCCAACACCCAATATTTTTGCAATGATGAAATAACACTATTCAAGAATACATGGTTCCAAAAAATAAACAATATGTTTGTTGGTGTTATTTTTTTGGTTAAACCCCAAAAATGAATTTCCACACATCTTCTAATCATAATTCAATTCTTAAAATGTTGTTTTGACATTTAGGTGTTCCAAATCTTATTTGGACATTAGTGAAAAATAAATGTATCATAATATAATTATATATTATTAAAATCATACTATTAAGGTTATTATCTAAAAAATATTAATTTAATTGATTATGTAAAAATTATATAATCATAAATAAATCAATTATTTGAAAATAATAGTTTTACCATTACCGTGGTAATTAATATTTTTCACTGTAATCAAATTTTTATTTTTAATAAATAAATTGATATTAATAAAAAAATGAAACTTTTTACCTCAAATATGATCTCCATTTTGTTAAATTAAATTCTTAAAAGTGATAAAAGATAATTTTTAATTAATGTAAATAAAAGAACATTCTCGATTTAAATATTTCACATGTTTTCAAAACATTATACATGGATTTAATGAATTTTAAACAGTATTTTTGAATAATTTATATTTATTAAATATATATATATATATCTTTAATGTAAAAAAATTTTTGAGTCATTATTTTGTCATACAAGTGATAGTTTCTTGCCAAATTATAATTTTCACTGATTTTGTAAAAATTAATTAATTTAGAAAAATCCCAAATTGTAAAAATAAATTAATATCCATGTTATTAATTTTAATTTTTATTATTTACTTAATTAAAAATTATAAACTACTAATATTTATATTTAAAATATTAAATAATAAGAAAATCAATTTTTATCAAAAAAATATACATTCCTTTTCATTAATAGTAAAATGTGAATTGTGTAAAATTCATGTGATAAATAACTAATCATATTTATAAATAATATCTTGTATCATAAGAACATTGGGATACATTTCCCATAATTATATGTGAATAGAGTATAATCATAATTTACTCTCTGGTGGAAGTTGAGTGTGGTGATTCTACAATTCTAGATGTCAGGGAAATTTTTGTGAGATTGAATTTTCTCATATACAATTTCACTTGTACCATAATTGATTGAGTTTGGCATTGTATATTTATATATAAAAACCTTATTGAATATAAATACATCTGAATATCAAATAAATGAACCTCATAATGGATACTTCTAGTACCCTGGCTAATTTATTTCTTTTTTTTTTCATAGATTTCGTAACATGGTTACGTTATTTTATACTTGCTAATTTAGAACCAATATTAGAACTATATAATTTTCATTTCACATATCATTTTTTTATTTTAGATTATATTTTTAGAATAATATATTATCATATTATTTACATATTTAAAATACATAGTAAAATTTTGGGTTGTTATTGTCACAACATGAGGATTATTTTATTCATATATTTTCAAAATTGTGCAAGGATTATGCCCCCCCTCATGATGGTATGGTAAGGTTTGAAGTAGGGATCCCATCCTTCCCTCCTCAATGCATGGAAGCTAGTATAGGTAATTTTACCCCCAATGCTGTCTTGGGTGGAAATTCTACCACTCATCGATCTAGTCCTGGTAATGTGGTGTGCCCTCCGTTATGCAACATTTTCCTGAATCTATCTAATTCTCCAACCCTCTCTCTAAGGGGATGAGCCAGGAAGATGGTGTTAGCGGTTTTGATTAGTATTTGAACGAGAAGTAAAGTTAGACATTGATTATAGTGGAATTTTTATGCTGCATTGATTTTTTTTGAGTTGATTTTGTTGTGAAAGTCTTTAGTCACACTACTGGATCTGCTTTAGATGTGGTTTCAGAGCAGGGAGTGTTCAACATAGCATGCCATTCATATTTGGAAGATTGAGAGGGTGTGATGAATGCCATCAGTACTAGGCTTGTGCATCTTTTCACGGGAAAGCTTGCCGAGCGTCCATGCGAAGGTGGAGGCTTGACTTAACGCTGTTGATGCTAGGTAGAGGCAACTCCAAATAGTCTTGATTTGGGTGACTTTTACTTTTTATGATTTTTTGGATGTTATTTGTTAGGGTTCTCAATTACCCTTATAATTTTCATTTTAAAATACCAAAAAAAAATGGATTTGGAGTAAGAATATGATCTCTAAATTCTACAATATCATTAATAGATGATTATACCTAACAATAAAGGTTACTTCAATACTATTATTGAGAGGGAAGAAGAAATCAATGTGGTTTCGTGAATTGAAAACCTCAACTTGAATGATGGTATTTTTCGTCTGTCAGAATGGGAGGCTAACTTCAATCCCTACAACCTAAAGTACACAAATGAATATGTGTGGACTCAAACTCATTGGATTACATAATAATACTGGCATCATAGAATCCTCAATGACCAGGACACTATCTTCAATGCCCTTCCTAACATTGATCAATGCAACATCATTGGTGACCTTGTTATCTGTGTAAGTTTCCTTGATAAAATCAGCTTGGAATCAACTCCACTAAAAAAATTGCTTATTATGATTGAACATAAATTGATGTTCATGATGAAATTTGATCACCAGTTTCCCATCTATGATCCCTACAAAATGTTGGGACATGAAATAAAAAATCGTAGGGTTGTTAAGAAGCTGGTAGCACCAGCCCCTTTTGACACAATATAGAGGGAAGCATCAAAAGGTAAGAATAAAAAAATAGTGGGAAATATAATGAATGATCATCCTGAATAGTTCAAATGTGTTAAATGTGGAAAATTTTCTAGTATTTCAAATTCATGGGATGAATTAGATGAGGATGAGTAGCAACAATCATTACTTCAATCGAATCAATTTCCTGAGACCAACAATATGCAATCTAAATTTCGCGATCAACAATCGATGATATAAATTTATGATGATTATTTTAGTTATAATTCACCATATAGTTACTCTATTTTACCTTCTCTTTGAATAAAAGAATATCTAGTTGAGATCACCTCTTATGATATAGATGCAACCATTTTATTTGATATTTCTGGATTAGATGGATTCGAATAGAGGCTAGTCACAAAAATATTTCATATGGAATGATGAATGAGTATCAAGTATCAACCACTAAGTTGGATATTAATGGACTAGATGGATCTGAGCAGAGGATATGTATATTTCAGGAGTCTGGATCGATGAAAGATAAGCATGTAACCGAAACTACATAAGGAGAAACTTATCCTATATTTGAAATAAATATATGTGGACCAAAAAACTCATACAGATGATGCGGAAGGGTTCATAGAAAAAATTCCTACTCTAGAATAGAAGAAAAATAAGTGAAATTAAAATATAAATAAAAAATTTGATGTAAATGAAAAGGGGGGGAACACCCCCAAATCATGGTCAAAATGAAAATCATTTTATTGAACATTAATGGCATAGCGAACCCTAGAACTAAGAGATACCTAATGATAATTATAGGTATGTTTAAACATGATTTAATTAGAGTGGTTGATATGAGGAAATGACTGAACATTTATGAAAAAATCAGTTTGAACAGTGGATATTACCTCCTGGTAAAAAATCAATCTTCCACCATTCATGATATACATTGGAATCTGGATCAACAGATCTGTATAATGTCCCACAATAGTTTAAGAGGAAGAACAACTCATCACATGTTGTTTCTCTAAGGAAAACAAAAAATCATTAAAAACTGTAACTTATGGTATAAATAACTATATTGATATGAGATCTCTATAGACACAAATAAAATGGAATTATAGTTCCATCATAGATTCATGGGTGATTATTGTGATTTTAATTCCCTTCTACAAGATGATGAAATAATGAGGCATGTTTTTAGATTGGCCTCCATGAAGTAATTCAATGCCTATGTAGATGACTCTAATTTAATGGAAGTCAACCTCAATAGATCCAAATACACTTGGTACAGAAGAAATATTAATGGTGTTAGCTCTACAAGGATTGAAATAGCTTTTGTAAATGATTCCTCACAGGGAAATTGGAGATCTATTTATTGTTTCAACCTAAAAAAATAAAACTTGAGTTATCACTCCATTTTGGAGAGATATAATAGAAATGAAAATAATCTTACTATCCCTTTAAAGATAAAAAATTATTGGATGAACCTATCTGAATGCTATATAATTGTTCAGGACTCTTGGTACAAGATTTCAAGTAATGTCAACCCAATTGTGGGATTTTCCCAAAAGAAAAGTATAAAATATATTACGAAATAATGGAGAATAAAATGATTATTCCACATTGATGAATATGGTTATTCTTATGTATAATTTTTTCACTCTATTTAAGAAGATATCACTAAGAGAAACATCCCTGGCGGTATCAACCAAGGGGTAGAAATGTCTTCTTTTCTCTAAAATTTTATAAGGATAAAATGAAAGATTTAAAAACTAAATTTTCTAGGATAAGTGGATCAATGATAGGGATAGAAACATCATGTTATTAAATTATTTTTAAATAGAAATAATAGACAATAATCCCCTTTATATTTTTAAGGATAGAGAACAAAAAGTTAATGAACGGTAAGCCTTTCTGATCAAATTGTTTATCTTTAAGAAATGATTTTCAATAGACCTCTATGGTATTTGGAGATAATGGAAAGAAACATTCCAAATATAGTGACTATGGTTGATAATTTTCTCTTTATATATCTTCATCTCAAATTTTATGTCATTTATGTTATTTTTGGGCTTAACTAGGGAAGATGACATTGACATGATGTTTTCACCATTCATTTTTTCATATTTTTTGTGAGACACTATAGGCTGATGTTTGGAAACAAAGGAGGATTTTTTTCGTGGGTTAATCCTTCTCAAAAAGAATTAATTCCATTTTTATTTCCCTCATTCCAATGGCATAGAATGTGAGGGACACTATCCAATTCATACTGGTTTCACTTTTCACCACAATGCACAAAATCATAAAAAATATTATGGCCAAAAGTCTTTCTTAGATCTTAAACTAAATCATTTTATTAAATTAGTTTGGATTTTTGATAGGATGAAACATATATGAATTCTTGATTTCTAACATTAAATATGTGAAAACCCATTCAATTTAAACAAGGGGTGGAAACATTTTACTCATGTTTGACCGCAAAAAAGTAACACTATGGATTGGTGATTCATCTACAATGTTATCTCAAGATTTAGATTTAATTAATTTTATTTCCTAGATCAATTACATACATGGGTCTACCAGAATCTCTATCTTAGTTATTGAATACATGGGGGGTGTACGTAAAGTTATCAAGAAGGGTGAGAAAAATATACCCCCTCTACAATACCATTTTCCATTGTAGAATATTATCTGGACAGGTTATTACTCTATATGGTGGAAAATGGTGATATTAAAACCATCAAAGGATCTCATGGTATTTATTCCTCTTATCATAATTATTTTTGATGATACTATCATCTTTACATAGTTATAATATAGGAATATAAAAACCATAATGGAGGCCCTTCATCATTATTAATGTTTATCAGGTCCATAATTTGGTTGGATAAGGTACCTTATATACTTTAGCAAGAATATAAAAACCTTATGAAATATTGTTATGGTAAATTACATGGGAATAAGGGAAGGATCTTTGCCTTTTATAATTATTGGTGTTATTTTATTTTATAGTAGAACCCATGCATAAAAATTCTTCAATATTCTATGTTAGGTCATGAGAACTCTTGCCTCATGGAAATTCAAATTTCATTCAATGGCTTAAATAGATTTCATTGTCAAGATTGCGATTGTATCAATGATGGTTTCATATTTATGGATTATTCCTTTCCTTCCTCTATCATTAAATCCTTCAATTTTTTGATGATAATCATCATTTAGAGAAGAATTATGTTGGAAATAATGATTATTACAGCCTCATGGAAGCAATGTTGCAAGCCTTTTTCTCTTGAGGGCATCAACATAAATTATTGGTCCCTTTAAAATAAACCCCTAAAATGTATATTCATTTGGAATCATCTCAAAAATACCTTAGACACATCCATCCTCACTCAAATATAGATTTTTTGATAAATTTCAAACATGGAATACCTACTAAATGGAATCTTCGATATGAACAGGGCTTAGGGGATTCTTCAACATGACCATCAGGTACGCTCACTAGATGGTCATTGTCAACTCCTCAATCATGTTATGTAATAATAATTGGGGAGGAAGTCCTTTTATTGAATGTATTGATTCCATATATCATGTAATTGACTATAACATATCAATCAAATACCAACTGGCCAATCTAAATGCTCCTCCTCATGACATCACATCGGCTGCCAGAAGCTATGAATTCTTAATATAGGAACACAAGTATATATGGGAGCCAACATTAAATGGTAATGGTTAATCTAAATCCTTATGATAAAAAAATTGTACTTTTCCCCCACAAATGGATTGGTGATTTCAATAAGAAATGGATTTCCACCTCAACATTCACAGTGTTGTGGTGGCTATCTCTAAAAAAAATCTCATTGATGTCAACCTGATGTATGTTGGTATTTATCATTTCTATAATTTTGTTCTTTTCCACCATCAATGTGAGGATATCAAATATTATTTCCTTTTCTTCAAAACTAACTACTCACATTGGAAATATATTTTTTTATATATTTGTAGTTCATACACCAAGAACAAATTTCCTTAGATATTTCCTTCATGCACTGCTCGACATCCAGATGTCAATGCATATAACCATTCCCTTCATGTAAGCATGTTTTGAACTAGAGTATGCCATCATAAGAGGAAGGAAAAAAGTTATCAATGACCAGTCTAACATCAATAATAAATCTGAACTTTTTTAGTTTGTGATTCCATCACAAAATTAAATCATGATGCCTTCCGAAAACTACAACAATTCAGTGAAGGATCTCATTTTGATGATGAGATTGGCATTCAATGGAAACTATCCTTCACATTAGAACACAATTGAGGTTTTCTAGGTTTCCCTTTATACTAGTTGAATAAAGAGAAACTCTGATGGGACCTCTAGGGGATACCCAGGGCCATCAGCCAACGGTCATGCCTTTAGAGACTCTTCTGGGGAAGTCATTAAACATAAATATGGAACTTGTTTCATGTCTATGGAAATAGAATAAAGAATGGATGATCTAATAAATATAGTCTACATTGCAAATTAGATTTATATGAATATAATTTTGTTCAAGTGTGATCCACATCACATTTCATCATTTTTAGAACCGGGATGATCCAACACACCTGGAAACTGATATTCAAATGGGTTGATTTCCTACACTAGCATTGAACAATAAGCTATATGATCAAGAATATTTTTCTTGAAGGTAATGTACATGTTAATGTGCATGAGAATAACTGTCACGACCCGCCTTCACCAAAAGGAGGGAAGGGTCAGTAGATTTCCAGGCCCTTCCTTCTTTAAGTTGAAGGAGAGATAATGACCCTCAAGACCCGCCTTCAATAGCTCCCGGAGTGGCGAATAGCACCAAGGGTATAGAAATTTCTCACAAATGGAAGGCATTACCCCTTTTTGTTTTATAAGATCGAGTGATAAGATGATGAAACTCAACAACACCAAGGTAAAAGAAAAGTAAAGCCAAAAAATAAACCATTCCCACATGCATGTTCTAGAAGTAAAGCCACAAAGTGCAAAAGGTGACTACAAAGGTAAGTACCAAAGAGGAAAAGAAACACTGCAACTACCCCAATGTTCTGAGCTAGTATGATCTTGCGTGATCCCTGAAGTCCTCCTAGAAACCTGAATGTAGTTTTATATATGTAGGGTGAGCATACAAGTACACTCAGTAGGGAAAACCAAAGACTCTCGTGCACAAGTGGGGGAACATGATAAAGTCCTGTGAGAAAAAGGAGTAAACCAAACACCTATCAAGGTAAACTATCCACCCAAGGCTCACCAAGGCCCACTCCCCAAATAACGCAAGTCAAGTAATATATATAATCTGATCACATCGATGTTTGGGTACCTCGTGCCTCTTTCCCACTGGTTATTGAGACATCCTACGCATCGAACCAATCCCGCCATTCGCACCGCAGTCCCACTGCCACACCCGCCAACACACAACTGGGCCACAACCACCACACACAGTCCCACTGCTGAATCCCGCCCGCAAACACCTGGGCCACAACTACCACACGCAGTCCCACTGCCGAATGCCGCCCGCAAACACCTTGGCTGCAAATATTACATGAAACCACGCCTACAAACACCTAGGCCATAACAACCACCACCACGCCCAAAGACAACTGGGCTAGAAAATCCACTGCCACGCCTGAAGACACCTGGGCCTCATCTCGAAGACACATGGGAAACCACCTGCCGCACACACCTGGCCAACCACCACACTACCCCGCCTGAAGGTTCTTGGGATAATAATGGACCTCAGGCCATAACAGCCTACCCGAAGATACTTGTGCTATCTAGGAAAGGGAGCATAAAAGGAGATAATAAGTAGCCACTAAGAATAGTGTTAGGAAAAACACCATCCCCCATGAAATGGGGGGTGTTCGGCACTAAGTTATCAACTTAGGTGGGGCACGAATAAGATACAAAAAGCTAAATGTATATATATAGGTAACAAGCACTCACCCATTCTAGGATTTTCATCAGATAGCCTACAGATCACAACATCACTCAGGTTCGAGCCATGACTCTTGCCAAAAAACCCCATTTGTTCCATTCTTGTTTTATGTTCTGTAATTATGTTTCAGTTTAAGCACTACTGGGAAACTAGTAAGCATAGGCACAAGTCCAGGAAAGTAAACAATCAAGCATCAACCATAACGTCCACACCCGGTTCTCAACAATAGAGGATCCCACACCAAATCGTTATATAAACAAGTAACCACAGAGTCCTATAACTCACAACCACTGAATCCATAACAACAGGAGATCCCATCCCCAATTCACACAACCGCCGAGTGTATAAAAACAGGGGATCCCATCCCCCGCCCCCCACACACATTTACACCAATCTTCCCATGAATTAAACAACCAAACCACCGTCACCAACACTAAGCATGGCCTTGCTAGTATTTTCAGATTTAAAAGAATTTACACGCTCCATGATTTCAATTCCATGTTTTGATCGGGGTTAGCACAGAAGGGATTGATCCTGGTGCTTTCAATTTATTCAGCCGGGTATACGTGATTAACCAATTTACATTTCACAGCAGGAGTTTACAATTAGGAACAATCCATTTTAAAACACCACGAGGGGTTCATTAGTGTACAAAAAACGACCACCAATGGACTCGATTTTCGAAAGGCGTAAGCCAACACAACTTATAAAGAAGATCATAATATAAAATGGCATCAACGATCACAGCCCCCCTTTCATTCTTTACATGATTCATTCATTATCTTTAATTAGGTCTGGTGTATCCAATTCTATGGAAACAAAATCATGCCCACCCCACAAGATACACAAAAGAGAGAGGCGAAGGATAAATTCCCTACATGTTGATAGATGATTAACGTTTTGGCTGGGTGAAAATATTCATGGATAACGATGTGGCACACCCGATGCACCAGAAGTTGTTCGTGAAAAGCTGCAATTGAGGAAAGGAGAAACCACGGCTAACCCTTAGTTTATAAGAGTCGCAGATGGTTGAGGTGAGAATGTGAAACCGCGTAAGGCGTGAGGGGTCATGGGTTGACCACGCGGCTGGGCAGTTACACACGGAGGTCTCTCAGGATTTTTAGGAATTAATTATAGGCATTAAATGGTTTTAATAGGAGGAAAAAATTAATTTATGTAGAAACTTACATTGCAGGAGCGAAAAAGGCAGGTACTGGAAAAAGAACGAAAAGCTCGGCGAGGGGACATGGTGCCACCGTCACGGTGCCACCCTCACGGTGCCACCATCACGGTGCCACCCTCACGGTGCCACCCTCACAGTGCCACACAAACGGTGCCACCCTCATGGTGCCACCGTCACAATGCCACCTTCACGGAGCCACCGTCACGGTGCCACCGTCACGGGGCCACCGTCACGGTGCCACCCTCACGGTGCCACCCTCATGGTGCCACTGTCACGGTTCCACCGTCACGGTGTCACCCTCACGGTGCCACTGTTTTGGTGGAGCCTCACATTTGGAAAAGTAATGGGCCAGGAGGGTCCGGACCATTACATTAGATACCTCTTAAACTATTCTCGTCCTCGAGAATCAAAAAAAACCAAGAAGGAAAGAGAGGGTCCGAACAACCACCTCGAAAGATACCTCTTAGAAGTGAACCCATGCTAACCAAAAACACTTCTCTGTCAAGAACCAAGCAACATACCATGCCAAACATCCCGGACATGTGGGTTAGGGAGTCTCCTCCCCCATGTCAAGATATTATCCTCTTTGGGTGGCACTGACTCGCGCGCACAGGTTTAATCGCATCCACCTTAATGCGTCTTGATTAGGGGTCGGTTCTCTCCTCCCCCATAGCCAGGGCTTTTCACACACAATCAGAGGAAAGAAAACCAGAACATTTCGTAGCCAATAGACAAAACGTTCTACCACAACAGGTTAAACAAGGAACATAACTCAAAACAACTCTGTGTACTGGGTACGCATCTGTGCTTCCCTCTCCCACGTACTATCCTCAAGCCCACCATGTCTCCAAAACACACGATCCAAGGTAATGGTTCGCCCACGAAGCACCTTCTCCTTGCGATCCTCGATCATCACTGGTCTCTCCACAAAGGTCAGGTCATCCTCGATGTCCAACTCACCCCAATCAAGGATGTGTGAATCGTCGTGCAGATACCGTCGGAGCTGGGAAACATGAAAGAAATAATGTATCCTCAGTAGTGGCGGTGGTAACGCTAGCTGATAAGCCACTTCGCAGACCCGCCGCAACACTTTGAAGGGTCCGATGAAGCTGGGAGAAAGATTACTCCCCTTGCCGAACATCCGCTGCCCACGCCGAGGGGAGACCTTCAAAAACATGTGGTCTCCAACCTCAAACTCCAAGGGCCTTCTCCTGGTATCAGAATACGACTTATGTCGGTCCTAGGCCGCCTTCATCATTTCCCGTATGAGTTGAACTTTCTCTGTCGTGCTCTACACCACATCCGGGCCAAGGATGTCTGCCTCCCCTACTCCGGCCCAACACACAGGTGAACAGAATGCCCTCCCGTACAAGGATTCAAATGGGTCCATGCCAATGGTAGAGTGATAGATATTATTGTAGGCGAACTCTACCAGGGGAAAGTGTCGCACCCATGATCCTCCTGAGTCTTGAACTCATGCCCGCAGCATATCCTCCAAGGTTTGGATGGTGCGCTCTGTTTGTCCATCTGTATGGGGATTGAAAGCAGTGTTAAGGCGTAACTGGGTGCCAAATGCATGCTGAAATCCTCCCTAGACTCGCGAGGTAAACCGTGCATCCCTATCTCAGACTATAGACCTCGAAACTCCATGCAACCGCACCACCTCATCCACATACCTTCATGCCAAAGTCTCCACTACACTCAACTCCCGGATCGCCAGAAAGTGAGCCGATTTCGTCAACATGTCCACTACCACCCAGATGACGTCGTATCCCCCTTGGACCTTGGGTAGTCCCGTGACGAAATACATCGAGATGTCATCCCACTTCCACTTGGGGACATCTAGGGGATGAATTATGCCGCCTGGAACTCGGTGTTCAGCCTTCACTTGAAAACACACTAAGCACTTGGCCAGAAACTCTACCACTGCTCGCTTAACTCCGGGCAACCCGAACTGCCTCTTCAGTCCCTGGTACATCTTGGAAACTCCTGGGTGTACTGCCAGTGGTGATTTGTGGAACTCACTGAGAACCTTGCCGCACATCGCTACTGGAACAAACAACCTTTCCGAGAAAAGCATCTGATTATGACCATCCTCTATCCATCCTTCCGGAGCATTTCCCTGGTCAACTCGGTCACGCATCACTTCTCACTCCAGGTCTCCCCACTGAGACTCCTCCACTTACTGAAACAGAGATGACTACACTGTCATCTGATATAGGCAGCTTCTGCCGCTATCCATCTTTGCATCCAGGCGTAATGCAGCCAACGCCTCCATCACCTTCCAAGCGTCCACCAACTCTCGGACCTTATCCTTCTGCGTCTTCCTACTCAAGGTATCGGCCACTACATTGCCCTTTCCCTTAGTATAAGAGATCTCGAAGTCATAATCCTGGCGTAACTCCACCCATCTCTGATGTCGCAAGTTTATGTCCTTCTGGGAGGAGATATACCTCAATCTTTTGTGATCCGTGAAGACCACAAAGCATTCCCCGATGAGGTAGTGCCGCCATAAACTCATTGCAAAAACAACCACTTCAAGCTCCAGGTCGTGGGTGGCATAATTACGCTCATGAGGGCGTAGCTTCCTGGAACCATAAGAGATCACCCCTTGTCACTACATCAACACACATCCCAGGACCTATCCTGAAGCATCGCAGAACACCTCATAAGCCGCCTCTTCTTCTGGTAATCTCATCCCTGGGGCACTAACCAACTTCTCTTTCAAATAGCTGAAGTTTGACTCACACTGCTCACTCTACACGAATACATGGTCTTTCTTGGTACGGGCTGTCAAAGGGGCCGCAACTTGGGAGAAGTTGGGTATGAACCTACGATAGTAACCTGCCAGCCCAAGAAAACTATGTACCTCTTCCACATTCTTGGGTGCTGCCCAAGAAACAACCGCCTCATCTTTTGATGGGTCCACTGCTACCCCCTACTCGGACACCACGTGCCAGAGAAAGTGCACTTCTTGTGTCCAGAACATGCATTTCGAAAACTTCCCATAGAGCTGATGATGTCGGAGGACATCCAAAACTGTCCTTAGGTGCATTGCATGGTTCTCTTCTGACCTCGAATAGATCATGATATTGTCGATGAACACAACCACGAACCGATCCATGTACTCCTAGAAGATAGAGTTCATAAGCCCCATGAACACAGTCGGGGAGTTCATAACACCCAAGGGCATGACTACAAACTCAAAGTGTCCATATCTTCATCTGAACGCCATCTTCGGGATGTCGCCCGCCTTCACTCTCAGCTGGTGGTACCGAGACCGCATGTCGATCTTCGAGAACCGTCCTGCCCCTTTCAGTTGGTCGAAAAGATCGTTTATCCGAGGAAGAGGGTAGATATTCTTGATCGTCACATGATTCAGCCTCCTGTAGTCTATGTATAACTTGACACCACCATCTGCCTTCTTTGTGAACAAGACCGGAGCACCCCACGGTGACGCACTCGGGTGAACATAACCCCTCTTCATCAGATCATCAATCTGAATCCGCAACTCCCGTAGCTCTGAAGGTGCCATCCGGTAATGAGCCATCAAGATCAGTTGAGCACCGGGCGGCAGGTATGTCCCAAACTCGATATCACGCCGTGGGGGTAGAGTCGTCACCTCATCACGGAAGACATCCATAAAATCACAGATGATCTCTGGCACTTCCACCATTTCAGCATCTACTGATTCCACTGTCAGCTCGACCAACAAGGAGAGGAGGGGTTCCTCTCGCCTGTTGACCTTCTGACTGCTCTGCTTGCTAGTGAAGGTAACACACCGGTCGTCTGAGTCTGATAACACCACCCTTCTTCTAAAATAGTTGATGAAGGCACACACAGAGAATAGACAATCGATGCTTAGGATGACATCGTATGGCTGAATTGGTAGTAGAAGAAGATCCCAAACCGACTGATGTGGACCTATCATCAGTCTACATTCCCGACAAACAAACAACAAGTTGGTCTAACCTCCGACTGGTGTGCTCAACACCAGGGGCTCCGAATGTCTCTCTGCATCTTGACCCAAGGCACAAGCTAGACTAGGTGCAACAAAAGAGTGCGAAGTTTCGGTATCGAACAAAGCATAAGCAAGAGTGCTAAACAAACTGATCGTACCTCGAACAACCTCTGACCCTGCTGGAACTGTTGCCTCTGCAGAGTGAAACTGTCCACGCACAGCTCCTCTTACCCTCGGCTACCGGCCACCTCCCCGACCATGCCCCGATCGAGGTCCCTGAGGTGCACCCTGAGGCCAGCCTCCTCCTCCTTCGTCTGCCCTCAAAGGAGCGGGAGCTCGCTGTCCCTACTGATGCTGCTGGAAAGGTCTTGTTGGAAACTACTGCTGGGGCGGGTGGTGGGGCTGTCCACCACCGCCGTGCTGCACCCGGTCCGGGCACTAACTCGAGAGATGTCCAGGGATCCCACAGATGAAGCACCGCGATCCTGGGCCCGAAGGAAAAGGGCGAGGGTCGGGGGATTGAAACTGAAACTGAAGCGGTTTGCTCCCTGCTGGTCGGAACTTAGAGGGTCCTAACGCTGGAGGCCTGGTGCTGACGGCCTTCCCCTTCGATGGTCCCATCTAGATCCCCTCTCGTGACACACATCCTAGAGCGTTCATTCTCTCCACCACTTCGGCCTTCTTCTGGACCTCCATGTACGTCGGCAGGGTAAAGGGGGTAACATCATACTGGAGGGAGGGTCGGAGTGCCTCCTCCAAACGTCTTACCCGAGACTCCTCGTCGGGAAAGCAGTCCGGAGAAAAACATAGGAGGTCCTTGAACTTGATCCCTAGCTCCCTCACGAACATACTCCCCTGTTGGAGGGAGAGTAGCTCCTGTCTCTTTTCCGCCTTCATCATCGAGGAGAGGAATTCCGCCTGGAACGCCCTCTCGAAATCGGCCTAAGACACCTCGGCCTCTATCCTCTCCCCTAGGTAAAGAGTCCACCACTGACGCGCCGCTCCCTGCATCTGGCTGACTGCCAGAGGAACCCAGTACTCGGTCGGGGCCTGAATGAGGCTGAAAGATGTGACTAGCTCCTCTAGCCCGCCTTCCGTCTTCATGGCGGAGGTGTTTCCCTCATACTTCTCGAGGTCCTATCACTGGAAGGCCCGAAGAGTCTTCTGCCACTGGTCATCCTCTTCCTCTCAATCATCTCTCTACCGATCGACCAAAGTAGTCTCTGGGGCCTCGATCGCCTGTACCACACGTGGTCACCTTCCAAGGGACATAGCTACATGGTAAACAAGGAATTCCTATGCCCAAGTAGTGCAAAACATCGTCTTCAAAACTTCTTAAAACGTTATTTTATTCTTAACTCCCACGAAATCCCAGAAGCACAAGAACACAAGTCATTATGATGCATGTACCTTTCCTAGGGTCTCTGCCCTGCAATCAGTGCGGCCTCACTTGGTCGTTCGGTAGGTCCAGAGTCCTTGCATCAGATCACAGGGGGCCCTAAAAATCCCGTGACCTAGCCGGTCTTCCCTGGACTAATTCACGCGCCAAGGTCACCCAACATTGTTGCCTTACCATCCCATGTAATCCTCACTATGCCTAACTCCAAACTCCATCCTATCTCTCAACCATCACCTCTGATACCATTCTGTCATGACCCACCTTCACCAAAAGGAGGGAAGGTTTAGCATATTGCCAGGCCCTTCCTTTTTTAAGTTGAAGGAGAGATAATTACCCCTGAGACCCGCCTTCAATAGGTCCCGGAGTGGCGACTAGCACCAATGGTATATAAATTTCTCACACATGGAAGGAATTACCCCTTTTTGTTTTATAAGATTGAGAGATAAGATGATGAAACTTAACAACACCAAGGTGAATGAAAAGTAAATCCAAAAACTAAACCATTCCCACATGCATGTACCAAAAGTAAAGTCACAAATTACAAAAGGAGACTACAAAGGTAAGTACCAAAGAGGAAAAGCAACACTGCAACTGCCCCAAAGGTCCGAGCTAGTACGGTCCTGCGTGATCCCCGAAGTCCTCATAGAATCCTAAAAGCAGTTTTATATATGTTGGGTGAGCATACAAGTACACTCAGTAGGGAAAACCAAAGACTCTCGTGCACAAGTGGGGGAACGTGCTGACGTACCATGAGAAAAAGGAGTAAACCAAACACCAATAAAGGAAAACTATCCATCCATTCCTCACCAAGGCGCACTCCCCAAATAACGCAAGTCAAGTAATATATATAATCAGAGCACATCGATGTTTGGGTACCTCGCACAACTTTCCCACTGGTTATTGAGGCATCCTACGCATCGAACTAATCCTGCCATTCTCTATGCATTCCCACTGCCACACCCGCCTGCACACACCTGGGCCACAACCACCACACGCAGTCCCACGGCCGAATCCCACCCGAAAACACCTGGGATGCAACTACCACACGCAATCCCACTGCCGAATAATGCCCGCAAACACCTAGGCCACAACTATCACATGTAACCACGCTTGCAAGCACCTAGGCCAGAAAAACCGCCACCACGCCCGAAGACACCTGGGCTAGAAAATCCACTGCCGTGCCCAAAGACACCTAGGCCTCATCCCGAAGACACTTGGGAAACCACCTGCAGCACACACCTGGCCAACCACCACACTACCCCGACCGAAGGTTCTTTGGCTAATAATGGACCACAGGCCATCACAGCCTACCCGAAGATACTTGGGATATCCGTGAAATGGAGCAGAGAAGGAGCTAATAACCAGACACTAACAATAGTGTTGGGAAAAACACCCTCCCCCATGAAATGGGGGTGTTCGGTACTAAGTGCTCAACTTTGGTGGGGCATGAATAAGAAACACAATGCTACAGGTATATATATAGGTAACAATCACTCACCCAAGATAGGTTTTTCTTCAGAGAGCCTACATATAACAACAGCACTCAGGTCTGAGCCACGACTCTTTCCATCAAAACCCATTTGTCACATTCTTGTTTTATGTTCAGTAATAATGTTTAATTTTAAGAACTACTAGACAACTAGTAAGCATAGGCACAAGTCCAGTAAAGTAAACAGTCAAGCATCAACTATAACGCCCACACCCGGTTCTCAACAACAGAGAATCCCACCCCAACTCATGATATAAACATGTAACCACCGGGTCTTAGAACTCACAACCACCGAATCCATAACAACAGGGGATCCCATCCCCAATTCACACAACCACTGAGAGTATAAAAACAGGGGATCCCATCCCCCACCCCCACACATTTCGACCAATCGGACCATGAAAGAAACAACCAAACCACCGTCACCAACACTAAGTAGGGCCTTCCGGTATTTTCAGATTTAAAATATTTTACACGCTACATGATTTCAATTCCATGTTTTGACCGGGGTTAGTACAGAAGGGATTGATCCTGGTGCTTTCAAATTATTTGGCCGAGTATACGTTGTTAACCAATTTACATTTCACAGCAGGAGTTTACAATTAGGAAGAAGCCATTTTAAAACACCACGAGGGGTTCATTAGTGCACAAACAACGACCACCAACGGCCTCGATTTTCAGAAGGAGTAAGACAACACAACTCAGAAAGAAGATCGTAATATAAAACGGCATCAACGATCATATCCCCCCCCCCTTCATTCTTTACAGGATTCATTCATTATCTTTAATTAGGTCTGGTTTATCCAATTATACGGAAACAAAAGCACACCCACCCCTAATGATACAAAAAAGAGAGAGGCGAAGGAGAAATTCCCTACCTGTTGATAGATGATCGACGTTGAGGTCGGGCACGGAACTTCACGGATAACGATTCTGTGCACCCGATGCACCAGAAGCTGTTCGTGAAAATCTACGATCGAGGAAAGGAGAAACCACAGCTAACCCTTAGTTTATAAGAGCCGCAGATAGTTGAGGTGAGAACGTGAAACCGCGTAAGGCGCGGGGGGTCGTGGGTTGACCATGCTATTGGGCAGTTACACACAGAGGTCTCTCAGGATTTTTAGGAATTAATTATGGGATTTAAATGGTTTTAAAAGGAGCAAAAGAATTAATTTACGTCGAAACATACGTTGTGGGAGCGGAAAAGTCAGGTACTGGAAGAAGAATGAAAAGCTCGGTGAGGGGACATGGTGCCACCCTCACGGTTCCACCGTCACGACGCCACCCTCACGTTGCCACCATCACAGTGCCTCCTTCACGGTTCCACCGTCACGGTTTCACCCTCACGGTGCCACTGTTTTGGTGGAGCCTCAGTTTTGGCAAATTAATGGGCCAGGAGGGTCCGTGCCATTACAATAAGGGAGTGAATAATTAGGCCTGCATTTTCTCTAAAACCCATACCTAAAGAACTTATAACAATTTTACAATGAGATAAATATATTATTTATTACTTTAGACGATTTTATCATATTTTCTTATAAATTCATGAGCCTGTGATCTCAATTTTCTAATCAAAATTCATCAAAATAATATTTTTACCATTAACACAACAATTAAGTTTAATTATATTTCGCATAATTTTATGCATAAAAAATCAATATAACATGTTAAATAATCCTACATTTTTTATCTCAAATATTTTATCCTTTTAATTAGGTTTAATTTCTAAAACTGATAAAAACTATTTTTTAATATCAACATGTAAAAATTAATTTTCAATAAAATATTAGTTATGTTTTTAATATGTGAACAATGAATTTTATAAATTTAAAATAGTATTTTTATATTTTTTATATTTTTTATTTAATATATATATTTTATTTCGAAAATATTTCGTAATATTTTAAGTGATTCATGTTTCATAAAACTGACTTTTTTTCTTTCTAAATTAAATATTTTCACATTTTACATAATAATAAGTTATTTTATAAAAATATCAATAATTCAACCTAAGGTCATATTATAATTATTAATTTTATGAATTAATTTTTTTAATTAACATGGAATACTAATTTTATAATTTTTTATTTTAAATATTTAATATAAAAAAAATTTATAGAAAAAATAACATTATTTTTACTAAAATGTAATAATGTAAAATGTGTAGTTTATATGTGATAAATAATATATTGAATTTATAATAACATTATCTTGGCATCGTAATTTAATTTTACAAATATTCTCCTAATTTCTGTGTAAGATCTAATCGTATGGTACAATCTAGTGGCTGTCAAGGGTGATGATTCCACTAGCATAGATCTGATGGGATTTTCTCCACGCTTAAAATTTTCTCTGATATGATTCTTAACATAACACAATTGTTTTCTTTTGGAATGGGATTAGTTAAAACAAAAATATAGAAAATTTACTTTCTTCCAATGTTTAGATAAATGAATTTCATTAAGGATTCGTATGATTTTTGATTCCATTTATTTCCTTTCATTTCATAGATTTCATATTATGGTTCATTAATTTTATAAATGATGATATAATGGATATATAATAAAACAAAAATGATATATAAACATACCAAAGTTGTATTTAGTTCAAAGTATTTTATAGAATATTTTAAAAACATAATATTTTATTAATTAAAATATATAGTGATATTTCAAGTTGTTACATTCTCCTCCAATTTAATAATTTTTGTCCTCGCAATTTTAATTATTATTTCCTAATAAAATAACTTTGGGATTAAATAGATAAACATGAAATTATATTTTATTTTAATTAAGGTCTCCTCTCCACTATCCTTTTAATTGACTTTGAACTCAACTTTTACCACATACTAAGAAAATTTTAAAATTTATGTTTTTCTTTAAACATTTGTGTTAAATACGTCAATACAAAGTGTGATTTTTTTTTTATTTTTATATTCATCCTAGTATTAATATGTTTTCATAGTATTATTATCGTATGAAATTCTTTTATCATTTATATTACCATTCCATCTATATGATGAGTTTCAATCCAATCATGATACCAGAAAAAAATTATTAAAGGAATGATAATGTGATTTTTTATCAAGAAATTCAATATAAACATCTATGGTAGAGGATTTATATATATGGGATAAAATAATTGTAATTATTTTTTATCAATAATCAAAAATAAAATTATCATTATGGTGTTCAAATGTTCATCAAATACATACTTGGTAGAATGTTGTGGGATGAACAACAAGAGAATAAAATACTAAAAAAAATTAGTGGATGATTGTTGTTCTTCACTCCAAATAATTATTATAAATCACATAAGAATGTGTGGTTTTGATGGAATTACCTTATTCACATAGCATTATATGTTTATGATTCCTCAATCATTTTTATCCCTTTTATTAGTTTATTGATTTGGATAAAACAAATATTTCCCACATTTAAGACATTGATTTTTTTAATGTTTCTAAGAGATGAAATCATTTCCATTATTTATATCTAATGAGATATTCACTTTTACATAGAAATTAGTTTACGTATTCTGTTCAATTCCAAATCAAAATCATCACCTAAATAATTTCATACATTAAACATTTTTGGTATTCAGTCAATTTTTATGTGAATTAAATTGAACATTCATTTCATAATCATCTTTATAAACTAAAATTGCATGTTAAAAAATCATTTTATCATTTTGTTTCTTTGTTAACTCTACTGAGTCTATGTTATTATTCAAAATTCATGACTTTTGGTTTGAAATAATCACATGGATTCTATCTATAGATCATAACCTCTTAGGTTCCATGTATAGAAAATCTCTATATTGGTCACATAGTCCATTATTATCTCAGTTCCTTTGGTATTTAGAAATTAATAAAAAAAAATGGGTTAATCAGGAGTGATCAATAATTAATCCCATAATATAATTATTGTGAGTTTTTACATGAAAAAATCATCATACAAATGTCTTACTTTTCTCCATTATTACATTATATTTTAATTCCACTTAAACCATTCTTGGTTCAATGAATTCTTCACAATATTTTATTATTTTATATTCCTTAACCGTAATCATTATAATAAATCCTTTATAATATCCTGTAACGATAAAGTGATTATCCACAATCTATCCTATAGGACTATAAATTCGGTTGTGATGTCTTATCACACACTAGAGTGATGATTGATTTAATACTAAAGAATATTTTTATTGGCTAATTACCACTAGATTATTATGTGTTAGAATAACATAAACCAATCAACATATCAAATGATATGTTATTTCAATGTATATCTATATAGTTTAAACTTTTTGAAGACAAAATGTGGTTATTATATACTTAAACATATCCCTTATACATTTTCTTATTTTCATAACTAAAAAAATATTATCCAAATCCATATAAAATTCAACATTACCCTAAATCACATAGATCATAATCCATTCCATTGAAATTATGATCCAATTTAGGTTATTTACACTTAAATTATCCTCACCAAATAATTTAATCACAATTGTTATATAAAATATCCTCTTATACCAACTATGAATCCTCATCGATGTGGTCATCTCTATTATGTGGATTATTTAACATAAGAATAATATACATTCCAATGAACATATTTGTTTATATTTTTTGATAATAATGATTCAAAATAACAATAACATTGAATTTTTTAACTAGTACCCATTTTTTCACTTTATATGTAACATTTTTTTCCATGGTAATTATTTAAAATCTCCCAAAGATTTTTTATAGATGATAAGCTTCTTAGAACATATTATACATTAATATTCATCATAACATGGTGAAATTTAAACATATTTAAATGAGTGAGATGATATTAAAAATAAGGATAAATATTACTGGTAAAAACTAATGATCTTTAATTATAATAAGATTTGAATATATTTATAATAAATTTATAATGACAAGGGAAAAAAAATAATACCCTGGAAAACCTATATCATAAATAATATTCCACTAAATAAGGTTCTTTAGGGAATAACAAATTAATAGATATAGTTTATAAACATTAGTTAATAAACAAGATCCATAACAGTGTTAAAATTGATTCCTTATAAATATGAAGAAAATAATATTATAGGGAAACACAACCTTTATTACTAATGCACATGATTCCACATTTTTTAGAAACAAAATTCTATACGTGAATACTTATCTCATGAGATATAAACTTTTCACTAATTTATTGGATGTCAATATATGTCACCTCCCATCATTCATCCATAATTGCATGTTCCACTTGAAAAAATTCATTTGATGGAAACATAAAGAACGCATTGAATGAAAATGGGTTTCATATCTTTTTCAACTGGTCCGACATAAATAAATTAGTCATTTTTACATCCATAAATATCATAAGATAAACTGACGTAATATAGATTTTTTCCCAAAGATATATAGTATTATTATATATAAATGATCATCATTCAAAATAATAAATAATATCATGCATACATTACATTAATAAAGGGTATACGTATTTTTGGATATTTTACCAAACCAATCGATCAATTTATTTGAGGTGAACACTCATCAATCAATCAAATAAAAAATAGGGTATTCACATAGGAAAAGTATTAGTATAAATATTATGGTAATACACAAAAGGCAATTATTCAAGACAAATACAATGATAGATCATTTCTATTATATAGATTTATCATTTCTCATTTGTATAATCATAGGTAAATAATAAACATTATGGCTTATTAATTTTGAATAATGGTAGAATTATACACTAGAATCCATGATGAGAATGAATATTTTTTGATTAGTTTTCTTGTTATTCTAATTGAATTATATATAATTAATTTAATTATTAAAACCATGATACATGGGAAATAATTTTCAAAATAATTGATAATATATTCTTGTGGAAAAAATTATACAGGCCTTTTATTTCATGTTTTTTAATTAATTTATATACAAAAAACCAAAATTTATTTTGAAAATTCATTTCAAAATGTTTTAAAATACTATTCTATATATATATTAAAAGATTATAAATTTCCAATGATTTAGTCTTCTAAAATATTTTAAATTTATATATAGAACTCTTAAAATGGAATAAAAAATATATACATGTTAATTAAATCATTTTAATGTTATGTAAACAACATTATTGAATGCGCAAATCAAAAAAAGGGAAAATTGATTAAATTTGAATAATGATGGTGAGAAATAAATAATTTTAATTAGTCTATATTCATGTTCCTAAATTGATTAGTAATCATTTAGAGGAGGAAAATATATACATACAAGATAAATATATGTTGTCATAAATTTGAGTTAATATTAAAAACAATAGAATTTAATTTTGTAAGGCATTTCATTAAAAAATATTAAACAATTTAACTCCCATTAAGAAAATAAAAAAATATCTTTTGAAAAATATAACTGATGGATAAAGGGGGATTTATATGATCATAAACATGTAAAGAACTCAAAACTCTTTGAGAAATAATTTATTTCAGAAAAACTAATATAGATTAAGTATTATTTAAATTTAAACCACTAGAATGATAAATATCATGAAATTAATCTTCAAATATAATTTATGATATAATATAACTAAAAAGTAGTATATACAGTATATAAAATTACATTGGTGTATATAATTTATTAGGGGTGATGAAATAGAAATTTAAACAAAAAAAACTATGTAAAATAATATTTCTGTTAAGATCCTTTTTATTAATAGGTTGTTTGAAATAATTAAAAAACACTAGAAAAAATAATGAATGATTGTTCACAAAAATATATGATCGGTGTTCCTTTTTATTTATATGTGGATGTAAAATAAATTAATGATTTTTTCATAATATAATAAAACATAAGTATAATAAGGATTCAGAGTTCATTTTATTACTATTATTAGGATTGATTTGGAAGTGAAATGGTAAGAATAAATAGTAATAAATTAATCAATTGACACTTTGTGACCTCGAACAACCCCTTATAAGTTTCCTTTAAAATAAAGGTCTTAGAATAACATATGGTGACCAGGGTCTCTACCAAGGGAAAAAGACTTATAGGAGAGGTAAATGTTTTAGAATATCTATGAAACTTCTATGTTTTGTAACTTTTATATGATGGAAGTGATCCCCATTTATAAGTGAATAAGATTTCCTTTTTGTGAACACCACTTATATTAAAAAAATGTAATGATACTCTTCAAGGACCCATGGCTCCAAAAGTGATAAATAATATTTTTTTGGATATTTTCTTGATCAAGAGTCCACCATGATTTTTAATACATTTTTTAAACATGATTGATGTCATTTTATCTTAATTTTTTTTACATTGAAATTTTTTTGCATCGGTGTAATATATATTTTACAACTTATCATTTCATTTTATAAAAATATAAACTAACACCACCAAAATAATTTGGGATTTTAATATAAGTGTTTTCCCAAATTAAATTATTTCTATTTACAAATTATAAAAAAATTAAATTTTATGGAAAATCCTTATATAATAAGAAAATTTTATTTTAGAGAAGAATTTTATTTTAAATATTTTGTTTTGTAAATATTATTTATAATTGGTTCCTTATGTAACTATTTTTAATATAAATATATATATATATATATAAATAATTTAATAATAAATATTTAAAATATATATTATTAATTTATTGGGCAGAAATTACACAATATTATAAAAAAATCATAGAAAATAATAGTTTTTGAATTATCACTATAGTAAAATTTAATCATAGTAATCAAATTATTATAATGAAAATTTAATTTTTCTTATCCAATAATATAAATATTTTGATATCAAATAAGTGATATTTTTTTATATTTTATTTAAAAATTTTATGAAAATAATTGATTATATAAGCGATTAAATTTTATTGGGTAAATTTTTATGCATGTTTCCAAAAAGTTAAATTCAGATTCTATAAATTAGAAATATTATTTTCAAAATATTTATATTTATTATTAAATATTTATTTGTTATATTAAAAGATAACTTATTTCATTTTATTTTTGGATAGTAAAATGCTCAATATTTTGAGTAATTGATATATTTTAATATTTAACTACAATTAAATTATTTTTTAAATTAAAAAAACAATAAATTTATATCGGATTTCATAATTTTAATATTATATTACTTATATCAAATTTTAATTTTTAAAGTTATAAATTTATTTTATATATGTATGTAATTTAATGAAAAACTATTTATATAAAGAAATAATCATTATTTTTTATTAACTGTCAAAATTGGAAATGCATAAAATACATGTGATAAGTATTTTTTAAAATAAATAAATTTAGTATTATATCATGATTATTTATTATGCTATATTACTTCAAGGCCTCTCCATAAGATATAAGAATATGATATTCTCGGGTAGAACTTGAGGGTAGTTATTTGAGTAACATGGATCATGAGAAAATTTCAATGATTTTCAATTTTTATCACATACAATTTCGATCATAGATAAATTTTTGGGGATTATCTTAGTATTAGTATTTGTAAAACCATAGTAAAGATAAAATATTCCTAATACTTTGAAAATGAGATTTATAATGGATACTTTTGTTCCACAATGTTATTTATTCCATTTTTCATAGATTTCAAAGAAAAATTAATTCCTTTCATACTAATTAATTTAGAGTCTATATTATACAAATAAAATCTAATTTAACACATAATGGTGAAAAAAAATTAGTGTTTCATGTATAAAAATATGTTAACATAATATTTACATAAAGAAAATACATAGTGAAATATTTGGTTCTTACATTCATTGCTTCAAGAGTATGAGATGGAATTGGTACACCGGATCAATATTGATAATGTTGAGTTGGAGTTGTATGTGATTTTTATTGAATTACTAGTTCATATATTTATATTTTTCAAGTCCATCTTTCAAGTTCATATTGTGAATCTTGTCGAGGAAATATGATAAATGGGGATTATTTACGAGGATATTTAAAAGAGAATGTCATATATGTAATCCCTGTGGGTAGATCTATTTGGTAAGGATACCTTGAGAAGCTTCTCGAAGACATGAATAACTTATTGGGAGTTTTTTTAAAGAATACATACATTTTATGTATGAATTCGTATCTTATTTTATCTTATAAATTAATTTTTTAGATGATTAGAAATTTTATTAGATGTTTTTCATATATGGTTGTGGTTTGGAGGGTATTAGTTAGAAAACTCATAACAAAAAAATATATAAAATGAGCGTACATTCTACTTAATACAGTTTCATCACTTAATAAATAAGTAAATAAATTCACATATAGGGTCTTGATCTCAATTTGTTGAGAAATAAGGGTGAAGTGGGTACTTTGTAAGGCCACTAGATACCGAGAAAAGATGTTTGAGGTACATAGGTGCTTATACATCGGTTTTAGGGGAAATTTTGTAATGTCCAAACATTTTCTCAAATGTGTGGACCATTGTTTTTATTTTAATTCATTTTTATGGACCTTTATGTAACACCCCAAGCTTTCACGGTATGCTTCTCTTTCAATAATACAATAGCATTTGTTGTACGCATCTACGAGTTCTAACACACCACGACCAATCAAAGTAGTCGTTATGAATAGTAATACCAAATTTTTGAAATTCTATATATTTTATATTTGAAAATGGACTTCAGGTTTGGATTCGGAATAACGAAATTAGCCAAGGGAATTTTTTTTTTGTTTTTTTTCTGAAAACATTCAATTTTTGATGATTAGTGAAAAAACACTGAGTTATGATTTAAAAACGAATTTTTATTTAAATAATAATTTATTGTATTTAAATTTAATTAATGTAAAAATATATACATAATACCTATATAAGTTCAATTTAATTCATTGACGTTAGTTTAGAATAATTTTAGATATATAAAAAATTTATTGAACTTTTCACCGTCTTTTACCCACATCCTAAGAGAATTTGGAAATTCACGTAAAACATAATTTTACTACTTCTGTGAGTGGAATTTATAAAATTAAAGAGAAATTGTAAATATGAAGGATTAAAATGTGGTTAAATAATATAAATTTTTTTTCTTAATAGTAACATTTTACTATTATTTACCACGGTTAAAAGTAAATAGGGTAAGTAAGAGTAAACAAGATATTAATATCACCCTAACACATGTCCAAATTGTATTGTACAAGTGTATCTCTACCAAAAACAACTATAGGAATAAAATATTATCATTAAGGTCCACTTGGATTAGATTAGGAAATTTATTATAATTAAATTCAAAGGAGAGTTCAAAGAGATAAACTGAAAGCTTAATTACTAAAACATTTTTAATATAAGGTTATAAATAAGATAAATTCTATTGTAAATATAAATTATAAATATAAAAATATTTACTACATAATGGTATTTTATTTATAATTATTAGACATTATATAATTTAATTTATTAATGACACAATGGTGATGCAGTAATTACCTAATTAATGAAATATTAAAATAATTGAAATTATAAATATCCAAATAAATTTAATTTGAGACTCTTTATGAATTCCAAAAAATTTATAGGTTTCTATGACAAATTATGATTTGTTATTTAAATTTCATTCAAATTAATAATGTTGTTATGAATTTATCAAAAACAAAATACCCAATCGTGTCAAAATTGACATAAAAGAGTTTTTAAAACATATATTATATTATTAATTGATATTATATTCCTAAAAATCTAAATATCATCCAAATTACTTATATAATGATATTTGTATCATTAATGGACCACTTGGGTGTATCTTGGAAGTATATAGAAGGGTTATTAACTATATAATATAAAAATACAAAGAGACATGGTAAATTTCAAACTAATTAACGAAGAGTTAAAACTTAAATATAAGTTTAATAAAATGACCCAAAACTGTCAAAAAAATATTGGTTGAGTGGATTTAGACCCATAACCACCTTATCCTAGAAATAAATCAATCTGGAGACATTATAAACCGAATTTTAATTTATTATAAAATAATATTTTATGTTTTTCCAAAGGTGCACTTCACCCCTCTTATAAAAATTCACCCACCCTTCACTCTAATTCACACCTTCTA
This sequence comes from Viscum album, assembly GCA_963277665.1. Classification (NCBI taxonomy): domain Eukaryota; kingdom Viridiplantae; phylum Streptophyta; class Magnoliopsida; order Santalales; family Viscaceae; genus Viscum; species Viscum album. The sequence continues at coordinate 578,995,508 of OY728164.1, forward strand.
AGCCTTTTGGCCCAGCCAACCCCTACCCAAATACCCTCTCAACTATACTAACTTTATCCTAGTGGCCATATTTTTATCAGAATGACAACTTATGGAGCCCTTTTGAACAATCAAAAGGAAGAACCCGAAGAAGAGGTAATGATTTCACCACCCTCTTTCAAGTTCCTTTCTTATTCCACTTCCTTTTTCATTGTTGATTCCATTCTGAAATAAAAAATCTAGTATATTATATAAACTATGATATTAATATAAATATGGTACAACAATATTCCTTATTATATCCACCCTTTGAATGACTTTTCACCATATGTGCTTACGTACGGCTAACCGTCTCCACGTCGTGGTGTAATTGTTATTCATTATATTATTATTTGGATGGTTATAATAATGATTTGTATTTGATGAAAATAATAAATATAAAATGATAAGTATTCTGTATATATAATATAACATCCAATTATATATTATTATTATATCAAAATAATGATATTTTCAATCATGTGTACGTACGGATTACCATCTCCACGACGCGATAAGATTCATTTCAAAGTTCACCATTAATCGACAATTATAAAAAGATATATATTACTAATAATTATTTGATATATGAAATAATAATTCTACTGGAGATATATATATTTATACATATAATTATTTATGTACTTACATATAACTTATTCACTTACTTCCGTTCAATACTAGATAAAAACGGAAACAACGTTTATGCATGCGTACAGACTACTGTCTCCATAAACAGTGTTTTCCATTTCATATATATGTCTATTATTCATATTTATATTATAAATATATAAGATATATAAATAATGTTCTATATTATTAAAGTATTTAAATCATGATCTATGTGATACAATCAAGAGTAACAAGTTAAAACACGTATGATAAAAAAGCGATTAGTACCCGAAATATTAATATAACATGGAAATTATTATTATTTGGGTATTATAAAGTCATAAATGAATAATTTATGATATAATAAATATTAATATGGTTCTGGTATATTTTAATAACATACTATAGTCTTCATATATGAGGTTAAATGTACCCTCAAAAAAATGAATGTCCAAGGTAAGGGGTTTTCATCTCACTACTTATTCCCGTGATATTCATGCCATATTGCCACTATTACCATTTGTGTGGTGTATATACTTCCCATAAATGTATTCTTTGTGTAATACACTTTAATTTATTTGTATTTACATATTCATTGTATGATTCCTATTACATGGGTTGTATGTTTCGTAAGTTACCAAATTGTTAAGGGTTAATTTCACAATATCATTATTATCCGAGGTTGTTTTTACGTAAGTATCTACTGGGACATATTTATTATACATGTCCATGTTATATGAATGAGTTTTCAAATGGATTATTTTAAGGTACTTTTTTCTAAAACATCATTTCAAATGTTTTAAATATTAATTCTTCTAAATCATTCTCATTAATGTCCATGTCTTCAAAATGGTTTTTAAGGATTTATTTATATGGACATGAATGTTTTTAAAATGTTAATTCCCTTCAATAGTTTCAAAGTGGTATGGGACACATTTATTCAAGAATGTCTTTAAATTACTTCATTTTAAATTGTGTGACTTTTAAATGTTTTGCTAAAAAGGAGTATTTCTCTCAAAGAGTTTTACAAATCATTTTCATCTATGTCAACATCCATTGATAAATTGTACACTTTTTTGAAGTTGATTTATTATGATATAAATCATCCATATTGTATTTAAGTTTTTTTAAAGGATTGACTATGGATCAGTTATATTTATTCCAATAATGGTTTATGATTAATGTTTTGGAATTTCATATGATAGTTTTAATACGAATGTTTATGGTATATTCCATCCTCTTCTTAAGATGAATTTGTTGGACAAGTATGTTCCAGCTTGGGGATCGGTTAAAGTAAGCCCACCGGGTTAGTGTCTGGTTATTATCGGCACTCTGGGTTGGTGTTCGATTATTAGAGGCACTCTAGGTTTGTTTTTGGTGATTAGAGGCACTCTAGGTTGGTGTCCATTTATTAGAGGCACTCCAGGTTGGTGTCCGGTTGTTAGAGGCAATCCGGGTTGGAGTCCGGTTACAGACGCTCTTCGGGTTGGGTTCCGGTTATAGTTATCCCTTATGTCTTGGAATGAGTCCTTGACATAGTTATTAATGTTATGAATTATGCATTCCATCATTATGAATGTGTTTATTTTTTTATGTGATTTTTTGACTAGTAGAATATCCATGTTAATAAGTAAATGTCATTATTTCATTTTATCATTTCCATATTATTATGAAGTTCAAGTTTTAAAGGCCTTGGTTTTAGATATACATTTCCTTAAATTTTTATCTTTATTTATGAATGTTTCTGATATATTTTTCTCCCTAATGAGAATCTGAGCTCACCCCTTTCAATGTTTTATTTTCCCAGGATTCTAGTAAGTTTATTGTGATTTATATGCAAGGTTAAGCCAAGGGAAAAATGGAATTCATAAAGGATTCTTTTTGTTGTTTTGTATGTTACAAGTGTAATGTAACATTGATGTATGTAATATATTTTCCTAGACTGCTAAACTGATTGGATCCTCAGGAATTGATTCCTTGTAATCATGCCAATGTATTAGAATAATGCACCGACTCTTGGTAACTGGGGTCGGGGTGTTACAGTTGGTATCAGAGGAAGTTTAACAATAACCTTGGAAACTAGATTTAGATACACCCTGATTAGATGACGTTACCCTAAGATAGAATTTGAGGATTATTATAGAAGAACTTCTAAGAATTTTGGTATTTTAGATATTTTGTGAGTTTCTGAGCAATACATCCATGTCTAGATATGAGCAGGTAGTGGCGGCTCCCGCACAGATGTACCTAGGGGTAATACCCGAAAACACCGCTTTTAGCTAGACTCTAATGGGAACTGGTGCACGACAACAGGACTTGATGTACTCATGGTTACGACACTCCCGAGGGATAATCTTAGGATAATTCTCATTTTATTTACAAACCATTATGAATGGTTTATGAGTATATACTTCCTCAAAGGATTTTTTTTAAGATTATGGATTATATATATAAACTGTTTAATGTATGTTAATTGTTTTAAATGTTTGTGATTAGGTATTTCTATTCATAAACTAATATAGTGTATGCCATTGTTTATAAATGGAACCTAGTAGAAGAATGAGGAATCCAGTAATATGTATGATCCAAAGAATAAGAAGGATCATATCTTTCACGGTATTAAGCCAACATTTACAATGGAAATATTCTCTCATGTTATATCGGAATATGAAGTAATAATATCATGTGTTGATAAGATAAGTAAAGAGTTCTCAGAGTCCTATGGATTTAAAGGGAAGCCAGAGAAGAAAATGATAGAAGAGATAAAGACAGATAAAGGTAATAAGGTAAAGAAATATTTTCCAAAATGTGATAACTGTGGAAAGAATCTCCATGGATAATTCGTGAAGGGAATGGGAGTGTGTTATAAGTGTGGAGAAAAAGAAACCATGTTCGTGATTGCGAGGCTAAGAAAAACGTTTCAAATGTACAAGGCTTCAACTACAAAGAGTGGGGACACAACACGAATCAATGTTCAAATCATCAGAGTATGCCCTAAATGATGCTATTGGATAATAATAAGGTCATGATACTACCACAGATAAAGAGGAATGACTAGTGTTCTTATGTTGTTAATAATTAATTATTTCATTTAAGTGTTTTATCAATGATGTACAGGTTATATGAATTATGGAGATAAATAAGGATTGTACTGTAGTACTATTTCATTGAGGATTTGAGATAATATGGTACTATGAAAATTTATTCAACAACAACATAAACATTTTATGAAAATACATGGTTGATGGAAATGTAATCCTTATTATGGTCTTGAAAATGAGGTAGTGATTTTGGAATAATACATGGTTGATTTGAATAAATTATGTTGGATATTATTGACTACCTTGAAACTGATTAATGATTTGTCATTGATGGAGTTTACATCATTTTTGGATAGAATGAGTATATCCAGTATTCTATAAAGATTAAGAGAGCATGAATGTAATAAATAAGGTTTTATGGTAATTCAGGATGTTACCATGTTTTAAAATAATACTTGATGAAAGTGTTCACATGTTATTTCATAAAAAAAGGATATTCATTGTGCTTAACTTCCATAAAAATTTTGGACTTTGAATTTGGATAGTAGTATTTTGGATTTTTCTAAAGGTTGGAATGGATAAAGTATGAAAGGTTATTTTTGGATTTTTATAAAAGGACAACACGCAGACTGTGTGACAACCCTTAGCGTCAGACTATGATGTTGGAATCGAACCCACAACCATAGTGCAATTGGGATTTATTGCCAACCACTAGACTATGTGAAGTCCCTGGATTTTATAATGTGGTTTTTTAATGGGTCTGATATGTGAATTATAAATTCATTATATTTGTAACCCTATACGATTAGGATAAATAGAGTATTTTTGAGTTGTATTATGTTTTGTAGTGAAAGATGAGTTGTGGTAGAAATATATAAATGTATAAATCTCTAAAAATAATGTAATTATATCTCATGAGGATCTTGTACAATCACATAAATAAATAACTCATCATTAAGAAAATGAACTTAGAACAAAAACGTTGTCCTAGATAGTACCTTAGATCATCGCAAATTTATTGTTCTGTGATTGTTGTCCTTTTAATAGCAATATTCTCTACCACACTCTATCAGATATTGATGGTTACATTTCTCTTCCTTATCCATGTTTTCCTACATGTACACCTAGTATGTTTTATTTTCGGTAACCTTCATACATACAACTCTTTATTTTAAATAGGGGGCTCATTAATCCATTTTTGGATGTGGGATTTCAACTATGATATTTTGAAATGTCAACCCCACGTTCCCAATACCGATCATAAATTGTGAGGACGCAATTTATTTAAGGAATTGACAATGTAACAACCCTTGATTTCACGGTACGCTTATCTTTTAATAATACAATAACGTTTGTTAAACGCAACTTTAAGTTCTAACACACCGCAACCAATCAAAGTAGCTGCTATGAATAGTAATAACCACTTTTTGAAATATTAATAATTTTATCTTTTAAAATGGACATCATATTTGGATTCAGAATATCGAAATTATCTTAGAGAGAATTTTTGGTATTTTTCTGAAAACATACACTTTTTTATGAATAGTGAAAAAAACATTGAGTTATTATTTAAAAAAAATTATTTTAATAATTATGTATTTTATTTAAATTTAATTAAGGTAAAAATAGTTACATAATACCTATATAAGTTCAATGTAATTCATTGATGTTAGTTTAGAATAATTGTAGATATATTAAAATTTATATTGAACTTTTCACCGTCTTTTTCCCACCTCCTAGGAGAATTTGGAAATTCATGTAAAACATAATTTTACCGCTTCTGTGAGTTTAATTTCGAAAATCCAAGAGAGACGGTTAATATCAAGGAGTAAAATGTGGATCAACAAAAAAATAATTTTTGGTTAATAATAACACTTTACTTTTATTTACCAGGGTTAAAAGTAAATAGGGTAATTAAGGGTAAAAATGATATTAATATTACCCTAACACATGTCCTAATTCTATTTTACAAGTTTATCTCGACCTAAAACAACCTCAATAATTAAATATTATCATTTAGGTCCACTTGGATTAGATTAGGACATTTATTAATATTTAATTCAAAGGAGAGTTAAAAGATTTAAAATCAATGATTAATTACTAAAACATTTTTAATATACGGTTATACATAAGATAAATTTGATTGTAAATATTAATTATAAATCTAAACATATTTCCTACAAAATTGTATTTTATTTTAATTTTTAGCCATTATATAATTTAATTAATTTATGAAACAATGGTGATGCCGTAATTACCTAATTTATGAAATATTAAAATAATTGATATTATAAAAATCCAAATAAATGTACATTGAGACTTTATATGAATTTGAATAGTTTTTTAGGGTGATATGACATATTAGGATTGGTTATACGAATTTTTTTCGAAGTAATAATGTTGTTATGAGTTTATCAAAAACAAAATACCCAATAGTGTCAAAATTGACATAAATGTTTTTTTTAAAATATTATATTATTAATTTATATTCTATTCCTAAAAATCTAAGGATCGGAAAAAGTACTTATATCATGATAGGTGTATCATTAATGGAGCACTTTTGGGTATCTTGGAAGTATATAGTATGTTTATTAACTATATAATATAAAAATACAAAGAGACATGGTAAATGTCAAACTAATTAATGAATAGTTAATAAAAAAACACAGGGTTAATAAAATGACCCAAAACTATCTAAAACATATTGGTTGAGTGGATTTAGACCCATACCCACCTTATCCTGGAAATAAATCAATCTGGAGCCATTATAAACTGAATTTTAATTTATTATAAAATAATATTTTATGTTTTTCCAAAGGTTCCCTTCACACCTCTTATAAAAATGCACTCACCCTTCACTCGAATTCACACCTTCTATGCCTTTTGGGTCAGCCAAAACCTACCCAAATACCCTCTCAACTATCCTATATTTAACCTAGTGGCCTTATTTTGATCAGAAAGACAACATGCGGAAACCTTTTGATCAAATCCAAAGGAAGAACCTGAAGAAGAGGTAATGATTTCACAACCCACTTTCAAGTTACTTTCTTTTTCCACTTCTTTTTTCTTTGTTGATTCCATTCTAAAATAATAACTCCAATATATTCTATACACTGTGATATTAATATAATTATGGTACAGCCAAATTCATTATTCTATCCACCCTATGAATGACTTGTCACCATACGTGCTTACGTATGGATTACTGTCTCCACGTTGTGGTGTAATTGTTATTCAATACATTATTATTTTGATGGTTATAATAATGATGTGTATTTGATGTCAATAAAAAATATAACATGATAAGGATTCTGTATATATAATATAACATAAAATTATATATAATTATTATATCAAAAGAATGATATTTTCGCTCGTGTGTACGTACGGATTTCCGTCTCTACGATGCGATGAGATTCATTTCTATGTTCATCATTCATCGACGATTATAAAAATATATATTAATAATAATTATGTAATATATGAAATAATAATTCTACTGGATATATATATATATTTATATAAGTATTTATGTATTTACATATATCTTATTCACTTACTTCCGTTCAATTATATATGAACACAGAAACATCGTTTATGCATACGTACAGACTGCTTTCTCCATAAATAGTGTTTTCCATTTCATATATTTGTCTATTATACATATTTATATTATGAATATATATGATATATAAATAATGTTTTATATTCTGGAAGTATTTAAATCATGATCTATGTGATACAATCAATAGTAACAAGTTAAAACATGTATGATAAAGAAAGTGATTATTACCCAAAATATTAATATAACATGGTAATTATTATTATTTGGGTAGTATAAAGTCAGAAAGGAATAATTTATGATTTCATAAATATTAATATTATTCTGGTATATTTTAATAACATACTATAGTCTTATACAGGAGGTTAATCGTACACTCGACTAAATGAAAGCTCAGGGTAAGGGGTTTTCATCTCACTCATTATTCCAGTGAGATTCATTCCATATTGCCAGTATTACCATTTTATGGTGTATGTACTTCCCATAATTGTATTCTTTGCGTAATACACTTTAATTTATGTGTATTTACATATTCATTGTATGATACCTCTTACATGGGTTCTATGTTTCATAAGTTACCGAATTTGTAAGTGTTAATTTCACAATATCTTTATTCTCTAAGGTTGGTTTTACGTAAGTATCTACTGGAACATATTTATTATCCACATCCATGTATTATGAAAAAGTTTTTAAAGGGATTATTTTAAGGTAGTTTTTACTAAAACATCATTTCAAATGTTTTAAATATTAATTCTTTTAAATCATTCTCATTAATGTCCATTTCATCAAAATAGGTTTTAAGGATTTATTTATATGGACATGAATGTTTTTAAAATGTTAATTCCCTTCAAAATATTCAAAGTGGTATGGGACACTTTGATTCAAGAATCTCTTTAAATGAATTCATTTCTAAATTGTGTGACTATTAAATGTTTTCATAAAAAAGGGGTATTTCTCTCAAAGTGTTTTACAAATCATTTTCATATAGGTCAACATCCATTTATAAAATATACACTTGTTTGAAGTTGGGTTATTATGATATAAATCATCCATATTGTATTTAAGGTTTTTTGATATGTTTGTCTATGGATGATTTATATTTATGCCATTAATGGTTTATGATTAATGTTTTGGAATTTCGTATGTTAGTTTTAAGATGAATGTTTGTGTTATATTTCATCCTCTTCTTAAGATGAATTTGTTGGACATGTATGTTCTTGGTTGGGGAGTAGTTAAATTAAGCCCTCTTGGTTGGTGTCCTGTTATTATATGCATTCCGAGATGATGTCCAATTATTAGAGGCACTCCGGGTTGGTGTCTGGTTATTAGAGTCACTCCGGGTTGGTGTCTGGGTATTAGACGCACTCCATGTTGGTGTCCGATTGTTAGAGGAAATCTGGGTTGGAGTCCAGTTACAGAGGATCTCCGGGTTGGGTTCTAGTTATAGTTATCCCTTAGGTCATGGAACGAGGCCTTGACACAGAAATTAAAGTTCAGCATTATGCATTCCATCATTATGTAAGTGGTTATTGTTTTTTCATGTTATTATTCGACTAGTAGAATATCAATGTGAATAAGTAAATGGCATTATTTCATTTTACCTTTGCCATATTATCCTGATGTTCATGTTTGAAAGGATTTTGTTTTAGTTATACTTTTCCTTAAAGGTTTATGTTTATTTATGAAGGATTCCAATATATTGTTATCTTTATTGAGCATCTGAGCTCAGCCCTTTCAATGTATAATTTTCCAAGGATTCCATGAAGTGTATTATGATTGATATACAGGGATAAGATAAGGGAAAAATGGAATTCATAAAATATTGTTTTTTTTTGTTTTGTATGTTATAAGTGTAATGTAACATTCATGTATGTAATCTATTTTCCAAGACTGCTAAACCGGTCAGTTCTTCAGGAATTGATTCCTTGTAATCATGCCAATGTATTAAAATACTGCACCGACTCTGGGTAACTGGGGTCAGGGAGTTACGGTTTTTATCATAGGAAGTATAATAATAACATTGGAAACAAGATTTAGTTAATCTCTGATTAGATCACATTATCCTAAGATTGACTTTGAGGATTATTATAGAAGAACTTCCTAGATTTTTGGTATTGTAGAGATTTTGTGAGTTTTCCGAGAAATACATCCTTGTTTGGATACAAGCAGGTAGTGGTGGCTCTGGAACCGATGTACCTAGGGGTAAAACCCGAAAACACCGCTTTCAGCAAGACTTGAACGGGAACTGGTGCACGACAACAGGCCTTACTTCACTCTTGGTTACGACACTCCCGGGGGATATGCATAGGATAATTCTCATTTTATTTACAAACCATTATGAATGGTTTATGATTATATACTTCCTCAAAGAAAACATTTTTATGATTATGGATTATATCCATAAACTGTTTAAAGTATATTAAGTGTTTTGAAATTTTGCGATTAGGTATTTCTATTCAAAAAATAATCTAGTGTATTCCATTGTTTAGAAATTGCGCCTAGTAGAAGGAATGAGTAATCCAGAAATATGTTTGATCCAAAGAGTAAGAATGATCATATCTTTCACTGTATTAGGCCAACATTTAGAAGGGAAATAGACACTCATGTATTATCATCATATGAAGAAATAATATCATGTGTTTATAAGATAAGTAAAGAGTTGTCAGAGTCCTCTGGATTTAAAGGGAAGCCAGAGAAGAAAATGATGGTAGAGAGAAAGACATATAAAGGGAAGAAGGTAAAGAAGGATTTTCCAATATGTGATAACTGTGTAAAGAATCTACTTGTAAAATTCTTGAAGGGAATGGGAGCATGTTATAAGTGTAGAGAAAAAGGAAACCACATTATTGATTGTGAGGGTAATGAAAAAGGGTTCAAATTTACAATGCTTCATCTGCAAGGAGTGGGGTCACTACACAATTCAATGTTCAAATCACCAGAGTATGCCCTAAATGATGCTATTGGATAATAATAAAGTTATGATACTACCACAGATGAAGAGGAATAACTTGTGTTCTTATGTTATTAATAAAGAATTATTTCATTTAATTGTTGTATCAACGATGTACTGGTTATATGAATTATAGAGATAAATACAGATTGTACTACAGTACTATTTCATTGAGGATTTGAGATAATATGGTCCTGTGAAAAGTGATTCAACAACAACTTAATTTTTTTTTGAATATACATGGTTGAAGGAAATGTAATCCTTAATATGGTCTTTATAACGAGGTAGTGATTTTGGAATAAGACATGGTTGATTTGAATAAATTATGTTGGATATTGTTGACTACCTTGAAAATGATTAATGATGTTTCATTAATGGAGTTTACAACATTTTTGGATAGAAGGATTATATCCAGTATTCTATAAAGATTAAGGGAGCATGAATGTAATAAATAAGGTTTTATGGTAATTCAGGATGTTACCATGTTTTAAAATAATACTTGATGAATGTGTTCACATGTTATTTCATCAAAAAAGGATCTTCATTGTGTTTAAAATCCTTAAAAATTTTGTACTATGAGTTTGGAAAGTAGTATTTTGGATTTTTTAAGGTTGGAATGGATAAAGTTTGAAAGGTTATTTTTGGATTTTTATAAAAGTAAAACACGCAGACCGTGTGACAACCCGTCGCGTCAGAGTATACTGTGGGAATCGAACCCACAACGATAGTGTGATTGAGATTTAACGCCTACCACTAGACTATGTGATGTCCTTGGATTGTATAATGTAGGTTTTTTAAAGGGTATGATATGTGAATTATAAATTCTTTATATTTGGAAACCTATACGATTAGGATAAATAGAGTATTTTTGAGTTGTATTATGTTTTATAGTGAATGATGTGTTGTGGTAGAAATATATAAATGGATAAAACTCTAATTATAATGTAATTATATCTATTTATGATCTTATACAATCTCATAAATAAATTCCTAAACATTAAGAAAAGTAACTTAGAACAAATATGTTGTCCTAGATAGTACCTTAGATTATCACAAATTTATGGCTTTGTAATTGTTGGCGTTTTCATAGCCAATTTCTCTTCTGCTCTCCATCATATATTAATGGTTATATTTCACTTCCATATCCATGTTTTCTTACATGTAACCCTAGTTTTGTTTTTATTTCGGTAACCTTCATACATACCACTCTTTATTTTAAATAGAGGCCTCATTAATCCATTTTTCGATGTGGGATTTCATCTATGATACTATGAAATGTCAACCCCAAGTTCCCAAAACCGAGCATAAATTCTAAGGACGCAATTTATTGAAGGATAATAGAATATAGCACCCCATGATTTTATGTTACGCTTAACTTTGAATAATACAATACCATTTTTTATACGCAACATCGAGTTCTAACACACCACGACTAATCAAAGTAGCCATTATGAATAGTAATACCCACTTTCTGAAATTTTATAAATTTTATCGTTCAAAATGGACTTCATATTTGGATTTGTAATATCAATATTATCCTAGGGATAATTTTATTTATTTTTCTAAAAACATTCAATTTTTGAGGAATAGTGAAAAAACACTAAGTTATGGTTTTAAAATTTATTAAATAAATATTTATTTTATTTAAATTTAATTAAGGTCAAAATAGATACATAATCCCTATATAAGTTCAATTTAATTCATTGAAGTTAGTTTAGAATAATTTTAGATATATAAAAAAAATTATTGACCTTTTCACCGTCTTTTTCCCACCTCATAGGAGAATTTGGAAATTCACATAAAACATATATTTACCGCTTCTGTGAGTGGAATTTTAAAAATCAGCGAGACACTGTTAATATCAAGGAGTATATGTGGTTCAAAAAGATAAAAATAATTTTTCGTTAATACTAACATTTTACTTTTATTTACCACGGTTAAAAATAAATAGTGTAATTATGGGTAAAAATGATATTAATATTACCCAAACACATGTCCTTATTCTATTTTACAAGTGTATCTCGACAAAAAAAAGTAGGAATAAAATATTATCATTTATGTCCACTTGGATTAGATTAGGACATTCCTTATTATTTAATTCAAAGGAGAGTAGAAAGAGTTAAAATCAATGTTTAATTACTAAAACAATTTTAATATAGGGTTATACATAAGATAAATTTGATTTTAAATATTAATTAGAAATCCCAAAATATTTCCTACAAAATGGTTCTTTATTTTTAATTTTTATAAATTATATAATTTAATTAATTTATGAATCAATGGTGATGCATTAATTACCTAATCAAAGAAATATTAAAATAATTGATATTATAATATCCAAATAAATGTAATTTGAGACTTTTTATGAATTTGAATAATTTTATAGGGTAATATGACATATTAGGATTAGTTATATAAATTTTATTTAGAAGTAATAATGTTTTTATGAGTTTTTCAAAAACAAAATAACCAATAGTTTCAAAATTGACATAAAAGAGTTTTTAAAACAAATATTATATTATTAATTGATATTCTATTCCTAAAAATAACAGGTTCGGCAAATGTACTTATATAATGATATTTGTATCATTAAAGGACCGCATGGGGGTCGCTTGGAAGTATATTCTATGTTCATAAACTATATAATATAAAAATACAAAGATACATGGTAAATGTCAAACTAATTAACTAAGTGTTAAAACAAAAAGATAATGTTCATAAAATGACCCAAACCTATCTAAAAACTATTGTTTTAGTGGATTTAGACCCATACCCACCTTATCATTGAAATAAATCAATTTTTGTCCATTATAAATCGAATAGGAATTTATTATAAAATAATATTTTATGTTTCTCCAATTGTGCCTTTCACCGCTCTTATAAAAGGGAACTGACCCTTCACTCTAATTCACACCATATATGCCATATGGATCGGAGAACCCTTGCCCATATACCCTCACAAAAATCCTCCCTTCATCCTAGAGGAATTAGTTTGATCCAAAAGCCAACATAAGGATCCCTTTTGATTAAATCAAAATGAAGAACCCAAAAAAGAGGTAATGATTTCACCACCCTCTTTCAAGTTCCTTCCTTCTTCCACTTAATTTTTCAGTGTTGATTCCATTATAAAATAATAAATCCAATATCTTCTATATATTGTGATGTAATAATCATTATGGTACAACCCAATTCATTATTTTACCCACCCTTTGAATGACATGTCACCATACGTGTGTACGTACGGCTTACCGTATCCACGTCGTGGTGTAATTGTTATTCAGTACATTATTATTTGGATAGGTATAATAATGATGTGTATTTTATATAAATAATAAATATAACATGATAAGGATTATTTATATATAATAAAACATTAAAATATATATTATTATTATATCAAAATAATGATATTTTCGCTCATGTGTACGTACAGATAATTGTATCCACGATGCGATGAGATTCATTTCAAAGTTCACCATTCAATGACGATTATAAAAAATATATATTACAAATAAGTATGTAATATATGAAATATTAATTCTACTAGAGATATATATATATATATATAAGTATTTATGTACTTACATATATCTTATTAACATACTTCCATTCAATACTATATGAAAACGGAAGAGGTGTTTATGCGTACGTACGGACTACCGTCTCCACAAATGATGTTTTACATTTCATATATATGTCTATTATACATATAAATATTCTGAATATATATGATATATAAAAAATGTTTTATATTCTGTAATTATTTAAATCATGATCTATGTGATACTATCCAGAGTAACAAGTCAAAACATGTACGATAAATAAAGCAAATATTACCCGAAATATTAATATAACATGGAAATTATTATTAATTGGGTAGTATAAATTCATTAAGGAATAATTTATGATATCATAAATTTTAATATGGTTCTGGTATAATTTAATAACATACTATAGTCTTCATACAAGAGGTTAAACATTCCCTTAACTAAAGGAAAGTGCAAGGTAAGGGGTTTTCATCTTACTCCTTATTCCCATGAGATTAATGCCATATTGAAACTATTGCCTTTTGTGTGGTGTACTACCCATAATTTTATTCTTTGTGTAATAAACTTTATTTAATCTTTATTTACCTATTCATTGTATGATACCTCTTTCATGGGTTTTATTTTTTGTAAGGTACAAATTGGTAAGGGTTAATTTCACAATATAGTTATTATGAGAGGTTGTTTTTACGTAAATATCTACTGGGACATATTTATTTTCCATGTCCATGTTTTATTTAAGAGTTTTCAAAGGGATCCTTTTATATTACTTTTTAGTGAAACATCATTTCAAATGTTTTAAATATTTATTCATCTAAATCATTCTCATTAATATCCATGTATTCAAAATGGGTTTTAAGGATTTATTTAAATGGACCTGAATGTTTTTAAAATGTTATTTATTTTCAAAATTTTCAAAGTGTTATGGGTCACTTTGATTAAAAAATGTCATTAAATGAATTATTTTCTAAATTGTGTGACTTTTAAATGTTTTCATGAAAATGTGGTATTTCTCTCAAAGAGTTTTAAAAATCATTTTCATCTATATCAACATCCTTTGATAAATTTTACACTTTTTTGAAGTTGATCTATTATGATACAAATCATCCATATTTTATTTAAGGTTTTGTAATATATTTGACTATGGATGAGTTATTTTTATTCCATTAATGGTTTATGATTAATGTTTTGTCATTTTGTATGATAGTTTTAATATGAATTTTTATGTTATATTTCATCCTATTTTTAAGATGAATTTGATGGACTAGTATGTTCTGGGTTGGGGACCAGTAAAAGTAAGCCCTATGGCTTGGTTTCTGGTTATTAGAGGCAGTCCATGTTGGTTTCCGATTATAAGAGGCACTCAGGGTTGGTGTCCGATTATTAGAGACACTCCGAGTTGGTGTCTGGTTATTAGAGGCACTCTGGGTTTGTGTCCGGTTATTAGTGGAACTCCTGGAAGGAGTCGGTTATAGAGGCTCTCATTGTTGGGTTCCAGTAACAGTTATCCCTTAAGACTTGGCACGAGGCCTTGACATAGAAATTAAAGTTCATCAATATGCATTCCATCATTATGAACGTGGTTATTTTTTTTCATGTGATTATTCAACGAGTAGAATATCCATGTGAATAAGTAAATGGAATTATTTCATTTTATATTTGCTATATTATGCTGATGTTCAAGATTGAAGGGCTTTTGTTTTATATATGCATTTCCTTAAATGTTTTTGTATATTTGTGAATGTTTCCTCTACATTGTTATATTTACTGAGCATCTGAGCTCACCCCTTTCAATGTTTTATTTTCCCAGGATTCCATGAATTGTATTGTGATTGATATGCAATGTTAAGCCAAGGGAATAATGGCGTTAATAAAGGATTATTTAGGTTTTTTATGTTATAATTGTAATGTAACAATCATGTATGTAATCTATTTTCCAAGACTTCTAAACCGATCTGTCATTCGGGACTTGATTCCTTGTAATCATGCCAATGTATTAAAATAATGCATTGAATCTAGGTAACTAGGGTAAGGGTGTTACAGTTGTCATCAAAGGAAGTTTAGAAATATCCTTGGAAACAAGATCTAGATAAACTCTGATTAGAGAACATTACCCTAAGATAGACTTTGGGGATTATTATAGAATAACTTCCTAGATTATTAGTATTGTAGAGATTTTGTGAGTTCTCTGAGCAATACATACATGTCTGGATTCTTGCAGGTAGAGGTGGCTCTGGAAAAGATGCACCTAGAGGTAAAACCCGAAAACACAACTTTGAGCTAGTCTCGAACGGGATCTGGTGCACGAAAATGGGCCTTGCTGCACTTTTGGTTACGACACTCCTAGGGGATATGCTTAGGATAATTCTCATTTAATTTACAAACCATTATGAATGGTTTATGATTATATACTTCCTCAAAGAAAACATTTTTATGATTATGTATTATATCCATATACTGTTTAATGTATGTTAAGTGTTTGAAACATTTGCAATTAGGTATTTTTATTCATAAATTAATCTAGTGTATGTCATTGTATAAAAATGGCGCCCAGAATAAGGAATGAGAAATCTAGAATTATGTATGATCCAAAGAGTAAGAAGGATCATATCTTTTACAGTATTAAACCATCATTTAGAGGGAAAATAGTCTCTCATGTATTATTATCATATGAATAAATAGTATCATGTGTTGAAAAGATAAGTAAAGATTTCTCAAATTCTTATGGATTTAAAGGGAAGCCAAATATGAAATAGATGTTACAGAGAACGACATATTAAGGGAAGAAGGCAAAGAAGGATTTTCCCATATGTGATAATTTTGGAATGAATCTCCTTGGAAAATTCTTGAAGGGAATGGGAGTGTGTTATTTGTGGCGAGAAAAAGGACACCGCGTTCGTGATTGAGAGGGTAAGAAAAAGGTTTCAAATGTACAATAATTCATCTACAAGGAGTTGGGAGACTACATGAATCATTGTTCAAATAATCACAGCATGCCCCAAATGATGCTATTGTATAATAAAAAAGTTATGATAATTCGACAGATGAAGAGGAATGACTAGTTTTCTTATGTTGTTAATAAATAATTATTTCATTTAAGTGTTGTATCAATGATGTACTGGTTATATGAATTATGGAGATAAATACGGATTGTACTTATAAACTATTTCATTAAGTATTTGAGATAATATGGTACTATGAAAAGTGACTCAACAACAACTTAATATTTTTTTGAAAATACATGTTTGAAGGAAATGTAATCCTTAATATGGTCTTGATAATGATTTTGTGATTTTGGATTAATAGATGGTTGATTTGAATAAATTATGATGGATATTCTAGACTACCTTGAAACTGATTAATGATTTTTCATTGTTGGAGTTAAAAAGAATTTTGGATAGAGGGAGTATATACAGTATTATATAAATAATAAGGGATCTTGAATGTAATCAATAAGGTTTTATGGTAATTCAGGATGTTACCATGTTTTAAAATAATACATGATGATGGTTTTCACATGTTATTACATGAAAAAAGGATCTTCATTGTGTTTAACTTCTATAAAAATTTTGGACTGTGAGTTGGGATAGTAGTATTTTGGATATGTCTAAAGGATGGAATGGATAATGTTTGAATGGTTATTTTTGGATTTCCATTAAATGACAACACGTAGACCGTGTGACAACCCGTCGCATCGGACAAATCTGTGGGAATTGAACCCACAACCATAGTGTGATTGGGCTTTATCCCCTACCACCGGACTACGTGATGTCCATGGATTGTATATTTTAGTTTTTTTAAAGGTCCTGATATGTGAATTATAAATTCATTATATTTGAAACCCTATACGATTAGGATAAATAGAGTATTTTTTAGTTGTATTATGCTTTGTAGTGAAATATGAGTTGTCGTAGAAATATATAAATTGATAAACTCTAATAATAATGTAATCATATCACCTTATGATATTATACTATCTCATAAATTATTTCCTCCACATTAATAAACAGAATGTAGAACCAAAACGTTGTCCTAGATAATACCTTAGATCATCACAAATTTATGGCTTTGTGATTGTTGGTTTTTTTGTAGCCATGTTCTCTACCACTCTCCATCAGATATTGATGGTTATATTTCTGTTCCACATCCATGTTTTCCTACATGAACCCTAGTATGTGTTATTTTTGGTAACCTTCATACTTATCACTTTTTATTATAAATAGAGGCCTCATTAATCCATTTTTCAATTTGTGATTTCAACTATGTTATTTTGAAATTTCATCCCCAAGTTTCCAATACCGAGCAAAAATTACGTGGATATAATTTTTTGAAGGATCAGAGAATGTAACCTCCCAAGCTTTCACAGTACTCTTCTCTTTGAATAATACAATAGTGTTTGTTATACGCAACTTTGAGTTCTAACACACCATGACCAATCATAGTAGCCATTATGAATAGTAATACCCACTTTTTGAAATTTTATAAATTTTATCATTCAAAATGGACTTCATATTTGTATTCATAATATCGAAATTAGCCTAGGGAGAATATTAGGTATTTTTCTGAAAACATTCAATTTTTGATGAATATTGAAAAAAACATTGAGTTATGATTTAAAAATGAATTTTTATTTCAATAATTATTCATTTTATTTATATTTAATCAGGGTAAAATACATAAATAATACCTATATATGTTCAATGTAATTCATTGATGTTAGTTTAGAATAAATTTAGATATATAAAAAAATTTATTGAAATTTTCACCGTCTTTTACCGACCTCCTAGGAGAATTTAGAAATTCACCTAAAAAGAAATTTTACCACTTTTGTTAGTGGAATTTGGAAAATCTAAGAAAAACGGTTAATATGAATGAGTAAAATGTGGTTCAATAAGATAAAAATAATTTTTGGTGAATAGTAACTTTTTACATTTATTTACCACGGTTAAAAGTAAATATGGTAATTAATGGTAAAAATGATATTAATATTACCCTAACACATGTCCTAATTCTATTGTACAAGTGTATCTCGACCAAAAACATCATTTTCAGTGAAATATTATCATTTAGGTCCAGTTGAATTAGATTAGGAAATTTATTACTATTTAATTCAAAGGAGAGTTAAAAGAGTTAAAATCAATGATTAATTTCTAAAACATTTCTAAATTAGGGATATACATATGATAAATTCAATTGTAAATATTCATTAGAAAGATAAAAATATTTAATACATTATGGTATTTTATACATAATTTTCAGACATTAAATAATTTAATTTATTTATGAATCAATGGTGATGTAGTAATTAACAAATTAATGAAATATTAAAATAATTGATATTATAAATATCCATATAAATGTAATTTGAGACTTTTTATGAATTCCAATAATTTATTAGGTTACTATGAAATATTAGGATTGGTTATATAAATTTTCTTCGAAGTAATAATGATGTTATGAGTTTATTAGAAACAAAATACCCAATAGTGTCACAATTTACATAAAATCGTTTTTTTTAAAAATATTTTATTATTAATTGATATTCTATTCACAAAAATATAAGGTTAGGCCAAAGTACTTATATCATGATAGGTGAATCACTAATGTATTACATGGGGGTATCTTGAAATTATTTAGTAAGTTTATTAACTATATAATATAAAAATACAAAGAGAATTGGTAAATGTCAAACTAATTAACTAAGAGTTAAAACTAAATGATAAGGTTAATAAAATGACCCAAACCTGTCTAAAACCTATTGGTTGAGTGTATTTAGATACATACCCACCTTATCCTCTAAATAAATTAATTTTTATCCATTATAAACCGATTATTAATTAATTATAAAATAATATTTTAATTTTTTTCAAAGGTGTCCTTCCCCCCTCTTATAAAAGGGCACTCACCCTTCACTCTAATTCACATCATCTATTCCATTACGCTCTTCCAAACCCTACCGTAATACCATTTAAACTATATTCCCTTCAACCTAGAGTCATTATTTTGATCATAAATCCAACCTAAAGATCCCTTTTGATCAAATAAACATGATGAACCCGAAGAAGAGGTAATGATTTCACCACCCTCTTTGATGTTCCTTTTGTCTTCCAATTCATTTTTCATTGTTGTTTCCATTCTAAAATAGTAAATTCAGTATCTTCTATATACTATGAAGTTATTATAGTTATGGTAAAACCAAATTCATTATTCTATCCACCCTTTGAATGACATGTCACCATACGTGCGTACGTACGGCTTACCATCCCCACATCATGGTGTAATTGTTATTCAATACATTATTATTTGGATGGGTACAATAATGATGTGTATTTTATTTAAATAACAAATGTAACATGATAAGGAATCTTTATATATAATTTAACATCCAATTATATTTTATTATTATATCTAAATAATGATATTTTCTTTTGTGTGTACGTAAGGATTACTGTCTCGACGACACGATGAGATTCATTTCCAAGTTCACCATTCATCGAAGATTATAAAAATATATATATTAAAAATAATTATGTAATATATGAAATAATAATGATACTGAGATACATATATATATATATATATATATATATATATTTATTCATGTACTTACATATATCTTATTCACTTACTTCCGTTCAATACTATATGAAAACGGAAACAGCGTTTATGCGTACGTACAGACTACTATCACCATAAAAGGTGTTTTCCATTTCATATATATAATATATTATACATATTTATATTCTAAATATATATTATATATAATAATTTTTTATATTGTGGAAGTATTTAAATAATGATCTATGTGATACAATCAAGACTAACAAGTTAAAACACGTACGATAAAGAAAGCGATTATTACCCGAAATATTAATATAACATAGAAATTATTATTAATTGGGTAGTATAAAGTCATAAATGAATAATGTATGATATAATAAATATTAATATGGTTCTATTATATTTTAATAACACACTATAGTCTTCATACATAAGGTTAAACGTACCCTCGACTAATGGATAGTGCAAGGTCAAGGGTTTTCATCTCACTCCTTATTCACGTGAGATTCATGCCATATTGCCAATATGACCGTTTGTGTGGTGTATGTACTGACCATAATTTTATTCTTTGTGTAATACACTTTAATTTATGTGTATTTACATTTTCAATGTATGATACCTCTTTTACGGGTTGTTTGTTTCTTACGTTACCAAATTGGTAACGGTTAATTTCACAATGTCTTTATTATCCAAGGTTGTTTTTACGTAAATATCTACTAGGAAATATTTATTATCCATGTCCATGTTTTATGAAAGAGTTTTCAAAGTGATTATTTTACAGTAATTTTACTAAATCATCATTTCAAATGTTTTAAATATTTATTCTTCTAATTCTTTCTCATTAATATCCATGTCTTCAAAATGGGTTTTAAGAAATTATTTATATGGACATGAATGTTTTTAAAATGTTATTTCCTTTCAATGGTTTCAAAGTGGTATGAGACACTTTGATTAAAAAAATGTCTTTAAATGACTTCTTTTCTAAATTGCGTGACTTTTAATTTTTTTCATGAAAAGGGGTATTCTCTCAAAGAGTTTTACAAATCATTTTCATCTATGTAAACATACTTTGAAAAATTTTACACTTATTTGAAGTTGATTTATTATGATACAAATTATCCATATTGTATTTAAGGTTTTGTGAAATTTTTGACAATGGATGTGTTATTTTTATTCAATTATTTCTTTATGATTAATGTTTTGGAATTTTGAATGCTAGTTTTAATACAAATGTTTATGTTCTATTTCATCCTCTTCTTAAGATGAATTTGTTGGACTAGTATGTTTCAGGTTGGGGACCAGAAAAAGTAAGCCCTCCGGTTTGGTGTCCGGTTATTTGAGGCACTCCGGGTTGGTGTCTGGTTATTAGAGGCACTCTGGGTTGGTGTCCGGTTATTAGAGGCACTCCGTGTTGGTGTCCAGTTATTAGAGGCACTCCGGGTTTGTGTTCGGTTATTTGAGGAACTCCGTATTGGAGTCCAGTTACAGAGGCTCTCAGGGTTTGGTTCCGGTTACAGTTATCCTTTAGTTCTTGGCACAAGGCCTTGACATAGAAATTAAAGTTCAGCATTACGCATTCCATTATTATGAAAGTTGTTATTGTTTTTCCATGCGATTATTTGACATGTAGAATATCAATGTGAATAAATAAATGGGATTATTTCATTTTATCTTTGCCATATTATGCTGAAGTTCAAGTTTTAAAGGCTTTTGTTTCAGATATACATTACCTTAAATGTTTATGTTTTTTTATGAAAGTTTCCACTATATTATTATCCTTACAGAGCATCTGAGCTCACCTCTTTCAAAGTTTAATTCTCCCAGGATTCCAAGAAGTGTATCGTGATTGATATACAGGGTTAATCCAAGGGAATAATGGAATTCATAAAGGATTATTTTTTGTAGATTTGTATGTTATATGTGTAATGTTACATTCTTGTATGTAATCTATTTTCCACACTGATAAACTGATCGGTCCTTTAGAACATGATTCCTTGTAATCAGGCCAATGTATTGAAATAATGCACCGACTCTGGGTAAATAGGGTCGGGATGTTACACATTAAAATTTTCTAATGGGAGATATGGGGCTGCTTCAGAGCCTGATGCCCTAAAAATTGAAGAGGCCGACTGGGATGCTAGGTAAGGGGAAAATATGTCATCCAACTAGAATGGTTTCTATAACCATGTGTCTAGAGAATTTTGGATGCATAGGGATTATAAGAATGTGTAGACCTAGGTGAAAAAATATGCAAGACACCAACAATATTTAATTTAGGAATATTTTAGTAGTTACACACAGTTAACCAAACTGTGTGCCTAGTCCATCTAAGGGTGTCACACTACGACCTCGGATAATCATTCCTTTTTTTTATTTGTTGATTTTGGAAATTTTGGTTGATGTTTGTCTTGGGATTCCAAAAAATGACCATGTGTTTTTGTTGTATTTTTTTCTTCGAGAGCTATTCATTGTTTTTTATAATGTTTTGGGATTAAAGTGGGATGTTGGAGAGTTTATGGTGTCGTCAGTGTCTCCATATTGTGGTTAAAACATTCAAGGAACATTGGGTGAACTTCCCAAGTGTTTGGGATGTAATTTGGGGGTTTTTGTAAAATTTGTGGGGTTTCATGGTTTGATCATGGCCTGGCCAAACCGTGCAACCTAACCATGCGATGTTTCAGAACTTTTCCAGTAGCCCTCGCATGGTTTTCAATGGTTTGACAAACTGTTTAGCAAAACCATGCAGCCATTTGTGGGATTTATAACTTTTGACATGGAACTTAGATTTGGATGATTTCAAATCCAAAATGAAGAAATAATTATAGGTTATTGACCAGAGAATTCTCCCCCTCCTTCCTACTTCGTTTTGGGACAATTTGGGGTGATTTCTCAAGAAGGTTTGGCGATTATTCATGTTTCCTTCATAAAATCAATTCTACTTATCTTTCCCTCTTTGTTCTAGGGTTTTAATTGGGTATTTCAATCCATGGAATAAAAATAATGTCAAGGGTTTATGTTTGGTTCATTTTTATTTTGATCTACGGCGTGAAAATGGTCCATGTAGCTTAGATCTCTCCTCCCATGCAGTTTCATCGCATCTGCACATGGTTGATGTAGGTGTTTCCATGATTTTCTATTCCATTTCAAACCCATAATGCTTCAATGATTCATATTAATTTTTAAACAAGATTAACACCTCCATATTTATTATAGTTATCTTATTGTGGTTTTTTTATGTTGGTTACAACTGTTAAAAATAGCTTTTGAAAGGATTTCTTGACTATGCCTATTTTTTATTGCCTTGGAAGTATATGATAAAATGCATTTTGTTTTATAAAAAGAAAATTGATCCCTTATTGTATTGTTTGGACTTGGTTATTTATATTTTATTATTTGAAACATGAATTAGAGCCTTGAATGTCATTTGGGTTCATATTTATGGATTGATTATTTGCAGCGAAATGTTTTGGAATAGTTCATCTTGTTTTTGAAATGATTATGACAGATGTTACAATTGTGTTTCTATAAAGGGAAGGGGTATTTCTGTAAAAAGGTTCAAGGGTATTCTTATAGAACATAAAAATGTGTCATTGTATTTTTTCACATCCATGTGTTCACTAGGTGCACACATGGATGAGAATTCAATTGAAAATGACACTTGAAAAAAGGTTGTTTCACATGAAACTTCATTCTCAAATGTTTTCTCTTCCCTCTCTCCAATTATCTTACTTTTAAAATTGATCTTTGATTTATAAAAATTACGTGGGTATTTGATGTGCCTTTAAATTGATTTTTTTTCTTTAAAATTTGATCTGTGGGGAATTTGGGACACAGTTGGTTTCAAATGGTATAATGGCTTGTTCAGTTTTGTATACTTTCATATTATTTTAGAAATGATTTGGAATTTATTTGGTAAATTTATTTGGGTGCGTAATATTGATGGCTCAGTTGGAACATTATTGATATGAAATGATTGAATTAGTATTTTGAGTGCACTTTGTAATGTTTTTTTTTTGATTCATTAAAATTAAGATCTTTTGATTACCATATTCCCACTTAACAGCTTAATTATTTTGAAAAGGGTTTCAAATGGTTTTAATGATTTATAGGGCATGATGTCTTGGTTGGAACTTTGTTAATGTGATATGATTTTATGTGCATATAAAGGCACTCTTGTCTATTGTAACCCTTTATGGGTGAACGTATATGAAGCATTAGTGTTTGGGGAAGGAAGTGCAGTGAGATGAGTCACGTGTGAGAGGGAATTCCTACACAGACAGTATTATTATAACCACCATGGTTTTCTGGGCATCCTTTAGATGATCGTGTGATAGTTGCGGATCAACCCCTATTAAATGGGTTGATACCCCCTAGATTTTCTTAGGATAAGTGGTCTTTTACAATAGATTGGTTAGTTAGGGGGGCATGTTGGTTATAGAAATTGGAGGTTCCCTATATGTTGGCAGGTGGTTCTGAACTGAGTATGCCCAGGGGTCTTCTATGGATGTTTAGGATAACCCATGGTTACTATATTATTTAAATTTCTTGTTTACATTCTTCTGAATTGAATGTTAATTTGTTCAGTTTATTTATTTGCATAATAGCCTTGGTGTTATTGATTTTCTTTTTTTACTAAAGTGAATTCTATTTTGAATGGGGAAACATGGTGTGTGTAGTTTATAAAAAGGGAATAAAATGTGTTTCTTTTTAAAAAGGAATAAATCCTTTTTTATATCCTTTTTTTAAACTACTATTAATGGATTGTTTTTTGAAATGAAACACATGGAATCATTGGTGATTGCCTACTAAGCTGTCTAGATCACACCCTACTTGTACCATTTGGTGTCGGTAGACCTGAACTGTTTTGCAGGTTCAGATGTTTTTCAGGTTTTTTTGGTTCCAGTATCTCTTGGAAGAGGGTGGTCTTATAGTTGGAGGTGATTAAGAGGTCACATGGAGATCCTGTTAGTGGCTGATAATTTTATTTTGTTGTAGCTTCACGTTCATTCAGTGTTAGTTTTATTTATTATTATTCATATGAGACCAGATTGTTCATTTAATGAAATTCATTTGTGATTACCTATGATTTGTTTTCAATGTTGTATCTTTTTCTATTATTATTGGGATAAATTGTTCCCACTTGTTTTATTTTGATACCTGACACTTGTTTCCAGCCCATGGGGGTCAGGAACGCCCCTCGGGCCATGTCGCAGACCGGGTTAGGTGTCGGGTCAGATGGCATCCTAGCTTGGTTCGGGACAAAATGGTATCAGAGGAGGTTCTTGATATTTGTGGTGTTCGGTATATGGAGACTAGGGATTTCGAGACATGGAAGGTAGGTTCGGGGAGGGTTTCATAAACCCTTTCTCGTTTTGAACCTCGAGTCACCAGGGGTAGTCCTGGATTGAGTCTTGTGTCCTGTGTTTTTTTGGAATTGAGGGATAAAAATGGAGGCGAGTCGGGTTATGTTTTGGCCATACATGGGTTGGGGACCCATGTGAAGTCCATATTCCCAGTTTAAGGCACTCCTATTGTTATGACTTACTTGGGGCATGAATCACCACCATGTTTCTTGTTTACGCATAGACAGTAGTTCCTCTTTCAGGTAGTTTGTTGTTGGTTGTGTTTTGATTTGATATTGGTTTGTGTGAGATTTCTGAAAATGAGAGTGTATTTTCAAATGGAAAATAATTTAAATGGACGTTCATTATATCAAGTGGTTTTAAATTGGTAATGTGGGTTTTGATTCAATAATGGTGTTTTGGGTTTGAGAATGTGAATGGAATGTGGCCCTTGGTATATCTTATTGCCAATGACATGTGTGTGGGTATATGTTGGATGTGCGTATTAGCACGAGGTATTGGAGATGTATTGACACAAATGTAATGGTTCATAATGTACCGTGGGTTTGGTTTTCGAGTTAAAGGTTTGGTATGATTTTCCTAAAGTGTATTTTAGTGAGAAAAGGATTTTGGAAATTATTTTTTTAAAAAAAAAATTGGTTTTTTGGTATTTGGGAATTATCCTTGGAATAATTCAGTTTTGAGTTCTCAAAGGAAAATGATGGGTTTTGAAATAGAATATTATGTTGCTATTTTTTTTTACTTTGCTTCTGAGCCATTTGGTTTTTATCTAAGGTGTTCCTCTTTGATTGTGACTCAATTTGATATTGGATCTCGTATTCGATTTTCATGTTGTTAAAAAAAATAATTCCCCCTAGAAAGGTCCCCAAGTTTCTTAATGAGTCATTCCCAGTTCCTTTTCCTCCCGAAATTTTTCCTTTTTTCTAGAGTGAATAATATTTTCTTGAGGTTGTGTAGTGGGTTGAGAATGTCGAGCAAGTTTTTATGTCATTGGAGACTTCCTATACTGTTAGAATCCATTCAGTTCAAAGGTAATATGAGGGTCCTATCTTAGACTAGTGGGGGTTAGTTTCCACATCATCGATGGAAGGTGACATGTCTTGGGAGGTGTTTAAGGAAACTTTTATCCAACAGTTCATACCAGAGGAGGTGAAGAAGTGGAAGGTGGATGATCTGTGGGATGTTTGGCAGGGCCAATTTTCAATAAAGCCTTATGTTGAAAATTTCAAGGAGGTGGTTCCATTATCTTTGGAAGTTGCATCAGAGGATCCGATGAAGCCCCCCCTCTTTGTCTGGGGTCTTCGACCTGAAATTACAAAGAATGTGCTCTCATAAAGTGAAACCTTTTTCAAGAGGTTGGTGGATGATGCATTGTAGAGACCCGAAGCCTAACGTACATGAACATTACATTAATTTTGCGGAATACTTAGTACATAACAAAAACACACACACAAGGATCGTAATAGTTTAGTGTCTTTGGAAACTCGGAATATAATCTTCTAATCCTGGTGAAAGATCTTCAACATCTCCCATAAAGATCTTCTTTTTTTTTACCTAAAACCTTTCTTTATATCCTGGGGAAAAGAAAACATAAAAGGGTGAGCTCAAATGCTCAGTAAGGGTAAACAAAAGAAATATCAATCACATAATTTTCATAAGAACATAACATTTTTGTAAATCTTAACCTGCAAAAGAGAGCATAATTTCATAACATGGGATAAATCATAGTAGTGAAATGAAATCATAACTTAAAACATTACTCATTGTGGCATACACACATAATCATAGAGAATCATTTCTTGTTAGTCAAGACTCATTGCCAAGACTATCTTAGTGGACAAAGTCCCTTTCTGAATCGAGTAATCCTCGTTTCAGTCCTGTTTCACTGAACCGGTATAACCTACCATTCCAGCCATGTCTATCTCATGAGATATAAAATCTTTACCCAATGCATTGGAGGGAGATATAGGTCCCACCCATCTTATAATGAATCCTTTCTTATGTGTGCCACATAATCACAAAACATACATCATCGCATAACACATGTAACAAAAATGGGATTCTTGAAACATCATGATATCGTAAATCAATTCATATAAGATAAAGGAATTCATAAAAATAATTCCATCACAACATGATCAAATCAATTTAATAATAAGGATAAAAACAGAACCCTTTATTATCTTAGATGGAAAATAATTTTGATAAAACACTTGAACTCCATTCTTGAGGAAAATATCCTTTCTTCTTCAAAAACATTTTTCCTTTCATAACATGTCATACAACTTTAAAATAAAAGAATTTGATTAAAAATAAACTTGAAAACTTGTAAAGGAAGCTTCTTGGAAATAATGTTTTAAAAATCCATTCATGCCGTATAAGTTAAAAAAAACATTCTTCGTACTTTTGTCGAAAAAGTCAAAAAGTACCTCGTACGAAAAACGACAAAAGATTCCTTTCATACATATTACTAAAAACTCACCGAAGGGTAAAAATGGATTTAAACAATTTTAGGTGGATGGAAATAATATTACATATTGATGAAACATGGATGTGGATGATAAAATACACCCCAGTAAATACTTACGAATAAACAATCTCGGATAAAAATGAGATTGTGATATTTCCCTTCCCTTAGGTCCGACTTGCTTTGTAAGTGTCCGAACCTCCTCTTCTTTGAAGTGCCTCTTTGAGACCTCTTCTTAGGGCACTAGAATTGGTCTTTGAGGAAGACCAGAACCTCTAGGATGTTGCTAGGGAAGTGGAGAAGAGATTTTGGCAGGGGTTGGCCGAGCTTGAGTGCTCAAATTGGTGTGAGGAGGAGGGGGAGGAGGTGTCCTTTTATAGGGGAGGAGAGGGGCACCTTAGGAATATCTCAAAATATTATTTTATATTAAAGTCAAAATCGGTTTATAATGGTTCCAAAGGGTCTTATTTTGAAGCTAAAGTTGGGATGGGTCGAAATCCTATCAACCAATAGAATTTAGACAAGTTTAGGATTTTATTTTAACCTTATCAATTAGATTTAACTCTAAGTTAAATAATTTAACATTTACCGTGTCTTTTTGTTTTCTTTCACTATATGGTTAATACACTTACTATAACATGCCAAACGAACCCCAAATTGTTTATTATTAATATATATATCCTTATCTAAGTCATTTTGCCGAACCTTAGATTTTTAGGAATAAAATAACAATTAATAATATAATATTTGATTTAAAAACTATTTTGTGTCAATTTTGACACTATTTGATATATGATTTTTGTGAAAGTCATAACAGAATTAAATGTTCGAACCAAGTTGATTAAATCAACATTAATATATCATAGTAACCTAGAAAATTAGTGGAATTCATAAAAATTTTCAAATTACATTTATTTTGGTGTTTATAACATCAATTATGTCAATATTTCATTAATAAGTTAATTACTGCATCATCGTTGTGTCATAAATAAATTAAATTATTTGATGTCTAAAAATTACAAATAAAATACCATAATGTAGGAAATCTTTTTAGCTTTCTAATTAATATTTACAATCGAATTTATCTTATGTATAACCCCATATTATAAATGATTTACTTATTAAACTTTGATTTTAACTATTTTAACCCTTCTTTAAATAAATTAATAATAAATGTCCTAATCTAATCCAAGTGGGCCTAAATGGTCATATTTTATTCCTAAGATTGTTTTTGGTCGAATTACACTTGTCCAATAGAATTAGGACATGTGTTAGGGTAATATTAATATCATATTTACCCTTAGTTACCCTATTTACTATTAACCGTGGTAAAAAAAGTAAAAAGTTACTATTCACCAAAAAATTATTTTCATCTCATTGAACCACATTTTAGTCCTTGATATTAATCGTGTCTCTGGGATTTTCTAAATTCCATTCACAGAAGCGGTAAAATTAAGTTTTATGCAAAATTCAGTTTTTAACCTACCACTTAGTAGTTTCACTATTCATCAAAAATTAATGTTTTTCAGAACAATGCCAAAATTTCATCCCAAGCTATATTTCATATTACGAATTCAAAAATTAAGTCTATTTTACCAAATTCATAACATAAAAGTTGCATTAATTTATTTTATAATTAAATCCCGCTGTTAAAACAAATAGCGTGTTTTTAAGAAACAATATCTATCAAAAGATTGACACTTGTTTATGTCTAGTTTAAATGTGAAATTACATCCAATGACCAACATTGTATTAAATTGTAAAAATATATTCTAAATATACTTTAAAACCACTCAAATTAATGATTTATCACTATTAATTATTTCGATTAAAAAAGTTGTTTTTAATTATAATTTAGTAATTTTCACTATTCATCAGAATATGAAAGTTATCCGAAAAGTACCAAAATTTCACCTTAGGCTAAATTCGATACTCCGAATCCAAGAATGAAGTTCATTTTGAAAAATAAGATTTACAGAATTTTAAAAAGTGGTTATTACTATTCATAACGGCTAGTTTTAATAATATTTTAATAGCACATCGTTGTTTAGTGAAACTCGGTATTGCGTATTACACACGCTATCGAGGAAGGTCGCGATTGCGTGTAATGCAAGGCAAGACAAGGATGCATTTTGTGCAAGCTCCTTTTGGTGTAGCGTACAACACAAGACATTAATAAAATTAAAAAGAATATTTCTTTATAAAATCTTGGGCTGTTACATTCTACCCCCCTTAAAATGAATTTCGCCCTCGAAATTCGTCGAGGTTATAAATGGTTTACTATTCGAAAGTTTCTTTAATAGAAACCCACATCGTAAAAAGGAATATCAAAACCAATCATTAAAAACAAAAGTATGAAACGTAACGGTTACCCAAATAAACTAATTATTGGGTTTCCACATAGGTGAAAATATGGATATGGAAGAAAAATCTAACCATCATGTTCCGATGGAGAGTGGTAGAGAACATGGCTATGGAAAAGCCAAAAATAACAAATCCATAAATTTGTGACGATCTAAGGTACCATCCGATTCATCAGGTATAAGATCACTAGGACAACATTTTTGGTTTTCAAGATCATTTCCCTAAAGTTAAAGAATTTGAATTAGAATAAATACTTACTTTATGTTGGTACAACCTCACTGTTGTTCGTGCCTTTAACAATTTCCACTTAATCTCTTAAATAAATGAAGTTGAATTTGTTATTCGTGAAGTGTTAGCATATCATGTGATAGAATGACGGGTCATTCCATCTGTCTCAAAAGGATAGCAAAATTTATATACATAAGTCAATCTATAGTGAGATTAATCATATATGGTTTCTAAAATGGACTTATACTTCATATATCATACTGCTTAATATAATAAAACTAGTTTCTACTAAATAGGGACTTCCTGTAGGCCAGTGGTAGGCGATAAAGGCCAGTCGCACTTTGGTTGTGGGTTCGATTCCTACAGCCTTGTCCGAAGCGATGGGCTGTCGCCCGTCCTGCAGGTTGTCCCTTTTTCTAAAACTACGTTACTATAACATCCCATCAATAATATCGAAAATCTTATATCCTTAAACAATACTAACTTATGTCCAACATAATCCAGTCTAATCTTTAGGCTTATACATAATACTGCAGTCCACTCTCATAATATAGTGACAACGATTACCAGAGATTTAATACTGTCGTTGATCCCCATATATCATAAGATATGTCTTGTTGGTCACATTCCAAACACTCAAAGTCCTTAATCGTGTATTCTCTTGAATACCTTAGTGAAAACATGAGTGCAGTTAAAAGTTAACACTTTCCACATACCAAAATCCTCAAAATTCTATATACTCAAACCATGATATCACTTAGTCCTTATATCAATCATGAGCTCATGAATACTATCAAACATTTAATTTTCTCCTTATCCCTTTATTATGCGCATATCATCTAAATTCCAAAAATATCTGAATAACCTTTCATGGATACTAGTAACATTAATCATACACTTTCAAAACACAAGGAAAGACAACAGTGTAACAATCCATAGATGTCTCTTTATTCCAAAATTACACATGATAAACATGTAATCATTCCACTACATTCTCAAACCATTGACCGAGCTTCAAAAATTCTTTCATCTCACATATCATTTGTAGTCTCTTCATCATCATCCACATAAATACTACCCATATGACCATACTGATTCTCTTCATGAGTCTTTCCCTTAGAGAATTTGTTTGCATAATGCCCATACATTCCACATTTAAAACACTTAACCATTTTTGATGTCGTAGCAATACCATTATCCTCATCCATGGTGTTAACCGACCCTTTTCCTTTGCACTTACTTGCTTTGTGTCCTTCTTTTCCACACCCAAAGCATCTTCCAGTTCCCTTGAAACATTCTCCTTGATGCCTCTTCCCACATGATTTACATAGGGGAAATTTAACTTTCTTTCCTCTAGGATCATCATGAAACTCCATCTTCCTCTTATTAGCCGAGTCAGGAAACTTACCAAATTTTACTTTATTGATCATATTATGAGATTGCTGATTCGGCATAATAATGATGTTTGGACTTCCAAATCCCATTTCATTATGAAGAATATCATTCCATTGTCCATCATATCCTTCATTATCGTGAATCATCTTGATTCCAGCCGTTTTCTAAAACCCAAAAAGAATAGTGTGAGAGTCAAAAATCATAATAAAGGGGGAGTAACTTAAATATCTAACATCTTTGGTTTAATCTAATATCGTTACCAAAGTTCTAGGACTATATCCTATACGTATACTTATCCTTAGGGGCATCCCTAGACATACCTTAGAAATATCTCTAGGGATCTCACTAACGTTTTCGCATCCTAGTTTCCAAAGGTTGACTAAACCTTTCCTCTGATACCAACTGTAGAGACTCGAAGCCTAACGTACATGAACATTACATTACTTTTGCGGAATACTTAGTACATAACAAAAACACACACACAAGGATCGTAATAGTTTAGTGTCTTTGGAAACTCGGAATATAATCTTCTAATCCTGGTGAAAGATCTTCAACATCTCCCATAAAGATCTTCTTTTTTTTTTACCTAAAACCTTTCTTTATATCCTGGGGAAAAGAAAACATAAAAGGGTGAGCTCAAATGCTCAGTAAGGGTAAACAAAAGAAATATCAATCACATAATTTTCATAAGAACATAACATTTTTGTAAATCTTAACCTGCAAAAGAGAGCATAATTTCATAACATGGGATAAATCATAGTAGTGAAATGAAATCATAACTTAAAACATTACTCATTGTGGCATACACACATAATCATAGAGAATCATTTCTTGTTAGTCAAGACTCATTGCCAAGACTATCTTAGTGGACAAAGTCCCTTTCTGAATCGAGTAATCCTCGTTTCAGTCCTGTTTCACTGAACCGGTATAACCTACCATTCCATCCATGTCTATCTCATGAGATATAAAATCTTTACCCAATGCATTGGAGGGAGATATAGGTCCCACCCATCTTATAATGAATCCTTTCTTATGTGTGCCACATAATCATAAAACATACATCATCGCATAACACATGTAACAAAAATGGGATTCTTGAAACATCATGATATCGTAAATCAATTCATATAAGATAAAGGAATTCATAAAAATAATTCCATCACAACATGATCAAATCAATTTAATAATAGGGATAAAAACAGAACCCTTTATTATCTTAGATGGAAAATAATTTTGATAAAACACTTGAACTCCATTCTTGAGGAAAATATCCTTTCTTCTTCAAAAACATTTTTCCTTTCATAACATGTCATACAACTTTAAAATAAAAGAAGTTGATTAAAAATAAACTTGAAAACTTGTAAAGGAATCTTCTTGGAAATAATGTTTTAAAAATACATTCATGCCGTATAAGTTAAAAAAACATTCTTCGTACTTTTGTCGAAAAAGTCAAAAAGTACCTCGTACGAAAAACGACAAAAGATTCCTTTCATACATATTACTAAAAACTCATCGAAGGGTAAAAATGGATTTAAACAATTGTAGGTGGATGGAAATAATATTACATATTGATGAAACATGGATGTGGATGATAAAATACACCCCAGTAAATACTTACGAATAAACAATCTCAGATAAAAATGAGATTGTGATATTTCCCTTACCTTAGGTCCGACTTGCTTTGTAAGTGTCCGAACCTCCTCTTCTTTGAAGTGCCTCTTTGATACCTCTTCTTAGGGCACTAGAATTGGTCTTTGAGGAAGACCAGAACCTCTAGGATGTTGCTAGGGAAGTGTAGAAGAGATTTTGGCAGGGGTTGGCCGAGCTTGAGTGCTCAAATTGGTGTGAGGAGGAGGGGGAGGAGGTGTCCTTTTATAGGGGAGGAGAGGGGCACCTTAGGAATATCTCAAAATATTATTTTATATTAAAGTCAAAATCGGTTTATAATGGTTCCAAAGGGTCTTATTTCGAAGCTAAAGTTGGGATGGGTCGAAATACTATCAACCAATAGAATTTAGACAAGTTTAGGATTTTATTTTAACCTTATCAATTAGATTTAACTCTAAGTTAAATAATTTAACATTTACCGTGTCTTTTTGTTTTCTTTCACTATATGGTTAATACACTTACTATAACATGCCAAACGAACCCCAAATTGTTTATTATTAATATATATATCCTTATCTAAGTCATTTGGCCGAAACTTAGATTTTTAGGAATAAAATAACAATTAATAATATAATATTTGATTTAAAAACTATTTTGTGTCAATTTTGACACTATTTGATATATGATTTTTGTGAAAGTCATAACAGAATTAAATGTTCGAACCAAGTTGATTAAATCAACATTAATATATCATAGTAACCTATAAAATTAGTGAAATTCATAAAAATTTTCAAATTACATTTATTTTGGTGTTTATAACATCAATTATGTCAATATTTCATTAATAAGTTAATTACTGCATCATCGTTGTGTCATAAATAAATTAAATTATTTGATGTCTAAAAATTAAAAATAAAATACCATCATGTAGGAAATCTTTTTAGATTTCTAATGAATATTTACAATCGAATTTATCTTATGTATAACCCCATATTATAAATGATTTACTTATTAAACTTTGATTTTAACTATTTTAACCCTTCTTTAAATAAATTAATAATAAATGTCCTAATCTAATCCAAGTGGGCCTAAATGGTCATATTTTATTCCTAAGATTGTTTTTGGTCGAATTACACTTGTCCAATAGAATTAGGACATGTGTTAGGGTAATATTAATATCATATTTACCCTTAGTTACCCTATTTACTATTAACCGTGGTAAAAAAAGTAAAAAGTTACTATTCACCAAAAAATTATTTTCATCTCATTGAACCACATTTTAGTCCTTTATATTAACCGTGTCTCTCGGATTTTCGAAATTCCATTCACAGAAGCGGTAAAATTAAGTTTTATGCAAAATTCAGTTTTTAACCTACCACTTAGTAGTTTCACTATTCATCAAAAATTAATGTTTTTCAGAACAATGCCAAAATTTCATCCCAAGCTATATTTCATATTCCGAATTCAAAAATGAAGTCTATTTTACCAAATTCATAACATAAAAGTTGCATTAATTAATTTTATAATTAAATCCCGCTGTTAAAACAAATAGCGTGTTTTTAAGAAACAATATCTATCAAAAGATTGACACTTGTTTATGTCTAGTTTAAATGTGAAATTACATCCAATGACCAACATTGTATTAAATTGTAAAAATATATTCTAAATATACTTTAAAACCACTCAAATTAATGATTTATCACTATTAATTATTTCGATTAAAAAAGTTGTTTTTAATTATAATTTGGTAATTTTCACTATTCATCAGAATATGAAAGTTATCCGAAAAGTACCAAAATTTCACCTTAGGATAAATTCGATACTCCGAATCCAAGAATGAAGTTCATTTTGAAAAATAAGATTTACAGAATTTTAAAAAGTGGTTATTACTATTCGTAACGGCTAGTTTTAATAATATTTTAATAGCACATCGTTGTTTAGTGAAACTCGGTATTGCGTATTACACACGCTATCGAGGAAGGTCGCGATTGCGTGTAATGCAAGGCAAGACAAGGATGCATGTTGTGCAAGCTCCTTTTGGTGTAGCGTACAACACAAGACATTAATAAAATTAAAAAGAATATTTCTTTATAAAATCTTGGGCTGTTACATGCATTCTTGGATGAGCTAGTTTTTTGGGTGCAACTAGTGGTTGATGGTTCTTTTGAAGCTTCCTCATCTGGTGAGTAGGGTGTGAAAGGGGAACTAGTTTCTAAAAAACATCATTTGTTGGATACACCTTCTAGTTCTTCAGACTATTTTCTTGTATGTTTCCAGTGCTTCCAATTTGGTCACCCAAATCCATCTTGTTGTATTCCTTCAAAGACTTGTCACTGATGTGGCCATTTGGGTGATTTGAATATGTTTTGTAGGCGATGTTGTCTGAAAAGGAAGTCTTGATCGGAGGATGTGTTGCCTGACTGTGAGGCAGGAGATGCTTCAGCCATCAGAGCCCCAACAACAGGTCTTGGGGTGAAACTCCCGCACATTCAGGAGTGAAAGGGGGTGTGAAACCCAACATAGTTTTTTTCTTTGTTGGGATAGAAATGTCTAACAAATCCTTGGTATTGTTGCCTTGATTTTGTAAGTTAAGCTTTTGTGGTAATGGTGCAATGAAATAGATCTCCTATAACCCAAATATTTGTGTTAATCTAGATGTGACCCTTGGAAATTTTCATTCTCTCTTGAGTGTGTCTTGAATTTGTAAAGGCCAGTTACGGGTCTATCATTCATCAATTCTAGTTTATAGATTCTTGTGTTTTTTAGAATTGGTTTGTTGTGGGTTTAGTTTTTGTGGGAGGTTCCCTATTTTAGTGGTGGTAGTGTCCAATTTAGATGTGGAAGTTCAGGTTTGACCTCTGTCGAGGTTTATTGTTTCTAGAGTTTTGTGATATTTTTACATGTAAAGAACAGTTAACTCATGGTTACCACACGACTAATCGAAATCGTGTGTCCCTAGCCGGATAGAGAGAACCAACTGCACGACCATTACAAGACCATGCGGTACGTCTTATAACCGTGTGGCATTGTTTCATTTTTTTGGGCAGACGTGTGGGCACGGTTGGCATATGGTTTTGAAATCATGCGGTCGAGCCGTACATGGTGCACCATTCTTCCAATAGCTCATGCATGGTTGGCACATGATTTGGAAAATTGTGCAACAGAACTGTGCATGCTATTCTAAAATTTAAAATACAGAAACCTCTCATTCAGGTTGTTGTTAGGGTGTTTTTTGGTGTTTCGATGTTTTTCATTTTAGTTGAGTTCTTGTGGTGGGGAGAACCCTATCATGTACTACGCTCATTCTCATTATTGTTTTTTGGTCTCCACTTGATCGGTCTTGTGTGTCCTATGGAGTGAAAATTCACCACATGGTACATGTTATCTTAGAATTTTTTGGGCATGGATTTGAGTTTTGGTTATCTTTTGGCAGGGTTACTTTCTGGGGGCAGAAATTGTCCGTGGTGGGGAGAATTTTCACACCCTGACCTCGGATACTCCTTCCTTTTGTTTATTTCTTGATGTTGGAAATTTTGGTTGAGGTTTGTCTTGGGTGTCTAACAATGGTCCTTGTGTTTTTGTTGTATTTTTTTCTTCTAGACATATTCTTTTGTTTATGATAATGTTATGAAATTAAAGTGGCATGTTGGAGAGTTTATGGTGTCGTTGGTGTCTCTATATTGTGATTAATACATTAAGGGATCTTTGGGTGAACTTCCCAAGTGTTTGGGATGTAATTTGGGGGTTTTTTAAAAATTATTAGTGTTTCACAGTTTGAGCACGGCCTGTCCAAACCGTGCAACCTAACCATGCGAAGTTACATGGCTCTTCCATTACCCCTCTCATGGTTTGGGCATGGTTTGACAAACTGTGCAGCAAAACCGTGCAGCCACTTGAGGGCTTTGTATCTTTTTATGTGGAACTCCTATTTGGATAATTCCACCTCAAAAATGAAGCACTATCTATTGGTCATTGACCAGAGAATCCTCTCCCTCCATCCTACTTATGTTTGGGATGATTTTTGGGAGACATCTCACGAAATTTGGTGATTCATCTTATTTCCTTCATCAATCTTATCTCCTTATCTTTCCCTCTTGGATCTAGGGATTTATTTGGGGATTTCCATCCATTGATTAATCCTAATTTCTAGGGTTTATATTTGGTTCGTTTTTCTTTGTATCTAGAGTGTGTTGATGGTCCATGGGGCTTAGATCTCTCCTCCCTTAATGTTTTATCGCATCTGTGCATGGTTGAGTTAGTTATTTCCATGATTTTCCTTTCCATAAAAAACCATTGATAATTGAATTCTTTGGATTAATTTTTATACAATATTCACAAGTCCATATGTATTATAGTTAGATTATTGTGTTGTTTTTACATTATTTACAACTGTTAAAATTATCTTTTGAAAGGATTCCTTGATTATGTATATTTGTTGGCTCCTTGGAAGTGTTTGATAGAAATAATTTTGTTTTATAAAAAGAAAATTGAGCCCTTGTTGTATTGTTTGGACTTGGTTTTGTATATATTATTACATAAAACATGAATTATATCATTCAATATGATTTGGGTGAATATTTATGTATTGATTATTTACTGAGAAATGTTTTGGAAATGTTCTTCGGGTTTTTGAAATGATTGTGAGAGATGTTACAATTGTGTATGTTTAAAGAGAAGTGGTATTTCGGTAAAAATGTTCTTGTGTATTTTTTCAGATATTCAAATGGTTTCATTGTTTGTTTTCACATCGGTGTGTTCACTAGGTGCACACATGGATGATAATTCAAGTGAAAATGACACTTAAAAAAAGGGTGTTACACATGAACCTTGATTTCTCAAATGTATTCTCATCCCTCATTCCAATTATATTACATATAAAATAGATATTTGATTTATAAAAAGTGTGTTGGTATTTGATGTGCCTTTAAATTGATTTTCGTTTCTTTAAAATTTGATCCATGGGGCATTTTAGCACACAGTTGGTTTCAAGTGGTATAATGGCTTGTTTGGCTTTGTATACATTGAAGTGGTTTTAGAAATGATTTGGAACTACTTTGGTAAATTTATTTGGGTCCGTAATATTGATTTCCTTGTTGGCACTTTATTGATATGAAATGATCATATTCATATTTGGGGCCACATTGTAATTTTTGTATTGATTCATTAAAATGACGACATTTTGATTAATGTATTCCCACGTAACAACATAAGTATTTTGAAAAGGGTTTCAAAATGTTTTAATGATTTTTAGGGCATCATGGCCTGGTTTACGCATTTTTAATGTGAGATGAATATATGTGAATGTAAAGGAGCACTTGTCTAGTGTAACACTTAATGGGTTAACGTATAGGAAGCATATATGTTTGGGGAATGCATGTGTGTTGAGATGAGTCATGTGTGCAAGGGACTTCCAACATACATAGTATTATTATAACCACTATGGGTTCCTAGGAGTCTTTTAGATGATCAAGTGACTATTGCTGATCAACCCCAATTAGATGGGGTGGTACCTCATAGATTTTGTTAGGCCAGGTGGGCTTTTCCACTGAATTGGTCATTTTGTGCGGCCAGTTGGTTATAGAATTAGGAGCTTCACTATACGTTGGTAGGTGGTTCTGAAACTGAGTACATCCAAGGGTCTTCTGGTGATGTTTAGAAGAACCCATGGTTATTGGATTAATTACATTTCTAGTTTACATTCAACTGAATTGAATGTTAATTTTTTTAGTCTAATTTTTTTCAGAATATCCCAGGTGTTATTGATTTGTGTTTTTATCTAAAATGAAGCCTATTTTGAATGTTGAAACATGGTGTTCGTAGTTTGGAAAAAGGGAATAAAATGTTTTTTTAGAAAGGATGAAATCCTATTTTTATAACCTTATTTTCAAACTAGTGTTAATGGATGGTTTTGTTAATGGAGACACATGGAATCATTGATTATTTCCTACTGAGCAGTCTAGCTCCCACCCTACTTGTACCATTCGGTGTCGGTAGACCCAAACTATTTTACAGGTTCTGATTTTGTTCAGGTTTGTCTAGTTCTGGTATCTATTTGTGCAGGGTGGTCTTATAGACAGAGGTGATCAAGAGGTCACATGGAGATCGTGCTAGTGGCTGGTCATTTTATTTGTTGTAGCTTATGGTTCTTTCCATGTTAGTTTTATTTAGAATTATTCATATTGGACCAGATTGTTCTTTTATTGAAATTTAGTTTTGGTTTCCTCTGTTGCGTTTTCAATGTTGTATATTTTTGTCTAGTTATTGTAGGGCTAAATCATTCCCTCTTGTTTTATTTTGATGCCCGACCCTAGTTTCAAGCCCGGGGGGATTGAGAATGCACTTCAGGCCATGTCGCGGACCGTGTTAGGTGTCAGGTCAGATGGAATCCCAACTTGGTTCATAAAAAACGGTCCTTCTTAGCAGTTGTATGGCACGAAGTTTAAGAACAAATCCGCCAACCATGTATCCAACACGTCATCCCCAGTCTATGTGGTTGAATTTACAATTAAACTATATATGACCCTAAAAATCTAACGATCCCCCCACTCCTTATTCCAGTTTATGAACACCTCCTCCCCTCTCCCATTGGTTTATTCCTTGCCTAATCTCGGGATTATCATTTATACCACATATGATTTCTAAATCCTTCATCGTCAGGTGTTTTGGGAATCTAGATGTATGCACTACAATACTATTATTTATACTTCATGTTCCTCTTCGTGTCAATTTTTCTATTTAGGTTCGATCCCGTTTCCCCTATTTCATGTTTTTGGACCATTTCATCAAAAATACTCATTCTAACCTAGTTCCGGTGCGTAAAAAGGATGATCAGTCTTCAATGAGGACAAGGTAGGTTTTCTAGATAAATCATTCTTGTTTTGATTATTTTTAAAATGTGAACCATTATGCCACATCATGGACCCTTCCAACGATGCCTCTAAAGTTCTAAATAAACTACTCCAATTGGTTTCTCATGTAATTTATGACTATAAAATATGGATTGACCCAAAATTGGGGTGTTCTCCTTGTCATATGAAACCCCTTGTGTGTTCCCATGTTAAACATCATATTCTCTCATGCATGAATATGTCAACCAACTTATGCATGTGTGTGTTTTACTTGTAATAAATTCTAGAATTTATGAAATTACATAATATAAATGGTAGGCCTTGAGTTTCCATTCTTATATAGATGTTTATGCTCATACTCCATTAACTATGTTTGTTTTATTATGATATATGTTAAATTTATATGCTCCATGCAATGGTTAAACTCTATGAATGGATTGATTTTGGTCAAACAGGTTAAATGACACAAATGAAATGCATAATGATTTATTCTTATGTATTATACGATGTTAATTATTCTTTATGACTTTCTTATTATTAGTGTATTAGTATCAATGGATTTTGACTTGGTTGTAGAGATTGAATATATTATATCAGAAATAATGTTTGGTATGATTTATTTGTAATATATTCATCATATGTGATAATTGGTGTTATTATTGAACTACTTGTGTGACGAGAGTGAACCAGGTTATAGATAAAATTAATCCAATGTTGGACCTTTTGTTGTTGGATTGGAGATACTAGACGCTCTGATCACGTCACTTTTCAGTCCTTGTATGGGATCTCTAAGAAGGTTATTTACACCATTATGCGACAATGGTGCCCTAGGACATAAACTATTGATTGAATCCTAGGAAAGATGGATATTCCATTCCTTATGAGGTAGTCAATACCCTATGTGTGATAAATGGGAACATATAAGAGGTTCTCAATAAAATATTGATATGAGGTACTCTATTATGGGTCTCCTTGGATGGAATCTATAGTATCGAATATATCAGAGACACATATAGTTACCCATGGGACTCTTTTTGGATCACGTTAGATATGCTAAGTATGTTGTACTATGTTTGACATATGTTTTTTTGGATTACATGTTCTATAATATTATAATTATTAATGTATGGGTACTATTGAAAGGTTCCAGAAAGGTGTGATAGCTATGACAATATACACTCATGGGGTATGTCTACAGATGGTTTCTTTCATAATGTTGAAAAATGTATACACCTTATCACTTATATACAGGTACAATTTTTTAGAATTCTAGATTACATAGTAGTAGGTATAATTAGTCGTGTATCCGCTACAGAACCCTAGCCAAAGGGTTATACATTTTTTATTTACTACATTATAGTCACTTATAATGGAACACTTTCCACCTTATATTGCAAACACACAATTGATCTAGACACCATTAGTGGTGGCCTACTAGGATTATATATCACACCCTTATTAGGACACATTTGGTTACCAAAAATACAACATGATTGTAGAAATAGAAAAAGGAAAACTTCTTTCATCAAATTCATGATTTATTTCATACGATAGAGTAAAACGTTAGAGTACCGAGCATATTATAATAATTCTAGTTGTTACTGTTTTTCAGCTTTTTTATACTTATTGAAAACATGTGGTATATCCTTGAATCCCTTGATCCCCATAGGCTCATTTTTATAGTTACATTCCACTATGATAATCATATTTCATATCTATTATTATTTATTTATATTTCTCTAGTAATTTATTTATCATCCATGGTTGTTTATTATATGTTTGGTTACTATTTATTTGTTGATAGTACTTCCAATGTAGAAGGTTATCGACCATATCGTTTACAATTTTCTTCCATAGTATCCTATTTGTTACATATTAATGTCCTCCACTATTATATATGAGTTCATAGACTCTCCAAGGGAAGAACATGGGCCACATCTTCTAGTTTAAGGTCGTTGGCGTATAGGAGGCATGCTTGAGGCCTTGTAGTCGACCGTCTCAGCCACCGTTTAGTGGATTCTTGGGAGGGATGCATAAAAGTGGTATCAATGATATATTAGATTTTTCCTAAAATTTGAGTATTAGAAAAGAGACTTGTATAATTGAACATGTGAATGAGCCTCTTCTAGGTATTAGCCAACACACATACATGGGAAACTAAAATTTCGTAGGATGGGTAAAAGCAGTTATTTTTTCACTATTAAAATTTCTTGGATTTCACTAATTGGTAATACAATTGTTTTTTTACATTATTATTGATAAAAAATATATTTATAGGTTTTCATTGCATGTTATGGGTATTATAGGGTTTATTGAAGACCATGAATCATACATGGCACTATAAGATTAAAATTCCATGAATATTCAGTTTCATATTTACATTCTACATGAATTTATTATATTACATGATCTTGTTGTTTTTATTTAATTGATATTCAATCAAGGATGTGAAAAAATAATTTAAACTCAATGATCATTCTTGAACCTAACAGAGTTATCCTAAAATGTTTAAATTAGACCACTTACGTATTCAATTATGGAACATTGATTAATGAGACATTGGTCTCATGGGTTAGGATATGTTATGGTTAGGATTAATTAGAGTCTACATTCCAGTTTTTAAGTTGTATGGGCCCTTATAAATTTGAAATTTTGATCCATATATTTCATACATTAAAAGTTTTTGATATACATAATGGAATACATAATTGAAATGAATATAACCTTTAAAATGTAATGGACACGTCATGTTTGAAATAAGAATCCTTTACCAAGACCTAATATCTGTAGTGGGTAGTAGTCTAAGTCTCCTATGATATTTATTTGACTCTTTTATCACATATTCCTGACTCTAGGAGCAAGATGTGGGTTATGTCGAGTTATTGGAAGGCCCTCTTCAT
Organism: Viscum album; assembly: GCA_963277665.1. Taxonomy (NCBI): domain Eukaryota; kingdom Viridiplantae; phylum Streptophyta; class Magnoliopsida; order Santalales; family Viscaceae; genus Viscum; species Viscum album. The sequence continues at coordinate 579,038,970 of OY728164.1, forward strand.
TTTCTTTCCTTTATCATTTTCCATATCTATTATAAATATAATTTCAAGCGTGTTCTTGGAAATTGTATTGTTATTACACCGAGACGTACTCATGTTGTATTCGTTGAACTTTTTATGAGAATACCCTAGAGGAGGTGGGCCCTAAACAACTCATCTAACCTTAAATAGTGCCACCTGAGTTACCCCATTTAGATCATCAACTGGGACATGATGATCATTTTCATAATAGTTTGTTTTGATTTATGTAGTATGTTCAGAGTGTTCCTCAGACTACCCCTACTATGGTAGAGTGAATTAGGATTTCATGTAGTATAATCCTACCACATTCATGGATTATGGTAGACCATAGGATACTACACCATGGTTAAAATTCATTTTTTTATCTTTACCTATCTTTAGATGAATACAAATTGGAGGTTCAAGATCTCTACCTACATATTGCATGATGCTGCCAAGTGTTTGTGTGATATCATCTCTTAGGATCAGAGACATTGATATATGGTATAAAATGAAATAAGGATAGAGTTTTATGATCACTTACTTACATATAATTTGAGATCATCCCTTGACAGTGAGTTTGGACATCTTCAACAGGGCTCTATGACCATGATCGGGTATTTTACTCATTGCACCAAGATTTAGTGTTCACTCTCCCATTGACTGGTGATGAGTTAATGATTATGAGGTAATTAACGGATGGGATGTATATGTTTTCCAATCATAGGATAACATATTTTGGTTGTATACTATTACAATTATGTTACAACATTACCTAATTACACCGAAGAACCTCATAGAATCTGGAAATATTATCCAGGGAAGATCTATTGTATGGAATCATAACTCCTCATATTGCAGTAGAAAGAATCATTTCAAGAGAACACATGGGCATGGTGCAAAACTAGGGATTTGAGGTGATATCCATGTGGTGAGTTGTCATTTTGGCATGACATTCCATGAAAATCCCCACCGTATGAGGAACTTGATCAAGTTCTATTCTTATACATGTAAGGGTCACAATCATCTCTTCTACAAATATTTTCCTGAATCTTATAAAGAGATAGGATCAATATTGACCACAATATTTGGAACAATTTCAATGACTCCATTTAAGGATGGGACATGGTCCTATACTAAACGATCATCCCACGGTGGTGGTGGTCATGGTAGAGGTAGTCATGCCTTAAATCATTAGTATTAGTCAAGAGGACATGCCCACTATAGTCCTGAAGCATATGAGGAACATGTTTGATTCCATATTTATGTAGTGAATCATATATCATGGGATCCAATACTAGGGACATAATATTTATGGGTAACTATTATGGTAGCCTCTACATTTGTTACTAATTTTTTATATAGGGCCATCGTACATGTTTCTATATTTTGTGGTTGTGGAAAGTCTTGTCCTTGTAACTGAGTACTTATATGGAATAATCTCTCTCAACACGCCATTATGGGTTAAATTAGTAATAATAAATATGTTACATGACTTATCCATTGAGGGAAGTTGTAATACTTATTATAGTGTTTTATCATCCTTGATATGACTAGCTTTGAGGTCATTGATAGTATGGACTAGCTTGTTTCTTATCATTTTCATGTGAATTTCTATCGCTGGAGGGTTTATTTTACATCACCTGAGGGATAAACACATATTCATAATGGATAATGGTAAATCCATTCTAGTTGATGTGGACCCAAGTATACTGGGTTAGGAGGAGTATCATGCCTTATGGATAGTCTCTTTAAGAGAGAGTAGGGAATGTAGCCTCTAGAATTTCCTCCCAGGAGGAGTATCATGCCTTATGGATAGTCTCTTTAAGAGAGAGTAGGGAATGTGGCCTCTATAATTTCCTCCCACTATGGATCGTTTCAAGTACGTCATCCATAATGATTTAATTATATAACCTATATAGATAGAGGTTGAGTTATATATCAAAATAATTCATGGAGAAATACTAATGTCTATTATTCCCTATAGGATAACACCTATAGAGCTCTAGAAACTCATAAAAAACATGAAGATCTAGTGTCTAAGGGATTTTCATGAACACACACATTGTCAGGGGTTCAATTATTCTATTTGGAAATAAGGTGAATTTTATCCTTAGATTGTGTGTGTATTACCATCGACTAAACACACACATAATGATGAACTCGTATCACCTTCCAAGATTAGATGAACTCTTCGACAAGCTCTGATGAGAGATAGTTTTCTATAATATCGATTTGAGGTCGGTCTACCATTAGGTTAATTTGAGGAAATTAGAAATATCATGTACCACATTACATATTATATATGTCTATTAAGAGTTTCTGGGATTGTAATTAGTGCATACAAATGTACCGACCATTTTCACTGCTTTGATGAATTGTTTTTTCACCCGTATCTTGAATCCTTTATTATAGTCATTATAGGTTTCATCTTAGTGTATTCTCTCAGTATAAATGACCACGAAAACAATCATGAGATCCTCATTAATACACTATTATATCATGATATATATATAGGTCATTAAATTACACTTTTTGGATCAACAAGTATAACTTCGTAGGTCATATCATATATGAGGAATTCATATCTATTGACCTAGTTAAGGTGAGTGTTGTGATTTCCTTGGATAAAAACAATAATTTGATTGATTTCATTGATTCTTTGGGCTGAATGGATACTACATGCGGTTCATCTATGATTGATCATGCATGGGAGCTCCACTTATGGTATTCACAAAGAAGGCTGTGGAATTTGACTGGAATGGATCTTTTGATAAGTTTTTTCTAGCGTTAAATAGAATTATAACATCAACACTAAATATAATTCATCTATATCTAGGTAGAGGTTATACCATCTTGGTTGATGCTTTAGGGATTAGGCTGGGTGTATTTCTGATTAAGGTTGATCGATTTGTAGAATATGGGACCATCTATTTGTGGCATCATGAAAAGAATTACCGAATGAATGACATCAATCTAGATTCTATTGGCCATGATTCACGTAGTTGTAAAAAATTATTGGTTTTGTGATTCATTTTTTACACAGATCGTAATAGTTTCAAATATATCTCCACATGGTGACACATCAATCTATGGTATCAGAGGTGGTTACAATAACTACATTTATTTAACATTGAGTTTAATTTTTAGCCTAGAAAGGTAAAATCTATAATTTTCACCTTGATATTCAGGGCGTGTACACAAGTTGTATATAAGGATAGTATTGAGTGGTAGTTGATGGATCTATTTTTAGAGTTGCATCAGGTGGTTCATGAAATGGAGGGGAACCATATTGAAACAGTTATGGTTATCACATACACCCTTATGAATTGGGTGTGTTTGATATAGTTATCAGATCTCAAGGGCCCCATCCTGAGGGATAGTTTCTCCAGTGAGAACCCACCTTCGGGTTGGGTTGTTGATGTGAAAGAGATCCTACACTTTCATGGAAAAGTTTTAGTTCCTTCTGATATGTGAGAAGAGTTAATGTTGGAATATACTATTGATATTTTGGAATTTCATCATGAGGTTACCATGATGTTACCAAATGATTTCCATCAATATTGGTGTCCCAATATGAAGATGATGAGAGTGTGTTTTTCACTCAGTTATCCACCTTTCTGCTGGTGAAGGTGGAGCACTAGAGTCTTATTGGAATTCTTCCAGCTATATTCATTCCTCAGTGGAAATTCAATGAAAACACGTAGTATTTCATGGTTGTATTATTGATTTCCCATTAAGTGAGTAGAGAATTATGGGAGATCATCTACAAATTTTCTAAGGTCACACAATTCCTACTTATCTGTGAGACCTTCTTAGTTGATGAGATTGAGAGGGTTATCATTCGAAATATAGTGTTCCTTCATGGATTACCCAATTATATCAATTAATACTGTGATTCCCACATCACATCCTGATTATGGGAAGTTTTATAAGATGAACTGTGTTCATAAATGCTATTGAGTATAGTATATCACCCTCAGACTGACGTGTAGTCCGAGCGGATGATACATGTGTTAGATTATACACCCTGTGCATGTATCCTTTATTTCAATGTTTAATGGGAAAAGATGATACCGCTTATTGTGTTTTCAAATAGTTGTTTTTCAGGAAATTACTCAGATGGATCGGTATTAGTCCATCGATGTTAGGCCACTATGTTCTCATATGTGCTGGTTAAGGGTTAGAGAAGCAACATTACGGGGTCCTCATCTCGTTTAGTAGAAATCTGAGAAAATACTAATGATTTAGAGGCATATGGATATAGCTTAGTCTATGCATAAATATTATATTCATCATCACCATTGACCTCTATAGTTTGATGTTGGTCATCAAGTCATTCTGTGTGTATCACCTAGATTGGGACATAACTAAATTTGGAGATAGTGAATGATATTACCATGATATTTCATTACATTTTATATAGTGGAGAGAGTCGAGCTAGTATATTAAAGGTTATTGTTACATCATAGGTCTCATCCAATGAACAACATATTCCAGGTGTCACAAATTCATTTGTATCTTGGTGACGTGTATCATTTTTTTTACCCTTAGTATATCATGTTGGAATGCATCAATCAAGGATCATCCAATACATAAAATTGAAGAGAGAACAGAGGATCTTTGAGGTTTCTTAGTTCATCTTGTATAGTTGTTATGTAATCACAGACATGTATAGGATGAAAAATATGAGTGGGAGACCGATACACATACATAGCGTATGGAACTCCTCTCTGATGATGTTTTTCCACCCCTAGAAGGCCAAAATTGGGATGGATTTTCACATAGAGGGGAGGTTGTATCATCCTGTGTTTTTCTAAAAGGTGCATAACTCTTTTTTTTATAATTCATTTTTTTGTGCCTTGAAATTTTTCCTAAGGATGTTAAAGAGGTCTTAAGGGTCTTTGTGGATTGTTCATAGCTTGGATCCCTGAAAATTGATGACAACGAGTGGACCACATTATTGTGGGAGACTGTTCTTCCTAACCAACTTTGTTTCTCAAACATTTCCTTTTTAGATAGTTCTATAAATGGGGCCAAATGTTCTTTCTGAAACCATGAAGACCCAAGTGAACACCTATATGCACCACCTATAGTTTTTAATAGAGGAATTTTTCATGTGTAGTGTAGTGTTAACCAAACCATGTGACCATCCCATGAAAGGGTCCTCCTTGGGTAGTGTCAAGGAACATTATTTGTGTATGGTTAGGGCAACCATGTGGTCAAACCATGTTCCACTATCGTTGTGGGTGAATTTTTTATTATACAATTAATTAACATAAAAAATCTATCCCTCCTTCCTCTTCTCTTTATTCAATCTAACAAACTCCTCCTCCCCTCTCCTATGCATTTATCCCTTCCATAATATTAGGATTATATTTTCTCCCTCACACGAAGTCTGATCCTTAAGCATCCGGTGATATGGGATACTTAAGGTAATCATTATAATATTATTCATTCTATTACTAGTTCATATTCTAAACTATTTTTTATTTAGGGACGACCTATTTACCCTAAATTCAGGGTGATAGATTATTTCATCAATAACCCTCATTATAACATGATTAAGTGGTAAAAAATGGAGAATATATCTTTTACAAGGCCATGATAGGTGGTATAGAACTATATTTATATTTAGCCTCATTTTATTAGATGCACCTTTGTTCGACATGATGGACCTTTCCATCAATGCTTTTTAAGTGTCAAATAAATTGTTTCAATTGGTTTCTCCACACATTGGATTCAATAGCATATGGGAAAACCCATATTTGGTGTCTTATCAATCTCATAATCCAACCATTTGGTGTTACCACCTTAAACATCATATTTTCCCAAGCCTTTTTATTTTAAACATATTTTTCATGTCTGGGTTTCCTTTTTAATAAATTTTATATTTAAATAATTTTCTGATGATAAATCATATGTATTATGATTACCCAATTTTCATGATTCATATCCTCATTCTCTATTTATCATGTTTGTTTTCTTAAAAAAGATATTAAATTCCATTACTCGATGAATGATGTTATATGGGTCGTATTGATTGAATAAAAAAATATAATTCCTTATACTTTAGGATTGTATCTTATAACATCTATGTTGTCTTTTATGACATGATTTGATCATAATGTCCTATTATCAATTCAATATTTCATGATTTTTCAAAATTAATAAAATTTTATGGATATCCTTTTTATCATGATTTATTTTTAAAGGAATGATGATATGTGATCTTGGTTTCTATTATGGACATGTTTGTTGGCCAGGTTTGAACTTGGTACCCAAATTACGGTTATTAGGGATTAGCTCTTTGTACTTGTCTTGAATCTACATGATGATCTAGGAGCGACAATTGACTTTCTGGGTATTGGAAATTTAAGAAATTTATTTTTATTTTTTATTTACATTAGTATATTATGTGAGAAAATGTGGATGGTCTCATTAGAAATATGGTTATTCGATGTGTTTGGTGATATTCGATCCCCTATGTGTGATACTGGAGATGGTATTAGAGGTTAACATAACAAGTGTAATAATAGGGATTATGTTATGTGTTTACATATATGGAATTTGTGAAATTTTCTATATTATAGGTTCATGTATCAACCCAAGGGATTTCTTATGGATCAACTTTGATGGTCTTGAGATGTTGTATTGGATTTGATCAACATTTCCTTTTGATTACATGGGATTAATTATTATAATTATTAATATTATAGAATTAATGAAGGATTATATAGGGGTGTGACCACCAATCTAATGAAAAAAATGTAGGGTCATCCTGTTGTTGGTTGATTTAATTATTATGACCCATGTATACACTATAACACTTCTATGGAGGTACCTTGGTTCAGTATTATGACTTTGGTTATATTAGGTTGAATCGATGGGGCATCCTCTATGGAACATTGATTAAAGGTTTATCCATTTAAATATTTATTTACACTAATCCACATATACTAGAACACAAACTACCTTATATTAAATGGAATGGACATATCTAGACACCATTGGTTGTGGCCTACTAGGTTTATATCTAAAAACCTAAATGCATCACCTTTGGTACCCAAGTAGACTTCATGATTGCAGGTTTATGAAAAGATAAGTGTATGAATTTTGATGCTTAATTGATTTCCTATGATGGAGTACGAGATCAGAGGATTGAGTCTTCTCTCAGGAAGCTAGTATTAGGTATTTTGGGCCCTTTGTATTTTTGGATAGCATGATGCAGATTATTTTATCACATGATATCCATAGAATCATTTTTATTTTCACATGTTTTACTGATCATCATATTTTGTATCTATTACTATTTTTTATCTTCTAAAAATTAATTTTTTACCATATATGATTTTTTCTAACATGTTCCACTATTATTTATCTGTTGATATTTCTTATTATTTGGTGGGCTACTGGTACTTTCATTTAGTGCATGCTTCTCTTTTTTCTTTTTTCTTATATAATTCGATGTTACACAATAATATATATGCTAATATGATCCCTAAGGAGACATACTTGGACCTTTATACTAGTCGATAGCCTCTAGAAAATGGGGAGGTGCGCTTGTGGTCTTGTGGCCCACCATCTCAGGGAACCGTTAAGTGGCATCTAGGGTGGGATGCTCAAAAAAATTGAATTTGTCATAATTTACCACTTTTTACTCTTTTAGATTCATCCTCAACCCCGACATGTCCAAGGATACTATTATAAGTATATTTGGTCTTGCAAGATATCCATGATTTACATATCTTATCTTGTTGTGCTATTATTGGCTTTGTTGGTTCCTATTTGGAACATTTAACTATTTATAATCCCAAAATTATAGTTTCTCTCACTATTTCTCCAACATTTGTTTCAAATACTAAAAAATTTGGTTTATTGAAAGTTTATGGATTTTTATGGTTCTTTATTAAATCGGGTGGCATAGATTGATGAATGATATCCCAAATGCTAGAGGTAGAATTCCCTTATAGAATTTTTATTGTATTGAATTACTAGTTATGAATGGGTGTGTGTGTGTGTGTGTGTTATTTCCAAATATAAATATTCATTGGGTGTAAAAGTGCAATAGTGACTAGAAATTGATGTAATTATCCACTAATAGGCTAGATATTGGTAAATTTTATTTTCTATTGTTAAACCATGGACTTTATATTGGGTTGATTTAAGGTGGTATGAATTGTGTTCCTAGGTATGAAGTGATATTCCTATATATTTTTTGTGTATTGGTGAGATTTTGGTTGAGATTATGAGTATTGGGATAAATTCTTTCAATTTTATAGATTTTTATCAATAACATGGCATTTATGAGTGGATTTTTATGTGTTAAGTTAATATGTAGATGGTGTTCTACCCTTGTATGTTACTCATTCATAGGATGTTTTCTTATATAAATTTTTAAAACTAATGGTCTATGTAATGGATTGGTGAACCTGATGCATATTATATTTCATGTGGAACATATGCAGTTATATGGGGACTTCCCGAGTGATAATATGGTGTCTTATGATTTGGTCATATGACTACACCATGAGTGATTGGGTGTTGGTAGAGTTTTTTGATCATCTGGTATCACCCATCGTGATACGATGTTGGTGTAGGATTATCAGGTGTGACCTTGCCGTTATAAAAATAAATTTCTTTTGGGACTATGTTTGGGGATGTTCCCTGAGTTACAAGGCACACATCAGGTCTGATATTTATATTTCTATGAGATAACTCTTCCTTTTATAATGGAGATGATGTATGAATGGTTATGATTCATATCAACCTCATGAATGTATAATGACCAAATAGGGTCCTATTCTTTCTTGTATATTTAATTTTTTTATTTTATATAATAAAAAATAATATTCTCAATTATATTAATGTTTCATTAGTTGTGAACTATTTTTTTTAAATTAAACCCTTCATGAAATCTTCGGTGCAAGTGAAAACATTTTTTTGAGGGATTCGGGTAAGGGAAATGGACTTTTAAGGATATTGAGTCGGTGGAGGTAGGTATAGATGGAGGTGATACTATGAAATGTACTTGGATCATTTAACATTCAATAATCTATCATTATATTATTCATTATTCTATTATTTCTGTTAAACTTTTTCATAGGGATCATATTTGACTATTGTTATATTATAGACTTGTATCCATTCATTATCACATGTGCTGTTATTTTTATAGTTGGAATTGTACAATCAATCTATATAATATTTTTCATATTTCTTTTTTATTCTACCACTGATTATGTTATTTTTGGTTTTTTGATATCGATCATATATTATACCAATTGTATGAATCAACAACTCTCCACTAGTTGGATCCTTCTTGCTTATGGGGAGTCCAACATGTAGTAATCTAACATTATAAGCAAAGAATAATTAACTAAATTAGTGTATTAAAATATTATTAGTGGGGAATCAGGTTATCCATTAGAAATTAATGATTCCATGTAAATTATTATTTAACCTATCTCTATATTAGTGTATTAGTATGTTATAGTTATTATTATGAATTTAATTGTAAGCAAATTATTTATTCAATAATTACACATTTTATTGGATATATTTTCTTGGTAGATATAAATAATAAATCAATAAAATGAAATATTTAAATAAACGATATTTGGAGGATGAAAAAATGGTTTTCTATCGTATGAAAATTTTTGGGGGCCTATTTCTGATTTTAGATGCATGCAATGTATGATTTTAGTACATCAGGAATCTGAGTTGATATCCCCCCATTACAAATCATGAATAGAGACATATTCCAAATAAATAGAAGAAAATTAATTTTGATAATCAAATAATATTAAATTATTGTATTTATTAATTAAAAATATCCTCATTTGATATTTTAGTAAGTATTTTTGTTATGATAATTTTTTCATATCTTATTTTATTGTGATTTTTTATTTTGAGGTAGATCTCAAAATTTTAAATTAGTAGAAATTAAATATATTTGAATAAAATGTTAATATTACAATGGAATCATATAATGTGATTATATTACGACTCATTATTCCTCTGAATGATGTATGAAGTGTTAAAATAAACCTTACCTATATAGAATAGAATTTAATTTTTGGATTGTTCTTATATCAAATCATATGAAGTATTTTGAAATATTATATTATATTACTATAAATTTCACACTCATAATACATTTATATGTATATAATTTTTTTGGAAATTTCTATGAAAAACACAATGAGTAGATAGAATAGAATATTCTGATGCATAGTGCCGCATAAGAGTTTCATAATGAGAATAATAAACAAAGTACAATTTTAATTATAATGATATATTTATTTTTCTTATTTTGATTAATTTATATATTATAATTTTCATTTTCCATATTTAATGATATAGGTGAAGGTTATTTGTTGTCATGTTAGGTGGCCACAATGTGGTTCAATGTTCATACAATTTCAACATGATTCTTTTTATAAATGGAGAAGATTCGATAATAGAGAAAAAAGGAATTAATTAATTCATGATTTTACTTAATAGTTATTCTTTTATATACATTAATGTGTAGAAAAAATGTTATTGAGTCTTGGGATGAAAATCATTTTCATTCATCATCGATTTCCGGGGAAAATATTATTCTGTAAGTTTTGGATAATGAGTCTCCATGCCATTTTTTGAATGACCAGTTATGTCAAATCCTTATCACTAATATTATTTAAGTAACAAATTTTATTCATTATGATTCCCTATAACGTTCAGGATCAGAAAATTAGTCAATATTTAGGTACATTGAAAATAAAAATTATAATATCGATTTAATTATAGGTTCATGAGTCATACGTGAGAGGTTAAGATTATAAGTTTATTTTGGTAGAGGATGTTTTAACGAAAATGTTTTTGAACATGGATATGAGTATTGACGTGGTGATTTCATCAATTATATAAAATCCTTATATGGTAAAAAAAATTCATGCTTATATGTTTTAATATAATTATTTAATAAGATCTGATTTTAATGATAATTTCCTTAAATTTCTTATAATAGAGGCCTGTATCTATCTTGAATATGAGTAGTGTCAATCATATTTATAAATCCATATTATTTAAAATGAGAATCTTGAAAATCAGTTTTGTATTCTATATGTTCATATCTATATCACCAAGTTGTATGAGTTATTTAGGTGTAATTATGTGGAACTTGATTCCATGTTGACTAATATTTCATAATGTTACTTTTTATGGTCGATCTGAATTTACAAACTATTTCAAAAAAAAAATTCTATAATCTAATATAAAATGTATCATTGTCCTTGAAATATTTATTGATTTCAAATTATTATTTTTGAATTATTTTTGTGAATGTTTTGTGTATTTTACTGTAATTCATGAAAAACCTTTTTTATTTACACTCTTATTACATGTTTAAGTCATTATTAATTTTTGTAAGACACCACATATTTATATGTGGTCATTTAAACAAACAATATATATTGATAAATGGTCACTAATAGAGTGGGTGCATGAAATATAAAATAAAATAATTTCGAAATTGTTTCATGAACCATAAAAGATGGTAAATTTTATTATGTAAGACAAAACACCCTAAATTATAATAAATGATATTGTAAATTCCTAAACAAATGAATGAAAAACAAATAAAATTTTTTATGTTTATGATTCTTATAACCATCACGATATAAAAAGTATTTCATAACATATTAAAATATCAATTAATAGACTATAAATATTTATTACCATACCCATTAGTATTAATAAAATAATACCATTAAAATTTTCAAAGGTGTTAACTTGGGTGTTTTTCAGAGATATTTCTACTCAATATCGAGTGTGTTAAATATCCATGTATACCCAAAAAAACCGATGTTATTTAAAAAATATTTTATATTTCAAAATATGTTATATATATAATCATTTTACGAACTATAATTTTTACAAAAACATTTTACCTAGTTGTGAACTAAAATTATATTTCACGTATATCATTACTCTTAACATTGGATTAGTACAAAAAAATCAACTCACAATGGTGGTTTATATAACATCATTATTATTCTGTGATGGTTTCAAAAAACCCCAGAAAAATTTGGCATCAACTTCAACTTGTGTCACTTCCATACATTTTGTAGTGCTTTATGAAAACCACCACAAAAACAATGTTTATCAGTCGTTTTTGAGATTTAGTGATAGTTTTTCTCCCAAAAAATGTCACAAGTAATTAGAGGGTTGAAACTGCTACTATCACCCTTCCATTGGTTAGGAGCATAAACTCATGTTAATAATCTATAAACCGAAAATAAAAAATAATTAAAAATATAAAGAGAAATATTAACCCACCACTATATACTTCCTTTCAATAAAATTAATTTATATAATCTCGTTCACAAAAAATAAGTAGTTGACATTTTCAAACCCAAACAATATTTTGTAGAATTTACACGTATATAAATATATATATCGACATTCATTAGAAGTTCCAAAGATATAATTATAGAACATGTATTAGTCCACTTGTTAAAACCTATAGTTTCAATAAATGTATTCACAAAAATTATAAAAGAAATAAGAAACCAAATCTAACAAGTACTCGGGACCCTAACACTATCATATGAGAGCATTTTAAATCTAAAAACAATAAATATACATTCATAATCCACATAAAACCACTTTTTTTCATTGATCAAACAAATATATTAATCCAATATACTTTGAAATTAATTTATAAAATATTACCTTTTTTCAATTATTGTATAAAATCATTCAATAGGATAAAAAACTAATTATAGAACCTAAAGGGACTTTGGGATAGAAAACATTCATTAGAGACAATAGGATCTGTCTCAGGTGTTGTGTTAGGAAATTATTGATGAAATCGAAAATAGTATATTTGAACCATGAAAATGAAGCGCAGTTATTAGTTATTAAAGTATGAAAAAAATTATATCATTTTATATTTAGTGGAAACAATATGAAAAATAAACAATAAAATGAATGAACAATGTGATATAATTAATTAAATCATTCATACTAAGAAGTTAAGAATGTAAAAGGATAATATCCTTAAAGAATCCATGAATAAAATTGAAGAATGGTGTGAATGGAAAATTTAGGAGAATAACATATGTATTAAGAATATTGAGGAAGAGCATTGGGATATAAAGAAGATGTGACATACCAAGGATTTTCATGGGGAGAATTTTTTTGGAAGTAATAAATAAATAAATCTAGATTCAAGTAAAAAGATATAAATACCTTCGTATAATGATGTAAATAGTTCTGATAGATAGTGTTAGAATGCTAATTTTATGGTATATTTAACACACTATGGGTATCTTTAAAGAATATTATTGGTTCAACAAAAGAATAATGACCTAATGTTTCCATCTCCCAACTGATACAACATTAACACAGTATGGTATTATTGTAAAATGTTATATTTGTGTTAAAATAATTGTATAAACAAAAGATAATGAAATTATAAGATCAATTTTCCCTCTTTTATGAATCATAACATGGATTGTAATATGTTTCTATGAATAATTTTACATATTCCAAAACTATCTATCCGTTATTGCAAAGAATTTCTATATTTTTCTAGTGGAGTAAATAATTTTAGAATTAAATGGATTTCCTTTTGAAGAAAATAATTCATTCTTTAAATAATATTTGAATTAAATTATTATGAACTATAATTTCAACATTATTTATATGTTATATTTTATTTACTAAAAGGATATTAAGAATAAATTTTTTTAACATCAAGTATTTAAGATAAAACAATTAAGCTTATTAGGGAAATGTGTTAAGAAACCACCTTATTTTTAGCTCAACAAAATCTCTAATAGAATGTGAACCAAAATCCCAACTAAATGAAATTTTATCCACACACTCTCAATATCTGTCTACACTTCTTTCGACCAGCAACATCTTGAAAATTATGTTGAATATTAAACAATATTGTATATTGTAATTTAATATTCAATCCAATATAATTATGTGTTATAACATATTTTGATTTTTTTTCACTGACCTCCTCACTACATGTAGTCGATAGAATATCATTGGGGATAAATCCTTTTATCTTCTAATATAATTCAATCAAATATTTTTCCTAGAATCGACGATTGAATCATGAATATTTATATGGGCCCCTTTGTATAGAAGAATGTTTTTCATTGAAAAAAACTCCTTCTATTAATCTATAGGTAGGGATTCAATACAAATAAGAGAATATGTTTCTTCAATCCTTGACAGCATGCTAAATGTATTATATGGTAATGGTCTCAAACCCATCCCACACACTTGACTATAATACTCATTACCTAGTACTTGACTATGTGTGTCATCCTTAATGACTGATAAAGACTGTGTGATATTGGAATCCAGTTGTTATTTTATATTTCCCTATAAATAAAATAACATTCATATGTTAAGAAAAAAAATTAAAATTGTTTTTACTGATTATAAGTTTTATTTAATAAAATATAACTCCATACATCAATTTCACTGATAGGCTCATTATCATAACTACCATAATATTTTGTATGAACTTCAAACCATTGTTATCTTTGGGAGACATGGTACCCTAAATACATTTACTACATTAAAAAAATGCAAATAAAAGAAATAAATATATAAAATGGATCTTGTTTTCTAAAAAATATTTAAACTAATGAAAAAATTACAAGAGCTGATATATTTCTTGAAAAACACATTGACCATGTACTGTGAGGGATTTTATTTAACTTGACTAGATGAATTTTCCTTGATACATCATTAAATAAATAAGAAGTAATTTCATAGAAATGTATGAAATGACATATCCTAGTCATGTAAATGTATATATGTAAAATGATATTAATAAAATAATATATATTTCAATACCACATGCTTCTCATAATGATGGATACCAATAAAAACCTTACATTTCACTCTAGGTACCCCATTAGGTACCTTATCATACATCCGGTGACTTTTCAATCATATATAATTGAATTAATTGAATAATCTCCAATTTAAATCCATCCATTTCATACCTAAATAATTCAATGTCCACATTCATGTGATCAGATTACCAACTGTAAAGTGAGATTAAATTTTACAATATTATAATTTAAAAACATAATGATATTTAATTATCCCATATTTTATTAAATTAACCTTTATATTTGAATCAAAAACTTCATTTTTTCATTTTTGAGGCACACACATCCAATCTGCATAGGTAATCAAAGGGTAACTAGCTCCTCCGTCAACTGGTTTATAATCTGGCTATGTAATCATGTGACATAATTAGTGGGGATCCCATCATAGTAATATTGGATAACTATATTCATTCTATTAAAATAATATAAAGCTAAACTTTTCATATTTATCTCCTTATTGGAATTTTTTTCATATATAATAAGAAAAAAAAATTTAATTGAAAAAAGTGTAGTAAATTTATTCACGTTAAAATTTTTACCTATAACTATCACCCTCCAAAATATATATAAGACAACATGTTCCCTTAGTGTTGATGTATCTGAATGGGGAAAAACTATCATAGATACTGATTGGATACTGATAGTGGGTGTACTAGATAATAAATTAATGGAGGGTTTGAGAGATTTCAAGGGGGGAAGATGGAGGGTGTATTAGATAATTTAGGATGGGAGACCAATGGACCATAATCTATCGATGTGGTTGAGGGAATGTTTCCTGATATTCAACTTGGGTCAGAAAATTGATATCTCCTTTGAAATTATGTCTTTTAATAAAATGCTATCAACATTTGAACAATTTATCGCCCACATGTCATATTAATTCCATTTATTCATTTGATATAATTTTATATTATCCAATGCATAATCTTTACATACAACACATCCATCCCTCAATTTCACACTATTTTACCCATCCGTTCAAATGATATTTTCAATAGATGATATAAAAAAATCAAAAATTCATTATATGGTGTCTAATAAAAACACTGAATAAATCCCACATATCACTTCCATTCAACTATTATAATACATACCATTTGATTAATGATATTCGATAATAAATAATTTTATAAAAAAATATCAAAATATAAAAATTCGAAACCAGATGGGATACCACATCTTAGTTATTTATTTAGATGATAGAATCAACTTATTTTTTTACAAAATGGAATTTTGTATTTATAAAATGTGTTTAATTCATAAACAATTATTTTATATATTTTTTAAGCAATGTAATATCACAGAAATCCATCACTAAAATAATATAAAATATAACAAGAATATCAAGGATTCAAAATTGTAATCACAATAAATAAATACAATATAGATCAGGAAGACATACAACTAGAAAATTATTATATAACTAAAAAATTTAATAAAATATAGGAAACCAAAAATTATTAACCATGTTTAGTCAAAGATAATTTTTATGAGTTGTTTATTTTAGAGAAAACCCCTATAGTCATTTTATAAAGCATATTATGTGTACCAATTTATTTTTGATGTTTAAATATAATTAAAATATGAAATCCCCCTATATAGTAAAAATAGAAAATAAAGGATATATTGAATTTAGTTGATTAAATAATCATAGATACATTACATAACAATTAATTATCTAATAAACATTTTTTAAAGTCAAGAACCTAATCAAATAGAATTGGGTAGTGAAATAGAAAATAATAACTATTTGTTTTGAAGAATGGGTTAGTTACTTTTCATGATTGGGAGTATGGTTTTATCATGTTGTACCTTATTTATTTATGTTATAAAATATCCTATATTAATAAATACATCCTAAAGACTATTTGGATTCCATGTTACTGACATGGTAGAAATATAATTTAAAAATGTAAACTAAATCATCACTGATTCATGCCTTCTATTTCATGTATCCATTTAATATCTCCAACATATCAAATTGATGTGGTCAAATGTTATAGAGCCTTATATATGGGTTAAATACATATTAGTCATATTTAAATGATAAAATATATAGAAACTAAAATTTAATTTGACTAATTTGAATATATCTTGACAAATATAAAATTCACTAAACCCCATTAAAAGAATATAATACACAGAGATGTAGTATTCTAAGAGATGAACAAACAAAACCATATATAATTACAATAAATACAGAATAATAAAATCAATAAAGTCTAATTTAAATGGATAGAGTTAATATATAACAAAATTAAATAAAAACTCAACTACACTACCATGTACTACAAATATATATAGGAAAAAAAAATTATTTAATCAAACTAATTCTACCAATTTTGACATGACCCATGACACCACTACTACTATTGAATTAGACAAACAAAAATAATTTAATTTCACCATTAAAAAATATCTAATGATATAGAAATAATATTATACCAAACAATATAGAATGAAAATGGATTCAAACCCATCAATACATAATAAAAATAATCAAATAATGAATAAAATTTAACTAACATGAACAAAAAAAATTGATTCAATACAAATAAAAGTAAAAAACATTAAAAAAATGAACCCATTATACTATAATGGAACTAACATTAATTGAAATAATATTAAGGAACCAAAAATTACCTAGGGAATACCATTGGGGTTTTCAGGTTAGAAGGTTGGATCGTGGGGATGGATCATTGTAGAATTCTACTGCAACAGATCGGGCGGCATAGGGGAGACTGCAAATCCCGAAAGCTAGATGGACAAATAATTGTAGGAAATGGTAGATGGATCCGGTGAGGAAGGGATAGGGGTGATGGCTCGAGGGGGGCATCAGTGGTGACTTCAGTGCCAATGAGGGATCCGGGGCCCTGGCTCGAAGGGCTTGGGGGATACCGGAGCACCGGTGAGGGGGGACCCCCATGGGTGAGGGATCTAGATCTATGGGAGGAGGATGGGGAGGTTATTAGAGTGGTAAGGTTGGGGTGAGAGATATTTTCATTGTTTTTAATAAACAAAATCGATTTAAAGGTAGTTTTTATAAAACCCAAGATAAATCAATTTAATTTTTTTAAGGGTTATATGAACATTTTCTAAACAATTAATCATATTAAGTGGAATTTTTTTGATTAATATGATAAATCTTTTTTTATTATATCAAATTTATTCATGGTTTATTATCATTTTTTTAATATTTATTTCATGTATTATATAATTATTCATGAGACTTGGAAAGAATCTTTTGAGTACATATTATGGTTCTATTTTTTGACACTTATAGATGTTTAATGTTCAATTGGTTTTAGTTGTTCTAAAAACATGAATTATTATATTTTAAGATTATAAAAATAATTTAATTATTCCAATAATAGAATTTTGTTACATGAATATTCTCATTCTCAAGGATAAATCATATAGACCAATTTATAGTAATTTTTATTTTGCTATCTACTAGCTAATGAAATGTCGACATGTCTCACATAGAGTGATAATATTTTTAATAGAATATAAAGGAATGCAATTCCATTTAATAACAACAATAATATTCAAAATGATACAATATTAATATTTTGAAATATATTAATATACAAGGTGTTGATCCGTAAACAAAAACAATATACAGGTAAATAATTTTAGTTAACTTCATCTATTATAACTCATAGAATGATTATGGGATAACAAATTTCATAGTAGCTCATAACCAAACACCATTACTCATGAAATCAATATTATTAGTTCTACTTGAAAGGTCATACACAAATATTATATTTTAATAAATCAATCATTTAAAATAAGAAGATAAGAATTCGATGTGGATCCAACTAATATAGATTATCATGAATGTATCATATTCAACATGCCACAACTAGTAAATTCCACTAGGTACAAATATAGTCACAACATAGATCATGGAAATTACACATGAAACTATATGAAAATAAATTTAATGACTTGATATTATAATCTGGTATTTTTTAATGTTATCACCAAATAAATTTTAGTATCCCCTTCACCCACTAAATGAATTAATTTATAATCTTTTACTAAATTTAAAAAATATATATTTAAAAAATATTTAATTCTTATTATACATGATGATTACAAATTTTCTTGACCTATAATATTTTTATCACATAAAAAAATTAATGAAATGGTTTCATGTCTAAATATAGAACAATTTCATAAATAAAAAATCAACAAGTAGAAAATTTAATCAACCAAAACATGATTTATTATATTTTTAATATTATAAAAATTCATACCTACACAGTCTAGAGATTGAATATTATTTCCATTTTGCCTTGAATAATTTTTTAGAAGAATAATTTATTAAAAATACATTATCAGTGAAACCATGTAACTCTTAAATTTATTACAAAAAATCTATTCACATGAATTAATGGTATCATATAACACCATTAACCAAAAAAATATCCTGATATTTATTTTTTAGGGTATCACATAAGAATATGATATATATTATTTATTTATAAGAATTCAACTTTATTGTGATACATGAACCTACTATTTAATGAACACACACACAAACATACACACACATATATATATATATATATGAAATTGTATTCAGTTGAATTATTACCAATGTTACTCACATGAAACCATGTGAATGTGGTTTGTGGGTTCCAACTAGTAATGATGATCTCTATAGTGAGTTAGAATGTGGGGGTCAAGGGGTAATTCTATATGAGGGTTCTATATGGAAAACACCCTAATGACAATTTAAATTAAATTTATCAGATATTAATGTAAAATATATGACTTTTGAGAAAATTGTTTTTGAAATTATAATTTTTTTATGTGGAATAATTCAAAAAAATATTTTTTAGAAAAAATACCTCTTAATATAAAAAAAATTTTCCCATAAAGAATATCAAAGACCCACCTTATGAATTATACATTTAATTACAATATTATATCAATTGTTATTATTTATTCTAAAATTACGAATATAAAATAATTTCTATGGATTTTTATAAAATTATAAAAACATTTATAATTGTTAATATAAACTAAAAAATAACAATAATGTAGATTGTACAGAATTATTCAATATTTTAAAGACATACATATATTATTGGTTTGTGTAATGCACAAACAACATAAATAATATAAGTAATCATTCAACATATAAATAGATTATTATTGAAATATTTATATTTACTAAAAAATTAAAATATTGATTTTCATAAATTTGTCAACTGTTTGTTATTTGTCTTTAGGTTTTTATGAATCATGTAATAAATGGATTCCAGCCTTTATAGGTGTACATTATGCAATATAACAACCCAAAATATTTGGGTAGATCAACTTCAATTATCCATTTTAATTCTATAAATCCACTTGTGTAATAATGAAAAAGATAATGGAGAGATGATTATCTTGTATTATTCAAATTAAAATTATCATTAATGATTTCTTTATCACTTCAATTTTGAGTATTTATTTAATAAATGAATAAATATATAAATTTAGCAATGTATATCTTATCCATGTATATATGAACTATAATTCATTCCACATCCATATATGTGTATGATTATCTCTTCAAATATAACATTATCATAAATTCTTCCAAAAATAATATTTTAAATTCCAAAACATTATGATAATCAATATGTAAAAAGATGATAAAAAAAACAAAATGATATCTAATATCATCGCTAAGTAATGGGAAATGAAATCAATTTATTATTGGACATATTTTGAATAATAATATGTAAAATAAAATCCATAATTAAATTATAAATTTAAGATTATATGGTACATATATATTAAAAAAGAACATTGGATAAATTTTTATATTTTCTATTTCATGATTCATAACTCTTTTGAATCCATTAAAACTCTTTTGGCTACGATTATCATAAAAACCCTCCCATTTTTCACAAAAGAATTAATTACAAAATAAATCCATAATAAATATTCGTACTTTGTGGCAATATGTACATCAATGATGTGATAGTAATTATGATTTATGATTTATAATTTTATGAAAAGTGAACCCTTGAGAAAAATAATAATACTAGTTACGATATAAATATATGTGGTTTGATCCCCATTAGAGAATACATTATCTTTATATGAACATGTATATAAAATATATCATTATATATTGTATGCATACACAAATAATCCCATTATCCATATCATTAAATACAGCCATGATAAATGGAACAATTCAATATCATATAGTAGACCTAATGGACTCTTTTTTTAGTGAATTATAAGGAAAAAATTGAATGAATACATCACATGAAATTCATACATGTAGATGATAATGTCATATAACAAATAAATAAACAATAATATGGAGAAATTAAATATTATTAAATAGAGAGTAAAAATATATACATATGAAATAGGAGTATAAATACCACCATTCATTATAAATACCTACCCAAAAATTAACTAAATACATATCCATCACATTATTAAACTAGACTCGATATTGGTACAATAATAACATCAAAGCATGAAGGCCAACATGTGAGATACCTTAATAACCTTTGGTGACATAGATTAATGTAATTCATAAATAAAACAGCCATATGTCACTCTTGTTAATTATTTTATAATATTTTATTTTTTCTTTGTGTAATTTTATATTTTAGTGGGTTTCGTTTGAAATTCTCATATTATTCAAATATTCATCGATTTCATAGTTAGTGTCGATAGTTTAGAGGAGACCATGTGACAACCCTTACATATGAAATTTCAAAATTTATTTTGAATCTTTATGCTTTGGTCTACAAGAGTAATGGTTGATTTGAGAAACAAACAAACAATTCGTCATTAAATCCATGTGGATTACCTTTTGATAAGAGTTATGTTGTGTATGTGTTATACACAGTTATGAAAATAACTCATTGATTTTATTAAGGTGGTATATAATTTTTCAAATATGTTCTACATTGTTAAAACATAGTTTGGTAAACAATTTATACAATCCTTGTGGGTGTTTTATTTCGAGGTAGTTTTTGTTTCATCGTTTCCGTAAAATTTAACAATGTGGAGATCTACCATGTTTGACATAGAAAGTGAATTTTATTTTATTTCTTGTGATATTAATATCTTGTGGGACTATTATTTCACCTATATCATTCGGTCGAAATAGGATGTGTATGTGGGGATTTTTTCCACCATTATATTTGTATTTCTGATCCTCTATTCAAATTTTCATGCATATTCTCATTTCACTTCTCCCCCAATACTATCCATCTATCTTTAACTTTTTCTACCCCATAGATTTTGTTTCACAAGAAAATATTTACTACCTTTTGGGTTGTAATTATTGTTTGGGATGGTATCAATAAAAATTATTTTTCCGGTTTCGGGTTGAATATGGTGTCTCTTGAATAATTTTTATGTTCTTTTTTAAGGAATGAGGTTTTCATTGCGTCTCCAATTCATAAATTATGTGTTTTTTAGAATTAAAATTTAGTTCATCTATTTAATTTCTTATAATATTTAAATTTATTTGTATTGACAATATTATTCTTATGTCATACCTTAGATGTGTTGGAAACAATTTTAAATTAAGTCAAACACATAATTTGTTCTTATATCATTCCATGTGTTTGTAAAAATGAATGACCATCTATTTTAAAAGAGTTTAAATTTTTTTTAAAGATTTTTGACGATAATGTTCATTTTTAAATGTAATTTTTTATATTTAGAAGTGTTTCTTTTTGAAAAAATGATGTACTTGTCCCTTTTATAATTATTATTGAGACTATTTGGTCTTGGAGATTTTTTGAAATGTTATAAAATGGGATTTATAAGATGTTTTGTGTTTCCCAATGACATTACTAATATTGATTGATAAATTGATTTAAAGGAATTATTTAACATGTGATTTCAAATAGTGGGAAATGGTTTGAAATCCCATTTTTACCTTTTAATTCATTCTTTTCAATTCTAATTTTTTTCACAAAATATGTGTGGACCTTGATTAAACATCATATAATTATTATGTCTATCATAGATTTTAACATTGGGTGATGTTTTAAATTATTATCCATTTATGTGAATGCAATACATGGATGTGAAAATGGATTTGTTTCATATGGTTTCATAGGATTATTGATTATTTTTATTTTAGATTATTCTTAATGAATTAATTTTATTGCCTATAAATTTAATCACATTTTTTGGATAAGTCTAGGGAATGCTATGTATTTATGAAATGGTTCTTGATATTTTCTAACAACTTGTAATGTTTGTGAGTTTTATAGGGGGTCATTGCAATGTATGTATACTTTCGTAGGATATATTAGGATCCTAGAGTAGCATTGTGCTCATTGGATGGATAAGGGGAATGACTAATTAAACAACACTACCATGATATTTTGATTATTTATTGTGAACCTTGGAATCTTGTTGCCAGATCAGATCATGTTATTAGAGTCATTAGAATATACTCAAGATGCTTAGTTTCTTTTTATGAAAACATTGGGGATCTCTTCCTCGATATTTTTTAAACCTGAATATTGTTTTTATGGAACCTATGATTTTTTGTGAGTACTTTTATTTTTATTCATTGAGATATTATTTCATAGTATTTTTTGTGGTTCATAATTATTATTTATATTAGTTTACATTCAAAAAAATCATAATATGGATTTAAATTGTTTTTAATTTTTTAAATTGTATTTATTTATTTCTTTTCAATAAGGTTATTTATGGAATTGTGTTTTCATTGAAATGTTTGGAAATAGGATTGAAAAGTAAATATGTTTTTATATTGAATGAATATTAATTCTATATTCCATGTTTTAAAAAGAGTTAAATAATGTGTATTTCAACCCCACATTTTATTTTAAAGGATTGTCATATTAGTAATATTATTTTTCATGTTATTGGATATCATTCATACTCATAAATGAAATACTTATATTCTATATTATTTTGATAAAATAATTAATGATTATTTTTATGATATTAGTTTCATTTACAATAGGATGACATCCAATAAGGAATGTTTATATCTTACAAAATAAATCAACTGATTCTTGGGTTCATATTCAAATATTATATTTCTCTTTCAAGTTCATTGTTTATTTCATTAATGTTCATGTTGATCTAAGGACTGTTGATTGTATTTTGTGAGTGATTTGTGGTCACTAGTTGAAATGTTGATGTTTACCGAGATTATGATGGTTATTGGATGTTGTATCATCAAATTATTCTCAGAATATATATTTGTATCTTATTTACAATTATTAAGTTTTGTTATATAGTTTTTATTAATTTTTATCCATTTTGTGTGTGATTAATTATTTATTCTTATTTACAATGTTTGGTCAATATGGAGGTTTATTGATAGAGAGGTCATGCCAGATCCTTGTAAAATTCGAATTATAGTTTATTATTATTATTGTTATTACAGAAGACAAAAACCATACCCTAGGATGATATATTGACACCCATGAACCAGTTTCTATCCTATTGGGATTTGGTATGCATGTCTAGCCTAGTGGAGATCTAGGTTGGGTATAGTATCTAGCCAACTCAGGTAGGGTTATAAGGACTTGTATGAGTGTCTACGATTCATAGTAAGAACCACAGTTCTTGGAATTTACTCTTATTATTTGATTTCTTAATCGTAGAATTGAGTTAGTATTTTCAATACATATTTGGTGAGGGATCATGAGTGTGTTCTTAATCGTCACATGTAATAATACAGTATGATATAAAATTGGTGTTTGGTATTTTATTTTTGAGTTTGAGATTTTGTTTAATTATAGATGATGAAGTTTTGAGCATTTTTGTAATGGTATTAGTTTCATGAAGGGGTTTTCTTGATTTTGGGGTGAAAATGAAAAAAGGAGCGATGGCTAGATGTTATATTTATCTACTCGATAAACATAGATGAAACTAAGTATTTGATCTCAAAAATGTTTCTAAATGTTTTATTGGACTATATATTATACCATAAAACTATGATGCAAATTTTAGAATGGTTCTACGTGCCTATATATTTTTATATTTAAAACCCTTGATTCGTGGATCATTCCAACTATTTCGCAATAATGAGAAAGGAATCTATGTGGGACTTTCCATATGATAATATTATCATATTAATTATTTGTAATGTTTTTTTAAATCCTTGTTTTATTATTATTTTAATATATTAAAAGAAAAAATGGATATTTTATATAAATTGTTTCTTTCTTGAAATTAGGCCTTATGAGTTTTTCAAAAAAAATGTATTTAAATTTATTTTATGTGTTAATTTTAAAATATGTTTATAAATTATTTATAATGGATTTTTCCTCTCGTGAAATTTATTTCAAATAAAAATTATCATTAAAAAAATTAAATCATATTATGTGGATTAATTTTTTTTTTCTTTACAGTCTTTGATAAAATTGATTATGTTTTGTTTTTTTAAAATAGTGTTCTTTAAATGATTGTAATAGATTGATGATTTTATTTCATTTAAATGACTTTAGGACTCCTCATTAATGTTCAAGAATATAAAATGCCTTGTTTTTAAAAATTATTTATTGATTTGTGAGTGTTTCGTGTTTTGATTATTACCTTCATATAAATTTGTACTTGTAGAATTATTTTAGAAAAAATCATAGGGTTCGGGACATGTTTCAAAGGATTTAAATTTTACCTCCTAGAAAGGACATGAGTGAAATTAGAGTGTCTATCCTTATGGGTAGTCTCTTTATTATTATAATATCATTATTATTTCCTATGATGATCTATTTTGGTATTTTGTAATGTTTTATGGTCTTTAAAGTGTCAATGTGTCTTTTAATGTGTGTTCTTTAGGGGTTATGATGGTTTCACTTTAGTGGATGGTGGTTTATTGAATGGATATGGCTTCAAAATTCCTATTATGTTGTGTGATTATCATTTTGATTCAAAATTTGTGGTGAGAGTTAATAATTTTGTTTATTTTTTAATGTCATATGGTTTTACCTTGAGTGTGGGTTTCTAAATACTAGGACATGCATGTAACTGGTTGATATTAGGCACTGAATATTATTGGTTTGAATCTGAATGGGTTCACCAAGAGAGGGTATATCCAGTATGAGGTCCTATATAACCACATAAAAATAGTTCTGGTAACCTCCGATATGATCCTAAGTTATTTTTGTAATGTATCGTGTTTTTTATTGACTTGTTACATGGTTTCCTTAGGGTGTGATGGTTGTAATTCATTTCGGGTCACCGGATTTTCTGATCTTTAATGTTTCATGGTTTTTGTTCTTCATATGATTATTATATATTGATTCATTTTTCTGCTTTAACTATCCTTATGTATGTTTATGTTTGGTTTAATAAAACTATTTTTTTGTTTATTTATTGAATATTAATTTTCTGGGTTATACTCGCATCCCATGAGATGTCTCTAAGGCTTCAAAAAATTTAGAAAAATTTTAATTAGTGTGAAAGAACTATAATGTAAATCCCTACATTGATTTTATATTCATATTATTATTTATTGAATTCTTTCATGAGGTTATTTTTATTTATTGGTAAAATGGATATATTTTTGGACGGTGGAGATTTTTGAGTTCCATTTTAGTCTTAAGGACTTTTTGAATTTCCCACCCCTCCAACTAATTATGTATGTGTTGAGGTTTTCAATTCGCCTTAACATTTAGAATTGTAAATAAATTTCTAGTGGAAGAAAATTTTATTGTGGGGATAGTTATGACAACCATGCTTCAATTTTGTTTATTATTTTCGTTTATTTCCACAAATTTGTACGTAATTAAATGATCTAGAAATTTTGATTGAAATTTTTACAATCAATAAAATTTTATATATTCCTCAATTAGGGTGAATGGTTTATAAGAAATAATGAAACTCCCAATATATGTGGTAAATTTTAATTCATTTTATATAATCTCTATTTATTCTACACGAGTAGCGCACAGTTTGATCGAAAATGTGTGTGGCCTCATAGAAACCTTGTAGATTTCCTATCGATGGGAATTGTTTGGCGAACTACACTTTTCAAAGTTAATAAAATTTTTTGACATGTGTGTAAAGGGGGAATTCAATTTTTTAGTGATGTTTTCCATTATTGGATTATGGTTTTGTAAACCATTAAACCAAACAATGTTGGTGTGGGTTCATGGGAGGTTTCAACTACATGGTGGTTGTATGGTTTATAAAACATAGCCACCAAAAAATATAATATTCACTAGTTAAATTTACAAGTATATCTACTCAAATTCCATTATTATTTAAAATGATTGGGGGTCACTTCATTTCTCCCCTATAATTTTATTGATCCAGGAGGTGGGTTTGGGGTTATTTCCTTATCTTCTTCTGGAATTTTGGGTCCTCTATTATTATTTTTAGTATTTTCTCATGTTATTTCTCCTCCAATAATATTCCCCTCTCTTATGCTTTCTCTCCCATATTGAGTTTATTTATCTCGTTATCCCTGACAACTATTTGGGTAGAGATTATGGTATGATATGGTTTTAATTTTGGGTATTTTTTTGAATTAAGGATATAGGGGATATATATTGGTTTGGTTGTACATTCAATATCGATTTTAACATGTTTTAGTTGATTGTATGGTTAATGAGGTATTTGTTTCTTTGGAATTACATTATAATTCATGACATAAAATTAATTTTTTTTTAAAATTTATTTTTTATTGAATTTATATTCTTATGGAATACCCTTTATTTGTTTTAAATAGATTTTAAATGTTTTCAACATTTGTAAAGGACTTGTTACACTGCAAGGGTTCATGAAAATTTTTGAGTGGCACTTTTTAAAAACCTGAAATATCCAGAAATGGTATTGATACACGTTTTCATTTTTTTATGGTAAATTATTATGTTTTAATGTGATGTTTAATAAACATGGAGGGGTTTATCCCTCATTTTAATGTTTTTTATAAAATTGATAATCAGTGGTGTAATTAAATTATTTATAAATGTATTTTAGGAATTGGTTGGGTATCTAATTGATCTTCCAATTATGTTGTGATAAATGGATTTCAAGGAATTTATTGAAATGTGATTTTCAATGTTGTAAAATTTCATAGATTCTAGATATTATTTTTTAAATCTTAATTGGAATATATTAATAATTTGTTAAAAAATTACTTGATACACTCTATTGAGCATCATAGGATTCTTATTCTTGTTTAGCATGTGTCTGTGGGGGATTTTTATTATTATTATCTCTTTATGTGAATCTTATACATGAAAGTAAAAATGTGATTTTTTTCTTGCAAGGATATAGGAGGTTAGATGATATTTATTTTAAATTATGCATAAATTATTGATGTGATTTCCAAATCATTGACTTTGATTTGGTTAACAGGTAATGGGAATCTAATATATTCATGAACAGGATTAGGATATGTGAAACCCCATATTGCTGATTCTTCTATTAATTGGGAAAATTTCAAATGGATATTTGTACTCTATATATGTACAAGGTAACTGGAGTATTTTATCCTCATGGGATGGTTATTGGGACCAACTAAATTGCTGACATATTCAAGAAATACTGGTTATTTTGTTACGATCTAGGGTTCATATTGCTTGATTGGAACTTGATATTAGATACGTACTAAATTTTTTTATATGTTTAGATCTTTATTAGAATATTTTTGTTATTTCATCCTATATTCTATTTTATCCCATATTTTTAATTGTATGTATTTTATTTTTTGTTGGCTTTACCTTTTCAAAATCATTGAGATCTCAATTCCCATTACTTTTTTATTATTTTCGTTCTATATTTCTGTTTATTTTTCAAATCAATTTCTAAAATTATTTAGAAAAGATTAGTTTTTTCTTAGGGGTTTTTCAATAAAGCGGTTTTCAATATTTTTATTTATGTAAATGGGTTATTTTTTTGTAATTTATTTCTTTAGAAATAATTGTAATGATAAATGGAATGTAAATTTTTTTTTTATTTAAATGATTATAAATGTGATATATCCTTGTTTTAAAAAAGGTTTCACTAAAGCGATAATACAACCATACTTTTTTGAAAGGGTGGGAAACATTTAAATGTGATTGTTTCATGCAGTTGGATATATTTTATACTCCTATTTGAAAAAATTGTTATCAACATTATGTTAAAATAATATATTATGAACTGTTTTATGAAGGTAATTTTATATACTCCTTGGTGGGAGACTACCAGATCACAACCTATGTATGAACCAGTTCATGGGTTTAGGTGTAGCTCCAATCATTATCTTCTGATTACATATTTATGGATTAATTCATAAAAGTTTATGTTGGTATACGGGTGGTTGAGTTGATGTGGTCAGTGATCATGGGTGACCAAAGGGGATGTTGGGGTTGTTTGGGTTTTTTATTTATAGACACATTATTATCCCACTTGGACATGGATATTTATATTTATATACTTCCAAAAATTATTTCATTTGTATAGTTTTGTTATAATTTAATTCGTTATTCCAGGTTTAGTTTGTTATTTATTCCCTTTCTTATTATTTTGTATGCATGGTTTTATAATGCATGTATAGTTCATGTCGGATTCATCATAGTTTATTCTACTCATTTTTTAGTATTATATATTGATGAAATGATTCCAATGTTTTCATTCATGATATCCAAGATCTAATTTTCATAAAATGTAGATCATTTATTCCCTTCTGGCATTCTGGTGTTCTATGTCAAGTGGAGTATTGTTTCATCTTAGGATTGTTTATTACAATTTACCCCTTGAGTATATCAATGAACATACTCTTGACATTGAATGTGTTATAATCCTATAGGTCAACATAGATTCCAATTCATACTTCTCATCTCAATATTGAACTCTATATTTTCATACAATAATCTTATCATGAAAATTTTATCATATCAACTAAATCTATTTTACATGATAATGATTATAAATTAGCAGCAACCTAAAATATTATCATGAGGGTTTTTAGTAATTTGAGTCTCATATAGATCAAATGATTGAATAATAAATACATATTTACAATATTATAAAATTTTGAAATATTTATATTGAAAAAATATTTTACATATTCTGTATGATGTATCTAATACACAAATAATTTACATGACTCTCACACATCGCTATAAAAACTTCTTTATCAATGTATCAATTATATTCCCTTTTTAATCCACCCAACAAATCATTACATCAACCCACTAATAATTTCTTGAAGGAGAAATTATTTTATAATTAGTTTTCATTATTCTAGAGAGATAGTGTTTCCTTAGAGTGACAAATCACTCAAATGATATCAAATTAGATCTCTATTTTCATAGGATACAAATAAATATCCCATGTTTAGTGATAAAATTCATCATCCAACCAACCTTCTTCATAGAATATGAATATTCTGTATTTTTTTAACAACTCAATTAATAAACCAACCATTAATGATAAACAAAAAATATATATCACGGGGTTTAATCATTCATGTTTTTTGACGAGTTAATGTCAATGAAACCCCTAATAATGAAATCATCCTAATATAAAAAACACGAATTAATCATTAATTATTGTCACTATCATAACAATATTCTTTAAGTTATTCAATTATATTAACCAAATATTGGAATGATATCTACTATTATGAAAATATTATATGAAAAATTGTAAATCATGAATAGATTTTTTGGTGTCATTCTTTGTGATTTTTTGGACTAATACTACAGAATTTGGTGAAATTCAGATGAATCTGTCAAAAATTATTTATTTGAATATATATATATATATAATATTAGAATAAAAATAAATAACATTTTCCCAAAATAGAAATGTCAATGGTGTTTCCTTAGTGGTGATAGGTCAAGAAACAACAAAATTTTGAATAATGGTATTAACAGTAGAGTAATGCACTGTGAAAGAGATGGGAGAAATGTGAGATAATTTAAATGTAATATTTTTTAAGATCATGATTCATTCTTAATGATATTAAATCATATATTTAAAATTGCTTACCTCAATGAATAATTATAATTGTATTTATAATACATTGTAATTTTTATCTCGACCATAGAAGAGTGGTTCACGTTGAAACAATTGATGTCACATTGGGATTAGAAAATACTGAAATTGAATAGTTTTGAGAACACCATAATTCATTATATGAAATTATATAATGTTATTTAATATGTTTTGAATGATATTTTCACACTATAATTTTCTATATCATTCATGACCCATGATGTAGATAAATTCATGATATAATGATTTTTTTATGATATGAGAATTTAATAGATATTCAATGTTTTTTGATGTGTATGATGCACCATCCCATTGAAATATGGTGTTATATCTTGAATATGAATTCATAAGGTCTATTCTCAAGATCATAAGCTTTATTCATGTCATGATGCATGAAGGAATACCATGGCCACAAAATTATGACAATTTTTCATTGAAATACCAAATATAGATCTTATATTAAGATGACTTTGGAGTTCTTAATATATTTATTTCTACAAATTTTAATAAGTATGATGAATTTAATAAATACTGGTGAATAATTTCAAAACATTCCACAAAGCATTGAATCATGACATGATATAATTTCAAACTGAATACATAGCATGGTCCTACTATATAGCCTTACATGAATAATGGGGAAAATTCAGGGTAGTGTTTTTGATTTTTTTTAGAAAACTAATTTCAATGGAAGTTAAATTCTCATATTGTTCTCCATTACATTGTTTTAGTAATTGTATTTTTGTTCGGAGAAAACCTATCCAAGTCATGTCCTTGATTATGCAGATGATGTATTAGATACCAATTGAGTCACAAAATGGCCAAGTACATCTATACTAAAATGTCCACGTCAATTTTTTAAATGATAAATACCCCCTTTGACCTCATAGAAATATCATACAATGATTTTGGACAGGATTCAAAATTTTGAAATAGAATTTATATAGTTGAATATGTCTTAATATTACTTCTCAAGCCATGATATATTTTAATTAATCATTTAGTATTCTAACATGGATATTTACCCTATTCAATACCCTCGTGATTACTTTGATAATACCATGAATTGTGATTGACTATGTAATCAATAATTAGTTACGTTTGGGGAAGAAAAAAAATTTCGCAGTCTTTTTACATATTATATATTCTTTGGAATATGTTTTTTTACACTCTTACAGTACAAAATATTTGAAATAAAAAACATTTATTAAATTAATTTCATGTGACTTTTATGTGATCATAGTTTTATTTATATTTTTTCCATAAAAAATTCTTTAAGATGAATCACCTATATGTGATAGGTATTTTCTATATAATGGTTGGTCAGTTTCGTAGGGTTGAGAAATTAATATTAGAAAGAATGGTGAATTAATAAATTACTAATCTCATTCATAGAATATTGATTTGGTTATGATTTAATTTAGGTGCATAACATAAAATCATTTCATAAAATTTTTTTGATAAAAAAGACTGTGTATGGAGGAATCTCAATCTAATTGGGTGAATCATGTTATGGCCAATAACTCAATTTTTACATTTCTTTTGAGTGGTGTGATTAATTAATTTAGTATCAGTCTATCCTCAACCAATTGATATTCACTAGTTTTAATAGAATCAATGGATTTAAACATAAAATTTAGGTAACTCTATAATAACATGGTTATGAATTAATTAAACAAAACCTTGGGTAATAAAGGAAACAAATTTTGTTACAATTTTGTTAAATTTATCTCGAACAACTATTTTAATTAATTTAATTTTTTAAAATAAAAATTATTTTTTAATTTCACTTCATCCAAACCAATAATTTATCGAATCAATTAATTAATACACTAAAGATAAGACCAGTTGTATGAAATTAATAAATCCCATGGGCATTTCATGTTTCAATCGTAGTTTCTAATGAAATGAAATATCATTTATAGCTTAAAATTTAATTTATTAACTCACAATCTTCTAATATCCTTTATGTTTGTAATTATTATCCATGTTCAATGAATGCGTTTATTGTTTTTGTTGTCCTTATAACGAGATGTATGAGAATAATACTGACCACCTCATCAGTGAGTAAGGATTCACATGAGAAACTTGAATATAAACCTAAAATACATGAAGCCCTATTTTCCAATAATTATATATCCATATATGAAAGTGACAACCCAATCAATTGATATTGAGAATACTTCACCTATTCTGTTTATAAAAATTTTGTGCAGCTGAAGCATTTTGACTGAATTTCATGGAACTATAGCTCATCATCGATACATGGAAAATAAAAGGTTTGATACATCTTTCAATACATTATAAAAACCATAAAATAAGTCACAGTTTGATATAGATTATTTATAATGTGGTGAAGTTTAGTAGAAATAAACCTAAATGAATTCGAAAACACTTATCAATCTTTCTAGAGATTTGTGTCAAAATTTGACACATGTGTCCCTAATAGATGATATCTACATATGATTATTGATAATTTAACTCTATTAATGACACAATTATTCAAAATAGAGTCATCCTTCTTGATCAATCGACACATGGGATGAACAAGACCAAAAAAAATTGCATAAGTATTTTCCCTTTGTGTAGACATGGAATATCAATATTGAAATCCATTAATTTTGATAGATTGATGCAGAATCTATTTCATAGGCATCTGATTTTTTTTATAATTTTTTTGAGGAATTTCCCACATCATGGAATTGATTTTTCTTCTATATATGCATTTTTTCTACAGTGGATTATAGGAATATACTCTTGTTGGGATAGATGCATTAGAAAATAGATATATGATGATGAAGTCACCTATAGTAGTCCATGATGCCATTAGTGAAATATCTCATAATTATTATCATTCAAAAATAGTGTGGGGATGTACAAGGAGAATAATATATCGTGCGGATGATAACAATCACCTAGCCTCTTATTTATAGGCCCTAACATGGAATATCAACATTTTTCAGTATCTATATCATCATCCATCATCAGTAGAAACCATAGAGGATCTATAATATTGTCAGATATCCAGCCTTCTAAATTATTATCAGTTGATCAAAGAATGATAATAGGATAACCACATTTTTTATTTTAGTTATATTAGTTATAATAGAGTTCCTTATTAATTTGAAAGCATATACAAAAATTTCAGATTAGTGCAGTCCCAAATACAACATAATTTTTATTGGAAACCACAACATTACTTACTAAAATATAGTAGAACTCACAGGAAAATAGAATAACCTCTACTGACTTAACTAAAGTGGTTATTTGACTATTATCACCCAATTGATCCTAAAAATATCATACATATCTTCAATTCCATGAAACATTCCTTCCCATACAAAATCATATTACATTTGCCAAAAAATCATCACTTAAGGGAATAATTTAAATTTTCTTATAAAAGGTTGATTAGTGAGTGTTGGCACATGAAACAAACATGAATAATAAAAGTTACACTATATTTTATTGCAAATATCATGTAGGATATATTTCTCAAAACAACTCACACTAAATTCCAGGTACACTCACTAGTAACATGACAACACATTCAATGGAGGGAGAAATTTTTTCAATGTATGATGTGATCCTAACCTGAAAAAAGGGATAAATTTGAAGATGGGGAAAATTGGGGATGGTAGTAAATTGGTAAGGTAATATTTTATAGGGAATAGAAAATATGGTGGAAGAAAATTCTAGAACAAATATAAAGACATTTTCAAAATTTCTTGAAGGGAAGAAATAATAAATCAAAGATGGGTTCTTTAACTTTGACTCCAGATAAAGATAAAATTGGAATTTTAAATAACATAGAAACCTTATATACCCCCAATCCCATTTATAGAAATTATGATACACGTTAATGTAATGACACAATATAATGAATTTCATGATATTTAAAAATAGCCCCATATCCTCATCCCTCTTGTAGGAGTAATTTCATTAATATGAGATTATATAGAATTTATAAAATATTTATTATCAAAAATAATAAATTTTGAATATTTCATATTTCTATCTATTATTTAATAATTCTTTATATTTTTTAAAAATCAGTACTAAATAATATGAGATCCCCCTAATGCTTTTCAATTCGACGCAATATTGGTTAATGTAATTTTGGAAAATAACCTTTTATTATTGCATAAATGTCAAACTTATGTTGATGAGTTTGCTTCTCAAGAAAAGATTACATTGTCCATATCCAAGAAAAGTAACATTTTAACTCAAAAATATTTCATTGACGTATGTCATGGGAATCCTATATGAAGATATTATGAACGAATATAAATAATATGTCCCAACATTTCTTGATCCATAAAATAGAATAAAAATGGGATATACATATCATATTGGTAAGAAAATTACATTCTATTAGGGAGGAACTAATTTTAATTTACAAAGTAGGAATCATAATTAGATGTTTTTGGAAATAAAATTTTATTTATATTTTTAATGCAATTATTCAAGGAACTAATTTGGTAGATTTTCATGATATTTTAATACAAATGAATAATAAAAAAAAATTTCCTATACACTTTTGTATCTACAGGTAAAGGGAAGATGATATGCTAAAACTCATAGATGATATATTATCTATGAATGTGGATCAGCCAGGATATGAATATAGAAATAAATTAGAAATTGTGAAATGAAAAAATCCCTTCTCAAGGGAAATATATCTAGAGTTTAATGAATTATTCATAAATACAGTTATTCTGGAGGTAAAGTCACCTCTATGTACAATGATATACTCCTTTTTTCCTATTAAATTTCCATAAAAATTATTCATTAATTTATAAATGAAAATTATGTATAGGGGGAAATGATTTTTATTTTTTAATAGTAAAAAAATAAATTTCACGGGGAATTAAATATATCAAGAGAAACAGTCCACTAATTTATTCTCACAATGATGAGGTGAAGTTAATAAATTAGCCTTAATCAAGACTAGTACAACATGTAATTGAAGTAATAAAAAATGTGGTAGTCAAATTATTGAATATAGAGATATTATTTTATATCTCCCACAATTAATGGGTTATTATACATAAAGTGGTTCCAAATTATGGAGGTTTAGTAGTGGTGAAGAAGGAAGAAAATGAGACGACTCTAATAAAAAGGGTTATTATCTATCGGGTGTTTATAGAATATATATGACTGAATATATTTATATGAAAATATAATTTTACACTACCATTCATGGATCCATTAGTTGATATATTACTATAGTGGAAATTTTATTATTCTATAAATGTGTATTTCAATTTGAACTAAATATCAATGAACCAAGATGATGAAACGAAGACCAAATATTATCTCCTATATGGGAAATCCTGTTATTGATACATTTAATAGAGAATATTAACAACACTTTATACATATTAATTATCAATAAGAATATATTTAAGGATATTGTTGATGAATATTTAGATATATTTATTGATGGATTTGTATATTATGGGAAATCTTTTGACATATGTTTGAATAATCATGAATTGGGGCATACAAGTTGTGAAAATAAATTCTTAGTATTCAATTGGTAGAATATACATTTCATGGTATGATGTTTCATAGCACATGGGAGTCTAATTTCTGATAGGGGAACTAAATTTGATCCTATTAACAATTAATAGATAAAATATTTTCTGGAATAAGCCTTGGTAAATGAGATTAGTTTATTTTTTAAACATGTGGGATTATACTACTTCATTGAAAAATAATTTTCTATGATATCTTATAAACACAAATATAATTTGAAAAGGATATACCATTTTAATATGATTACTTATTTAATGAATACATTAATATTTTTAAGGGAAATATAGTGTACATCCTGTTTATAGTCTCTCAAAATTGGGGAGAAGACATAAATTTAATGTGTGATGTGAGGGATTTTGTTTTGGAAGATGCTCTACAATAGTGACCAATCATTTTTTTCAACCAATCTATTATAAAATTAACATGTTCAATAATTATTAGATTAAATTCAAAAATATGGAGTCAGAATGTCATTTTGGTATTCACATTTGATAAATTTAGGTTGTATCTCTTTCTAGCCAAGTTAGTTTTTTACAATTACCATATAGCCTAACCATATTTATTTTTTTTATGGATGAGAAAAAATGGATTATTTTCCAAATACATTTTCTATAATAAATTTCAATCATCAATTAAGAAAATATGGGATCATATAGTGTAATGGAATACCATAGTTTATGGTTGCATGTTCTATATAAAGATAATGACGACCAGATAGATATTTTTGATGATTTCAAAGAATATACTACTTTTTTATGATATAAAATATTTATCATCGATTGTGATATATAAAATTACATTTAAAATAGAACTATTTAAACTCATCTTTCAGACAAAAAAAGAATAAAAAATTATAGATGATACATCAGATTATTTTTTATATGGTCTACTTCTTTTTAAGAAAAATAGAGAAGTCCTAAATTATAGATGTGTCCCAAATAATGAAATTAAAAGGGATATATAATTTATTTATTTCCTCACCATTAAGAAGAAACCATGTTCCAAACCAAATAAGGGATAATATCCTCTATATTGGATTATTTTCTCTCATAGATGATCAGGATACTAAAGAGATTGAATAAAGATGTGAACATTTAAAGAATATGAGTAACATTTTTAGAATATATGTGATGTCATAAAACCAAATTCGTGAAGTGGATATATTAGATTTGTGGTTCATATACATCATAGATACCTTCATAAATTATTTCATCAATAAATATACTCTATTAAGTGTGGATTATATCTCAATATGGTTGGATGTTGAAGTAACTTATTACAACACAACTATGGTGGTCTGTATTTTTTGAAGAAAAATATCATTTACTAGTTTCGAATCTAACACATACTAATTTGTTATCAAGAAACTGACATAAAAACAATTTTGTGATGGGATTTATAAAAAATATTGAGTTTTATATAAATCAATCACCCCTACCCTCCATAAAATATTTATTTGGTTGAAGTTATTAACCAAGAAATAATAAAAATTCTATGACAAATGGTAATTTCAAGTATAATGTAGTATAAAAAAGATAAAAGGAACGTTGTGGAGATAAAAAAACCAATTATAAGACAATGATCACTAAATATTCATTTAGGATCACTTTTGTGAAGCTAGGACATCTATAATTGTAGTTTGAACACGTGTCATATGGGTCTTACAAAATACTGAATATGGATGCAAAGCATGTGGGCGAAAAAATATTATTGTGGTAGGATGAATTGGATGATCAAAATTAAGATATGTATAAAAATTGACAAAAAATACAAAGAGAAAACCAAATCATGAAATGATCAATTTAGTTTTAGATAATATTTTACCCATAAAGATGAGTTATTATTTTCAATTCTTTTTAGTTGTATTTTATATGGAATTTACATTGATGTTTGTCTGAACCATTCATAGTAATCAGTGTGTTCTCAAATAAAGTTATAGAAATCGAAAAGTGAGAATGATGTTTTGTTCACGTTTAATCAATGGATTCTAATGTTTTTAAATTTTGATGCACCATCTAAGAATGATAATCTAATATAGGGTCCCATATATCCTCGTGTGTACCTCCCCATATTCAAAAAAATTATTTATTAGTGTTGAGGGCCTAATCCATTTAGTGGGGATGTTATTTGTTTGAATCATAGTGAAATTTTTCTTTGTAAATATTCCAATATTCATAGAATAAAAATTATAGAGAACTTATTAACTAAACATAACCAAACACATATATGATATTTTTAAACAAAACATTTAGTGATCAACCACTAGTCTTGTCCCACAAAAAAATGGATACAGAAAACAAAATACATGAGGATGTAATATAATCCTCGGGCCACACACAAATCCTTGTTTCAAACACCGATTTATCCACGAAAGTTCAATGCATTTAATGAAACATGCTCCAACAAACTACTATAATTGTAGGAATTTTTACACATGAGGAAATGAAATTACATAATGAAACATGATTCATGAGTATTTTTTGATAAACATGGCCACCATGACACATGAGGTGATACACATGACCATCAAGCCATCTAGTGCTAACCTGGACACCATAATACAAGACTATGTTTACTTTTTCACCATGTTAAAATCCACTGGTCTTGCCACATCACACTACTATAATTGATGAACAACTAATACATGATGACTTAAGGTATGGTGGAATTAAAAAACATACCCAATTCTCAAGGACATGGGTCATGATCAAACTTTGAAATCTTGACCTATTTCATGGTAAATTGTAGAATGATCCATCAGTCTTTTCATACATTGTACCACTAAAAACCCTATAGATATGTCATCATCACAGACATACAATGTAAGTCACCCAATAACATGATCCATCTCTTTCAAGAGCATTCATAAACCAAAGAATACTCATGTAATTTTCTAATTTATACGCACCAACCCATTCTATCACACTCTAGGGATATCAAAACAAATAACAATATCCAACCAATATGGACTCTAGTGATGTCACATAAAGAAAACCAATATATCATTGTGAACTATAGAAAGGTAAAAAAAGGCCAACCCATCCATGTGGACTCTGGGGAGGTATCCTTAAGAAAATCAGCTCATCCCAATAGACATTAGGGAGTTCACATCAACAAAATTTACCCATCCCTAAAAACTGAAATGAGGTCATGAGAAGAACATGGAACAACCCACAGGTATAATGGCCCTGCTTGATTAATCCCAATGCACATGTATCTAAAGACATATACCATCATAATGACACATTACACCTCACCCATCAAGGTTACTAGTGAGTTTTCATTACCATTAAATCAATACTTAGTTATACCATCTCAAAACCATAACAAGTTTCTGAAAAAACTTCCATAATGATCATCTCAATCCAAACCTCCTGATCTAGTCTAATATGAACAAATATCATCATCACTCATAGTACCATTACCCAAGAAATATCCGAGTCTATGATGCTCTTTCCATCCCTATACATAATATGTGGGATTCAATTCCTAACCAATACCCCCATGGAATATGAATTCCATGTCCATTATATCTCCCACGACCCTCACCCTGATTATGTATCAGATATCCTAAGGATGATCCATCATCCCGTCACCAAAAATAATCCCCTCTTAATAACATACACCATGTACTAATGGACTTGTGTCATATACATGAACACTTAAATAATTTCATTTAACCCCATGAGGTAGTTCCTCATAAATCATAAGAAATATGTATTTATCTCCCATTCTTATTTATCCCAAAGCATCTTTTTCCTTCCCACAAGCTCTAGGAACCCATCACAATCTATCATGCATCCCCAAATTAATATTAAGGCCTACCCAATTCCCCACAAAAATGTAATAGGTACCCTCATCCCTTAGAAATAAAGTCATCAGTCAATCCAAGATTACATAATTGCTTAAAATCACTAATTCCAAGTATATGAATCATACCTCTCTCTTATCTCATTTACCTAAGGTACACTTAATACCATGAACTAGTGCACAAACACCACACTATTTGTAGGAATCCATACTGATGCACACAAAACCATATGAATTTTTATTATAGGTTCCTCCGACCTAGAACATGATGTTATACCTTCTCTAATCTCCACTATGCCGTGTAAAATCTAACCATGCCTCACCCACACTCACATGAACCTTTTTCATGTCATCTAATATAAACTATTAATTCTATAAATTTATAATGAATTTTTTTATTTTAATCCATACCGAAAAAAATTCATAAAATCTCCAAGGTTGTCATCAACATGATAAAACCTTGAGGAAAATGGTGAGGTCCACTCCTGACATGAACCCAAACCTTATCCATGAAGAAACCTCAATTTATAAAACTATTCAAAAGGTAGTTTTATAAAATATAAGAAATAAATTTGAAAAAACAACATACTATTGAAACATAACTAAAATAGAATATAGATATGTTAGAAATAATATTGGGTACTACTATAGAAACAAAAAATTAAATCTACACACAAGTCATCTAATTCCTCCATGCTCTAATGGAATGAGAACTAAAACCCAAAATTAAACTACATAGAAGATAGGGTCACCAATGTAATCTTTAACAATAAAAAATATATGGATGGATTTACCGATGATCAATTCCATAAACCAACCCCTATCATATTGGGGATTGAAATTAGGTGAGATAGAACAAATTTAACCCTCTCATGTGTGTCTTAACCTAAAAACATAAGGGTATGTGGGTTAGTCCCCAAATGGGTCAACCCCCATTCCAAAAATTCAATTTCCTCCTTTTATAGTCTCAACTATTTTCCACTCTGTAAATTGCCTAGGACAAGGGTCCTCTCCATCATCATGAGACATTCATGGGATATCCAATACTGTCAAAAAAAACAGTCTTATAAAAGAATTTTATATAATCTAGTCCACCAATCCCTTTAATTATGTCCACCTATACACTAATGACACATCCCATGTGTTAAAAGCAATACCAAATAACTTTTAATTGATGTTGAAAAACTCATATTTCTAATCTGTATCCTAAATTCCAAAGGACAACCTCCACCAGATCAAAAATTAACATTCCATTTCAAAATAATTACCTAGAAATATATTGTTCTTTGAAAACCCAATAAAAAACACTTCACATCCTTGAGAGTCCATGATTATCCACAAACCATATCTCCTAACCTTCCATGGTCATAACTTAGGACTAATCATATTATTGTATATAATTCTTAATTATATTCCCTTACCTAACTCCAAACACTAATGAACACTATTTACCAAAATCTAATCACATCACTCATGATGAAAACTAATACTGATATATTTCTCAATGAACTCAAATCTACCGAGACACCATATTGTCATCAATGATTTCAATATTAATCTTATATTCCCTATGATTATTAGGCTCTACTCAAAATGGCTTATTCAAATCTCTAGTGATCCAAATGATAGGAATTCCCTTCTAAAAATTAATTTTTAATAGCCGAGTGTCCATCCTAACAAATTTTAATCAATAATATTTATGTGTAATCTAAATTTACATTTCTTTCATGCGAAAGAACACTAAACGGACCTCCTAAGGATGATAATATATGATACTCTTGGTTTCTCCTGCCATCAGGTCTCTAGGATACCCGGTCATGATGGCATTACATTCAGTGGTATCTTTTCGACATCCAAACACCCACACATAAGGATAATTGCAAAAACTATTATAATTCCATACTTGGATCACCAACCACATCTCTATCGATACTTCTCTCATCTTGAGTGCTGACACACTTATAATCTTACTCACCCTCAAATTGTTCCAACTACTTCCCAATCACAAAACAATGATCCAAGTCTAACTAAAACTACATATAAACATCAAAACTAGTGTT
Source organism: Viscum album (assembly GCA_963277665.1). NCBI lineage: Eukaryota > Viridiplantae > Streptophyta > Magnoliopsida > Santalales > Viscaceae > Viscum > Viscum album. The sequence goes on from OY728164.1 coordinate 579,081,253, forward strand.
TCCCATTGAATTAGATATTATCATATCTTATCATGAACTATAATTATGATGGAACCTTAAATATACAGTTAACATTCTCAGCACATTGATGACCCATCTGACAAGAGGTTCATTCCCCCAAAATTAATATTATGATCCCCAACATAGAATTATAATTATAATTTCTGACCAAACCCAATCATTGACATCAATATGACACACTCCATCTATTACCTCCAATATCAATTGGGTGTGACTATCCCACTCACACATGAGAAGCTACCCCCAATGGTGTTCTCCCAACCATATTTATCCCCTTAAAAACTCATTGAGAACCAATACTGATGGTTTCTCCACTGTATGAGCACTACTAATTCTGAGCCACGCCCATCTAATTGCAACCACTAACACCACACCTCTATGGTAGACCAAGTCAAGGAAGAAACCAAGATTCTTCCATACCAAGATACCATGATCCCTTTATAATGTAATCTATCACCACTCAGTAACATTTCACTACTACAAAATCTTCCTTTAACAATGCATGAAATGACATTTTCAGACCTAGATTAGAGTGACTACCTGAGCGACATTAAAAGCCCTTTTATTTTATCAATACTAAAAAAGCATTCATAAAGGGACTTTTTTCAACACTTATAGAAGCGCTGAAAATATGTTAATTTATAAGAGCATAAAAATGTGTGCTTTATCAGTTCTTTTAAAAGATATGAATAATGTTCCAATTATCAACACTTTTATAAGTGAAGATAAATTTTTCCATTATCAGTGAATTTATAATCTATGAATAATGGTCATACTTTAGTGTGTTACAATATCACATTTCCACACCAGTGTAATGTGCTATAACATAACACCAAATCACTAGAATCCAACGAAATATCAACAAAAATGAGTCCCAATATTGAACTTTATTAAAATGAAATATACAAAACAAATAAAATAAAAAACACTATGTTATATTCATTTCAATCATTTGTTTATATAATTATATATTTAAAAATTATTACAAACATTCAAAAAAATTGATTTTACTATATTTTTTTAATCATGTCCTTGTCTCATGGAATTGGAAAACAAACCAACCATGCTCAAGAAAAGGACCAATCATATATAAAAACATACATATGTTAATAAAATAATAATGAAATAAATTATCATAAATTGAATATTTTACTAAAATTGATGTTAGTTATAGTAAAATTGATGTCAATTTCTTATTGAAAAAATGACAAACTTGGAGTCATAAGTGTGACACCATGCATTTGATAGAGGTGAGGTTGATTCCAACACATCTAAAATAACTTATGAATCATTTTCATGAAGTATCAATAAAATATGGTTGTTTCTATTCAATTTTGAGTTTTTTAGATGTGTTTTTTACAAAAATGTCATTTTAAACAATAAACACACAATTTTGACTCATTTCGATCACATCATGTGACACATTGATGTGAAACCACTTACTTCACGTCACAAATGACTTATGAGTCACCATACAAAATAATCAAGAAAATACGAGCATGTTTTTTTTAGTGAGTGAAACCTTTTGAACTAAAATGTCATTTTTATACTGATTACCAACACATTAAGTCATTATGGGAACATCCTATAATATATTGTGGTGTGGGTGATTCCTACATGTTACAAGTGACTTATGGATCATTTTCATAAATTATGAAGACAATATGAAAGTGTTTTATCAGTTTTGGGTTTCCCAGTTTTCCAATTTACTAAAACTGATGTCAATTTTCAATCAAAATACACATATTCATGGGTCACATTAAGGTGAGTTTGATTCCTACACATATCAAATGACATATGGATAAATTTCATAAATTATAAAAATGTTATTAATTTATTTTAATTGTTTTGAGTACATTAGTTTTCTTTTTTAAAAAAATACCATTCCAAACTAGAAACATGCAGTTTGACTTATTCTGATCACATCATGTACGAGTTTGAACTAAGTCCAATTTTGACACATCACAAATGACATATTAATATTTTCCCTAAATTATTAAGAAATATTGATTGTGATCGATATTTTTTTAGTGGTTGACTCTTTTTGAACTAAAATGTCGATTTTAAATAGGTAATGGAGAATTTGAGTCATATCGAGAACATCGTGAATCATATTGAGGTGTGATGATCATTTCATGTCAAAAATGACATTTGGATCATTTTTGTAAAGTATGAAAATAATCCAAATGAATTTCCTTTATTTTGAGTACGTCAGTTTTCATGACCCCCTCCCCCAAAAGTGTACCCCTCCTGGGGTGGCAATGTGCGAAGACAGATAATGACCCCCAAGTCCATCATCCAGTAGGCCCCGAATTGGTTACTAGCACTGAGGGTATAGTTATCACATAGATGGGATGCATTAAACTCTAAGGGAACAAATGCGTAAGAGAGAGATAAGATAGCCCTAAACCAACTCCAACTAAGACTTAAATATAAATGAAAACCCAAGTGTACATATATAAGGTCAGGAAAAACTACTATAATTGGATGGAAAAAACTGCAAGAACCAAAAAGAATGTAATAACAGTAGCACCATAGGCCTAAAAATCTTCTACAACACCAAGCTAGTAGAAACCATCTTGATCTCCAACCTTCTCCAATTGACCTACAAACAATATATATTTACATAGGGTGAGTATAACAGTATACTCAGTAGGATCCCGCAAAGAGCCTCTTATAAAAAAGTAATGAAAAATTGCTAAAGCACAGTGAACAATAAGTAAAACTAACTCATCACATAAACAGGTATACTATGTTACCATCCTAACTATGGATACTCACACAAAGTAATGCAAAAAAGAGTGTATAATATAATTGGGAATATCAAGGGTACCCCGCTAGTACTTCCCCACTAGTTTGCGGCTTTTCCCCTACATCACACGTCCTAAGCATCAATCTCCAAAAAGGCTTGCCCGCAGACATCTGGTCGAAGGACCACAACATGATCCTTATGGAAAAAACCACCACATCCATAGAATAATGTATCCTAATAGTTTCCAGGATCCACTATAGCTCATATAACATATATCATATGTCGGGAATTATACCTCAAGCAATTTGAGCCCATACACTGAGTAAGGATCCCCATGCCGTCACAGCTTATACATGTTTTGCCTATAGTAGTCCATAGGATACTATATCGATAATATATGTGTGTGAATAACCCCAATCCATTAAAACCCTCTAAAAATATATATAGGGAAAACTAACCATTGTGCCTACCAGTACATGTAACTACCAAGAGAAGAGAATGGGGCCAAAGCGGGTAGTCATCCTTTCATCCTCCCACCAGAATGTTGGGGAAAGAACCCCCCATGGGTCAGAATCCCTGGGGTGTTCGTTTACCTATCTGATGGGGTTGAGTAGCGTAAAGAGTAACCAATGTAAAGAATATACTATTTCTGACAACCACACTATGGGCATAAACTAGTCTTAGACTCAACTACATCTAACGTCTCTCAGAATCCTGACTTCCACTTCTAAGACAAGGTATCCCATATGCACACAACCATTTAAAAATCTTTATTTCATTACTTCAATCCATTTTTTAGTTCCACATTACGTTAATTAATTATTTAAACACTAATTAACAATTAACAATTCCATAATAAATTTCATTAGTATCACACACAATGTCCACAGTCCCTTTAAAATTGTAACCTCAATATTTTTCACTAGAAAGCTCCAACCCCACGGGTTAAAATCATTTACTCAATTATTTATTTAAATAATTACATTCTAATATTCCCAGGAATTATATAAAAACATTCTATGATACTATTCACAAGGGGTATCAACACAGTAGAAGATAATGACATGTTGTGTCATTGTTTCCTATAGAAGGAATGTAGACCCATGCTCCCTTGAGAAACTAGACACAGAATGCAGTTCAAAAACACCACATGACTTCTCCCCTTTCAGAAGAAGTGTAAGCAAGGCCAGCTGCCTCGAGCAGTGGGGATTGTAAATTAGATAACCAATCAAAGAAACATCAAACATCCAAACATTCACATCCAACTCGTTCCATCATCCCTAGTGTTCTATCTAACAACCACATGCATAAACTGATGCATCTCATCACTCTAAGTGTCTTCTCCTGCCACAACCAATAGATCTCCCTACCCCCACATTTTATAAAAGTCATCCAGGCTCACATCACAATCAAGCAGCAGGAAAACAATCATCATATCAATTGAGATTCTAGCCCTTAAACATGCAAAAGGGTAACTCATAACCCAACAGGAAATTATATTTTATCAAACCACCGATTCTTTAATCTATCTTGTTTTATCCGATTTACTATTCATTGGTTCTAACATCGTGAACCCTAAACAGTAAGAAATCAAAAATAATTAAAAATAAAAACTTCACCAATTGGTTTAACTTCAAATTACAACAAGAAGAAGTAGATTCATTTAAATGCCTCTTTATATTTATCCAAACAACCATCAATTAAATATAGATTTACGTTCTTTACCAAATTCCATCTAGATGGAAAACTCTAAGAAAGAAAAAAATAATATCACACTATCATGTAAAAGAAGAGGAAATATCATAAGATCGATATCAATTTATTTATTTCATTAAAATATTTATTATGTCAATTCCATTGTAATACAGTGGGATAAAATAAGATAACAATACAGTTGGGCGCAAAAGAAGAGAGAATTTATGAATCCCCAACCTCAAATAGTTTATGGTTCTTTATGTGAGAATGAGCCACACAACGGGTTATGATCTCCTCCCCTATGAAAAATATAACCATATGAGGATACAGAGACACCACCACATTGTCCAACACCCAAGAAAAGCCCATTAAAAACATGGGGTAAAAATTCAATAAATTGGGTAGGAGAAAGAAGGAGGTGAACCCGAAATAATGAAGATAGATCATACCTTATATCGAAGACTAATTTATTTTTCATGGTTGCACCATAAATAGAGGTGAACTAATAAAAGGATTAAGGTTCGATCACACCGCTCCTAATGGAAGGAACAGGATGTTAGAGCATGTCTCACCTGAGAATGAGGAGGAAGAATAATGGAGTAAGATATATTATCCCTTTAAAAGATTTAATAGAGCAGCGGTTTAAGATATACTGTATTTACCATTAAAAGAACATCACAATAAACCATGATGTTTGACCAAGTAAAAACATCCTGGTCCATATGAGAAATTAATATAGGAGGTACGGCCTTTGATTCAACCTTAGAGTCCTTAAAAAAGGATTTAAATAAATGTTACATCAAAGATAAAGTTAAAGTGGTGAAACTATAGCAAGATAAAAACACTAGTCACTAACATGATATTTGGAAAAGGAAATAGAGAGTACTGATGGAACATCACAATTCTGGAAATACTGTTCACAAAATCAAATTAGTTTATATAAATAGAGGTTACCGATGGAGCCACACCATTTTGGAAACACATTTCATGAACTCAGAATTTGTCAAAGGAAAGAGGTCTCTATTGGAACCTCTCCATTCTAGAAACATTATTCATGAACACAAAATTTGGAAAAGGAAATAGAGGTTACAGATGGAACCACACTGTTCTAGAATAACTGTTCACGAAATAAAAATTTGGCAATGGAAATAGATGTTACTGGTAGGACTTCACCGTTCAAGAAATAGTGTTTATGAACTCAAAATTTGGAAACGGAAAGATGTCAGCATTGGAACCTCACCATTATAGAATCACTGTTCATGAACGTAAAATTTGGAAAAGGAAAGAGGTCATCGTTGGAACCACACCATTATGGAAACACGGATCATGAACTCAATATTTGTAAAAGGAAATTGGTCACCTTTGGTAAATCACCGTTTTGGAGACATTGTTCACATAACTCTGTCGATGCACTGTTCACAACAGTCTACCATTAGAACTGTTCACCAATGGAACTATTAACAGAAATGGAAATTTGGGAAACTGATGGAGATAAGTAACCATGACCTCCAGATTAACCTCATACAACAGAATTTTTGCAAAGGAATAGACCAGATAGGTCCAATCCATTACATCAGATACCTCTAAAAATATTCTCATTTGTGAGAATTCAAAACCCACCAAAATGGAAAATGAAACGGGGTCCAAAAAACCACCCCTCGAGATACCTTTCAAAATAGATAAAGCCCTATGACTACTATAACCATATGAGGATACAGAGACACCACCACATTGTCCAACACCCAAGAAAAGCCCATTAAAAACATGGGGGGAAAATTCAATAAATTGGTTAGGAGAAAGAAGGAGGTGAACCCGAAATAATGAAGATAGATCATACATTATATCGAAGACTAATTGATATTTCATGGTTGCACCATAAATAGTGGTGAACTAATAAAAGGATTAAGGTTCGATCACACCGCTCCTAAGGGACGGAACAAGATGTTAGAGCGTGTCTCACCTGAGAATGAGGAGGAAGAATAATGGAGTAAGATATATTATCCCTTTTAAAGATTTAATAGAGCAGTGGTTTAAGATATACTGTATTTACCATTAAAAGAAGATCACATTAAACCATGATGTTTGACGAAGTAAAAACATCCTGATCCATATGAGAAATTAATATAGGAGGTACGACCTTTGATTCAACCCTAGAGTCCTTAAAACAAGGATTTAAATAAATGTTACATCAAAGATAAAGTTAAAGTGGTGAAACTATAGAAAGATAAAAACACTAGTCACTAACATGATATTTGGAAAAGGAAATAGAGAGTACTGATGGAACATCACTATTCTGGAAATACTATTCACGAACTCAATATTAGTCCATAGAAATAGAGGATACCGATGGAGCCACACCATTGTGGAAACACATTTCATGAACTCAGAATTTGTCAAAGGAAAGAGGTCACTATTAGAACCTCTCCATTCTAGAAACATTATTCATGAACACAAAATTTGGAAAAGGAAATAGAGGTTACAGATGGAACCACACCGTTCTAGAATCACTGTACACGAAATAAAAATTTGGAAATGGAAATTGATGTTACTGGTAGGACTACACCGTTCAGGAAATATTGTTTATGAAGTCAAAATTTGGAAACGGAAAGATGTCAGCATTGGAACCTCACCATTATAGAATCACTGTTCATGAACGTAAAATTTGGAAAAGGAAAGTGGTCATCGTTGGAACCACACCATTATAGAAACACGGATCATGAACTCAATATTTGTAAAAGGAAATTGGTCACCTTTGGTAAATCACCGTTTTGGAGACATTGTTCACATAACTCTGTTGATGCACTGTTCACAATAGTCTACCATTAGAACTGTTCACCAATGGAACTATTAATAGAAATGGAAATTTGGGAAAGTGATGGAGATAAGTAACCATGACCTCCATATTCAGCTCATACAACTGACTTTTTTCAAAGGAATAGACCAGATAGGTCCAATCCATTACATCAGATACCTCTCAAAATATTCTCATCTGTGAGAATTCAAAACCCACAAAAATGGAAAATGAAACGGGGTCCAAACAACCACCCCTCGAGATACCTTTCAAAATAGAGAAATCACCATGAAACCAAAAATGCAATCCATATTATAAAAATTAATTGTTTATAACCACAAAGGCTACATCGATACATGAAAAGAGTTATACATCAAACAACACTCAGTACTGAGCACATATTTTTGACTTACTTTAATAGATACTCTCCTCCATGAACCATGTCGCCACAAGACCTGAACCAAGGGGATATAATTCCCACACAACTTCTATTTGAATTCTGCGATCTCTAGATGTTTCTCCTCAAAGGTCACATCATCATCAACATTGATCTCCTTCCTATCGATGACGTGACAGTCATCATTATGATAACGACAGAGCTGTGATACATGGAAAACATCATGTATCTGACTCATCTGTAGGTAAATTTATACTCGATATTCCATAGCTCCAACACGAGCCAACACCTTGTATGGCACAAAAAAATGGGGAGAAATCTTACTCCCATGACCATGCTTTCGCTGCCCACGATGGGGAGTCACATTCAGAAACATGTGATCACCAACATAAAACTCAAAGGGTCTCCGTTGATCGGCATATGATTTTTGACAACCTTGTGTTGTTTTCATTCTCTATCATATCACTTAATAAATCTCTTTTTTATTTTTTTACTAGTTACGCCTTGAGAATTTTTGACTCTCCCACCCCGGTCTAGCACAATGGAGAACGACAAGGTCGTGCATACAAATTTCCAAATGGCCCCATACTTATGGTGGTGTGAAGACTATTATTGTATGAAAACTAAACCAAGGATAATTTCCTCATTCATAAGCCCCAAAAATCCAGGACACAATAATGTAACATGTCTTCAAGAGTCTGGATGGTTCGCTCTATCTGACCATCCATTTGGGGATGAAAAGATGTTATAAGGCACAGCTCAGAACCCAAATCATGTTGTAGACCTCTCCACACCATAAAGGTGAAACATGGGTCTAGATCCGAAATTATCATCCTTGGGACTCCATGATGTCTCACCACCTCTCCATATACTACCTTGATAGATTTTCTACTGAACATGACTCTGTGATTGCTAAGAAGTGGGACGATTTTGTTAAATTATCCACTACCACACAAATAGTATCATGTCCTCCCTGAGATCAGTGTAAACTATAAAAAAATTCCATTGAGATGTCATCCAACTTCCACTGGGAAACATATAATAGCTGGAGTAGACCACCAGGGACATGGTGTTCGGCCTTCACCTTCTAGAAGACAAGACATTGAGACACGAACACGGCAACTGCATGCTTCATCCCAAACCACAAAAAATGGATCCTCAAGGCTTGGGACATCATTGTCCTTCCAAGATGCTCCTCTAAAGTATAAGTATGAAACTCTCTGAGAACAGTCTTGTGTATTATCAAAGGATCAAAAATCATTACCTGATATAACACTCGGTGTTGTTCATCCTCATACCAACCATTAGGTTCCTCACTACAAACAACTCAGTCTCTATAGACCTCCACCTCTAGATACCCCAATTGGGACTCATCCACCTTCTACACCATAGATTATTGTACCGTCATTTGAAAAATAAAACCTTTTCCCCCCAACATCTTCTATATCATAATATAATGCTGATAGTTCTTCCATTAATCTCCATGAGTCCCCAGATTAACGCACTACATCACTACGTGACTTCTGATTCATCACATCAGCTAGAACATTCCCCTTACCAGGTATATAGGATATATTGATGTCATGTTCCTATAAGAACTCCATCCCCCAATGTTGTCGTATGTTTAAGTCACCCATGGAGAAAACAGACCTCGGGCTCTTATGATTGGTGAAAAACACAATGCACTCACCAATATGATAATCTCTTCACAACATCAGAGAAAACACTATAGTTTCCAACTCAAGATCATGGGTGGCTTGTTATGTTCCTGACGAAACAAATACCGAGACCCATAATAAAAAACTGATTTTTACTACATCAGAACAAAACCCAACCCCAGATGTGAAGCATCGCAAAAAAAATCAAAATGAACTCCCTCTACTAGAGGACAAAGAACTAGGGAACTAACTAACTTCTCATTTAGATACTCAAAGATACCTGACATTGATCATTTCATATGAAATCCAAATCCTTCCAGGTCAAAGCTATTAGAGGAGACACAACTCAAGAGAAATCAGCTACAAACCTCCAGTAATAGCCAAAGAGACCAAGGAAACTTCCCACATCTTACATTGTCTTGGGGTCTACCCAAGACACAACTGGTTCTTCCATCGATGGATCCACAACTACTCCCAACTAGTAGACCACATTCCCCATGAAAAGGAATTCTCAATCACTAAACTCACACTTCGACAACATCCCAAATAGCTGATGTTGACAAAGTGCTCCCAAAATGGCATGTACATGATCTTTATGCTCCACTTCAGAACTAAAGTACACAAGGATTCCATCGATGAAAACCACCATGAACGTTTCCAAGAACTCATGTAACATAGAGTTCATCAATCCCAAGAACATGGCTGGATAATTTTTCATGCCAAACAAAATTACAATGTACTCATAATGACCATAACGAAAACATAATGCATTCTTCAGGATATAATCATACTTCAAACACATCTGATGATTTCCTGACAGAATATTTATTGTTGAGAACCAACATTCATACTTTAGATGATCGAATAAATCATCATTCCGTTGAATAGTATAGGTATTCTTCAATTTCACTTTGTTTATGCGATGATAACTAACACACAACCGAGAACTGTCGTCAGCCTTCTTCATAAAAAAAACTGGTGCACCACATGGTGACACACTCAGCCGAACAAAACCACATTTTAACATACCATCAACATGTATACATAGCTCTTGTAACTCAAAAGGGTCCATCCTATATGGATACATAGAGATAGGAGACACTAATGGTTATAGCTTGATACCAAACTCGATCTCTTGTCAAGGATGTAATGCTATAACCTCTTCTGGAAGGACATCCTAGTACTCTTCTATGACCCAAGGAAATGCCAACTTATGAACCTCTTAAGAACTCAACATTATCTCAACCATCATGGATGATAAGGATGAAATACTCCTATGACCCCTCTGGAGATCTCACTTGCCAACAAACACACTTGTATCTCCATCCACATAGATGAAAATGACCTTATTATTGAAGAAATCCATGATATCCTACACAAAATACAACCAATCCATGCTGAGGATGACATCATATTGTTGTATTCATAAAAATATAAAATCTCCCCAAGAGCAGTGCTGCCCCAACACTAGCTCACAGTCTCTACATAATCGAAACAAGTCAACTCGACCTCCAACTAGCATAGTCAACGCCAAGGGAACTGGAATCCTCTCTACCTGTAGTCCCAAATCATGGAAAAGTGTAGGTGATATGAAGGATTGTGTCACTCCAGAATCAAATAAGGCATACCCCAGGGTAGAAAACAAGACAAGGGTACCTCGATCGACGTCTTTCACACCTAGCACTGTAAACGCTAAAGTATGAAGCTAACCATGAACTCATCCATGACCTCTCAAACACCTATGATGACCACCACCATGGCCATGCTCTACTCTCAGAGGACGTGGAGTGTCCCGGAGTTGTCCTCTACTTGCCCTATCTATCCTATACTGATCTAAAGCTGGTGCAACTTTCTATTTCTACCTCTTATGGAGCTACCTCAATGGAGGAACATGGAGCCAATAACGTGGTCTATGATGACTACTCTGAAAGGTCGAGCACTCTCTCTACTAATGAACATGGCCGCAATAAGAAAAAAAAGAGCCCCACCCCTTAGCATAGGCATGAGAATAGCTTCCCCTAGAGAAATTAGATGCTGAAGGCTTGGACCTATTCTCGGCCAAACGAACACTCTTCTAGCCTGAAAATTGGGAAACCCAAACCGCACCTCAACATCATTAAGAATCATGATGACTCCCCTATCGTGGTGATCCAGTTCTATCCGTAGTCCACTCCATGACCTCTGCCCATTACAACACCTCATGATATGTATTCAGAATAAATGGGGTAACCCGATGCTTGATCTATGGAAGCAAAGCCTCCTCAAAATTCCTCTCCCTAGCCACCTCATCAAGAAATAGGATCGAAGCATATTGTATTAGGTTCCTGAAATGGATTCCAAACTCTCTTACAGTGGAGATCCCCTATATAATTGTAAGAAGCTCATGGAGACTCGATGCCTTCGTAGTCGAAGAAAGAAACTCAACTATAAAATTCTCTCAGACCTCCTCCCCTGAGTTCGTTGACTCCTCACAATCCATGAGGAACAAGAACCACCATAGTCTCACTACTCCACGTAGCATCATCACAACCACAGACACCTAATGATCGTTATGAGAACAGATCAAACTAAATCCTATATCGGCCTCCTCCAACCAGTCTTCCATGACTTCATTAGAAACGGAGCCATCATACTATTATAGACTCTAGCACTGAAACACTTGGAGTTTCCTCATCCAGGTGACATCATCCTCAACCAATACCCTCTCGAGATCTGATGTAATAGCCTATTTGACATCTTATATGTGATCGTTATGAGGTATTCGACCTAGATACATATCTATATAAAAACAAACATTTAGAGTTATTAAACTTAAAATATAGAAGTCTTGGAATTAAATAATTTTTTTCATGTTATACATTGTAGGTTAAACAATCCCACGGTCAACCCTTTCAAACACATTCACAAAGAAGAATGATGCATGATCCTTTGCAAGGTCTCTACCTTCTAATAATTATCACCTCGTTTAGTAGCCATTTTAAACATAACGGTCTGTGAATCAGATCATAGGGGACCCTAAATGCCTATGAGTCAGCCGACCAATAGTTCTTACATCATGTGATTAACATGAATGACACCATTTCCCTAAATACCCAAGAAAACTTTCTTGTGCCTAAATCCAAAATCAATCCTATCCACCATCCAGAACCATTGACACCACTCTGTAAGGACCCCCTCCCCACAATGTCTACCCCTCCTGAGTTTGCAATGTCAGAAGGGAGATAATGACCCCTAAGTCCTGCCTCCAGTAGGCCCTGTGTTGGAGAATCACACATAGGGTATAGTAAACACGTAGATTTTTCTAATTACCCTCTATGAGAATACATGCAAAAGAGAGAGAGAAATAGGAACCAAAAAATCCAACTCTTACTGAAATATAAATAAAAAACCAAGTGTACAAATGTAATGTCATGTAAAACTACTACCAATGGAAGGGGAAAACTTCAAGTACCCAAAAGAATGTAAAAACAGTAGCAACCACAAACCTGAACAGGTCCTCCAAACCCAAGATAGTTGAAACCAACATGATCTCTAACCTTATCAATGTGAAATGAAAAACCGTTTATATATACATAGGGTGAGTATAAAGGAGGACTTTGCAGGATCCTCCCTGGAGACTCTCATGCCAAAGTAAAGAATGAATAATGTAGAGTGAACAACAAGTGAAACTAACTCATCACCTAAACTGGTATACTAAGTTCCTAGCCTCACCATGGAAACTATCCCCGCATAACACATACAAAAGCATATAATATAATAAAGAATATCAAGGGTACCTAGCTATTACTTCCCCACTAGTATTCAACTTTTCCCAAACATTGCACGTCCAAAGAATCTCTCCCAAACATGTTTTTCCCATGGACACCTTGGAGAAGCACCACAACATGCCCCTTGTGAAACAAAACCACCACGTCCACACAAGAATGTAACCAGGTAGTGTCCGAGAGCCACAACATCTCATACAATGTGTATCATACACTGGGTATTATACCTCAAGCCATTATATCCCATACACCGAGTAAGGATCTTCAGGCCATCATAGCCTATACACATTACACCTATAGTATTCCATAAGATACAATATCCAAAATATATGTGTGTGAATAACCAGAAGCCATGACAACCCTCTACACACGTATATATGGAAAACTAACAACTATTCCTACCAGCACAAGTAACTACCATAAGATGAGAACAGGATGAATGGGGGTAGTCATCCATACATCCTCCCACCAGAATAGTGGCGAAAACACCCCCTAGAGCTCAGAATCCCCGAGGTGTCAGTTTCACATACTGACGGGGAGGAGAAGCATATAGAAACACAAAAAGTATAGAATATACTATATCTCACAACCACACTATGGGAATAACCTAGTATTAGACTCCACTACCGCTAACTTCTCTCAGAATCCCGGGTGCCACTTCTTAGATAGGGTATCCTATAAGCACACAACCATTTAAAAAGATTTATTTCCTTAATTCATTACATTTTCATCAGTTCTACTTTGTCGTACATAATTATTTAAAAATTAATTAACCATTAACAATTCCACATTATATTTTATTAGCATCACACCCAAAGTCCACTATCCCTTAGAAATTGTATCCTCAATAGTTTGTTCCCACATGCTCCAACCCCATGGGTTAAATTCATTTATTAAATTATTTATTTATAGCATTACCTTTCCATATTCCCAAGAATTTTATAAAAATAGTAAATGCTACTAAACACAAGGGGGCACAACACGGTGAATTGATAAATACTTGTCGAGTCTTTTCTACCAATACAAAGAGCATAGACCAATCCTCCCTTGAGAAGCTTGACACAGAAAGCACATGGAATACCCCATGAAACTTCTTCCCTATCGAAATAAGGGTAAGAAAGACCAATTGCACTGAGGAGTGGGAGAAGTAAATTAGATAACCAATCAAAGAAACAACAACCATCCAAACAGAAACATCCATCTTTTTCTATCATCCCTACTTTCCTCTCCAACACCCACATGACTAAACCAATTTATCTCGCCACTATAGGCATCGTCTGATACCACAACCAATAGGCCTCCCTACTCCCACATATTACAATATCCATCTAGGATCACATCACAAACTAAGAAGTAGGAAAAGAAACATCATAGATATTGGGATCTTAACCCTTAAACAAGAAAAAATGGTAACTCAGAACCCTACAAGGAATTATCTTTTATCAAACAACCAGTTCATTTATCCAACTTGGATTAACAGATTCACTATTCCTAGGATCCATCTTTGTGAAACCTAAACAGTAATCTATCACAATTAATTAAACATGCTTACTACACCAATTTTATTTACATAAAATTACAACAAGAAGAACTATATTCATATACATGCCTCTTTATGGTTATCCAAACAATTGTAAAATAAATTAGGCTTCATGTTCTTTACAAATTTCGATTGAGGATGAAAAATCTATCCAAGAAATCATAGATATCAATCTACCTAGTAAAACAAAATTCAATAAGATACGATCAATATCAATTTATTTATTCAGTTCACTTAAGTATTATTTCAATTACATTGTGATCTAGTCGAATAAAATATGATAATAATATTGTTGCATGAAAAACAAGATATTAGAATTGAATCCCCCACCTCAAACTGTTCTTGGTACTTTATACAGGACTGAGCCACAAATTGGGTTATGATATCCTCCCATGTGACAACTAAATCCACCCAAGGATACAGAGACACCCGCACATCGACCAACACTCAAGAAAATCCCATTAGGAACATGGGGGTAAAATAAAATAAACACGAAATGAGAATGAAGTAGATGAACCAGAAATAATAAAGATTCTCCTTAACTTATATCGAAGACTAATCAATATTTCTTGGTTTCACCCGAAATTGAGGGTAAATTATTCAGGGATTAAGGTTCGATCACACCACTCTTACAAGAAGGAATGAGATGTTCAAGCATCTCGCACCCACAAACAAAGAGGATGAACTAAAGAGAGAGATATGCCGTCCATTTAGTATATTTAAAATGAGAAATGGTTTAATATACCCTGGGTTTTCCATTAAAAGCAGATCAAATTATGCATGGTGGATCGACCAAGTAAAATCATCACAATACTTAAGATAAATTAATATAGGATTTACAACCATTGAATCTGCCTTAGATTCCTTAAAACATGGCTTTAAATGAATTTTGTGTGAAAGAAAACGTTAAAGGGGTGAAACTATAGGATTTCCGAAATAATGTTCACGATCTCGAAATTTGGAAATGGAAATTGAGGTTACTGATAGAACCTCAACGTTCAGAAAAAACTGTTCACAAACTCAAAATTTTCCAAAGTAAATAGAGGGTATGGATGGAACTGTACCATTCTAGAAACACTATTCATGAACTCAAAATTTGGCAAAGAGATGTTGTCACTGTTGGAACCTCATCTTTTCAGAACACTATTCCTGAACTCAAAATTTTGAAAAGGAAGTAGAGGTTACAGATGGAACCTCAACGTTCTTCAAACACTGTCCACAAACTCAAAATTTATCAAAGGAGTAGAGGTTCTTGATAGAACCTCACCATTCAGGAAAAATTGTTCATGAACTCCAAATTTGGAAAAGGAATGATGTCACCATTGGATACTCACCGTTCTGGAAACACTATAGATGAACTCAAAATTTGGAAAAGGAAATTTAGGTTACTAGTAGAACCTCACCATTCTAGAAGCACTATTCATGAACTAAAAATTTGGCAAAGGAAATAGTGGTTTCCGATGGAACCTCACAGTTCTGGGAACATTGTTCATGAACTCAAAATTTGGCAAAGGAAATAGGTAATTATTGGAACCTCACCATTCTAGATACACAGTTCATAAACTCACAATTTGGCAAAGGAAGGAGGTGACCGTTGGAACCTCACCATTCTAGAAACACTATTCACATATGGTTACCGATGCACTATTCAATACGGTTTACCATTGGAACTGTTCACAGATGGAAATATTCATAAAAATAGAAATTTGGAAAAGTGTTGGGGATAAGTCACCTTGACCTCCTGAAACACCTCATACACCTGATGTTTCCCAAAAGAATAGTCTAGAGAGGTCGGATAAATTACATCATTTATCTATTTTACTAAAATTGAAGAAATGTTAAAATATAAAGACATCCATTGAGTCATACTGGTAACTTCGTGCCTCTGATAGAGGTGTTTCTTATTCATACACATCTGAAACGACATATGGATAGTTTTAATGAAGTATAAAAACAATAAGATTGTGTTTTAATAGTTTTCAGTAAGTCAGATGACTTTTTTTTTACTAAAATTCCATTTTAAAATATAAATTCACACTTTTGACTCATTCTGAGCACATCGTGCCTTGATTTAATTTGAAACATATTCTCATTGATCATAAATCACCTATGTATAATTGTTCACAATTACAGAGAAAAGAAAAGAGAGTTTGATCATTTTTCATTGATTGATGCATTCTAAACTAATAAGTCGATTATAAACTAATAATGGACACATCAATTCATATAGGGAACATTGTGTATTGTATTAAGGTGAGATTGACTCCTACATGTTAAAAATTAATTATGGTTCATTTAATTAATGTATCCAAACAATATGAATATGTTTTCTCTGATTTGAGTATGTTAGTTGTGCACATGAGCCTTAGCCCGGTTGGTAAAAACTCTACAAATGAATCCATGAGACCCGAGATCAAATCCAGGTGGAGAAATTATTTTCCAGTACTATAGTTGTACTATTGCGGGAACAATAGAGCGAACTATGCAGTATTGTATCATGTAGTATAGTGGGAACTTTTGCAGGTAATGTTTTGCACTGTGGCAGCTAGGAATATGCCCCCATTTGGGCCTTCAGGCCACTAATTTGGTCCATGAGTCCTTTAAGGCCTTCAGGCCACCCATGCCTTTGGGTCACTAAGGCATTAGAGCCACTTCAAGTACTTCAGGACTCCTTATGTATAGATTCAAACTAGAAGTCCTATGAGGAAGAAGCTCTACAAGGAGGATGAGCATGGATCATTCACCAAAGCAGAAGCTAAACAGATTGTAAGAATGAGAGGGTATGGCACCTGTTATCAGGAAAAGCCTGTGAATGATTGGGAAAGCCTAGATGAATATCCATGGGAAGGTGGAGAGCTGATTTTATGATGATGATGCTGGGGAGGAGCAGTTCCAAGTAGTTAGTCAGGGTTGTATGTACTTTTTGAAGCCTACAGGAAAATGAATTCCTCTGAGGCCTACGGTCCATGAAATACTTTTTATTACGGGCCATGTAAGGGTTCCACATGACCCCTTGAAAGGTGGATTATCATAAATTAATAAAAATGAAGTCCTTCAGGCCATTGGAGGAGGAGTATTACAGTTGTCTATTTTTATAAAATTAATGTCAATTTAAAATAGAATGAAGTGCATGGAGTCACACCGGTCACACCATGTGTCAGATGAAGGTGAGACTGATTCATACAAATCCCAATGTCTCAAAACAATATTAACTATCATTGATACAATAATATCCAATTATTTTATATTTCAAACAATCAACACTACTTCAGCTGCTTCGAACAAAAAAACCCAGCTAGAAAAAATGAATTCACTTGTACAAGGGAAAATTTATTATATGAGAAATAATAAAAATTAAAATTTATACATAAATATGATACAATAAATTAATTATATGGAAAATTATTTTACTATGGAAACATCCTGATAACCTATGTGATTGAGCAGTAGAGGGAACATTATTTAATGTTATAATTGTCAAAATTACAGGGGGAATGGTTTTTAGGGAGAAGAATTTCATGTATATTTTGGTTCACAATGGCCTAAGATATGGGTAGATCACCCCAACTGAATGAAAATAATCCAACTATATATGAATAAAATTATTACACTAGTAATACTAAAAATTAATAAATTAATCATATATATGAAAAAATAAATTAATTCTATTGATAATGATTTTACTCTGAAAATAACAAGATTAACTATGTGACTGAGCAGAGGTAGTTTTTTTATCATCATACAAAGGTAGTATATAGAAATCAAATGAATGTGAACAATGAAACACTTATGGGGAAAATGGTTTCATTATAGATAAGAAGATAGTGGATGTTTTAGTCAATAATTCCACGAATGATGGAAAGACCACCCTAGATCGAACAAAAGACTCTACAAGTATAAGAAAATGATTTTTATATAAGTAATACTAAAAATAATTTAATTTAACATAAATTTGATACAATGAATTAATTACATGGAAAATAAATTTATTGTTAAAAGATCTAGATTGCCTCTTTGATTGAGCAGAGGAAGTGTTGTTGATCTTCCTTCAAAGGCAGTGGAGGGATCCAGAAGGAAAGTGACAAATGCAACACTATTGGCATGAAATGGTTTTTAGAGAGAATATTTTTTTTTGTATATAAATACATGAATGATGGAAAAACTACCCCATACATGAAAAAAATTATCCTCTTGTATATGTAAACAATTGATTATGTGAGTAATAGAGGAAAAAAATAAATTAAACATATGAATGAAACAGAATATTAATTCTATAGATAATGATTTTACTGTGAAAACTTAAATATTACCTCTGAGATTGAGAAGAGATGATGTCATTTGTATTCTAGAAAGTGTTTGATAGATGGACATAAATATTGTAAAAGAAATGAACTTTGCATGGAATAATTAAAAGTAAATCAACGATAGACTATATATATTTTTGGTGAAATAGAGAATGTATATCCTAACATTACCTCTTTATTTTTGAATGGATTTTCTTTGTTATAGTTTGTTCTTATTGTGGATTGGTAACATCATCATGTGAAGAAGACATTTTCTGCGTGAGTATCAAAAATTTTATTAAGATTATTTTAATGTAGTATAGAACATATATTATTATGAGGAAAACATAGTATAATAACGAATAATTTTACATTATTATTGAACTTTATTTCTTTTTTTAATGGTTTACTGGATTTGGTTAATCTATCAAGAATCCAAATCCCCCCTTTGCGGTCTTGTGGAATATATAAGACATATATTACATTAGGATTTCCATGAACTGATTGTTATCTCCCAATAAAAGGGTTATCCTTGATTGAATTTTCATCTGACCCAAAATTTGATTTAATCACCAGTAGGAAAATCGACCAATTCTTTATTGTTGGATCAGATACATAAAATAGTATCACTACATGTGATTCTATTATGATTGGATATATGTTTTCCCCTTCCATGCTTTAATTCACCTTCAGGAATCCCATTTCATCAATATTCTCTTCAATGATATTGTAACCCCATTTTTAATGAAAATAGTCATTTGAAATGTTTTATAATACAACTCATATATCATTTTTATAATGAAAAAATATAACATATTTTAATAAATCAGTTTTTGATCCTTGGAACTAGATATGTGCATCGCTTCAGCCACATGTGTAAGCCCACTGTTTTTTATCATACTATAGTCAATGTGTTATTTTGTATAGAACATATAACCGTTGAGTATAGGGCATGCATATCATATAACATTTTCATTCGATCCTCTAGCTAGCCATTGATGTAATTTTGTAGTTGAATTTATTTGTTTACATAAATCATTATAAATTTGATCTCAGAACCATCCTATAAATTATTGATTATGTGTATTTGATATCAATCCTCCAGCCCTTGATGTCTTCAAATATCTATGAATTTCATAGTGTAATAGAATGTATGGATATCTATAATCACTTTTATATAAAATGTAAATGTAATATTCCTCCCACTATGTAAAGGTAATTGTAGAAACATATATTCTGGAAATCCATTCACCGATATGGTATTTTCTATGAAGAGGCATTGGGGGACCGCTGCTATACACATATGTTAGGTAATCGGTACGAAATTCAATATCTTCTTGAATATTATATCATTATGCCATACAACCTTATAACCAACATCAAATCTTGACATCCAATTTAAAAATATTCATATACCATTCAACGTGGTACATATATCTATAATGGATAAGACCGCATAGTTGAAAATCTCTTATAATGGGAACCATTAAGTGGAGCATTATATCAAAGCATTTTGGTGGTAAGAACATATCTAATTCATATAATATGGATACAACATCCTTATTAATGATGGGAAACTACACTAGGACTATAAATTTACTGAATATAGATTTGAAAAAGAAGTAGAGTCTTATTAATGTATGTCATAGATTTTGTTGTAGAATGAAAGGGAATGAAACACATTAAATCTTGCATATAAACATGATAATCATGTTATTTTCATCCTTGTATCATCAAATTAGTCATTTTTATGACCTTATTGATATTTCATGAATACTGCTATGGAACTATAATAATATTATGAAAATGAAAAAATTGAAATTTTTCTAATTTGGAGAGTGAGTAAGCAACTAGAGAATGAAAAGTCTGTCATTTACATTTCCCTAGTGCCCAATATTTTCTTGTCACTATTTCAATTTAGTCAACCTTTCATTAGTTCAATATTTATTTTTTCAATGAATGTTATGTAATGTTCCAATAACACTATAAAATAAATTATTTCTACATGTTAATAATCAATAAAATGGATCACATATAATTAATTAGAATACTATATTTCAATGAAAATTGATCTCTTTTTCCATCATGATTTTCTATGTTTTTTCAAAAATGTTTTACAAAATGAAGTTTCAATTAATTTTAATTGATTGTACACTTCATCACATGATATTGGATATGGAGAAGTAACTTTCTTCGATATTCCTATAGAATGTTTTCATCCAATATTAGTATTTTTCTTATTTAGGAATGAAATTCAGATATGCTAAAAAAAATTCATTGGTG
This sequence comes from Viscum album, assembly GCA_963277665.1. NCBI lineage: Eukaryota > Viridiplantae > Streptophyta > Magnoliopsida > Santalales > Viscaceae > Viscum > Viscum album. The sequence goes on from OY728164.1 coordinate 579,102,437, forward strand.
AATGTTCCAACTGAAATTAGTATATGAGTTTTTGAAAAATGGGACACAAAAACATTACAATATTTCTATATCTTAATAAATTTACATAAGTGGAGAAGTCATTTATCAATATGTACCATATGAAAATAAATTATAATTCATCACTTCTATTAGAATCATATGTTGTAACACCTGTATCATAAATCAATTTCAGATCTTTGATCAATGGAGGGATATTGACATTAGTATCATTACCCAGTTGCTTCAGTCCAGATATACGAAGAGAAAAAATATTCTATAAATGATTCATGAAAAAATATAGAGGCATGTTATAATTTACCAACATGATGTTCCATTAACTTTGAGTACAAATATGTTCATTGAAAGGATTTATTCTATGTGTAGATATTCCAAGAAAAACGTTTATCATGTCATTTCAAATTCAGGTTACCTGTAATCAATTTTTATTCCCCTGAAGAGAATATGACTGATGACACATTTTCCTATATTTTATTCATGTGTCTGTATTCCATGTTAATTTTCTCAATGATTCTTTATATCCATATAGTATTTTAAATCAAGGAATAATAATAATGTACCATAATTATTTTGAATGATTTTTTTTTTCAATTATCGATCATCTCCACAGTTAGGGAATTTAATGAGTGATTAATGGTTTGTGTGAAACCATAATAATTCATATTAAAAACCATGAATTTATTTAGATATCATACCCATTTAATGAAAAATTATTTTAGATTAATATGTTTGGAATGGTAGTTTATTCTCTTCTAGTAGCATATATTTCAAAACACCAAGTAGTTATGTAAATATGTTGTCGCTCCATCTACTTGAATTCTCAAATTATTTTACTTCAATATAGATGACAATATTTTTTTTATTTACTAAAATTGGAATAAAAAGGATTCCTAGAATATTTATTTAACTACTCAAACAATTTTGGAAAAATTTGAAGGGCATCATAAATTTCCATTTTTATTTCTTCCATGTGATCTCTATAATCATTTACAATGGTATTCATATCAAATAATCATTAAACCATAGTATCACACCAATTGATATCCACATTCATTTTCCCCATGTTTAGTCCAAAAATAATAGATATGATCCATTCCATGAAAAACCAAATGTTCATCAAACTCTTCCAAACTATTTTTATTGAATGAAAACAATATAAATATGGAAAGTGGACTTGAGAATGGTTGTATACATGAACTCATAAAAACATGATTAACTCTTTTACTCCATATTTATACATCTTTGTAAAATAATTAGCATGAATCCATTTTTGATTCAATCCATCATTCATGATTCACAAAAGATTAATTTTTAGAAATAATTAAATAAATAGACATAAGGTATTCAATATCACAGGTGACAGTTATAGAAAATTATGACTCTTCTTTAAATAAAATACAATAAATTTCATAATCTAACACAAGTTTCATAAAATGAATAATGATTTATAAGTAAGGTTTATTTTTTTCTAAAAAACTTCTCCAATGAAATTAGGAAAATATTAATTGTAATTTTATATTAATATAATATTATTTATACCTTTAATTACCCTCTTTTACAATAATGATACTAAATAAAATCTGGAAGTTACTATTCATCCTAAAATAATTGAAGATATTAAATTTTTTTTCATACTAAATAATAATATGTATGTACATTTTATTAAAATCAATTCACTAAAGTGGTCAAATTACGTTTATTGATAATCCTTTGAATGGGGCTAGAAGGCATGTTAATGAGATATTGAAAAATTAAATAAATTTGTATATGTTATTTTTTTATAAAATGATTCCAATGAACTATATTGGATTAATATATTTCTAATTTATGTATTTTTACATTAAAATAAATTTACAATTAAATAATTATTTAATTTAAAATGCCTATTTTTAAAAACAATGAAATATTTCAGTAGTATTCCTAAAAAATTGATACTTTTCAAAAAAAATCAAAGACATACACCAAAAATAACTTTGATATTAAAAATTCAAAACTGAAGAATATTTTGATTTTTTTATAAATTTCAAAATGTGCTTAATACTATTTATAACCTTTTTTCAAACGTCTTGTTTAATAGGTCACAGTGGGCTCAATATCATTCGTATGTGTATCACAATCTATTGAATTTTTTGAATTGAAAGCGTACCGTAGATGATTGGGGTGTTACATCCTTCCTTGTTTAAAATAATTTCATCCTAATAATTTATATAACATCACATAATTAAAGGATTCAAGTGGTTCTTCATCATAATTATGATAGGTTCCCATTTTGCCTCATACATTTTTTGGTTTCTCCAATGAAATTTTACTCGATGAGTCATCTGATTCCTCAAAACATGTTCTCTAGTTTCAAGAATCATTATAAGAACTTAATATTAAGATATATGGGGTTGAATTTTTATTTTCCATAGGTGATTACATGCATTGGTTCTGGCATATATTTTCTTGACAATGATACATAAATCAAATCATAGTTTTTTGAGAGACTAGGAGGATGTGCCAAAACGTAAGCTATAACACCAATTCATTCCAAAATTTCAAAAGTTATGATGTACATGACACCTAATTTACCCTTCATACCGATTTATATAACACCCTTAAATGGAAATACATATCAGAATACATGATCTACCACTTCGAATTCTTAATTTATCCTTATGCTATCAACACTGACCATTCTCTTACATTGAGATTTTATAATTTTGGTTTCTTTAGTCTTTATATGTTTTGTTGTTTCCACAACATGTTCTAGGACTAGGAGTTTTATTTCACAAACATAATCCCAAAAAATTATATGTACAAACTCTGCATATATTACTTTAAATGATTCAATATAATAACATGAATACAATCTATTGTTATAAAAAATTCTAGTAGAGTTAAACACTAATCCCACATACCTTGAATGCCATGTTATCAATATATAAACATGTATTTTAATGGTTTTATAGTCCATTCTGATTTTCCATTAGATTTATGGAGGTATGAAATGATCAAATGAAGATCCATTTCTTAGATTTTTAATACTTTTTCCAAATATTGATGTAAAACAAGGATTATAGTCAGAAAAAATAGATAGGGGTAAACCCTTATGTCTTACAACATCATTAATGTATTGTTTTTCTATACATTCAAGTGGTAAATATTATTGTGTAGAATTAATATGTTCTCATTTGGTAAGATGATCAACAATAACCCATATAACATCATTTTATGGGTTTCCTTTGCATCCCCATGAACAATTCCATCCTAATATAATTCCATTTACACATATGAATAAGAAGAGGATACATGACTCATATTGGATGTTGTCTTCCCACCTTCAACTATTGAGAAACTAAACATCATGACACATAATTGGAAAGCTCCCTCTACATATTGTCCCACTAAAAATGTTCCTCAAAATATCTATACATCTTAGTGCTAATATGGTTTAAAAAGAAATTAGGGATATGCGGATCAACGCAAAAATCCATTTTTATCAGAGGTGTTGAGGGAACACACAATTTCTTCTCAAATATTCTAACACCATGTTTATATGTCACGTCTATAAATATCCCATCATTCATAGCATTAATTGTCATTATAAAAACCAAATCATCATTCTGAGAAATGTTTATCCATTCTAATAAAGATGGAATGGAAAACATTTTAAAAAGTAGTGATGTATCCCCTTATATGATAATTCATATATCCATCTTAACAAAATTCATGATCATATGATCCCATTTGACTCAATTTTTTATCATCACTCTATCATTCGCCTTACATAAACTAGTAAACACATTATTCTCATTCCATGGATGTTAGTGTATTGTGAAATCATAATCCGTGAGTATCTCAATCTATCTACGTTGTCTCATGTATATTTATTTCTATGATAAAATATATTTCAAAATGTTGTGACATGTATATATATCACATCTTTCTCTAAGGAGATAGTGTCTCTATATATTTAGATCGTAAATTACGGTTGATAACTCAAGATCACGAGTTGGGTAATTTTTTTCTTTAATTTTAAATTTCCTTGATTCCTAAGTAATAACTCTATCATTCTATATAATGACAAAACCAAGTCATTTACATGATGCATCGCTATAAATAAAAACCCATCATTCCGTGATGGTAATTTCAAGATGGGATCATTTACTAATTTTCACTTCAATTCATCATAATATTATTCATAATATTTTTAAAAAACGAATTTACCCCATTTACAAGTGATCATGGTCAATGGGTAAGAAAATCAAGAAAAATTAAGCATGAAACGCTGATAGTAACTTTATAAACCAATAAAATTGTGTACCTCAGTTATTCTCATTGATGCTGGCCATTATTGGACTACCTTTCTCATTTAAGGATCAATATATATTCTATACATTATGATAGTATGGACAAGAAAATAAATAACCAATATCCATAATACGTACTTGTTAAACATCTCAAATAGCTCATCTCCATCAAGAGTCATTAGAAAAAATTTCATGTGGTTTTCATGGTCCTCATATATTTTGGAGTATAAGAACATATCTTCAATATATACTATGAAAATTATATTAAGATATTACTTGAACACTCTTTTCATTACATCCATGAATATAGAGGGTGAATTAGTATGTACAAACAGTATTTATGTAAACTGGTAATGTCTAAACATTGTTCGGAATGCTATCTTTAGAATATCATCCTTCTATACGAAATGTTTTTATGATATCCATAATGAAGGTCAATATTTGAAAAATATTGATCTCTAGTAATTTGATCAAGAAAATCATCAATCGAGGTAGAGTAAAATTGTTCTTTCTTGTAATATAACTTATTTATCTATAATCAATGAAAACCCTCATTGATCAATCATTCTTCTGAAACAAAAATAACTTGGAATCTTCATGGAGAAACACAAGGGTGAATAAATACCTTTTTAAATAATTCTAATAGTTTTTTCCTCATGTCCACTAGTTTCATTGTATCCAATCTATATGGCGTCTTTGATATTTATCTTTTATCTGGGATTAAATCAATACCAAACAAAATTTCACCCTCCGTATGGGGTGTGTGTGGGTAAATATTAAAGAAAAAAAATAAATTTATTCCTTTAAAATAGGTTCATCACAAATTATAATAATTTTTTATTAATCCCTAGATGTTATTTCATAATCAATTCCAAAAATTTCATTATGTAATGCCACATGAGGTTGGTTTTAAAAACCATTAGGTAATGATGTTTCTTCTCTAAAGATAATATATTCCACTTCTTCATCAATAATCATAACATCATTATTCATTTAATATATTTTCACATCATATTTTGATATCCAATCCATACTGATGATTATATCAATGTCAACCATAGGTATGATGATAAATTCAGTCGATAAAACATGTTTATATAACATAATGGGAACTTCCTGACACATTTTTTTGCAATGAGACTTCCCTTATATGTTTCAACTAACAACAACCATGTTAATGTGAAATTGAAATATCTAATTTTTAATGAAAAATAGGAAGATATAAATGAATTTTATGATCCTGAATCAAATAAATCAATAACTAAATGTTTTTACATAATTAAAGTACCTTGAAACACATTGATAGGAACCTCAACATCAGTAGTTATGATCACTAAATATATAAATTTAACATTTTTTTCGTTTCTGGGGAATGTTTCTGTGACATTTATGAAAATCATTTTCATAATTTCCCATATTTTTAAATTTGTATCATTGGACATTGGAAGTTTTTATATTCCCCATGTAATCACAATCATGGTGGCATTGTTCACCATAAATTAAAGAAAAGTTACTCCTTCCCTTTGGTAATGTTCCAGGGTGTTTCATTTAATAGTTGTTGAAGGGTATATTGTCATCATTTCCCTTCATCCACTTATTTCCTTTTCTAGATTGTTTAGTGGACCTCTTATTCTCTTTCATTACTTTAAATTCATAAGACATAGATAATTCCATTCACCTCTTGATAACACATGAGAATATATCATCATATGATAATAAAGATTGTGAGACCAGCTCCCATAGAGGGAATGGTTTTAACCCACCAAAGAATATTTAAATAATTCTTATTAGGTTACATATGTAGACTAAATCCCACCTTTCTAATATTTTGAATTTTTCATCATACATTTCAACCTTCCCATCCTCATTATTTCTCATACTTTGAAATTTTATTTCCATATCAACTCACTGTTCTTGATGAATATATTTTCCCATGAAACATTATTGAAACATCCTCTATTCCATTTTACTAGTATACATTCCTTTAAGTTTTGAATTAATTACCACCATTGTTCCACATCTCTCAAGAGATTGTAAACATCCCTGAATACTTTTTCTCTTTTATTACCCCCAGTGAATTTTTTTTCTCTATGGTTCTTAAACATTGTTCATCTACAAATGGATTTGTTCCATTGAATGTCATAGGTTATTGTATCATGATGCAGTATAAAATTTATCCTCCTTATTGTTGATTAGGGTTCTCTATATGGGTAAAGTTATTATTCATAACATGGGTTATATGTCCCCAAATGGTTATATGTTGATCAGGGAAAATTTTATAACTAGATATAATATCATTATATTTTATAAGAGGTAAATACCTACATAGATTACATTTGTTGATATGGTTTCCAATCCTTTCACTAGGTGCCATATCTAAATAATTTCATGCACTATATTAGGTTCGAAATCATAATTAATAATTCCAAATGATTAAAATACATATCATAAATTGAAAATTTTAGGCCTCTAAAATCATTAATCATAAAAATGGATTCCATGGGAAATTTTTTACTCATAAATCATTAAAAATGGTGTGTAAAGAAAATTTGAATTACCTAAAGCATATCCCATGGGTGTTTCAAACCAGTTGTGTAGTGAAGTCTATATTAATTTACCTTGTTACCACATATAAAAATCAGAACACCATGCCTATGTTTTTACTCCTCGGTACATCCGTGCAAAAACCATATCCACTGGTAGTATTTAGACTAGGTTGTGTTTCTTGGAAAACCAATATTATATCTATTTTTCCAAGATTCTAGGAGGTTTTTCTAAACATATTCTCAAATTCCATCTTAGTGTAATGTTCCATAATTAATGTTTTTAAAAATCTTGGTTTCATAGTTTTACTAAACATCCTTTGATTCAAAAGGTAACATATTGACCCCAATTTCCCAAAGATGGTTCATTATTTTACTATAGTGTCTTGATCACAAGAAATAAAATCCCAAAGGACCAATCCGTTTTGAAGTCCTGAAAAATACTTACAGACATTACATAATAAATGGAAACAACATATTATATCCTTTGAAAACACTCATATCCCGTAGAATATCCCTATATGAAATTCATAATATAATTCTTTTAATGTTAGGGATAAATGAAACATAAGAAAGGGGTGAGCTCAGATGGTCAATAGGGATAATAAATATTGTAGACATTAAAATAAAAGTGCATAGAGTTTTATGGTGATCTATAAAACTGAAACACGTGAATTTTAACATAATAATTAGCATAACATGGTATGGATAAATTAAATAATTTCATTTAAACACGCACATAGATATTATACTACTCAAATAATCACATGTAATATCAATAAAATTCTCATACTAAGGGAATTCATATTTTCAGACATCATTACCATACTATGAAGGCCTCATTCCAAAACCCTACATAAATGGATAAAAACTCAAACTAGTTGGTCTCATGATACCTAATGATGAATATAGGGGATATAATGGTCACTACAATTCACATACAAGTCCAATTCCTCCCTCATATGAAAATGTTGAAATATAACATAAACATTCATATTAAAACTATCATAGAAAATATTAATACTTTAACCGTACACCATGAATTTTTTCAAAATAGAACAACCACATTTAAATGTATCATAAACACTTCAAAATAACATGTAAGATTTTATCATAATAAATCTACATCCATTAATCATAAAATTCAAAAAAGGATGTTGACATAGATTAAAATAATCTAACAAAAACCTTAAAATACTTTGAGAGAAACATCCTTTTTACATTGAAAACATTTTTTATCTGCACAATTATAAAATTAAACAATTTATTTTAAAATAAACTTATAATATTTTAATTAAATATTTAAAATTATAAGGCATCATAATGGTGTAAAAATACCATCACACCATATAATTTAAAAAAATTATTCTCTTAATAGGATAAAAAGGTCAAAAATGTATCTCATAAAAAATGATTCCTTTTTATGATATTGAATATGGGTAAAAATGTATCAAAGGAATTGGGAAAAAATAGTTAGAATGTCTAGAAATTTATTTTTAATAAGCATGGACATTGATTATAAAAATGTCCTACTGAATTATTATATAAATGAAATATCAGATAATAAAGGGACTATGAAATTAACACATACCACAAACATTCCTTTAGTTGATGATGTATTAACCTCATTTATAATAGTTAAATAAGGTTCATAAATTATAAAAGGACAATATTCATATTTATTATATCATATATGATCTTATTATATCATTTGTTTAGTAATATTAAAGTATCACCATTGTTTCGGGTATTAAATTCCTTGTTTTCCTATGATTGTTTTGTCTCGTAATTCATCTTTATTAGGAATAAAATACATTTTCATCATATCTATAATAATATTAAGTTCATAAAATTTTTATTAATTAATTATATATATTTTCAAAATAATTGTAAAATTGTTGTAGTGGATGATAAATCTCATCTTTTCATGGAGACGGTAGGTCGTACGTATGCACAAGTGGAAATATAAGTCAATTAATGATTAACTAATATATAATTTTATTGTACATTATAGATATATTCAATATAATTTCATTTTCATTATTTATTTAGCTTATACACTAAATTATACCCATCTAAATATTGTAGTTCTGAATAACAAATTACACCATAACGTGGAGAAGATTACTCATACGTACACACACATGGTGATAGAGTTATTTGTAGGATGGTTAAAAATAGGAATATGTTTTAAAAATAATTAAAATAACATATCAGAAATTATATAAAACTATATTTAGTAAATTAGTTTGTAAATAACATAAGAAGAGGAAGTATATGATGAAATGAACTCTTTAACAATTGATAAAACTATTACCCCTTTTTTCAGGTATCTTTTTCTTGATTTGAATAAAATGAATCCTTAGGATGGATTTATGATAAACGTATAGCATATATAATGATATTATAGATTCATTTAGGAAAATTGGTTGGGTTTTCGATGAGACCAAGGACTTTATAGGTGTGAATAAAATAGAAGTGGAGGTGACCTCTTATAAGTTAGGGGATGGTAGATTATTCAAATTCCAAAACTATTAATTTAACATAAATGGATATTAGATTTATAAAAGCTCAAAATAGAGTTATTTATTGAATTAGAAGATTATGGATAAAATAATCTCAACCAATTATTTTTATACATGTTTAGGCCTCAAAATGAACTATATATTTTTTATTTAACTCATAGTTAAATAGTTTATCTCTTATTGTGTCTACATGTATTTTTACACTATTAGGTTAAAATAGTTGCTATAAAATGCCTAAAAACCCTAATTGTATCATTTATGCCATATTTAACACTATACATGTTATTTAATACAACCCTATATTTTTATTACTTGTATATCATTTAATCAAGAATATATATTTTAAAATAAATTTTTTTTCAATTTTGACAGAATTTAATACATGGTTTTTTAAAGTCCAAAAGACATCATTATTTCTAAAAAATAACATTAAATAATACCTAAATATTCAATTTAATCAATGGAATTCATTTATATCATCAAATATTTAAAATTATTATTATTTTATTATAAATATCATTTAATTAATTAAGCCGCAAAAAATTATATTACTACACCATCATTAGGTCACCTTTTAATGTAATTATTTTTTTCCTAGAATTATAAATAAACCATATTTATCTAGAAAAAAAATCATTCAAAATTCTATTTATAATCGTCCATATCACTTTTATTACATCATATTGAAAATGATTTAGTTATTAGAATTTGAATATGATATTTTTAACTCTTCTTTAAATAACATTAAATAAATATCCAAATATAACAAACATAGCATCAAAAGGATCATATTTCCTACATAATGTTGTTTTTGGTAAAAAAAACATTTCCAATGTAATTTGGACAAGTATTAGAGTAGTTTTATATTATTATAATATTAGTATAGTTACCTTTAATAACATAATTACATTTACGTAGGGTAATTAAAATGCCAAATTTAGTACTCAAAAAATATTATATTGATCAAATTAGAAAAACAAATTCCTAATGATTATGACCATGTATGTATATTTTTCAATTTTCAGTTTTTAGAAGGGGTTAAATTATATTTAAAGCTAATCTCGTAGATATGGCTAGAAGGCGGGTAAAAGAGATGTTCAATGGTTAAATAATTATTTGTATATACATAAATTATAAAATGATTTCAATGTACTATATCAGATTAATATATTTATTATTCATATAATGTGAAATTATGATAAATTTACATTAAAATATTTATTTACATGAAAAAGACAATTTTTAACAATAATGCAATATTTATCACTATTCCTAAAAAATAAAAAAATCCAAATACTTCAAAATATTCACCATAATCTAATTTTGATATTTCGATTTAAAAATGAAGTATATTTTGAAAAACCTAAATTATAAACTTCATAATTGTGTTAATTATATTTATAATAGATTATCAAATGGAATGTTTGATAGGTCTTGGTGCGCTTGAATTCAATGTTGCATGCAGCCGAAGATATTGAATTATTTAAAAATATTCATAAGTGAAATATTGGTGTGATATAATATTTTTTATTTATATATATGTATGCATATCCTACATGTGATTTGGGGATGAAAACAGAGTCACATAGCTTAGTGAAGGAGGTCGTCCACACACACATGAACGATGCTATCATCTTTTAATGGGTGAAAAGGTAAAACAAATTAAATGATATATTATATTTTCATAATGATAATTATTTCCTGAATATAATAATTATTTCATGTATATAAGATATAATTATTAAAATTATACTTATCGCACACCTTTTAAATAGTTAGTGAGAGATGAATCATAACGCTTCTAGAGGTGGTAGTCCAACGTACACCCAAGCGACGTTACCATATCCCCAATGGAAGAAAATGTAAAAAGTTATATATGATAAAATTAATTCTAATAAATTATTATGTTATAAATATCATATATATAAATATAAAATTTATACCTTTCATCATACCAGACCAGGAATGGTGGTAATGAAAAAATGAATGGCATAGGGTCATGAGGCGGCAGTCTGTCATACACATGAATGTTTATTTCATATCCCATTAAATGGAAGTGGGGGTGTTTTTAGGTCATGAAATTATAATAAAGACCTATTTGTATATGGAATGTACTTAGTTTATAATATTTTTATTTTTAAAATTAATTTAACGAGGTATAGATTAAATAATTTAAAAATTCCAATTGAAGAACATTACCTCTTCTTCGGGTACCGTCCGTATGTCTTCAAAAAAGGCTTTGTAGGATGGGGTTTTCTTTAAAATATGTATTATATGATGAGTTTTGGGGATTTGGGAAATGATTTATTCTTTTCATGGCAAAAAAGGGGTTCTATGTCGTGAATAAGGGTAGAACATGGTGTCTATTTATAAGTGAGGTGATTGGCACACTTGTATGTTTTTTAATATATTCAATCATACTCAAATTTTTACCATGACACAGTCCTCTAAAATGGTCTTTGATCGTACCTAGAATAGGTAAGGTAGAAATATGGCCATAAAATGGAAATTATAATGTTTATAGGTCATTTTTATTCCATATATTTCTTGTTTGACCACCCGATAAATCATATTTTTTCTCAACAACGATAATTATTTTCTATTATTTTCACAATCCATTTTGGTAAAAAATTATTTTTAACTTATTAGACATGATAAATTATTATGATTTAAAATATGCAACCTCTTTTTCCAAATTCAATTAAAATAAGTGTTATATTTTAATTTATATTTAGTCCCACTAACATGATGAAAATGTGGGTTTTTAGATGTAAAATCTTGTAATGATTAGAATGTTTTTATGCCAAAATTTATTTTTATAATTACTAAAATTGATAAATTCGTGTAGTTGATAAATGTTTAACTATTATTTATTTAAAACCAATTAAAAAAATAATTTAAAATTATAAAATATTTAAATGAAAATAAGTGTTTTAATAAAAATTCAATACATTTCACTATTCATTAGAGAAATAACCTTTTCATAAAAATTTCAATACATCCCCATAAAATAATATTGGAATTTAAATATAAAAAATGAAATTTATATTTTGAAAAGAAATATTATAAAATGGAAAATTTTATTTCAAATTATGTTCTCAATGCTGGAATAAATCTTCTTTTTTTTTAAATTATATTTAGAAATCATTTGTTTTTCATTTAAATTATTAATAATTTATTTCAATTAAATTGATAAACATAACATCCTAAATATTATTCATACTTTTCACACACACATATTATAATGTGTATGTTAAAAATAAAATTGTAAATAAAAATATTTTAATAATCTGCCACATTCTTTTTAAACATGGTATTACATGTAATGCATACAAAACAAGGTGTTATGTGTAATGGATGATAAACCCAGTGTTGTATTTAATGAAACAAAAAGAAGGTAAGGAATTTATTTAAAATAAATAAATCTATCATAATGTCTCAAGTTGTTCTATTTTATTATAATTTTGGTTTTTAGAGACAAACATGAAATCAAATATGTTGTTCGTATTTTAAAATCTCCAGGTGTTACTCTCTACCCACCATTAATAATTTTTATCCTTAAAATTTTAATATGATTTCATAAATAAATGTTTTTTCATTTCAGAATTTCCTTATTAAAACACCACATCACGATAATTATTAATAAAAAACCCCTTAATAAGATAGAAAGGTAAGTACAAATGTCGTATAGAATAGCACATAATAGGATTCCAAATTAGATAACACAGGTGGTAAGTGAAATCATGGAGATAAAGGAAAAAACTAACCCCCAAAGAATTGTGAAGAGTGTTAGAGAACATGGTCTAGAGGAAGTTAATGACCATAAATATATAAGAAAGTGGTGTAAAAAAGGTCATCAACACCATAAAAATTTATGATTAAAGGAAAACAGTTTTGTTTCAAGACCCTTCTCCTTGAGTTAAGTAATTTTTCACTCTCTAAAAATATAATGAATATAATACATAATTGAAATATATTTATTTTATTGGAATAATTCAATCATTTTATTATTCATTTCTCAATTTTCATTTCATCTATTTCTCCATGAAATGGTTATATAAAAAGGAATTTATTTATTCTCGATGCACTGAAATTAACATTTAATATATCATAGTATCCATAATTGAATTATAAGTCATTTCTTCTATCTCTAGAATTAATTATGGAAAAAATTATTAGCAATGTTTTTCCGATATGAATAAATCTAAATATAGTGATTAAACAAATTAATCCCTGAAAGCTCATCAAAATTTTAACTTTCTTTTCCCAAATATTTATCCTTTTGTACCTTAAAAATATTATGATTCATACAATTTTAAATAATGGATCTAAATTTAAAAATATAACTTTTTATTAATCCCCCAAACCTCAAAAAGTACCCCTTAACCATAAAATACAAAACAAGTGAATACCTATAATGTGTATTCTCTTGAAACATGGTGATAACATTAATTACTTAAAAACCCTTATTGAAAACATGAATTCTTCTTTATTTTTATGTAAATCATATATTAGTAGATATATTCCTTAAATTCAAAATTGATGTAAACTCTATAAATTATATCATAAATAAAATTGTTAATAAAATAATTATCCAGTTTCAAATGTAGTCAAATAACATACAATTTACATTATCCATATCAATAATCCCTTCATCCCAACACCAATTTCACAATATCATGAAACAGTTAGGGGTCATATTTGACTTAATCATGTGCATTTTAGGATATTTAACTTCCACTAAATCATTTTTCATGGTTATTATAATAATTTAGCATATGATTTCAAATACCTAATTAAAATGTTATACATACATTCCTTATTCATGTCATACTTATTATAACAAATATATATTTTAAAAAATAATCAAATGACTAAATTATCAAATATAAACAAGATAATTTTACTCCTTCGACTTTGGTTTCATTAATATCATTACTTTCACCTTGACCCCATAGATTCTTCTAATGTATTTTACCTTGACTCTTGGAGAATTATTTTTTGTATTTTCCCATATTTTTATAGTGGAAGCATTTCTCAGGGTAAATATTTATCTTTCCATTTCAATCACCAGAATAGCGACCATTCTGTCAGCACTTGTAACATACTCCCATTCCATTTTAGAAAGTAAAAGGTTGTTTCATTCCACAGTTATCACATATAGAAAAAATCATTATTTACCCTATTCCCATTATCCATTTTTCAATTCCATACAATAGTGATAATTATTACCCTAGTAACCATATGAATTGGTTGCTTCTATTTATGTCTTGATTATATATTATTATAATTATTGTAAGAAGAAAAAGTTGTACCAACCATAACACTTAAGATACTTCACTTTATCCCATTAAATAAAAAGGTAATACTAAACACCATGTTTCATATATAATTAATATAATACCAATTTATCCTTGTAAAGGTATATTTTTACTTTGAAAAAATATTACTTCCTTTTCAATAATCGGATGATCTTTTTTTAATGTATATTCCAATCTCATGAGGGAAGAAATTATTGAAGAATGTATCCTTAAAATATGTTCATTCCATGAGTTATATTTCCTCTTCCACCTAAGTATTCTGGATTAATGAGAACCATTAATCAACATCACCTTTGAGATAATTCGATTAATGTGTAATAATTTCTTTTTTAGCACATCCCAAACGCCCCAAATATCTTTTCTAGATACATAATCTATTTAAAATCTACCATTGGATTAGTATCCCCACAAAACTTGGGGGGATTCTATTGAATAAAGAAATATAATATTTGATAATACTATTATTTAATATATTGATCCATCTAGTAATGGTTATTAGATAAAACCTGATTAAGCTCCCTTAATGTATTCATAAGTTTCTGTGTTCTAATAATAGTTGTATAGAATTCCATAAGAGGAAAATATCTACATTTTATAAATGTATTGATAGCCTTATTCCTTATGGTTTTTGTTTCTAAAAAATAAAATATTTTATATTATCTTATAAAAATATGAATATGGATTAATTCATAATCATAAATTAAAATTTTATTATTTTTTAATATTAGAATCATAAAATTGGTTTCTTTGAATATTTTTTTTTCAAATCCTTCATAATGGTTTGTATATAAAATGTGAATTATCATAAGTATATCCTCTAGGAGGGTCAAAACAAGTGTGTAGTAAGGCCCATTTTCATGTACTATGTGATGATCATGTTAATAAAAATGTGCCACTTTATGATTTATTACTACATACATATCTATTACAGAATCGTGCCCAATTATAGTATAATGATAGGGATTTATTTATAGGAAAAACCATATAATCTCTTACTTACCAATATTTTAAGATATTATTCCATAATTTTCCTAAATTTCTATCATAGGATTTTTTTTCGTTAATAGTTTTTTTTCCTAAATCTAGTTCCAATAGTTTCTACAAAACTTTATCAAATATCAACTGTAACAAACGCAACACCAATAGCCTGAAGCATAGGGTATGCTTTATAAAACTGGGATAAATATAACGAATCATTTCCTGGAGGAACGATAAATTTGGTTTTCGTTAAAAACCTTATAAATACCAGATACCCATTTAAGGTAAAGACTACAAAATAATATAGAGTATATAAAAATTTAATTGAACTACATCCTTGAAAAACCATTCTATGATTTCTCATTCATATCACTGGTAAAGTAAAAAAATAAAGGTGATATCAAAATCTCTATAAGGGTAAACTAAAATCAATGTTATCTTGAGTCAATACCGAATAATAAATATGGAAAGGTAAAAAAAATCATGCATTCCATTTTAAAAACGTCACTACTTGAGTAGATAATGAGTAGTCAATAGGGTAAGGTAAATAAATGAGAAGATATGTCATCTAATCAATAAAATGAGAGAGAAACAATTTTATTGATGATATACATTATAAAATATCATGGATATTAATAATAAAATTATTTATGAATTAAATATATAATAATTTGATGTCATGTCTTAGGAACACTATACATATAATGTCACGTTCATTCACATGATGGTTTAAAAAAAAGGTAAAAACCTATTTGAGTTGTCCATGTTGATTTGTCTCATGAGACTTCCTGATACATCAAGGGGATATATAAATTTAGGCCCCACGCACCACTTTAATTCCAAATCATTTCTCATATCTCAAATAATGAATTAAATTCAAGAATAAAATTTCATTATCATTAAATATTTGTAATTTGTAAACGATATGGATTCTTTTTATTTTACGACATTATAAAACATTTTAAGTAAAAATCATATGTAAAAAATGTAATATAGAATAAGAAATAATATTATATTTCATACGAAAATATGTATAGTTATGAAAATAATAATTAATAATGAAAAATGATCAGAGGTAATTGGTTTTTTTAATGTAAGGTTAAAAATCAATATAGATAGTGAGATTGATCAATAAAATTAAATGCTTGGTAATTTTCAATTAATATCCCATTAGAGGAAATAAATAAAATTGGGACATAAAATACTATGAGATATAAAAGAATAAAGATTATACCTTTCAAAGGGGATTAAAATACATATCATAAAATTTAATTGTTTTATAATAAAAAATAAATCTCAATGGATTATAAATTGAGACCAAATCATGTATCTCATGTTTCATTTTTATAAAACATGATTTAAAATCTTTTACATTTTTATGAACTGGTAATTAACTTATTAAAGATCCATGTTAAAATTAATAATGTCTTATATTATTATTTCATAAAATCTTATCACTATTTCATTAATATTCGATCATTATTTTCATATAATATTTTGTTAATATTCTTGAATTCTTAGTTGTTCTTTGACGTGAATTATCCAGTTGTTCCACATAGTATTACTATAATCATATATAAAATAATAATCATAACATAATTATAATATTTATTTATAAATTATACATTTAATACCATTCATCTAATAGTTTTTTATAAATTATGTAAGTGACGATCATGGAGATTGTAGGTCATAAATATGTAGGTGTAACATTTCCATTTTTTAATGATCATTATAGAAAGGTTGTTAATAGGATTTTAACTCCAAATAATGATAATGATATCTTCTTTTTATTTAATTATACATATTCATATATTTTATTTTTTGTGGTGATGAAAATGATGTTACATCATTTCATGATGGTAGCATCCCACATGTACATGATTAATGTTATCAAATTTCAATGAGGGAAAATATAAAAAAATAAATAATGAATTATACTTAATGAATATTAGATATTTAATGAATATCATAATTATGAAATTTATATCACATATAATTGTTTAAATTATCCATATCACCTTCCATGTAAATATATTGTAAAACATAATTCATATCGCTTTGCGACATAGTAGCCCACCATACACACTTGAATCATTGTCGTAACCCCTACGGAATATAAAGTAAAAAATGTAAATATGATATAATGAATAAAGATATATAATGATGGATTATATATATATATATATATATTATTCATCATCATAATCATATGTGGAATGTGGTAATGGAAAAAAAATTTCATTTCTTCATCGGACAGTAGTCTTCAGTACCGATGAATGATGATTACATAACCAATTATTTGGAAGTGGGGTAGTTTTAGTCCATCAAATTTATATAAAATCCATATTCAGAAAAAACTATTTGAGTTTTTTATATCATAATTGTTTTAAAATAATATAATATGTGGTGAAATTAATAAAATAAAAATTCTCATTGAGAAATATCAACTCTTCTTCAAATATATTCCTTATATTTCCACCAAATCCAGCCTAGGATTTCATTCTAACGAAATTAGGACTCTTAGTTCAGACTATATAAGATGTGAAGTGATTTTAGAAGGATTTTTATGATTCAAAAAGGTTTTAATCTATTAATAATATAGGATTGTGGGGGGATTTTGATAATTGGAGTGAGTTGCATACTTGTAATGTTATTGAAAATATTTGGTCATACCAATGTTTTATCTTGATAGAAGCCTAAAAATTAAAAAATTATAGACCCAAGAAGATATAAGGTCTACATATGTCGATTAAATGAGTTTTTTAAATGTTTTTCAGTCATTATTCACCATTCACATCGTAGTTTTACACCTCGAAAAAATAGTTTTTAACTTAACCTTAGTAATTAATATTTACTATTTTCACTGTTCGTTTGGGTCAAAAAAACAATTAATAATTTTTTAAATTACAAATTATTATTATTTCAATTTTTGATTTAGGGTTTCAAAATTAAAATCACGGTCTTGTAAAAATTTTATTTGTAATTAATCTCCTAAACTTGATGAGTGTGCATGTTTTTATTGAGAAAATGTTCAAAATATTAAACAATTTCTAAGTCAAAATTATATATAGAAATTCCTGCAATGAACTAAATTTGGACTAATTGATATAAAATTAATCTAATATTAAATTAAAAATTCATAATATAACACAACATTTTAATATATTTAAAAAAATTCAATTTACAATTAAATTTCTTATTTTTCATTTTTTATAAAAATTGGAAAATTTTAGAAAAATCAATAAAAATAACCCGAAGATAATATTAGAATTAATATTCTAAAAATAAATATTATATTTAAAAATATATTTTATAAGATTGATAAAATTTATTTTTAAATTATGTTTGCGGAGCATGATTAAATCATCTTCTATAAAAAATAATTATTTTTAGAAAGAATTTCTTTTCATTTAAATGATTTTTATTTTTTCATTCAATAGGTAATAATAATTTTCATAATTTAGTTAGTAATATTCCTACCGACCTTTTTCAATAACATGGTTATAAAAATCGTATTAAATAATAGCATATTAATAATATGACATCATTAGTTTAAACATGGTATTGCTTCTAATAGAAGCTAAACTCAATGTTGCATATAATGAAAGCAAAACTCAATTTTGTGTTTAATATATGTTATTAATGTGAATGAACCTATATTTAAACATAAATATATTGTAATATCTCTGGGTTTTATATTTTATTTTAATCATGGTGTTGTGTGACATACACAATATTGAATATGATGTTCATGTTTTAAAATCATAGGTTGTTTCCAATCATATGTGACTAATGATTCAAAATTAAAAGTTGACATGATTTTTAACTAGGATAATTTATATATATATTGACATCAATGATTGAAAATTTGACAACCATTTGAAATATAATTATGGAAATTTTATGACTTCATAAGAATCATCTCAAATTGAAAAGATTTGTTCACATTGTGATAAAGGATTTTATTCTATGATTAGAAAATAATAAAATTTGTATTTATAGGGGAATTCATAAGTTTTTGGAATAAATGTCATAAGGATCCTTGAGAGAATTCCAAATTAGATTCTCACTCTATGATGACACTGGCCATGTCTGAACCATAATAATGATAAACATATTAGAATTATAATTTCATATAATATATTATACTTCTCCATGGATTTGAATGCATATAGAATGTAAGTTATACTAATTCCCTGAATAGGGGTTTGACACCATAATTATCACTAAATAAATTTTATTCCTGAGATCATAACATTGATACACACTAAAATTCATGGTGTCGTATAATTTGTATTTAATTATAAAAAATTTCTCACGTATTTTGAAATAGAATTCCATGAGTAATATGGTTTGGGATTTATTAATATATAATTTGATAAAACCATTCATGAGTATGATGGTTTATATAGAATATAAGGAATAAGGTCTAGTCTGGTTGTGAATTTTTCAATCATTGTGTGGTATGAGCTCAGAATAATCACCTAGGTAGGACATATAAGATGGTTTCATTGTGATAGATGGGGGCATTCCAAAAATTATATGTGATTTGGTAAGATAATTTGTTCCAATGGAAGATCTCATATCATAGAAAATACTGATCACATCATCTATTGGTGAAGCTATTTGAATCTATATACACCTTTGGATTTATGACAAAAACATTTCCTTCCATGTAATGATGACATTCTAAATTTTAAAAGATAAAAATATCCCCTAGGATATCATAGATATCATACACCTTTGTTTTAAAGGTGTTAGATGTTTGAAAATGAAAGGATTTGGTAATACCATGAAGGTACTGGCCACATCCAGATATTTTCATAAGAAAAATTAATGATGAAAATATTTATATTGGCTGAGGTTATACATTTCAGGAATCCTTCAATTTCTTTATGATGGTTATTTTTGTATATAGATATGACTAGGTTGAGATTATGGAGTGCACTAATTTTCCAATCTGTTTTACTTATTCTATATTCCATTGATGTGGTTTTAATTTTCCCTCTAAATATGAACTTATTTTCTATAATTATAAACATTAATTCTTGAAATTTCATTTCTCCTCCATTTTCTATTTGTTCAATATTGATTTAATTTCTATAAATAATTCATTATGAAATCAATAAGTAATGGTGTATCTTCTCTCTATCATGAGTGGCTAGTCACATAAGGGATGAGACATATTGAGTTTAATTATGTGGGTCATAATGATTTCATAATCATATTCATATAATATTATTTTTGAGAGCAATTATTTTAGGAACACTTTATTCCTCCACAAATTACAGATGAAGAGGAGGGTGAGAGATCAAACCCAAATCCAATTTATGGGATTGTTCTATGGTAAAGAGATCATGTTTTTATTTCAATTCTATAGTTTATCTGGATTCATCATGGACAAATGTATTTCTTTGACTAAGGGAGCCTTATTTGTTTGGATTGACGAAATTCATTTCTATATAAAAAGTTATTATCTTCTGAATTATTTTTGGACAAATTAATCCAACCCTTAATTGTGTGAGATAGTTAACACAATTTGAAAAAAATATTTTAAATTGATCCTGAATTTCAATTTGAATTATTTTTTTCATTAAAATATTGTTAATTTTCAATTTTTCATAATCCACACAAATTTGTAATCATGTAAAAAATAGAAATATTAAAATCAAAATGCTCACATTTCCTTCTAATGGGATGATCATTAACTTCATTTTTTCTACATTTTTGTTGTAATGAAGGATTGATAAATCTAATACATTACTAAACATACGAAATGCTGTGAAGAATTAAAAAAACCTTGAGTCGTTTCAGGATATGGGAACTTTTCAGGATATCATAATAAATAAGGAATAATGGAACCTATTAGGAAATCATAGGGAATCATATCTATCTACTACCTTTATACTAAAAAAGACACTATTCCTTCACAAAAATCACACCATGTAATATTTTTTTAGAATCTTTCACAAAGTTCACTATGATAAATATCTTTACAATGTTTCTAATATAATTTTTTTGACTATAACTATGAATCATATTCAATCCATCATTATACGTAATTATACCCAATATTTAGTTTAATTACCCCAAGTATTTCATTCTTTAGTATTTCCCAACAAAATTATAAAATGTAATTTTGTGATATTATTTGTTATGGGTTGTATTTTTTAGAAATAAAATACAATATTTAATACAAAAGTCAAAATAATATAGTTTCATACAGAAGAAACATACATGATCTAGAGAAATTAAAATAGTTTGATTATATTTTCAAAATTACTGTTCCAACACTATAAAGCATACTCTAATTCATAGGTTTATTATTTCAACATGAAAACCACAATACTAATATTTTTATCCTCAAAACCATTGAGTTTTATATTATATAAATCCATTAAAAATTGTCCTTTATATTTTTTTGATCACCATTTGATATATCTTATAAACATAATTAGCTATCATGAAATCCATTATTCGAATGGAATATATCATCAAAATTATTGAAAAGCACCATTTATAGTCAATAAGATGAATTTTAATACCCATTTACTACAATTAAGGATTTAAGATTATAAATTTGAATAACCATGTCATATTTCATATAAATATATAAATTTTAACCATTATTATCATCCCTTCAATGAATTAACCATGTTTCAAAATTGGTTAGTGTACAAGCATTAAATTTTAAATATCATCGAATATATAAATTTCTTATATCCATAACTATCAATATCTTACATGTATGTGGTCGGTTTATATTATATAAACTCAACATGTTAGTAATGTTTTATAAAAATATACATCTCATTGAATAATTATCTATTCTATAAAACCATAAGGATTTTTTGGGTGATTCAATTCTATTCTATTTATAAAATCTTTATCTTGTTTTCATACATTCTATCTTATGATATATTATTTTGGGTTGGCATTGAAAATCTATAAGCTCAAATAAATTCCCATGGATCCTTTATTTAAATATTTACTTCTCAATGAATATAACAAATCCGGATACAAACACTAGGTGATATAATAAATTACAAAAAATTATTATAATTTATTTTTAATAAACAAAAAAGGTATTTATCTAATTTTGTACTGTGTTCAAAAATTTATTTTCACCTTTTATAAGAATTTAAAACCTAAATCATACAAATATATAATTTATTTTTCCACCAATCTATATCTAAATAGGTTTCATTATGTTGTCTTTTGATGAAGTGTAGTTTCATATAAAAGTGGATGACTATTGTGAATATTCACAGAATAATATAGGATTGTAATATATGTTTTTCATTGATAATCCCATGTAAAAAAAATTTAAATTCCTCCACTGAAAAATGACATTCAATTGTGGTCTTTGGCCATCTATTCCAAAGGATTGATAAATTCCAAATATAATGTATACTCTTGAAAAAATTATTATGTATCAAGTGGATGTCGGGGTTGGCCCCGAAACAAATATTACCAGTTATCAATGATATTGATTCCAAAATTTATAAAGGATACACCAAAGTGTGCCTAGAAAATATTAACTAACAAAACCAATCCAATGTTATCTATATGAAAGGAAAGGTAGTATGTTTCAATTGAAATTAAGGGGTAGTTATAATTTCATTGGAGTATGGTTAACCAAATAAATAAATTTTTCTCATTTTTTGAATTGTTATTTTAGTGGTTAATGGTAAAAATATAACCTTGGTCCAATACTGGAACAATAATACCTTTTAAATAAAATAAAAAATATAGTCTTCAATTTAACTAGACATTCATTATTGACTCACACAAAAAAATTACATGGAACCCAATATTTTTGGTATCCTATATTAATTGATTAAGTTAGGTTACACAAAATGTATTCCCCATATTTGGGTCATTTAATGTGTTAAAAATATTTATTTTAAAACATTACATTATTTAACCTAACTCATGAAAATAAAAACACAATTAAATGACTAAAATAATATTAATAGGACTTCATCTATGAAATTTACACCTATAGTAATGGAAGATACCATAGAACATGAATATAGAGGATTTAATAGAGAATAAAATAGCATATTAAATAAAACCCTATATTCAATGAAAATACTATAGTATTACATGGTCTGATGTTATCATTATTAAATTATATACTGATCCAATAGTTCATCAACAATAAATGGAAGTCTACAAATTTTTTAGGCCATGTAATATCATTGATTCAAAAAATCTAACCATAATAAAGGGTAAATAACATTTTTAGTAATTTTTTATATAATATTATTCGTTATTCTGGGATAATAAAAATGGATTGTTATACCCATTCCAAAAATAATACACCTAATTGAAACTAAAAAGATAATTAAGAGATCATGAAATTATGAATTCATAATAATCACACATGAAACATCAGAAAATTCAAAGTATTAATTCCAAAAAATACATAAGGAATATTATAATTAAAATTGTTTTATATAATTAAACTTCTCCATTTATTTACATACATAAATAAAAATTTATAGGAAATAAATCAAATTTCATATACTTAAATATTAATAACACATCTGTCATGAACCAGCCCGAGTCGACCATTAACAAGTAACTAGGGCCTACCTGCAACATAACTAGAGACACATTTCTAATCCACCCGGGATTCCAACCAACACCAATGGCATCAATAGAGAACATATAGGAATGATTTCTCTCATATTTAAACAATCAAAAAAAAACAATGTAAATAAATGGACAACACAAAATACATTAATATAAAAAATGAATGAACATTATTTGTACAGGAAACTAAGTGTACACCTAAACCAACAACCCAACTGACCAAACCAGATAACCAACTATCTCTATGTGATTCTACTGGTCACTCACTATCATAATGATCACATATCACCCAAGGAGATCTAACACAAGATGAAACCTTCACGAGTGATAAAAACAAAAAAAAAGACTATAGGCGTGAGTATTAAAAATCAGTAGGTTAGAATGATATTCTATTCCAAATGCACATCCTTTAAAATAAAAGAATTATCAATATCATGTTTAAAATAAAAAAATAAAATTATTTTTTCCAAATGGGTTCCCATGCTATAAAATATTACCAAGAAAAAACATGCATGTTTTATAGACAAGAATGCTATTAAAAAATTTTCAATAGGTCCAACGTCAAAAATAAAATAGTTTTTAGGAGGTATGATTTAAATAATTTACACATTAAATTAATCACACAAACTATTTAATTTATCAACCAAACACACCGTATTCCCATGGTGATTACCAAACATCCAATGGGCACAACTCAAAGGAAGCCCCCTAGGCACTAGTTAGTTGGGAGTGCCAGTTACCTCGTACCTTGGTGATAGTAACAATAATAAATATCTATTCTCGTGCACAACATCCACTAGTAGGGAGACTAATCATAACCTAGTGGTCCCCTATCATCATCATCATCATTTATTAGTTAGTGTTTTCATCATCAAACATGCTACGTGAAAGAGGGGCCAAACCCTACGGGATCACTAGCATACTAGTACACGTCCGCCCGACTAGATACCTGGGATTCCCTTTAGTTCTCAATAAAATTACACATATCATCGAATAATTTTTTCAGTCAAAATTCAATTACCAAACCATAAAAATAAAAACATCACACAAACATGCTTCAAATTCCTTTTACGAATCAATACACCACTAAAAAGATCTGTAAATAAATCTAAAGGAGTATAATGAGGCATTGCACATAAAATCCATTAAAAATGATCTTTTGTGGCCTGAAGTACATCAATAACATAACAAACCATATTGGAAGCCAAAAAACAATTAATAAATCTATTTCATGGATTTTGAAATGGACCCAAAATATAGAACATGAAATACAGAATGAAACCATTTTTTCAGAATGAATGCCAATCATGCCTTTAAGCCTTTCTCAAAACTAACATTTGACCTAGGTACGAATTTCAATTTTATTAAGGATGAATATAAACACCATTTAAATCTTTAAAAAACAATCATAAATCCCTTAAAACACTAAGGGTACATATTCATAAAAAAACCATTTTCAAAAGGATGTGAAACAGTCCATTTTCGAACAACTCTGACCAAAAGATGTTGTAAACCATAACCCATTTTATTGTAAAATTAAATGAAAATTTTAAAGACATATAACGACCCATAAATAATATTTATCATTATTAAAATTCATTTATATTCTAAACAAATAATTTTTAAATCACACACCTCACATAAAATCCAACCGGGCAATTGACCGAACACATGACATGCCCCTTTTTAACAAAAAAAATTAGTTTAAGAACATGACAAGGAATTAAATTTCATGAAATATATTATTAGAGATAATATAACATGTTCAAAATACCATATACAAGGGTTTATACAGCACAAAATAGTTTCAAAACATAGCGTAAAATTTAAACAAACATTTGGTGTGCACTTTAAAAAATTAAGTCTACCTTTCACAAAACAAGGCTTGCACAACCCTTTTTGTCATGAACTGTCCTCGGGGCCCATGTCGAGACTACCCCAAGCCTGCCTTCTAGATGCCAGAGGCTGGCGACTAGCACCAAAGGCGTAAATCCCGATAACTGCGAAGGAATTTCCTTTATAAATGTAAACAAACACCACAGAGTACAAGCGGAAGTAAAACACTATGTACAAAAGGAAGTGCAGAAAACTAAATGGGCCAGAATACAAACCCAATCGAAAGTAAAAATACAACTGAACAAAAGTACAATAGAAAAAGAAAATAGATGGAAGAAAGGTATTAGCTCATGGGTCGTCCTCCACGGATCCTACCTGATGTGTAGGTACAGATAGCGCAACTCCTGTATCATCCTCCACGGATCCTACCTGAAGGGTAGGTACAGATAGTGCAGCTCCTGGATCGTCCACCACGGATCCTACCTGAAGGGTAGGTACAGATAGCCACCACAACGCTCTTTCTTGTCAACCTCCTCCGAGTTTCGTCTCGCCGTGAAGTCCACCTACGGATACTGTCTCGTCGTGAGGTCCACCTCCAGGTACTGTCCAGTCTTTGAACACTCGGCCTCCGTCATCACTGCCCATCGTCTGCAACCAACACAACGAGTTGCGGGCATAGCCCGTGCTGGGGTGACTATAACGATACTCAGTAGGGACCCCAAGACCCTCAAGTTCTCTCTAAATCCAACAAGGATAACCACAAAGAAGATATCAATAGATATCCTCTACTTAGGTATATGCCCATAAATATAACTAAGTTATCAAGTAACCCATCTCAATCATGAGGAAACACAAAGATTATGAAATCAACGGATAAAGACTACCCAGGTATATGCCCATACATATACCTAAGTTATCTAGTGACTCATCTCAATCATGATATAAACAAAAATATCATGAGGTAAACACAAAGATCATAGACTCAGCTCAAACCAGGATTATCATTAATGAAACTGTAACTGCTGAAGAGCCCCGTCTCTGGAGTGTACAGTGGTCCTGTCATGACTCTGAGGTGCTACTCACTAACCTAAGACTGCTGAGGTACTCTTACTATAGAGTACCATGGGTCAGCCACCCAAACACATTAGTGCTTCCTACTGGGGTATTCCACCCAAACACAGTAGTGCACACCCCCTAATAGCCTACAACGGTACTCTCCGGACGAGTATCGCAGGTCTGCACTGTCACACAGTAGTGCTCCGTACGCTTGTCTCCGGGAGGGTATGCTCCACGATCTATAGTTCGATACTCCATGTATCTCAATGTCCCACGAAGAAGTATCTCAACGTACCACCTCGTCATAGGGGTCTCAACACAACAGACATCACGTCAATCGGACGCCCGGTCTGTGAGTTATTAGCATTTTCATCCCAGGGGCCCGGTTGGTTTCTTGGGCGATCCAACCTGGACGTATATCAACTATAACCCAAACTCTCATTGGGTATAGTCATAGGGACCATTTCTCAACGTGATCACCAACGCCGCTGACGGTTCGTCAAATGGACATCAAGTCTAAAAGTTGTCGTCTTTTCCGTTCTAGGGGCCCTGTTGGATTTCAGGTACAATCCAACCCGGCCACATTCCAACTGCAACCAAAACTCAGGATAAGTATTCTAAATTTTCCCTCTTATCAAGAGGAATCCATCAAAGTCGAGGGCATGTCAATCAGATGTCCGGAGCTCAAGATATAAGTGTTTCCGCTCCGAGGGCCCGGTAGGTTTCGTGTTCGAACCAACCCGGACATACCCAAAGATCTCGAAAACCCTGAGTGTAATATACCGAAACGACTGTCTCGATCCAAGGATCATATCGCAACTGACGGTGCATCGATCAGAGTTTCATAGCCCATGTTATGGGTGTTTGAACGAAAACATTCCGAAAAGAGCGGGTATGGGCCCGGCCCGGCCCGAACCGGGTCGACCCGACCCGGGTCCGGGTGCGGCCCGGTTGGGTGCGTCCTAGCCCGGCCCGGCCTGCGCGGCCGGTTGGCCCAGCGTGAGCTCACCCGCATGGCCAGCTGGCCCTGCGGTTGCGGAAAAAGGGGGGGTGGTTTCCCCCGTTGATTGAAGTCGCCCCCGCCCCCATGTGGGGGCCGCTCTATTGACCACCAGAGGTTACAACAACCGGTCTCCCTCGGTCCCGGGCGGCCGCGGGACCAGCCGACTGCCTCCGTGGCTTCATCCGCTGTTTCCCTTCCCGGAGGGGTGCCGGGCGCCGCCGCCTCCGGCCTCCGGTGCCACCGTGCCGGCATGGCGCGCCGGCAGGCCCTTCCGCGGACCACTAGAGTTACTCCGGTGGTTAGTTCTCAACTCTGTCTTTGCCTTCGGTCCTCCCAGGACCTGCACTTCGCTGCAAAGCCTTCAAAACGCCCCGGTGGCCGGTTCTTCCATGGCCCGTCGATCCGTATTCCAAATAAACAATCCGCGTCTCTTCATGGTTTTCCGGCGTGGCGCAACGGCGCCGTGACTTTGTTTGGCTTCAACGGCGCAGAGTGACGGCGTCACACTTATTCTTCACATTTTTATTGTTTCCGCGCGGTGTCGTTCTACCGCGCCCCCTTTGTCCGTCCCGCAATGAACAAAACAACAAAGGGGGGGGGAAGTCGGTCATGTTCGTGCGGTTTGACCTCCTACCTTTAAGTTGATAACAAGTGGCCCAAAAGACGATGAATGACAAAGGATTTTTCATGAACAAAAGTAATCAACCCCAACATTTTTCCCCACAATCAAGAATTCCCAACTCGCAAACATATTCTCTGTGGATCAACTTACTATTTAGTTGATCTGCGTTCATTGATTTAGAAGGAAGTAACATGGGGTTCTTTAATATTCACACATTAACTCCCAACCTCAAAAAGTGGTCGCATCTCGTCAAAGTCGCAAAATTCCAACGTCGCGGAGTAAAGATTATATAGCGACATTGATGGCGAGCTTACGCGTCGGTTCCTCCTCCTTTGTCGTAGAGAAATAACTAAGGCACAACGATCACTCCTTGCGGTGACGACGTTCTTCGTCAGGTTGTTGACATTCTATGCGTTCTCCAACGAAGAAGATAGAGTTTCTTCTTGCTTTTGAGTATTCTCTCCCAAACTGTAGCACCACAAAACTAACCCAAAAATAAAATAAGCTCCACATATTTTATAAAGTATTGCCAAGAGTTTAAAATTTAAAAACTCAGTTCGATGAATTGATTTAAGGAAATGGCACATTAAATTTAAGTGGTGTCAAAAGGGGGGTTGGAGAGAGTTATGTAAGATGAGAGGACACCCACTTAATGGGGGAGTTAGAGGAGTTTTAAGGAATGTGAAGGGGTGGGGTTCATGTGGGCCCCACTTCACATTTAACCTCACATATGTAGTTAGGTTCACCCAACCTCCATCCTTAGGATTTAACCACTTTAATGAAATAAAAATTAGTTGCAAAAATATTATTTCCCAGATATCTTTATCCACAAAACTAAACAACTCATCCCGAGCAACCACAACTCTTGAAAAGGTATTCTTAAGCAATTACTGGCGTTGCGAGTTCATCGGTGCCTTCAGATTTCAATTCTGGGCACCGGTTTAATGTTAGAAAAACCTGCTCGTTTGTTCACTGAACGTACTCGAGCCTAACTTCAGAAATTAATTCCGGGCACGCCGGGCCTTAAAATCTGGCACCATTAGAAACTACGTTTTTTTAAAATACCAAAGAAAATTAAGAAAAAATTTCCATTGATTTTTACAGGTCTTTAAATTACTCCCACCTCAGGGCTTTACGTCCTCGTAAAGCATCAACACAAACTAGGGAAACAAAAGTGGTACTGAGCACACACCTGAGCCTTCCGCTCCTGTGTGCTCACCTAGAAATTCCCGTACTTCCAATGAAAGAGAACCCAAGGAATTGACCATCCTCTTTGGATCTGCTCCGGTCAATCCTCAACCTCTACTAGAACACCGCAAAATTCACCCTATCGCCAAAGTCCAGTTCCCCATGGTCGATAACATGCGTCAGGTCAAGAACGTATCTCCTCTGTTGAGATACGTGGAATTCGCCGTGCACCTGGTGCAACTGAGGTGGATGATTCAAGAGGTAAACCACCCCTCCTACCCAGATGAGGACCAGGAAAGGTCTGCTGAACCTCGGAGATTTCTTGCCGCCTTGGCCACATCTCCGTAAACCTCGTCGAGGTGAGACCCGTATAAGGACGTGGTCGTCATCCTTGAACTCTAGAGTCTTCCCGTCAGCTCTATACAGTCTCATCTACCTTGATACATTGGAAATCACATCCCACTCCAACATCAGGACACACTCGAGTATGGTCCCTCAAGCATCGCAGTGAACTATGTACCCAACGCCCACAATCTAGGGGCACTAATCAACCCAACTCCTAAAAGATCTGCTTGAAGTGGTGCTGTAACTCTGGGAAATTTTGGCACCAAAGTTAGTTTGGACATCTCCTGAATGATCGAATACACACTCTTATGCATGATTCCATCCTGTGCTACATGGGTTTTCCTTTTCGCTGACCATGAAAAACCCCATCACAACGTTGTAAATAAACCACAACATTTTTTCCAAATACAGTCAATCCATGTATGAACTGTGGATCCAATCCATACTCAGACCAACGTCGTAAGGCCTCGACGCTGCCACCAAGAGATTCCAACTAAAACACCCGCCTCATGGGTCAAATCACACTATCAGAGTAAGTGTGATTATCGAGTCTCCTCCCAAGATATCATTAGACGTGAGGGTCAAATCAATGGATTAACCGGAAACTCTAGGTCTGGGACAAGATACGTGGAAGGAAGGATTGATTCATATCAACATCTATTACTATGGCAGCTTGTTGTGGACACAGGCTGTCCCTAAAATCATTCCTTGAGCCATTGGGTCAATCTCCTTGACCGCATGCAACTACTCTCTTTACCTGCCCTCCAGCTCCCTGAGCCTGGAGGGAACAACAAAGGTGGGTGGTTGTAACATGTTGATATGTACACCACCTCATGCTACTCTCCTAGCTCCGCCTCCACGTTTTCTACTCTGCATATTCATCTGTCCTTAACATTTACTCTTTTTGAAACATTCGCACGACCATGTCTCTGAGACTGGCACCAGTTTCAAGCTTTCACACTGCTATTCTTCACTAATTGCATCCATTAAGCAGAAGAATTCTCAACCACAAGGGTTCCTTCTAGCACCCTAACATAAGTAGGAATGCGTAGATAAAGGAGTGCTTAATCGGATATCATTTATACACACTTCATTCAGAGGTCCGAGCTCTATAGAACTGATCGAATCGTATTCATCGAGTACCCAGAATGTTCGGTATGCCTCAATGAATACTCATCTTCCGACTCATCGTCCTGCCGAAACTATATAAGCTCAAGAAAACATTCAGCCACCTCCTCAAGCTAGTCCTCAACCGCCTATGAGTCAGGCTCGCCTCGTAACTTGAGGGTATCTGATGTTAGAACAACTATAAGGTAGTAAGCCTGCATGTGTCACCTACCGGTACCGCTGGTTGTTTCTGCAGACCAATAGGTAGTGATGTATAGCTGACACACTACCTGAAGGCACTATCTCAGGCATTGGTCCACATACCGAAGCCTCATCGTTATGTGGACCATCCTCATGGTCACTCACAAGAAAACACTAGTATCCAAGTCCACCATCCACTCTACTGATGTCTCAGATAGGCAGAAAACTCTAGAAATCACCTCTAGCCAGTCCTCTGCTGTCTGGGAATCTGCCTCGCTTTGTACCCTCGGAGGCCGCTGCTACAGGAACTCATGTAACGCGCTCTGCCAGCATGAACAGTTTTCTAGTAAGGCTGGTGCCATCTGCTTCCCAATAGGTGGTGGTGCTGCTGGTACACCACCCGAGGGTGCCAACATAGAAAAAGGGCCCCGCAACAGAGCCTTGCCGCTCGGTGGGCCGTCATCGAGTACTCTCTCGGAACACCAATTGACTGTCTGTGTGGAGACATTTTGAATAGATGCGACTCAGTCAATGATTTATCCCTAGTGACCTGTCCCGGTTTGAGCTGAATTTAAAACATTGGAAACACACACGCAATCAGTGTTTTCGTGTAAAAATTCGGAAATCAGTAGTCAGGGTCCTGGTGTACGAATACGTTGGCCGCCGCACCAACACTGGACTCCCTTAACTGAAGACCACACTGGGTACCCTTGACATTATTTCTTCAAATAGAAAATGATCAGAGTCATGAGTTCTATGGTAGAACTGAACTCTTCTGATACCAATTTGTAATGACCCATCCTCGGGGCCCATTTCGTGACTACCCCAAGCCCACCTTCCATAGGCCAGGGGCAGGCGACTAGCACCAAAGGCGTAAATCCTGATAACTGCGATGGAATTTCCATTATAAAAGTAAACAAACACCATAGAGTACAAGAGGAAGTAAAAAACTAAGTAGAAAAGGAAGTGAAGAAAACTAAATGGGCCAGAATACAAACCCAATCGAAAGTACAGCTACAACTGAAAAGAAGTACAACAGAAAAAGAAAACAGCTGGAAGAAAGGTAGCAGCTCATGGGTTGTCCTCCACAGATCCTACCTGAAGGGTAGGTAGAGATAGCGCTGATCCTAGATCGTCCACCACGGATCCTTCCTGAAGGGTAGGTACAGATAGTGTAGCTCTTGGATCGACCACCACGGATCCTACCTGAAAGGCTGGTACAGATATCCTCCGTAATTCTCTTGCTCATCAACCTCCTCTGAGTATCATCTCACCGTGATGTCCACCTCCGAATACTGTCTCGTCGTGAGGCCCACCTTTGGGTACTGTCCAATCTTCAAACACTCGGCCTCTGTCAGCACTGCCTGTCATCTGCAAACAATACAACGAGGTGCGGGCATAGCCTGTGCATGGATGAGTATAACGATACTCAGTAGGGACCCTGAGACCCTCAAGGTCACTCTAAATACAACAAGGATAACCACAATGAAGATCTCAACAGATAACCTCTACTTAGGTATATTCCCATACATATACCTATGTTATCAATTAACCCATCTCAATCATGAGGAAACACAAAGATTATGAAATCAATGGATAACCACTACCCAGGTATATGCCTATACATATACCTAAGTTATCTAGTGACACATCTCAATCATGGGGTAAACACAAAGATCATGAGGTAAATACAAAGATTGTAGACTCATATCAAACCGGTATTTTCATTATCGAAACCTTAAATGTTGAAGAGCCCCGTCTCTGGAGTGTAAAGTGGTCCAGTCATGACTCCGAGGTACTGCACACTAACCAAAGACTGCTGAGGTACTCCTCTTGTCGAGTACTGCGGGTCATCCACCCAAACACAGTAGTGCTTCCCGCCAGTGTATTCCACCCAAACACAGTAGTTCACACCCACTAATAGCCTGCAGAGGTACACTCCAGACAAGTACCGCGAGTCTACACATTCACATAGTAGTGATCCATCCTCCATCGGTCTTCACCCTAACAATGTAGTGCTTCGTCCACTGGGCTAGTCGACTCACTCCAAGTCGAGTCGGTCAAGCAGTCGTCAGGTCTCAGCCGACTACACGGTCTCCATACTCCGTACGATCGTCTCCGGGAGGGTCCTCTCCACGAGCTACAAGTTGATACTCTAATTATCTCAAAGTCCCACGAAGAAGTATCTCAAAGGACCACCTTGTCACAGGGGTCTCAATGCATCAGACGGCCCGTCAATCAGACTCCCAGTCTGTGAGTTATTAGCCTTCTTGTCCCAGGGGCCCGGTTGGTTTCGTATGCGAACCAACCCGGCCGTATCTCAATTATACCTCGAACCCTCATAGGGTATACTCATAAGGACCATTTATCAACGTGATCACCAACGCCACTGACGGTTTGTCAAACGGATGTCCAGTCTGAAAGTAATTAGCTTTTCGGTTCCAGGGGCCCGGTTGGATTTCGAGTACAATCCAACCCGGCCACTTTCCAACTGCAACCAAATCTCAGGAGAAGTATGCCAAAAGTTTCGTCTCGTCATGTGGAATCCAACAATATCGACAAAATGTCCATCTGACATCCGAAGCACAAGATATAAGTGTTTCCGATCCGAGGGCTCGGTTGGTTTCGTGTTCGAACAAACCCGGCCGTACCCAAAGTTTTTAGAAACCCTGAGTGTAATATATCAAAAGGACCGTTTCAATCCAAGGATCACATCACAAATAACGATGCATTGAGCAGAGGTCCATAGCCCATGATACGAAAATTTGAACGAAAACATTCCGAAATGAGGGGTATGGGCTCGACCCGGCCAGGCCCAACCCCCTGGGTCGGCCCGAACCAGGTCGACCCGACCCGGGTCCGGGTTCAGCCCAGCTGCGTTGCTCAGCCCTGCCTAGGCAGCCACGCCCGACCTAGGTGGCCGGTTGGCCCAGCGTGAGCTCACCCGCACGGCCAGATGGTCCTGCCATTGCTGAAAAATGGGGACCGGTTTCCCCCATTGATTGAAGCCCCCCCCATGTGGCGGCCTCTCCGTTGACCACCGGGGGTTACGACCCTCAGTCTCCCATGGTCCCACATGGCCGCGAGACCAGAAAATTGACCCCTGCGGCTTCACCCACGGCGACCCTTCCCGGCGGCGCGCTAGTATGCCCTTCCACAGACCACCGGAGTTGCTCTGGTTGTCCGTTCTCAACTCCGCCATCGCCTGCGGTCCTCCCGGGACCTGCCCTTCACTGAAAATCCTTCAAAACGCCCATGTGGCCCATTCTTCCATGGCCCATCGATCCGTATGCCAAATAAAAAAACTGCGTCTCTTCGTGGTTTTCCAACATGGCGCGACGGCGCCGCAGCATTGTTTGGCTTCAACGGCGGGGCGCGACGGCGCCATGCTTGTTCGTCGCGTTCTTTCTTGTTTTTTCGTGGTGTCGTTGCACCGCGCCACCTTTTTTCATGTCGCTGCGAACAAAACAACAAAGGGGGAGGAGAGTCGGTCATGTTCGTGTGGTCCGACCTCCTCCCGTTAAGTTGATAACAAGTAGCCCAAAAGACGAAGAAAGACAATGTATTTTTCACGAACAAAAGTAATCAACCCCAACAGTTTTCCCCGCAATCAAGAATTTCCAACCCGCAAACATATTCTCCACGGATCAACTTAATATTTAGTTGATCTGCGTTCTTTGATTTAGAAATAACTAACATGGGGTTCTTTAATATTCAAAAATTAACTCCCTGCCTTGAAAAGACGTCACATGTCATCGAAGTCTCGAAAGTCGAACGTCACGGAGTGAAGATTATATAGCGACGTCGATGGCGATCTTCCTCGTCGGTGCCTCCTGCTTGGTCGTGGAGGGTGAATAAAGGCACAACGATCACTCCTTGCGGTGACGGTGTTCTTCATCAGGGTCTTGACTTTCTCCGCGTTCACCAACGAAGAAGATAATGTTTCCTCTAGCATTTGAGTATTCTCTCCCAAACCTTAACGCCACAAAACTAACCCAAAAATAAAATAAGCTCCACTTATTTTATTAAGTCATGCCAAGAGTTTAAAATTTAAAAACTGAATTCAATGAATTGAATTAAGGACTTGGCACATTAAATTTAAGGGGTGTCAAAAGGGGGGTTGGAGAGAGTTATGGAAGACGATAGGTCACCCACTTAATGGGGGAGTTAGAGGAGGATTAAGGAATGTGAAAGGGTGGGGTTCGTGTGGGCCCCACGTCACATTTAACCTCACTTAGATAGTTAGGTTCACCCATCCTCCATCCTTAGTATTTAACCACTTTAAAGAAAAATAAATTAGTTGCACAAATTTTATTTCTCGGAAGTCATTATCCATAAAACTAAACAACTCGTCCCGAGAAAACACAGCTCTAGAAAAGGTCTTTTTAGGTAATTACGGGCGTTGTGAGTTCATCGGTGCCATCAGATTTCAATTCTGAGCACTGGTTTTAAAGTTAGAAAAACCCGATCGTTCGTTCATTGAACATACCCGAGCCTATCTTCTGAAATTAATTCTTGGGCACACCGGGCCTCGGAATCAGGCGCCGTCAGAAACTGCATTCTTGTAAAATCCCAAATAAAATTTAGAAAAAATATCCCTTGAATTTTACGGGTCTTTAAAATTTTTTACACCAATATAATTATAAAAAGTATGAAAAACAATAATAAACATATTTATAATATGTTAATGTTAATAAAATTATGATAATTAAATGATAAAGGCATGTGCAAGGGATATCCTACCTCAAATCCTTGTGGTAATGGAATCGCACACCCAATATCACTATCTGAGGGTTTATAAAACCTAATCATATGAATACCAACACAAAATATCAGAAACCCCATAAAAAATCATAGGATAACATAACCCAAGGTCTTTCATGATTACTAGAAATTATAAAACAATGAAATAATGAATGTAGGAAGAAGAGGAGGGGAAAAGAGAAGGAATTTCAACTTTTCAACTGGAAAACTCTTCGACATCCATTAGATCTGCACCCATAGAACAGATTGAATGGATTGAAAAATCGTGGACAGTCTCTGAAGGTCTTGAAGAACCATTGAAATATGATTTCAGGGAAAATGAGTACGAATTTAATGATTTATGGATGATAGAATTTACATTCTCAATTCTGGAAAATTTGAGGAAACCTGATAACTTTTTCCCAAATATGAGATACAAATGTGATCCAAATAGGTAACATAGATAATGAGGTTGAGTAAAAGTATTTTTTATTCTAGGGGTAGGTAGAATCACCAAAAAATATTAAGAAATTAATAATATATAAAGTAAAAAATTTAGATTTTTTAATGGAAATGGGCCAATGGGCTAGCCCATTACCTAAATAACTAAACCAAATTTACCATGATTTTGAATTACAAACGGTTAAAAAATGATATTGTGGTTTTCATATGTCATTGGAGGAAATGTATGATGATGAATGGGTAAAAAAATGTTGAAAAACAAAGGATCTATAAAATAATCAAATTCGGTTTTTAAAACCGGAAATGGGCATACAGTAGGCCCAAATCATTAAATAACCACCATTTCCACAAAAACTCCTAAACAAGCAATGGGGAACCCAAATTTTTTTGATTAGACATATATGGTTGTTCAAAACTCCAAATTAATCTCACCCAACACCAAATAAAATGATCAAGACTTATAATGATCCTGATCAAAACCATGAAACGAAATGAAAAAAATGGGGTGTTAAAATTTTCCTCACCATTAAAAGATTCCACCACAGGAATGACATAGCACATTCAAGATGATTGATCAACACAAAGGGATTCATTATCAATATAGTCTATCCTCTTAATCCAATGCCACACTATCAACGATTAATGAATTATAATCCTATTACTTCTGTAACATCCCAGGTAAATAAAGATTAATACATTTTCATATTTATTAATATTTTCAAATTAAATATTAATTTTAAGTTAAAGGGGTTTCTATGTTCAATAGTATAACCGATACACAACAATGAGTTTCTTTGAAATCATACATTGCAGACTAGTAATATAATAATATTATTTTAAATGGTAGTTAACACGTAGTTGTTGTATTGGTGGGAGTGAATATAAATAACTAAAATATGATTATATATGTTTGTTAAATATTTTTACATTTATCCAATAATATATAAAGGCTTAAAATAAGAAATGAATTCAATTTTAGGCATAGATACTCTAATATTAACTAATGGGTCGACTTATCGCCTTTTGATGGTGAACCCTCTTTAAATATAGTTTTGGTCACTCATATACATTTTATTGGACCAAATAAAATTCTTCTTTTGAATCGGGACCACAAAATATACTTGGTGAAAATTCTTAGTATTTTTCTGATAAAGTTCATTTTTTAATGAGTAGTGAAAAATGTTGTATTTTAATTCAAAACCAATTTTTAATCTAATTTATTTATATGATTATATTATCTTTTGAATTGGTTTTAAAGTGAAATGATAATATATTTTTACCATTTAATCCAATGGTTGTCATTGGAATTAATTTCATTTGAAATTGGACTTAAATAAGTGTCAATCTTTTGATAGATATTGCTTTTTAAAAACACGCTATTTGTTTTGACAGCGGGAATTAATTATTAAATTAATTAATGAAACTTATATTTTTTTAATTTTGTAAAATAGAAATCATTTTTGAATTTGGAATATAAAATTTAGCTTAGGGTGAATTTTTGATATTTTTTTGAAAACATCAATTTTTTGATGAATAGTGAAACCAATAAATGGTAGTTAAAAAACTGAATTTTCATTTAAATAAAACATTACCACTTCTGTGAATTGTATTTCAAAAATCCGACATACATGGTTTTCATTATGAATTAAAATTTGGTTCAATGTGTTAAAATAATTTTTTGGTGAATACTGACTTTTAAGTTTTATTAATCGTGATTAAAGGTAATTAGTGTAATTTAAGATAAAAATAATGTTATAATAATATAAAATTATCATGACACATGTCCAAAACTTATTGGATGTGTCATGGCTGACCAAATAAATCCATGTGTCATCTTGGGGACCCCATGGAGCCACTTGTGTAAGAAAATAACATTAATAACTTTTTATTTAAAGTTAAAATAAAAATGTCACAAACATGCATTGTTTTACTAAATCAATTTTTGCATGTGGTTATACAAGTATTTTTTGCGACAATAAATATTCATTAGAATGCTAAAACGATTTCCTATATAATATTTTGTTTTATAATTTATATGCATTAAATAAATTAAATTATTTATGACACCATGATGATGCAGCGATTACCTCATTATTTAACTATTTAAATAAAATGAAAAAATATTGATAAATACAAGAACTAAACATTTCATAAAACTAATGGATGGGTGGATTCAGAACCCTTACCACCATATCCTAGAAATATATCCTTTTGGGACATTTAAAATCTGAAAATCATTTTATAATAAAGTAAAAATTTAAATCTTTCCCAGAGTGCCCCTCCTCTCCTCTTATAAAAGGACCCCACCTCTACCATCTTACCCACACCTCTCAAGACTTTGTCTCGGCCAAGCTCTGCTCATATAATCTCTCCACATCAATCTATTAATCCAAGAAGCCTTACCATAGCCATAAATCTCTTCAAGAAACCCTTTCGGTTCAAACCAATGGGAGTTACCCGATTAAAATGTAATGTCTTCACTTGTGTTATTTTTTTTTATTTTGATTCTCCAATCCCCTACACTATTTCTTTTCCATTCCTTTGTAACAAAAAACAGTATATTATATATAATAGGATTTTTTTATTATATGTATTCGAGCTACTCTTACACACACATCCATCTAATGGTTAAAGAACATACTGTTTCTGTGGTCGGCGAATTTCTGTCTCACGAAATGATGATTGTTCAATATTATTTTAAGAACTTTCATGGTGGAAATTAAGATGTCACTATTTTTATATATGATATATATTATGTATATTATTTCCTTATTCTTCTGTATTTTTTCATTTATGGCATACCTTTATGGTTTCCAATATGGGTAAACGTGATATCTTCATTTTAGGAAGTGCAGACTACAGCCCCCACAAAGTGATTTAATTCATTAATTCCATATGTGGGATATATAAAGGATAGAGTTAATGATATTATATATGATATTATAATGGAATTATAATATTCCTATATATCATTATGATTTCACTCCATTAAATACGATATCGAAATGAAAGTTGCGTTCAAGCGTACGTACGACTAACCGTCTCCATGAACGGTGCATTTCATTTCATACCTCTAATTGTTATGTACTATTATAAATACATGTATATGATGGATATATATAATATATATGATATCCAAATCATGAATATAATACTTTATATAACTAAACTTTGACAACATGAACAACATGTAATTGCAAGAGGTCCATTTTTGACGTAAGAACCAAATATTGAAAAAACGAATGTTATTAACTTAAATGATTACATAATGTTCATAACATTGTAATAAGTTATATAAAAGGAATAATAAACTTGAAAAGGTTCTTAAGAAAGTAGAAATTTACATTAGTTTATTATTCAGGAGATTAAAGAGCATTCGAGTCACGTCAGACATGAGGTAAGGGACTTCGTCTCAATCTCCTTTCATTGAGGAATATTTTTTTTATACACAACATTCGTTTATATAGTGTATGAAACCCTTTTACTATTAATTTTATTCAAACGGAATCCTTTTCTACGAAGAGTTTTACTAAATGAAAAAAGGAATGTTTCTTTTAACATACACGGTGTCAACGACCATTTCTGTCGTTGCGAGTATTATTTGGTCTTTGGTTTCCTCAACTAGCCATAATGTTTTTAAAATGAAATAAAAACCATATACTCATTTATGTATTTTGGTATTGAAAATGGTTTTTATAATATATTTGTTATGTCAATATATTTAATATAAATATTGTGATTTAAATTTGGAAATTTTGTAATTCCATTTTATTATTTTTATGTCTTATGATTTTATAAAGGCACTTGAAATTTTGACAAGTGGTTACGTGATAAACCATATGACGGGTGGTGCCGTGAATACCAGGACTGGTGTTTACGTTATAACCTCCAATTCATTGGTTATTGATGTCATTTGTTTGGCTATTTCATTAAGTGATATGTGTGGAAGTCGACCGTATAGTTATTCCATTTAGGAATGTGTATGTCCCAAGTTACCTTTATATGTTACGTGTTCATTATATGGGTATTATGGTAATATTTTGGTTACAAAAGGTTAAGTAATGATATTTTATTTAGTGAAGATTATTTAATACTTCATAAAGGTGAATTTTATTACTTTGATAAAGTATTCATGGTTTACATTTAGTTTTGAAAAACTCACAGTTTTCCTTCTTTTTATAACCCTTACTGAGGTTTTTATGCTCATCCCATGTTTTTTTGAAATGTTTTTCACAGGACATAATGTGGAATAGGATAAAGGATATGATCAAGGATAAGTCATGTTGTCTTAATAATGGAACTAGACATGACTTTTTATTAAGAGTTCATGTTTTGTAAAAAAAGAAACTTTGTAGAAGTGTCTACTGTGTAATACTTTGAGATGTAATAGTTATGATCTAATTCTCTAAAACTATAAACCTAAAAAGATCCTCCCTCAGCATTATTCATTTAATTCAATATCAAGTAATGAATAAGGTCGGGGCCTTATAGTTGGTATCAATGGTCAGTTTAGAAAACATTAGGAGTTAGAAAATTGTTAAATTTATAAATTAATTTATGGTATGATTGAAATGATATAGCATTGAATGATTACAATTTTGCTTCACCTAATATATTTCTGTGTTCAAAATAGTTTTCCCTAGAGGAAACAAGGCAGCTTTATTGGGACGACATTTGGTGGAAGACAACCTTCCAAATCAGCAGCCTGAGATGGTCAGAATTGGAACTGAAAAATTTGTTGTAGTGATGGAACAGTTGACTCAGGCTATAAATGGTGGTGGTATCCATGCACGAGCTCATCCAGATCAACCGCAGAGGAACATGTCAGTGGCAGAAAATTTCATGGGGAAACATCCCCCATCATTCAGAGGATCATCTGACCCTGTGCAAGGTGAAGGGTGGATTAAAGAA
Organism: Viscum album; assembly: GCA_963277665.1. Lineage (NCBI taxonomy): Eukaryota > Viridiplantae > Streptophyta > Magnoliopsida > Santalales > Viscaceae > Viscum > Viscum album. The sequence goes on from OY728164.1 coordinate 579,144,192, forward strand.
CAGGAGAAGATTCTTGATGTCATGGGGTGTTCAGAACATCAAAAGGTTAGTCTTGCTATTTACCAGTTTGAAGGTGAAGCTGATCAGTGGTGGTCGATTTCGAAAAATTTCAGGGATAGTGATTATATTGATGATCTTCACTGGGGTGAATTCAATGGTATATTTCTTGAGAAATATATTCCTTAGGTGGTTAATCATATGATGGAAAAAAAATTCCTAGAGTTGAGGTAGGAGGATGACTCAGTGGCTGCTTATGAATAAAAATTCACTCTACTGGCAAGGTATAGTCCAAATATCATACGAGATTTCGATAGTAAAATCAACCATTTTTACTTAGGTTTAAATCCAAAGTATCTAAGGGATTTAGCTTCTCTTGAGTTCAAATGTTAGGAAAAACAAGTTCGATATGCAGAGAAGGTGGAAATGGAGTTTGCTGATGATCAGGTTTTCTATGACAAACAACAGAATAAGAGGTCCAGTTGGCAGGGAAAGGGGAATAATTCATCAAAGAATCAAATAGTTAAGAAAACTAGATATCCATCCTATGAGAAGTGTGGTAAAATTCATCCTGGAGAATGTTTATCCAAGTCTGGAAAGTGCTTTCGGTGTGGTTAGTCTGGTCATATTTCTCGTAACTGTAAGGAAGACGATTAAGAAGGCAATGAAAAGCTAGTGGTAAGATGTTTTAAGTGTAATGAAATGGGTCATTATACAAATGAGTGTCTAACGAAGAACTCAACTGGGGGAAAGTATCCAAACTACAAGCAGAAAGGGGTGGAGAAATCCTTTCCAACTACTTCAGAAGATGTTGGGCTATCGAATGAAGTAGTATCAGGTACACTATTTGTTTGTTCAGATTATGTCAATGTGTTGTTTTATTTATGATCTACACATTCATTCATTTCTGAAAAGTTTTCTAGAAAATTTGGAATTCCATCTCAATATATAAATCTTGAACTTATGGTAAAAGCATTCAGAGGGAACGCTGAGACAAAAAGAATTTATAACATCCTTTATATCCTTGTGTGAGGAAATAATAAACTTGAAAACATTATTGTTTTTCCTCTAGTAGGGTTTGATGTTATTTGGGAATTGACTGGATTTCTGTTTATCATTCTAAGATTTAATGCAAAGCTAAAGTGGTTTTTTAGAAAGATTCTTAGTTTGTGTACAAGAATGAACCCTTGGTTTTGATAATATATCAGGAAGTTGAAAAACTAGTAAAAGATGGGAATGAATGTTACCTTGCACATATTATTGAAAACAAAGGAACTGTTCATATTAATGATGTTCTAGTGGTTAATGCGTATCTTGATGTTTTTCCTGATGATTTTCATGGTATTGTTCATGATCAAGAAGTTGAATTTACTGTTTACTTGGTTCCCAATTCTAAGACAATTTCAAAACCCCTTTATCCAATGGCTCATGTTGAATGTTCAGAGTTAAAGAAGAAATTGTATGAGTTATTAGATAAAGGTTTCATTCGACCTAGCACATCTCCATGGGGTGCTCCTGTCCAGTTTGTTAAAAAGATAGATGGTTCAATGAGACTTTTCATTGATTATAGAGCCTTGAATAACATCACTGTTAAGAACAAGTATTATTTTACTCAAATCGATGATTTTTTTGATCAGCTCTAGGGAGCTCAGTATTTTTCGAAGATTGACTTGAGGTCAGGGTACCATCAATTGAAAGTAAATGAAGCAGACATTCCGAAGACTGCGTCTCATATTAGATATGGCCATTATACATTTGTAGGTATGCCTTTTGGGTTAACCAATGAACCTTCTGTATTCATGGACCTTATGAATAGAATTTTCCATGAGTTCTTCGATAATTTTGTGGTTGTTTTCATTGATGATATTTTGGTATTTTCTAAATGTAAATATGAGCATGAAAGTCATTTAAAGGTAATCTTGCAAACCTTAAAACAAAATAAACTCTTTGGAAAATTTAGAAAGTGTGAGTTTTTGTTACAACAAATTTCATTCCTTGGTCACATTGTTTCTAAAGATTGGATAACTTTTGATCCTGCAAAAACAAAGGTTGTTGATGAATGGACAAGAGACACAAATGTAACTGAGATCCATAGATTTCATGGTTTTTCATGTTACTACCGATGGTTTGTTGAAAATTTTTCATGGTTATCTAGTCCAATGACTAAGCAAACTCGGAAGGGTGTATAGTTTTTCTAGACAATAGAATGTGATGATTGTTTAAGGATTTGAAAAGAAGATTAGTGAATGATCCAGTTTTGGCACTTCCTTCTAGGAATGGTGAGTTTGTTGTCTACAGTGATGCTTCGTTGAAGGGACTTGGTTGTCTCCTTATTCAGAATGATTAGCTAATTTCATATGCTTCATGTCAGTTGAAAATTAATGAGGTAAATTACCCTACACATGATTTGGAATTAGCTACTATTGTTTTTTCTCTAAAAATTTGGAGGCATAAAATGTATGGAGTAAAGTGTGAAATATATACTGATCACAAAAGTTTAAAGTATATATTCACTCAGAAATAATTGAACATGAGACAGAGGAGATGGATGGAACTAATCAAGGATTATGATTGTACAATTAATTACTATCCGGGAAAAGAAAATAAAGGGGCTGATAATTTGACTCGAAAAAATAATGCTTCATTAACCATCATACATTTGGAACGAGGTCCATTAGTTTTTGATTTGATGAAATTTGGTATAGAACTTGTTGGTGTAGTAAGTTCTTATGTTTTGTTTTAGGTGTCAGTGAGATCATCTTTATCAGATAGAATTAAGCAAGCGCTGAATAATTACAGTGGTTTGTAGAAAAAGGTAGAGCTGGTTCATAAGGGTAAGTTGACTGAATTTAACATTGATAATGATTGTGTTTTGAGGTTTGGGAAGATATTATGTGTGCCTTTTGATTCACTGTTTAAGAATGAGTTGTTATGTGAGGCTCATAGTTCCCTGTTTTCAGTTCATCCTGGCAGTACTAAGATGTATAGAGATCTACGGGAGTATTACTGCTGGGATGGAATAAAAAGATATATTGTTGATTTTACTATGAAGTGTTTGACATGTCAATAGGTTAATGTGGAGAATAAGTTACCGAAAGGGATGCTGCATCCTTTACTGGTGCTAGAATGTAAATGGGAAAATATATCAATGGACTTTTTTGTGGGATTATGAAAGATATCTCGAGGTAATAATGCAATCTGAGTTATTGTTCATCGATTGAATAAATCTGCCCATTTCCTTCCTATTTTATATACATTGTCTCTAGATCTACTTTGTCGGTTTTATGTTACAGAGACAGTCAGGTTGCATGGAGTTCCCCTCTCCATTGTATCTGATTGTGATCTCGGGATTACTTCTAACATTTGGAAAGTCCTTCAGAAGTCGTTGGGTACTCAATTAAATTTCAGTACAACTTTTCATCCACAATTAGACGGGAAGTCATAACGAACAATTCAGCCCTTGGAGGATATGATACATGCTTGCTCGATGGATTATATGGTAAGTTGGACCAATATCTTTCTTTGGTTGAATTTTCATATAATAACAGTTTTCATTTCAGTATACAAATGGAACGATTTGAGGAATTATATGGGAAGCGGTGTCAAACTCTAGATTTTTGGGATGAATTAGGTGAAAGGAAGATGATTGGACCAGAATTGGTTGAAGAGTTGGTAGAATATGTTCAGCTGATTCAGAAGCACATGAGAATATCTTAGAGTAGGAAGAAAAGTTATGCAGACAATATGAAGAAGGGTATCTCTTTTGAGGTAGGTGATAATGACTTCCTCAATGTTTCACCATGGAAAAGTGTGATGCGATTTGGTAAGAAAGGAAAGTTGAGTCCAAGGTTCATTGGACCATATGAAATTCTATAGAGAGTTGGATCAGTTGTTTACCGAGTGGCTTTACATCAAATTTTATCTCAGGTACACAATGTTTTTCATGTTTCGATGTTGAGAAAGTATATTCCAGATCCATCTCATGTTTTGAGACCAGAGGTAGTTCAGTTGGAGGATAATCTCTCTTATGAAGAACAACCAGTCTAGATTCTTGACTGAAGAGAGAAAGTGTTGTGAAATACGGTAATTTATCAAGTGAAGGTTTTAAGGGAAAACCATATGGTTGAAGAGGAAACATGGGAATCTGAAAAGGCTATGAGGGATAAATATCGCCACTTATTTTGATTGATGAATAAAATTGCAAGGACGCAATTCCCAAAAGGGGGAAAGATTTAACATCCCAGGTAAATAAAGAATAATAAATCTTCATATTTATTAATATTTGATAATTAATTATTAATTTTACTTTAATGGGTTTTCTATGTTTAATAGAGTACCAGATACGCATCAACGAGTTTCTTTGAAATCTTACGTTGCACACTAGTAATATAATAATATTATTTTAAATGGTAGTAAACAAGTAGCCATTGTATTGGCAGGAATGAATAGAAATAACTAAAATATGATTATATATGTTTCTTAAATGTTTTTACATTTATCCAATAAAATATAAAGGCTTAAAATAAGAAAAGAATTCAATTTTAGGCATAGATACTATATTATTCACTAATGGGTCGACTTATCGCCTTTTGATGGTGAACCCTCTTTAAATATAGTTTTGGTCACTCATATAAATTTTATTGGACCAAATATAATTCTTCTTTTGAATTGTGACATCAAAATTTACATTGTTTAAATTTTTGGTATTCTTCTGATAAAGTTCCTTTTTAATGAATAGTGAAAAATGATGTATTTTAATTGAAAACCTCTTATTAATCTAATCTCTTTATATTATTAGATTATCTTTTGAATTGGTTTTAATGTGAAATTAAAATATATTTTTACCATTTAATCTAATGGTGGTCATAGGAATTAATTTCACTTTGAAATTGGACTTAAACAAGTGTCAATCTTCTGATAGATGTTACTTTTTTAAAAACACGCTATTTGTTTTGACAGCGGGAATTAATTATTAAATTAATTAATGCAACTTATATGTATTTAATTTTTTAAAATAGTCATCATTTTTCAATTTGGAATATCAAATCTAACTTGGGGTGAATTTTTTGTATTTTTCTGATAAACATCAATTTTTGATGAATAGTGAAACCACTAAGTGGTAGTTAAAAAAACTGATTTTTTTGTTTAAATGAAAATTTACCACTTATGTGAATTGAATATCCAAAATCCAACATAAATGGTTGTCATTATGAATTAAAATGTGGTTAAATGGGATTAAATTTTTTTGGGTGAATAGTAACTTTTATGTTTTATTAATCATGATTAAAGGTAATTAGTGTAATTTAAGGTAAAAAATATGTTATAATAATATGAAAATTCCTTGAAACTTGTCCTACACTTATTGTATGTGTCATGGAAGACCGAAAAATCCATGGGTCAACTTGGGGACCCCATGGAGCCACTTGCGTAAGAAAATGATATTAATAACTTTTTATTTAATGTTTAAATAAAAATTTCACAAACATGTATTGTTTTTATAAAAAAAATTACATGGGGTTATACATGTATTATTTTTTACTATAAATACTCATTAGAAATATAAAAATATTTCCCACATAATAGTATTTTTTTTATGAATTTTGGCATTAAAATAATTAAATTATTTATGACACCATGATGATGCAACGATTACCTCATTATTTAAAGATTTAAATAAAATGAAAAGATAATGTAAAATACAAGACATAGATTTGTGAAAAAACTATTTTATGGGTGTATTTCGAACACTTATCACCATAATCTCAAATTATATCCTTTTGGGACCTTTTAAATATGAAAATTATTTTATAATAAAGAAAAATTTTATGACATTCCAAAAGTGCCCCTCCTCTCCTCTTATAAAATCCCCCACCACTACCACCTTACCCACACCTCTCAAGCCTTTGGATAGGCCATGATCTGCTATTTTTATCTCTAAACATCCCTATCCCCATCCAAAATGCCTTACCTTAGTTAGAATTCTCTTCAAGAAACCCTTTTGGTTCAAACCAAAGGGAGGTACCCGATTTAAAGGTAATGTCTTCACTTGTGTTATTTTGTTTTATTTTTCTTCTCCAACCCACTAAACTATTTATATTCCTTTATTTTGTAACAAAAAAAGTATCTTAAATATACTAGTATGTTTTTATGAGAATGATTTGAGCTACACATACACACACCACCGCCTAATTGTTAAAGAACATACAGTTTCTGTGGTCGGTGAATTTCTGCCTCACGAAACGATGATTGTTCAATATTCTTTTAACACCTTTCATGGTGGCCATTAAGATGTCACTATTTTTATATATGATATATAATATATTTATTTTTTCCTTATGCTTCTATATATTTTCATTTATGTCATACCTTTATGTTTTCCATTATGGGTAAACGTGATATCTTTATTTTAGGAAGTGTGGACTACCACCCCCTCAAAGTGATTTGATTCGTTTATTCCATACGTGGGACGTATAAAGGATGTATTTAATGATATTATATATTATTTTATTCTGGAATTATAATATACCTATATATCATGATGATTTACCTATATTAAATACGAAATAGAAATGAAAGTAGTGTTCATGCGTACGTACAACATACCATCTCCATGAACTGTGCATTTCATTTCTTACCTCTAAATGTTATGTACTATTTTAAATACATGTATATTCTGTATATATATGATATCCAAATCATATATATCATTATGGATATAATGAACATTTGACCACATGAAAAACATGTAATTGTAAGAAGCCCAATTTTGACTTAAGTACCAAATATCGACAATACGAACGTTGTTAACTTAAATGATTACTTAATGTTCATAACATGGTAATAAGTGATATATAAGGAATAATAAACTTGAAAATGGTTTTTAATTTAGTAAAAATTAACTTTAGTTTATTATTCAAGAGATTAATGTGTAATCGAGTCTCATCGGACACGAGGTAAGGGACTTCGTCTCAATCTCATTTCATTGAGGTATATTTTGTTTTATACACAGATTTCTTTTATATGGTGTATAAAATCCTTTGACATTTACTTTTATTCAAAAGGAATCTTTATCTATGAAGCGTTTTACTAAATGACAAAAAGGAATGTTTCTTTTAACGTACACATTGACAATGACCTTTTCCTCCGCCGCAAGTATTATTTTGTCTTTGGCTTCCTCAACAAACCATAATGTTTTTAAAATGAAATAAATACCATATACTCTTTTATGTATTTTGGTATTGAAAATTGTTTTTATAATGGATTTTTTATGTCAATATATTTATGTGATATATTGTGATCTAAATGTCAAAATGTTTTCTTTCCATTATATTTTTCTTATGTCTTATGATTTTATAATTGTAATTGGAAATTTGACGGGTGGTTACCTGATAAAAAATATGACGGGTGGTGTCGTGAATACCATGATGGGTGGTTACGTTATAACCTCCAATGCATTGGGTATGGAAGTTGGCCATATAGCTATTCCATTATGTGATATCTGTGGAAGTCGACCGTATGGTTATTCTATTTATGAATGTTTATGTCCCAAATTACCTTTATATGTTATGTGTTCTTTATATGGGTTTTATGGTAATATTTTGGTTACAAAAGGGTTTGTAATGATTTTTTTTCAGGGAAGAGTATTTACTAATTCATAAAGGTGAAAAGTATTACTTTGATAATGTATTAATGGTTTACTTGATGTTTTGAAAAACTAACAATTTTCTTTCTTTGTGTAACCATTACTGAGCTTTTTATGCACATCAAAAGTTTTTTTAAAATGTTTTTTACAGGGCATAATGTGGAATAGGATCACGGATGGGATCAAGGATAAGTCATGTTGTCTTAAACATGTAACTATACATGGATTTTTTCTAAGAGTTCATGTTTTTTTAAAAAAAGAAAGTTTGTAGAAGTTTCTACTGTGTAATCTTTTGAGATGTAATAGTTATGATCTAATTCTCTAAAACTCTAAACTAGAGAATATCATTAATGGGAATTATTAATTTAATTCAATATCAATTAATGTATAAGGTTGGGGCCTTATAACATCAACCAAAACACCCAATCTTAAACACTTATTGTGAATTTAACGAAAGATCATGTCACTACCTCCACAACCTAACCATGAACCTGTTTGTTGGGACTTCTACCAATGAACCCAAAAATAAAAAAAAACCAAAGAGAACTCACGAAAACCAAAGATTCCAATGGATTAAAAAATGGACTCACCACCAATACGAAAGAACTAACCAAATATAAGTTCTTAGGATGAATAATCAATGAGACCTGTGGTTGGTGTCCCCACCATTAGAACCCAACATGCTACGAAAAAACAAGAATTAAACAATAACTAGAATTGGGCATTACTTGTGCATTTCCACCAAATATATCACATAACAACCTACCAACCAATGTAAAGTGGGTTATAACATGAACATTTAAACCACCAACACCTGAACGAAGGGTACAATAATTGGGCCAACACTTTTAGCACAAATAAAAACCCCCACTACTAGGGGTAGGGAGGGAAGTGGATGAAATAATTGTGCTATTGAAACCAATAAATAATTAATGTAACTACCTCACTAGAATGGTAAAGGTATGAATTTAGTAATACTACCCACAATACTAGGACTCTTAAAAATTCACAAACTTCACTTTGGAACCTATGGATGGAGCTCTTTTGGATGTAGAATCTCATGACTCACAGTCAAGCATTGATAATCCCTATCTTGTACTCCATCCCTTAGTTCCAAACAGTTCCTCATAAAACTCCCAGGATGAATCAACAGGCCAAGAAACACCATGAAACTATCTTCCTCAACAACACATTTTTATCCAAACAATAACATATAGATACACAACACTATTTTCTATCACTCCAAATGAGGAGCAGAATGAACAAGGAACACAAATACACCGAATAAACATCACTGAGCACTACTACTTCTACCGGGAGAATCACCATAAAGGGAATAAACATTAAATCGATCCAAAAAAACTGTCTATTTCAAAAAATATGATGAGGAATCATTCAAAGGGTTTTATTTAACATTTCATAAAAATCCATAGGTTGATCAGTTGGAGAGATTGCCAATGCTGAACCATTTGTGGCCACTTCAAAACACCCAACACATCATAAGAAACCCACTGAACATTTCCCTAAAAACAAGCCACCAATAATATCCCACCTCCGGATTCAACAAGAGTATGAAATATAGGTCATAAATAATCATACTGAATAGACAACACTTCTATGAAATATGAAAAACCATCGAAAAAACTATTGGTTCATAACCAACACCACAATGTTTCAGCACAAAACACTTTTTAAAAACAAATAATCTATCATGGTTGATTTTCACATTCACTAATGGTGTTTCATCAAGTCTTCCTCACATGAACATTAATGTTCCACCTCGAGCACTAAAATACCATGCCATACCGGAAATTCATCAATATATCCAAAAAACCAATCATGTGAGAACCAATGAAAAAACTGAATGCAATAACAAAACATCATCATTACAAAATTAATCACGTACCTTCCAAAGGAACATTAACCACCAAATAAAAAAATATTTTCAAATTTCACAAGACAAGCCACTATTAATCAAGAAAAAATTGATTGAAAAATAAATCCATTTCATTTAATAGATCTTCCAAAAACAACCATTCTATTCCAAATATCACTTTCCCATTTAAAAAAATCAGCATGTTCTATTTTCATAATCCATCATCCACAAAGACCAAAACCCCTTTACAAAAGAACACTAGCCGCCCAAAACCAAATTTCCAATACCAATTCATCATATTCAAACACATTTAAACAACCCAAAACACCCCATTTAAAACAATGTTTCAGAATTACTTAAAAATTATTCAGAATTTAAAAACCTTTTTTTTCAACAAACCACAAGTTTTTATTATGGAAAATCCAATCCTATTAAATCATTTCCAATTCCTCCCAAATTTTTTTTTAAAAAACGGAACCCCCCCAACCATTCTTATTTTTAATTTTTTAAACCACGTCTTTCCCTTTTCAAAATTCAATCCTTCCATTAAAAACCATTTATATAATTCCCACATTAGTATTTTCACAACATAAAATCAGAATTCAAGAACTGTCCATGAAACCCACAAAATAGAGCTAGTGTCGGTGGCTGACCTGACAATATGGTGGTTGACCATATTTCAAACACAACACCAACCCAAATAGACTTATTAAGACCATGGACTTGATCCACAAGGATTTACAGGCCCTATGAGCTCACAGAGGCCATTAGTTAGACTCCCATTGTCGTTTCCCAACATCAAAAAATTATCCAGAATAAGGGAAACTAATAAAACTAGGCATCTCAAGGAAACTCAAGGATCAGAATTAGCAAGAGTTCATGTCACTATTCCCGCACTTACCCCTCAATTCCCAAAAATCCTACTCAATCTACCTTTAAATCCCCCAAATAGAATATGATCTCATAAAAAAAGGCATGATGAGATCCAACATCCTCTGATAACATTTTTTCATGAACTAGCCCAAGACGACCCTCAACCGGTCACTAGGGCCAGCCCGCGACATGTTCGGAGAGGCGTTCCAGATCCTACATGGATGGAGATAAGAACCAAGGGAATCAATAGAGAACACAAGGGAACAATTTATACAATATTTAAACAATCAAAAAACAATAAAATGAAATGGACTACCCAAAATACATTTATAAAAAAACTGAACTAAACGTTATTTTTACAAGATACTGAATGATAAACTAGACCAACAACTCAACTGAACAAATCTGATAACCAACTAACTCCATGTGACCCTACAGGTGACTATCCAAAATAATGATCACACATTACCCAATTAGAAGTAACTCAAGATAAAACAGACACAAGGGATAAAAACAGTAAAATACTATAGGCTTGAGAATTAAAACTCAATAGGTCAACCCGATATTCTATTCGTAATGCACAACCGTTAAAATAAAAAATCATAAATTTCATGTTTTAAATTAAAATATAAATTTATGTTTTCTAAATGATGTCTCATGCTATAAAAAATTAATCATATAGAAACTTTCATGCTTTATAAACAAGAATGCTAGTTACAATTTTAAAATATGTAAAACTTCAAAATGAAAATAGTTTTTAGGAGGGCTGCTTTAAATAATTTAAAATTTTAGATAAATCACAAAAACAAATGAACTTATTAACCAAAACCCCATATGATGATGGTGATTACAAAATATCCAATGAACACAACTCATGTGAACACCACTAGGTACTATATAGTTATAAGACCCAGGTACCTTGAATATCATTGTATGTAACCATAATAAAAATTTGTTCTCATGCACAAAACCCACTAGTAGAGAGAATACCCAAAAACAAGTGGTACAACAACATCATCACCATAATATTTTAGTTAATGTTGTAATCGTCTAACCTTCTATGTGTTACTGGGGACATACCCCATGGGATCACTAGCATACTAGTACACGTCTGACCAACTAGATACCTGTGAATCCCTTTAGTTCTCAATCAAGTTACACATATTATCATATATTATTTTTACATAAAAATTACATTAACAAACCAAAAACACACAAAAACACCTTAAAAATTCTTCACATTTCATTCATGAATAAATAAACCACTAAAAAGTTATGTAAAACATTTTCACGGAGTATAACGAGGCAATTCTCATAAAATCCTTTAAACTGCAATTTTAAGGTAAGATACCCATCCATAACAAAAAAATCAGATTTGGAAGCATCCAAACTAGTTAAAAAATCAAATTCAAGGACCGTAAAATGGCTCTAAAATATAGAACATGAAATCCCAAAGGAAACCATTTTTATAGAAAAATATGCCAATCGGGCGATTAAGCATTTCTCAAAACTAGAATTTGAGCAAGGTTTGAATTTCAATTTTATTAAGATGGTTTATAAACACCGTTTATAGAATAAAACAAAATTCATAAATCCCATAAAACATTTTGGTTAAATATTTAAAACACAACCTTTTTCATAAGGATGTGAAACGGGCCATTTTCCAACAACTTGGACAAAAAGATGTTGTAATCAAAAACCCATTTGTTTATAAAACGAAATAAAAATTGGATAGCCATATAATGACCAAAATATACAGTTTATAATTCTTACAATTAATTTATAAATCCAAACCAGTAATTTTTAAATCACCCATCACACATAAAATCCAACTAGGGAAATTATCGAACACATGACATGCCCTTTTTAAACAAAACAATTTATTTTAAGAACTTGACATGGAATAAAACACCAATTTCATGTCAGATTTTGTTAGATCTACTATAACATCTTCAAAATACCATATACCATGGTTTAATCCTCGTATAATCATTTCAAAAGAACTGAGAATATTTAAACAAACACTTGATGTGAACTTTTAGGACCAAACAACTCTACATTTCACAAAACAAGGCTTAAACAACAATTTTTGACACCAGGAAAATTATGTAAAGGATGATAAACAATAATAAACGTATGTATCAGTTGTGAAAAATAATAAAATGATGAAACATTAATGATAATGGCATGTGCAAGGGATATCCTACCTCAAATCCTTGGTGTAATAGAAACACGCACCCAATATCACCATCCTAGGGTTTATAAACCCAAAAACTATGACGACCTGCCCCAAAAAAACAATAACCCCATCAAAAAAATTGTATAACATAACCCTAGGTCGATCATGACATGTCGAGATTATAAAACCATGAAATAATGAAATGAGGAAGAAGATGAGTGGAAAGGAGATGGAATCACACCTTTTTAACAAGAAAACACTTCGGCTTCCATTATATCTGCACCCGTTGAACCAAGGTAATTTCATAAAAAATCATTTAAAATCTTATAATATTTTTACGAACCACGGAAATTTGATTTTTGGGAAAAATAGTATGAATGTAATCATTTATGGAGGATAGAAGTTACCATCTCAATTCTAGACAATTTGAAGAAACCTAATAACGTTCACCAAAATATGACATACAAATGAGCTTCAAAGAGGTAAAATCGATTGTGGGGATGAAGATAGATATTTTGGATTGGGGTGGGAGGTATAATAACCATAAAATATTAAAAAATAAAAAATATACAATGTAAATAAATTATTTTAAAAAAGAAATAGGAAATGGCCCCACGGGCTGGTCCATTACCCAAATAAGTAACCTAAATTCACCATGATTTTGAATTTTTAAGGGTTTCAAATGGATACGGTGGTTTTAATATGTCATTTGATGAAATTTATGAAGTTTAATGGGAGAAAATTCTGAAAAAATTGAGTTATGAATGAAGAAATTGGTTTTTAAAATTGGAAATGGGCTCACGGTTGACCCAAATCATGAAATAACCACCCTTTCTCCAAAATTCCTAAAATGCAATGAGGAACCCAAAATAGAGTGAATAGATAAATATGGTAGTTAAAAACTCAAAATTAATCTCACCCAACACACAATAAAAGGATCACGATTGTCAATGAAGTGGATCAAAACTGTGACCTGAAAATAAAAAAACCGAGTGTGACAACATCTCACCCAATAGAATTATTTATCAATATTAACATTTTAAAACCATAAATATGATCTAAAAATGTTATTAACCATTTTAATGATACATATAAATGTCATTTATAGAAATAACATAAAATAAATCTAATAAAAACATTATTTTTCATGAGGAAGACATTGATAATGATTGGTACATATGATAACCTGCCCCAATACTAAAATAAACTCTATTTCAGATGTCTAATTTTTAGATGGGCATAGAAATAAAACACATGAGGTTTCATTAAAATTATTTCACATAAAAGATTAATGACATATAAATTGGATAAAAATACCTCTAGCATAGTGCTATTATCACTTATCGAAGACTATATGAATAGAGGTCCCCAAATCACTCTCTTATTTTATGATTAGTTATAATAATTTGAAGAAAATCATAAACAAAAAATGTAAATTCTTCTAGGATATTCATTATTCATTACTTCTTAAGTGACTTATGATAAATATACTAGATATACAGTCTTTTAACGAATATTTTGGATCATTTTTATGAAATGTGAGCACCACTGGTGTGTATATTATTTACTGATGGAAAAGAGGGAAAATGAAATGAACAAAATGAAATCATTGAAATAAAACACCCTATTTTATATTTATTGTTTTTCCTAAAATTGAGTTCCCATGTTAATGGTTATTTTCTTGAAAATTATTCCCAACTCCAATCACTATCCACTTAAGGGAAGATGATTCTTTTTGGAAAAACACTACATGGGCACCATGTCTCACCCACTTACTAAATAGAAATCAGTTTTACATGTATGAGATTATGGTATAATGTATAATTTCTCTATGGAAAAAATCATAGACTTCATTTTCATATTCAATGGTCCTCATATAATCCACCAAACATTAGAAATATGGGGTGATCTATTCATCTTTTTGTGTTTTTGGGACACGATGTAAGGTTCGTCCATGATTTTTTCATTATCTTAAATATTATAAAAAAAATTTATTTAAAATAAACATATAGAGAATGAAAAATTTTAATTTTTTTGACAAAGATAAATTTATAATAAATTAAAAAAATAGTTTCATGATATATTCACATTTTCTGTTTTACCACATTATGATTTAGTATCTAAATAATAACATTCAACATAGTTTGGTTGCAAAAAAATCCTTGATCCCTCAATTGATAAAACCGAAGGATATTTATTTTCAACATTTCAACCATCATCAACCCCATTTTTAATATGAAAAAATTCATGAAAATTATTGTTGAGGGTTGGAAAATTATATAAAAACACATTCTCCAAAAATTTCGTGCATGTAATGTTTTTAATGAAATCCAAACACACTTTCATTCTATCGCATCCTCCCATTTAAATATTTTCCAGATTATTTACTATAATGGATAGTTTCCCAAATACAACTAATCTTTAAAACATGTTATATTTTTTCAACTGTCCATTATTGAAATATTAAATATTTTAATTTTTTTAAAAATATATATTATATTGAAATATATGATTTATTTGATTATGATGGTGGTAAAATTTGTTTTTGTTAATGTAATGAATCCACCTATACTATTCATACGATTTTCGTGAACATTTTTCATGAAACCAAAAATTACCAATGAAATAATGATATGTTGGGGGACCTAAGAAAGGTATTGGGAAATTCATACCACTATTAGAGATTTAAGTTATATTACCATGAATGTGATCACCCAAATTAGAGTGTTCTATAATTGAATACATATTTGTATAAATTTTCAGATCACAAAATGAAGTATATAACAATTTTTATGAAATGGGGTATAATTTTTTTGTATTATTTAAAAATAAATAAATCAAATCAAATTAATAAATTAATAAATTAATTATTCTTGGTGATTCCAAAGCATATACCACTACTCCCCGACAACATCACCTATAAAGAATAAAATTGTAATATTAATATTTAGCATAAACTGAATTACTATGTCGGTTGTGGATATAGGGGTAGATCCCATGAAGTTGAGTATAAATTTGTGTTATTTATTTCACTAATTATCTTGGAGAGACAAAAAATGAGTGGGAAATAGAAATAAAACAAAATAGTTCATAATTTAGTGTTACATGATGTACAGTTTTACATTTGGATTAAAATAAATGGTGCATTCTAGAATCAATAGTTTGTTGGGATCATAATCTGTCAAATAGTTTCATTTTATGAATGTTTATTGTACAATTCAATAGTATGAATAGGTCATTAGTCGAGTACATGAAAAATAAGAGTAGTTCATTATTATCATTGTTCCAATATACAATTTAACTAGAATTTCATGAATTAATATTCAGGAAAGAAAATTTTAGAGAAAAAATGGTAATGGTACCCCATAATACATGATAATGTTTGGATAAACTAAATTTAATCACATTTCCCAATGATTTAGTGGGGAAATAGTTTGAATATTCATTTACAAAAAAATATAATAGAAAATGTAAAATGAGAACATGATTGAAAGACTAATATCATATCAATACCACACCATAAAACAAATTAACACAAAAAATATAGTTATAAAACATCAATGTTGTATACTTATAGGGATTTGGATAGAAGATAAATCACTATAAAGAATTAATCCATAAATCTAATGAATATCGAAAAAAGTACCTGGTTTGGGATTATCTTCTTTTTAATGGAACTATAAATAACATTATAAATGTTTATAATGGTATCATATTATTAAATTTCAGATGGGAACACCATATCAACATAATTTAGTCCACAATGAGTCTATAATTAGTTATCAATTTAATATCATCCAAAAAATTCATCAAGGATTGATTAAAATAGTGGTTGGGGGTCTATAATTCTTGGATATAATCACTAATTATAATTTAATCCATATTGTGTTTTTATTAATATCTTTCTATTTTCTATAATAATATAAAAGGGTATAAAATTAAAGTTAGAAAAATTATATTATATTATTATAGGTATATCAGAAACTATGATATCATGATATCAGAGTTCCACTTACATATCCATATCATATAGTATGATAGAGTGATATCAGGGGTTGAGATATATACCAATCATAAGGTACAATTATTGAGGAAATACAACCTATTTCTAATTAAGACTCAATATAAAATAATCAATGATTTATAATTTGATGATGCGGGCAAGATAATTTTAAAAATTATTTATATGATAAAAACATTTTGGTCAAAGGGTTATAAGGTATTTTCCCACATGTTAATTTTTAATAACTGTTGAGCATATTAGCAAATTAATTAATGTAATAGGGTGAAACATTGAATGGTATATAAATTTTTAAAAGGATATTCCAATAAAACATAAACTCAAATAGATATTTCATATCTATAATTGGTTATTTTGGACGAACTGGGGATACCCCCATGGAGGATGAAGTCAATTTCACACTTCGTAATGATATTAATCAAACATGTGTTTGATGATATGAGGATAAAATGTATTATATATAATGTATTATTGTAATTAAATATTTGAATATGTGGCTTCATTTTCAAATCATGATTATCATTTTTGTGTGGTTTCATGTAGTCATCCATTTCTTGAGTTGTTGTTTTTTATTAGAAACACAGTAGTTGAGTAAATAAGTTATATGCTTTAAATTATTCATTAACTCATTATGAAAACATATAATAAATGAATTTCATGTTGATAATTATATATATATATATATATTGAACTATGCATGTATTTATGATATGGGATATTATTAATAGTGATATATATTTTATTTTGTTGAATGCCTTGAGATATGGGACATAGTTAGACAAGATATGATCACTTTATATAATATTTGATATGATATCATATTGTACAGTTTAACATATTCCATTTGGATATATCATAACATTTTTTTAGCTAATTATAAAATAATATGGTGCTGATTAACACAATTCCATGGACTCAAAATTATGAATTTTTTCATCAAGGAAATAGATGGATAATTAAAATTCATGAAATTTAGAGGAAATATAAAATATATAAGATAAAAAATTATTGAAAAAAAATTATCTATCATAGTACATAGAGAAAACCAATCATAATAATTTTAAAGACTTATGGTTTAAAAATTAATAGTTTTTATGGAAATTTATTTGTTTATCATCGAATATTTGATGTCTAGAGAAATTTCATTCATATTTGAAATTTGTGTTTTGAAATGTCTTTATGAATTTTTTTAGTCATGGATCAAGGATTATGATTCCTTATAGATTCCCCAGTTAATATTTGAGTAGGATTAGGGTGACCCTATTATTGAATTTCAGCTGAATGTTTCTAGTCACACCATTACCCATCAGTCACGTTTTGACCTTTTTTCACACCCTGAAATACAATTATTATTGGATTCTCTATGAGGGTAGAGGATGTTCCATGTTATTAGATATGGTTGGTCATGCACTAGGGGTTAGAACTTTCTTAGAAGGGGAAATTTCGACACAAAATATTGGGGAATTTCTATGATTGTGTTGTTAAGAGGTCAGTCACCCTCCCTAAGTGTATTCATATCATGAAACAAGAAGAGACACATCAAGATAGATGTGTGTAAAGGGAGAGATCCACTAACTAGGATGGTTTTTCCATGACCCGATTAAGAAAAAACATGATTTTTTATGGTAAAGGAGCTCTATATAATTCCCCTCATACTCGGGTCATGACCAACCAGTAGGATGATTACTTATAAGGGGAAGAAAAATAAATTTGGTGTTATCAGAAATATATAATCGGGTTGAGTAGTGAAAAATGGAGATCCAATTTGTCCAGATCCCTCCCTCTCTCCTCTTAAATTCAATCCACATTGAATATGGATGATTATTGGATGTTTTCTATAGTGATTCTTGGTATATTCCTCCATTATAATTATCCATTATTTCTTCCCCTTGAATATATATAATTTTTTACAATATTATACTATGGTTTGGTTCAAATTCTATCGTTTAATTTTATATCGAAAATATAATGATGAGTAATTTTTCATGGATTGGCTATAATACATCCCAAAATAACAAAGGTATGAGGTTATGTGTAGTTTCACTAATATGGTGATACGCAATAAGGTATTCTCTAAATATAACTCTTTTGATTTATATTAAAACATAATTATATATTGATATAATTTATTATTTGGTTCTAAATATTTATTTAATAGATTGGGATTTTATTTGATCTTATAAGTGGAAGAGAATGGAATTTTCATCGATGTGTGTAGCATTGTGAGGATTGTAACACTATGTTAAAGTTATGTGGTCCCTTTAATGAAAACCCACATTCTTGTTTTAGAATGACTGTTCATGTATATATATTTTAATTTGATTAGGTGAATGGATTGGGATTGATAGAGATATATATGAAGACATATTGTGTAATTGAGGAACCCCATGTTAGAATAAGTTCACTCTCCCACCTTGAGTAAATTGGGATCTCATGGTTATTATGTCACCTTGGGGATGAGATATCAGTGATTCTATTTAGATAGTTAATGTTTATTTTCTGACACTTAATGTGTCAAGGTTGTCCTATGATATATTCAATAGGCTATGTTGGATGGTATAAGAGGTTTTGTACTTGTGATGATTGGTGAGAATGTCGTACATCACACTCTTGGTTATGAATTACCTCTTAAGGATAGAGGAGCACATTTTAGTGTTCCATGTGTAAGGGAAATAATTTAGGGATGATATTGGTGTGAAGGTGAAGGGTTTCTTATTAGTGATGGTATTGAGAGATATTCAACGTGAAATATGAGATGAAAGCTATAGTTAGGGTTGTGATGTGCGATTTAAAAGACGGCGTGGACTTCCATTTTGACATCTCACTCATATATAGCCTATAAGAATTGATATTACTATGGGGTGTTCGAAAAGGATTCATGCCAATGATTGGAGACTCGGGTGGGTATGAAGGATCCAATTGGACACCATAATGGATGAGGTTGTAGTATTAAATAAACCATCATGTTTGGATTAGAAAACTGTGATTATTTCAAGTGGATTAGTTTGTGGGGATAGATAGAAAATGTGATGTTTGTTCAGGTGTATGGATATGTGTTGAGGGACTAGAACACTGATGAAATGCTAATTATCTTTTGGGAGTATTTTTATGCCCTATTTTGTTTTTCATGCATATGATTTACATAAAAATTGATTGGAGATATATCCTGACGTAGATGATGACATATATGCAGGGTCAATACCATCTAAAGTGAAAATGTGTTTACAAGAACCAGCCCAGAATGATATTGTTTTAGTAAGGTTAATGGGGTAAAGTTATTGTCATATACTATACAAATAAAAATTTTTATGAATATATATCTCTTATAATATATTGGGTTGTATTATAAACATATAAATAATAGAAATACTAAAAAATTATTTTATTAATGGATATTGTTACATCATTCAAAAATTATTCACATTAAAATACCAAAAATTATAATGGAAAAGAGTATAAGGAATATGAAAATTAAAATGAGAAAATTTGGATCCTCCGAATCTATTATAATTATCATTCCTATGAAAAACATCATGGAAAAAGAAAACTTATTAGTAAAAATATAATAAACATAGAAACATAAAATATAGAAACTATTAAGGAATTATTGTAATTGATGTATGATGTGATGAAAAGTTATTTATAATAAGTAAAATTACTATTTGAATAAGTAACCAGGCCATTATGAATAGTAACATGACTATTGGAATAGAATCTTGGCAATTAGAAATATTCTTACTACTGTTGGAATAGTAATTCAAATATCAAAATATTTTGGTCTCAGGTAAATTAAGATAATATTAATATTTTAATGAATTATAATAAATATAAAAATTAATTTAAGTGTATAAGTATTTTTTTCAAAATATTATGTTTCAATAGAAATTATATATTGTATTTTTTATCACTAATAAAAATTTATCTTGCTAGAACGTACGACATTTCTATAAGTATCATGTAAAAATATTATAAGAGTAAATTTTTGTTAATTTTATGAAATATTTCAGTTTTTAATAAATAGGATACTCTAATTTTTATATAACCGAAATATTTTATGTACATCATCCATGAGTTAATAATGCAATAATATTTTTTATAACATTTTGTAATGAATACAAATTATATCAATATAAATTACATTATTTTAATTATGTCATATAGTATAATAACATATACCACATTCAGTACACAATAGAAAAAAATTATAAATGAATATTAATGGAATAAATGGAATTTCTATAAGTTAAGGATTATATAACAAAAGGAATAGTAACATTACCTTTTGAATAGTAACATTACACGTATGATTAGTAAACCACACAACTAAATAGTAATCTCACCAATTAATGTATAACTAAAATTTATCTATCTTAAAAAGGAAAATATGATATGATTATGTGATTATATATGTAAATAAATATTTTAAAAATCATGAATTATGTGTTGTTTTTTTGGTAAGTCATAAATATTTAATTTCAAATTTAGTAATAATTTAATAATTTTTTTAATTTTTTTTACAAAACAATTAATAAAAAATATTTATTTCTATTTCTTATAATTATAAGACAATTTCATGATACATATGAAAATTTATTAATGTGTTATAAAATCAGTTAAAATTTCGAAATCTTTATTTTCAATGTAAATTATGATTTTAATTTAAAGTTAAATTAATCATATTCATAAAAATATATTCAAGATAAAGGATCCCATTTTTAAATTATAGACATTGGAAAATAGTCAGGCTGATTTATTGGGTTTTTTCTAAAATATTTGAATTTTAGGTGAGTAGAAAAATACGATAATTTATGATTAATGCTATACCAAAATTTTTGAGTCATGCTTAAGTCGTGGATAATATAAGTGACATTTGGATCGAACACACATGCCATAGGTAATGTATTTACTCCCAAGATTAATAAATATTACTTTCCATGAGAGAAAAATAATAAACTAATGAATTAAATAAACAGAAAAAACCCTTCTCTTACACTGTAAAATATGTATTAAATCTTATTAATTTGTTTTGGATTCATTTTTTACACATGATATTTATTTATAAAACAAATTAGGCCTATTGTGATTAAAAATTGCTAAAATATACCCAAATGATTGTCAATAACAATTTATTTAATCAATCATACTAATTATATAAAATAAATTATATTTAATACCAATTTAACCTCTGAAATTTATAACTAACATATAAGTTCAATTCCGGATAATGAAAACCACTTTACATGATAGTTTGTACTTGTATAAAAGTAAACTGATCATGAAAACCAAGGAAACCAACAATCCTAAACAATGAAATCGAATCAATTAACCCATCAAAAGAGAAATAAACGAATTAATGAAGTTTGAAAACTAAAATAAATATATAAATGGTTGTTTAAATATTAATTATTGAATATTATCGATTATATAAAACATTAAGATCAACTGAAGAACACCATTCATATTTAAGGTAAGGGATTCTACCTGAACCTCTATTATTCTTTGGGGTTACACTTTCTCTCTTATTATGCATATTAAATTGTAATTTTTTATGTACATATAATAAATTCACTGTATATTTTACAAAATAATTTATCATGATCCATACATTATTATTATTTTGGTATTTATATGTTTTAAAAGGTTTCTCACTTGATTCTTCACAATAAGCAAGGATGATTTAAGGGAACATTACAAATTCTTACCCATTTTCATTTTTACTCTATAATATATTTTGAGAAACCATTATTTTTCTAAAATCACCCATTTTATTATGAAAACAATATTCATTCAAATTTGGTTTCATATAATATATTATTACATTATTATTTTTTAAATTCTATTGAATATTTTCCATATAATTCACTAAATGGTTCTAATTCTATCATTTTTTAAATACAATTTTTACACATTATCAATTCAGTTTGAAATAACTTATAATGATATATGACTATTTTTATTTATTAATTTCCATGTATGGTTAATTTCTATTTATTCACAGACACATTTAGGACACAATGACTTATTATGCTTTATGACCTGATAATGATACCAAATTCATTACATGGGTAACCCTTATTTGTATGTTTTATTCTTTATGTATGATTCTTAGTGTGGAACAAATATTCATTAACATGTTATAATGGGTTCTCTAATATTTAATTATAATGAATTGTGTAATTTTTTCTCTCTTGATACGTCATGTGTAATGATCTTTGTGGTTATCCTTGACTTGTGCTCCATGTGCAACAGTATTGGAGGTTTTCCGTGACTTGCGATCCTTTAGGTGAAAAATCCATGAATTTTTATAAAGTTATTTTAAATTTTCTTCTACATTATTGTGACTCAATGATTATATGATACCATATTATCATTCCTTGTATTTAATCATGTAATATTCATTTCCATATCATTGTTATGTTATGACTTCTGACCCATGTGCAAATAATTATTATTATATTTATTCTATTACTGGGATATTTTGTCATACCTTTGTTCATGTTATCCCCATGTTATCCTATAAATTTATAAGGGCACAGAGAATGTTATGAGATCATAATGTATGATAATGAAATAATCTTTTTATTTAGTCCTACATTTTAATTTTTTTAGATATTCTTTTAATAACACTATACATTACAATCATTGACTTGTAATATGCTATTAAATTTTGTATACAATCATTTTAATTATTTGTATAAAATGACAGGTTATATATATAGGTTTTCAACCCAAAAATCAATTAATAAGATAAGAGTTTCATTTAAAATCAATTAAATTAAATTACAAACCTAGAAATTGTTCATGAATGTCTAAAATGATAAATTATTCCATTAATATAATAATTTTCCATTTGTCCACATTCCATTTAAATAAAATTATGGAATAAATTATGGAATAATTTAAATTTAATATAATTTTTTATTCCAATTTGACTTGAAATTTATATAATTTTTTTATAATAATGTCTTATATGGTAGTTATATTTTACTTAATATTTTAACACAAAAAATCATATTCTCATGTATAAATACCTCATCTCCCTCTCCATCATAAACCACTTCTATATAACATAAAAAAGAAATATATCATCTCAAATTCCATCCATTAGGAAAATTATAGTCATCAGGGATGTATTATAGTCATAAAAATCCTAGAATGCATGGGTTGTATATTAGTATAAAAGATGAAATAGTGAGAATAGGGTAAGGATTCATCAACTTTTCTTCAATTTTTCATCTTCTCTTCCTCAATTTTTATATTAATTTCAATACCAATAATTCTAAAATTAATAAATTAGTTTTTTAGAATTATATAAATGATGCTTATATTATATAATTTTTATATTTATGACATACTATATATAATTTGATTATTTTATCCACATTTGCAAATATCCTGTTAAGGGTCGGTTAACTGCCTATGAAGAAATTCCCAACTCTTTTCTTATCATCCCCTCAATGGATGGTTACTATAAATTATATATAATTTTTTTTATTATATATATTTTTAGATTATAAACTTATTATGTTTATGTATAATGTAACTTGAACAAAAATAATAAAATCAATTAAAAACTATAATTTTTAAAAAAAAAATTATTATTAACACAATTCACCATTAAAAAAGAGTATTATAAAATAGAATAAAATACTCATAATGGATCAATAGTAAAAAATAATAACATAAAACAATTTTTATTTTTTATGTTAATAGATAAAATTTTATTATAAAGAAAGTGTAAATCAGAAGAAACATAATTATATTTATGTTAAGTGCATTATAAAACCAATCTATTTTATATTCAGTTATTTACTCATTCATTATATTTTCATTATGGATATTCATTTAATATTTTTAAAATTATATTTCACTGTTAATTATCTTTTTATTTATGAGGTCATAAAATTTTCTACCTAGATTAAGTGATTTCTAATCCATGATCAAATAGTTTTTAATGTGGAATTATTTTCTAAAACATCATTTTGGTTCCTCTCTAAATTTTTATGATATACTCATGAATGATGAAATTTTATAAAAAAGATATTCTCTCCTATATTCACTTGTAAAACAAAATGTTTTTTTATGAATTAAAATTTTATGAAAAAGTTATGTAACACATTCCATGTAATGAGTTTTTTTCATGAAAATGATTTTTATATATTCTCTTTCCATGTAGAATACCTGACTATATGAATTTTATGTGTTGGCAGGTGGGACCAAAATTATAAATTTTTTATATCAATTTTATAATTTAAATTAAATCAGTATATTTTTGGTATTATATGTTATCTTCATGCTATAAATTTTCAAATTTCTCTTGATATGATTAATGTACACAATTTTTTTGTAAACATGGTGTTCAAATTATTTTAAATATTTGTGTTATTTAACCACTATGTTATGATGTTTCATTATTTTTCTTTTCAAAATTTCATGAATTCAATGAAAATTAATCCACCATAATTTAAATAATGTTATTTTTCTTATGAAATGTTGTTAATGATTATTCTAACTCATGTTTTAAACTCTTCCATGTTTCATTCCCTTTTCTGTTTATTCCTTCCCTTATTGGGAGCTCACCCATTTATGTGATTTATATTCCCATATGATTACATGTTCAAATAAAAACCTAGGTTATTTTTAAGAACATTGAAAAAGGATTTAAATAATTTTTATGTTTCAATGTGTATAATGGTATGTGAAAATAATTTTTTCATGATATTAAACATTTAAATCCCGATATTTATATTTATTATTTAATACAACATAAAAATGTAATATATATTAATGAACATTTTAATTCATCATAGTTTGTGTTATATAATTTTTTAGTTAATTTGGGAACTAGGACTAGGAAATCGAAATGAATAACCTAGGGATAATTATGAGTTTTAAGGTAAATATCAAAATGTTTTGGTAAATTATAAGACCATTTTTTTCTAAACAATGTAATCCATGAATATATACTTAATGTTGATATTTATATTCTATAAATTTTTATAGGGTTAATAAACATAAAATTTATAGTAGGGTGTTAACCAAACGATAACAAAAGTATTGAAAATACTACAATAGTTGGGTGAATTATAGTTTTAAAAAATTTAAGCATATAATTATCCAATTCCTTCATTGTAATAAATTCTATCAGAAACAATAGTTTTTAGATATAATTTATAAATTCCTTAGTCCGTAAATACTATGAAATATAAACTATATAATCCATACACAATAGATGTATAAAACCTGTTCAAATAATAATGAATAAGTACAACTATATTTTAAAAAACAAAGTGAATTAACATACAGAGCATCATGAAAGTGAGTTATCAACATTAATCCAATGTTAGAATGATTTATTTAAGCTCAATATCATGTATCTTTTATTATAATCCTATCATAAGGTATGTCTTTGAATCTACATAATCCTTAAATCCACCTTCTCAGGAAATGATATATCTCTCTATACCTAGTAGCACCTCAATTAACAGAACTATAGAAAATATTTTCTACATATCCATAGTAATCCAACATTAATATTTTTAGACATAGAAAGAATAAAACAAACAATCATTGAGAATTTACAATGATATAATAAAAAGAATATTCTGTATAGAATTTTCTCTAAAGATTACAATATGTATCACACTAAAAATGTTACATTTCAAAACATTAATATCAATTTTTATATCAAATGTATTAATATTCATATTCTAATATAGTATTAAATACTATATATATATTGTCATAACAAAAAAATATAAATGGTCAGATTACGTACTTACCAGGATAAGATACAATAGCATGAGAAAGTATATTCCTCTCTCCATGAGTTCACTACAATAACACATTTTCAGATGGTATACAAGGTCAACAACATTACAATTATTTTTATATATTTTCTTTTGGAATTAATAGTAAATATTCATGTGAAGAACATCTTAAAATAGTGTATAATATAGTATGTATGTATTTATTTGATAGACTTTTTAAGTCATTTCCTAATAAATTTTAAGTTGTCATCTGATAGACATTTTATGTCACAATCTGATAGAAATTTTATGTCACCATAAAATAGACTTCATAATTCACCATATATTAATATTCACAATTCACCAAATGATATAATTTTTAAGTCACTTTTTAATATAATTTATAATGCATCATATGATTGAATTTACATGCCATTACATAGTGTAGAAGAATGAATCTATCTATTATAATTGAAAATCTTCATTTGGTGAAACACAAAAATTATAAAAAAACTTATTATGGAAGTGATGAATGTTATATAATATACATTTTTATAATGAATTATTACTTTCAAAATGTTGAGTATAAGGAGATATTTTCACTCAACCATCACTCCCTATTTGAAATGAAAAAAATATTGCACTAAAAATAATTAAAATTATTAAAAACTCACACTCCCTTATATAAACATCTATCAATTCTCTTAAATTATTCCCATTTATTATGTTCAAAACAAAATGTAATGGAATGTAATATTTGGTAGAAATATATCCAAATATTTGAGAAACACTCTACAAATTTTTCAGGGGTAAATATGAATTAAAAAAAAATAATCCAACCATTTATATAATGTGAAACCCCAAGAATTTATGATATGTATCTTTTTAAATTTTATTTCTTTGAAAAAATTGGTTTCACACAACACCAAGCCAAAACAAAAAAATTATATAATAGTAAATATCATTATTTTAAAAAGATTGTTATAACGTAGCTATAAAATTATATGGAATTATTAGTATTTACTAAATTAAGAAATTTATATATTTTATATTCAATCAAATTATTTGAAATTCATACAAATTATTTTATAGGCATTAGATAACAATTATTCCAATTATTCACATTAAAAGGCTACATCATTCTAAAATATGTTTTATCGCCTTTCAATAAAGAAATTTTTATAAAATATAATTTTTACGAATTCATAAAATCTATTTTAAATAATAATCATCAATTTTAAAAATTTAATTTCAAAATAATCTTTGGATGAAATATAGTTATTTTTCTTAATATATTTATTTTCTAGTGAATAGTGAAAAATCGTGATTTTTATAAAACTGTCATTTTCATTATATTAATAGTATATTTGTGATATTAATTTTATCCTCACTTATTAATGTTTTATTAATATTTCGGTGTCATATAAATTAAAATATATTATATAATTGAATATGTAAAATAATTTTGTAAAAATGATAAATCAATTATCACTATTTTTATTAACCATTAATGTTTATATAAAATTGTATAATTAATATAATGATTTATATGAATATTTATCTTCATAAGATATATTCATATATAAATCTCTTTTCATAATATTATATGATTATTTTAGAAGACATTAATTATTTATTTAATATTTTTTTAAATTATAAATATTTATAAAATCAGTATTTTCTGAGTCTATCATTATATTAATTAATATTTTAATTTCTAATAATTAGAAAACTATTATCAGAAAAATGGGACTATTTTTTAAATCAACACCTATGAAATTATTATGGTGATTGGTTTTGTATTTTATAAAATATATGAGTTTTAGGAGAATAGTAAAATAATGAAATTTATGATATATTTACATTATAATTTAAATTCACCATTCCCTAAGATATCATTTATTTAAGAACCAATATCTTAAACTATTCTTCTGTATTAAATATATTCACTCATCAAGAAATCTATATTTCATTTCTTGAGCCGAAATAATACAATAAAAAATAAAATAATCAAATCCACCCCTCTCATCCACTATAAATATAACCCCCACCACCTCTTATCCTAACTCCTCAAAATCATTGATTCTTTTCTACTTACAATGTAAGACTCGTCCCAATGACTAGGAGGTTATGGTATAAAAAAATAAAACAACAATTTTTCTTAAGGTGGTTCTCAATGAGAATAAATCAATTCAAAAAAACATATAAATTCAATTCTCTTAAACTGTTATTATTTTACCATATTTTTCATACATATATACAAATAAACCAATCCTGAAATCTAGGGAAATGAATGCTCCAAAACAATAAAATTGTATCTAAAAACTCATTAAAATGGTCATAAATGAAACTAATAAAATTATAATAAATAAAATAATTGTATTTAATGTTATGATTTAATTAATTAACTGTTTTAATATGAGTATCTAGGTTATTAAGAGAAATTTCATATCACTTTTGGATATAGGGTATTGGGTTTCTTATCTCACATTTATTTCTGTGATATTTCCATTATTCCCCACTTATTTATTACTTTTGGTTTTTTTAATTATATATATAATATACTGATTCATTTTATCTTCATGGTATTAATATTTTCATTTTATGATTATTATTTTTTGGGGCATAACAGTCGATTGATTACAAAGTTGTAAGGGTTTACACATTTGACTTTTTTCTATGAGTTATGACGTTTTCACCACTATTTCTTATATGTGGTGTACATATAAATTAAATTTATATATCTTATAAAGAATAATTTATTCTTTATGGTATATAATTTTTTATTTTATTTTATTTACTTTTATGGTGGAGAAGTTTTTATTGTTTTCAAAGGGTTAAGGGATTCTCCCTGAACATCCATTTTTTTCATTCAGGTTTCTCTTTCTATCTCTTTACCTCATTATAATTCTTAATTTTTTTTAAAATTATTAAAATTATTTTTATATGTTAAAAAACATGTATCTATATCATTTCATCTTTCACTTTTGGTATAATACATGATTTATAATGTACACCTTCCAATTCATCGAAACAAGAAAACCTGATTTATGGGAACATTCCAATTTTATACTAATTCTCAAATATTGTCTATAATCTATTTTAGGCCACCAAATGTTTCTAAAATAACTTTTTATCAGAAAATAATTTTTTTCTTTTTTATTTTATGAAAATAATTATTCCATTTTCTATTTTATAGTGTCATTATTATTTTCCCTTAAACTGTAATAAGGAGGCTCATTTATAATGTTTATTGCAAACTATTTTAACATATTTTCACATGATATGGACATCATTTATACTTAAAATATAATTTCATTGTCCTTAAATTATCTTTTCAATGATATTCATGTTTATAATCCAATTTCAATGAAAATACAAATGTGTTTTCAAAATAACACTTCTTGCCAAAGTAATAGGGTATTTCATTCCCGAATTTATTAATGAATTTAATAGATTATAGTTATATATGATTGTGGTTCATATATTTCAATGTAGTATGGGAAAATTTTATTTTATATTTTATATTTAAATCAAATATTTTATAAAAAAGGAAATCATTGGACATAATTTGCGATGTGAGGGACCTACTATATCCCCTAGATGAATCATAATGACTCATGAGACATACTAAAAAATGTTTTTACATATTTATTTATGGTGTATTAGATGAAGCCATGATGTTATGACAATGATGCCTGGTATTATGCATTTTCCTCATTATGATATTAGAAATTGATATTATATTGGATTAATTGACTTGTAAAATATCCATGGTTAAGTTTCGTTGTTATCTGTTTACTATTTTGTAATTATTTTACCATTTTTTCCTCACATAACATGCTAAATATTATTTATTAATGGAATGTTTTTTAGTTATTTCATCTTTCATTACTATTTATGTTATCATCCAATTCATTTTATCCATAAATATCATCTTATGTCAACCATTTATTATGTTTTATTTTCCCCAAGATGTTGAGGTGTGTATTATGAATTAATATCATTGATAATATATGTGTTAATGGGATTTACTAATAGAGTTTCTTTTTTTTTTGATCTAGTTTTGTAATTTATAACTTATGTTTTTATCTTATTTTACAATGCTACTAAACTATATAGTCCTTTGTTATGAAAACACATATTTATATTACTAATGTAATTATGTTAGGCATCGGCGCCACGCTACTGTGGTTGGGGACCTTATAGTTGGTTTTAGTGAATGATCATTAGAAAAAATGGAAACGAGATTTAGAAAACATAGATTATATAACCCAACACTAATATAGAATATGAGGATAATCATATAATAACAACCGAGAATTTTTTTAATGTATAAATTCTGTATGTCTTCCTAGAAATAAATCAATTTCTAGATACTACTAGTTGATGTGGTTCTGGCACAAATGTACACATGTGTAACTAGTCCAACAAGGTTTATTGGGCCTAACATAGTGTAACTCGATACATGAAAATGGGATTTAGTGCACACTTGGTTTGACACACTCATGTGATAAGCATAGGAAAATACAAATTTTCCTTGTAAACCATTATAAATGATATGAAAGTAAATAAGTCCCTAGTGAAACCATAATTATTACTATGTTTTTAGTTATGCCTGAACTTTTAATTTATGTTAATTGTTTTTCTGGTTAAGAATTATGCATTATGATTTATAAACAAATCTATTGTACTTATTATTTAGAAATGTAATTATTCCTATAAAGATGCTTGAATAAGAATAGATTAATGTTTCTATGTACATTAAATTAGTAAAAATTTTATTTCTTAAATTTTATGACCAGTTGAGGAACATTATCAAAATGGAAAGAGAAAGTTCACAATTAACTCTACACTCTCTTCATGAGGACTTAATTTAAAGTAAAATCATGAAAACAATCTATGTTTATTTCGTAACCTTTATAAACATTGAAGTCACAATAATGAAACTATATGAGGCAAATCACACCGCTAAAATTACCTATTTATTTTTAGGATCATGGTTTATATTTGAAAAAATCTTGTATTATTTGATTTCTTACCAATCCATGTATAGATGTTATTACCATGATAGTTTTGAGTACCTCACCCTAACTATATAGTACTAAAACCTCATAAATCTTGAAGGACCTGTGGAAGATGGTGACCTTTGAGTACATTTCATGTATTAAATTTTAAATATTTGTATTATTTTAGGTATCAATGATAATTTTGATACCCTTAAAATAAACACAATAACAACATTTTATAATTTTTATTTTAATATGGATATTCGAAAATTAGGTATTTATAATAAAACCTTTCTAAATAACTATCAATGACCTCAGAATTTCTATCAAAAATTCACAAGTTGAATTTGGAAAGATGAGATAGAGTATTTAGAGTATTTCCTAGAGTTGCACTGACATTTCTGGGCCCTCTTTATTCAAGATATATTCCATCACTGAAGACCTATATGAAGGTATGAGTTATTGATGACATAATTTTCTTTAGTGATCTAAATAAAATTATTTTGTGAAAATAAATTAAAGAAGTACTTTATGTATTGGGGTAGTATTGAAAAAAATAGTTAAATTTCTATTTAGTGATTAACCTTATTTCATGAATATACAATATATTTATTTTTTAATTTATTTTAATATAGATTTAGAAAAAGGACAATGCACAGGATGGGTGATAACATGTCTTATTCGGCATGGTTGTTGGGTTTGAGCCCACAACCAAAGGGTGATAGGTGTACAACACCTTCCACTGGCCTACGTGATGTCCTGGTTAGATTGACATTTTTAGTTAAAATATAATTTTTATAAAGGTTATTTTTATTTTATAGAATTATTTATCAAGATGATAATCATGGAATGGAAAATTGATTTAGTAATTAATTATTTTTAGAAAACATAGAATATTTTATGTAATAAATGATGAATTTTATTTAAGAGTCAATTAGGATTTTTTATGGATTTATGGGGATTCAGTTTATTTATATAAATGGTTATCAGATATTATAAAATTTGATACATTTTTTTACTATGAATTTCGATTGATATATTTTATATGATTCATAAGGTTGGAATTTATTTTGTTGGATATTAGATATTATTTTGAGTTGTTAAAACATGATTTGTTGGATATTTTTTGTTAAATATTATGGATTTTGAAAACAATTAAAGGGAGAAAGAATGACTGGTTCATCTTATGATTCATTAAAATCCATTATGAATAAAAAATTAAATTGAATATCCATTTTTTAGTTTAATAAATGAGTTAGAAAAGGATTAAAGCATAACCAAAAGATGATATTATACTTATGAATTAAAAAAGAATCATGTATATTTATTTACTAAAGTGATTTTCTAAATAGTTAATGTAAACATGAACTATTGGAAAAAAATATCAGAACAGAAATGTTATAAATTTTTATTTATATTTGAGAATTCATTAGTCTATTACCAAAAAAATTAATTATGGTGTTGTGATGGTTGACATTCTATTGACCATATTCTTTATCATACTCTATCAGAACATGATTGTTATATTTATCTTCCTTTACATATTGTAACTTTAAAATAATGATTTACTACTTAAAATCTTAGTTTATTGTTGATCATAACATTTCCCTTTTCCTTTTATTTAGTTGATTTTTTATTGACCCTATTTTTGATGTGGATTTCCTAATTTTTTAAAGTATCACCATTTGATTTTAAAATTACACTTTCAAAGTGTGAAGATGTAATTTATTAAAGGAGGGAAGAATTTAGCACCCCAATATTTTATGATATGTCACTTTAATATTTGATCTCTTCAATTTCATAGGTTTCACACCACACAATGCTTAAACAGATAATGATATAAAATTAAATATCATTATTCTAAAAAGATCATTATAACATTGCCATTAAATTAGAGGGAATTAATATTATTAAGAAAATTTTCACATTTATATATTATTTTTCTATTGAAATGTTTTAAAATTAATAAAAATTATTTTATATGCCTCATATGACAATGAATCCAATTTGACATATTAAATGGCCATGTTTTTCTAAAAATAATTTTATCACCTTTTAATGGCACACTTATTTTAAAACCTAATTTTGAAAATGTTATATATTATATATAAATAAATAATCATCATTTTTAATATATCATTTTTAAAATTATCTAAGGTTGTTATTTTTTTAATTTTCTTAAAAATATTTTTTTTCAACTGAATAGTGGAAAATCCCAAATTTTGTGAAACATTAATTTTTATTATATTAATAGTGTATATAGGATATTAATAGTATACTACACATTTAATGAGTGAAAAAAATTTCTTTTTATTATAAATAAAAATATTTCATATCATAGAATAAGTAAATAAATGTTTTTAAAACGATAAATTTAGTTTTCGTATTTTTATGAAACCGAAATATTTATTTGAAATTTTATAAATAATATAATATATTAAATGAATATTTATTTTCATAAAATAGATTCATAAAATAACATTTTTTCTTATGATTATATTGTAATTTTAAGATACCTTAATTAATTTTTCAATGTTTCAAAATATATGTTACAATATTAAAATCTGTCTTTTTTGTGTAAACGATGATTTTGTTTAAAAATTACATTTTTAATAATTAGAAAATTATTTTTATAAATTTTTTTAATTCTACACCTCAAAAAATTGAAGGGTTAATTTTTAATTTTTTTATAAAATAGTCGAATATTTTATGAATAGTGAAATATAGTAATTTATAGTATATATACATTATAAGTAAAATACACAATTCCTTAAGTCAATGATGAAATAAGGACCATATTATCAAACTATAATTCAATAATTACTATATTTATTCAAGTATTCATAAATATTTCTTTACATGACCCAAAATAATAAACTAATGAATAAAATAATAAAAACCACTCATTTCTTCTATTATAAATACCACCTCTCAACACCTATTCTCATCAGAATTATATATCCTTGATGTTTCTAAAATTACCTCCACATACATTCCCCAATCCTCTTACCTACTTACATAAGGTTTTGGTTTCAAAAAATGACCAAAAACAAATTCCCATAAAAAGGTTCTCAAGTAGATGAATTGAAGATGTAAAAATCTCTTTCCATTTCTTTTAATTTCGTTTCAATTTATTTTCATTTTTTATTCTCTCATCATATTCTCAATAAATACATTAATGATAAATATGTTATCTTAAATATAATATAAATTTTTTATGTCAATAAAAATTCCACAATCATGTCTCTTTTATTCATCTATTTATTCTTAAAATGATAATATCATCCGTGAGGAGTAGATTTACGGCCTCCATGAACAACATGAGATCATTTTTCAATTAATCCTTGATGGATTGTCATAAAACCGTTTTTATTATGACAAAATATTATAATATATCTATCAAAGATTATTTATTATTCTTTAACTAGTATATATTCATAATTTCAAATAGAAAAAAAAATATTTCATAATGATCAAAATTTTCCAGAATAATCTAAATGATTATCACTAATGTATTTTCTAAATATTCAGCATCATTCCATATAATCAAATTATATATGTAACCTTTTTATATTATTTAATTTAATTATTAACATAATATTTCAATTATGGACATCTATTCTCATTTTATATGATTTCTCATCCATATATAGAGGTTGACCGGTCTTTAAAACCAAGGAAATGAATGCACCCTAATGATAAAATTGTATCTTATAATTCATTAAAATGGATTTATATAAACAGAACAAAATAATAATAAATCAAATAAATGTATACTTTGTTTTTAATTAATTAATTAATTAATTAAATATGATTATTAATGACATTAAGTGCATCTTCATAATAATTCAGGACATAAGGTAAGGGGTTTCTCATGTCACATATAATTTTATGAGATTTCCCTTATTCACAACATATTTCTTATTTGTTTTTTATGCATACATAAATTTGATATATAATTTAATTAATATAGTTATAATCATGGTATTAAATATTTATTTATTATATAATTAATTTTTGGGGAAGACAATTTGATTGACTATAAATTAGTCAGGGTTTTTTCATCATGAATTTATATCTCTAATATATGACATATTCATAATTATTTCTTGTTTGTGTTTTTATGTATTTTTACTATTGACATATCATGTCATTAATTTTTAAATCTTAATTATACTCAATTACATAATTTTTTATCATTAATTTTACGGGGCATATTGTTTGACTACTTGCAATGTGGCTATGGATTATCCCCGAGCATCCATTACTTATTCGAGTTACACATTAACTATATTCACCCCATAGCAATTATTCATTATTTTTAAGTAATTAGTAATTATTATAAGAAAATATTCTAAATTAATGTATCTATATCAGTTCATCATTCATTTATGGGGTAATAAATATTTTATAATGTTCTTATTTCAATTATTTCTGATAAAAAATCCCATTTTAAGGGAACTTTCCAATTTTATAAACATTCTCAAGTACACTACATTATATATATTAATAGAAAAATATTATCACAAAATCACTTAATTTATCATTAAAAACTATTTATTCTAATTTATAGTTTTATGAAAATAACTAATCCTTTGTCGGTTATGAGGATAATATAAATTGGTTCATCAAGCTGTACTAAAGTTGAACATTTCAAATATCTCCTAAAAAACCATTTTACTAGTTTTCACTTCAGTTGAAAATAATTTAATCCTCAAACGTAATTTTACTGTCCTTATATTTTCATTTTTTGAATATTCTTGTTTATAGTTAGATTTTATGAAAAATATAATACATTTTCTAAAACAATACATCTTTCCAAAGTAAAGGGGTATTTTCTTCAAGATTTTTTATATTTTTTTATTTTATTGTTACGATCTATGATTTTGATAAAAATATTTTAATGTGGCATGGGACACAATAATTTACTAGCATATTTGTAAATATATTATTTTATATGTGAAAAATGTTGTGTACATAGTAAGTGACGGGAGGGGAATATTATAACCCCTCGATGTATTAGTAGGTCTAGTGAGAAAAACTAGTCTCAATTTACACATTTATGTATGGTTTCTTATAGAAGGATTTATAATATATTTATGATTTCCAAAATTATTAATTACCTATTTATGATATTATTAATTAATAATCCATGTTATTATTTAACTAGAAGAATATCCATGGAAATGTATCATTCAAATAGGATTATTTATATGGGATTATTTTTTCTGTTTTTATTCCTAATATAATATTCTCATGATGATGTTTGAATGGTATATTTTTTTATTCACCTTACATTATTATTTATGTTATATTTCTTTTATTTCATAACCTTACTCAGAACGTTAGATCACCCCTTTCTTATGTTTTAATTTTCCCCATGATGAAATTATTTATATTATGAATGTAGAGACCCAATATTTATGCACTTTGATATTATAGTAATTTTTCAGAATAAAAAATGCATTATACAGAAATGACACAAATATTAAATTAGTTTTGTGTATTTTTAAATATGGGAAAACATTCTGATAAATTGGTGAAAGATATTCAAAATCTCCCATAAAGACCTTCCATTTTAGTTTTCCTACCTAAAACCATTCTTTATATCAGGGGAAAAGAAATAAAAATACAAAAATGTTGATTTCAAATTCTCAATAAGGGTAATAATGGAAAATATCATAAAAATAACCATAAGAATGTAAAAACATGCAAATAAAATTTTAAAATCATACGATCTACAAAAAATATCAAAACCTGAGGATATGAAATAAATAATGACAGTCTATAAGGAATAAATCATAGAAGAACATGGACCTTAATAAAATAGAATTGTCATAAAACATGGATATATAGAAAACACATAATCATAGAAAATAATTTCCATATTAGAAAATGAAAATTTCCAAAACCATCATTGTTGACAGAGTCCATTTCTAAACTGGGTTTACATACCATTCCAGCCCTGTATTACTAAACCAGATTTTCATTCTATTCCAACCCTATATTATTGAAGCAGATTTAATTGTCATTCTAGCTTTGTATTTCCTATGAGATATAAATTCTTACACAATTAATTTGATAACGTTATAGGCCCCCTATCTCATAACTATATCATTGTTACTTATTCCACAATAATATAAATCATTCATCATGCCCCAAGGAATAAAATGGATTTCATTAAACCTCCTTCCACCTTAACATAATCCTTATAGAATAAATTGATTTAATAAATATTATTCCCTCATAAAAACAATAAAAAATAGAAAAATTTATGTATATTATACATGAAACATAACTATATTGAAAAATTCCATATTAGATGGAATATAATTTTGATTTTACTCTTGAAATTTATTTTTAAGGGAAATATACATTCTTCTTCAAAAACATATTAAACTATCAAAATGTCACGCAATTTTAAAAGAAAAGAATTTATTAGAAAAAATATGAAATAGTGTAGAGGAAACATCATTGAAATAATGTTCTATAAAGATGAAAAAATATATTCATGATGTATATGCTTAAAAAAATTCCCTATGTAATTTTTCTAGAAAATTCAAATTGTAGGCATATTGAAAAAAAGAAAAAATAATGCATTCATACCATTTAATAAAAATTATCCAAAGGGTAACATTGATTTTAATACGTTATGTAAGAATAAAAAAATATCACTGATTTAGGTAATGTGGACATAAATGATAAATATACCCCAATAAATACTAATATATAAATAATTTTTGATAATGATGATATTGCAAAACTATCCCTTATAAATTCATAATCTATGGAATCATATTTCTTATAAAGAAAGTAAATTATATGCGTAATTAAATATAATTACACTAATAATAATAATAATCATAATAAAATTCATGGGGCACATAATCACCTCACATGTGAAATAGATGGTGTATAATAATTATTTCCCACAAAATCAAAAATGGGAGTAAATAATAACTTACCTTAGGCCTGCTATCATTTCTAGGTAGCCGAAGAACCACATTCATGATTTAAATGAAGACATTGTGTTATTACAGAATCATGTTCACATTAATGATATTATATATTGTCATTTTATCATTTGTTTGTTAATAATATTTCATTATTACCTATTACTTGGGTTTTAACTACATCATTTTCTTAAGCATGTTTTGTCGAATTAGTTATGGTTTTCTTTATTAGCGCATAGTTATATCATTAAAAAAAATATTAACATAATATATATCTTATTAATTCATTAAATTTATATATATAATCATTTTTTAATGATGATCTTATAGAATGAATTATACTACATCGTGGAGACGGTTGGTCGTACATACACACGAGTGCCGATATCATTCCGATAATTGTGAAATGGTATGAAAGTCGAGGTAATATTTTTTATTCTAGAATCTATATAATGTTGTAATAATAATATAGATATATTATTTATATGAATATATCTGTCCAGATATGATGGTGTTGAAAAAAAGATTACACCATTGTGTAGAGATGGTAAGTTATACATAAACACACATGGTCATTTAGTTTTTTGTAGGATCGGTAGAAGGTGGAATATGGTGGTTCCATATTCATAAAAAAATATCATTATATTATTGATATAGTAGTTCTTAATTTTAAATAGAAACAAATTATGGAGAGGAATTAGAAGAATAATTTTTTTTAATGAATCAGTAGAGGTGATTACCTCTTCTTCAATGATCTCCCTATAGATATCCTCTTAAATACACTAGAGTTTGTATTTTGTGAGGACCATAACATGTATAATATGACTAAGTATATTTATAAGAGAAATTTGAATGGTATGCATGAAACTTTATGCTTAATGAGGTGTTATGAAATGAGGGAGGATGTTCCCTTTTATAATGGAGGCGAGGGGGACATTTTGAAGATCTAAATATAATAATTTATAATAAAATCAAAAACCATAAAAACCTTCTAATATATCATAGTTTTTTAGATGATATAAGCTAAAACAGTAATCTTATAAACTAATTATTTTTAGGAAAGTTTGTTTGGTTAATTTAAACCTTATTATTTCAACTAACCCTTATATATTTAATTTTAATTTTAACTAAGGTAACAAATTGTTCAAAATTAAAATAGTTTAATTTATTATTTTTTAGGCCAATTAGACATCAAATTAATAAATTATGAAATTATAAATAAAATAATAATTATTCATAATTTTTATAAAAATTTAAATATTTTAAAAAACCCATGAGAAAATTATTTTGATAAAACATCAATACTGTCAATTTTGAAACTATTTAATTTGTGGTTTTTTAAAATTATCATGATAAAATTTTAATCCTAAAAACATATGTTATTATATAACTATGGGATCAAGTAATTCTATAAAATGCATTGGATAAATTTATTATCTCAAATTTTATTTTTTTTAGATTTTTCTTAACATTTATTTGATATTTGTATAAAAAATAATTACTACATCAGTTTTGTGTAATTATTTATGTTAATTATTTTAAGATAAAAATTAAAAATATAATACAAAGATAATTTAAAATATACTATATTTCATTAGAATACTTATTGTTTAATATAAATTCTGGAAAATCCAATATAAAAATTATTACATTTGTTAAACTAGAATATGAAAACTTTAACATTATTATTGATAAAATATTATAAATGTTATAATCCATTCTATGTGGATTTAAATGGTAAATATATCAACCATTATACGAGTATGGTAGATATGTACTCTGCTAATAATATTGGGTAATTTTTTTTGAACTTTTAATATTTATTATCATTTTAATAAAAATTATTTCATTTATGATTTATTAATTAAAAAATTTCTACTTCAACAATGAATAATCTATTATTGTAATTATTTATTTCTAAAAAATAACAAATAAATTTCTATGACAATGAAAAAAAATTTAAATTTATGATGAAAATTTATAGTTGAATTTATATTCTGTGAAGCCATATATAAAAAATTATATGTTTATTGAAACTAGAATGTGGCATCATTAAATTTATAATAAATAAAACATTATTTATATCATAATTCAACCCATGTGGCAGAAATTGTAAAAAATAATTTTTTAACATAAATATATGATTATTAAGTAATAAATTTTCATTTATATTCATTATAATAAAAACATTTCCCCATGTCGACACATAATAGATATTGAAGTCAAATAAAATGACATTTTGTGTGTTTCATTGATTTAAATTTTATTTAAGTCATTTTCATGGAAACACATCCATTAAATGACAGAATTTCAAACATAAAATGTTAACGGTCGAGTTTAATTCTTAATATAATATTATATATTTATTAGGGTCATTTTATAGACTTTATAATTTTATTTTTAAACTAAATTACCTAATATTCCCTTTACTATAGTAACAATATTTACTATTATTACTATTTATATTGGACACAATTAAAAGTTACATACATAAAAAACATAGACGTACTGAATCCAAATTTTTCATCTAGTTTTTCAAAATTTAATCCATTGTAGTTGTACAATTAAATTTAAAATAAAGAAGGTAAAATATAATGAAATAATGTTTATCGATAAATTTCTCCTTTAAAATGGAGAATATTTTTATATTAATTTCAAATATAAAATCCATTTCAAAAACCATATATGGGTCAAAATTGTGTAGTAAAAATTTAAAAATAATCTAGAACATATTTTGACATTGAAAATACATTTGTAGAATATACAGTTTTTTATTAAAAAATTTCATTTCATTATTTATCATAAAAATAAAAAATATAAAACAAATTATAAAAATAGAAAAAATTAAACAAAATAACATTTAGAGACTCCACATTCAATGAATTATATTATTTTGTAAAATAGAATATAAAATGTGTCAAAACTGGATATATAATCAGTGTTCTGTTAAATGGTCACATGACTACATTTTTTTAAACATACTTCATTTATTATAAAAATTGAATATATTCTAATATCATATCTACAATACATATAAGATGAATTTTAAACATCATATTAAACATATTATATATATATTCAATTAATAATATCCATAAAAAGTGAATTTCTTATTTTATAAACTCACCTATTTATAATTTAATATATTTTTTTATAAGAATGGTAATATTGTTCATACTCGAAATTATAATGAAAAGGTTACAAGGAAACATAATAAAATTTAGCAGTTCAATTATACTCAGTATTTTGAGAAATGAATAATATCAAAAGCACATGAAATTTTGGGTAACACAATCCTAACACATTGTTGTGTATACTTTAAGCTAATCCAGTGTTGCATATTGTGTAATCTTATTTTGGTTTGGCATATAACACAAGACATCAAAGAAATTTTTTTAAAATTATAAGACATTAATATCTCAAGATGTTAAATTCTACCCCCTTAAAATGAATTCCCCCATTAACATTATTCAGAGTTAAAAAAAGTTTAATAATTGGAAGTTTCATTAATATAAACTGATATCATAAAAAATATTACAAAAAAAATAAATTTAAAAATAGAGAGTTGGAAACATAATGGTTACCCAAAGTAACCCCCCATAAGGTTTACACAAAGAGGAAAATGGGTGGGAAGCAAAAAAATTGATATTGATGAAAACTTTATCCATCAAGTTCTATTTGAGAGTGATAGAAAATAATGTCAGCAGGATATCACCAATCAGAAAGCCATAAATCTACGATGATTCAAGGGGTCATTTCATTCATCACAAAAAATATATTGGGGTAATAATATTGGTTTTAAGAGACTTTCATTATAGTTGAATAATGAGAATTAATACTTACTTGATTAAGTATAGACTCATTATTTTCTTTTTTTCCTTGATCATTTTCCACTTCATCTCACATTCCTCATAATGAATTTGACCTTTTCATTCCTAAAGTGTTATTATATCATGATGTAGATAAATAAAATAATAGTACATTCTATATGTCTCTATAACAAAAAAATGATAGCACGATATATCAAATATTCATTTTTCTGACTATAGTGAGATAATTATTTAATCTAACAAACATCATCCAATGACTAACTTATACATTCCAAAAATGGGTAACCATACACTCCTTCTGAATGATGAAAATCCAAAATATTAAAAATATTTTAACTAAACAGTCTTAACATTTATCTCTCATGTTGGTCGGAGTGGATACTCAAGAGGGGGGGTGAATTAAGATCCAATTAAAATTTCTGTTAAAAACAATTTCTATTAAAATCCCCCAATTTCAAAAACAAATTAAACTGTAGTGAATTTATACAGATTATAAAGGTTCAATTAGTTTCTCAAAGATTGATTAGTTCTCAGTTAACTTAATCTTATGATTAAATTAACTTTTGAAACTTACTTACTGGTTTACAATAAATATAAACACTTGCGGGTTTAACTATCAAAGTAGCTTTGAAAATAAATAATATTTCAAAGTAATAGTAGTGGAATATGAAATAAATATATATAGTATGGATATAAACTTTAACTAAAAACACAGAGCAGTTAACCAAGAGGTTCAGTCTCAAGCCGAGACTTAGTCCTCTCAAATGTTTATAAAGATGATCCACACCCTGGATTGGGGTTCAACAGTTTACAACTGTCCAGGTCCAAGACCTCTACGACTGTTATTCGTGGGAAACAATACAACAGCAACCAGCTGTCCAGGTCACACACGACCTCTACCACTATCCACAGTGGGCAATGAAGTATAAAAAAGATTTTCTGAGTATTTACAGATCCTCCGGTTAGAGTACAAAAGTCAGTGTGTGTGTTTAATTTAGCAGATAACACACACTGCTCAAAATATAGAATAAATTAATCATAGAGAAGAGAAGTAGAGTATAGAAATGTCCCTGGTGATTTCAGTGCAGCTCTAGAATCTTTTGGATTTGATCAGAAGTAATTCTGAGTCCTCTTCTCTTTTTTGTTTGAGAAGCCGAGTGTCGTATGATTCATGTTCATAGGCAGTGAGATGTACTCAATGAAGTTCTTCAATGTTCTTTTGTATGCACAGAACTCTTCTTGAGTAGGCTTGATTATGTATGAGGTTCTGTGTAATCTCTTGATATGTATCTTCTATTCTTCTTGGTTCTTCATCCTCTTTCTTCTTGTATATCTCGTGTGTTCTCTTGTTTTTTTCTTCTTCTTCTGTTTGCTTCTATATTTCCAGCAGCAGAATCTTCTTGTATTTATGTCACGTGCTTCGGAAGATAGAAAAGGTTTCCTTTCCGCAGGTATAAGGTACGGTTTCCTGACATCCGACAACCTTTATTAATTAATTGACATAGCATTAAAATATAACTGATATGACCGTTGGTTAGATTAAATAAAGATAAAGATAAAGAAATTCAAACAGTTGTTTTTGACTATCGATGAGTTCAAGTGATCGGTAGGTCATCAGCATCGGTGGCTAGACATCGGTGTGTCCTGACTGGTGACTCGGATGATTAGCATCAGTGTGTTGTTTTATCGGTGACTCATTTGCATCGGTGTATCATTCGATCATCATCGGTGAGTCAGATTGATCAGCATTGGTGAGTCAGATTGATCAGCATCAGTGACTCAGATTGATCAGCATCAGTGACTCAGATTGATCGGTGACTCATTTGCATCGGTGCGACCGTTGTCTTGATATTGGATCGATGCGACCGTTGTCTTGATATTGGATCGGTGTGAC
Organism: Viscum album; assembly: GCA_963277665.1. Lineage (NCBI taxonomy): Eukaryota > Viridiplantae > Streptophyta > Magnoliopsida > Santalales > Viscaceae > Viscum > Viscum album. Next base: position 579,188,215 of record OY728164.1, read on the forward strand.
CGTTGTCTTGATATTGGATCGGTGTGACCGTTGTCTTGATATTGGATCGGTGAGACCGTTGTCTTGATATTGGATCGGTGCGACCGTTGTCTTGATATTGGATCGGTGCGACCGTTGTCTGTTTGATCCAGAAGACTTCCAAAATACTTATAAATCAATAAAAACATAGATAAAAACATGATAGAAGATTCACTAATAGATTGTGATTAAGTTTATGAGAAATCCAACCGGATTAAATAATAGCGATTTGTGATTATTAAAACAACAATCATAGGAATGAATTCAGCAATATTCCAGAGGGCTCAAAAATCTCCCCCTTTTTGATAATCACAAATCAAAAAAAATCAATAATAATAACATAATGAGATATAAATCTCTCCTTGAAAATAAATATCCCTCATAGATATTAATCTCCCCCTTAGAGATTGATTTCCCCCTTAGAGATTGATCTCCCCCATATATATACATCCTTCTCCCCCATATATATACATCCTTTTCCCCCATATATATACATCCTTCTCCCCCTTTGTGATAATCAAAAAGGAGGGAAAACATACAAATAAGAGAGTAAAAAAGAAGGCAGCATAGAAAATTGAGAGAGAGAAAAAAAATATTTTATAAAGTACAGAAGATTATAACCAACACATAGTTCACCCGATCAAAAACAATACACAACTATTTCTGGGGATACAAAGGGGCTTTGCCTTTGTCTTTGGGATCAATAGATGGTAAGTTGGAAGACTTGGAGGCAGGCTGTTCTGGGCGAATCTGAAGAGGTGGTAGGACAACTCTGGCAGGTGTAGGAGAAGGTGCTATGGAGGTTTGTTGTTGAGTATCAGCAGTAGCTGGTTGAGAAGATGTCTGAGGAACTGGCTGTAGTTGAGAGAGTGCCTGAGCAACAGAGAGCTGATTTGGAGCTACATCAGAGGCAGGGAGAGGGTCAGCAGTAGGAAGCACAATGGCAGTGGCTTGGGCATTCAGATAAGGCTTCAAAAGATTTATGAAATTCTGAATAACTTCTGCACCATACTTCATAGCCTTTTCGAAATCATCTTTGTTCTCCATAAACTGTGCCAAAGTAGGAGTAAAGTCTTGCAACTGACGATCTTGAGCTTTGAAAGCTTGAGTGACTGGAGGTAGTTTTAGATTTTATGCAAACACCTTGAAATTTTCATCCATCTCATGCTTTGTATAAATCTTTGAAAAGTAATGATCAACCTTTTCCTTGATCTCTTTCAGAGCCTGTTTGGCATCTGCTGAATATACGGTTGCCATTTCATGACTGTGATCACAGTGCTCCTTCATTTTCATAAAGAATCCAGATCAAGAACTTGTCTAACAGCTGCTAACTCATCATGTACAACCTCCCTTAGAGCCTCTAGGTAATAGGTAGTGATTTTGGTTACTTTGGTAGTACTGGCTTTGATAACTATTTGAGTTATCTCAGCTTTCAATCTTCTCAAATCAGACTTGTTGAGATGTTCAATTAAATTCCTCAACACTTCCATCATACCAGAGATGGTTGATTTAAATTCTCTTGATAATGATACTAAGCCAGTGTGGAGATCCTTCATAGTCTGGTTCATAGAAGCTATGTGCCTTCCAATAAGCACACCAGTATTGGCCAGGTCTGGCTTCACAGCATTCGATACTCTTTGTGAGAAAGCTTCCGAAGATGCTTCAGAAACTTGCAGAGACACTTGAGTAAGGGCATTGGAAATTTCTTCTCTGAATGTATCTCTCACAGCAGCCAGTAATTCTATCTTAAACTTATCAAACTCAGCTTGAGAGATTGCAGAACCAGGCAGATGAACATCTGTAGAATGAACAACAGGAGCAGATCTTGCTTCACTTGGGAGGCTCTTCTTCATAACTGTAGTAGATTCTGACATTTCCTCTTCTTATTCAGAATAGTCTAAGCCCAAAATAGCAAAACCAGGGTAGTCATCTCAAACAGCAGCACACAAGGTATATTTCGGTTTCTCATAACTTTCTATTCCACTAATTTCTGGTGATTCTCTCTTGCCAGTGGCATCTGTTCCTGGTACTGTTTGATGTGTTTCCGTTGGAGGTACAACAAGACCATCTACAGGTCGGTTAACACCATCATTACCATCACTAAAACTTTGTTGGGGTTCTATTGAAGGTTCAGCTAGACCATCTACATGTTGGTTAACACCATCATCATCACCATCACCATCACCATCATCATCACCACCATAATCATCACCATCATCATCACCATCATCATCACCACCTTGCTCATTATTAGTCTTCTCAGAGTCTTCACTGGTAGAAACTTCAGTGTCAGTATCTTCTTCATCACTATGAATTGGTTCAGATTCAGGTAAGGCCAAAGGTGGACTAGCAGGTCCAAAATCTATTCTTTTTTTTAGACTCACTGGATCAGGATCACTCCTATCATCAGGATGAGACACACTTCCATCTTCTGTCTCAGCTTCTTCCATTATTTGACCTTTGGTAGTTTCATTTCTTTCATCCTCTTCCTCATCATCAGAATAAACTGGTTCCTCATTTTCTTTCAAACCAGGGTCTCTCAAACCCTTAGGCCTCTTTCCCTGATCTGTGGTATTGTAGGCTTCATACAGATTGTCTTCATCAGCAACCCAACACTTCTTCCATGGATTCCAATTGATTTTCATCCTCCTGCAGATCTCTTTGTTGAGACAGAAAGGATGATCTGTTTCAGCTACTTCATCATCTTCATCAACACATTCTAGATTCTTGATCATGGTAGAGATCATCTTGGAGTAAAATAAGGCAGTGGCTTTCTTGGACGGTTTTACCATTCTAGCTATGTGCACCATCACATATCTACACAAATTGATCTTCTCATGGGTTTTCAGAAGAAATAACAGGAAAACATCCTGGTACTGTACAGCAGTAAAATCTCCTCTCCTAGGGCAAAGTTGGTGCTGAATAAACTTGAAAAGAAGTCTGTATTCACCATCCAACTCTGAGGATGTGATTCTCCTTGACTCCTTGTTTCCAGTCAGAAGCTCTAGAGCTAATTCATAAGAGAATTAATCAGTGATTGGAGGAATATTCCTAGCATAATCCTCATAGCGACCCTCATGGGGTACATTTAAGCATTCTGCCCACTGTTTAGATGAAAAGGATATTTTCATTCCTTTTACTTCAGACGACATTCGGGCAGCCTCCACACCATCTAGAGTGATTTTCAGATTCATATAAAACTCATGTACCAGCTTCAGGTAGTCTACTTGTGAGTTGTCTAAAAACCAGTCTATCCATCCTTGCGATTCAAGAACTTGCAGCAACAGTGAATTACTTGATAAATCCAGGCAGAACTGACTTCTCTTTCTACAGCAACAATCCGAGTTTCTAGGTTCGGATTTATTGATTGTTGAGAGGTAATACTCGACTCGCCTCGAGCACGCTTTGGAGGTACAGGACTGTCTGATCCTTTGTTCGGTCTCTTTTCCTTAGCCATTCGACAATTTTGGGGAAAGAAGGATTTTGAAGGTTTGAGGTAGAGGAGAAGAGAAGTTGAAGGGTTCGACGGGAAATGAAAGGTCAAAGGTTTAGGGAAGATAAATAGCCGCGTATCATTTATTTTATAATTTAGGGTTCCCATAAAAAGGATAAAAGAAATTAATTAATTAATTACGACATAATAAAAAGTAATACAGAGAATCGGTTTGACAGACCGGTGTGACAGACGGGTTTCACTGATCGGTTTCATAGATCGGTTTCACAGATCAGTTTCACAGATTAGTTTCACATATCCGTTTCACAGATCAGTTTCACAGATCAGTTTCACAGATTGGTTTCACAGATCAGTTTCACAGATCGATCATACACAACTCTTGTTTAATAAACTTCATTCTTTCAGAGCATAAAGGCTTTGTAAAGATATCATCTAATTGATGTTCAGAGTTAATAAATTTTAGTGAGATATCACCTTTCTGATAATGATCTCTTAGAAAATGATGTCTGACATCAATGTGCTTAGTCCTAGAGTGAGACACAGGGTTCTTAGATATGTTAATACCACTAGTATTGTCATAGTTAATTGAAACATGTTTAAAATAAAATCCATAGTCCAATAAATTGTGTTTCATCCATAGAATCTGTGCACAGCAACTACCAGCAGCGATGTATTCTGCTTCAGCTGTAGATAATGCAAATGAGTTCTGTTTCTTACTACACCATGATACAAGCGATTTTCCAAGTAAGTGACATGTTCCATATGTGCTTTTACTATATAACTTCCTTCCAGCAAAGTCAGCATCTGAATAACTAGTTAGGTCAACAGATTGTCCTTTTGGATAAAACAAACCTAAATTTACAGTATACTTAAGATATTTAAAAATCCTTTTAACAGCCAGTAAGTGTGAACCTTTAGGATTAGCTTGAAATCTAGCACACATACACACACTAATCATAATATCTGGTCGAATAGCAGTAAGATAAAGTAATCTCCCAATCATACCTCTGTAATTGGTTTGATCAACTGGTTTCCCAGTTTCATCAACATCCAATTTGCAGGTAGTACTCATGGGTATATCACTTTCCTTAATACTATCCAAACCAAAACGTTTTAACAAATCCTTAGTATATTTTATTTGATTTAGAATAATTCCATATTTAGTTTGAAAGATTTGAAATCCAAGAAAGTACTTAAGCTCGTCCATTAAGCTCATTTCAAACTCATTTTGCATAACCTTTGAAAAATCAGTACATAAAGAATTTTTAGAAGATCCAAAAATAATATCATCAACATAGATTTGTACTATTAAGACATCTTTTGAAAACCTTTTTATAAATAGAGTGGGATCATCTATTCATTTTGTAAATCCTTTTGAAATGAGAAAGTTTGAAAGTCTTTCATACCAAGCTCTTGGAGCTTGTTTTAAACCATATAAGGCTTTAGAAAGTTTAAAAACATGATTTTGAAAATGAAGATTTGTGAAACCAGGTGGTTGTTCTACAAAAACATCTTCTACAATAAATCCATTTAAAAAAGAATTTTTTACATCCATTTTATATAACTTGAAATTCAGATGTGATGCATAAGCAAGTAATATCCTAATTGCCTCTATTGTAGCTACAGGTGCAAAGGATTCCTCATAGTCAATTCCTTCTTCTTGATTGTAACCTTATGCAACTAGCCTAGCTTTGTTTCTAATGATGTTTCCAGATTCATCTACTTTGTTTCTAAACACCCATTTTGTGCCTATGATTATAGTGTCCTTAGGTCTTTCTACTAATTTCCAAACTTTGTTTATTTCAAATTGATTTAGTTCTTCTTGCATAGCTATTACCCAAAATTCATCATTGATGGCATCATTGATATTCGTAGGTTCTAGTTGTGATAAGAAGGCTTGATGTTCAACCTGATTTCTAAGAGAATCTCTAGTCTGTGTCCCTCTATCAAGATCTCCTACAACAGCATCTAAGGGATGATTCCTCAGAATCCTAGTTGATCTAGAAAAGGTTGGACTCGAGATTTCAGGTTCATCTACAGGTTGAGGTTCAACAGAAGCAGGGTCTAGAGAATTTCCAGAGCTGGATGTTTTAACTTCAGGTCCACTGTTTTTATCATTAAGGTTCAAACCAAAGAGATCATCTTCAATATTTTCAAGAGAGGTCTTAGGTTCATGTGGATCAATTTCATCAAATTTTATATGAACAGATTCTTCCACACATTTGGTTCTTTTATTGAAAACTCTATAGGCTTTACTAGAAGTAGAGTAACCTAGGAAAATTACTTCATCTTTCTTGGATGCAAACTTGTCAAGATTATCTTTAGTATTAAGAATAAAGACTTTTCATCCAAAAACATTAAAGTAGTTAACTTTAGGTTTCCTATGGTTCCATAACTCATAATGGGTCCTCTTAAGAACAGGTCTAATCAAGACTCTATTAATAACAAAGCAAGCGGTATTGACAGCTTCAGTCCAAAAATAAATAGGTAGGTCATACTCATTGAGCATAGTCCTAGCAATTTTATGCAGGGTTCTATTCCTTCTTTCTACTACACCATTCTGTTGAGTTGTCCTAGGGGCGGAGAACTGGTGACTATAGCCACTGTGTGAGCAGTAAGATTCAAACTCATGATTTTCAAACTCACAGCCATGATCACTCCTCAGGGTCTTAATCTTAAGTCCACTAAGGTTCTCTACAGACTAGGAATATTTAAAAAAGTGAGAACAAGCTTCACTTTTGTGAGCTAGAAAATATACCCAAGTATATCTAGAAAAGTCATCTACAAGAACATAGACATAGTGCTTCCCATTTAAACTAGAAACTCTAGAAGGTCCAAATAAATCCATGTGAACCAACTCGAGAGGTTGAGAAGTTGACACTTATTTCTTTGATTTGAAAGAAACTTTATGTTTCTTTCCCTTTTGACAGGGATTACAAATTTTGTCTGCTGGAAATTCAATTTTGGGTAGGTCTCTTACTATGTTCTTCTTAGCAAGTTTTCTAAGTGAATACACATTGTAGTGTCCTAATCTTCTGTGCCAAATCCAAGGCTCTTTTTGAAAAGCATTTAAACAAGTACTATTTTGTTTAGCTAAGGAATTTAAGTTGACAGCATAAATGTTTTCATTTCTTATAGCAGAAAACACTAAAGCATTTTTAGAATTAAAAAAATTGCAAGAATCATGTTCACATTTAAAATAAAAACCATCATCACATAACTGAGAGATACTTAATAAATTTTATTTAAGGCCTTCAACAAATAAAACATTAGAAATCAATACTGAGTTAGTGTTACCAATCTAGCCTAACCCGATGATTTTCCCTTTAGAATTGTCACCAAAGGTAACAAAACCTCCATCAACTATGACTAAGCATTTAAAGTATGAAAAGTCTCCTGAAATATGTCTTGAAAATCCATTGTCCAAGTACCAGGTCTTTCTATAGGATCTCTTTAAGCAGGTTTCCTACAAAACAGATTTAAAAAGGAAATGATTTTGTTACCCAGATTTTCTTGGGTCCAGAAAGGTTAGCCAATAATACTTTAGGTACCCATATTTGTCTAATGGATCTTATATAATTTTTAGAATCACCATACATTGAAAGATAAACCTTATTAGATCCATAACTATGAATATAACTGGTTGAGGCGTATGAAGTTCCAGAGCTAGTTACATTCTGTCCAGATTTAGGAATAAATCTATTCTTGGCCACATGTCTCTGTCCAGGTTTGTAACCTATTCCAGTAGTGTATTTTGTTGCAAATTTTTTTCCTAGCATTTGAGTTAGAGTTTCCTTACCATTGGTAAATTTCTCTAAATCCTTTCTAAGTTTCTCATTAGACAATTTCAATTCAGTGTTCTCCTTTAACAGTTGAGCTTTTTTCTCTTTTTCAATAGTGAGTTCAGTTTTAACTGTAGTGGTGAGAGCATGATGTTTCTTTAATGATTTGTATTTATCCTTAAGTTAATTGAATTTATCTTCTAACATATCACAATATTCAAAAAAATTATATTTAGACATGTTATCACATTCAGAATCATCTCCAGAATAATATAAATTAGAAGCAGGAGTTTCTGAAGTTACCTCAAAAGTATTTGTCATAAAACACATGTTTGATTTATTTCTGTGTTCTGTTTCAAAAACATCAGATTCACTAGAACTGTCCTCAGGAGCACTCCAAGTAGCCTTCATGGCCTTTTTAAAATTATTGTCCTTGTATTCATACTTCTTCCTATATTTCAACTTTGGACAGTCAGCTTTTATGTGTCCTTTCCTTTTACACTCATAACAGACAACTTCATCTGATTTATCAGATTTCGTCCAGTCCTTTTTCCAATGTCCCTTGTTACCATACTTACCATTGTAATTTGACTTTCTAAAAAACTTCTTCTTCCTATAAAACTTTTTAAATCTTTTGGCAATGTGAGCCATCTCAACATCACTGTCAGAGTCACTCTCACTTTCTTCATAGCTTGAGCTTTCGTTTATAGCTTGAAGTGTTTCCTTATCCTTGTTCTTTGAGTTTGTAGTTTTGAAGGAAATAGACTTTCTTCTAGGTTCATCGTCTTCTTCTTTATTCACTTTGAGTTCCTCTTTATACATCATCAGTTTTCCAATTAGTTCTTTGACTGGCAGTTCTCCAATGTCACATGATTCTCTAATGGAGACAGAGGTTCCTCTCCATCATTCAGGTAGACATCTCAAAATTCTCATGATTTGTTCCATTGCTGGAACATCCTTTCCCAGAGAGGTCATTGTGTTGACAATTTCATTGAACCTGAGATACATATCAGAAATGGGTTCATCAGGCTTCATTTTAAAATTATCATACTTAATATTATAGGTATTCAATCTCATCTCCTTAACATTTTTGTTCCTTCATGAGAAACAGCTAGGGTATCCCAAATTTCATATGCAGTTTTACAAGTAGAAATTCTATTAAATTCTTCATCTCATAGAGCATAGTACATGGCATTCATAGCTTTACAATTATTATTGTAAGCAGTCTTTGTAGGTTCATCCCACATAGATCTACCAGTAATGGGAATTTTATATTCAGATTCAATATCAGTCCAAATATAAAAACCTATGCTTTCAAGATGAATTTTCATTTTGAGTTTCCACTAAGAATAGTTGTTTCCATTGAAAAAAGGTGGTCGGTTAGTAGCATCACCCTCAAGTCTATTATCCATGATATCACAAAAAGAATTTTAAAGAGATAAAAATTTAGAAATAACAGAAATTTGAAGAACATTAAAATACAACTAAAATCACAGTTGATAAGCAGAGTACTTTAGAAAATATTTTCCACCTTTGAAACCAAATGTTGGTCAGAGTTGATACTCAAGAGGGGGGGGGTGAATTGAGATCCAATTAAAATTTCTGTTAAAAACAATATCTATTAAAATCCCCTAATTTCAAAAACAAATTAAACTGTAGTGAATTTATACAGATTATAAAGGTTCAATTAGTTTCTCAAAGATTGATTAGTTCTCAGTTAACTTAATTTTATGATTAAATTAACTTTTGAAACTAACTTACTGGTTTACTATAAATATAAACACTTGCGAGTTTAACTATCAAAGTAGCTTTGAAAATAAATTATATTTCAAAGTAATAGCAGCGGAATATGAAATAAATATATTTAGTATGGATATAAACTTTAACTAAAAACACAGAGGAGTTAACCAAGAGGTTCAGTCTCAAGCCGAGACTTAGTCCTCTCAAAAGATTATAAAGATGATCCACACCCTGGATCAGGGTTCAACAGTTTACAACTTTCCAGGTCCAACACCTCTACCACTATTATTCATGGGAAACAAAACAACAGCAACCAGCTGTCCAGGTCACACATGGCCTCTACCACTATCCATAGTGGGCAATGAAGTATAAAAAAGGTTTGCTGAGGATTTATAGATCCTCCAGTTAGAGTACAAGAGTCAGTGTGTGTGTTTAAAACAACAGATAACACACACTATTCAAAATGTAGAATAAATGAATCATAGAGTAGAGAAGTAGAGTTTAGAAATGGCTCTGGTGATTTCAGTGCAGCTCTGGACTCTTTTGGATTTGATCAGAAGTAATTCTGATTCCTCTTCTAGTTTTTGTTTGAGAAGCAGAGTGTCTTATGCTTCAGGTTCATAGGCAATGAGATGTAGTCGATGAAGTTCATCAATGTTCTTTTGTATGCACAGAATTTTTCTTGAGTAGGCTTGATTGTGTATGAGGTTCTGTGTAATCTCTTGATATGTATCTTCTATTCTTCTTGGTTCTTCCTCCTCTTTCTTCTTGTATATCTCGTGTGTTCTCTTGTTTTTTTCTTCTTCTTCTGTTTTCTTCTATATTTCCAGCAGTAGAATCTTCTTGTATTTATGTCACGTGCTTCGGAAGACAGAAAAGGTTTCCTTTACGCAGGTACGAGGTACGGTTTCCTGACATCCGATAACCTTTATTAATTAATTGGCAGAACATTAATATATACCTGATATGACCGTTGGTTAGATTAAATAAAGATAAAGATAAAGAAATTCAAACAGTTGTTTATGACTATCGATGAGTTCATGTGATCAGTAGGTCATCAGCATCGGTGGCTAGACATCGGTGTGTCCTGACCGGTGACTCAGATGATTAGCATCAGTGTGTTATTTGATCGGTGAATCATTTGCATCGGTGTATCATTCGATCATCATCGGTGAGTCAGATTGATCAGCATCGGTGAGTCAGATTGATCAGCATCGGTGACTCAGATTGATCAGCATCGGTGACTCAGATTGATTGGTGACTCATTTGCATCGGTGTGACCGTTGTCTTGATATTGGATCGGTGCGACCGTTGTCTTGATATTGGATCTGTGCGACCGTTGTCTTGATATTGGATTGGTGCGACCGTTGTCTTGATATTGGATCGGTGCGACTGTTGTCTTGATATTGGATCGGTGCGACCGTTGTCTTGATATTGGATCGGTGCGACCGTTGTCTTGATATTGGATCGGTGTGACCGTTGTCTGTTTGATCTAGAAGACTTCCAAAAAACATGTAAATCAATAAAAACATAGATAAAAACATGATAGCAGATTCACTAATAGATTTTGATTAAGTGTATGAGAAATCCAACCGGATTAAATAATAGCGATTTGTGATTATTTAAACAACAGTCATATGAATTAATTCAGCAATCTTCCAGAGGGCTCAACATCTCATATATTGTAATTTAAATCTGTTTTCTCACATTCAAAACATGTGAACACATTCATCATGTATTTTCTTTATAGTAACCTGAATTACCACATATCCATAATAATAACATGCATGTTTCCCTATTCTAAAATATAAAAAACTATAATCATTTTGAATTATACCATAAAACCATTATCACAAAACCATAATCAGTAATATGGAAACAATTACCATAATATTCACATATTCATAACAAACATATCATTATCTCGTCATCATGGTCATATTAAGGGTTATCCTTCCCTTAATCATGTCTTTTTCAACTTATTAACTCAAACACATTTCATTGTTACCAGTAACAGTAAACATATAATTTTTAATAACTATGTTAAAAAAATATTGTAATAGTCCATATAGGTTTCATTATTTCGTAATGTCATAAAATTACTTATGAAGCATTATTCCTGATAAACATTCATTCATTCAAATATATTCTCAAACCATTGACCAATTGCCTTAATTTTATTCCTTACCAATTATTTCATCTCATATTTCATTCATAGTCATTTCATTATCAACAACACTAATTCTACTCATATGACCATTCTGATTCTCTTCATGACATATTCTCTTAGACGATTGATTATCATAATACCTATACATTCCACATATAAAACATTTAACCACTGTCGATGCCTTAATAATACCATTATCCATGATAGAACATTTTCCTTTTCAATTATTGGATTAGTTTACTTCTTTTGAACCCCCAAATCATATTATTGTTTCACTAGAACATTATCTTTAATGTATCTTCCAATATTATTTACATGAAAAAATTAAACCTTATTTCATTTTTCCTCACGATGAAACACTTTCGTTCTCTTTTATTTGGTGGGTTAATAAACTCAACAATGTACATATTATTGATAATATTATAATATTCATGATTAGGATTAATAACGGCTTTTCCCCTTACAACACCCTTTTAATATTATTTTGGAGGAAGAATATCCTTCCACTATCAATAATTTTCTCCATTAACATAAATCCTTATATTTCCATCCATTTTCTAAGACCCCAGAAGAAAACAATAACAACCCTACTCTTTATTACACACATAAAAATGATTTATTACATAAAATTTTCACTTTATAAAACATATATTAACTACAATTCAAGTGTAATTGGGTCTTAATAACATTACATAACAATAGAAAACATGAAACACAAATCTTTATTGAAACCTACATTTACATGACCACACACAATCCTTCGTTCTTAGCATTGCAGAGGATAACCTGAGGACGTGCTTTAAAATGGGTGATCTATGAATCCCATTAAGGGAGTAGACAAGGAATAATAAAAATGATACAATACATGTTAGGAAATAATAATATCACTCGAGAATAAAATATACATGAAGATAAAGGCACGATATATCGTGATTCACTTAACTTTAAAATGTGGCAACTACATTTAACATGATATTGGCATGATCCATGGATCACTGCACATGGATCATGTGTATAATGTCATTTCACTTGAATTATAGTGACAAAAACATAATTTCACATGACATATCATGATAAAAATGTTCACCCAATGCAATAGAGTGGTATCCAGGAACACCCTTATTAATCATTTCATTTCAGGCATAAGTGTGAGTCATGGATCATATAACATTGAATCATTAAACAACATAATTTTTTACAAGATAAAGGAATGTATATTAAACAAATGAAACTCTATAATCAATAAATAGATGTTCATAAATGTGAATACCCTTGATAGAGAAATGATCAAGGTATTCACTACACAATGACGTCAGTTTGGGAAATCAAGGTCTAGTTTCAGTAGTGTAACATCGTAACATAAGAACTCATAAAAATGGATTATGACAGAAAAAGGGGTGTACCATCATATGTACATGAAATGGACAGTATGGAGTTCATATCGAATCATTTCACAGAATATGAAATGGAATTTATATTCATAATACAAAATAATTTCATGAATGTAAAAGAGGATAGAGAAATTCATTAAAAAAATTCAGCATTGTAACCAGTGTTTATGGAAGGAATTAATGAGATATAAAGGAGTATCTCACAATTAAAACATGATTCTGGAACAATGGAGGAGGTTCAAAATCCTACCCTAACATTTCTAATTGAAAATACAAAGGAATAGAAATTTCAAGAAACTTGTACAAAAAAAGGGAAAGGAAGAAATACCATACGGAATTTCAGCATGGTAACTGGTGTATATGAGATACCTTAATGAGGGATAAAGGGGTATATAAAAATTCAAACAAAAATACTGAATTATATTATAGTTCATTAATCATACCCCATTTTTTTTAATTGAAAATAAAAGTACATCACAACATACAACAATTTGGGCAAAAAAGTGAAAGGAAGAAATCCTTTACATGAAAGTCTGATCCCAAAGGCTTGGTAGAGGCATGAGAGAGGCCTATTGGGAGATTGAGTCACCTTGAGAGTATACTAGAGAGATTAGGTCAAATTATGGACGTGATACAAGGGGTTTGAGTTAAGGTAATTGGGAGCATGTATGGGTTTATATTGGAAAAGAGAGGGAATTTTTTATTATTTTGTTTTTTGGACACCACACATTAAACTAAACAAAACCAAAAACAAAGACAAGGTTTTTCCCATGATTTTATACAATGGGGAATGGAAAATTTATTTTTTATTTCCAATGGACTACCATGTTAAAATATTAGTCTTTCTTATGTGGAGCTGAGTTACACTGTCAAGGAAATCATTTTAAAAGGAAAAAGTATTTTATAAGGATTGGAGGGTCGACGTATGATTTTTTTAAAAAATTAAACAAACAAGAAATCACATAATTTTAATTGAAAAACACATATTTCCCAAACATCACATTTATTTTATTTTATTACATCCCTATTGGTTCATTATGATGTCATAAAACACATTATATAATTATATGGTATTTAATTTTTAACCAAAAATATTGACTACCTCAGAAAATTATTAAAAATTTACCATTGGGTAATTTCAATATCTTGATTCCAAAAATAATATTATTTTTATCTAAATAATATTCTAATTATGTGATTTATTACTTTTAAAATAAATATCGACATTTATCAAAATTTCATGGGTTTTGACAAAAAATGACTATCAAACATTAATAAAAATCACAATTTTATTCAGAAAAATTATATGATCATTTATATATAATAAAAAGTAATTTAGTAATAATATTTTTTAAAAAATATTATTTATTTCAAAAATCCATTAATACAGCAAAATAGATTTCTTAATTTAATATGATCTAAAAATATTTTTTGTTCTTTAAAAACTATTTACAAAGTAACTATAACGAAATGAATGTATATTAATTCTTATATAATAAAATTCATGTAATCATAGTGCTAGGGTCTCATTAAAAAACCCTTTATAACACTCTTATATGACATAAGGGTAATGTGTGTGATGGTGACAGACTCTGGGGTGGATCATATAACATCTTTCGGTGGAAATCTCTATCAGCTTCCACTTCTCCAATAGGTGGTTCCATTATAGTTTAATGTGCTAAAGCACGACTTGGGGTTGGTCAAGAGAAAATCAAAGTGATTCCACCTCCTTTCTTAGACCTAACAATTGGGATTTGTATTGAGCAATTCTACTGGATGAGGATATCACTTCTTTTGTCTGAGTAAGATGGATTTTTTAAAGCCTTGTATTTATACTAATCATGTGATCATAGTTCCAAGGAAATATTAGCAACGATAATTATTCATAATGGTATTATATAATCCATATACATAAAACCTATGAAGTGAATATGTTTTACATACCTATTTTACATAATAATACATTTAAAATGATTAAGAGGTATTTTCATTAGTAAATTTTTTGTTCTTTATAGTCTTCCACCCATAAGAAATTTCTCATTAAAAATTTCTTTTTTCCACACTAAAATAGGTTTTTGTAACTCTACAACATCACATCCTATGATTCCCACATTGCCTCTCCAAACATGTGGTTTCACCACAACTCCTTGACATGGGTTATTTTATTTTTTCCAAAATAAATTTCCCTATGATCTAAGATCATCAGAGGCATACATTTATAGAAGAGGTCATTATCAAATGGTACCAACTCTGGATTGAGTACATGATAAGTCTTAGTTATTAACATCCTCAATAGTGATGGATGGAATACATCACGTACTTGAGATAGGTTCAGTGGGAGTGGAATTCAATTGGCCACAGCTCTAATGCGATTAAGGATGTTAAAATTTCCTATGTACCTTGGACTAAGATTTCCCTTCTTCCCAAATATCATAACTCTCTTTCGCAGTGATATGCGGTGGAATACCATGTCTCCGACATCAAACTCTTAGTCTTGTCTACGATTATCCCCATAGATCTTTTTTTAACTCTGAGCAACATTAATGTGTTGTTGGATTGTATTAACCTTCTCTACGATTTCATAGACACTTTCCAGACCTAGGAGTTTTTTATCCCTGACATCATCCCTACATGCTGATGTTATGCACTTCTTCACCTAATGGGCTTAATGGGGAGCCAATTGGATACTTGATTGGTAACTATTATTGTAGGAGAACTAGACTAGGGGAAGATTTTTATCTCATCATCCTTTGAAGTCCATTGAGCATGCTCTAAACATTTCCTCAACTGTTTGGGTAGTCTACTTAGAATGGCCTTAAGTTTGAGGATGATATGTCGTTCTGATGTTCAACTCAGTATTCAGAGAATGTTGAAAAATCCTCTAGAACAAAGTGGTTAATCTTGAATCTGGATGGGATACAATAGATAGTGGTACTCCATAAATCATTACCACATCTCTGATGTATATATTTTCTAGTTTATCCAATGAGAAATTCCTTCAAATTGCAATGAAGTTTGAAATATTTATATGATGATCCATAATAACCTCGATAACATTGTTTCTTGTAGATTTATTCGAATGTCCGATGATAATGTCCATGGTTATGTTCTTCCATTTCCATGTTGGTATGGGTAATTGTAACATAATCCCCTTATACTTTTGCGGCTTAGCCTTCACTTCCTAACACACCAGGCACTTTGAGGTATACTCTGAAATCTCCTTCTTCATGTTATCCCACCAATAATTCTCTCAGAGATCTCGATATATAATTGTTTTTTCTTGGTGAATTGAGGAATTCTAACGATGTGTATCTTCCAAATTTTGTTTTATTAAATCATTATTTTATGGAACACATAGTCTTGACCCAAATATCACAGCACCTTCATCATTAAAATTCATCTCCATGTATTTCATTTTTCTAATATTTTCCATAATCTTTTGAATTCCCACATCATCCTTTTGATCACCCTTTAACCTTTCCAAAATAGACAATTGAGAAATCATTTGTGAAAGTATTAACGATGTTCCTTTATTTATGATTCCCATGTCCATATTTATAAAATATAAGATGATTGGATCCTTTTAAATTATCATCAATGATTGAATTTAAGGGTCCTTTCTACTAACAACATCTTCCAATGTGTTATCTTTCTATGTGTGATAATTGATTGAGTTTTCATATTCATTGATTAACTCCAACCAACGTTTTTGGTGAATATTGAACTCTTTTTGTGTGAATATATACTTGAGGAATTTGTAATCCATGTATATTTCACATTTCTCCCCAAAGAGGTAATGTTTCCATAATTTTAAAGTGGAGATTATTTTAGCCAACTCCATATCATGTGTTTGATAGTTTTTCTCAGAGAATATAAATTTATTTTATGTATAAGAAATGAATTTTTCATTCCTCCTCAACACATATACTAGACCCTTCTTTGATTAGTCATTGAATACCAAAAATATTTATCCACTTGTGGGTAGTGTGAGCACGAGCACAGTGATAAGACCCTTTTTAAGCTCCATGAAGCTTTCGTCACATTCATAACTACCAGAAAACATTACTCCATCAATATTTATCTGGGTAAGAGAGTTGGAAAATCGTGATAAATTTCTCATAAATAATTGAAAATGTCCATATCACCCTAAGAAGCTACAAATACGCTTTTCCAATATCGTCCTCAGCCATTCCCCAATTGCAGTTGTCTTGGAGGGTCCCATAGATATCCCATTTCTTACAATTATATGACCCATGAATGAGACCTCCATCAACCATAACTGATACTTTCAGAACTTTTCATAGAGATTATTCTTTCGCAATATCTATAATACAGTGATAAGATCCTCATAATGCTCCTCTATGGTTTTGGAATATTTTAGAATATCATCTATAAAAACTAACACAGATTTGTCGAGGTAATATCTAAAGACTCAATTCATCAATTACATGAATAGTATTGGGAAATTAGTTAGTCTGAAAGTCATAATTATGAATTCATAGTTCCCATACCTTGTATGAAAATCAGTCTTTGGGATATCCTCCTTCTTCACCCTTGATTGATAATATCCCGACCGCAGATCCACATTGGAGAAGTACTGTGCTCCATATAATTGATCGAACAAGTCATCATATTCATGATTATGATATGTGTTCATTATCATTATTTTGATGAGCTAATGATAATCAATGCAATGGAACATTGACCCATGATTTTTCTTGATGAAGAGGATCAGTTCACCCCACGGTGATGAACTTGGGAATATAAACCCTTTATCCATATTCTCTTGTAGTTTTTTCTTCATCTCCAAAATCTCCAAAACATTTGTTATATTTGGAGTCATAGGTATTTGAAAGGCCCCAAGTATATGATCAATTTCGAATTCAACATCTCTTCTCGGAGGAAGACTTGAAAATTCAATAGGAAACACTTAATCAAATTCCATCACAATATTAAGGAATTTAATGATGATTGTTTCCATGGAATCAATAATCCGAGCAATATACACATGCTCATAGGCAGTAAAATCTTTGAATGAGATGATGGTGTGAAAGATTATATATCTTATTCCTTTCACATGTACAGGATCAGAGGTATATTATCCATAGAGTGAGCGATTTACCTCTCACATAAATTTATGTTGGATCTATATAAGGAAAGCCAATCCATGCCAAAAATTTCATCAAATTACACCAAATGAAGTATGATAAGTTTCACTGGAAAGTTCAATCCAAAAATTACGACAAGTGAAAAGTTATATTCATGGGACTTAATGATTTCTCCATTTTCCATATTCATTTACATCATTATTTCCATGATTTTTTGTGGTGGGGAGATTGTTCTACTAAACGTTCAGGATAAAAAAGAATGCATTGAACGAGAATCAAAATGTAAGTTAACTATTCATGAATGATTTACTAGCATACCTATCATCTCTTCGTTGTTAGGGTTCACATTGGCAGTAGTGATGGAAAAACCTCACCCTTGCTACCTTAGAGGATGTTGGTTGCCACTAAAAACTCTTGGCCTAGTGCACTAGTTTTCAATGTTACCTATTTCATTGTAGTTCAATCCATGAACAATGCAATGAGGGTCAAATAGAGTGTTCCACACCTCGGACACAGATAATGATTTTTCTTGTCAACAATTAATGGCAAGGTTCCCTTTACTTCCACACAGAAAACATTTTTTCATCCCCTTGAGGCAATTAATAGGGTGCTTCTTTCTGCACCTTTGCCAAGTGGGGTGATGGATTTTTATAGTACCATTGGATTTATCAATCGGACCAACAAAATAAATTCCACCTTAAGATTCTTATCCTAATGATACCCATGTGATCGTCTGATATACATTTTTTCTTTGAGGGTATATGAGAAAATTTTCTCATAGCTATAGAAGTCACAGATCGTTATAGCATTCAACAGGCTATGTTTTATCCCATCACAGAAGTGGTCAGCCTTCCATTCGAGGGTAATGATAATGCCAGAGGCATATAGTGTGGGCCTTGTTAGGTTTTCCTTGTACACTATGATGTATTCATCTTTTTAATGATTGAGGGAAAGGAAGTCCTATTCAATCTTAAGTTGGAGGGTGTGAAGAAAATTATTGTAGAATTTTTTTTCCAAAAATACTTCCATTCCATCACCTAGATATCCTCCATAGAATTCATATTTTGGATCAATGTCCACCCTTGATCAGCTTCACCCTCCAAAAGATAAGTAGCCAGAAGTATCATCTCTTGTTGAGAACATTAAATGATTGAGAAGATCGGTTTAATGGAGTTGATCTATTTTTCAGCGACTGAATGATCATATGATCCATTAAAAGTAGGATGAACTCATCTCATGTAGCTCTTGATTGAAACAGATTATTTCTAGGGGTGAATGTTCCCCTTGACCCATGTTTCTATTCAAAACATGAGTTTATTTAGGTTTTATCATGATAAATTCTTTGATTCCCACACCCATCAGATTTGGAATCTCATTAGAATAGTCATTGCATTGATCTTCTCATTAGTTATTAGCCCGAGACCTCTTATTACTGGGCATTGAATGTAATAAAAGGAGACATAGGGGTAACACATAAAGGGTAATAAAAGAAAAAAATGTGGTGACATATATATTACTTTTATTTCCTTAACATATTAATTTGTAGACTTCATTATTTATTAGCCATGATCTACTTCCCAGCATAAATTCATTGGGAAATGTTTTTATTCCCTTAAAAATGGGTTTTACTAAGAATATGATTTTACCAAAGCATATCCCCTGGGAGTTTCGTAACTAAAAGTGTAGTAAGCCCCATTGTTGTTTAGAAGTTTTCATTTGAGTCTAACTCAAAGTTGGGTTTTCTGGTTTTACCCCTAGATACATATATGTTAGAGCCTCCTCTACCTTATACTATCCAAATAGGGATGTATTTTTTATATAAACCACTTACTCAAAACTGACAAAAATGTAGTGATGTTTTTATTATACTCTGTCTTATTTCTAAGTATTTCACTTGGGTTTTCTAATCCTAATACCAAAAATAACTAAACGTATCCTTTGATACCAACTTTAAAAACCATGCTCTTTATTACACACATAAAAATGATTTATGTCATAAACTCCTCAATAAAAACAACCTAGAGTATAGATAAGTGGAGTGTCATTGGGGAATTGGTACATTACATAAAAACATTAAATATGAAATAAACATCTTTATTGAAAACAAATTTTATATGACAACACAGATTCCTTCGTGCTCAGTATTACATGGGATTACCTGAGGACATGCATATTAAAAGGGTGAGATATAAATCCCAGTAAGGGAGTAAAAAAGGAATAACATGAAGAATACAATACATGTCAAGAAATAAGAATGTCAATAGAACATAAAAGTAACATGAACATAAATGCCTAATTTAGTATGATTGTCATAACATGGAAAAGTGGAAACAATAGTTAGCATGATATTAGCACAATCCAAGGCTCGTTGCAAATGGATCATGAGTAAACCATCATTTAACGTTAATTATAATTAGTAAAACCTAATTTCATATTATGTATCAAAATTCTAATCCTTACCCAATGCATTGGATATCTATCAGGGTACACCCTTCTGAATTATTTCATTTCATGCATAAGTGTGTCACATGGATCATTTAACAATGAGTCATTCAACACCATAATTTATTCCATGATAAAAGAATCTAGAATAAATAAATTAAAATCAATAATCAAAAAGTAAAATTTTCATAAAAGATAATACCAGAGATAGATCAATGTTCATGTTTTTAAATTCAATATGACATTGGCTTAGAAGATCATGGTGAAATTTTGGCAACAAAACAACGTGACAGAAAAATTTATAAAATGGTTGATGATAGAGACAATGTTTTATTATCATATTTACATGAAATGGACTGTAAGGGGGTCATGTATAATTATGTTAAACAATATGTAATGAAATTTAGATTCATAATACAAATGAATTTATTGATTGTAAATGAGGATAGAGAAATCCATTATGGAATTTTGGCAAGGTAACAGGTGTACATGGGAATAATTAATTAGAGAGAAAGGGGTATATCCTCATTCAAAATAAGTAGTGATGTAATTGGGTGGATTGAAATCATACCCCAACATTATTAATTAAAAAGACCATGGAACAACCACTTAAATGAACATGGAAAAAATGAGAATGGAAGAAATCACATACTAAATTTTGGCATGGTAATACATGTACATATAAGGCATTAATGAGAGACAAAAGTTCCTATCATCATTGAAAATATGAATGGAATTACAGGGGATGTGTAGAATTGTACACTAATGTTTTAAATATAATTAAAAATGGCATAACAATATAAAGAGATTTGGAAAAAATAAGAATGGAATAAACACCTTACTTGAAAATGTGATCCTAAAGGATTGGGAGAGGCCTTAGAGAGGCTTATTGGGGGATTGTGGTGGAATGAGAGGATAATTGAGAATGATGTGAAGAGTAGGGACGTGCTCAAAAGGTTTTGAGTGGAGATTAGTCGGATCTTGGGTGGGTTTATATAGGAAAAGAGAGGCAATTATGTATTATTGGGGTCTTGGATACCATGCATTAAACTAATCGTGACCAAAAATCCAACCATGGTATTTTCCCAGGGGTTTTTCCAAACAGGATTGAAAAACATTATTTTAAAAGGCCAATTTCCAAAAATTTTATAATATTTTTCATTCTTATGTGGAGGTGAGACACACTCTCAATGGAAACATTTTAAACGGTTAATATATTATATAATCATTGGAGGGTCCAGTAAATCTATATAAGATAAGTAAAACAACCATAAAATCATGTTTTATTAATGGAAAAACATAAATTGGATGAAGAACCCATGTATATTATTTTATTACATCACTATTGGGACATTATGTTGACATAAAACATATTATATAATTAAATGGTATTTAATTTTTTACCCAAAAATTCAACGGTCTATAAAAATTAAGAACTTTTCATCATTTGATAATTTGATTTCTTGATTCCAAAAACAATATTCATTTTATATAAATATATTTCTTTGTATGTGAATATTTACTTATAAAATAAAAAATAACATTTATCGAAAATTCATGGGTTTTGACAAAAACAGATTTCAAACATTAATGAAAATCACAATTGTATTCACCAAAATTATACGATAAATTAAATTTAATAAAATTTATTTTAGAAATATTGATTTTTAAAAAGTATTATTTAACTAAAATATCCATTAATTCATCAAAATATATTCCTTAATTTAATATTAACTAAAAATATTATTTTTTCTTTAAAAATTATTAACATAGTATCAATAATAAAATTAATTTATAATATTTATTCGATACAACAATAATTCACATAATAATAGTGCTAGGGTCTTGATACATAACCACTTATAACACCCACATATTACTAAAGGGAATGGTGTGTGTAGGTGACAGACTCATAGGTGGCTCGGATAACTTCACTCGAGTGGTAATCTATATCAACATACACTTCCCCCATAGGCAGTTCTATTTGAGCTTAACATGTTTAATCTCGACTTGGGATTGGTCAAGAGGGAAGCCCATTGAAGCCACCCTTTTTCCATTATCTAACAAATGGACTACATATGGATAAATTCTACTGGATGTGGTCATCACTTCCTTTGTCCGAGTAAATTTAATTTGTTAAATACATATATTTATACTAATCATGTGATCAGTTTTCAATGGATATATTATCAACATTAAAAATTCATAAAGGTTTTTCAAAATCCAAAAACATAAAACCTAATAAGTGAATATGTTTTATATAACCATCTTACATAGTAATATATTTACTTAGGTCAATAGGAATTTTCATTTGTAAAATTTTGGGTCGTTACAAAAACTTTCAGCCACAAGAATCATATTGGAAAAACCCACATACTCAAGGGAAAGTACTATAAATGGCTAATATCACAGTTTTAATCCTATGTTATTAATTATCTTTACCATAATTATAGTATTTCAATATATAATTAGACATAACCTTGGTACATCCCTATACATACATTTGAATTATTTTGTGGGATATCCCTAATGTTTTCGAATCCTAGTTTCCAATGGTTGACTAAAACTTCATTTTAATACCAATTGTATGTAACCAAGTGTGGCATACAATTATATTACATTAAATTATCATAGTATATAATACATTACAAATATATTATCCTAAAGACTGTACTAGATTAGTTTATTTGGAAACTGGGAACAGATTATGCTAACTTGGGGAAATATCTTCAACATCTCCCATAATGTCCTTCGCTTTTAATTTTTCTACCATAAATATTTCATCATATCATAGGGAAAAGAAAAAAATGTTTGATAAAATTCATAATAATGTTAAGAAATAAAAATATCATAAAAAACATAAACATAATAATGTAAAATCAAGAAACTAAATTTTCAAAATCATACCAACTATAAATATATCAAAATCATGAGTCATAATAAAAATATTGTATGTTTATAATGCATAAATCATAAACGAACATAAACCATGATATAATAGCATTGGCATAAAACATTGAATTATAGAAAACCCATTGGAATATAAAATAATTCCATTTTCTCTAACGATAATTTCCAAGAACCTCATAGTGGACAAATTATTTTAATGGACTAGGTTTACATACCATTACATCCCTGTTTTACTGAACCAGATATAAATTCCATTCCAGCGCTGTATTATGGAAACAATTTTACTTTTCATTCCAGCCATATATATCTCTATAGATATAAATATTTATCCAATTATTTAGAGGGAGATATTGGTCCCACAAATCTCACAATTATATTATTCTTATGTGTGACCCAGTAACATAAATCATTCATCATAACCCAACAAATAAAATTGGTTTCTTTAAACATCATTCCACCATAACATAATCAATGTAAATAAAATGTATTCCATAAATAAAATTACTACATAGAAATAATATTAGGAACATCAAGGATGTTACAATAAAAACCTAACCCATTTAAATAATTCCATATTAGAAGGGAAACATTTTTTATAGAACTCCTGAAATTAATTCTTTAGGAAAAAATATATTTTTCTTAAAAAAAAAATTTTCTAAACAATTTTGTGTATTTCTTAAATAAAATAATTCATTTGAAAATAAACTAGAAATTTTGTAGATGAAACTTCATGGAAATAAGGAAATATAAATATGTTAAAATTTGGTCATGTTATATAAGATAAAAATACATTCTCCTCATACTTTTTTAGGGAAATCCAAAAACTACCTCGTATCGAATAATGACAAAATATTCCTTTCATACCATTTAATAATTATTCATTAATATGTAAATTATAATTTAATAAATTTATTAATAATAAATATAATATTAAATATTTAGGAAATACATATATGGAGGATAAATATAACCCAGTAAAAACTTATGTATAAACAATATCAGATAATAATGAGATTGTGAAATTATCTCATACCAATTTATAAACTGTTGAATCACATGAAACATAAAATAATGAAAATTTTTTTCCAATATAAATATAATTAACATAATAATAATAATCAGGAAAAAATTCATGTGGAACATAAACACCACAGAAAAATAAATAGATGATGCGTAAGGCATATATTGCAAAAAACATGTGTGAAAAAATAATCCATTACCATAGGTCTTCAATCATATGCATGTATCACAACATCATGTATAATGAATTAAAATGTTTCATTGAGTTAATCGATAATAATATTCATTTTTTTGATATCATATATGATCATATTATCATCTTTTTGGTAATAATATTTCATTATTACTTGTCATTTGGGTATTACCTATTTTAATTTTTTATGCATGTTTTATCGAAAAAGATCTTCTTATCCTTATTAGGTAATAGTTATATAATTATAAATTTATATTAACATAAAATATATACTATTCATTCATTCAATTAATTTATAAAATCATTATTTAATTATTATCATGTAGAATTAATCGTGTCACGTCGTGGAGACGGTAGCTCATACATATGCACGAGCGATGATATCATTCCCATAATTGTTAAATGGAATGAAAGTATATGCTATATATTTTATCCCAATTTCAATACCATGTTATTAAAAAATATATAGAAATTATTTCATTCATTATATTTTTTCATGTATGATAGTGTTCCAAAACATATTACACCACGACGTGGAGAAGGTAATCTATACGCACACACGCGTAGTGATTGTATTTCTCATATGATGGATTGAAGGTGGAATATGGTTGTTTCATAATATTAATAACATATAATTACATAATTGATACTGAATTTATTAATTATAAATGGAAACAACTCACGAAGAGGCAGTATAAGAAGAAATAAGTTGAATGAATCAATAGAGAAGATAACCTCTTCTTCGACGAACTCCCTCTAGATCTCCACTTAAATTCCATAGAGTTTTCCTTTTCTAAAGTCTAAAACCACTTTAATGTGACTAAGGAATTATATATGGAAAATATTTAGGATATAGTGTAAATTTAAGGCTTAATGAGTTCTGAAAAAATGAGGGAGGAGGTTCTATTTTATAATTTAGGTGAGGGTCTCATTTGGAATCTCTAAAAATATTAATTTATAATAAAATAAAAACCCATCAACAAAACCCAAAAATTTCTAATATTAGATGATGAGATGATATAGGGATTTAATATAATAAAAAATTATTTTAGTCATGTTTTTATTTATGTTAATGTCATATCATTTCAATTAACCCATAGATAATCTATTTAAATTTTAACGATGGTGGAAAATTGTTCAATATTAAAATATTTTAATTTCAACTTGTATGAGGAAAATTAGAACAAAAATGAATATATTAGAAAATTTAAAATCATATAATAATTATTATATATTTTTATAAATGTTGTATGATTTTAAAATAGTTTACTATTATGATAGATAAAAAATAGTTCCATTTTTGACACTATTTAATTTGTGGATTTTTAAAAATATCAAGATAAAATTTTATACCTGAAAAAATACATTATTAAATTTATTTGGGGTCATGGAATTATATAAAATTCATTGAAATTTTATTTTCCACAAATTATATTTATTTTAATATTTTTAATAATAATTATTTTATATTTTTCTTAATAAAATAATTACTCAATCAGTTTGGTGTAATTATATAAGATGCTTGATGGGTAAAATTTAATAGTAAAATACGATGATTAAAATAAATATAATATATTTTATAAGAATACATGTAGCCAAAAATAGATTCTAAAAAATCATACATTTAAAATATTATATTTATTAAAACATGAATATGAAAACCATTACATTAAATTAGATAAAATATTATAAGTGACATAATCTATTATATGTGGCTCTAAATGGTTGATATTTCAACCCTTGTATGATTATCATTGATATATACACAACAAATAATTTAGGGTAATGATTTTTGGTTTATTAATATTTACTATCATTTGAATAAAAATTATTCTATTTATTTGACATAAATTAAATAATTTCCCCCGCATCAATGTAAAATCAATTACTCGGATTATTTATTTCCTAAAAATTAAAAACAATTTACCATGATAAATTTAAAAATTTTATATTTATAATGAGTATTTATAGTATAATTTTTCTTTTGTATAACCATATATTAAAAACAATAGGTTTATTAAAACATTAACTTGACAACGTTAATATTATAATAAATAAAACAATAGAAATAACAAAATTCCAACCAGGTGGGCCAAATAGTAACAAATAAAATTTTTACAATAAAATATTCATTCTTATGTTAAAATTTTTATTTATATATATTCAGAATATTAAATTTTTCACCTAATAGAAACGGAATACATATTAAATACAACGAAAATAACACCTTGCATCATTCATTAATTTAAATATTATTTAAGTAGTTTTCATTGAAAATTATACATGAAATGAAATATTTAAGAAACTAAAATGGTAAGGGTTGAGATTAATTCATAAAATAATATTTTACCACATGTTATGGTCATTTTATAGGCTTCATAATTTTGATAAACTTAAATTAACTTATTTTTTTTACTTTGGTAACAAAATATACAATGGTTACTATAATTATTTTCCAAAAGTAAAAGGGACATACATATAAAATTTAAACCTACTGAATCCATATTTTACATCCATTTTATAAAATTTAATTCCCAGAAGCTTCATAAATAAATATAAAATAAAATCAGTAAAATGTCATAAAAAATAAATTTTCAAAAAAAATTTCTTTCACAAAGGAATTTTTTTAAAATAATACATTGTTTAAAATAAATTTGAAAAACCATAATTGGATAAAAATGAAATGATTAAATTTTAAAAGTAATATATAAAATAATTTATCCTTGTAAATACATTAATAAAAAATAATGTTTTTAATAAAAATATGTATTTTACTATTTATCAAAAAAAGTGAAAACAATTTCAGAAAAATAAAAAAATTTAAACCAAATTAAATTTAGAGACTCCATTTTCAAATAAGAATATTATTTTCTAAATTATTATATAATAAATTTTTATTTACTATTTTTAAAAAGGGTGTACCATCAAATGGTAGCAAACCTGTATTTTTTAAAAAATACTTCCTTTATCCAATAAAATGAATTTGTTCTAATATCATGTATATAATACAAATAAAATGAATTTTAGATTTTATATGAAATATATTAAATATATATTTCATTAATAAAATCCATCAAGATTTATTTTATAATTTAATAAACTGAATTATTTTAATTTAAATAGATTTTCATTAAAAAGGTAATTTAATTTATACTGACCATTATAATAACTAGTTTATAATGTATAATATTAATATTTAGTTGTTCACTCATACTTGGTGTTGTGTGAAATGTATTATATATAAAAAACAAGGAATTTAGTGTAAAATAATCTATGAATAGCATTGTATATACTACAAGATAAGTCAAGGTTGTGCGTTGTGCAAGTTTGTCATGGTGTTGCCTACAACAAGATAGATCAAAGAAATTAAAAAAACTCTATCTCATAAAAATATCATGGTGTTACAATGAATGTATGTCATGGATATTTTACGTGTCTATGGGTTTTTCTAATAGAGTTTCAATGTTTTGTTTCATTCATTTTGTAATGTAAACCTTATTTATTTCTCGGGGTTTCCCAAAGATGCTAAACTAATTAGTCCTTTTGGATACTAACACTTATTCATTGTACCAATTTAATATGTAAATAAATGGCTCTAGGATTCTGGGGGTTTGTGTATTTATTGATTAACATGTGAAAAAATTAAGGAATTGGTTTAATTATTACAATAATTATTATTTTGAGAAATTATGAATATTTTTATGAACGATGTTTACAATAAACTACATATTGTATAGATATTTCTCTATCTTCAATTATTTTTAATCCACATATTCATGAATCACAATAATTTTCTACTAGTAATCTATATTTCTCTTCTATATAGAGATCAATGAAACAGTTTGAATAAAAAATGGATAGTATATTATCAATTTCTCTTAATCATTCTAACACTTTTAAATTAATTCTATTTTCAAACATGGATATTGAGTTTGATGCTCATTTAATTACTACAATTTCTCTTAAAAACATTAAATCATATTCTATTTGATTCATCCCCTTGATTATATTATTAAAAAAACTACATAAAACTATGTACTTTCCTTTATGATTTCTAATCTCATCTTCGACTTTGATAACATCATCTAATAATTACCCGAGATAAATCTTCAACCATTGATATCCCAATCCATTCCAAGAATATTTTTAAATAAATATTTAACTTATTAAAATTTAACTATAGTTCCTCCTAATTACTTGATCACTTAATTAAAATATTTCATTTTTATTTTTTTTCTCTTGGGTATTTTACCTAGAAGATACTTTTATAAAAAATTTGAAAAAATGATAAACACATATTCTTTGACTCTATGAGGTTAAGAATCCACTACGTAAATAAATTATGAATTAGAGGTATCATTAATTTCTATCTACAAATTTGACATCAATTTTTTGGGCTTATTTCAATTTTAATGATTGTGTATATTGTTCTAAAGATAATTATTTTAATGAACTAAAAACTCTTCCTCGTATGAATATTAAAAAGTTAAATAAATTTAGCTATTAATAGAGGTTTACCCTAGATGATAATTCTTAAAAACTAATAACTTATTTATTTATTTTTTAACGAATTCTAGTTTCCTAATTATATTTCTTTTCTGGGATCCTTTAGGATCCCTATTGGGAGTGGAAGATTTCCAAAGAACCTCAACAAACTAGTTTGGTTTCTATTTTATTGTTTCTTCAAATATATAATTTACTTTTTCTATAGAATTGTT
The DNA here is from genome assembly GCA_963277665.1 of Viscum album. Classification (NCBI taxonomy): domain Eukaryota; kingdom Viridiplantae; phylum Streptophyta; class Magnoliopsida; order Santalales; family Viscaceae; genus Viscum; species Viscum album. The sequence goes on from OY728164.1 coordinate 579,217,161, forward strand.
ATAAGGAACATATTTATATTTCTCTCATGGAACAGACTATAAAATAAACAAAAGAGAAGAATGATAATTTTCTATTTACCTCCCATTAATTTTACAAGCCTTTTCAATTTCCCTATGGAAATCATGATCATGTTTTTTACATATATTTAGAATCATTTTTCCTCCATTATTCTACCATAATTTTAGATAATACATAATTGTTTAAGGGCTATGAATAAATATTATTGATCCCAAATCATGGGTCACTATAATTTATTTTCATTCCTTCTATTGATCAATTTAGAAAATTCTAGATTTAACACAAATATAATTTTCTTTCAAGATATAGAATTATCATTCAATACATGGATATTGTAAGTCATTACTATCTTTTGTTACATGAATTTTATCCCACATTTTAAAAATATATCTATTTTTAATCAGGAATTGTAACATTAAAACCACCCTATTACAATAAACCTTTTTAACTAACAATATGTTTTAATAATCTCCAAGAACAACCCTAGAAACATATTGTACAAAATAATAAGATTTAAAATTATTTTTTTAGTTCCATCGAATAGAGTTAAGTAAAATTTGTGGGATCTCCTTATGAATAAAAACTAATGTGGAATGAAATTTAGGTCACAACCACTATATATAATAAGAATCAATAATAGATAAAATAGATGATGACTTAATAGACAGTATTTGATCACAGAAGGTTATTATAAAAATTATTTTTAAATATAAATATATTTAAACCTCTTTATTTTTGAAATATGGACTGTTAGATTTTTTTAGACATTATACAATAATCATTCTTATAGAATATAAAAATATAAAAATAATAATATATTTCTCTCCACAAATGTTATAATTGTAAAATATATTGGACATTTCAAGAGTTTATGAACATAACTTCTTATGAAGAACTTTCTAATTTTATTATAATTAGGCTGTATAAAATGATTGAATAATATGGTTATTATATTGAATATTTCAATGAACCTTAGTTAAATAAAGCTTACGATTTATTCAAAAATCTAAATTAAGATATTTTTATAAGAACAAAACTAAAGATAGAAACAGAAATTAATCATGGAATAATGTCCCTCCACCTTTCACATTGATTTTTTAAATGTATATAGGTATGTAAATCTATATGTAAACTAATTATCCCTTTATATTGATCATTAATTGAATTTTATTAATATATTCAAATCTAACATTATAGAGATTTTATGAAAAAATATCATCAATTTGATCTTCTTCTATCATTAAATAAATAAATAATATATCATTTTTTAATCCCGAAGAAAATGGTGTCTTATATTTTTTGTATTTATCGTTAGAAATGTATTGTGTTCTTAAAAACGTAATGAATTTTTTTCATTTAAAAAAAAGAGTTTTTGTAAGACCCATGCCAAAGTTAGTGAGTTTGTGTTGCATCAACAACACATGGGTGCAACAAATTCAATATGTTGAATATTTAATTTCAATAGTGGAATGTCCTTTGAACTATTGTTTTTTAATATACCAAGATACTAAAGAGTATCATATGAAATGAAAAGTACAACTTGTTCTTTTTTTATTTAAAAAAACTAAATCTTACATTAGAAAAATTTAGATCAAACTAATTTCCAATATATTAAAATATTATAAGATTTGAAAATATTTAAAGATAATTAAAATTTTATTTTATATATTTTTTATGTATTCATTCACACATTCTTGAACTATCACACATAATCATACATAAAATATTAAATATATTTTATTTTATATGAGAATTTATATTATTCTAATCATTACATTAAAATGTTTATGATACACTAGATTCATATTTCATGAAGATAATGTGTTTTATAAATTCTAATATAAATAATTAAACACCTGGAATTACCAAAACTAAATCAATTCAGTACATCATTTATATATATTTTTAATATAAAAATGTTCAGTGTAATTTATGAGAAATCTAAAATCATGGGGAAAATGTTAGTTCACCCATCATGGACATCCAAAACTCAGTCTTAAGATGAATTGAAATTTAATCATAAATAGATTTTCATTTTGAGCTACATATAATGACATCGACATAAATTTTTATATTGATTGTATCTTTAAAAATTTTCATTATAAATAGTTTCAATATGTGTCTCCCAAAAAACTATTTTAATTTCAAAACAAGTAATTTCATCATTCAAGGCTCATGGAGATTGTTTAATTTTATAATGTTAATTAGTATATTTTGAATCTTTTTCCCAAAAAAAATTAAAAAACTAGGATGCATTACAACATAAACTTCCTCTTCTGTATATTGATTATTAAAATAATATTTTACATCCAATTCATGGAGTAAAATATAAATATGTTAAAAAATTTCAATGAATAATAGTTGATTTATTTCTTATTATCGATAAAAACATTATATCACAATATTTTCCATTTTTTTAATTATTTGGGTTAGAAAAAGTCAGTAATTTATTTATAACAATAATTCCATTTGAATCATATTTTTTAAAAAATAAATTTTCTTCCAAACAATGGATTTATTTTTGTTATAGTATGAAAATCAGAACCCTTTTCCGTTAAAATTAAATTTTTTTCAATTCATTTCCCATATCCATTGTTGATCACTGAATGCCTCATCATGTGTTTTGGGTTCAAAATGTGATACAAATTCATAATGATCACATTCATTTATTAAGGATCTCAAATTATTAATTAGTTGATCTACATCTAAAAATATATTATTTGTTCAATAATTTCAGAATAATAATTTATTTCATAGATATTAAATTAACATTTATCAACAATATGATGAACTCCTTCTAACGTTACAAATTCTAAAATTATATCTTCCATTGATCGTCAATGTAAATTATTTTTTAACTGGGGTTAATGATTTTTTTTGAAAACATAATCTAATTATATAGAATCATTATATTTTAAAATAAATAAATCATTTTATTAGAATTCAACATCCTATATTTACTCAATAGGTTTTATTCATTTTTTAAAACACAATATTTTTTTAATTTTATTATACATTTAATAAAATCCCTCAAACATTTTGGATCTACTATATATGTATATATTATCATCAGTTTTTATAATAGACACTTTACATCCAAAAAATATAATGTAATTATGTTTTCATTTTCCTCCAATAAAAAAATCATAACTAGTTTATTTATGAAAAAATTGATGTGAAAATTTATTTACATTATAGCATGGAATACTAAATACTTCTTTCCAAAAACAATTAGTATTGTATTATTCACTCAACATGATTCTAGAAATTTCATGAGGAATTCTATTATCATATTTAACTACTCTATTTTGGTGAGACGATCTAAGAGATGATAAGTTGTGTGTAATTAATTTCTAACGAAAAAAGATTTATAGTAAATTATTTCAAACTCTCCATCATTATGACTAAAAATTGTATTTTTTGTTCAGTTTCCTCATTTTAAATATGAGATAATAAATTTTCAAAAAGGTTCTTCATATTTTTTTTATTTAAAATAACACCAATAATATATTGCGTAACACTGACCAGTACGTACACTTAGTGTTCACCTCTAAAACGCCAAGTCTTTTTTGGACAAAATAAATTCATGTGCACTAATTATAAAGCTTCATAATATGATATTTCACTAAAATATTTAAGATTATCTATTTTTGTTAACATATTAACAATTATCATAATCATTATATTAATTAAGCTTATGTTATGGAAGAAATATCACATATATTTTAATATATTTTTGTCTAATTTTATAACATTTAGATGTCTTAATATTATATTACACAACAAATATTTAACTTCAATTATATAAAAAAAAGGTATATCTTGGTTTTTATGGAATTCTAAATTTATGGTGTGAACATTCTCATGTCAACAACAAGAAATAATTAAATGTCCATCCTACCATTGAACAATAAAGTTATAATTCCTCAATATCACTAGGTAATATTTATCACATAATTAAATTAGGAATATGAGACTACGATAAATATCCATAACATTTAATATAGTTGAAATTAATGATTTACTTGGATAATCATCTTCTATAATTCCAATGATTTATCCCTGATCATTGTCCCTAAAAGTTACTTCTCTACCAATCATCATTAAATTTTTATAGACAAACTTCTAATATCTTATCATATTTCTTGACCATTCAAGTTTCATGTGCCATATCTTTTGGTTTCTTAAACATATCCTTCCTCTCTAAAATAAATAAACTAACATTTTAATATGAAATAATTCATAGGGTTAGATTTATATGAAATAGTGATCTTGGAATCCACATCTTCACAATATTTTAATATTTCATATATCTAAAATTTTTATAACCATATTCAGTTTTAAAACCAAAATATTATACATGATTTAAATAAGATTAATTTTTTTAATTCCCAAATCTCTGATTTCATTATTAATAGGTTCCATTATTGGAAACAAATGTTTTATTGTAATTGATGTTTTCTAAAGTAAAGCCCATTTCAAAAGTTTATTTGGGTGCTTCCAACATGTTTTAATGATTTTAATGTTATCAAACACATATGATAAATTTTAATGACTATTTTCAAAACAAAAAATTTCATAATTAATTTTTACAACAAAATTATAAACATAAACATTTGAACCAAATATATATATATATCTTTTTACATCTATAATGATATTTGGGAAATATATTAAATAAGATTTGAAATTATATTCTTCCATTTTGAATGATTTTTTTAAAGAAAATTAATGTCTGTCAAAATAGTAAAATTATTTTTCTCAAGAAATGTTACATATTTATTAATTTTGTCTTATGATGGTAAACTACCATCATCCTTAGATGTAACAATATTTTATACTTCCAAATAAGGTAAAATAAATTATTTATCATATGTATTACTATAATTTTTACATAATTACATGTTGTTAACATATTATGTACTTAATTTGACCATATAAAAATGTTTTGTATTTTTGTATTAAAATATAATATCACAAAAATTAAAATTAACCCCACTTTCCTCATAAAATTTCTCCATTAAATAATCACTAAGACTTACTCACTATGTATGTAGTCCCTTCCAACATTACTTCCCTTTTGTATTATAAAATTTATTTGAAATTTTATATTTTCAATAAATCCCTGGAAAATAGTTCCAATATATTTTAGTATCTTACATTTATAATAGATATACTCATAATTGTTTTGTTCATACTTTTGACCATATGATAATCCTTGTAATATTAATGAATTTTGTTTTACTAATAATATTATTCATTATCTTTTTTAGCTAAGAAAACTAATATTGAATTTCCTCTAAAAAAACATTCAGATTAAATGTTATCATTATACATATATTGAGAATACATTAGAACATTTTCACTAGGATTATCCTTCTTATATATAACTATATATGTTCAAGACACTGATACACTATTATTTTTATATTCATTCTCAACATAAATTTTCTATCTACTATTATATTATACAATACCTTAAATTTTTGGGACCAAGTTGGTTGGATATGGTATTTGGAAGTTGATAGAAGTCTATATTTCAAGTGTTTTCTTTTTTTCTCAAATAATATGAAAATAAATTCACATTAAAATGTTTAAAATAATAATGAACATCATATTGAATGCATAGGACAAATATTTCTTTATAAATTACATATTATTGGGAATATTTTTTCAAAATGATAATGGTCATTGAACACTCCTTTCATCCAATAATTAACTTGATCATATGGATCAGAGTCTGAATGACTATGATAATAAATGGATGATTATTTACAATTTTATAATTCAGAAATGTTATATGTTTTCCAAGAACTACTGATGAAAGAATTATAATGTAATGGTGGAGAAAATGTGGTTCCAATAAAATAAATTAATAATAAGAAAGATTTATATTCCTTGAAATGATGGGATGTTAAAATACACCCAAATTTAATTTTCAATATTCTGTGATGATATTCAATGTAATAAAAATAATTAGGATATTATGATATAAGAATAATTTTTTGGAAGAATATAATTTCTAACATCAAAATTTTAAAATATTGGATAATTTTTATGAGATAAATATACACATGATTGTTTGAAGGATGAGACAATTGATCATAATGTGAGAAAACAAGGGTACAAGTTTTTGGATAGAACAATAAAAAATAGAATACAATTCCTAAGAAATATAAGTTGAGTGATGGAATGACATTTATAAATTAATAAGATTAGAAAATTAGTTTTTGATGTCGATGATGGTGGAGATGGACCATTGGATATGGAAGGTCCATTGATAATCAGAGGCCAAATTGTTTTCTAGAGAAATTATTTAAACCAATAAAATGGAAATAATTGGTGTTTGTTGACTCCAATAAAAAATATAATTAGTGATCAATTAACAATGTAGTTAGCTATTTCCTATTAATATTAATTGTTGATTTTTTATATATTATTCAATATAACTAATAATTTCATTATCAATTGGTTCATTAAACATCAAACTAGAGTTGAAAATAATTTCTAGGTAGAAGTAGATACAAATATTTCAAACACAAACTAAAACCCAAACTATTCCTTACATTATAAACTACATTAGACATGGGATAATCAGGCTAAGGAAAAAAATGATGAAGGATATTACATAAAACAGACTTCATATAATTATCATTGAGGTTCTCAAAAGGATTTTTAAAGTAACTTTTAAAGAGTTGTCATGGGGATCTATATATCTAATGAAAATTTTAAGATGATGTCAATGTGCTTCCAATGTTACGAGAAGAACTTTTAAAACTTTTTTTGTACATTATAACATAATTGAATTTTTTCTATTCTAATTTATTTTCTTTTGGGTTTTGAAAATTTAATTAACCACATTACATTATCGTAATAATAAATTTAAATTTAAAAATAATAATCAAAATGAGAATTTGTAAAAAATTCAGAAGAAAGTTAATGTTTTTACAATATCTGAGAAGGATCTTAAAAATTTCAAAAAAGTTCATTATTTTAACGATTCATCTTAAATACATGGAAAGTTATATGTATTAATAAATTTGGTCGAATGGAAATGAACATTAGAATTACGCCTAATACTATTTTCGGTCGCCTATAAAATATGGAAGTACTTTTTTACCTCCGGACATAAGTATTGTTCCAGGAAGAAGATAGATAATATATAAATCTCTTTGGAGAATTTGTTTCTTGATTATGACTTATTAAGATTTTTTTCCAAATAGACAAAGTAAGGAATAATATATAATATTTTATTTTGTGTTTTTAGATCACACTAAAAATTTTGACTCTGTTTTTTGAACAGAGTGATAAGAAGTTCAAATTTTTTAATACCATATTCAGATAATATAATAATATTGGACTGAGAAATCACACTGAGGAATCAGAATATAGGTCATAATAAGTATTATTACAATGAAAACAAGACCTTCATTCCTTATACTAGTAAATAAAGAGATGAATTATTTTTAAGGTCAAATTTGTTCATATTGACAAGGAATTAAAGAAACGTGTTTCATAACATGTTGCAAAATTTTATTACATAGTATTTTTCTATTTTAATTACAAATATTGATGTGTTGAACATATGTTTATATGACTTTAAGGGTATATCATACTCTACACAGAAACTGATTTTTTTCTAGTGGATTGTGTGGTATAGGATTGTCTCCTAATTATACCAATGATTTACATACTTCTTTTGAGTAGTGAATATTTTAATTTACTTTTTTCTTATTGATGTGTGGGTTTATTGTTTTCAGAAAAAGGGGAAAATCATTAGTAATAAGTAAGGGTTTTTTTATAAAGAAGAAAACATAAAAGTAAAAGACATCATTGATTTATCCCCTCACCCTCTAAGTGATACATTATATTAATTGGTAAATTATTTGCGGTATCAACAATGAAGGTTCCCATTATTTAATCTTTGGTAATGTTTTGAAAAATAATTTTTGATAAAAAATAACTATTCCATGACTAGTATATAGTTTCTAGTCTTTGATGGTAAGATATGTCATATATGGAAACATATAATTTTTCCTTATATAAGGTTATGAGAGAAAATAATTCATGGCCCTTAAATAATATAAGGAAAGATAAAATGTTTCGTTTTCATATTTTTCTGGGGTATTATGTTAATCATGGTTCAATATATTGATTTCCTTCTATTTATGATAAAATTTTACTTACATATGTTGAAAATAAGAATCATCAGAATGATGTATGGGCCATTAATTCTTTACTCTAATCACATTATAATAATTTGATTCATAAAGTTAAGGGATTTCTCACTACAAAAGGTATTTGGAATACGTAGAAAAATATTTAAGAAGTCAATATAATAGTAATGAAGGTAAAATTAAATAACTGGAGGATGATGTATGAATATCTCATGATGGTTGAATATTAATCTATTGGCGACTTCTTTACCAGGGTGAAACACATTTTCATCCGTATCATATGTCTTGGTGAAAAGGAAGAATATTCTAATTTTTTTAAAATATCCTGAGATTTATTCCTAATAAGTTTGATTCTAAATATTCTTTATTAGCATATTAATATCTCGAAACATTATATTTAAAAGATTTCCATAGCACTGCCATTACATATAAAATGAAATGGGAGGAAGTTATGAAAATAAAATAAAATTTGATAGTGAAATGTATTTTAATTCGTATAACAAATAAAAGTCACAAAAAAGTATTATTAAAGAAGATTATGATGTATTTGGTTCTAAAAATTATGTATGTAAAAATATATATGATTTTTTAGCCTTGTTTTCAAAAGATGTGAGAAGAGGTATATGTAAATATAAATTTTAAAGTAATGACCCGATCATTTATGAATAAAATTTTCTTTATTTTAGATAAATTTCATATGAATATAGAATACAGATGAACTCATTTTTTCCAAATGGATTTAAATGAACGTTATGTATCCATACATTTGATAATATATTCATTTAATAGTGATCACAAGATAATTAAAAATATTTGGTTTCATCAAAAACAATTGGACATGGAAAAGGGAAATGATGGATTCAACTAGTAGGATAATTCCCTTTAAGGCATATTTATCAGATCATTCAAGGGGGATTGATTTTTTAGAATTTCTCAAGACGAATCACAGGTTAAGATCCAACAACTTATGCATAGGAGAAACCATTTACAGAAGAAGTTCACGATCATTTACATCAAGACCCAAACCATGTTCACTGAACGACCCCAAGAAGGCCACATCTTCTCACACCTTACACCTAAAGCGTATGCTAGTGTAATAAAGGGATATATTACCAGACCATATCATTATGATTATGTGCATTATATTTTTGTATATTAATGAATATTTTTTCATTTTATTATTGTTACTTTGTAAATGATTTCTAAAGAACAAATAATATTTTTCCGTTAATATTAACATTCAATTAAGAAATCAATTTTGATGAATTAATGGACTTTGAATTAAATAATATATTAATAAAATATTATTATTAAATTACTTATTTTAAATATAACTGATTGTATAATTTTCATGAAGTCAATATTAATTTTTATTAAGGTTTGAATAATATTATGTCAAAACCTATCAATTTTCAATAAATATCACCTTTTATATAAAAATTAAAGTTCACTTATTTGGAAAATTATTTAGATTAAATGAGAATTAGTTTTTGAAACAATACGTTGAAATTATCCAATAATGAATTTTTCGTAATTTTCAGAGATAGAAAACTTTTTGCGTAAAAATTAAATATGTAATAAATAAAGTATATGTTTTGTGACATCATAATGAGTGAAAAATGATTTAATACATAATATAATCGGAATTATCAACCAAATATATGATTTTTTATATTAAAATAATGTCATTTTAAATTTAATGGACTGATTTTATATTTCCTTATTGAATCCAACAAAATGTATAAAATATATTTTATGATTTTAACAGAATTCTATTGAAAGTGGGACTCACCTCTAAAATAGAAAGGGAACTATATTGATATTTTAGGCCCTTTTCCTTATAAAATAATGTTTTCAAATCCTCTATAGAAAATACCGTTGGAAAAACCTTGAGATGTTTTGTTCTTTGGAAAATTTAATTATATAGTTTCTAAAACATATGTTTCTGAAATATTAAAGAACACCCATATCACTTCTTATATAAACTGTTCAAATCTGTAGAGACCCAATCTTGATGTACATCGACATTACATTACTTTTCAAAAATACATAATACAATAAAAAAAGACACCCAAAGACAATATTAGGTTAGTGTCTTTGGAAGCTCTGAACATAATCATTTATTTGTGGTGAAAGATCATCAATATCTCCTCTAATGATTATCCCCATTTGTTTTCCTACCTAAAACCTTTATTTATATCCTTCAGAAAGTAAATCATAAAAAGGGTGAGCGCAAATTATTAGTAAGGGTAAACAAAATAAATATCAATCATATCATATTCATAAGAACATAAAATTTGAAAATCATATCCTCTATAAGAGATCATAATATATTGTCGAAGGATTAGACATAGAAGTGAAATGTAATCCCAAAAATCATAGAATAACGCATGAAAATTTATGGCATACACATATAATCACAGATAATCATTTCATATTAGTCAAGGCTCACTGGGAACTTAATCATAGTAGACAATGTCCATTACTGAACCCACTACATTAAAATATGTCTATCCCCATGCATCTATACCCATGGTTTAGAAGAAAAGTGTGTATATATGATATAATCGTGTCAATAACCACATTAATGTTTAAAACAGTGGATAAAGAACCCCAAATGTCACCATTCCATCAGGCTCCTTGTAACGTCCCGACGCCAGCTACCCAGAGTCGGTGCATTACTTCGTAACATTGGCATGATCACAAGAAAGATCAAATCTCGAAAGACCGATTGGTTTAGTAGCCTTGGAAACACTAGATATATTCATAAGTTTTACATTACATCATAAAATGAAAAACTACTACAACAACATAATGTTTCCACAGTCCACACTATAATCCCCTCATAATATCCCTGCAGGTCATTCATAACTTACATCTTCACTTCCTGGGAAAAATAAAACATAGAAAAGGGGTGAGCTCAAATGCCCGGTAAGGATAACAATATAGCGGAAACTTTCATCAATAAGAATAAACATTTAAGGCAATGTATAACTAAAACAAAAGCCTTTTAAACATGAACTTTCAACATGGTATGGCATAAATAAAATGAAATAATTCCATTTAATTATTCACATGGGTATTCTACTAATCGAATAATCACATGCAAAAATCAATAACCACTTTCATAATGTTGGAATGCATAATGCCAGACTATCATAACCACATAGCCAAGGCCTCGTGCCAAGACTACAAATAAGATTTTGTCAAGGCCTTGTGCCAAGACACTAGTTTGTCTCATGAGACCTACCGATGCAATTATTTTTTTTAGAAGATACTTATGTTTAAAATTGCTAAAATATACTCCAGTGTTTTTCTGAAATAATTATGCAAGCTTCTCAAAACAAAATAACTAATTCTGAGACTGCTCGACTAGTTATAGGCCATGATGGGTCCACTCCCAATCCCTTCCTATCTACCACACTCGAGAGTCAGGTTTTCTAAAAACATTTTTAAGCTTGCGTTAAATACATATACATTTGCACTGGATTTTCATATTTTTGAGAGAAATATATCTTTTTTTGAAATCATTTAAAAGTCACATAATTATAAAAGAAAACATTTAATTTGAAAATATCATTATAAACTTGTAAAGAAAACTTTGAAGATTTTATAACGGTGGAAAATAACCGCACCCGCCGTATAAGTAAAAAAAAACATTCTTACCTCAATTCTGTCGAAAAGGTTAAAACGGACCTTGTTTTGAAAACGACGGAAAGATTCCTTTATAAACCTCTTATAAAAAGTCAAACAAGGGTATAAATGAATTTAACCCATATTCTTGTAAATAGTAAAAATGTTTTGAAATACATTTTTAAGAAACATGGATGTGGATGATAAAGATATCCCAGTAGATTATTACGTATAAACAACCTTGGATAATGAAGAGGTTGTAAAGTAAACCCTTACCACATTAATCAACTGAGTCGTATGGCCAAAAGTTAATAACCACCAAATTATTTACAGAATAAAATGAATATAAAGATAATCATGATAATATATATCAAATGGCCATACACAATACACCACTTTCAATAATTTAGTGGCGAACAATGGAAATCTCACGGAATTGAAAGTGAGATAAGAGAATCCCTTACCTTGTACTTTTCCTTGGTTGGGGTAGGTTAACCTCCTGTATAATGGTGAAATAATTGTTATTAAATTATACAAGAATCATATATATTAATATGATATCATATATGATCTTTTAACATTGATTTGTTAATAATAACTTAGAATTATCGTCGTTTCGGGTGTTAACTTACTTGTTTTCTTTTATATGTTTTGTTACGTTAGACATGTTTGTAAAGGATAGGTTGTATATTATTCATATCCAGAATGATATCAAGTCCTTAAACATCATTTTTAAATCATCAAATGATAACTATACTTGAATGGATACGATGGAGAATGAATCTCATCGCGTTCGTGGAGACGGTAGTCTGTACGTACGCACGAGCGACAATATCATTCTTTTGATATTAAAATAATATATAAATGGATGGTATATAATATATAAAGAATCATTAACATGTTATATTTATTATTTACATGAGTTACACATCATTATTATACCCATCCAAATAATATTATATTGAATAACAATTACACCACGACGTGGAGACGGTAAGCCGTACGTACGCACGTATGGTGACATGTTATTCAAAGGGTGGATAGAATACTGAATATGATTGTACCATATTTATAATAACATCACAGTATATGTGAGATACTGGAGTTATTATTTTAGAATGGTAAGAACAAAGGAAGAAGAAGTGGAAGAAGAAATGAACTTGGAGAAGGGTGGTGAAATCATTACCTCTTCTTCGGGTTCTTCCTTTTGATTTGATCAAAAGGGCTCCTTAGGTTGGATTTCTGATCAAACTAAGGCCTCTAGGTTGTAGTGAGGGATGTTGGGAGAGTATTTGGGCAGAGTTTGGCCGAGCCAAAAGGCTTTTAAGGTGTGAATAAATGAGAAGGAGGAGTGCCCTTTTATAAGAGGGGTGAGGGGCACCTTTGGAAAAGGTAGAAATATTAATTTATAATAAATTCATATTCGGTTTCTAAAGGCTCAAAAGTTGATTATTCAAAGGTTAAGGTGGGGATAGGTTGAAAACCACTCAACCAATAGAATTTAGACAGGTTTGGGTACTTATATTAACCTTATCTTTAAGTATTAACTCTAAGTTAATTAGTTTCACTTTTACAATGTCTCTTTGTATTTTTATATAATATGGTTAATAAACTTACTATATACATCCAAGCGACCCCCAAGTGGTCCATTAATGATGAACCTATCCTTATATAAGTCTCTTGGCCGAACCTTAGATTTTTAGGAATTTAATATCAATTAATAATATAATATTTGTTTTAAAAACTCTTTTATGTCAATTTTGACACTATTCAATAGTTGATTTTTGTGAAACTCATAACAGATTGATTACTTCGAAAAAAGTCAATTAAATCAATCCTAATATATCATATTATCCTAGAAAATTAGTTTAATTCATTAAAAGTTTCATATTATATTTTTTGGGTATTTATAATATCAATTATTTTAATTTTTCACTATTATAGTAATTACTGCATCATCTTTGTGTCATAAATAAAATAAATTATTTAATGTCTAAAAATTATAAATAAAATATCATTATGTAGGAAATCTTTTTATATTTCTAATTAATATTTATAATCTAAAATCCAACTTATATAACCCTATGTAACAATTGTTTTTCTAAAAGATATATGCTTGTGTTATTTTTGTATTCATTTTGACTTAATTAAAATAAAGTGTCATTATCACTTACAAGTGGATCCATGGGGTCCCAAAATTGACACAAAGATGCCCATGGTCGACCATGTATCAACCAATAGGGTTAAGACACGTTTTAGGGTAATTTAGTATTATTATAATATTATTTTTTAACCCTTATTTACCGGATTTACCCTTAACCATGGTAAATAAAATATTTACCGCAGTAATTATTCAAAATGTCTAAAAATAAAAGTTAACTATTTACACAATTTGAACATCCTGATTCCAAATATGGAATCCATTTTTCTAAATTCAAAACACAGAAGTGGCAGAAATTAATTTAAAATTATTTCCCGCTGTCAAAACAAAAAGCGTGTTTTTAAGAGATAATAACTATCAAAAGATTGACACTTGTTTATGTTCGGTTTAATTGTAAAATTATGTCTAATGACCAACATTATATTAAATTGTAAAAATATATTCTAAATATACTTTAAAACCACTCAAATTCATAATTTATCACTATTAATTATTTTGATTAAAAAAGTTGTTTTTAATTAAAATTTAGTAATTTTCACTATTCATCAAAATATGAAAGTTATCCGAAAAGTACCAAAATTTCACCTTAGGCTAAATTCGATATTCCGAATCCAAAAATGAATTCCATTTTGAAATATAAAATATATATATTTTCAAAAAGTAGGTATTACTATTTATAACGGCTAGTTTGATTGGTTATGGTGTGTTAGAACTCGGTGTTGCGTACAACACACGCTATCACATTATTCAAAGGGAAACGTACCGTGGAAGCTTGGGGTGTTTCATTTTAAATTTTTGATGTCCACATTTAGTCAAAAAGTTTAAAATATTGTATTTAAAAAGGTTTCACTATTAGAAGTTGATAAAAGTGAAATACTGAAAATGAATCTGTTCTTGCATTATGACTAAGAAACTCATAATAGGGATTCTAAAATTATAAGGATTATATAAAGTTCAAAATGTACTTAATACTATTCATGACCTCTTTTAATGGTGTGATTGAACTCGGTGTTGCGTGTAGTGCAAGTTATTGAATTATTTTTAAGAAATAACACACTCTGAAATCCTGGGGTGTTACACTCCTAGGATGGTCAATCTCCTCCCCTCCCTAACCTCCACCTCCCGGCTCTCTCCATCCCTCCCCAGCCTCGACCTCTCGGCCTCCACCTACTCTTCAACATACTGGCATCTCCCTACACCTTAATGCCCTGTCACACACCTCCATGCCCCCAATTCCTCTTGGCTCTCTCTCCTCCGGTGAGGCCCCCCTCTCCCCTCCCAGATCCCTAACGTCGGTGACATCCCCCATCCCCTCTCCGCTCCCTCTACTCCGGCGACGTTACTCGGACCCCATATCCTACCCAATCACATGTGATATCCCCCACAATCGAACACCCAATATGACATCCCCCTCTCTTGGCTCCATATTCTTCAACCATTTCACTCGTATTTCACGAGGGTTCTTGGTCGTTACATCGATGTATGCATTCATATTGTTTAATTCTAAAATTTCTTAGTGTTTTCCTCTCTCCCGTTGCCTGGTTTCATTCTCCCAATCCCTAGTGGATTTGAGGTTGTGAGTTTCTAACATTGATCTTTGTTTCAAGGAAATATCATGGTTCTATCTAGTCGGATATGTGTTGTGGTATCCACTATCGATGGAAAAGCGTCTTGGATCTTCATGGCTTGTCTACCACCATTTTAGGTTGGTTTATTCTACTCTATTTGTTTGGACCAATTTAATATGAACATTTTGGTGATTTATGTGCCTATGCAAATCTATATTAGGTATGAATTGTTTGAATAATGGTAATTTGTGAAAACAATTACATATAAATCTAAATATAAAAGTATATCCTCTCACAAAATACCAAAAAGGATATACTATTTCTGAAAAGTGGATTACACAATGAGTGTGTGTCTTGAAGCCTGAGGTCTTAATGGTGGTAGAAGACATTAATTTATCAACATAACAGTTGAAATACTAAAAAAGTATGTCTTTTATGTGAGGATATTTATTTGTAATAACCATGGTTATTTTTAATTTTAGCAGAGTGGGAGGAGAAATAAAAGAGATCAATAAGAATTCCTCTCTCCGTATGATATAGATTCAGAGTATATACACTGAAATAAAAGATAAAAAATATTTTTTTATATAAAAAAGACTTCAATGGAAGGAGAATCCAGTATCAATGATGTTATACCCATATTATACCACCTAGAATGAAAATATGAAAATCATGAAGTATAAGAAATATAAGGTGGATATTTCTGTTGAGGGTGCAGTTAAATAAGAATGATATTAAAGAATAACCGACTAATGGAGAATATATCCACATAAACAAACATGAAAACTAATTAAGAGAAGTATGAAAGAAGAGTCCTCCATTTGATAATAGAATATAAGAAGATAATCGAGAATGTTCCTTAGTAATGATTAATCATACGGACAAACTAGTTTTAATTATTCAGAATAATGGAACAAGCAAAGTGGAATGCAAGTTCTTTTCTTATAACAATGATAAAGGCATGATAGAAAATCTAGAATGATTCTTTAATAAGTATTGTTGAAAAAATAAAAAATAATAAGGTCTGAAATAAACCAATAAACAATGGGTTTCTTCACCATGAGCTACCATAATCAAAAATTGATAATTATCTGATGTATCACTCTCCCCTTATACATTATATTTGTATCCAACTAATTGCATGATTTCAGATGAATGGGTATATACAATAAATCAGGGAGTTCTTCCAAAATGTAATATTTATTTATTTTTGGAAGAATATTTTAAATATATTTATGCTAATGTAAATTCAAAATACTAATCTATATTTACTCAATATGGAATTATTTGTGATGACGTTTAACCTTGTTGACAGAGGAATATCGGGGTATAATAATTTCTATTTAATTGGAAATACTATTTGGATGGTTACCATACATGTTTTCAATGTCTAATAGATATTTCTAAAAAAATTATTTCAATTAAATAATAGATGAAAAGAGATAACAATAAAGTTCAAAGAAATATGGGTAGGGAAATTGGTTGTTAAAATATTAATTTAGATTTGATATTCCCTTTTCATTCAAGAGATTTTAGAACATTAATAAATGTTTTTTTTGTTTTATCCTAATATATTTTTTATTTCTATTTTAATTTTTTTACAAAACAAATGTTGATATGCTTATTAGCTTTGAAATGATTTTTTCTTATAATGATTTTAAAATGATGTCATAGTATACACTTCATCTGTATTCCATATTGCCTACTATTTCATGTTATCATTTTTTTATGTTTGAGTATGTTTAAGTCAATTTTTTTAATATGATTTTTGTAGGTGGGATTTCTTCTATAATCCCCTTAATAATTTTTTATTAAATTTTTAGGACACCATGTTATTGGGTGCTTTTATATTGTTTCCGGATGATAAAATTTTTGACGATGAAGTGTTTTCTTTAGGATGTGTTTTCCTTATTATGGATAGAATTATGTCATATTTCTGGATTCCTCATCACTTTTCATTTCATTTTAGATCACTTCAACAAAATCCTATGTAGTTTTGTGGATTTTTTGGTTGATTCTTGATGTTTAGGTCTCTTTGGTTCCATTAGAAGCTGATTCTATCCACCTCCGTCAAGTGAACTGGGCTCTCCAATGGTTTCAGGAATGTTTTTTTCCATTTCAATTCATTGTTTTTTTTATTTATGGTTTTTGATGTTTTGAGTGTTCATTGTTTTTCTAGACTATATTTGACCTGCTGCGGTGGTTTTGGGTAGCTGTTGTACAAGGCGACATGCACATTTATGCATAGGAAGACATATACAAATAAAAGTTCCCCCGTATATATATATATTCACTCATGGCTATTTGAATATTTATATGGGGGCTAGGTGTGCTTATATATATATATATGTGAAAAATATATACATGTGTAAGGTAAAGTGGTTTATTCTTGTATAAACATATATTTCAGGATCCCTTTATACCTATTTGGCATTGGAAATATGTACATATGGGCTAGGTGACCCTATATATATATGTGAAAGTGCATTTGTGTGCAAACGGTAAAGGGATGATTTGAGTATCCATCTTCATAAGTAGAGCTCTTCATTTTTGAGTAAGGTTCCCTTATGCATTAACCATTACATTTAATGAATCCTTGATTTCATGAACAATGGACCATGTTTTCGTACTAAATAGTGATATATATTTCTTATAATAATGGTTCTGAATAGACTTGAAGAAAACAAAACTAAAAGAAAAAAATTTGGGTTACATTGAATTATATTAAAATTAATGAATTATGACATCATATTAGTAGGAAAAACCTAATTAATTTGATTTTCATTAACCTATAAAGAGTGGTATATCAACGAGAGAGAGGGTGTAGAAAGAAAATTCTCTATACATTGTTTAATATCTCTAGAATCTTGGATTACAACAAAGTATCTTAACAAAAAAATAAGTGAAACAATAAGATATAGTGTGATGAAGAAATGAAAGGGGAATTATAGATCCCAACATGAATAAGTCCCCTCTTTCTGAATGGCCAGTTGTGACCTCCCAAGGATTGGCCCCAGCGACATCCAGCTCGAAAATTAGAAAAAAATTTGTATCCCCCCTCACATACTACTCTCCCATTTAATACACACCAAAACAACCAATACCCCAAAAATTATTTAAGTTTTAAATTACAATGATTCCATTGTCATGATTTTTATGGTGATATGATGAGTACCTATTCCAATCAATTAAATGTTCTGTGGTAAGGATGTTTATTAATGAATTTTGAATCTATGAAAATTATTTCTTGAGAAAAATTGTATTGGTAGTAGGCATGATATGCTCTTAATGGAATACCATATGAATGATAGGAGATCATTCCCACATTTTCCCAATTTGGACAGTCTAATTACATTGTTTCATATGAATTCTCTAGGATTATAACAAATCTCCTATAATAATTAAGATGAAGTGACTTGTTGTATGGAACACTTAGGTTTACCTATGAGGGAAGACTACAAGGATGTGCAATATGTGTAATCTCCCCTCCCCATGATTTTAAAATTCATCATGAAAGAACATATATTTCTCATAATTTTATAGTTGATCATAAAAATTAATTTCAATTGAGGGAAACAAACATCGATGGGAAATTTTAACATAATAATGTTATGAAGTGTTTCTGATGAAATTATTTTTGAACCGGCCATCCAAGGAGATCATTCTAGTATATAAGATGGAAAGTTATCCCTTTTCCAAGTAGTGGTGTGATTTTGTGTGGTTTTGACTATGGTGATCATGGAAAGGGTACATGATTGAGGCAACACCAATTGATCATGGAGCATGTATGTGGTGACATTAGAGGATGAGGCCAAGTACCAACATCTTATTACATATTCAGAAGAATTATACTAGATTTTCATATTTCTACAATTATTATTATGTGCAGTCTTATTCACAATCTAGAGGGCAGTGAATAAACACAAGTGTTCTATCACATTTATACCAACAAGTTGATTCTCTAATCCTATGAATCAACGGGAAATGATGAAAACGGTATGGAAAACCCATCACCACCAAAATTTCCACATCTGAAAAATGACATCAAGACAAACTATGACATTGAACAATGTAGTTCATATATCTAGCCCCTTTGGGGCTGCACAGGTGGAAAAGGAAGGGGACCATCATCCCCACAGTGCAAGGTTCAAATCCCACTCTCCCCTTGGTGCTGATTTTCCCCTTATAGATGCTTTCAACCATAGGAACATCAGATCCAAAGGTGGTCTCTAAGGTTTGATCTTCTACAGAAGTCCACCATGCAGATAACAAGATAAGGGTGAACAATAAGAATACTGAACATGAACCCATGGGAACTTGGGAGAATGTCAGAGCTATCCAGGAAGATGCTCCCCTATGCTGATGTTTTCATCTTGTCAGCCGTCAAAGAATGTTCTGAAAGAAGCACAGAGAGGATTCCTGGAATATGGAATTTGGAAAAGGAGATCTGAAGGGGGGAATGCCTGAAAAAGATCATCTGGATACCTGAATAAAGTCATCTGAAAAAAGACAGGAAAACCTTGTCTTAAATTGGATTCCTAGAAAAATTCATATGGAATATGATGAAGCACCTAAAAAAGACACAACAGGGAGATCATGTGACCTCATATTTGGGATTCACATCAGCAACAACAGAGGGTGTGGGACATCGAAGCCTGACAAAGTGCATTGAGGTAGTGACAGAGAGGCCTTGTAGCTGAAAGTAGAGGAATTTTTCACCTAGAAGTTGGGTATTACACCTGGAAGTTCGGTAATGCACCTAGAAGTTGGGTGCACAGGGTGTGCGAGAGAGGTATAATCAGAACTCGATTACCATCTCAGTGCCCAAAAATAACACATTTTAGATAGAACAGGAAGAGGAAATTCACACTTGGGGGTGCCGGTTGGAATGGACATTTGATGAACAATTAATGATTTGGATTAGAATCCAATTCAATTGTGAGAGAGGGATAACACTATGTAGAAATAAATTAAAATAATTCACATAATCTACTTCATGTGTACATGTGAAAACATAGTGTAGAAAACAATAGACTGTTCACAAACACGTCAATGTTGTCTATGAATTATCATGAATGCGATACCATTATCAAATTCTCTTTTTAGGTTATTTTTAAATAGATTTAATGAGAACTGAAAATCATTATCACATCCCAAAAAACACATCAAAAATATATTATGCAATATATAAAAAAGTGCTAGAAAATTTTATTGGAATACCTATTCTTTAATTTTTATAATGATGTTTACATTATTATATATTCCATGTTTTCGAACACTTTGAAAAACTGTTAACATTTTTTCATCCATCGAATGTGATGAACCCACTTTCTACTCAGATTTTTAGTTTATATACTCAATTATAAGAATATTATATTGTTATACAGTAGTAATATCCTCTTACAACTTGCCCAATATTTGATGCATTCAATTCCCTACATGTTAGAAAACATCAAATGAAAGGATATAAGGAGGGGTTATTTCTCTTTAATTAGACCTATAATGTTGATTGATGTCTCTCCTATGAGATCTTCTATACTTCCCAAATTTATCATTGGGAAAATCCTTATTCATCTTTTCCTAATTTTATAATCATTTATCCTTATATACAACCTAATGTTCTCATTCATCTTAAGTCTTATTGTGTGGGATATCTTTTATTAAATGTGCAACAAAGTGATATTCAACCTTATATGCTAGCATATTCTTCATCATATATACAATATTTCTAGTATCCATATATCTCTCATATAGTTTCCCTTAAAAAATAGTTTTTCCTTGATTCTTTTCTTCATAAACAACATTTTTTTCTTTAATTAGATCTCTATTTTTTCTCGTGCAATTTTGATCATATTTTATATTTCTAATTTGACTCTTTTATGTTTATAATCATTGGAGACTTCTTTTAGACATATCACTAGTATATTTCTACATTTTGGTATTATTCCTATTTTTTATGGAATTTATTATAATTTTTCATAGTTTTATACAATTGATTCATTCTTGTTCTATGCTAATCGTATGTTCTTATAATAAATAATATATATCTGCCAAAAAATCCAACAACAAAAATAGTAACCCTTAAATATTTGATCATAGAACATATTGGGGACTATATGCAAGAAATTATACTTTTTGTCTATGCATCATGAAAACTTTATTTAGCATTCTCCCAAGTGAGTATTATTGGTTTTATTTAACTTTAATTTTCATTAGGTTGGAGTAACCTTATCACATATTCTTTTAGCCCAAACACCATTTTTGTATGTAGAATATATATTTTTAGAGAAACCACATTCAGTGTGATTTGAAACATTAAGAGTTTCGTAATTTTCCCATTGGGATATTCATATTTGAAGACATCTTCCTTTATCCCATACAAAATTTCATTTGTCTCCCTTTGGGCTATTCTTCTTTGAAAACATCATCATTTAGCCCAGACATGATTTTTATTGTCTTCCTAGCTGTTACAGAAGAAACTATTAATCTTACCAATCACTAAGAGAATTTATTCAATGATCCTAAGATCTTTTATTTTATAGTAAATTATTATGAACATTTTCATTGTTGTATCATATAGCATCCATTGATGTCTCTACTTCTAGTGATTTCAAATTTATATTTTGGATAAAAAATAATTTTTTTCATGGAATCATCTTTTGAAAAAGTATCTAAATTAATTATTCATTTCAATATATCTTCTAATCATTCACTTACCATTATATATTATTATCTACAATGCCTCATCTATAGAAACCCAGTGTAGGATGTTTGTATGTTTTTTTATAGATCATGGATCTCGCACTAGCCAATGTATATACTCCAGAATTTAATTCCAGATTTTTTTGGTAAGGAAATTTGCATCTGTAATTTAGGTTCAGTTTTGGTTTTTATCTCACTTTATTGTAGTTTTCATTAGTAAATAATGTTCAGTTTTGTTGTTTTGGTATTCTATTCTAGTTTGTTTTTATGTGTGCAAGATGGATGGATGTAGGAAGCAGGAAGGCTGCAGGCATCAGCTGCTGCGTTTGGGAGAAGCATCTGTATTCACTGTATAATGAACCATGGGTATATTAGTATTTTTTTGGTCCCATAAGAATCTATACCCATAGTTCATTGAACCTTGAGTATGTTATATTGCAGTGAAAATGTATTCCTATGGTTCTGAAAACCATGGGAATAGATTTATACCCACGGTTTAAACAAAACATGTGTATTACGAAATTTCCATTCGATATGCCCACAGGTTTGTAAAAATCGTGGGTATAGGGCTATTATGATGCCATTGTTTCCCATGGTTCCTAAAACCATGGTATAGATTATACACATGGTTTCATGGGCTATAACCATGGTTTAAAACCATGGCTATAAGTGATATTTCCAATTGTGAACGAGTTCAATCCTTTTTCCATTCATGTATCAATGAACCAGATGAACATGTTGTTCTAGCCATGTCGATATCATGAGATATAAATCATTACCCAATGAATTTTAGGGAGATATAGGTCCCACCAATCTCATAATGAATCCATTTTTATGCATGCTGAATTAAATAACTCAAACATCATAGCATGACCCATGTAATAAAATTTTATTCTTAAACATCATGCCATCATAACATAATCCATATATGATAAAAGGACTCCATAAAAATTATTCCTTCATAAATTAATAAAATAATAGTAATAATATGGATAGAAACATAACCCTATATCATCTAATATAGAAATTAATTTTGATAAAAAATATGTACCATTTTCTTGAGAAAAACATCATTTCTTCTTAAAAAACATTTTATTTTCTCCATATGTCATCAAATTTTAAAAGAAATGATTTTAATTGAAAATAAACTCAAAACATGTGAATTAATCTTCAAGGAAATAATTTTCCATGAAAGTACAAAAATCCTTACATTCTGTATAAGTTAAAAAAAATCTTCTTGTGCTTTTCTCAGAAAAGTAAATAAGTCCCTTATATGGTAAGTAAAAGAAGGAATCCTTCAATACCGTGTGGTAAACATCATAAAAGTGTAAAAATGACTTTAAACCTACATGTATGAATAGTAAAAAATTTATGAAAATATTTTTAGAAAACATGAACATGGATGATTAGTATAACCCTTGTAAATACTTACGAATAAACAATCTCAGATAAAAACAAGATTAGAAAAGGTATCCCTTACCATAAGTATGATATGCTTCGAATGTATCCAAACCCTATGTATAATGATGTAAATAATGTTACATATTTATTACATAATCATATTAATTTTAGGATAACATTTTTGGTCATATTTTCATCTGTATGTTAGTAACATTTAATTATTACTCATTATTCGGGATTTAACAGCTTTATGTTCTTACGTATGTTTTTCCGGATAAATTCTTGTTCCTATTTTTAGGTTATAGTTATATCATTTATATAATGATATTAGTATAATATATATATTATTTGTTAATTATATTAATTTATAAAATAATGGTTTAATGATGATCGTGTAGAATGAATTGCATCGCACCGTGGGGATGGTAAGTTGTACGTACGTAGGAGTGATGATATCATTTGCATAATTATTTAATGGAACTGAAGTGGATGGTACGTAGAATCTCAGAATTAGTATAATGTTATTTTATTCATATATAGGTATTATTTACACCATTATACCCATCAATGTATGGTGGTGGTGAAAAACAATTTACACCAAGGCTTGGAAACGCTATGCCATACGTACTCACACACGGTGATTTTGTTTTTCCATAGATGGATGGAAGGTGATATAGGAGTGTTTAATATTTATAATAAAATATAATAATATTATTGAAACTTATGTTTTTAATTTAAAATGAAACAAAAAAATAAGAGGATGTAGAAGAAGAAAGAATCTTGAATGAATCGGTAGAAGAGATTATCTCTTCCTCGACGTGTGTCCTTTGAATTTCCACTTAGGGAACTAGAATTGATCTTCTGAGAAGAAAAAAACCACCAAATTGTTAATAAGAATGTGTAGAAGAGTAATATGTAAGGTTTTTCAGAGCGTGATTGATTAAAATGGAATTTAGTGGAGAGGGAGTAGGTTCCCATTTATAAGGGAGGAGAGGGACACTTTAAGAAAGTTCAAAAATATTAATTTATTATAATCTAAATTTCGAAATAAAATGGTCCAAAACACAATTAATTAAAATATAAGATTATTTTGGTTCTAATTACCATCATCCAACAATTTTTTGAAATTTTTGGGAATTTTTTTATCGTTTTATTTTTGTTATTACCATTATTTTACACTTTTTAATCTTACCATGATATCTTATTTTTTACAGATTCTGGGTTAATGTAATTATATATCATTTAAAAACCCAAAAGAGATATTTATGACATATTATGACTTATATTAACCATTTTTTTGAATCATTGAATTTGTTAAATTTATTATCATTTAATAAACTATTTTACCTTTTAAGTTATGAATTGTGTCAATTTTGAACATTGTTCATACATGACTATTTCAGTAATAATAAAAACTTAATTACTTCAAAAATAACACATTAAATCAAATATAATATGTCACTCTCATCCATAAAATTCTTGGATGAAATAAAAGAAACAAATAATATTTTTTAAAATATTTACAAATTACTTTATCGAATCATGCATTAATGAGGTAATCACTACATCATATTTGTGTCATCAATAAAAATATTTATATAACATCTAAAAATTATAAAAAAATACCATGATGTAGGAAATATATTTATATTTCTAATGACTATTTATAATATATATATATATATGTTATATAACCCTATAATAAAATCTATTTACTAAAAGATATATGTTTAGGTTTTAATTATCATTAAATTATATTAATTATTATAAAATGTAATTTTCATATCCATGTGAATTAATGGGATCCAAAAATATTCCCAAGGGTTCCCATGGTCAGAAATGACTCATCCAATAGTATTATGGAATTTTTTAGGATAGTTTAATATTTTTATAATATTATTTTTCTCCTTCATTTACCTGATTTACCCTTTAACCATGGTAAATAAAATAACAACTGATGTTACAATTTATAATGTACAAAAATAAAAGATACCTATATACACAATTTTAATCTTCTGATTCCAAATATGGATTCCATTTTTTAAAATTCCAAACACATAGTTATTTGTAATTAATTTTAAATTATTGTCGTTGTCGAAAAGAAAAAATGTATTAGTTTAAAATATTACAAAATATTGAAATGTTGTTGCATATGATTTCAATATAAAATTATTGATAATGAATTAAATGGTCTAAAAATATATAAATATATTCTATTTATACTTTAACAAAATTCTATAATATATCTTAACAAAAAAAAATTTTGATAAAATTTTTTTTTCAATTTAAATTTACCATATTTTCACTATTAATCCAAATTTGAATGTTATCTGGAAAATATCAAAAAAATATTCAAAGTAAATACTTATGTCTCTATTCCATATATAAATTTTATCTAATCAAAAATAACATATAAAAGTTTCAAAAACAATATTTAAAATCGGTACGCCATCAATAGGCGGTAAAACAACATTTTTCTGAAATATACATCTTTAATCCGAAAAAATAATTTTGTTCACATATCATGTGTAAGATGAATGATAATTTTATAAAAAATAAAAAATTGGGTGAATACTATTAATAAATGATAGTTTATATAATATTTTAATATTATATTGTTGTTTAGTGAAACTCGGTATCGCATACGACACAAGCTATCGAGTAAGGTCACTCTTGTGTCTAACGCAAGACATGATAGTGTTGTGTGTAGTGAAATTGTCTTTTGATGTAAAGTATAAAATAATCAAGAATCAGGTCATTTATAAATTGAAAACAATCTATACTAAGTGTTGTTTGAAATCAATTCTATCAAAAGAACTTGAAATTTTGTGCAACGCTAGCCTTGTATATTGTTTTGTATACTGTAAGATAATATTGGTGTAGAATACTACATAAATCAAAGAAAATTAAAATAATACAGGTGATAAAATATTGGGTTGTTACATTCTACCCCCCTTTAATAAATTCCTCCTTCGAAATTCACCGGCGTTATAAATGGTTTTCTACGTGAACATTTCTTTTATGGAAACCAACATCTTAAAAAGGGATACTAAGACATAATTTTAAAAAGGAATGATAGAAATGTAATGGTACACAATGTAACTCATCACTGAGTTTCCACATAAGAGAAGATTGGTGGGAAGTTAAATCATGGATGTGGAAGAGAAATCTAACCATCATGTTCTGATTGATAGTGATTAAGAATATGGTTTGGAAAAAGTACACTACCAAAAAGCAAAGAAACTGCGATAATTTTAGGGACCATTTGTTTCATCAAATAAAATGATACTTGGAAAACATTTTTTGGTTTTCTAGATCATTTCTCTAATGTTGAAGAATTTTATCATAAGTATAAATACTTGCTTGGTTTCTATGTTAAATCACTATTTTTCGTTCCTGGACTATTTTCACATCACCTCTTATATAATGAAATGAAGTTGAATTTTTTTTTCGTGAAGTGTTAGAAGATCATAAGATAGAACGATAGGTCACTCCATATATTTAAACAAATAGTTTAGAACAGATTATTAAATAGGCATAAGTCTACCTATTGTGAGATAAAACATTAATCTTTCAAACAACAACTAGAATATAAATTATACAATCCATAAACAGATAACATTAATATCCATCCAAAAATCAAAATATTAAAAACATTATAAGGTGGTAAAATAAATCAACTTAACATTTGTCTCCTATATTTCATTTGGTAGTTATTGTTTGTCACATTCAAAACATCAAAATATCATAATAGTGTATTCTCTCGAAATAGGACAATAACATAAATTATAATAGAACCTTAGTGAAAACATGAATTCAATCAAAATTATCTATTTCCACAAAACCAAAATTCTCTACTCAATATCCACAATATCACGTTGTCCTTTTATCAATCATTATCTCACAAATATTATCAAACATATTATTTTTTCCTTATCCCTTCATTATGTGGATTTCATCTTCTTTCCAAAAATATTTCTGTCACATTTCATGGTCACCGGTTACAAATAATTATGTAAACCTTTAATATACCAATACATAGATATTTTAATATTCCATAATACAATAAATGAGATTCCACAACACTATTTTTAAATCCCATTACGAAAACACTTAATCATTCCACTACTTCTTTATCATACACAACATCACCAATACTAATCGCATGTGATATCCCTTTATCTTTTTCCTTAAGAGGTGGTTGATGTCAATCATCATTAACCCTTGGATTAGGTAATTTGTAAGAATAATTCCCTATTTCCTTACACTTATAGAATTTAAGTGTTGGTGTGGCATTCTATGTAATCTTTTCTCCATTCACATCATTAGAAACCATTTTCCAATTACTCCGACACTCAACTGCACTATGACCTTCTTTTCCACACACGAATCATTTTTCTAGTACTTTTAAGACAATCTACACCATAATTAATTCCAAACATTGAGTATAATGAATAATTTATCTCCTTTCACTATTTTTTATATTTTCCCTTGAACTCTATATTTTGTTTCTTATAAAAACCATGAGATGGATATGTAACCCCATCTTCTAGTTCTTCGGTGATATAAAAAAACACAATATCTTCAAAGCTACTGATGTCTCTTACAGATAATTCCCAAAGAATAATTTGTTTTATTCCACTGAATAATCGATCAACTTTAATTTTAGGTTGGATGATAATGAAAGAAGCACACCATTCAATTCTTGTAAAAGTCACCTCTTATGTACCCACATATTTTTCATCCTTTTTCTTATGATCAAGGAACTCCTTTTCCATCTTTGTTCGAATAATACTATGGAAGTACGTATTGAAAAATATGTTCATGGGCTTGTCACATTCAAAAGATTATATCTCATATTGCTACCATGTTTACATAATTAGATTCCACCAATGGTCTGCTTCACCTTAAAATATAGATTTCCAAAATGAATTTTTATGTTTCAAACATCAAAGTATGGAAAATATCTTTTCAATGGTATTGATCCATTTTTTAGTGACATGTGGTTCATAAGAACCACTCAATGAAGGTGGAAGTTTCCTCATGAATGACTCAATAGAATGTTGTTCCCTTCACTTCTCATTTGGGAGTCCAAAATAACTCATTTCTTATGTAAGTAGAGAAATAAAATTTTCCATTCCATCTACCTAAACATTTGTTTGTTTAGAAAAAAAATCATTATATTTCCTAGTGCATTGATCATTAACATGGATCCTTCAGGTTCCAACCATCATCTAAAATCCAGAAAGAATAATGTAAGAGGTAAAAATAATACTAGAAAAACAACATAATCAATGAGGTGTACCTTCAATATCTAACATATTAGGTTTAATGGTAGGTTACCCATGATTGTAACCATAATTTTAGGACTGTAGACAGTACTTATACTTAACCATAGGGACATCACTAGACAAACTATAGAAATATATCTAGGGATCTCACTAATGTTTTTGCATCCTAGTTTCCATAGGATAACTAAACCTTCTCTCTGATAAAAATTGTATATACCCTAGCGGTATGTACATGGAAATTACATTACTTTTGTGGAATAATTAACACATGAAAAAATATATGCTAGAAGACTGTTTTATTTTACTGTCTTTGGAAATTTGGAACAAAATCTTCTAATCATTTTTAAATATCGTCAACATCTCCCAAAAAGATCTTCCCCTTTTTTTTCCTATGTAAAACCTTTCTTTACATCCTGGAGAAATGAAATCATAAAATGGGTGAGCTCAAATTATTACTAACGGTAAAAAAAGGAAATATCAATCATATAATATTCATAAGAACATAAAATTTTGAAAATATTATCATGTATAAGAGATCATAATATTGTGTCATGGTATAAAACATAAAAGATAAATGAAATCCCAATAATTATAAAATAATACATGAAATATTTCATAAAGCACACTTATTCATAGAAAATCACATCATATTACTCAAGGCTCGTTGCCAAGACTATCATACTAAACAAATTCTTTTACTGAACTGAGTTCACTCCTTATTTCATTCATGTATCACTAAACCAGATTAACTATCCATTCCAGCCATGTCTATCTCAGGAGATATAAATCATTACCCAATACATTAGATGGAGATATAGGTCCCACCAATATCTTAATGATATAATTCTTATGTGTTCCAAAAAAACATAAATCATACATCATAACATAATACATGTTGTACATTGATATTCCTAAACATAATGCCATCAAAACATACTCCACATAAGATAAAAGGACTTCATAAAAATAATTCCATATGAAAATAATCAAATAAAAATTATAATAGGGATAGAAAAATATCCATATATCATCTTATATGTAAAATAATTTTGATAAAACACTTGAACTTAGTTCGTGAAGAAAATATCTTTTCATCTCTAAAAAACATTTCTTTTCTCAATATTTCATGATATTTTGAAAGAAAATAATTTAATAGAAAATAAACATGAAAACTAGTAAAGGAATATTAATTTAAATAATGATCTATGAAAGTATAAAAATCCATTCACTCTGTATATGTTAAAAAATATTCTCCTCATACCATTGTAGGAAAAGTCAAAAAGTAGTTCGTATGGTAAAAAAAGAAAGTTTCTTTCCATACCCTGTGGTAAATTTAAAAAAAGGGTAAAAATGTATTTAAACAAAAATGGATGAATATTAAAAAATTTATGAAATTTTTTTTATAACAAATATACATGGATGGCAGATATAACCCCTGTAAATACTAATGAATAAACATACTCGGATAAAAACGAGATTGGAAAAGATATCCCTTACCTTAGGTCTAATATTCATTGTATATATCTGTATCTCCTATATAATGATGTAAATAATGTTATGGATTTATTATAGAATCATAATCATTTTTATGATAACATTTATGATCATATTTTTATCTGTTTGTTTGTAACAATTCAATGTTACTTGTTATTCAGGTATTAACTGCTTTATGTTCATACGAATGTTTTGTGGAATAAGTTCTTATTCCTCTTTTTAGGTTATAGATATATATATTATTTCATGGTACTAGTATAATATTTATAATATTTATTAATTCAATTCAATTATATAATAATGGTTTAATGAAGATCCTTTAGAAAAAATCACACCGCACTATGTACACGGTATGTCATACATACGCACGAGCGATGATATCATTCCCATAATTGTTGAATGGTATTGAAGTGTATGGTTTATAGTATCTAAGAATTATTATAATGTATTTTTATTCATATATATCTATTATTTACACTATTATACCCATCCTTGTAAGGTGGTGTTGAAAACCAGATTACACCATGGCGTGGAGATGGTAAGTCATACATATGCATGTACGGTGATTTTTTTTTCATAGTATGGATAGAAGGTGGAATAGGGTTATTTATAATTTATAATATCATATAAGTATATGAATGATACCGAAGATATTATTTTATAATGAAACAACTAATCAAGAGGAAGTATAATATAAAAGAAACATGAAAGAATTGTTAGAGGAGATTACCACTTCCTCGAAGTGTCTCCATTAAATTTCCACATAGGGCACTAGAGTTGGTACATTGAGTAGACCAGAACCTCTAGAATGTTACTAGGAAAGTTGATAAGAGTCATGGGTAGGGTTTAGATGAGGATTAAAGCATAAAATGGAGTTAAGAGGAGAGGAAGGATGTTCCATTTTATTAGAGAGGAGATGGGCCCTTTAAGAATGTTTGAAAATGGTAATTTATTATAAACTAAATTTTGATTTACAATGGTCCAAAACTTATTTAATTTTAATATAATTTATTTTTTTTCTAGTACAAATCATCAAATAATTTTTTGACCTGTTTTTAAAAAAAATTATCTTTATATTTTTGGTTTTACCCTTATCTTACCCATTTTAATCTTACTATGATATCATGTTATTTACACATTGTGGGTTAATGTAATTACCATATCATGTAAAATGACCCAAAATATTTTTTTATGACATATTTGGACATATATTAACAATTATAATGAATCATTGATTTTTATGAATTTAATATAACTTAATAAAAAATTTATCTTTTATGATATGAATTGTGTCAATTTTGGAAACTATTCATACTTGACTTTTGAAAAATTCATAAAAAATCATTCCATATAAAATAAGAAATTATCTAAAATATAATATTTTAATGCCATCCATAAAATTCGTGTATGACATAAAAAAAACAAATTATTATTATTTTTAAATTTTTAAATTCATTTATTTGAATCATTCTTAATTTGGTAATCACTACTTCATATTAGTGTCATAAATAAAACAATTTATGTAATATCCAAAATATTTAAATAAAAAACAATGATTTAGGAAAAAAAATTAGCTTTCTAATAACTACTTCTAATCATATATAGAGGTTACATAACCCTATACTTAAATTGATTTAGTGAATGATATATGTTTAGGTTATAATTATAATTAATTTAAATTAATTATTATAAAATGTCATTTTCACATCCATATGAATCCATGGGGTCCTGAAATCGAACCAAGGATATCCATGGTCTGAAATATCTCATACAATTGTATTAGGTCATGTGTTTGGGTAGTTATATATTATTATATTATTAACACTTAATTACCATATTTACCATTTAACCATGGTAAATAATATAATTACTGATGTTTCTATTCATAATGTCCTAAAATAAAAAGTAAATATTTACACATTTGTAATCATATGTTTCCAAATATAGAATCCTAAATTCAAATTCAAATCATAGAATATGGAGTAATTTATTTAAAATTAATCTCGTTGTTGAAAAAATGGGCTTTTATTTTAAACATTGAAAACGATTAAAATGTTTTTACATATGAATTCAATGTAAAACTAATAAAAATGACTTAAATTAACTTAAAATATAAATATATTTTATATTTAAACATTAAAACCATTAAAAATTGTATTTATACCATATAAAATATTTCTATGAATAAATTGTTTTTCAATTCAAATTTATCATTTTTTCACTATTCATCAAAATATGAATGTTGATACAAAAAAATCATATATTTATCTAAAGTAAATTTTTATGTCAAAATTCCAAATTATAAGTTTATCAAATCAAATATAAATTATAAATGTTTCAATGAATAGATTTAAAATGGGTGCACCATCAAGATGTGGTAGAACTCCATTTTTTTAAAAAATACATTTTTTATCCGAATAATTGATTTTTTTCTCATATCATGTATAAGATGAATGATAATGTTATATAAAATTCAAAAAAATTTGAATACTATTCATAAAGGATATTTTTTATAATATTTTAATAATATATAATTGTTTAGTCAAAGTCGGTATCACGTACAATGCAAGCTATCAATGAAGGTCTCTATTTCGTGTAACACAAACCAAGTCAGTGTTGTGTATAATGAAACTTACTTTGGCATTGTGTATAACATAATAAAAAAATAATTCATTTATACATTGAAAAAAATTCTATACTTAGTGTTGTGTGAAATAAATTCTGTCCAAAGAACTATAATTTTTTTGCAACACAATCCATGTATATTATTGCATATACAACAGGCTAATCATTGTGTAGCATACAACACAAGACATCAATGAAATTAAAAAAACATTTATCTCATAATATCTTGATTTGTAACCCAACCACTCACTTCTCGTCACTAATAAATCCTTGTATCACTTCCTTAGTCTTCCATCCCCACACTAGAATCCTCTCATGTTTCCCCAAACACTCTATAATTCCCTCTTCAAGATTTCTTGATGTCAGGCACTCAAGTAAGGGATCATCAGTTTCTTTTTTTATTTTTATTGAAGTTTTTTTAAATTTTTACACACCTCTTGTTTTCAATTAAAAATGATTGGTTATGTATTTTCACCAGACCTATACATCCCTTATTATGTTTGTATTATGGGATACCTATTTCTCTCTCATTAATCCCTCCCATATGCACCCATTACCGTACCAAAATTTTGTAAGAGTTATTATATTTCTCATATTTCTTAATGTTTTTATATTATGTTATATATTCTATTTACAAATTCATTGTGTTTGGATATCTATTTATATGACCCCATACTATCCATTCCATGTATATATGATGAGAGACCCCTTTCTCCCTCTTCTACATGTTATTTGTGAATTTTTATGTCACGCCATTAGACTATCGAAATTATACTGTGATTTTCCTGAGCAAAATCATCATATATTGAAAACCATTCTCATTTCTCTATAAAGGGTATTCACAATTATGAACATGTATGTATTCATTATATAATTATATGCATGTATTCCAAATTTCTTAATCATGGAATAACTTATGATGTTGAATGATTCCATTTTATATGATCTATGTGGTGTAGTTAAGCATGAGATTGAAATTCATATGATAGGTGTGTCCAGATAGCATTCCAATGCATTGGGTAATGTTTAGTATCATGATATTCCACGTGAAATGAGTGTTTACCCTTGATAATTCATGTTAAATGAGGCTTTAATCATGCTAATCCATCTGCAACGAACCTTGGATCATCTGAATATCATGTTGTTTGTTGTTTCCACATTTCCTTGTTATGGTGACCATGATATATCATGAATTTATGTTCATGTTTCTATTGTGATCCATTGATATTCCTATTTCCTAGAATGTAGTGTATTCATCATGTTTTTCCTTATTTACTTTGTTATATGGATTTATACCTCACCTATTTATTATGTATTTTACCAGGTTATCTCATGCAGTGTTAGGTATGACGGAATGAGTTTGTCAGGCCAAAAATGATAGAAATAAAGATGTTGTATTTCATATTATATGTTGTTATGTAATGTTACTAATTTACCAAGACACTAGACCTAATGATCCTCAGAGTTAACTAATGTTCTTTTTTATGTAATAAATCGTGTTTATGTCTGTAATAAACAATAGGGTTTTTATAGTTGATATCAATGGTTAGGTTTTGTAATTTTGGGGATTAGGATTAGAAAAAAAACTGTGAAAGCCATAGGGAATATAATATTTATATGAAAAAACCTAAATGTTTTGGTGTGAATTGAGTAAGTTTTTTTTCAAGAAAATATATACTTGTATGGATAAAAAAATGTAGTGATGTCTCTGGAACTAATGTATCTAGGGGTAAAACATGAAAACATTGCGTTCATCTAGACACGAAGTTGAACTGGTGCACGACAACAGGACTTTCTGCACTCTTGGTTTGACACTTTGGGGGGGATATTCTTTTGTAAATTCATAACCGTAGTAAGAACCATTATTAATAGAGTAATAAAAAATCCCATAAGATTATATGTTATGAAATTGAAAATATATAATGTAGACTGTAGCCTATAAATTCATATTCTAAGGAAATAAATGTAATTTATATGTTTTCCCTTTTTTTCATTGGATTCCCCTTAGGTGTTTAATAGTTAAAAGTACTCATTC
The DNA here is from genome assembly GCA_963277665.1 of Viscum album. Taxonomy (NCBI): domain Eukaryota; kingdom Viridiplantae; phylum Streptophyta; class Magnoliopsida; order Santalales; family Viscaceae; genus Viscum; species Viscum album. The sequence continues at coordinate 579,252,267 of OY728164.1, forward strand.
TGTTTCTATTTTAGATAATGAATAAATAGAATGAAAATGTAAAATTTAAAGTTACCATTCATAGTTCTATGCATTCTTTTTTATCCAAAACCGTTAGTAGAATAGTCCACATAATGCCACAAATCATGGATTTAGTGAAGTTGGTGAGAATTACAAATGGGGTAGTTGTTGCATCCCATGAATATAACACCTCCCCTATCATAATTTGTGGATTTAATGTTTGGGTGATCCGCTTCATTCTCCCTCTAGTCAAATTTTATGCTATTCATTTAATACATTGTGTTTCCCTATATATATCAAACATAAATTTCCATGAGAAGGAAATCAATCTCCCTATTTCAAATCTACCCTTAATATTTTATAAGTGGAAGGAGGAGGATGAATCTTCTTTACCACCATAACTCATGTGTGGATATTACTGACCTATAAGAATGCAAATCGTGATCATATGATTGATTCTATGGATGGAACAATATTCAATGAGTTGCCTATGGTGAGGGAATTCACAGATGTTTTATCCAAGAAATTTTCGGGTATTTCCCTAAGAAGAGATGTTGAATTATTTATTGATCTCATACCCAGGGCATTGATAATATACAACATTGTATATAGAGTAAATATTTTAGAGCTTGAGGAGATAAAGAAACAACTACAAGAGAATAAGGATAATGGTTTTATACTCCCATGTGCTTCACCATGGAGTTCACCAACCCTCTTCGTGAAGAAGAAGGACAGTTCAATGTGACATTTCATTGATTATCATGAGATCAAAAAACCATGATATGAAAAATTATCATTTTCCATGAATTGATTACTTGTTCGATCAACTACATCGATCACAATACTCCTCCAAGATGGATATGCAGTCGCGTTATCACCATGTATGATTGAAGATGAAGGATATCCTAAGGACTACTTTTCATTCATGGTACATGCAATATGAATTCATAGTAATTTCATTAGGATTCACTAATATTCTATCATTATTTATGGAATTGATGAATAGAGTCTTTAGAGATTAAATCAACAACTTTTTTGTAGTCTTTATTTAATATATTATAATATAATCCAAAACCAAGGAAGAGCATGAGGAGAATCTATGCACTTTAATAGAGACCTATAGAAACGAGAAGCTATATGAAAAGCGTATCAAGTGTGAGTTATGGTTGAAGATGTCTTATTCTAGGGGAATATCATCCTAATAAATGGTATATCTATGGATCCCTCCATGTCAAATGAAATTGTGGGTAGGTCGGGGCCATCATCAGTGATGTATATCTATAGTTTTATTTGGTTAGTGTGATATTATTTCCGATTTGATAGATATTTTCCATGATAGTCAACCCTTCATACCCAGATGACTCAAAAGGGAGTAATGATTTCTTAGACTGATGAATATAAAGATATCTTCAAAGAGTTGAATATGAAGCATATCACTATTCTTGTTCTCACACTAACCACAGGTGGAGAACATTTCATGGTATTCATTGATGCTTTAAAGAAGGACCTGAGATGCATGTTTATGAAACATGATCATTTTATTTCCTATTCATTAAGGGAATTTAACTTTCATGAGTAGAACTATCTAACACATGATCTGGAGTTGGCTGTTGTGATCATCACATTGAATATTTGGTGACATTACCTCTTTGGGGATTACTCTGAAAAATATATATATATATATATATATAAATCCTCTTGTATATATACACATAGAAAGAGTTGAAAATTTCACAATGAAGATGGATAGAGGTCTCCAAGGATTACAACTTCTCAATCCATTACCACCCTGGGAAAGAGAACAAGGTGTCAAATACCGTATGTAAAAAGGACCCAGAGATTTCATTATTAATAGAAATTGAAAAGGATCCAATCTTGTTAGATTTGAGGAAGATGGAAAATGGAATCATAAATAAGGGAACATCATCAATCCATTCCCAAATTATTTCACAACCACGTCTTTAATAAAATTTAAAATAATGCTCAAAATGATGATGTGGGAATTCAGAAGAATGTAGAAAGTACAATAAAAGAGAATTCATCATAGTTCAATGATATTGATGAAGAAATTGTGAGATTTGGGTGAAGACTATGAGCTCTATAAAATATGAAGTTAAATAAATAACATTGGGATGATTGATATAGTTTGATTTACTCCATTCAGAGATGAAACAGATAGATGTATTGAGATCTACGAGATCATTATTGGTAGTATAACATGAAGACGGAAATCATAATGTATACATCAATGTGCATGGAAATTTCGCATGTGCAGGCTGAGAGGCATATGTATATGTTGATGATGTAACAATTACACATAACAACATAAATATTGGAAAAGGTCACCATGGATTTTGTCACAAGAATTCAGAATAAATCCAAAAGAAAACAATACTATTAGGGTTATTGTGTATCATCTTACAATTACTGAATACTTCAATTCAATTTGTGAGGATTTATCATTGGGCCAAATGGAACAAATATACATTAGAGAAGTGGTAATGTTTCATGGTGTACCACTATAAATTGTATCTGAGGGAGATCCATGATTCACCAGTATGTTATGGAAGAGTCTCTAACACACTGTAAATACTGAGCCGAACATCAGTACGACTTATCATCCTCAAACTGATGGAAAATATGAATAGACTATCCCAACACATGAGGACATGTTGAGAGCTTTATAAATGGAATTTAAAGGCAGATGGGACCAATAACATTCTTTGGTGGAGATCTCTTACAACAACAATTTCCAATCAACCATCTAATTGGTTCCTTATGAATCCCTCTATGGGATGTGGTGAAAAATGCCATCCTGTTGGGCTGATGTTGGGCAGCGAAAACATATAGGTCCAGAAATGGTTGAAGAAATGGTGCAGAAGGTTATGACTATCATGCAACACATTAATTCTACTCAGAGTAAACAAAAGATCTATGATGAAAATCATCGATAAGACATAGAGTTTGATGTTAGAGATACGGTTTTCTTCTGCATATTACCATGGATGAGAGTTATGTTATTTGGGAATAATAGAAAACATAGTCCAAGGTACATCAGACATTTTGAAATCTTTGATAACATTGCAACAATGGCCTGTCGACTAGAAATCCCACTTACCCAGTCTCATATACATGATGTATTATATATTACACTCTTGAGGAAATATATACCTAAACTATCTCATGTTTTAAATTCAGAGGCTGTTCCATTTGATAAAGTCTTTTCCATTAAGTATAAGGCAGTGAACATCTATGATCATAGATAAAAATTTATACGAAATTAGATGATGCCCATCATTAATGTATTGTGGAGAAACCACAACTTTGAAGAATAAACATGGTAACTCAAATAAGTGATGAGGTAGATTTTCCCACATCTGTTTTCATGTGGAAAAAGAATTTATGGTCATATTTTTATAAGGAGGGAATATTTTATTGACCCAATCATTTATGAATAATGTTTCCTTTCATTTAGTTAAATTTTTATGGATATAGAATACACCGGCACTCATTTTTTCCAATTATATTTAAATGACTATTAAGTATCATTAGCATTGATAATATAGCCATTGAACATTGATCACAATACTATTATCAATATAGAGTATTGAAAAATCATTTTGACATAGACAAAGGAAGTGATTTCTTCATCTAGTGGGATCATTCCCTTTGAATCCCATTTATTTTATCGTTCAACGGGGATAAAATTTCTGGTATTTTCCCTAGACCAATCCTAAGATGATATCCAACAATTTAAACCTGAGCGAAACCGTTTACGAGAGAATTTCAATCTTATTGACATCATGGACCAAAAAATTTTACCCAATGACCCAAAGAAAGAAACACTATTGCACACCATACTCATAGAACGTGTTCGGGGGTAACAAATGTTTATGTAACAAGACCCCATCATTATGATTTCGTGCATTATTCTTCAGTATAACAATGTATATACTTTCATTTTATTATTGTTACATTGTAAATGATTTTGGTGGAGAAAAAAAATATTCTTTCTTTAATATTAATATTAAATTAAGAAATATATTTTGATGAATTATTGGATTTTTGAGTTAAAAAATATTTTGGTAAATTATTATTATTAAATTAATGTTATTACATATAAATTCTCATATAAATTTATTGAATTCAATTGTATTTTCTATTATGTTTGGAAACTATTTTTGTCAAAACCTGTCCATTTTCAATAAATGTCAATTTTTATTTTAAAAAAAAAATTCACATATTTAGAAACCTTTTTAGATAAAATGAACATTTTTTTGTTGTTACGACATCCAAATTATGCAATGGTATATTTTTCATAATTTTCTAAGATTGTCAAATTTTTGTGTAAAAATTAAATACTGTATAAATAAAATATGTGTTATATGAAATCATGAGGACCAAAAAATGATGGAATATATACAATAATTGGTATTCTAATCCCAATATATTTTTTCCCATTAATATAATGTGATTTTAGATTTATTTTACTTGTTTTTTAATTCCTTAGTGAATCATCCAAAATGTTTCAAATATTTTAGATTTTATAATAATTTCTAGGAAAGTGAGACTCACCTCCACATAAGAAAGGGAAATATTTTAATATACGCTTCCATTTTATTCATAAAACAAAGTTTTAAACTCTACTTTGGAATAAACCATGGGAAAACCATGTGTTGTTTTGTGGTTTTGAATGTTTAAATATATAGATTCCAAATCCTATGTTTGGGAAATATTAAAGAATTCCCCTCTAATTTCCCTTATAAACTTACCAAAGATCCCACTTATCATTAATAAAAATTAATTAAAGCATTCCAACTCATCCCTCCCAACTATAGAGTTTTCCCAAGGCACCCCAATCTCTCAAGAATCCCCTCTTCGTGCATTTCTAGTCACACACTCAAGTAAGGGATCCAAAGTTTCCTTCCTTTCTCATTTTTATCCATGTTTCTTTGTAATTATATACCCTCTTATATTAAATTAAAAATTATGGGGTATGTTTTAGATCCTCACTAATTCTTCCCTTATTATGTTTTTATTATGTGAGACTAATTTCTCAATCATTAATCTCTCTCATATACAATGCATAAATTGAAAAAGAATTATTCAATTTCATTGCTTTCATCGTATTTCTCTATTATGATACACATTCTATTTCGAAATTCTATATATTGGGACATATATTTATATGACCCCAATACATTAAATATCCCTTATATATGATTATAGACACTTTTTTCTCTCATAATGTTTTTTATGATTTTTTATGTCACGCTATTAGGCAGCCAAAAATGAACCGCCATTTTCTAGGTCAAAATCATCCTAAAGTGAATACCATTCCAATTTATCTATCAATGGTATTCATATTTATGAACATATAATTATTTATTATATACTTAAATATATTTATTCAACATTTCTTGATCATGGAATAACTTTTGTTATTGAAATATTCTATGTTATATGATCTATGTGGTACACTTATTCCATAGATTGAAATCATTATGAAGGGTGTCCCCTGATAGGGCTCCATTGCCTTGGGTAATGTTTTGAAAATTGATACTCTATGTTAAATGAGGGTTTACCAAATTAAATTCAATTGAAAATAGGGTTTACTCATGATAATCCATGTTCAATGATCTTTCGCTCATGCATATATCATGTTGAATGTTGTTTTAACCTTTACATGTTATGATAACCGTGAAATATTGTAGCATCATGTTCATGTTTCACTTGTGCTCCATTGATATTCATACTTCCTTACATGTATTGTATTCATCATTTTTGGACTTTTTAGTCCATTAATAAGATTTATAGCTCAACCCTTTCTTATGTATGTCCTTAGGTTATCAATGCAATATAAATTATAAAGGAATGATTTGGTCATGTCAAAGATGGTTGAAATAAAAATGTTGTATTTCATATTATAAGTAGTTATGTAATGTTATTAATTTTCCAAGACACTATACCTATTGATACTCAAAGATGTATTAATTTTAATATTAGGTAATAATTCATGATTAAGGGCATAATAAAGAACATGGTTGTTATAGGAAACATCTCTTGAAATGTTTTCAAGGATGATTCATAGAGCACATTGTTGCAAATATTATTCTGTGAAATAAAGAATTAGATAGTGTGGAATAGTTTAGAAGGTGGATAATTTCATGGATGATATATTGTGATAATTATAAATATTATTCAATAATTAAAGATAAAAAATTACTCAAATCCAAAATAATATGTTTCTTACCTATAGATGAAGAAGAAGAAGATAGCGAGTATGAATCCGAAATGTCTTTTGAGGTGATGGGAGATAATAAATTTATTGAAAAAGTGTACAATAAGGAGTTCAGATTAAGTAGTTCTGAATAATAAGACACTCTACTAGAATTTCATTTAAATGAATATTTGAAACCATGCCTGAGAATGATTGTGAGGATTTAAAATGAAATTAGGAATTTGAATAATGATAAATCCTAAATAAGCAATAAATAATTTTTTCTTCATGATAAATATAATATTCAATAATATATTAATGATTTTATTAAATATCTTAAGATTAAAAAATAATGATTATTATCTAGAATATATAGTTAATGAAAAAAAATATGTTTTGGAACATTTCCAAAAAAATATAAAGATGAACAGAAGGTTACATGATTCAAATGTTTTATCTCTGATATTGTTGAAAAATCCAGAAATTGTAAACCTAAGAAGGATAATAATTACCTTTAATATTTGATAAAAAGATGAAATTGATTCTAAGAATAAAAAATCTGGGAATGTTATGTATGTGGAAAAGACCAACATTGTCGAGATTTCAGAAGTTTCTAAAATTTTAGATTCTGATAATGATTTGATACCTCTAGTTTTGATAAGTCTAAAAATAAAAATGAAATGAAAATAAGATTCTTCTTTATAACAGAATGGTTGGTGGCTAGAATAGTTCTATTAATAAAGATAGTAAGGTTTCCATAAATCATGATCACAACTCTGGATAGTATGGATGTTTCGTGGAAAATTGTTCTTTCTATGGATACTGCTAGTATTGTGATGGATTTGGGTATAACGAAAATATGTGTTTTCTTAACCAAAAATACTACACTATTCTCAAAATTATTAGAGACTCTTTTTTAGGCGGAGTTAATCCACTCAATGTAAGAAGTCTAAGAATAACATTTTTATGAAACCTAAGAAGGTTGAATAAAGTATTAAAATAGGTTCTAGCCTCTAGAAACTATTTTCGAATGAAATGAACAAAATGGAAATATCACTAAAGGATGTCTTATTTTTTCCATCACTACATGATTTTTTTATCAATTCTCAGAATTTTTATGTTATGAATTATCAAAATAATGAAAAAATATCATAGTATACAAAATATTCTCAACTATTTGAAAGGAGAAAACCCCCTAGATTTTGGATGGTGAGTGTTTATATGATATTATTTGAGACTTAAAGTTGTTTAATAATTTAAATTAATTCAATAATAGTATGGTGAAAAATTTAAATGATGAATGAATTGGAATAAAATGTTATTAATCAAATATCAATGGTGTAGAAAAAAAATCCTAGAACAACTTTCTTTCTCTTAGGATGAAACACATATATCTAACTGTATCAAAACATTTTGATGAAGGAATTTTTTTTCAGAAAATATATATTTTTGTAAAAACTCATTAATATAAAAACATTGTTTCAAGATGAAAACATACAAAACAAAACTTGTATCAGGTTAGTGAAATATAAATCTATTGTTACATTGGAGTAGTGGAATAGAAATATATCCATTATAAAATGTTGGGACAGATACGTCAATGAAACATGAAATTGTTATCCAATCAAGATTATGTTCACGGAATTATTGATATTTCAAGAGGAAGAGATCAAGGTTTCACAATATTTGAAAAAAGGAATGATTAAAATTTCATTACATAAGACGGTTTAGATTTATTCAAAACATCCCATGAAACCTATTCATTATGAAAAGTATGGGAAAAAGAGAAAACTCACAGAGATAAGTAATTATTCACTTTCATTAATGAATTTACTCACATTACATGTGTTATGTATACAATTTTTTTTCATATTCTCTAATTTTTTTAAAAAAAATTCATTGGAAATATGGGAATGAATGTGACTATTCTATGTAGATGTTTATAAATGAAATTTTTTTAAATAAAATAAATAAATAATTTTAATGTTATATTTAGAATAATTTTATTTTACATTAGTTCATCTCCCCAAACGCTAACCAAAAAAATGATAATTATGAGATGAAAATAGAAGTTTGGTCGAAAGGGGTAAGACTATGTAACTTGAACAAGATATTTCTCATTTCCTTTGGAAGAAATCCAATATAACTGCTTTGAATATTAAAAACCGATTTTCAATAAACAATGTTTTGATATGAATCCATATAAAATTTTTTAATGGGAAAATCAATGTTTGAAATGCAATATTGGTTTTTGGAGTCCTTGCATCATTAAGAACAATGGTGGATACCATGTAATGTTTGAACAGAGTGGTGAAGATTAAATTTTTCATGGCTATGCTCTTGAAGGAAGATGATTTGAATTATCCAATAGTTAATCAAGGTGAGTATAAGAATCTATTTATGTAAAAGTGTTTGAAAATTTTGATAATGATATATACAGTCATGACGATAAGGAAGATGATCATAATGAAAAAAATTCATAAAATTTACGATAAGGATACAAAAAATGTTAAAATTACTTGATAAGAGAAATCAGATTCATCTATATCTTGTGATGATTATGATACTAAAAAATCACATTTCGGGATGAGTAATCATGTGGGAGCTCAACATATTATTAATGATTGACCACCAAAGTTTCAAACAAGAAAAAAATCAAAATTTCTGGCACATAATTCTTCATTTTATATGATTTATCCAATATATTTTTATATAGATTTGGAGTATCTATAATGGGATTGGGGTATGAATAAATAAATGGATTCGATAGAAAAGAATGATATGTGGGAAATCATACCTATACCAAATGAAATAAAAAATCTACTGGTAAAATGTTGGTTTTATAGAACAAGTAGAATGATAATGGTCTTGTGATAAGGAACAAATAAATATTAGTTTGATAATGTTACTCATAGTTATATGGAATTCAATTATATTAAAATGATTCTTGGGCTGTGATATTAGAGACAATAAAAATATTTCATTCTGTTTCAATACTACAAAGCTAAAAAGTTTATCAAGGGGGTGTGAATTCAATATTATCGAATAGTGATATTGATGAGGATGTTTATATTAAATAAACTTATAGATTTGTTTTCGGGAAGGCTCAATGTTAAGTGTTCAATTTGAATAAATCCTTGAATGGGCTATAGAATACTCCGAGGGAATGATATTCTAAACATGACACTTTCTTCTGTATTTGTCTTTTAAAAATGGAATTGTTGATAATAATATATACATCAAGGAATATTAGGATATTTCCCCTATCATCATTGTCTATGTTGATCACAATATCAATTTTCAGAATGATGAAATAACTTATGAAATATTTTTTGATGAAATAATTTTTTTTTTGAAATGTCCATGATCGAAAAAATAATAATATTTATTATGTAGAAAATATTAAAAAATATCAAACACATTTTTTTCTAAATAAAAAATTTCAAGGAGACATGATAATAATTTTGTAATGGATTATTCAAAACCATTTTCCTCACCAATTTTAGTGGGAAAAATGTTTTCTAATGGTGGAAAGGCAATGAATTTGATCAGAAATATTTTTGAACATTGATACGATGTTTATTTATATTGTATTGCCTCAAGACCATATATCTACTAATTCTAGCATTCCAACTTACACTTTTCCACCTCCGGTTCTTCCACGTCATTAATCCCTTACGTGTCGCATCACCAGAGCTCCACGCCTCCATTCCCCGCTTACTCTCCAACTTGCATCCCGTTCACACCCCGCGATTTGGAAATTTTCATTCGCCTCCCACTACCTCTCTCGACTGAAATCTCGCGCCTGTGGACCTCTCAATCCCTTGAACACCGCCTCTTTTTTCGCCAAATATGATCTAGAAGCTGTCCTTCACCGACCACCACGTCTCGATTTCAACTGCACTCTCCTCGTTTTTGGATTTTCTAGGTTCTGCTCGGGGTATGTTTATTCATGACCTAGGGTTCTGGTTGACTCCCCACCCGACCTTCATCTACCTCCCGGAAAACTTGAAGACCGTTGTTCTCAAACTTCTTCCGTTTTTGGCTTTTCCAAGTTCTGGCCGGGGTAATTTTATTCATGACCAAGGTATCCAGTTGACTCCCCACATGGCCTGCATCTACCTCCCAGATATCTTGAAGACCGTCATTCTCACACATCGTCTTCCTCCTTGCACCGGTTGCACTATACACCTCCATCTTATTTGAAGGCACACTCGGATTTCCAAACATCCAATTTTACTCACGGAACCCTTTGAACCAAATAGCGCAACCTCTAGGTAATCATCCAAAAACCTCCACTACTTCGTTTAAGTTTGATTTATTTTCATAATATCTAATTGTAATTGCTCGGTTGCAGCATACACCACCATCTTCCTTGAAGGTGTACTCAGATTTCCAACCTTCACAATTTACTCACAGAACCCTTTGAACCAAACAACGCAACCTCTAGGTAATCATCCAAGAACCTCCACTGCTTCGTTTAAGTTTGATTTATTTACATAATACCTGATTATAATCACTTGATTTATATACATTCGACACCCCCTTCAGTTTGTAATCTCTGTCTGATATTCCTGGAATTGTTTGGATTCCAATTTCAATGCTACTGTCATTCTGATCTCAATAGCCTTCAGATAACTCGGATTACCAACCGCATCATCTTTTCACTTCAGGTAATAACATATATTTTTAATGGAAAAATTAAATACTTGTATATGTTGTCTATGGTTTGAATATTTCCATTCTCTAATTCTTTAATGCACTATCTTGATGTGGTTTTGAAATTTTAGGTAGACTACATACATGAAATATAAAACCAGTTAAGTGGAATGCTGAATAAGATTTTACTCCATTTTTTTAATTTTAGTATGTGGTAACATATTTTTCAATGTTTTGGATACATTTCAAAAAATAATTTGGGGTTCAATTTTGTAATTTGTGAATGTTTTGGATGATCTAATTTTTTGTACTTATTTATTGTTTGATGCTCTTACATTTTTCGTACATATTTATGTTATAAACCGGTTATGGCTCACTGATTTCAGGTGTACACCTATTATACATTCCTTCCTATCAACAATCATTCCCAGGATCACCAATTTTTTTCAGGTTTTGACCTCCTCCACATCACCTCTCTGCTGTTCAGATATTGATAGTTTTTAATTCATTGACTAACATTCAGTAAATATTATTATTCTAGATAAGTCGTTATTTTATTCATGTAGTATCATCATATATTTCTTCATAACCTCTCTTAAATTACTCATTAATCCCATACATTTATTATTCTATACTATTTTCTTATCACCAAATATACATTCTTTTAGCATACATGCAATGAGAATAATATGTTCAGTTTTATATTCATTTCCTAAAATTTAATTTCTCTTAATTAATTTATGTTACATATATGTTCTTTAGTACTGTCAATATTAGATATTTCAAACACTACTACTATTAATGATACTATTTATGGTTCGTTCATTCTCTTCAACGCATTCAACTCAATTGCATGTTATTCTCTAAATTAAATTTTCACAGTTGAAATAAATTTATTTTCCATTGCGTTCATTTTTCATGTTGGGTTTTCTATATTATATAATCTACTAACATGGTTAGAAAAAAATTTCTATTCATGGGCTCATCAATGAAGATAACCCATCAAACCAAAGCTGTGATGAATACATTCATATAGTAAGGAAATTTTTTATTTTTTTAATGCTTGCACTTAAATTTCCTTTCATCTTCTACATGTACATATTATTTATATGGGTTCGAAGTATAATTAAATGGTGATGTCAATTATCACACTACAACAAGATTAAATCTATTTTCAAATATATATTTTTATTCAATTTAATGTTGTTAGGTCTTCAAAAGTGGCTGAGAGCTCAATGTTGGAGTTTTTTTGGAATGGGTGAATGTCTCCAATCACTGAAAACAAATCTATCAGCCCATCTTCTTACCCATTACCTGTAACTATTTAGGTGAGATATAAAACCAACAACCTAACACTCTTAAGCTGCTTCGAAGGATCAATTCAGGTTTTAATGAATGTTGAATATTTAGTTTCATTTTTATATTTATTATCATTAGTTAAAAATAAAATAAATTATTTTTTCATCATTACTTATGATGTATACTCAAAATTAAATCTTATTAAATGAATATATGAGTAACAATTGGAAGTAGGTGTTTTTTATAATAAATATTTCTTTTTGATATGTTCTCCTTGAAAATAAATGCTTTTCTATTGTGATTGTTTAATAAATAGAGGTTCTTCCAGTTGGAAAAAAAACATTGGAAGTTAAAACCCTAGGATTATGGGTTCTTATTAAATTCATATTGGTAGTGGATGGGTATGTTCTTGCATTCATCTTCTGCTACATTGTGACTGTCACTTTTTTCAAAAATATCTCTATATTTTTTAATTTCTGAAAATGGATTTCATGAAGGCTTGATATGTGTTGATGTTTATGAACTGTCACAACATTTGGAAAGCCTCAGGCTATCATTCCTGAAGAAATCATTGAACATGGTGTACTTTCTAGATGTATGCACTCTTATAAAAATTAGAAAAATCTCATATGTCATGCATAAATTTTTATTCTCAGATTTCATTAGTATTTATTCTTATTATTGTACATTAAATTTCTAATTTTTTCAACTGTTATGTAAAAATATAGTTGAATGTGTTGGAAGATCATGAAGTTGATGATTGACAACCCTCAATCTCCCCCTTAGGGTGGGGGTTTTTGTAGTCTCCCTGAAACTCCAGCTTTCCATCCATGGCTGTGACTCTGAATGTCTCGTCGAACCGTTCGAGCATCTATCAGACCATGTCCATCCATCTAGGATGGAGTTGATCTCTTTGTTTCCATGTAGGAGGGGTGCCTTGCTGTAGGTCACCACCTCCGATTCTACAGCAAGGGCCACAAATCAGAGTGGATTTCAATATTCTTCATGAAAGTACGGTTGTCATCGACTAATGGTTCTCTAAAAATCCAGGGTGCCAACGTCTCTCAATCAAAATGTGAGGAGCTCTGCATTAGCTAACAGCTCTACTAGGTAACCGATTTTGGGCTCCCTCTTCTTCTTTAACTACCATCGACATTTTTAATGCTTGGTTTCTATCATGCATACCACGGGACAAGGTGAATTAACACTATATTATGTAGGAATACACCATCATGGAAGGTAAAATGTGAATATCATTTCTAAAACTATAGCTTCTTTTACGTCACACACCCTTCATTTCAAAATTAAGTGCTTGTGTGAAAACATTTAGTAATATTTTTTTAGTTACAAGACTATCTCCAATATGTTGAAATTAACATGTACATTATTCCTGTTTCAATGTTCTTTAATATTAATATCTTATTATATATGGGATTTTTCTTACCTATATAGTAAATTCAATGGCTGGATTCTACAATCCCCACACCGATGGAATGAAATTCATGGAGGAGCTTGAGGTCGACATCTATTACTGGGGTGTTCTTCATCCCATGAATGAATGGGCAAGGATATTCTTATGGGAATTTCATCGCCTCCACTTGATATTCCAGGTCAAGTTACTTCTGGTGCGGCCAATGGTTAAGATTCAGAATTCCCCTTGAGTATTCATTCCTACAAGATCTCAGGAAGGGACATAACATCTTGCTGCCAAGAAGGTAAATATCTGGATAATATGTACCTTAGATAAAACAATTTATTAGGACTTTTGGTTTACTCTAATAATCAACCATATGGGAATCAACTGCATGTTTCTCATATTTATTTTTACAACCACTTTTCATTATTTAATTTCTACAATTTTTATTTCAACCAGCAGAACTATCTTCTTACATCTTTTCATGAAGGTTTTTATAGGATTTTGAGGCATATTTATGTCGTATCAATTATTACTGCCTCTTAATATGTTCAACTTCATTACTGTCATCTAGCCTCTTTTCATGTAGGTATAGGTGACCAGGATGTTGACATGTAGATGTTCATGGATAAGAATGATCTGAAGAAAGAACAAGACTGGCCAAGGTTGCCTTCAGTAATATTTGGAGGTTAGAAAGGATAACATTACTCTTGAACTGTTAGCATGCATCTCGGAATGAAACCCATGATCAAGGACTTGTCTTTCTTTTAACTTCCAATGAATGAAAAAGGATTCAGGAAATAAAAAACCATTTCAGATAGTTTCAGATTTTTTGTTTAATTAGCTCTGGTTTTTTTGATTGATAAATCCTTATTTTATAATCATTTATCCATGTATAACCAGTGTTTTATACATTGTTCTCTAATATTTAATTACAGTATAATATAAAATATATGTTTAAGATTCTGCAATATCAAAAATATTGATGAAGTTATATAATTTGTATAAAAATTAGGCATTTTTCCAGTGATCTAATCCTATTGAAAGAGAATTTATTTTTTCTTATAGTGTGTGGGTGGGAGTTTATTCCTTTGGTATATTTCCATGTCTCATCTTAACTTTGAGAAATTGGATAAAAAATTTGGATAACCAGGGGTAGTCCGCTACCAATGGGACCCAACACTTGAAAAGAATTTATTTGATTGTGCGTGATGTCTGGTCCATTTCATGAACAATGAGGGTGGTCTTAGTTATGTTCTGGAGTTGGGATATGGCCTTTTCTTGCTTCTTTTTTGTACATTTTTGAATGGAAAGTGTCTTCATGTTTTTTTGGATTCCTTATAACAATCTAACCATTTTCTATTAATCCACAAAACTACTCCTGGGTGATCACGGTCCACACATAGGTCCTTGACGGGTGGCATGGGACAATGGTGATTGATTCATTTGTGGTGGACATGCAATCTAGGAACACCAAGGATGAGACGAGATACTTCGTGGACTCACAAATCAAGTGGAACCTCAAGTCACTCGTGGCTGTTTCAGAGCATTTGGCTTTACATATCCTCAGTAAGCCCATTTCTTGGATCGATTCAGGCTACTAAAGCGGCTGATGGTCTATTTTTATGGTATCAGTTGGGAAGTTTGGCTGGTATAATAACTTTTTCATTGATTTTATGTTTTTTTGTCATGTTTTTTGTAGTTATGGATGAATCTAGTGCTGAGTCTGGATATAATTTATTATTAGTGCATGAAATTCAATACAGGACACTATTGTTTGGATTTGACATTCACATCATTTTCATCTAAATTAATATCCATGTCCAGTTAAATCCATCCCGTTTCTGCAGCAATGACAACATTCTATGATGATGTGATATATATGGAATTAAAAAATTCATATCAATGGAAACCTATTCATGGATATATACAAGAAATAATGTCTCTTATTCTTATAATGAATAATGCGGATCAAAACCAGTTAATATTTGGATATACTGTGTCTCAAATTTGAAATCTATGTGACAAAATTCACACAAATAACATAGTATAAAATCCGTAAAAAATATATAATTATCTATTATGTAATCTGAAATCTATGTCTATAATGCTTCTACAACATGATCTATTTCTAAAATCTGGAATCTCAGCGTGTTAATAGTGTGACCATTGATTTGGAATATTTTTATGTATTTTTTTTAACAAATATTTTAGATAATTATAATTTAGGTTTTTCCAAACTTATTTATAATAACATTAACTGTATAACAGATTTTATTTATTATTTCTCTTTGATCACAATGTCCCACATTCCATATTTTTACATGATGAATAGTTTCACTCCGTTTTCTTTTTTTCTGAACATCCCACTCATTCAAATTATTATTATTTCATTTATTTTCACATTTCTTATTTTTATTATTACAACCACTGTCTTGTCTTTGATTTATCTTTCATTTTTTATTTCAGTGCCTGCATTACACTTATTGTGATCGAAATTGATAATTAATTCAAATTTTCATCCTCAAAATTAAAAAATTAATATAATTTTACTCTTTCATTTTTTGTTATTGACTATTTGAATGGTGTCTTCATATTATATTCATTCTTATTTCATTATCAAACATCATTACTATCTAATTAATGTTTATTTAACATTGATGTTTCTTCTCACCTTTTATAAATATTAATCTCTTTTTAAAATTAAAACATAAATCGAATATGTCGTGCAATAGCACGGGCGAGTACTAGTTGTTTATATTGTTACATTATGTGAATGATTTCAGAGTCCTATAAAACATTATCATTATTTTCTGGAAATGAATTCTCTTATAAGTCAAAGGCACATCAAATTTTGAAATTGGGTGTTATATCTAAAAAAGTGTAAAAGTTTTCGAGGATTTAGATGATGATTATGAATGAAATGATGCTGATAGAAGATACACATATGTGGGAGCCTTCCTTCTAGATAAAAGTTGTAGTATTTTTCATACAAAAAATAGAACTTAGTAACTCATAGTATAGATAAATCTGAGAGTTTTTTTTCCACTCCTGATGTTACTAAACATAGGTGTATGAAAAATATTTTTGAATATTTTCTTTTTGTTGTAAATATACAATTACTCTTATGTTGTGATAATCCAAGTGAGATAACCCCTACAATAAATATGGTACAATTTCATCATTCATGAATTATTGATATAAAATATCATTTCATCAAAGAGAATATGGAAAATAATTTATTGAAGATAGAGTAGGTCCTTATATATGAACAAGTTGTTGACATTTTCCAAAAAATATTACCAAATAAACCTTTTCACAAACTATGGTTGAACATGGTGGTCTAACATTTTTCTTATCATGGATTAGCTATGTTCCCCTCTTCTAGTCCTTAGATGGTGTTTTCAATTGGGGGAATGGTTTCAAAAATATATCTATTGATTTATACCAGACCTTTTAAGGAATCACATATGTAGTGTGATTTATGGGTACACATTGATTTCAACATGTATCTAGGTGAACTATTCTATCTTTTGGATGGATTTGTTGTAGAAAAATTCTGTTCATACAAAAGCTGAAGATGTTATGAAATATTTCATGAAGGTAAATACATTATTAATTAGTCTCTACTTTTGGATATCATGATTTCTCTATCAATGATTCTTGTATCATACAATTCCTTAGCTCAGGTAGGATTACAATTTTTGATAGGTAGTATATTTCATGTGGTAAAAATGATTAGGGATTAATGAACCATGGTTGAGAAAAATACAAAGGGGGTATTGTGGGGAAAATTTTGGTATTATATGGTTTTTGGATGCTTAAATAAGTCTGTCTTTTATTTGTTTTATTCTATATTCAATGAATAATGAAATAAATTAATTTTGTAAATTTGAAAATTAGACTGGCCATTGTAATGAGTATATATCGATCACTTTTCCTAATATCTTCCATCAAATTGATAAGATTTTTTCTAAAAGGAAAGGTCCATCGAAAAAACCTCGAGTCTATGATGTTTTCTATCATAATGAGGATCTGGTTCTGATTAACATAGATAATAATGGGATGATTATTTGTTGTTTTATAATTAAAAATAGTCATAAGTTTTTTGAGAACTTCTGAGACAATCCTTATAATGGAGAGGGGTATAATAGGTGCTTTAAATCGTATTGAGGAATGGTTAGAAATAATGATGTTTCTCAAAATGAATGGAAATCATGTAGTTAACAATGAAATTCATACAATGATATGTAAATATTTAATGTTTTAAAAATCATGAGTATGTGATGATACAAGAATAAGTTTGATGAAGAAAGAAGTTTTTGAATCATAAGTTTTCCATTCTCCGATCATTGGTTTGTGATGACTAGACATAGATTTTTTTGAAGGATAAGAAGATTAATCATAATGTGAGATGTCAATGGTGATGGTTTTTAGTGGGACCAATAATCCATGTGATACAAACCATTAAATAAAGAAGCGGAGTGCTTGATGTTAGTGGGTATAGTAATCAGATGAGAAAAGAAGTGTATATAGATGATATTTTTGGAACCAGGCCATCAGACATGTAATTGCCATTGATAACTGGAGGTGGAATTTAATTCTTGAGGAATTGATGTAACCTATAAAAAATAGATATGCGGTATTTTTTGGGATGAAAAAATAGATTTAGTGATCAATAAAAAATGATATCAACTATTTCTTCTCAAGATGAAATTTTGGTTGCTTTATAAGTGGGTCAAGAGAAAGAATTATTTCCTTATAAATTGGCTCAATAGTCATTAGATCGGATTTTATAACAATAATCAGACTGAATCAGAGACCGATCCATCAGACACATGAATAAATACATCGGATGTAAGACCATCGGTCCGGGGAAAAGAAAGAAATTTTTTTTATTCAAAGTTTCTTTATTATTGATTTAATTGGGAGTCTCGAAGGTCTTGTAATGAAATTTTGAATTATTTTTCAACGGGAGATATAAGTCATATGAAATTTTTAAAATGTTGTTAATATGATGCCATAGTAATGAGAAGACATTCAATTTTCAATTTTTTCTTTTTATAAAGTGAAATGTAATGAGATGTATTCCGTTATGATTTATTTACAAGTGGGTTATGAAAATTGGAGTAAAATTATGACTTCAACATCATGATAAAATCAAATTGAAAATGTGGAGTCGGACTGAGGAATGATAAGAAAGTATAATGTATGTTAAATTACTGATAATTTTTTAGATGGATCATGAAAATGAAAATGGTGGTGAACAATTAAAATATTTTTGTAAAATTATAGATAAAGTTTTGGTATTGAGAATTTTGGTTAAGAAGGAGAGATTTTAATTATCCCACCATAACCTCTATTGGGTAAGATATATAAAGATGTGGTACATTGGACATTCTGACACAAGTATTGTTGATGGAAGAGGAGAGATAAGATCTAATGTAATATGGGGAACAAGTTTCAATATTTTACATTCCTGAGGAAGTGTTACAGGTCTTTACATTCTACCCACATCAGGGCTTTACATCATTGTATGCCACAGCTCAAACTAAAAGAACAAGTGGGGGTACTGAGCATTCATCTGAGCCTCCCGCTCCCCTTGTAAACTTATGGAGGTTCCCGTGCTTCCAGCGAACACACACCAGAGGTATCGACCATCCAAAAAATACACGCTCAAATTGATCCTCAATCCCTACTAGAATCTTCGTAAATGTATCCCCATTTTCGATGTCTAGATCACCATGGTCCATGATGTGAGAAGGGTCATGCACGTATCTCCTCAGCTAAAATACATGGAAGATGTCATTCACCCGGTGCAACTGAGTTGGAAGAGCTAAGTGGTAAACCACCTCGCCAACTCTGCTGAGGACCAGGAAAGGTCTGACAAACCTCAGAGATAATATTCCACCTCATCCAAATGCCTTCAAACCACATCGAGGGTAGACTCTTAGAAAGACGTGGTCACCAGCCTCGAACTCTAGAGGTCTCCATATCTGGTCTTTATAAGATTTTTTCATACACTATGTAGTCTTCATCCGCTCTAGGATTTAGATGCTGAGTGTTTATATGATATGATTTGAGACTTAAAGTTTTTTAATAATTTAAATTAATTCAATAATAGAATGGTGACATTTTTAAATGATGAATGAGTTGGAATAAAAGGTTATGGATCAGACATCATTGGTGTAGAAAAAAATCCTAGAACAATTTTCATTTTGTTGATATGAAACAAAAATTTCTAAGTGTATCACAACTGTTTGATGATGGAATTTTTTTTCATAAAATTTATATTCTTGTGAATATTAATATAGATAAAAACATTGTTTCAAGATGCCAAAATACAGAATGGAACTTGTTTCAGGTTAGTGAAATCAAAATCTATTGTTACTTTGGCATGGTGGAATATAATTTTATCCATTATAAAATGTTGGGACACATGTGTCAATGAATCGTGAAATTTTTATCCAATCATGATAATTTTCACGGAATTATTGATATTTCAAGAGGAAGAGATAAAGGTTTCACAATATTTGAAAAAAGAATGATTACAAATTATTTTCATAAGAAATTTTATATTTATTCAAAACATCCCTTAAATCCTATTCATTATGACCAGTATGGGATAAGGAGAAAAAAATAAACTAATAGAGATAATTATTTCATCACTTTCATAAATTAATTTACTCACATTACTTTTGTTATGTATACCAATTTTTTTCATATTCTCTAAATTTTTTTACAAAAAATTCTAAGGAAATATGGTAATGAATGTGAATTTCTTGTGTACATGTAGTGAAATGAAAATGGTTTATGATAAAATAAATAAATAATTTTAATATTATATTGAGAATAATTGAATTTTTTATTAGTTAATATCACCATAACCTAACCAAAAAAATGTTAATTATGAGATGAAAATAGAACATTGGTCAAAAGGAGTAACATTATGTCACTTGAACTAGATATTTCTGATTTCCTTTGGAAGAAATCCATTATCACTGATTTGTATATTCAAAACATATTTTTCAATAAACAATGTTTTGATATGAATCCATATAAAACTTTTAATGGAAAAATCAATGTTTGAAACTCAAAATAGGTTTTGGGAGTCCTTGTATCATTAAGAAAAAAGGTGGAAACCATGGAATGTTTGAACAGAGTGGTGAAGATGAATTTTTTCTTGGCTATGTTCCTAAAGGAAGAGGATATGAATTATCTAATAGTGAATCATGGAGATTATATGAATATATTTATGTAAAAGTTTTTGAAAATGTTTATATTTATAAATATACTCATGAAGATAATGAAGATGAACATAATGAAAAAATTTTCGTAAAATTTACAATAAGGATACTAAAAATGTAAAATCTACTTGGAAAGATGAATCAGATTCATCTATATCTTGTGATGATTACGATACTAAAAAATCACATTTCAGGATGAGTAATCACGTGGGAGCTCAACATAATATTATTGATAGACCTCAAAAGTTATAAACAAGAAAAAAAATCAAAATTTGTCGCACATAATTTATCATATCCAACTGCATCCAAACCTTGAGCAGAGTAAGTCAAAAGGTCCGTCTCACTTATAGGAATCCTAGAAAGTCGACGGCATGTCAATCGGACGTCCGGAGCTCAAGTTATAAGTGTTTCCGCTCTGAGGGCCCAGTTGGTTTCATGTACGAACCTACTCGACCGAACCCAAAGTCCTTCGAAACCTTGAATGCAATATACCGAAACGACCGCCTCAATCCAAGGATCGCATCGCAGCTAACGGTGTGTCGATCGAAGGTTTTCAGCCCATGTTATGGGCAAAAGACCGTGAAGGGTCCGGTATTATGGGGTTCGGGCCAAGTCTGACCCGGCCCGATACCCTCTGGGTCGGCCCGAACCGGGTCGAACCTCCTGGGTCTGGGTCCGGCCCGCTTGTGCGTGGCCCGGCCCGGAGCGCTGGCACTATCCAGGTGGCTCGGCCGTTTCAGCTGAGCGAATGGGTGGGGGGGGGGGGGGGGGGCGCCTGCCCACCTGTTTCGAAACCGCGACACCCATGATGGGGGGCCGCTCATGCTGGCCAGCCGGGGGTCGTAACCCCTGGCTTTTCCCCTGTCTGGCTGGCCCGCTCCAGCCAGACGGATGTTTCCGCCATGGGACTAGTGATGGCTGGTCCCCCTGCTCTGACGCCGGAGGCCCGAAACCAGCCGCCGGTCCTTGCTCTGCCGCGGCCTGGTCCGTCTGGCACAGCGTGAAGTCATCGCACCCCTCCGCCACGGCCCCGCTCTGGCCGCGGTGTCTTCGAGGTTCTTTGGCGCGTCACGATGGCGTCACGGATTAGTTTATTTCCAACTACGTCGCACGACGGCTCCACGTTTCTCCGCCCTACCTTTAATATTTCCCACGCGGTGCTTCGGCACCGCGCCGTCTTACACGAGCCGCATCCAAAAATCAACCAATAAGGGGGGCGGAGGTTCGGCCGTGTTTGTGCGGTCCGACCTCCTCCCATTATTACGATAATTGGAGGATCAAAATGGAAGGAAGAAAGTGACAAAAGTAATCACGAACAAACAATTAAAATAAACCCCTACCTCATCAAATTCGTTTGAGCGAGGGTTCGTCGTGGAAAAAGGTGTCGTAGAAGAAGAACGTTGTGGAAGAAGCGTCGCGGAAAAAGGATTCGTCAGCGTCGCCTCGTCGATCTCCGAGGATCCGGCTTTCTTTTCGACCTTCGTCGGAGGTCAGTGTTCTTCGCGTCCTTTGCGTTCTTCGCATTCTTCATGTTCTTCATGAGGAGGATTAACTTTAAGAACCTGAGAGAAATCTCCCAATTCCTCTCGCACAACCAACCTCTAATAAAATAAGAATTGTCTTATTTTATTAACACAAGAAAAAGTTTGAATTCAAAAAGAAACAACCAATTAATAGAATTAATTGAGGGGTTTAAATCCGCTCAATTAATGTGGCGTTTATTATCCAGAATAAATGCAAGGGTTGACTTTATTAAAAAGGGGGGGGGGGTGCGGGTGCGTTACTTAATTAAAGGAGGGGGTTGAAAAGGTTGAAAGAAACGATGGGTATCGTGTGCGCCCCACCTCATAAATATCCTACCTAGTGGTGTAGGAAATTTTGGGACCCACATTAACCTCTTTAACTTAGGTTAAACAACTTGAATTAAAATAAATTGGTCGCACCATTTTATTTTATTCATTTACTTAACCCAAAAATTTAAAAACCACACCCGAGCAAACGCAACTTCAGAAAAGGTGTTTCTAAGAAATTACCGGCACTATGATTCCATTGGTGCCCTCAGAATTCGATTCCGAGCACCGGTTCAAAAGTTAGGAAAACCCGTTTGTCCATTCACTGAACGTACCCGAGCTAAACTTCGGATATAAATTCCATGCACACCAGGCCTCGGAATCAAGTGCCGTCAGAAAATGCATGTAACGCCCCAATACTAGTTACCTAGATTCAGTGAATTATTACATAACATTGGCATAATCACAAGAAATATCAATTATCGAAAGACAGATTGGTTTAGTAGCCTTGGAAACACTAGATATATTCATAAAGTTTTACATTACATAATAAAGTGAAAAACTACTACAAAAACATATTGTCTCCATATCCACACTAGTATCCCCTCATAATATCCCTGCAGGTCATTAATAATTTACTTCTTCACATCCTGGGAAAAATAAAACATAGAAAAGGGGTGAGCTCAAATGCCCAGTAAGGATAACAATATAGCAGAAACTTTCTTAAATAATAATAAACATTTAAGGCAGAGTATAACTAAAACACAAGCCTTTTAAACATGACCTTCAACATAGTATGGAAAAAATAAAATGAAATAATTCCATTTACTTATTCACATGGATATTCTAGTAATCGAATAATCACATGAATTATAAATAACCACTTTCATAATGATGGAATGTATAATGCCAGACTATCATAACCACATAGCCAAGGCCTCGTGCCAAGACTACAAATAACATTTTGTCAAGTCCTTGTTCCAAGACACTAGATTGTCTCATGAGACCTACCAATGTATCGAAGACCTATAACGGGCTCCACCCGCCACATATTAAGTCCAATGCATTCCCATATGAAAAGGTTTAAACGTAACATAATCATTCATATTAAAACTAGTATACGAAATGTAAATACCTTCACCATAAACCATGAATGGTATAAAAATAGCACATCCACAGTCAAACATATCACAAAACCTTCAATAAAATATATAAGTTTTGTATCATAATAAATCAACTTCAAATAAGCGTAAAATCCATCAAAGGATGTTGACATAAATGAAATCAAAACTCTTTTTGGAGAAATATCTCTTTCTATTTTGAAATCATTTAAGAGTCATATATTTATAAAATAAAACATTTTCTTTGAAAATATTCTTATAATCTTTTAAGGGAAGCTTCAAAGATTTTATAACGGCGGAAAATAACAGCACCTGCAGTATAATATAAAAAAAGACATTCTTACCTTAATTCTGTCAAAAAGGTTAAAAAGGACCTTGATTGGAAAATGATGGAAATATTCCTTTATAAATATAATATAAAAAGTCAAAAAAGGTATAAATTAGTTTAACCCATAATCTGTAAAATATTAAGAATGTTTTTAAATACACTTTCAAGAAACATGGATGTGGATGACAAAGAGACTCCAGTAGATTATTACGTATAAACAACCTCAAATAATGAAGAGATTGCAAAATAAACCCTTACCTTTTACTTTTCCTTGTCTGAGGGTAGGTTAACCTCCTGTATAATGGTGAAGTAATTTTTATTAAATTATACAAGAATCATATACATTAATATTATATCATATATGATCTTTTAACATTGATTTGTTAATAATATCTTAGTATTATCATTGTTTCGGGTGTTAACATACTCATTTTATTTTATATGTTTTGTTACGTAAGCTATTGTTTTCATGGATATGTTGTATCTTAATCATATCCATAATGATATCAAGTACTTAGATATTATTATTAATCATCAAATGAGAATTATACTTTAATGGATACGATGGAGAACGAATCTCACCGCGTTCGTGGAGACGGTAGTCCGTACGTACGCACGAGCGACAATATCATTATTTTGATATTAAAATAATATATAATTGGATGGTATATCATATATATAGAATCATTATCATGTTACATTTATTATTTACATGAATTACACATCATTATTATACCCATCCAAATAATAATTTATTGAATAACAATTACACCACGACGTGGAGACGGTAAGCCGTACGTACACACGTATGGTGACATGTTATTAAAAGGATGGATAAAATACTAAATATGATTGTACCATATTTATAATAACATCACAGTATATATAAGATACTGGAGTTATTATTTTAGAATGGTAATAAAAAATAACGAAGAAGTGGAAGAAGAAAAGAACTTGAAAAAGGGTGGTGAAATCATTACCTCTTCTTTGGGTTCTTCCTTTTGATTTGATCAAAAGGGCTCCTTAAGTTGGATTTCTGACTAAAGGAATGCCTTTAGGATTAATTGAGGTAAGTTGAGAGAGTATTTGGGCAGATTTTGGCCGAACCAAAAGGCTTTGAAGGTGTGAGTTAATGAGAAGGGGGAGTGCCCTTTTAGAAGAGGGGTGAGGGGCACCTTTGGAAATGCTAAAAATATTATTATATAATAAATTCATATTCGGTTTCTAATGGCTACAAAGTGTATCATTTGAAGGTTAAGTTGGGGATAGGTCAAAAACCACTCATCCAATATAATTTAGACAGGTTTGGGTCATTATATTAACCTTATCTTTAAGTATTGACTCATAGTTAATTAGTTTCACTTTTACAATGTCTCTTTGTATTTTTATATTGTATGGTTAATAAACTTACTATATACATCCATACAACCCCCAAGTGGTCCATTAATGATACACATATCATGATATAAGTCTCTTGGTCAACCTTAGATTTTTAGAAATTTAATATTAATTAATAATATAATGTTTGTTTTAAAAACCCTTTTATGTCAATTTTGACACTATTCAATAATTGATTTTTTTGAAACTCATAACAGAATGACTACTTTGAAAAAAGTCAATTAAATCAATCCTAATATGTAATTTTAACCTAAAAAATTAGTTTAATTCAATAAAAGTCTCGAATTATATATATATTTGGGTATTTATAAAATCAATTATTTTAATTTTTTTACTATTATGGTAATTACTACATCATCATTGTATCATAAGTAAATTACATTATTTAACGTCTAAAAATTATAAATAAAATACCATTATGTATGAAATTTTTTTATATTTCTAAGGAAAATTTATAGTCGAAATTCCAAAATATATAACCCTATTTAAAAATTGTTTGACTAACAGATATGTGCTTGTGTTATTTTTGTATTCATTTTGACTTAATTAAAATAAAGTGTCCCTATCACTTACAACTGGCCCCATGGGGTCCCAAAATCGACCCAAATATGCCCATGGTCGAAAATCTATCATCCAATAAGGTTAGGACACGTTTAAGGGTAATTTTGTATTTTTATAATATTATTTCATAACCCTTATTTACCGGATTTACCCTTTAACCATGGTAAATAAAATATTTACCGAAATAATTATTCAAAATGTCTAAAAATAAAGGTTACCTATTTACACAATTTGAACCTCTTGATTACAAATATGGAATCCATTTTTCCAAATTCAAAACACAGAAGTGGCAGAAATTAATTTAAAATTAATTCTCATTGTCAAAAGAAAAAGTGTGTTTTTAAGATATTTTAACTATCAAAAGATTGATACTTGTTTATGTTCGGTTTAATTTCGAAATTATGTCCAATGACCAAAATTGTATTAAATGGTAAGAATATATTCTAAATATAAATTAAAACCACTCAAATTCATAATTTATCAGTATAAATTATTTTGATTAAAAAAGTGGTTTTTAATTAAAATTTAGTAATTTTCACTATTCATCAAAATATTAAAGTTATCCGGAAAGTACCAAAATTTCACCTTATGCTAAATTCGATACTCTAAATCCACAAATGAAGTCCATTTTGAGAGATAATATTTATAAAACTTCAAAAATTAGGTATTACTATTCATAACAGCTAATTTGATTGGTTGTGGTGTGTTAGAACTCGATGTTGCGTACAACACACGCTATCACATTATTCAAAGAGAAACGTACCGTAGAAGCTTGGGGTTTTACATTCTTTCCTCCTTCAAATAATTTTGTCCTCAAAATTTCTATAATACTACTTCATGAAAATACTCGGGTGGTTCTTCATCATAAGTTCCTCGGGTTCCCACATTGCTTCTTCAATCTTATGGTTTCTCCACAAAACTTTTACCAGATGCGTCGTCCGGTTTCTCAATACTTGTTCTCTCGTATCAAGAATCTTGACAGGATCTTCGCAATAAGATAGATCGGGTTCCATTTCTAATTCCTCATAGTTGAGTACATCCATTGAGTTAGGCATGTATTTACTCAATAGAGATACGTGGAACACATCGTGAACTTTGGAGAGACTTGGCGGCATTGCCAATCGGTAAGCTACAACCCCAATTCGTTCTAGAATTTCAAAAGGTCTGATGTACCTGGGACACAATTTACCTTTCTTACCAAAACGTATGACTCCCTTCCATGGAGATACCTTCAGGAAAACATGATCACCGACTTGAAATTCCAAATCCTTCCTTGGATTATCGGTATAGCTCTTCTGCCTACTTTGAGCTGCTTTGATGTGATTTTGGATTACCTTCACTTTTTCCATCGTTTCCTCCACCAGTTCTGGGCCTACAAGTTTCCTTTCACCAACGTCATCCCAGAAGGTTGGTGTATGACATCACTTTCCGTATAACGCTTCATATGGTGCCATCCTAATACTCTAATGAAAGCTATTGTTATAGGAAAATTCTACCAGAGGTAAATATTGATCTCACATACCCTGAAAGTCAAGTGAGTAGGATCACAAAAAGTCATCTAATGTTTGAATAGTTCGTTCTGATTGTCCATCCGTTTGAGGGTGGTAGGCAGTGCTCAAATGAAGTTTAGTATCCATGGATTTTTCATGACTTCTCTAGAATCTTGAAGTAAAATAGGGATCAAGATCAGAAACAATCGATAGGGGTACTCCATTAAGTCTCACAACTTCATCAATATATAGTCTTTCTAGACGTTCCAATGGTAGATCTTTTCTTATTGGAAGAAAATGTGCTGACTTGGTAAGACGATCAACAATAACCATTATTGTATCGTTCCTTCTAGGACTCTTTGGTAGCCCCATGACAAAATCCATCATAATATTGTAACATTCCCACTCCGGTATGGGAAGAGGTTGCATGACGCTTCCAGGTTGTTGCCTTCCAGCTTTCACTTGTTGAAAAACCATACATCTTGACACAAAATCAGCAATCTCCCACTTCATGTTGTCCCACCAAAAATGATATTTCAAATCTCTATACATTTTGGTTCTCCCAGGGTGTATAGAGAAATTGGATCTTTGAGCATCATCCAGCAATTCTCTTTTTAGATCAGGTATATCGGGAACACAAAGTCTCTTCCCGAATTTCAAAGTTTCTTCTTCATAGACAAAGACTCTCAATATCCCATCATTCACAGCTTTAATCTTCTTTTGAAATTCTTCATCATCGGTCTGAGAACTCTTAATCCTTTCTAGTAAAGATGGTTTGGCAACCATTTGAAAAAGCATTGATATTTCACCTTCCCTGGTTATTCCCATGTCCATCATCACTAGATCCATGAAAATTGGATCCCTTTCAATTCTAATATTGTTCAAAACTCCATGATATTTTCTACTCAAGGCATCTTCCACCTTGTTTACCTTCCCCGAGTGGTAGTGTATCGTGCAATTGTAATCCTTGAGTAATTCAAGCCATCTACTTTGCCTCATGTTGAGCTATTTTTGTGAGAAAATATACTTAAAACTCTTGTGATCAGTATAAATCTCACATTTTTTACCATAGAGGTAGTACCACCAAATCTTCAAAGCAAAGATCACAACTTCTAACTCGAGATAATGTGTAGGATAGTTTTTCTCATGAATTTTCAACTGTCGTGATGCATAGGCAATAACCCTATCATTCTACATAAGGACACAACCAAGTCCTTTCATCGATGCATCACTATAAATAACGAACACATCATTCCCCGATGGTAGAGTCAATATAAGATCATTGACTAATATTCTCTTCATTTCATCAAAACATTATTCACACTATTTTGTCCAAAAAAATTTAACCCCTTTACGTGTGAGATTCGTTAATGGGTTAGCCAATCTGGCAAAATTCTGGACGAAACGTCGATAATAACCTGCTAAACCAATAAAGCTACATACGTCAGTTATAATCGTAGGTGTTGGACATTCTTGGATTGCCTTGGCCTTAGGAGGATCAAAATAGATTCCATCATTAGAGACAATATGGCCAAGAAAAGAAATCTCTTGAAGCTATAATTCACACTTTCTAAACATCCCATATAATTCATGTCTTCTCAGAGTCTTTAGGATAATGCGCAAGTGATTTTCATGATCTTCATAGATTTTGGAGTATACCAAGATATCATCAATAAATACCACCACAAATTCATCGAGATATTCCTTGAAAACTCTATTCATCAGATCCATGAATACAGAGGGTGCATTAGTCAATCCAAAAGGCATTACAGTAAACTCGTAATGCTCGTACCTGGTTCGAAATGTTGTCTTCGGAATTTCTTCCTTCATTACACAAAACTGATGGTATCCAGATCGAAGGTCAATCATTGAAAAGTATTGAGCTCCATGCAGTTAGTCAAATAAATCATCAATGCGAGGTATGGGATACTGTTATTTATTGTTATAGCATTGATCTCCCTATAGTCAATACATAACCTCATAGATCCATCTTTATTTTTAACCAAAAGAACATGGGCTCCCCATAGAAAAACACTTGGGTGAATAAATCACGTATTACTCAATTCCTCTAGTTGTTTATTTAGTTCAACTAATTCTATAGTGGACATACTATAAGGGGTATTCGATATAGGCCTTGATCCAGGAATTAAATCAATGTAAAACTCAACTTCTCATTCTGGAGGATGTCCAGGTGAATCTTCCAGAAATACATCTACATATTCTTTCACAATAGGTACATCCTCTATTTGAACATTCCTTTCCTCACCCACAGTCATTTCATTATCTTCCTCCCCAATAATTGAATTTAGTTGATCTACTGGGGGTGGATCTAGATAAGAATTAGGTGGTGACAATTCTGCTCTAAATATAAGGTGTTCCTTATCATCATCATCAAAAATCGTAACCTCCTTCTTCTTACAATAAATCTTCGCATCATAATCTAAAAGCCAATCCATACCGAGGATTATATCAAATTCAATCATAGGTATGACGATGAGATAATCAGATAAAGAACATTAATGTGATCTAATGGGGACTGATTCACAAAACATTGTTGCAATGATACATCCCTTAGGAGTTTAAACTGACAACTCCCTTATTAAATCAAATTGGAAATATCTAATTTTCGTAGAAAACTGGGAATATATGAATCAAAGCGATGATCCAAAATCACATAATGCATTTTCTAAACTTGAGGAAACCATTAAATTACCTTCCACCATGTCTTTTAGATCTTCTACCTCAGTAGTAGTGATAGCAAAAGCTTGTCCTTGATCCCATGGCCTTTTCTGAGGTACGTTCCCATGAAGATTAGGTCATTCATTTGCATAATGTCCCATCTCCCTGCAATTGTAGCACTGAACATTGGTAGCTTCCTTATTCCCTTTGCAATCACGAGTTTGGTGGCCTTTTTCACCACATTTGTAACAGACGCCCATTCCCTTCAAGCAAGTACCGGGTGTTTCTTCCCACATTTACCACATGATGGATATCCAACCTTTCCCTTCTTACCCTTATTTCCATTCACAAATTGTTCAGCAGATCTATTCTACTCTTTCTTTTCTTTAAAGTCATAGACTTCTAGAATTCTTTTTCTGTCTTGATAGCACATGGGACAATGTATTCATACAACGAGAAGGATAGTGAGACTAATTCTCGACGGGGAAATGGTTTTAACCCATCAAATAAACGATCAATCATAATTATTGGGTTATGTATATAATCTCCTGCATACCTTCCTAACCTTGTAAAGTTAGCCTCATACTTTGCAACATTCTCATCCTCCTTTTGTCTGAGACTCAGAAATTTCCTTTCCATATATGCTCGATGGTCATGAGGAAAGTATTTTTCTAAAAACAAAACATTGAACTCCCTCCATTCCATATTTGATACATCATCATCTTACTTCATTTTTTGAATCAATGACCACCATTGGTCAGCATCTCTATTGAGGCGGTAAACTGCCATGATAACTTTTTCCCTTTCACTACTCCCCAAAGCCTGAAATATTATCTCTAGGGAATTTATCCATTGCTCAGCTACTAAGGGGTTTGTACTCCCATTGAACGATGGTGGTTGTTACCTCATGAATCTATCTAACATTGATCCTCCATGTTGTGGATCAGGGTGCTCCATACGGGTAAGGTTATTATTCATAACCTGAGTGAGTTGTCCCAGTATGGTGATTAGCTGATTGGCACCAGTTGCATCACCAGCTCCACTATAATTATCTTGAGCAGGGGGGAAATCCCTAAATAGAGTGCGTGCATTGATACAGTTTCCATTTCTTCCACTAGGTTCCATTTATAAACAATGCCATAAACTAGATCAGTTTATGAATTAAAATACATAATTCCATACTTATAATACAGTTAACATAAATTGAACTATTTATTTATATAATCCATAATCATAAAAATGTTTTATTTGAGAAAGTATATACTCATAAACCCTTCATAATGATTTTTATAGAAAATGAGAGTTATCCTAAGTATATCCCCTTGGTGTGTCGTAACCAAGAGTGCAACAAGGCCCATTGTTAATAATATCTTAGTATTGTCGTTGTTTCGGGTGTTAACTTACTCGTTTTCTTTTATATATTTTGTTACGTAAGATATGTTTGTCATGGATAGTTTGTATCTTAATCATATCCAGAATGATATCAAGTCCTTAGATATTATTATTAATCATCATATGATAATTATACTTGAATGGATACGATGGAGAAAGAATCTCATCGCGTTCGTGGAGACGGTAGTCCGTACGTACGCATGAGCGACAATATCATTCTTTTGATATTAAAATAATATATAATTGGATGGAATATCATATATAAATAATCATTATCATGTTACATTTATTATTTACATGAATTACACATCATTATTATACCCATCCAAATAATAATTTATTGAATAACAATTACACCACGACGTGGAGACGGTAAGCCGTACGTACGCACGTATGGTGACATGTTATTCAAAGGATAGATAGAATACTGAATATGATTGTAAGATATTTATAATAACATCACAGTATATATAAGATACTGGAGTTAATATTTTAGAATGGTAATAACAAATAAATAAGAAGTGGAAGATGAAAGGAACTTGAAAAAGGGTGGTGAAATCATTACCTCTTCTTTGGGTTCTTCCTTTTGATATGATCAAATGGGATTCTTTAGATGGCTTTCTGAGTAAAGGTATGCCTTTAGGATTAAGTGAGGGAAGTTGAGAGATTATTTGGGAAGATTTTGGCCGAACCAAAAGGCTTTGAAGGTGTGAGTTAATGAGAAGGGGGAGTGCCCTTTTATAAGAGGGGTGAGGGGCACCTTTGTAAAAGCTAAAAAAATTATTATATAATAAATTCATATTCGGTTTCTAATGGCTCAAAAGTGGATCATTTGAAGGTTATGGTGGGGATAGGTCGAAAACCACTCATCCAATAGAATTTAGACAGGTTTGGGTCATTATATTAACCTTATCTTTAAGTATTAACTCTTAGTTAATTAGTTTCACTTTTACAATGTCTCTTTGTATTTTTATATTATATGGTTAATAAACATACTATATACATCCATAAGACCCCCATGTGATCCATTAATGATACACCTATCATGATATAAGTATCTTGGCCAAAAATTAGATTTTTATGAATTTAATATTAATTAATAATATACTATTTTTTTAAAAAACTCTTTTATGTCAATTTTGACAGTATTAAATAATTGATTTTTTTTGAAACTCGTAACAGAATGATTACTTCGAATAAAGTCAATTAAATCAATCCTAATATATACTTTTAACCTAAAATATTAGTTTAATTCAATAAAAGTCTCCAATTATATTTATTTTGGTATTTATAATATCAATAAATTTAATTTTTCACTATTATGGTAATTACTACATCATCATTGTATCATAAATAAATTAAATTATTTAACGTCTAAAAATTATAAATAAAATACCATTAAGTATGAAATATTTTTATATTTCTAATGAATATTTATAGTCGAAATTCCAACATATATAACCCTATGTAAAAATTGTTTTTCTAAAATAAATATGCTTGTGTCAATTTTGTATTCATTTTAACTTAATTAAAATAAAGTGTCCCTATCACTTACAAGTGGCACCATGGGGTCCCAAAATCGACCCAAAGATGCCCATGGTCGAAAATGTATCAACCAATAAGGTTAGGAAACGTTTTAGGGTAATTTTGTATTATTATAATGTTATTTTTTAACCCTTATTTACCAGATTTACCCTTTAACCATGGTAAATAAAATATTTACAGAAATAATTATTCAAAATGTCTAAAAATAAAAGTTATCTTTTTACACAATTTGAAAATCATGATTCCAAATATGGAATCTATTTTTCCAAATTCAAAACATAGAAGTGGTAGATATTAATTTAAAATTAATTCCAGCTGTCAAAACAAATAATGTGTTTTTAAGATATAATAATATAAAAAGATTGATACTTGTTTATGTTCGGTTAAATTGAGAAATTATGTCCAATGACCAAAATTGTATTAAATGGTAAAAATATATTCTAAATATACTTTAAAAACACTCAAATTCGTAATTTATCAGTATAAATTATTTTGATTAAGAAAGTTGTTTTTAATTGAAATTTAGTAATTTTCACTATTCATCAAAATATTAAAGTTATCCGAAAAGTACCAAAATTTCACCATAGGCTAAATTTGATACTCCAAATCCAAAAATGAAGTCCATTTTGAGAGATAAAATTTATAAAATTTCAAAAAGTAGGTATTACTATTCATAACGGCTAGTTTGATTGGTTGTGGTGTGTTAGAACTCGATGTTGCGTACAACACACGCTAT
Organism: Viscum album; assembly: GCA_963277665.1. Classification (NCBI taxonomy): domain Eukaryota; kingdom Viridiplantae; phylum Streptophyta; class Magnoliopsida; order Santalales; family Viscaceae; genus Viscum; species Viscum album. The sequence continues at coordinate 579,286,146 of OY728164.1, forward strand.
CACATTATTCAAAGAGAAACATACCATAGAAGCTTGGGTTGTTACACCTAATTCTTGTAAAATCACAAATAAAATTAAGGAAAAAATTTCCCTTTAATTTTACGGGTCTTTAAATCAGAAGTCCAAAGGGTTGATGTAATTATTTACTATACCCATATGGAAATGGTTGAAATAACCATAATCATTATAACATGTTTCCTAAAGACATTAATAAGAAGAAATGTGATATAGGTTGTGAAGGATTGAATCATATTGACTTCCCACATCATAAATATCCATACTATTATATTATTCAGCAACATTAGAAGATATATTTAATGGAATTTCTGAGGATTCTTGGGATGTCACATTCAATCGTATCTTATTAAGATCCAATTTTCACCTCTAAATTCTAGGGTAGTTTGAAACATGATCCAAATACTGAATCGAAAATCATTATATATTATCTCCCCATACTAATGTAAAATAAAAAAGAAATATTCCTAATCTCTAGAAAATGATTAGACCCTAAGTAATTGAATATAATGGAGGGTAGGCTAAACATCTATCTCTATTTTATCTCACATACAACAACCTATTCCAATCGAGTATTTATATTTATTTATATGAATCTCTATATAGGATTCAATTTATAAATTTGACATATTAAGATGAATTTGGAGAGAAATATCTCTACAGACCAGATATTTTATAACAGTCCATAGGGAATATTCAATCCATGTAACAGCAAAATATTATTTCACATAATCTACTAAAGAGATATATTGAAAATCATTTATGAAATTTGAATTTGGAGACAAAATTTTCCTTTTATTATAACCATGGAAGGGATTCATATTGTTTGGAAAAAAATGAACGATTATAATTATTAACATTTGTCTCGTTATAAAAAAATATAGGATAAATATCCTATCAAATAAACCTTACTATTAACATTTAAAATATTAATTATGTGTTCCAAATATCTATCCTGAGGAAGTACATTATTTGTCCCTCATATTTAATAAATCTAGAGGTGGTACAACTACAACTTGGATATCCTACATGGAGGTTTTATAGAAGATATTAAGTCGTAGAGTTAGATTTCAAGGCAATAGTAATACTCACATATCCTAGAATTGTCAAGAAACCATAAATATCAGAGGTGAAATTGTATTTAGATAAAAAAGTGAGGAAAATTTATTCTTATCTATTCACAGCCATGAATATCAGTTGAAATCATTTGGATTATATTTATAAATTCATAAATAATGTAATGACCCACACATTAAAAGTAATATTTTATATCTGAGTAAATTCACGTTATATTTTATTATGTAGTATTATACACATAAATAACATAGTAAAAAAATAATGTTATATTTCCATACTGAATAAAATTAAACTAGTACAAAATTAATAAAATAAAATTTCTAAATATTGAAATGGGAAAAAATAGAATATATGGTAAATAAAATGAGAAATTTGAAATAATATAAATTTTCTAGTATTTTTTCTTATTTGAAACACACGATGAAAAAACATTAATGTTCTAATAAAATTTTTAAAAAGAAATATATAGAACCTATGAATTGATTATATTGAATGAAGGATGTAGAAATGAATTGATATTTATAAGAAGTAATATGACCATTGGGATAAGTAACATGGATACTAAAAATAGTAACATGGCCATTAGAATAGGAACATGGCCATTATGAATAGTAATCCAACCATTTGAATTGAAATTTATCCATTTAAATTTATCGATGTCATGTAAATAATGATTAACTCGAATAAATTGTGTGAATATTAATACATTTGTGAATTAAAATAAATATAACTATTAAAATGTGTGTGAGTGTAATTTTTTAAAGAATATTTTTGGTGAAATTGATATTATATATTAAAATTTTAAATTTCAAATATTTTTTTTATAAAGTGAAATTTATTTTTAAAAATAATACATTAAGATTTTCTTAATAGGTATTTTTGGTAATTTTTTTAAAAATAATTATTTTTTGTTGAATAAACAAATAAAATTTTAAAATAATAGGTATATATATTTTAAATACTTTATTTAAGAAGTAATAATGTCATAAAAAATTCCACATTTTGTTTCCCAGATAAAATATAATTGAATATGATTAAAAATAAAATTAAAAATAACAAACATAAAATCACAAAAAAATAGTATTTTTAAATGTATATAATGATAAAGTATTCAATTAAAATAACATCTTTTCATTCTTCAAAATTAATTTTCAATAAAAAATGAATTCAATTTTTGGAAGGATTTAAATTTAATAAAATAATTTTATATTATAAAAATATTAACTATAATTCAAAGAATATAACTATTTAAATTTTTTCCAATGAGGATTTATTTTATTCAATTACTTTACTAAAAATTTATCCTCTCTTCCATTATTAATACACCCTCCCCCTTTCCATAGAAACCCAATTATGTATCATTTCTCAAATCCAAATATCTTACAAAATGAAAACTATTAAGATTATTATAATCCTAATTTGTGATCATGAGTCACTCAAATACATGAATTCAATGTGTTTAGTGTCAAATAAATGAACAAACAATTATAATAGGGTATGGGTTCATCAAATTTTCTTCTCCCTTCCACTTATCATCCTCATATTATATATTACATTATATCCCAACCCTTATAAAATTAATTATTTATTTTTTTATAATTCAATAAATTCTTTAAATATACTATACTGATTATACATAACATATATTTTATTTAATACTTCTCTGTACTCCCCTTTTAGAAAAACTCTTTAATTGTTACTTAATCCCTTTTGAGAATATTATCGAATCTTTTATTAGAAACAACTTCTGGGATAATTGTTATGAATTATAGATAATGTATAAATATCCAAATTTATATATTTTATGCTTTTATAATAAATATTTCATATTTATAAATGAATTTTAACAAAAATATTCCGTCGAAGAAAGATAACATATTTTTTGTAAAATATAATATCAAAATGTTTCACGTTTAATCATGAATATTTTAAAATTGAATCCAATAATCATAAAGGATTGATAATGACATAAATTAAAATAATTAGCATCTAAAATCATGTTTTAACAGACACAAATTTTTATATGGTAGTTATATATGATATGAATCATAATAAGATTTATAAGAAAGGGGTTCTCAAACCCAACTCATTCATTTTGGGTTATCTATTATTTCAAATTAATTTCTGTATGGATATTCCTCTAATTTTATTATTATATATTTCCACGATTATTTCATTTTTTACATTTTGGGGATATATATATTTCTACACTGAGAAAATGATTTCTTATATAATTTCATTTATTTTTAAAGCGATATTATTTTCTAAAACATTTCATAAACTCCCCTTGAGTCATTTCTACTCTAATTAAGAATTATGATCATCTATGTGAAAATATGATATCCATTATTCATTTAGGAACGATAATGGGTTTTCATTAATGTATTCATTATGACATCTTTTTGAAACCCATTCATTTTCACTGATTTATTTTATTACTATAACTGTCATATGTTTTCTATCGATGCGACAAGCACTGTTATAAGAATTATATAATAATATAGTTGGGAAAAGAACTATATATCCTTGTAATTGATTATTTTATGTCATATATTTCATGAGATTATATTTCATATACATTAAATTTATGATAAATGATTTCTTAATTGTGATGTTATTATTTATGAACATATATTTTTAATGAACATTTTTCTAGATTTAATCACAACTAAGTGTCATATTTGACCAATATGCTATGACATTTTATTATTATTCATTTTCCACATTACAATACCATTTTCTAAATAAATTCCTAGTTCTTTTGATATTTATCCTCTTCTTATGATATTATGATGATTATTAGGATCACCCATGTTTTAAAATATTTTTTGTATCATGTTTCTTCCCTTATATTAACCCTTACATGGATTTTAGCTGACCACTTTCTTTTATGTATTTCTTAATCTCGTTACATTTACTAAGGATAACATGGGATATTTATATAGAATATGAATAAGAAATTAAATATTTTCTACTTTATATTATTTAGAACTGATGTATGAAATTAATTTTCCAAACATGCTAATTACTTCTATCCTAGACTATATTATTAGTTTTTAGTTTATCTTAAAGTGATATAATAATTATGTAAAAAAATCAAGGCTATAATAATCACCATTGATAGAAAATGTTTTTGTGAATCCTTACAAGGAGATATATTATTGTAGATAGTTTTTTCCTTGATATCAAAACATACCTTTGGTTATAAGGTAGGGGTTGGGATATTGCCTTTTCCTTGTGTGAGTTGGTGTGGGTAGGGATATCCTTGGGCGATAAGGTTGGTTGAGATTTTATGTGATAAAATATGTGTGTTTTAGATTCTACCATTCCTGGATATATAGTATCAGAGATAATAGACTCACCTTTAGTGAGAATGTGTTGTAAGGTAAAATATTGAGTGAGTTGGTTAGTCTTGCTGTGATGTCATATTAGATGTTCTTGATGGACCCTACCATTAGTGATGAGGTCATTGATGAGGAATTGATGTTGGCCACAACATGACTAAGAGATTTTTCAAAGGACCATATTGAGTGACATAATCTGTCTAGGACAAGGATACAATACCCTACCCTCTCACTATTTGGTAATGATCATGGTTGGTGAAGACACCCTACCCAAGGTCTTTGAGAATGAGTATGAAATTGGGTTAGATGGATCATGGTTAATAGATTCTAGGTTAGGATAAATTATGTGTGATTAGGTGACAAAGAGTTATGTTTAGTGTATAATGACCTGATGTGCATGGATTGAACGTGATTTAGTTATCATAAGATGTTAAGATTTACATTTATGTTCAAAATTATATTATTCATTTTTAAATTTTTACACATGTATATGATGGTGTATATTTGTTTTATATGGTGATACCCTACTTAGAAATTCTTCCCACACCTTATATGGGAACTATAACATGATTTTAGACCCTAGTCATCCTCCTCATGAAAAATCATAGGATGTGAAATGAATTAGGTTTAGGAGGATTTATAGGGTATTAGAGACTAGAATGTAGGTGATGTTTAGGAATGGTAGTAGGGACATTTATTTTTTTAATAATTTATTTATTTTATATATGAGATCGACTAAGTGGGTGATTAGTTGGGATATATGCCTATATGACTAAATTTAATTTCATTATAGCATTGTGTATGGTTATAGGGTCTACATTATACAAAATTTTCCCAGGATATTGTTTGGGTATTATATTTTTTATTAATGGATATGATTTCATGGGAATAGTCTCCCAATATATTAGTTAGCTCCTTGATTATAACATGTACCATCAGGTATATGAGATTTTATGCCCGATAGAACATATAATGTTGACTGTGACACTGGTATGTGTTCTCAGGTTAGAAAATTAGAAATTAATATCACAACATACATTTCTTTTTTAAAAGAATTGTGATGTGATAGATAGGAAATATTGATATGGTAGAGATTATAACAGTCCTTGGACTACAGTATTATGATCACCTTGTTTGTTTGTAACTCTAGTTTACCAAGGATGCTTTATTATTTTCATTGTTTTTTGATGTTATTGGTGTGGTTTATATGATAATATGATGTGTTTACTAGAGATGTTTTACTGGTTTTACAATCATCCCATTTTTGTAAGAGTCATTTTTTTGAACCATTTAGGCATTTATAATTCAAAAGACTTATTTTTTCATTTTTGTGACATATTTTACTAACAAAAGGGTAATCTATTTAAAGTGTTTATAAAAGCTAACATATTTTCTTCCTGTATAACATTTTAGCATTCCTCTAATCAGATGAAAAATTATTTATTCTTGTTAATAGTTTTCTAATGGGAGGTCATCTGAATATTATGTTGAGTAATTATCTAGAAATGGTTGTATATCACCCATGTTTATGTATTGTATAGTGAACCATTATGAGTCAATTTAGGCATTGAACTCTTTAGAGATAATCCTACGATTAGCATGGAATTTGTTGAGGATTTGTATACCCCTGATTGTGTTGTCTAAAGGCATGTGTAATACTTATATCTTGGTATTTAAGATGGGTTTGGAATGACATATTTTTTAGGTTCCTATACTTGTGGATCAATATCAAAGATGGTTGTATCAGGGATGAAAAATTCATGGGTAGAATCTTATGGGATTGAAATTGATATCATATAGAATCTTCTATTGTAATTGTCATTGTATTTTATGATAATCCTTTTTATTGATGGAATAGTAATTATTTTGGATTCTTTGGATAGATGAGACCGACGTATAATGGGCCATGGTTAATTGGTTGGGTGTAAGAGCCTTTGTTCATTGACGTACAACTCCTCAGATCGTGATTTAGGTAGTATGATCAGGTGGTATGAGAGAGTACACCCATTATGTTTGGGTGAGATCTAGGGGTGCAGTGAATATGAACCAATGGGAATGTTCATAGAGAATAACTTTACTTTTTGATGTGGAGTGTGAAGTTGGTGTAATCATCCTTCGAGGTCCCCTATCCAAATTGGCACTGAAACTAGACAAACACTAACCCAAGGGGAATCCCCTATCACCCTAAGCTGATGAAAAGCAATAAGAGTATGAACATGACTATTCTAGATGGTCTCACCCTAAAGAACCTAAAAAATTAATCCAAACCATAATTAACCCAAAAGGAACCAAAAAACTATAATAGATCAAGAATGTCATGACCCATCAACCGGGGCTCGTGCCGTGACTACCCCGAGCCCACTTTCCATAGGCCAGGGGCTGGCGACTACCACCAAAAGGTGTAATTCCCTAAAACTGGGAAGGCATTACCTTTATAACCTGTAATCACATGCAACCAAAAACACAAAAAATATATGAATAGCAGTAAACTGAATAGTATGTAGAGTGAGTACAGTAAGTAAAAGGGGCCAGAATAAAAGCTCAACTAGAGAGTACAAGAAACTAAAAATACATGAAAACTAGAGGAAAATGAAGATAGTTGTTGGGTCGTCCTCCAAGGTTCCTACCAGAAGGGTATGTACAAAACGCCTCCTTAGTAATCCACGTTTGTCTGTCTTTTTCAAGAACCATCCATTTCTTGTACCCTCAGTCTCGATCAACACTATCTGTCGTCAACACCAAACACAATTAGGTGTGGGCATAGCCCGTGTAGGAGTGAGTATAAAGATACTCAGAATGGACCCCGAGACCCTCATGGTCTAACCAAATCCACAAAGTATAAACCCCCATGCATGAAGTCAACTGTCAACCCTACTTAGGTATATGCCCATACATATACCTAAGTTATTAAGTATACCCATCTCAATCATGAGGAAACATCGGGTCCAACCCAAAATCCCAAAGCTCAACTATTCCAAAAATGGAAGAAAATCACACAACGCATGTACTAGAGAGTTACACAACATTGAAGAATAAAACTAAGGTATTACCACGAAGGAAAGTACCACATAGTTACGAACTCATCTCAGACCAGGTTTAACTTAAGTACAGCAGTAGAGATGAGTAGATGTAAAGATAGAGTCATCTTACACTACTAAAAGGATGACCCATGAAGGATTTATAATCAACATCAGACCAACATAGGATCTCTTGGTACTGACCCATAAATAATCGCCCAGGGTAGACCAACACATGATCTCTCAGTGTTGACCCACACAAGATCGCTCGGTGCTGACCTGCATAGGATCACTAGGTGTATACCCACACATGATCACTAGGTGATGACCCACACATGATCGCTAGCTATTGACACACAAAGGATCGCAAGATTTTGACCCACATAAGATCTGCTGGGTAGTCCCACATGGAATCCTAGAGAGGTTCCATGTGGGAGCCTCAATCTCAGACCCACGAAGGATCTCTTCCTCAAGTCACTACTAGCTACTGGGTTCCTGCACTAAGCTTTATCATCTCTGGGAGGGTTTTCTTCCGGAGACACCGTTAAATACACCAACAGTCACATAGTCCCATGAAGAAGTATCCCAATGTACTGCCACATCATAGGGGTTCCAACACAACAGACGGTGCGTCAATCGGATGCCCGGTCTGTGATTTATTAGCCTTTTAGTCCCGAGGGACTCGTTGAATTCGTGCTCCACCTAACTAGTCCATTCGACAACATTATCAAAATCTATAGGGGGGTATACCACATGGACTATCCTGGTCCAAGGTTCTCGGCACCACATATTTTTCTCAAACAAAAACCATGTGCCGACGATATGGATGAAGATGCGTAAAAGGGTCGAAGTGGATCCTGGTCCGGTCCTACCTAGCCTGTGTCGGGCGGCTTGGGGGACACAGAACCACAAGGGGGTGCTATGGATGTGGGAGGCTGTGGTGGCCATGGGAGGCTGCGGGGTGGATAGGTAGGGGACAGGGCTACGCGGTAGGCTGCGAGGCGGCCCGGAGGCTGCGGGCGGGGGCACCCGCCATAGAAGTTGTGTGCTACGGGTGGTGGTCACCGCAGGGTGGAACCGCTGCCTTCATTGCAGGTCTTGAGTTCCACGGGTTCCAACCACCAACACTATTTTACGCCTTCTTACACAAAAATGAACACACAATAAAAGCAGAATAATGGAGGGGTCGGGACATGTTATTTTATCCTGCACCCTCTGTATTGGGGTTGTTGCAAGAGGCTCCACAAAAATTAAGAGTCAAGAACGAAAAACTCTATAATTTAATATGAATTGTGGATCATATTGTTTTGGTTGATCCACATTTTCCATGAATTCCAAAAATGAATAAAATAATCATGAGAATTCAAGAATTCAATAATAACCCCCAACCTCGTTTGATTCCTCGACAAAGGTCGCGAGGAAGGTGACAATGTTGTTGGGGATAGATGGACGTCTGTGATGTCAGTGTTCCCTCGATCATCGGTTTTTTGATGTTGATGACCTTCCACTTAAACAAATGTCCCAATGAATAATTCCATGTTGATGTCGGCGTTCTTAGCTAGCGTTCTTATTTGGGGAGCTTTTCTCTCAAGGAAGCTTCCTCCAAATCCATCCAAAATGAAGAGATAGCCAAAATTATAGATTATGTTGTCTATTAAGTTGTTGGCATAAATTAAAATTATCATAATTATTTATTTTATGGGTTGGATTAATTAATTCAGGGGATGATTGGCACAATTAAGTGGGGGATTTCAAGAGGTTTCTCACACCTAAGAGGGAAGTTCAAGTGGTTTATGTCTCAGGTGGTCCCCACCACCATAACTCACATGGTAGGTTAGGCTAGGGGGGTCTCCACCACCATAACCTCAGTGGTGATGTTTTAGCTCTGGAGATCCCCACCTCTCGACATCCACATGGTAGATCCTACAGAATAATAAAATAAAATGGAAAACAATTTTTATTTTATTTTAATCCTTCACAAAAAAATTTATTTTTCAGTCTCAACCAACTGCCATCGTGGTGAAAGTCTCCTTAAGTGAATATTGGCACTGTGTGTTCCACAGTGCCCTCAGATTTCAATTCCATGCACCAGTTAAATAGTTATAGAAAATCGCTCGTACGTTTACTGAACATACACAAAAAACGTTTAGAAATTTATTCCAGGCACTCTGTGCCTCAAAATCACACGCAGTCAATTTTTGCGGACTCATAAAATTGACATTTAATTAAAAAAATTATATAGAAATTCCGGGTCTTTACATTCTACCCACATCAGGGCTTTACATCACTATAATCCATAGCTCAAACTAAAAGAACAAGTGGGGGTACTGAGCATGCATCTGAGCCTCCCACTCCCCTTGTGATCTTATGGAGGTTCCCGTGCTTCCAGAGAACACACACCAGAGGTATCAACCATCCGTAAAATACCCGATCAAATTGATCCTCAATCCCTACTGGAATCTTCGTAACTGTATCCCCATTGTCGACGTCCAGATCACCATGGTCCATGATATGGGAAGGGTTATGCACATATCTCCTCATCTGAAATACATTGAAGATTTCATTCACCCGGTGCAACTGAGTTGTAATAGCTAAGTGGTAAACCACCTCGCTAACTCTGCTGAGGACCTGAAAAGGTCCGACGATCCTCAGAGTTAAAATTCCACCTTATCCAAATGTCTGTAAACCTCATCGAGGGTAAACTCTTAGAAATACTTGGTCACCAATCCTCGAACTCTAGAGGTCTCCATATCTAGTCTTTATAAGACTTTTCCATACACCGTGTAGTCTTCATCCGCTCTAAGATTTTGGATTCTAGGTGTTTATATGATAAGATACGAGAATTAAAGTTGTTTAATAATTTAATTTAATTCAATAATAGAATGGTGAAATTTTTAAATGATGAATGACTTGGAATAAAAGGATATGGATCAGACATCAATGGTGTAGAAAAAAATCCTAGAACAATTTTCATTCTGTTGAGATGAAACACAAATTTTTAACTGTATCACATCTTTTTGATGAAGGAATTTTTTTTTCAGAAAAATTATATTCTTATGAATATGAATTAAGATATAAACATTGTTTCAAGATTCCAACATACAAAACAAAATTTTTTCAGGTTATTGAAATCAAAATCTATTGTTACTTTGGAATGGTGGAATAGAATTATATCCATTATAAAATATTGGGACACATGTGTTAATGAATCATGAAATTGTTATCCAATCATGATAATGTTGATGGAATTATTAACATTTCAAGAGGAATAGATCAGGTTTTCACAATATTTGAAAAAAATGATTACAAATTATTTTCATAAGAAAGTTTATATTTATTCAAAACATCCCCTAAAACCTATTCATTATGACATGTATGGGATAAGGAGAAAAAAATAAACTCATAGAGATAAGTATTTAATCACCTACATTAATTAATTTACTCACATTACTTTTGTTATGTATCCAAATTTATTTCATATTATCTAAAAATGCTTAATTTTTTTATATGAAGATATGAGAATGAATGTGACTTTTCTGTGTATATGTGGAGAAATTAAAATGGTTTTTGATAAAATAAATAAATAACGTTAATATAATATTGAGAATAATTGAATTTTTTATTAGTTAATTTCACCATAAACTAACCAAAAAAATGTTAATTATGAGATGAAAATAGAAGTTTGGTCAAAAGGCATAACACTATGTCACTTGATCTAGATATTTCTCATTTCCTTTGGAAGAAATCCATTAGCACTGATTTGTATAATCAAAACCGATTTTTCAATAAAAAAATGTTTTGATATGAATCCATATAAAAATTTTAATGGAAAAATCAATGTTTGAAACACAATATAGGTTTTGGGAGTCCTTGTATCATTAAGAACAATGGTGAAAACCATGGAATGTTTGAACAGAGTGGTGAAGATGAATTTTCTCTTGGCTATGCTCCTAAAGGAAGAGGATATGAATTATCCAATAGTGAATCAAGGTGATTATATGAATATATTTATGTAAATGTTTTTGAAAATGTTGATAATTATAAATATACTCATGAAGATAATGAAGATGAACATAATGAAAAAAATTTCTTAAAATTTACAATAAGGATACTAAAAATGTAATAACTACTTGGAAATATGAATCAGATTCATCTATATCCATTGATGATTATGATACTAAAAAATCAAATTTCAGGATGAGTAATCGTGTGGGAGCTCAATATAATTTTATTGATCGACCTCAAAAGATTCAAACAAGAAAAACATCAAAATTTGTGGCACATTATTCATCATATTCAAAGTTTTAGCCAACATATTTGAATCAATATTTGGAGTATCTGGTAATGGTATTGGGGTATGAATGAATAAATGGATTCAATAGAAAAGAATGATATGTGGGAACAGATACCTATACCAAATTAAATAAAAAATATACTGGTAAAATGTTGGTTTTATTGAACAAGTACAATGATAATTGTATTGTGATAAATAAAAAATAAATATTAGTTTAAAAATGTTACTCATAGGTATATGGAATTCAATTAGATTAAATAGATTCTTTGGCTGTGATATTAGACACAATAAAAATACTTTGTTCTATTTCAATACAATGAAACTAAAAAGTTTATCAAGTGGGAGTGAAATCAATATAATTAAATATTGATATTGATGAGGATGTTTATATTGAATAACCTTATATATTTGTATTTGGGAAGGCTCAAAGTTAAGTGTTCAATTTTAATAAATCCTTGAATAGGCTATATAATATAGTGAGGGAATGGTATTCTAAACATGATAATTTATTATGTATTTGTCTTTTAAAAATTTAATAGTTGATAATAATATATACATCAAGGAATATTAGGATTTTTTCCACATCATTATTGTCTATGTTGATCACAATATCATTTTTAAAAATGATAAAATAACATTTGAAATATTTTTTATGAAATAAAAAATTTGTTTGAAATGTCCATGCTCGAAAAAATAATCATATTTATTATGAAGAAAATATTAAAAATAAGAAAAAAATTTGTATTTCTTAATAAAAAATTTCAAGGCAGCATTTTAATAATTTAGAAATGTATTATTCAAAACCATTTTCCTCACCAATTTTAGTGGGAACAATGTTTTACAATGGTGGGGAAGGCAAAAAATTTGATCAGAAATAGTTTTGAACATTTATACAATGTTTGTTTATAATATATTTCCACAAGACCAGATATTGTTTATATTGTTTCATTATTTGAATTATTTTAGAGTTCTATAAAAAAATCATCGTTATTTTCTTGAAAATGAATTCTTATATAAGTCAAAGGCACATAAAATTTCGAAATCTCGTGTTATATCTAAAAAAGTGTAATTTTTTTGGATTCAATTGATGATTATGAAGGAAATGATGATGATAGAAGATACACATATGTGGGAGCCTTCCTTCTATGTTAATGTTGTAGTATTTTTTATACAAAGAAATATAACTTATTAACTCTTAGTATAGCAAAATCTAAGAGTGTTTTTCCACTCTTGATGTTACTAAACATAGGTGTATGAAAACTATGTTTGAATATTTTCTTTTTTTTTTGTAAATACACAATTACTCTTATGTTGTGAGAATCAATGTGAGATAAGCCCTACCATAAATATGGTACAATTTCACCATTCACGAATTATTGATATAAAATATCATTTCATCAAAGAGAATATGGATAATAATTTATTGAAGATTGAGTATGTTATTATATATGAACAAGTTGCTGACATTTTCAAAAAAAATATTACCAAATGAACCTTTTCACAAACTATGCTTGAACATGGGGGGTATATCATTTTTTATATAAAGGATTAGGTATGTTCCCGTCATCTAGTCCTTAGATAGTGTTTTAAATTGGGGGAATGGTTTCAAAAATATATCTATTGATATCTTCCAGACCTTTTAAGTAATCACATTTGTAGTGTGATTTATGGGTACACATTGATTTACACATGTAACTAGGTGAACTATTATATCTATTGGATGGATTTGTTGTAGAAAAATAGTTATCATACAAAATTTCAAGATGTAAATAAATATTTCATGAAAAGAAATACATTATTAATTAGTCTCTACATTTGGATATCATGATATCTCTATCAACGATTCTTGTATCCTATAATTAGTTAGCTCAGGTTGGATTCAAATTTTTGATAGGTAGTCTATTTCATGTGGTAAAAAATATCAGTGATTAATGATCCATGGTTAAAAAAATACAAATGGGAGACTGTTGGGACAATGATGGTAGTATATGGTTTTTGGAAGCTTAAATAAGTCTTTATTTCATCTGTTTTCTTTTATATTCAATGAATAATGAAATAAATTAAATTTTTAAATTTGAAAATCAGACTGGCCATTGTAATGAGTATATATGGATCACTTTTCCTAATATATTCCATCGAATTGGGAAGCTGTTACTTAAAAGGAAAGGTCCATCAGAATAACCTTGAGGTTGTGAGGTTTTTTATCATAATGAGGATCTGGGTCAGATTAACATAGATAACAATGGGATGATTATTTTTTGTTTTATAATTCAAAATATTCAAAAGATTTATAAGAACATCTGAGACAATATTTATGATGGAGAGGGGTATAATAGGTGCTTTAAATCATATTATGGAATTTTTAGAAATAATGATGTTTCTCAAAAGGAAGGGAAGTCATATAGTTAACAATGAATGTCATACAATGCTATGTAAATATTTAGTGTATAAAAATTCAAGAGCATGTGATGATACATGCATAAGTTTTATGAATAAAGAAGGTTTTGAATCATAAGTTTTACATTATTCGATCATTGGTTTGTAATCACTAGACATAAACTTGTTTGAAGGATAAGAAGATTAATCATAATGTGAGATGTCAATGGTGATGGTTTTTAGTGAGACCAATAATCCATGTGATACACACCATTAAATAAATATGTTTAGTGCTTGATGTTCATGGGTATAGTAATTAGATGAGAAAAAAAGTTTCTATAGATGATGTTTTTGGAAATGGTCCCTCAGACATATATGTTCCATTGATAACTGGAAGAAGAATTGTATTCTTGAGTAATTGATGTAACCAATAAAAAAGAGATATGAGGTATTTTTTGGGATGAAAAAATGGATTTAGTGGTCAATCAATAATGATAGCAACTATTTCCTATCAAGATGAAATTTTGTTTACATTATAAGTGGTTCAAGAGAATGAATAATTTTTTTATAAATTCGGACAACAGTCATTAGATCAGAGTTGATAACAACTGTCAGACCGAAAAAAAAGATTGATCCATCAGACACATGATTATAGTGATATAATTCATGATATGATTAACTAAATTTTCCGCAGGGCCATCAGTCTGAGGAAAAGAAATAAATTATTTTTATTAAAATTGACTTTATTATTGATTTAATGGGGCGTCTGGATGGTCTTGTAATGAAATTTTTAATTATTTTTCAACAGGAGATATAAGTCATCTGAAATTTTGAATATGATGTTAATTTGAGGCAATCATAATGAGAAAACCTACATTTTTAATTTTTTCCTTTTTATAATGTGAAATGTAATGAGTTTTCTTCAGTTCTGATTTATTTACAAGTGGGTTATGATAGTTGGAGTAAAATTATAACATCATCATCATGATATAATCGAATTGAAAATGTGGAATTGGACTGAGGAATGTTAATAAAGTTAAAAGTATGTTAAATTAGTGAAAATATTCTAGATGGATCGTGAAAAGGATAAAGGTGTTGAACAAGTAAAATATTTTAGTAAAATTATTGATAAAATTTTTTTATTGAGAAATTTGGTTGAGAAGGAGAGATTTTAATTATCCCACCTAAACCACTATTAGGTTAGATATATAAAGATATGGTACATTGTTCATTCTGACATAGGTATTGTGGATGGAAGAAGAGAGAGAATATCTAATGTTATATGTAGAACAAGTATCAATATTTTACATTTATGAGGAAGTGTTAAAAAAATAATAATCATAGGGGAAATGAAAAGATATTATTTAGAGTTTATTGATGAGACCAATAAATCATGTTGGGTTTTCCAAACTAATTAAGTAGTTTTTCAGAATTTTTTCAGCCATATTTAGAGAGATTTAAATTAGATGACCAAGCAATTATACTGGATAATTAGAATAAAAAACATATTGAGTATCATTACAAATTACAGAATTAGATATTACATACTATAGTGTATAAAAGTGAATAATTTTTTTATGATCATATCTATGAATATTGAAAAGTAACAACTTTAACATATTTCAAAACATATTAAAAAATTATATTACACCATTTTGTGCTATGTTAATGATGCACACTATTGTACTGAACATAGTTCTACAAGAGTTCAAGGGAATATAATACTCTTTGTATTCCACACTAAATGATTTTTTTCTAGTGTATTACATGGTATTTGATTGTTTATAAAACATAACAAGGATGAATATACATTTTATTAGTATTGATCCTAGTAAATGTTTATCATCACATGTATGTGTGATTGTTTTTTTAGGAAAATTATTTAATCATTAACCAAAGGTGAATATGTTTTCGAAAATATGTAATCATAAACGTAAAATATATCATTGATCCATCCATCCCACTCTGAGTGATACTTGATCATGATTTCTAAATTACACCAATAAACTCATTTATTCTTAATTTTTATTATTTTGAGTATCATTATTTATTTTTTTCCAATATTCCCATTTTTGGGAATTTTATTCTAATTTTGATTCAATAAATTTTACCTCATATAACTCTTTCTGTTCAAGTGACAACAACAATATCCTAATAATCCTAAACCATCAATGCCTTTATGTAACATATTCATCTTGTTGGTAATAAAATGATTAATAATCTACAAGATGTTATATTATTCTAGTTTTCAAAAGATGATAATTTCCAAAATGAGTTACTTTCAAAATTCTACACATATTTTTGGGTGTCTCATAAGAACATATCTGAATATAGATATTTAATATTATTGAACATAAAAATGAATTATGAACTCTAATAAACATCTAATATTACATCTTCTATGCACTATTTAAAGATCTCTCGTGGTTATAATTTATTTTATACATACTAGTCATCATAGAAAAATTATGAACACCATTTTTATAAGAAATGTCTTCATGCAATATCTATAATATTCATATTCATCATTATATAATATTGTTGGTATACCGGGATTAAAATTATCTAATGATCCAATAGACAAACCTACCTTCATAGAAATAATTTTCTCCACCCACACAGTTACTGTATGAAATATATGTAAAAACAACTATGATAAAAAACAAGATGTTAAAAGTATTTTTAATAGTAAAAATATGGTGGGAATTATATTTTATAAAATTTTTAAATTACAATTTCCCAAAACCTTGATTATAATAATGTCTATCCAGACAATAATTTATCCAATTATTATTATAACTTCCTATGTATGTAAATTCTATAAATTATAAAATAAATATAATATATAAAGTAAAAAAATATAACTTATTCAAATAGTAATAAGAAATTACCACTTTATATTTTAAAAAGTGTAACCAAGTTTAAAGAGTTTCATCCAAATGATGTTGTCACATTCATAAATATAGATATAAGAGTTTGTAACCCATTTTATATGAATCATTAATTTTAAAACAATTAAAATATATATCTTCGTTAAAATGAAATCCCTAAATCCACCCATTAAGACAATTATTTTAATCACAAACCCAATAAGCCCTTGATAAACCACATTATATTATTATCTATCTTCATTTACATAGGATCCCTCGATCAACATGATTGTAATAAACAAATAATACAATGGTAAAAATTATTTAATTTATAATAATACCTTCAAGTATGTATTCTCAAAGAAAATACCTCAAAATATTAGAATATAAAGTACACACATCAATGTGTAATGGATTAATATCAACAATAATATTTAAATCGCATGTATTCAGTCATTTCATATCCTTGAGGTTGTAGTCCAATTTATTGAAGTTGGAGTAATGAACATGAAAAATTTATATTTCACACTTCTTTTGATCAGATGTAATAACATCAGAAAAAAATACTTATCTCAATGATTTCATTATAAGAATAAAAAATTCATGGTCATTTTTTTAAATAAAATTCAATTCATTATATAGAGAACTATATAAAATAATTAATAAATCCTCACCTGGTACACAATTTACAACTCTCCCTAACATACATTCTAATAATTAATCTGATAAAATTTATAAGTCTCCATTTCATAAATAGTACATTTCACCTACTAGTAGACATTTTATGAAACTGTGTAATATAGTTATTAATTCTACATATAGAAAAATACTATCTGTCTCCATCTGATAAACTTTTAAGGTCCATATCATTTGATATATATATATATATATCTTCATCTAAGGGACATTTTTTTAATTAATATGATAGAGTATAATGAATCCATATGTTAGAATTTAAATTCACATTATAATGAAAATAATAACTTTTTTTATAAATTTATAATATGGAATATATAATTGATAGAGATAAATAAAATTTATGACCAAATTTTGATAAACAAAATTGTGAGTAGAAAGAGATATTGTAACTCAGAATTAAATCGACTTGGACATAGTCCCTAATAAAGAGGCCTTATTACACACATGGATTTAAACTATAAAGTGGTATTCCTCTTCTAATCATAATCTCTATAAAAAACATTAATAAAGATACATATAAAATTAATTAAAATTCAAAAATTTATAAAAATGTTATATATAATCCTAGAACCACCATCAAAGAAGATGATTATTCTTAACATACAGATCACATAATATTTGAATTTATAATTTATTTTCACTAGAAAATAAATAAATTATAAATTATTTCTTTTTATATTTGTTGTTCAAAAGTAATCTATTTTATAAAAATGTGGAAACTTGTAGAAACCTGACCAGAAACCCATGTGAGGGACAATGCGAAGATAGTTTGAATCCCAATTCCATTATAATGAGAAGTTGGGTTCAAAACATCATGGTTGTACATACCTATATATCATTGGATAATGACCATAATATGACCCACGTGGAACATCTACCTTCACACAATATGAATAAACTATTTGTTGAGTCCTTTACGTAGAAACGACCGACAATGTTTTATGGGTAATGTAATTGAATTAATTTGGTATTGTGGTTTAACTCAAACTAAATGGTTATTTATGCAATCTAGTATTCTGAGATTGAGTTAGTTAATCAGGACACCTTTCATTTATATGGAGTTCTTAATCAATTGCAAGAATCAATAAATAATATAAAGAAAAAATTTGAAATAAAACAAATGTACTGGGAATAATTTTGGTAGATATTTCATAATACATTTATCCCTTAAACACAATAAGAAATGGTAGTGAGAGAATTTTTATGATCTTTAGAAAAAGGAGATTAAATATATTATGTATTATGATGAAATTTTCACTGTTCCTGAATTATAAACCTTGATTATTGTTATTCGGAATAATAGAAAATACATATATATTCATTAGTAGTTTAATGTCGTGACTTCAAAATTTTTAACTATCCCAAAAATTGGTAGTTTTGAAGATACATTTTGATGTTCAACTAATATATAGATCAACACTAGATATTGGTCCCTTTGATATAGTGATAGGAGGATGAGAATGGTTTTTTGTGTAGGGTCATCGAATTACAATGGAAAGAAAATCCAACCACCCATAGGTCAAGGATGTAGAATGTAGTATCGTGGATATTTCCACAAATGGTTAATGAAATTATTATTACGAAGGATAGAATGAATCCATGCTCATGAATATCCTAGATACATGTATAAACTGTCAAATAAGATTAAGTAAATGAAGGAAAATTCGTGTTCCCAACGCATGGTTAAATGCCTCACCTATAAGGACAATGGGAATTATTAAAGGTAGGGGACAAAATCATAAATAAATGAGGGTTTATAATTTTATAAACACTAAAAACCAATTGGGAAAGGGAAATATTATCACATCACCACCTGATAGGGCGAAATTGAAAATGAATTCATATGAGGTATACTTTCTATTCTCTCAAAAATGTATAATGTTTTATTTGATTATGGTTCTATAAATTCATTTACGTATAATATCCTATCTAGATCACTAGAATCACATCCCGATACTATCATATGGAGATATCTATAATAAAAAAGGTTTTATCCTTACAAACCTAAATTTCAGACTATTATCTTGATAGAATATATGAGAATATTTTTTAAGTGAATCTCACAATCATTCCCTAGGTATAATTTGATTCTATATTGGCCACATATTAGATCTTGTTATATAGAGCACACATAAACAAGTAAGAAAAGGAAATCTCATTCTACATTCCAAATCATCACATGCACTAGTTCCAATTCATGTAATATCATGAATATCCTTTTCAAATTCCCTCAATGTTTGTGGGTTTTATGACTAGCAAAGAAGCATATTATTACCAAAATCATTTGTCAAAGGAAAAAATCAGCCTTTAGGAAATAGCCATTTCTGGACTATTCCCTGATTGTGAGGTAGTTTTCAAAGTATAACTCATACCATGGGACACAAAAATTTCAAAAATTCTCAATAGGATAGCCCCAAAAAAATAGACGAGATAAAAAAACAAATTGAAAGAGTGTATATATTTCGTGTTTTTATACCCTAATGTAACACCTATGGGTGAATTGGTGATGTTTTCCAAAAAAATGATGGATTTATTTTGGTGTTCATAGATTATAATGAGATAAATAAGTTCACCATAATTAACATGTATCCACTACTAATTATTGATTCCTTGTTTTATCATCTTATAGGATATATGTACTTCTCATAGGTGGATCATTATTATGAATATCATCATCTAAATGCTATGTGCTGGTATATTTATAATAATTCCAACTTTAGAAGATATCATCAATATATGTTTATAGTGATGTTATATAGTCTTACTAATGACACAATGATGTTAATGGGTTTTTTAAATTGATTATTTAGAGACAACATTGATAAATGTTTCAGTATTTACTGAAAACATTTATATTTAATACAATATTAAAGAAGAACGTGATGATAATATATGGATTGACCTAGTGACATGAATAAAGGAAAATTGTAAATATATGTTTATAAAATGAAACTTTTAGATGGATAAAGTTGTTTTTAAGGGCATGTGATCACATGTGAGGTAATTTTTTTAGACCATTCAATGAAAAAGGTAGTTCAATAATTTCCCATACCAACAATTATAATATAGATTCAAAGTTTTTATGGATTATCTGGGTACAATAGTTTATTCTTTCGAAATTTTTAAATATTAAATGTTCTATAACTATGTAAACATGTAAAGCAATAAATTAGGATTTGATTAAATAAGGCAAGGAATGATTTAAGGATAATAGTAAGAGGATAATCAATGTTCCAATAACGAAACTACCCTAATGAGGAGGGAATTTAAAATAAGTATTTAAATAAATTATGGGATTGTGTATTCATGAAATAATGATAATGTAAAAATCAATGCCTTGTCATAATTGAATATCCTTGAAAAAAAAATCTTAACTCATCACCTAGAGTTGGAAATGGAAATATTTTCATTTATTTCTTCACAGCACTAAAACTATGCTAAGAAGTTTGGAATATATATAGATAATATGAGTATAAGGTATATATTCATACATAAAGGTATCAACATACATCAATAAATAATTTTGTAAATGACTAAGGAAAATTATTTCACTAATCAATTCAGTCATATAATGTAGAATATTTTAGTAATAATATTTGATGAATAGAAAATACTTCTATAACCATGATGGGTATTCAGAAACACTATATATCCATGGAAATAAAAATATAGATTTGGACATCATAACAACAGAGATGAGTACATACCATTCCTAAATTATTTCCCAACCATCTATCCAAGAGAATAACAAGTAGGAATAATGAGATTATTTGGATATATTAATGAAGGTTATAAAAAAATTTATAGTTGTTTCATGATTTCAATATTGATAAATATGATTTCATATGATTAGGAATAAGAAATTGTGTTCCATCATCTCCTATGATAAAGAATGAGTTGTTTGATGATGAACATAGCCCATGTTTCTCTATAAATCCAAAAATTACACAGATGTAATAGTATATTTGATTGTAATTCATGTGTGACATCACGAGGAATATGATTTATTAGTACCCCTCAAGGTTCTCGGTATACGAAAAAATTGAATTATAGTATCAGAAGTCTAATGGGTTGATGTAATCATTTACTATACCCATATTGAAATGGTTGAAATAACCATGATCATTATAACATGTTTCCTAAAGACATTCATATAAAGAAATGTGATATAGGTTGTGAAGGATTGAATCATAATGACTACCCACATCATAAATATCCATATTATTATATTATTCAACAACATTAGAAGATATATTTAATGGAGTTTATTAGGATTATTGGGACATCACTTTCAATCGTATCTTATTAAGATCCAATTGTCACCTCCAAATTATAGGGTAGTTTGAAACATGATCCAAATACTAAATTGAACATCATTATTGATTATCTCCCCATACTAATGGAAAATCCAAAAGGAATATTCATAATCTCTAGAAAATGATTAGACCCTACGTAATTGAATATAATGAAGGTTAGGCTCAAGATCTATCTCTATTTTATCTCTCATACAACACCATATTCCAATCGTGTATTTATATTTCTCTATATGAATCTCTATATAAGATTCAATGTAGATAACTGACATATTAGAATGAATTTTGTGGAAAATATATCTATAGACTAGATATTTTCTAATAGTCCATAGGGAATATTTAATAAATGTAATAACAAAATCATATTTCTCATAATATACTATGAAGATATATTGAAAATCATTGATTGAAATTTGAATTTGGAGACAAAATTTTCCTTTAATTATTACCAAGGAAGGGATTCATATTGTTTAGAAAGAAAGGAAAGCATATCCTTATTAACAATTGTCTCATTAAGATCTGGAAACATATATAATATATATCCTATCAAATAAACCTTCCTATGAACATTTCAAATTTTCATGATGTGTTTCAAATATCTATCCTAAGGAGGTACATTTTGGATACCTCATATGTAATAAATATAGATGTGGTACAACTACAACATGGATATCCTACAAGGAGAATTTACAGAAGATATTAAGCCGTAGAGTTAGATTTCAAGGCAATAGTTAAACTAACATATCACAGAAATTTTAAAAAACCATAAATATTTGAGGTGACATGGGATTTAGGTAAAATAGTGGGGAAAATTTATTCTTATCTATTCACAGCCGAGGCTGTCAGTTGAAATTTTGTGGATTAAATTTCTAAATGGTAAAATAATATAATGACCAAAACATTAAAAGTGATTTTATATTTGAGTAAATGTATGTTATATTTTATTATGTAGTATTATACACATAAATAACAGAGTATAAAATTAATGTTATATTTCCTTCCTGAATATAATTAAACTAGTAAAAAATTAATAAAATGAAATTTCTAAATATTTCATTGCGAAGAAATAGAATATTAGGTAAATAAAATGGGAAATTTGAAATAATATAAATATTTTAGTATTTTTACTTATTTGAAACACATGATGAAAAAAAATTAATGTTCTAATCGAAATGTTAAAATGTAATATATAGAACCTGTGAATTGATTATATTGAATGAATGATGTAGAAATGAATAGATATTTATAATAAGTAATATGACCATTGGGATAAGTAACATGTCCACTGAAAATAGTAACATGGCCATTAGAATAGGAACATGGCCATTATGAATAGTAATCCAACCATTTGAATTGTAATTGATCCATTTATATTTATCGATCTCATGTGAATAATGTTTAACTCGAAAAAATTGTGTGAATATTAATACATTCGTGAATTAAAATAAATATAACTATAAAAGTGTGTGTGAGTTTAATTTTCTAAAGAATATTTTTGGTGAAATTGATATTATATATCAAAATTTTAAATTTCAAATATTAATTTTTTTAGAAAGATAATTTTTTTAAAAAAATTTAAATCAATATTATCTTATTAAATTTTTGGTAATTTTTTCAAAAATCATTACTTTTTACGTGAATAATTAAATAAATTTTTTAAATAAAAGGTATATATATTTTAAATACCTTATCGAAGAAGAAATAATGTCATAAAATATTCCACAATTTGTTTCCCAGATGAAATGTAATTGAATATGATTAAAAATAATATTATAAATAGTAAACATAAACTAATGAACTAAATAGTATTTTTAAATGTCTAAAATGATAAAGTATTCAATTAAAATAACATCTTCTCATTATTCAACATTCATTTTCAATAAAAAATAAATTCAATATTTAGATGGATTTAAATTCAGTAAAATAATTGTATATTATTAAAATATTAATTATAAATCCACGAATATAACTATTTAAATGTTTTCCAATGAGGTTGTATTTTATTCAATTACTTTACTAAAAAATTGTCCTCTCTTCCAATATTAATACACCCTCCCCCTCCCTATGGAAACCCAATTATGTATCATTTCTCGAATCCAAATATCTTACACAATTAAAACTATTAAGATTATTATAATCCTAATTTATGATCACGAGTCACTCAACTGGATGAATTCAATGTGTTTAGTGTCAAATAAATGAAGAATCAATTATAATAGGGTATGGTTTCGTCATATTTTCTTCTCTTTTCAACTTATCATCCTCATTTTATATATTACATTAAATCCCAACCCTTATAAAATTAATTATTATTATTTTATAATTCTATAATTTTGATTAATTCACTATAATGAATATACATAACATATATTTTATTTCATACTTCTCTTTACTTCTCTTTTGGAAAATCTCTTTAATTGTTACATAATATCATATGAGATTATTGTCGAATATTTTATTATAACCACCTTCTGGGTTGATTGTAATGAATTAAAGGTAATGTATAAATATAAAAATTCATGTATTTTATGGTTTTATATTAAATATTTCATTTTTTTAAATGAATTTTAACAAAAATATTCCATTGAAGAAAGATGACATATTTTAAGTAAAATATAATATCAAAATTTTTCACCTATAGTAAAAAATATTATTAAATTGAATCCAATAATCATAAAGGACTAATAATGAAATAAATTAATATAATTAACATCTACATTCATGTTTTAATAGACACACATTTTTATACGGTAGGTATATATGATATGAAACATAAAAAGAATAATGAGTAGGGGGTTCGCAAACCCAACTCTTTCATTTTGGGTTATATCCTATTTCAAATTAATTTATGTATGGATATTCCTATAATTTTATAAGAATATATTTCCACTATTATTTCCTTTTTTAAATTTTTGGGATATATATTATTCTACCCTGAGAAAAGGATTTCTAAAATATTTTCATTTATATTTTGAAGCGATATTATTTCCTAAAACATTTCATCAACTTCCCTTGATTTTTTTCTACCCTTGTTACAAATTATGATCATCTATGTGAAAATATGATATCCATTATTCATTAGGAATGATAATAGGTTTTCATTGATGTATTCATAATGACATCATTATGAAACCCATTTATTTTCATTGATTTATTTGATTACTAAAATTGGCATATCTTCTCTATCCATGCGGAAAGCACTGTTATAAGCATTATATAGTATTATTGGTGGGAAAAAAACTATATATCCCAGTAATTGATTATTTTATGAAATATATTTCATGATATTATATTTAATATGCATTCAAATTATGAAAAATGATTTTTTAATTCTGATGTTATGATTTATGAACATATATTTTTAAAGAACATTTTTCTATATTTAATCAAAACTATGTGTGGTATTTGACGAATATGCTATGTCATTTTATTATTATTCCTATTCCACATTACAATACCATTTTATAAATAAATTCCCAATTCTTTTGTTATTATTCCTCTTCTTATGTTATGATGATGATTATTATGATCACCCATGTTTTGAAATATTTTTTGTATCATGTTTCTTCCCTTATATTCACCCTTACTTGGATTTTAGCTGACCAATTTCGTTGATGTATTTCCTAAACTAGTTACATTTACTAAGGATAATATGGGAGATTTATATAGAATATTAATAAGAAATTAAATAGTTCCTATTTTATATTATTTAGAACTGATGTATGAACTTAATTTTCCCAACATTCCAAGCATTTATATCCTAGACTATATTATTATATTTTAGTTTATCTTAATGTGATATAATAATTATGTACAAAAATCAAGTCCATCATAATCACCTCTTATAGATAAGGTTTTCGTGAATCCTTACCGGGAGATATATTGTTGTTGATTGTTTGTGCCTTGATATCAAAACATACCTTCTGTTATAAGGTAGTTGTTGGGATATTAGCTTTTCCTTGAGTGTGTTGGTGTGGGTAGGGATATCCTTGGGCGATAAGGATGGTTGAGAATTTATCTAATATAATATGAGTTTTTTAGATCCTACCATGCCTAGTAATGTAGTATCAGAGATAATAGACTCACCTTGAGTGAGAATGTGTTGTAAGGGAAAATCTTGACTGAGTGGGTTAGTCTTGTTGTGATGTCATATTAGATGTTCTTGGTGGACCCTACCATTAGTGATGAGGTCATAGTTGAGGAATGGATGTTGGGAACTACATGGCTAAGAAATTTTTCAATGGACAATATTGAGTGAGGGAATGTGTCTAAGACAAGGATGTAGGACCCTACCCCCACACTATTTGGTAATGATCGTGGTTGGTGAAGACACCCTACCCAAGTTCTTTGAGAATGATTAAGAAACTGGGTTAGATGGAACATGGTTAATAGATTCTAGCTTAGGAAAAAGTATGCATGATTAGGTGTCAAAGAGTTATGTTTAGTGTATAATGATGTGATGAGCATGGATTGAACGTGATTCAGTTATCAGAAGACGTTAAGAATTACAGGTATGTTCAAATTTATTTTATTCAATTTTTACCTATTTACACATGTATATGATGATTTATATTTGTATTATATGGTGATACCCTACATAAAAATATTTCCAACTCCTTATAGAGGAACTATAACATGATTTTTGACCATAGTCATGTTCCTCATGAAAAATCAATCAATGTAAAATGAATTAGTTTTGGGAGGATTGATAGGGTATTAGAGACTAGGATGTACGTGAGGTTTAGGAATGGTAGTAGAGACATTTATTTTTTTTAATAATTTATCTATTTTATATATGTGATTGACTAAGTGGGATATTAGTTGGGATATATTCCTATATGATTAATTTATTTTCATTATAGCATTGGGTATGGTTATTGGGTCTATATTATATAATATTTTCCCATGATATTATTTGGATTTTTTATTTTTTATTGATGGATATGATTTCATGGGAATAATCTCCCAATATATGATTTAGGGCCTTGATTATAACATGTACCATCAGGTATATGAGATTTTATCCCTAATAAACATAGATTGTTGACTGTGACACTCGTAAGTGTTTTCAGGATAGAAAATTAGAAAGTAATATCACAAAATACTTTTATTTTTTAAGGTATTGAGATGTGATAGATAAGAAATATGGATATGGTAGAGATTATAAGATTCCTTGGACTACTGTATTATGATCACCTTGTTTTTTTGGAACCCTAGTTTACCAAGGATGATTTATTATTTTCATTGTTTTTTGATGTTATTGTTGTGGATTATACAATAATATGATGTTTTTAATAGATATTTGTTTTCATGTTTTACTATTATCCCACTGTTTTAAGAGTCATTTTTAACCATATTAGGCATATAAAATTCAAAAGACATATTTTTCATTTTTGTGACTCATTTTACTAATAAAATTGTAATCTCTTTAAATTGTTCAGAGAAGCTAATATATTGTCTTCCTATATAACATTTTAGCATTCCTCTACTCAGAAGGAAATTATTTAATATTGTGAATAGTTTTCTAATAGTAGGTCATGTGGATATTATATTGAGTAATTATCTAGAAATGGTTTTATAGTACCCCTGTGTATGTATTGTATAGCTAACCATTGTGGTTGAATTTAGGCATTGAACTCTTTAGAGATAATCCTTGTATTATTATGGGAATCCTTGAGGATTTATATACCCCTTATTGGGTTATGTAAAGGAATGTGGAATACTTTTATCTTGGTATTTAATATGGGTTTGGAATGTCATATTTTTTAGGTTCTTGGACTTGTGGATCAATATCATAGATGGTGGTATCGGGGATGGAATATTCATGGGTAGAAACTTATGGTACTGAAATAGATATCATGTGGCATCTTCTCATGTAATTATCTTTGTATTTTATGATAATCATTTTTATTGATGGAAAAGTAATTATTTTGTATTCTTTGGATAGATGAGACCGACGTATAATGGGGCATTGTTAATTGGCAGGGTGTATGAGCCTAGGTTCATTGACGTATGACTCCTCGGATCGTGAGTTGGGTTGTATGATCAGGTGGTATGAGAGAGTACACCCATTATGTTTGGGTGAGATCTAGGGGTGCAGTGAGTATGAAACAATGGAAAAGTTCATAGAGAATAATTTTACTTTTTGATGTGGATTGTTAAGTTGGTGTAATCATCCTTCGAGGTCCCCTATCTGAATTGGCGCTGAAACTGGACAAACCATGACCCAAGGGGAATCCCCAATCACCCTAAGATTAAGAAAAGTAATAAGAGTATCAACATGACTATTCTAGATGGTCTCACCCTAATAAACCTCAAAAAATCATCCAAACATAAATTAACCATAAAAGAACCAAAAAATATAATAGATCATGAAATTCATGACCCATCACCCAGGGCCCGTGCCGTGACTACCCCGAGCAAGCCTTCCATAGGCCAGGGGCTCGCGACTACCACCCAAAGGTGTAATTACCTAAAACTAGGATGGAATTACCTTTATAACCTGTAATCACACGCATCAAAAAACAAAACAAATATACGAACACAGGTAAACTAAATATTATGCAGAGTGAGTATAGTAAGTAAAAGAGTCCAGAAAAAAATCCCAACTAGAAAGTACAATAAACTGTAAGTACAAGAAAAATGGAGGAAAATGAAGATAGCTGATGGGTCTTCCTGTGAGGTTCCTACCAGAAAGGTTATTATAGATCGCCTATATAGTATTCCACATTTTTCTTTATCCTTCGGGAACCGTCCAGTCCTGGTACCCTTAGTCTAGATCAATGATATCTATCATCTACACCAAACATAACAAGGTGCGGGCATAGCCCAAGTAGGAGTGAGTATAAAGTTACTCTGAAGGGACCCCGGGACCCTCGAGGTCTCAAAAAATCCCCAGAGGATAAACCTCCAAGCATGAAGACAACTGTCAACCCTACATAGGTATATGCCCATACATATACCTAAGTAATCAAGTATACCCATCTTAATCATGAGGAAACATAGGGTCCAACCCAAAATCCTGAAGCTCAACTATTCCAAAAAGGGAGGAAAATCACAAATGCATGTACTAGAGAGGTACACAACATAGAAAAATACCACTAAGGTATTACCACGAAGGAAAGAACCACACATGTACAAACTCATCTCATAGTAGGATTAACTGAAGTATAGTATTTGAGATGATAAGATGTAACTAAAAAATCACCTTACACTATTAGAAGGATCTCCCATGAAGGATTTATAATAATCATGAGGCCAACATAGGATATCTAAGTGCTGGCCCATAGGGAATCACTCAGGGTAGACCCACACAGGATCTTTCAGTGCTGACCCACATAGGATCACTCGGTGATGACCCCCATAGGATCGCAAGGTGTTTACCCACGCAGGATCACTTGGTGTTGACCCACACATGATCACTATCTGTTGAACCACACAGGATCGCTAGATGTTGACCCACAAAGGATCTCTTGGTTAGTCTCGCATGGAATCCTAGAGCAGTTCCATGTGGGACCCTCAATCTTAGAACCACAAAGGATCTCTTCCTCATGTCACTGCTAGCTACTAGGTTCTCGTTCTAAGCTTTATCATCTCTGGGAGGGTTCTCTTCACAAGACACTATTAAATACTCCAACAGTCAAAAATCCCCATGAAAAAGTATCCCAATGTACCGCCACGTCATAGGGGTGTCAACACAATAGACGGTTCATCAATCGGATGCTCGGTCTGTTATTTATTAGCCTTTTAGTCTCGAGGGTCTGGTTGAATTTGTGCTCTACCTAACCAGTCCATCCGACAACTTAATCAAAATATCTTGTGTGGTATACCAAATAGAATTTCACGTTCCAAGGTTCTCAGCACCGCAGATGGTTTTTCAAACAAACAGAATGTGCTGAAGATATGGTTGAAAATGCGTAAAAGGGTCGATGTGGATCCTGGTTCGGTCTGACCCAGCCCATGTCGGGTGGCTTGGGGGCCGCAAAACTGCGAGTGGCCATGGTGGATGAGGGAGGATGTGGTTGACATGGGAGGCTGTAGGGAAGCTCAGAGGGCCTTTGGGCGGTGCGGTAGGCCACGGGGTGGCGCGGTAGGCAGTCGGGCGGCTTAGAGGCCTATGGCAGTGGTGCCAACCACATACATCATTGGCCGCCGGTGGTGGTC
Organism: Viscum album; assembly: GCA_963277665.1. Lineage (NCBI taxonomy): Eukaryota > Viridiplantae > Streptophyta > Magnoliopsida > Santalales > Viscaceae > Viscum > Viscum album. The sequence goes on from OY728164.1 coordinate 579,316,314, forward strand.
GCCGCAGGGTGGCACTTTTGCCTTCGTTTCCTTCGTCGTAGTTCTTGAGTTCCACCGCTTCCAACTGTCGACACTAGTTTCCTCCTTCTTCCACTACATAGAACACACCAAAGAAGCATAACATCAGAGGGGTTGGGCTATGCTTCTTTATCCTACACCCTATGTGTTAGAGATGTTGCAAGCGGCTCCACAAAAATCAGGAGTCAAGAACGAAACACTCTACAATTTAATATGAATTGTGGATCAAATCGTTTTGGTTTATACACATTTTCCAGGATTTCCATGAATGATGAAATTAAACATGCGAATTCAAGAATTCAATAATAACCCCTACCTCATTTTATTCATTGATGATGTCTGTGAGGAAGGATACAACATTGTTGGGGATTGATGGACGTCGGTGACGTCGACATTCCCTCGATCATTAGTTTGTTGATGTTAAATACGCTCCTCATAGACTAATTTCCCTATGAAGAATTCCATGTTGATGTCGGCGTTCTTCATTGGTATTCTTCTTTGGAGTGATTTTCTCCCAAGGATGCTTCCTCCAAATCCATCCAAAATGATGAGATAGCCAAAATAATAGATTATGTTACCTATTAAGTTGTTGGAATAAATTAAAATTATCTTAATTAATTATTTTATGGATTGGATTAATTAATTCAGCAGAGGGTTTGGCACAATTAAGTGGTAGAGCTCAAAAGGATTCTCACACCTAAGAGGGAATTTCAAGAGGTTTATGTCTCGGGTGGTCCTCACCACCATAACCCACATGGGAGGATAGGCTAGGGGGGTCCCCACCACCATAACCTCTGTGGAGAGGTTTTAGATCAGGAGACCCCCACCACTCAACATCCACATTAGAGATCCTATAGAAAAATAAAATAAAATGTAAAACAAATTTTATTTTATTTTAATACTTAACGAAAAACCCAAAAAATATCTTTCACTCTCAACCAACTTCCATCAAGGTGAAATTCTCCTTAAGTGAATGTTGGAATTGTGTGTTCAATGGTGCCCTCAAATTTAAATTCCAGGCACCAGTTCTATAGTTACAAAAACATTTTCATATTTTTACTGAACATACACAAAAAAAAAGTTTAGAAATTTATTCCAGGCACTCTATGCCACAAAATCACCCACCGTCAATTTTTGAGGACTCATAAAATTCCCATATAATTAAAAATATTATATGGAACTTCCAGGTCATTACATTCTCCCCACATGAGGTATTTACATATTCGTAATCCAGAACTCAATCTAAATGAACAAGTGGGGGTACTAAGCATGAATATGAGACTCCTGCTCCCCTTGTGCACGTCGGGAGGTTCTCGTGCTTCTAGAGAACACGCACCATATGTATCAACCATTCATACAGGACCTGCTCAAATCGATCCTCAATCCCTACGGGAACATCGTAAAAAGTCGCCCCATTGTCGACCTCCAGATCAACATGGTCCATGATATGAGAAGGGTCATGCACATATCTCCACGGCTGAAATACATAGAAGACGTCATGCACCTGGTGCAACTGAGTTGGAAGAGCTAAGTGGTAAGCCCCCTCGCCAACTCTGCTGAGGACCATAAAAGGTCCGATAATCCATAGAGATAACATTCCACCTCATCCAAATCTTTACAAACCACATCGAGGGTAGACTCATATAAATATGTGGTCACCATCTTAGAACATTATAGGTCTCCATATACAGTCTTCATAAGACATTTTCTTACTCTGTGTAGTCTACATCCACTCTTGTATGATCTACACCTTCTCTCTGGTAGCCCGTACCATCTCTGGTCCAACTAGTGATGACTCCACTCGGTCAGTCCATCACAAAGGTGATCTACAAGGTCATCTATACAACACCTAAAATGGTTCCATCACAATGGTGGAGTGATAGTTGTTGTTATGTGCAAAATCCACCAATGTCAAGTGACCCTCCAAGCTACGACTGAAGTTAAGGACCCAAGCATGCAACATGTCCTCGAGAGTCAAAATGGTACACTCTATCTAGACATCTGTCTAAGGATGGAAGGTGGTGCTCAAATGTAACTACATCCTGAAAGCCTCCTGCAACCCATTTCATATCCAGTAAGTGAAATGCGTATCATGATTAGAGACAATCATCGATGGTACTCCTTGTATTATCACAATCTTCTACACATAGAGGCATCCTAAGATCTTTACTAAAGCCTACTCTCTGATCGGTAGGAAGTGGGACGACTTGGTGAGTCTGTCAACGATCACCGATATAGATTCATGACCTCTGGATGTACGTGGATACCCTATCACGAAGTCCATGGATATCCCACCCCACTTCCACTCAGGGACCTCTACTGGTTGAACCAAGCCTACTAGTACCTGATTCTCTTCCATCACTTGATAAAAAGTGAATCCCCAATTTACAAACTCTAAAATTACTTTCTTCATTCCTGGACACTAGTGCTGTCATTGGAGATCTTGATACATCATCACCACTCCAGGATGTTCTGCTAGTGGGATGTGTGGATCTCCCTCAACATTTCCTCCCGAAGTGAAAATGGTACCATGGAAATTTTTCTATATTGGATGACATGCTCCCCAACTTCAAGAACATCCTTCAGGTTTATGACTGGTGGATATCTGAGCAGGTTGGGTCTTGTAGTCGGCGTCCCCACACTGTGCCTCCCTGACTCGCTGAAAATGTGGGGGACTGACTGTAAGAGACTAGTGAAAAGATACTCTATATCTATCCACAAAGGATATGTGAAATTTGGATAGCTACACCATCGCCTCAAGAAGAAGTTCTATACATGACCTCCAGCTAAGTGCATCTGCTACAATGTCCTCCTTCCCATTTGAATAGACTATCGTGAAGTCATAGTCCTAGTGGAACTCATGCCAATATCACTGTCTCAGGATCAGGTCCTTCTGAGAGAAGATATACCTGAGCATCTTGTAATCTGAGTAGAATTTAAAACTTTCACCCATCATGTAATGTTGCCACATCTTCTAGGCGAACACCACTACGACAGACTCTAGGTCATGTGTAGAATAGTTCAGCTCATTCTCTCTCAGCTATATTGAACCATATGTGATTACATCTTTCACCTACATCTGGACACATCTAAGTCTGGTCCCTGATGTGTAGTAGTAGACTACGTACCCTACTCCCTCCTATGGTAGCCTCAAGACCGGGGGCACTAGACATCCTCTACCTCATCTATTGGAAACTCGGTTGGCATCTCTCCAACCACATGAAGAGTTGTCCCTTCTTTGTCAATTCTGATAGTGGTGCTGCAACTCTGGAAAAATCTGCCACAAATCAATAGTAGTATCCATCCAAATCCAGGAAACTCTGTACCTCCATCACACTCCTGGGTGGATCCCAAGCACATACCTCCTCAATCTTCACTCGATCCACTGCAACTCAAACATCTTATATGACATGTCTTAGAAAGTGAACAACTCGGATACCAAAATGGATCTTTGAGAGCTTACCATAAAGCTAGTGGGCTAAGAGTGGGTCCAGTACTACCTAAAAATGATATGCATGCTCCTCCTCAGTAGTCGAGTAGATTAGACTGTTGTCGGTGGAGACTACTACAAATCGATCAAGGTATGGCTGTAAGATCTTGTTCATGAGTCCCATGAACACTACTAGAGTGTTGGTTACACTGAATGGCATAACCAAGAACTCATAATCGACATACCAACATCTGAAAGCCATATTCTTCACATCCTCGTCTCGTACTCTAAGCTGGTGATTGCCTGATCTGAGTTCTATCTTTGAGAACCATCGTGCTCCCATCAGTTGATCAAGGAGGTCATCAATCCACGAGAGTTATTACATGTTCTCTATTGTCACCTAGTTAATGTTTCGATAGTCGACATAATGGCTCCAGCTCCCAGCTACCTTCTCGATGAACTAAATCAGAGCTGCCCAATGTGAAACACTGGTTTGAATGAATATCATCCCCGTAAATTCCTCTAGCTGTATCCGCAACTCATGAAGCTCCGCGGGGGCCATCTGATACGTTGTTGTAGATATCGTTGCAATCCTGGGGTACATGTCAATATAAAATTCCACCTCTCTGGGATAAGGTAGACCCAAAATATCCTCCGGGAAGACATCTGTGTACCGGTCCACCATTACTGGATAACTCGGACTCTCCACATCAACCGCTCCAAGGGTAAGGCTAGCCAACTGATTAGTGATTGACCACCCTCCTCTACGGGTAAGTTCATCTTGTTCTGCATAGGCTCCATTCTCACCAGTGAAGGTAAACCTCGTCCCATCCATGTGGGCACACGAACTTTGTGCCTAATATAGCCCATCTGAGCATGGAATGTAGATGACTAGTCCATAACCAAGATGACGTCATAAGTCCTCAACGCTACTATATAAAGATCCTAGTCGAAGCTCTCACATCCTATAGTAATCATACAATTCCAACACTAGTGCGTAGTTGTACAATCCACTCTTGTAGGAGTCTCCAGCCGTAAGTATCAAGCCAACGGCTCAGTCGGAATCTCCGACCTCTGAACAATGGTAGTGGCAATAAAAGAATTACTAGAACCTGTGTTTATAACTATTACTGCTAATATTGAATAGACACATATCGTACCTTATATCATATCTAGAGCACCATGATCGTAGGCCTCAGCTACCTGGAGATGAGCTTTCCCCTACCCACCTGCTCTCTACGGTCGTGGTGGACCACCTAGTGGTGGTGGCGCTAACATATCGAATCATCTCCCACCTTCAGCTAAACGACCAGCTCCTCTGGCATGTCTGCATGCTCCCTACAGGCCTCCTTGGTCGAACCTATGTCTCTACCTGGGTGTTCCTTTAACTATATTCTGGTCATCCGTACGGCAGGTCAAACAGTCACGAGCCATGTGACCCAGCCCACCATATGCGTAACAGTGCCTGCTCCTCGCATGACTGGATCGGCCTCGTGTTCCCCACACAACTGACCCCGAATCATGCGGTCGTCCATATATAGGTATGGTCCTCTTGGACCTCAATGAAATTTGTCTTCTTCCAGCTGTAGAAAACTACATTACGTGACGACTGGTAGTGGGTCTCGCTACTAGTGACTGTTTCACAAGGAAACTCAACACTATGTGGGCTCTCGCTAACACCCCCACATGCGTCAGGAAGCTAAGTGAGATAATCGAATCCTTAATCTCCCGCCTAATTCCATGCTCGAAGGATTGGGCCCTGAAGAATGGGTCACACACCATATCAGTGGCATAGAATGAGAGGTCAAAAAACCTTGCTGAGTACTGAGATACAGTCATGCTGCCCTGCTACATATGAAAAAGATCTTGAATGTGTACTGCGTGGAGAGTCACTAGAAAAAACTATACCCAAAACAGGATCTCGAAGTCTACCTAGAGAAGCGTCACTTCATCGTGATCCTAGAGCATAAAGCTCCTCCATCTGCCTATTGCTGCCTATAGAAGGATGGCGGTAAGGATCACCATGAGATCAGCTGGTGTCCCTACAAGTTGGAAAACTCTAAATACTACCTCTAGACATTCCTCAGCCACGTGTGGGACTGTCTCTTCCCCAAACCTGGGTGGACTCTAGTGCTGGAACTCATGCAATGCACTCAAGAGGCAAGCACCCTCTACTTCTGGGGATGCTAGCATCAGTGCCCCAACAGTTAATAGTACCGCTAGTGCCTCCATTGGTGCCGCTACTGGAATACGGCCCTACACTGAGGCCTCGTCGCTCAGTGGGCTATCAGTGTTTGTAACTCTGAGAACGCTAGATGGATGTCTTCATGGAGGAATCCTCAATAGAAACAGGTGCGACATGGTCAATAAGTTATACCTGGTGAGCTGACTCAAAGTGTTCACAATGTAGACTCTTAAAACACATTCATAATTAGTGTTATCGAGCTATGAGTCAGAAATCAGAATTTATGGTTCTTGTGTATGGATATGTCGGCTACCACACTAACACTAGATACCCTAAACTGTTAAACACAATAAATAAACTTAACACTATTTCTGGTAAAAAGAAAGATCATAGTCCTTTGTTCTATGGTAGAACTAGCTCCTCTGATACCAATTTCTCACAGCCCGTCCCCCGGGGCCCATGCCGTGACTAACCCAAGCTCTCCTTCCATAGTCCAGGGGATGGAGACTAGCACTAAATGGCGTAATTCCCTAAAACTGGGAAGGCATGCCCTTTCTAACCGATAACCACACCCAACCATGCACACAATAGGATATGAACACAAGTAATTTGAATAGTAAATTGAGTGTGTACATTACGTAAATGGGGCTAGAATTAAAGCCCAGATATACAGTACAAGAAACTAGAAGTACAAGTAAACTGGAGAAAATGGATGACAACAGCTAGGTCATCCTCTGAGGTTCTAGGATAAAGGGTAGGTACAGATCACCTACCCATCACTCCATGTCCGTCTGTCTCCACCGGACACCATCCAGTCCTAGTACCCTCAGTCTCGATCAACGATGTTCGTCATCTACACCAAACACAACAAGGTGTGGGAATAGCCTATACATGTGTGATTATAACGATACTCAGTAGGGACCCTGAGACCCTCAAGGCCTCACAAAATTCACAAAGGATAAACCTCAACGAATGAATTCAACTATCAACCCTACTTTGGTATATGCCCATACATATACGTATGTTATCAAGTATACTCATCTCAATCATGTGGAAACATATGGTCCAACCCAAAATTGCAAAGCTCAACTATTCCATAATGGATGGAAACCATAAAGGAAAGTACCACATAGGTACGCCACACATAATAATAGAACCATGGTATTACCATGAAAGAATGAACCACACAGGTATGAACTCAGCTCACACCAGGTATAACGTAAGTAAAATAGTAGAGATGATTAGATATAACTACATAATCATCTAACTCTTAAGAGTCCGAACTATGAAGTATCGGTAATCATAATTAGACCCACATAGGATATCTAGGTACTGACCCACAAATGATCGCTTAGTGCTGACCCACACATGATCGCTCAGTGATGGCCCACACAAGATCACTGGGTGCTGACCCACACTGGATCGAAAGGTGCTAACCCACGTAGTATCGCTAAATGTTGACCCACACAGTTTCACTCGGGTATTCCCAAATGGAATCCTAATGCAGTTTCATGTGGGACCCTCAATCTCAGACCCACGAAGCATCTATTCCTCAAGTCACATCATGCTACTGGGTTCCCACGCTAAGCTTTCTCATCTCCAGGACTGTCCACTCCACAAGACACTTCTCGATACTCCAATATCCATGAAGTACAACAAGAATGTATTCCAAAGAAATTCCACGACACCGGGGTCTCAATTCAATAGACGGTTCTTCATTTAGACACCCCATCTATGAGTTGTTAGCCTTTTAGTCCTGAGGGCCTAGTTGAATTCGTTCTCAATACAACCCAACTGTTTCGCAACATTATCCAAATCTTATGTGGGGTATACCAAATAGACCATATCACTTCAAGATTCCCAGCGCTATAGACGGTTCTTCAAATGCACTCTCGATGCCAAAGATATGGCCGCAGATGCGTAAATGGTTCAATGTGGGTCCGGGTCCGGTCCGACCCAGTCGGTCTGGCCCCACCCACACGGTGTGGCCTAGGGGCCGCAGAACCACAAGGGGGTCGTGGTGGCTGCGGGAGGCTGTGGGCGGCGCAAGGCCACGGGGCGGAATAGCGAGGATACGGGGCGGCCTGGCAAGGCCGCAGGGTGGTGCGTCGAGGCCGCGGGGCTGCTTAGAGGGACGTGGGGTAGCGCAGAGAGGTCGCGATTGGTGGATCGCCATGGGGTGCGGAGGCCTCAGGTGGTGGCGGTGGTAGGAGGCAGCAGTGGCTGCAGGTAGTGGTGTCTGTAGGAGGCGATGTCCAAGTGGCATCGTCGTTTCCTTCATCGCCTTCATCACTTTCATCGTGGTTCATGAGTTCCATTGATGCCAACCTCCGACACTGGTCGCCACCATATTCCATTGTGAAGAACACACCAAAGAAGTATACTGTTCGAGGGGTTGGGTCATGTTTTTTAGGACCGCACCCTCCACATTAGAGCAGAAGCATGCACCTCAACCAAAATCAGCAGTCATGAATGAAAAACTCTACAATTTAATAGAAATATGGGATGAACTCATTTTGGTTGATCCACATCTGTCGGGATTTCCAAGAATGGGGAAATTAATCGAGTGAATTTCAGAATTCTATAATAACCGCCTAATTCATTTGATTCGTCGATGGGGGTCGTAATGAAGAGACAAAGTTGTTGGGGATAGACAGACATCGGTAACATTAGCATTCCCTCGATTGTCAGTTCGTTGATGTTGAAGACATTCCTTGTCAACGAATGTCCCGATGAAGAAGTTGAAATTGAAGTCAGTGTTCTTCATTGGCGTTCATCATTGGAGATCTTTTCTCCCACGAATCCTTCCTCTCAATCCCACCAAAATGAAGAGATATCCAAAATAATAGATTATGCTATCTACTATGTTTTTTGAATAAATTCAAAATATATTAATTAATTAATTGATGGATGTATAAAATAATTATGGGGATAGTTGACACAATAAAGTGGGAGAGCTCCAGAGGTTTCTCACACTTAAGGTGGGAGTTCAAGAGGATTATGTATCAGGTGGTCCCAAAAACATAACCCACATGGGAGGGTAGGCTCAAGTGGTCCCACCACCATAACCTATGTTGAGAGGTTTTAGTTCAGGTGGTCCCCACCTATCAACATCCACATGGGAGAACCTAAAGAAAAGTATAATTAAATGTTACACAACTTTTATTTTATTTTATTCTTTCACAAAAAAACCCAAAAATTGTCTTTAATTCTTGACCAAATTTCATCGAGGTGAAAGTCACCTTAAGAGAATACCAGTGCAATGAGTTCAACAGTGCCCTCAAATTTCAATTCAGAGCACCGGTTCAAAAGTTACAAAAACCCACTTGTACATTTACTGAACGTACCAAAAAAAAGATCAGAAACTCATTACAAGTACTCCAAGCCTCGGAATCACGCGTCGTCAATTTTCACCGACTCGTAAAATTACCATTTAATTAAAAAAAATTACATGGAAATTACGGGTCATTGAAAAGAATTATTCTACTAGTAATTCAAAAGAATCAGAAAATTAAAAAATAAAAGATGAAGGTTGGGGAGGACAAAATTCGTTATAATCATCCAAATCAATTTATATCTCAAGTCATCATCCTGAACCAACATCTAAAACCACTATACACAATAATTTCATGCCAATAAAAACCAAAATATCCAATCCCTGGAAACCTGGAACTAGACATAACGTTTACATACCAACAAATTTGAGTATATAGTGTTTGGGGAAAGGGAGATTAGGATACCACAGTGATGATATTTAATTATTTTTATACAAGAATCTATGTTCGATTGTTTGAAAATAAATAAAAAATATGTTTTCAATAAATTATCATGGTATGAAAATAAAAAAAATTAACAAATGAATTTTGAAGAGAAATCATTTAAAACCCAAATCTACCCATTTTCATTCTAATATAAAAATTAATCTTTGTAAATAAACTTATTTTCTTAACCTTTTAATCCAATGAATGACCATAAATAAAAATAAGATGCACATGACAACCAGATAACATTACTGGAAACCATAAATAAACAACAGATAAAATAATCACTTGTAAAAAGATCAGAAACTCACATTCCAAAAAATTAACATTGAAAACATAATATATGATACATAACATGAGGTTACACATTAAATACTAATGATATGAAATATGATAAAAATTATAAATCCATATCTTATTGGCCTTGCTCTCCAACACTCATCACTAGAATTACTCTCAACTATCTGTATCATCTGCATATCCCTTTGCTAGATAAATCTCACTTAAGGGACTCCATCCATCATTTAACCTCAATAAGAAAATAATTATAACCATATCTCCCAAATATTAGGGTAATGTTTTTTTATTTATAAATAAAAGAGGAGGGACAATTTCTACTAATTTCACACACAATAAAAAAACCCAATGTTTTACATCACAATTATATCATTCCATCCTCTAAAACCCCCTTAACAAGATCTCAAATCCCAAAAACACATCTTGAATAAAAATTCAAAAATCCATCACATGGATAGGAATAAAAATTATCAACAAATACAGTGGGGTTCAATAAGATAGAAACCCCCAATCAATAAATTATCATTTCAAAATGATCCAAACTATTATTTAACTTATCACATATAAAATAAAATGTTAAAAAAAAAATTAAAACCCCATTTGAAAGAAAAATTCAATCAGATTTATATCATAATCAATACAAAATTCTATTTCACAATCAACACAATGAAATCTCTATCGCATTTCATAAAAGAACTCATCCCAATTTAAAATAATAAAACCTATCAGACTAAAACAGAATCCCAAAATTTATGTTTTTTATCCATTAAATAATAAGATCTAATTTCGTTTCACGAAAACAATTATTTTTGTTATATAAAAAATTTTGAATGTATAAAACAACATTTAAATAATGACATGTCATTAAATTATTACATTCACCCAATTTTCCCTAAGGAGAAAAAAACATATAAAACCTTAGGCATAAAAATTATAGGCAATAAGTACTTATTTAAATTTATTAAAAAAGATTTCAAATAACCATTAAACCAAGAACCTATCCAATAAATGTTAATGAATTGAAACACTATCCTCAAATTGAACAACCATGTTGGCATTGATGGAAGACAATAGATAGGGTGATAAGATTTGCCTTGCATCACTAAAATAAAAAATAATGGAATTATATCAATAAAAGACAAACAACTAAGCAACCCATGGCCACTAGGGTTTAAGATGAATTCATTACATGAATAAAAAAAGTAAGGTAAAGAATGATTTTACATTTCCCTTTGATCTTGATAAGACCAGACCATGTAATAATTAATAATATACCATTAAGGGGATTTGTAAGATGATACATTCCCTTAGGTGGAACCTCAGTTGGGGGACCTAAATTTTGAGGCTTAGATAGGAATATCCAAGTAAAAACCAAGAAAAAGAGAAAAATGCCCAAACCTATAATGGTAGTATTGTTTTTTTCACGTGTTTTTCTCATCCATCAAATAATAACCACCCAAAAAATGTATAGGATTCATGGTTCTCAAGTAATATATAAAATAATGTATTCCAAAATTTTAATCCTATGACAAACTATAAAAAAAATATTAATTCCCCTGAGATTACTCAAAACTCATGGGGCTAAATAAATAGCTGAAAAAAATATTAGAAAATAGCACCATGGGTGATCGTAATTTACCCCCCCATTCTAAATTCTTCCACCAAAAATATTTTGACAACATAAAAATTTTGTAATATCATGAAAAACATTATTCTAACAAGGATATTACCACAACAAAACTCATATAACATAAAATTATCCACATCAAAAAAGAAAAACTCAATACTCAGAGCAACCACCATTGAAAAAATGGGATAATGAAATTAGTTGTTAGGATAACCACAATTATGATCCTATTTGGATTTGAGACTATCAAAATACAAAGCATTTTTTATAACATCAATCCTAATTCCATTCATAACCAAAGGAAAAAACGTGATAAAGTCCTCTGAAACATCCATGGTCCCACGAACCGCAAATCAAAATCCCATCACCACTAAAATAACTCTAGGTGATAGACGATTAGCTTTTTGAGAACACAAGGAAACCTAGAATAGGTATCCCCACAATTTAGAATATATGTAATATTTTGAAACATCATTAAAACTCATCAATGGAATGAATACATTTTGTAAAATAGAAAATCTCTAACCATAAGCCATCAACTCAAACACAATACTAGAAAAGATTGTTGACAAAAACAAAAAAAAATTAGTGGGTTATATGACCATGAAACACAATCCTTGTAATAGTAGAAATACACAAAATATAAATATTCCTCAACCTGGAATGGAATGGTTTTGAAATCTGGTCACAAAAATAAATGGTCGGTTACTCAAGAAAAAACATATAGAGAAGATACTCAATATAGTCAAAAGGAAATCTCGAACTAGTGTATATCTTGTTCTAACCAGAAACTAACAACATATCTCTATTACCCAAGCTCAAACCGACGTCATAAAAATGGTATCCAAAAAATAAATAAAATCTCCTCATCATTACCATGTATAACTAAAAATGTGAATCAACATACAATGAGGTATGATAATCCCATAAGATATAGGAATATGTTAGAAAACATATTCTTCTGTTATACTAAATGGTAAAAAGATTTATAAAAATATGGGAAAATACCCATGAAAAAAATTGAAATTAATAATTAAGAATGCACAAAATAATTTATCACCACAAAATCTATCATGGAGACCACACCATTGAGTACATCCCTAATTTAAAATAGCTCTAAGTATTCTTTTAAATATGATTCATCTTCAAAGCACTAAAGGTGAAAAAAACATTAATATATATAAAATGTTCACAGATATTCTAAAAATAGGTATTCACATTCAACGAGTTACCACACTAAAAATAGACTAATATATTTTAATTTCCATAAACATCATAAATAGGGTCAGTATATGGGTTTTCCTCATTATCACCATCATGCTTCTATTTCTCACAATCTATATTGAATTTACATGCATCTATAGGAGATGAATCATCGCCTACCACTAGTTTCCTTATTAAAATATATTCACTGATAATGGACTTAAAAAACACAACCTTATATATAGCCTGGACATACTGAATCACCAACGAATGAAGGTATGGAACAAGTTCCCAGTAAATAACCCTGACATCTTCAAATACTTAGTATCTAACTCTGGAGATAAGGGTATCATACTAGTGAAATGTTCCACATTATACTTTACTAACTGATCACTATGAATAATTTCGAAAAACTCAATCACCTTACCAACACTATCATCCAAAAAACTACCAGATAAAGGAGGTCTTGAAATATCTACCTGATAAGACCCCAGATGGTTGGTTGTCAGTAGTGAGCTTCCACTTTTCTATACAAATTCTTTCAATCAGTGAAAAGTTACACCTCACCCATGCATATTCTTTATTTTATAGAGTATTGATGCCCATTCTATCTTATTTTTTGACACCAACAAAATATGGGATCCTTGTTTACCACAAAATTTTAGAAGATACCAATTCCGAATCTCTTGTTCATGATCCATGATAAGATAATAACATGGACCTTCCAAACCATCAAGAGTGTGGAATATTCTGAGAATAAAAATAATATAATGAATCACTTGGTATACTACACAATTCATTCCATTGTTTAATTTAAAACTCATTTCTATTAATCACATTTTAAAATATCAAAAAACAAAACATTCAATAAAACCACCTCAAATACCACATATGGTGAAATTGTAGGCACTAAAAAATGAATCACCTATTCCAAATAGTATTTAAAAAATTCCTAAAATGGCCTGATTTCTATTTTAAACACAATAAGAGTTCTCAAAAATCACCCTATGAGTTCTCATTTAATAATCCTTAAATTATTTCAACCCATTCATTAAGATAAATCCCCTCACTAAACACAATTCATCATTCATACCACACATTCCCAAATCATTTACCCATATAAAAAATAAATCAGCATTTAGAAATATATGCTACCGAAATTTCATTTTACTCAAATAATTTATGACTATGTTTAAAAATATTAAATAGGAGAATTAAAACATCATAAATAATGTAATCAAACAAATTCACACACAATATATTAAATAATTATACTAAAAATTGATTATGAAAAATCATAGTCTACTAAATTCAACAAGAATTATAATAAAAACACCATAATATGATGTATAATAAAAAAAATAAAAAAATTGAAAAATAAACCTTTCAAAAAATTATATTTTCTATGGGTTGGGTACACTGTTTATCAAGAAATGAAAAAAAAATTCAATTCAATTGGAATCATTCTAGAACTGTTTGCACAATATGTAATCTATTTGACCAATTGTGTGCCTTAAATATGTACCCATGGATTTCCACCAATTTCACATTTAAATTATAATAATTCCTTATAATATCATTGGATACATGTCAGAATAAAATAATTAGTAATTCAAATCAAATAAATTTAAAAAATATTATCAATAAATCTCATCCTCAAAATAAAACTCTTAACCCCCCCCCCCCACATTAATACCCGTGGTCTAAAATGTGGAAAAGTTGGCCAAGAAATCCCGCATACCCACCACATTAGCCTTGATATAACTTTATAGTTTATACCAGAGATACCAATATAATAGTAGATATTATACCATTTGTTAAAATATATCACAAGGTTCCATCTGAAAATACACCAAAACAAACTTTCTATTAGACCGGGTGACACCCTTTAACAGCATGTGCTAACGATAAGAATTAAGGGTATCGAAATCACTGTTGGAAATGTAATAAAAATTAATAAAATAAGTAATTCATCAAAAAAAATTATATAAAGAAATTAAACAAGAAAAAATAAAATAGTATAGTAATGGTTCTATAAAGCCTTTATATGAAACTACAACATGAAACTAAATCAAAGCTGGTGGTCTGGAAGGCTGATACAGAGGACAAACTACAAGCTCTATGTGAATATAAACCCGAAACAGTGAACCAAATTCCATAAATTACTTCGATAAAAAATTTCCAAACCATAAATAATAGGTACATCAAATAGACTTAATTAAAATATTTGAAAGACTCAATTGCAAAAATATTAATATAGAAAGAATAACACATGACACCTATCATGAGGAAGCACATTGAAAACTAACGAGATGATGCATGAATTATATTTGATGAACCATTAAAATATAGGTTTAAAATACAATTCTAATCAACCAAACCACTCACAACTAGCCTAATTGAGGATACATCCCTATGATTGATACATATCAACTATGGGGTTCTAGTGAGTTCAAAATATTAACTAACAAAGCCCCATCCCAAGATCTCCCACTCAGTAGCCTAATGATTCTCATTAAGTAAAAAAAGTAGGTATTCTAAATTTATTTAATGCCACATGAATGAAAACGACAAATTCCAAAGGTTTATATCACAATAATATCCTTCCCACCATTAACACCCCCTTTACGAGAGCTCCATTACTATATACACATAATGAATCTCAATTCAAACATTCATCCCATTGATAAGTTTACACATCATCAATAGATAAAATGGGTCTCCAAGAAGGTATAACCAACCAATAAACCAAACCACATTTTAAACAGTATTAATCAAGTCTTTAAATTACCATTTAGTAAGAATACATTTATAAATACCATTATAAAATTATTTGGATACCAAACACAATCCAAGGTAAATATCAATCAGTACCAAATTACAAATAAAAATAGACTCAATGAAATAAATATATAATTTATTAAACAACTTAGTACCTTTTAAAGAATTAAAAAATTACAATAAAATATTAATCATCTTTATAAATTTATTTTAATCCAAAACCTCATAAAAATAAAAATATTCTTCACCAAAAAACTCATTTGTAATTTATCAAACATATAAAATTAATAAGATTAATTTAAATCATAATTCCATTATAATAATATATTCACCAAATTTACTCTAATGTAAATAAAAAAACATTTAAAATCAATTAAATCCAAATTATATAAAATAATTACTTAATTTATGTAATTCAAAACTGATTTCAAATCACCAAGTAACCAATGAACTATGAAATAAAAGTGAATAAACTCAAACACCAACCTTAAATTTTTCAACCATGCCATATTAAAATTAAACACTTAAGAATAGGTCATAAGAGGTGGATTATTACCATTATAGCTCAAAACCCCTATTTATAGTAACCCTAGAATAAATAACATTTACCAATGGACACTTGTAATTGAGAGGATTAAAATAAAAGAGTGACCCATGAATGAAAAGAAAGGTGGTTACATTACCCATCAATACTTAAATGATCATAACAATAAAGAAACATAAATACACTATTGATATGCTTTGGAATAATGTAAATCCCCTTTGGATGTACCTATGTTTAAGGAGTCTAAATGGGGTGTCTTATGGAAGAATCCCCTATAATAATAGAGAACCATGCGAAAATTTCTAAACCTGAGTAGGTGGTATGGTTGACTTCAAATATTTTTCAAATCATAGAGAGTCCATGTAATCTTTAATACAAAAAAAACTATATAGTTTACAGTGTTCTAATGACATGGTTTATGATCCATGAACCAAATCGTTTTGGCATGGAAAACAAGTAAAATCATAAAAATTTTACATTGATAATAATTGATAGAGAAAAAATCAATGGGAATAAACAAACAATTAATAATAACTATGTGTGTCATATTTAGTAA
Source organism: Viscum album (assembly GCA_963277665.1). NCBI lineage: Eukaryota > Viridiplantae > Streptophyta > Magnoliopsida > Santalales > Viscaceae > Viscum > Viscum album. The sequence goes on from OY728164.1 coordinate 579,332,716, forward strand.
CAAATTTGATGAAATATTTCATTATGTAATGGATGTATTATCTAGTTATGTGTGGTTCTTCTCTGGTTCAGGGGAAAATTTGTGGTTGTGTGCGATCGAATAAATAATGGATTCAATGAGATATATACTATTAGGGAAACATGATGGTTTTATAAGATTAATAGGTTCTTCATCTCTAGTAATATGGTGGCACAAGGGATGGATTAGTTTATTATGGTATAATTTACAAAAAACTGTTCTCTAATAGAGGCTTATAGGATGAGTGAGTGTGGCTTGTGAAGAGTGATTCATAGGTATTGATAAGACCCATCTATATTTCTGCTCAATGAATGGTTTAATGGAATCAATATGGTGTGGATTATTCCATTTTTTTGATTTTGTGAAATTTATTCTAGGTGAATTTTGGTTGTTGTTTTGGTTGACATTCTTGATGAAATAATAATGGGCAGTGATTGGTGTTCCCTGTTAGTGATCTCGTATGATTCATATTTTTCCTTTCTATAACACCCAAATTTATCATTATTTTTTTAATAAATTTAATTTCATTGAAGTATTTAATTATATGAAAAACAATGGTAATATTTTTTGACATGTAACATTTCCTAAGCTTACGTAACATGTAACACTATGTTTTAATAAAACGATGATATATTGTTAATTTGGTTATTTAAACCTGCTCATAATAACATAACAGTTAAACATAGTTATATGAAAAGTAATAATTTTTTTAAGTATTATGTATATTGTTCTTATAAAATATAACATATTGATAATGATGTACATAATCATCAGTAAAATATTTTTATGTTTCATAAAAACTATTTTTCAAAATAAATGATTTTTTAAGAATTTTTCTGAATAGTAATACCACTATTTATTGAAACACTTTTAAAATTATTATTATAGAATTAATAATATTTTTGGAATTCATATTTTAACAATTATCTATGGTTTAAATTTTTTTATTTTTCTTTTGTGATTTCATTTCATTATCGAATTGTGAAAAATATTGAATTTTAATTGAAAACTATCATTTAAATTAATTTATTTATAAACATAAATTATATATTCTATTGGTTATAAAGAATAATTAGTTTATTTATACTTATATTTATTTAATATATGATATTTTATTCAATTTCATTTTTAGAATGGATGAAAATTTTTGTGAACTTTCGATCATTTTAACTACTGAATACCTCATTTTCCTCACATCTAATTGATTAATGTAAAAGGTTTTTTTAAAAAACTGGTTAATTGAGTTTGGAAAAATTAATTCAATATATGGAATCAGAAGATATTATAATTTATTATTTGTCCAACATAATTGTTTACCTAAATGAATAATAAATGTAGAAAAAAGTAATTACCACCGTTGTGTTAAGAATGAATTAACCAGTGGGGTTACAATAGAATGATAATAGAGAAAATAACCACAAATATTATATCTATTTTATTGAATTATTTAATTTTTATATTTATAATGAAAATAAATAAAAATTTTCAATTCATTTCCACATTACAATGAATACTACCTATATAATAAGTTATGTAATTAAAAAAGATAAAAAAGACGCATTTCATACATTTAATATCATTATAGATTTGGAATAGGGATAAAAATTATTTTTAAAAGTACTATTTTGAATTATAAACGTTTTTTTGTAGCATTTATGATTTATCATTAATTTTTAGTGATTATATATTTATATTAAATGGTTACAAAATTTCAACACAGTATTTATTTAGTTAATAAAACAATTACATATACAAAAAAATAAATGTGAGGTAATTTAAATAAATTATTTCGTTACATTAATTATTTTGATAAATATATAATATTAAATATTTTTTAACATAATATATTTTATATCCATCAATTTCTTTACATTTTCGAAATTCAAATTAAATTAATAGTGTCAAAAATAACATTAATGTTATTTTATAACAAAATATAATTTTTAAAATGATTTAACATTAAAAAAATTATACATTATTCCAAATTATGTTTAATTGATAATACATAAAAAATATGTTCCCTTCATTTACCTATTTATATTTTATAATTAATATATTGAACATGAATTAGTAAAAACATTGTTAGGTTGATAATGGTTAAACCTGTGTTTTTATAAGTCAAATACGCTTGTGTTAATATTTATATTCAAGAGACAGTAATTTTTTTGATAAATTTTATTTCATATTTATAATCAGAGATCATAATTATCTAATAACACACCTCATAATTATGTTTTTATGGACAAATTACAAATTTTCTTTACAAGTTACTATAGTGAAACCCCAAAATGGTAAAAGTTTGGAAACATTGAATTTATGGAAAAAAGGAATAAAACATGTATTTCAATGTTTTATTAAGGTATTTATCAAATATATCATCCCTAAACCATTTTAATTATCAAATTAAGGTCCAAATTAAATATGATTTTCCTCAAAATGGTGAATATTTTTGAGTATTTACAATAATGTCACTCCTCTTCAGCTATAAAAGGGTACTCACTCTCCACCATCACACATTCGAACCATTATGTTTTGGCCCATACCATCCCAAATAACTTCCAAAAACATTTCCCCTCATCAAGGATTTTTTATTTTTGACAAAATTATAACCAATGATGTATTTTGGTGAAATCATAAGGAGGATACCCGAAAATGAGGTACGGTTCTGTAATAAGTTTTTTTGATTTATATCTTCCAATTAACCATTCAATTGATTTAATACTATAATTTTATAATTATATATGTATATTAAATATACTTGGAATACTTTTTGATAAAGTAATTATTTAAAACCACATCTACTTCTATCAAATGTGTTTCGAAATCATTATTCATATGTATGGGGAACTACCGACTCACTAAAAGATTTTGTTCGTTTTTCTTTACCACCATTCAATGTTAAACATAATTATGGATTTATCATTTATATTTTATAAATATATATAATATATTTATTAATTTATTATTATTATGGAATAATTATATCACACATACCATCACACACAATATTTTGTCGGAATATGATAACATCATTTGTGTGTACGACGGGCTACCATGCAGCGACATAATGAGATTCATTCAATATTAACATGAAATTTATCAGGGGTGTTTTTAGTAAATAATTTATATACATGAAATAAATATTATTCTTTAATAATTATATATATCATTTACTTTTCCTTATTTAAACCTTATATGAAAATAAAAAAAACAATGTTCATGCATACGTACAACATGACGTCTCAAATGAATAGTGTATTTCACTTCCAATCAAAATATTTTATGGATTGTAATAAATATGTATATACATAATATATATTATATTTATATCATGTTTAACATTCTAGATATTATGGAATTTTTTACAATGTATGCGGACAAAAAATTCAAAAAAACAAAATCTATAAGAAAAAAAATGATTTATTACCCAAAAAATTACACTAAAAGGGAATTTTAAATAAAACGGTAATAGAAGGTAATAGAAAAGTCACATATGATACGATATATATTAATATGGTTATATAGTATATTTATAATAATTATATATTAATTATACATGTTTTTTGAATGAGTATGAAGTGAGTCCAGATTGAAGGTAAGGGAATTTTGTCTCACTTTTTACTTAGGTAAGACACAAGTCTTATTCACCAAATAGTTGAATTATGTGGTGTATATACTACTCATGAAGGTATATTATGATTATTATAAATATTTTTTTTTGTATTTCAATATATATATAATGACCTATCATTCATGGGGGTTACAAATCAATTGTTAACTAATTACTAATGGAATTATGTCTCATTTTTTGTTCTTTGTGAGGTGCATTATGTTATGAAACAATATTCATCAATTATGGGAATATATAGTCAATTTGAAATGTAATATACTGAATTTATTCATCCTCGTTATATTTTATTTTTAACTCTTTGTTATTCCTTCATAGGGATTACAAATCAATGTTAACAAAGTAGTAATGGTTTCATGTAACTATGTTATCTATTATCAGGATTGCTTTTGATAAAGATTCCAACAATCAAATATGTTGATATACCTATCAATAATTTTGAAAAATTTTATTCCCCTATTGATATTAATTATTACTTTATATAGTGCTACGGTTTTTCTAATCTTTTATATAAAATATAATTCAAACCAAAATTAAAAATTCCTTCTTTATTTTCTCTTCGGTCAAAAATCTGTTTTCATACAAAATAATTTTTTATACAGGTATATTTAAATATGTTTTATTACTTTGATATTATTTTTAAAATATATTTTTTATCCATTTTCTTTAATTTTTTGTAATTTTTTTGAAGGTAATCTCTATTTCTATTTTCAAAACAATTCCATGTTGTCACTTAACAAAAATTTGAACAGAATCTTTATGTTATCATGCATTGGATGGAATATATTTTTATTCTTCGTGACCAATCATTACTTCAATGTTTACAATATATGTTTTAAAAGTTATATTCAAGTAAAATGGATTTCGAAATGGTTTATGTTTTAATTTATTTTTCAAATTGTAAATAATATTTTCCTCTTGAAATGTATTCAATGATAGAATAAATTCATTCTCCATATAAGATAGAAACCATTAAAGTTTCCTACTAATTAATTGATATATTATCTATGAAAACCATATAGATTATTTCTAAAAAAATTTAATGATGAAATTTTTATTATGAACGCTATTTCTATTAATTATTTTATAGCATGATAAAAGGTATATGATACCTGCTTCTTTTACAATGCTATTATGGGATGAAATGATTAAAAAACCTATATCTTTTCCATGTTTTATAATATGATGAAATTATTATGATACCCATTTCATTTAATGTTTTATGGTCAGAATGGCTAGAAGGCCTTCATTATATTATTATTTTTGATAATATACATTTCAACGGGTGAGTTGTAACCCTTAAAAGTCTTGAAGCATTAAAGACAATTACATTACCCATAGGTCATAGAGAGAATCACCAAGATAAGAAAATGTGGGAACAACTCCTCCATAGATTATGTCATTATATCAGTACTCCACCCACGTAGGGCTATGTCGGCTAGCTGTCCTTTGGAAAGCTGCAGATGATCGGTATTGATGTTAATGTCATACCCTCTCATTTTTACAATTTTGTTTAGCTCTGATCAAGTGAATGTGCATATCCAAAATCCTAATTTGAATCCTTGTCCCTTTTAGTATGACATGTACATATTCATATTCATGTGACCTTAGGGTGTCCCAAAGGCCTTATGGTTGCCCGAAGGACTTGAGAGACAACTGTATAGATGGACTACGGAATAGATTTATATCACATGAGATGGATATGAGTATTTTGGGATGTGAACCACATTCAATAAGATATGGCTTGAACGTTTATTGAAACCAATTCTATAAGATATGAATTTAATGATATTTGAAACTGGTTCAGTGAGATAGGGATGGGACATGGAGTGATCTCAGTTCAACATTACCCAGCTGGAATGGGTAGTGAACCCATTCTTGTAATACAGTGCGAGAACAGGGACTGAACCCAGTTCAATAAAGAACTTTTTCAGAAATAATGGTCTTTCATGCGGGCCTTTACTACTTGGTAAGTGATTTTATATTCTTATGTGTATGCCAAAAATTCAATTCCTTACATTAGTGTTATGATCTTATTGTTCATTTTCATCGATTTACTTATGATTCATGTCTTATAAATTGACTATATTTATTACATGGTTTGGATATTATGATCTATGATATGTATGGTAATCTTTATAAATGATATTCTCATGTTATCATACCCCTATCATCATGGTATGATTATTTATATCCCTTATTTACCCTTACTATTCATATACAATCACCCTTTCTTATCTATCCTTTACGTATGTTTGGAATATATGTATTATCTATGATATATTATAGAAGGGTACAATTGGAGAAGAATATAATGGGAGGTGATGTATCTCATTTATAAAATAAGGATTATGTTTCAATGTTTCCAAAGGCAACAAAATATTAAGGTCCTCAAGTGTGTGTTTTTGTAATGTAATGAATATTCATAAAGAATGATATCATATCTATGCATGAGAAGATTGTGTTTCTATAGTCGGTAAAAAAGGAATAGTTTATTTAAAATTGGGATAATATGATGATATATTTTTTGATATCCCTATGGATATTTATAATGATATGTGTCATTAACCAGCCTGGGTACCCTGGTAACATGATATCTCAGCTGGTCCTGATATAGCCTAAATCTAATTATCTATCCCCTTGGGTTAGAGAATAAAACCGATCAACATATAAAAAGAAAGTGGGTATGGTTATTAACCATACATTGTGGAAGTAAAAAAGACAATTCATTATGCATATAAAAGAAACACCACTGGGAGAAAATTACCAGAATTCAAGCTGGTATAACTTCTCAATGTATTAAAACAATGTACTGGAAAATAAAAAGACCAAAATCCATTATCCCAAAGAAAAAAACTCACATTTTCAATGGATCAACATCTAGAACCCTCTCTATGTAGTGTTTTCCCAATCTCGAACATGGAAGGAGATAATATACAAGCACTAGAATCCACAAGTAGTTTGGGAGCTAAAAATCCTAGTTGGGATTCACAAATCATTATATAATAAATTTCAAAATTAATTAAACCCAATAAAGTAAAATCAATTTTCAATAACTAGGTTTTGAATTTTAAGAGAATATTTAAAAAAATGCATGCATTACATTTAAGGTGATGGAAATACATTTCAAAATAATGAAATATATTAAACAAATGTATTTCGTTTTAATTGATGGAATATTTTTAAAAAACTTAAATTATTCACAAATGGTGTTAATAAATAATTTTATATAAAACTACATATATGAATTCAAATAAATGTAAAAACATTTAAAAAAATGGTATATATTCGTTTGAAATACAAACAAGTGAGAATGAAGGTCAAATTCAAAAGAAGGTAAGATAGTTTCAGGCTATAGGGACTACACAGTGAAGTTGATAGGATATATATTTATATATTCCCCTTTTAAGTGAGGACAAAATGGACTCATCACCATAACCTATGGGATTTTATGCACCAAAATGTTTTTTTATAATGTAGTAAATCATAATAATTGATCCAAATTACTCTATATCTGCCTAAGTCTTTCATGTGATCTAGTAGAAGAACAATGATGGTAAATTAATTTTATGACCACTTAATATACAATTAATCCAATCGTATATTTCAAATATGATAATTAATGATCTAAATACATAATGGGTTTCTAATCCAATCACGCCTTTTCATCAAGATAAAACACTATGGTTTCTATCAAAATGAATTTACATCACCTTTCACAAATAAATTTTTTAAATCAATCCACCATTAAATTTTTCCATTAAATTTTAAAATTAAATTCTACTATTTACTTTTCAAACAAAGTCTATCATTGTTATAAAAATCCACCAATTCAATGGAATTTGAGGTTTTCAAAATTTCCCATCATATAAATTTTGGTAATTAAATTCAATAATTCATTTTAAATAATTTCCATTAAATCCCCAATTTATATTTCTCAAATTTCCATTATCACACCTCAATTAAATGAAATTAGGGGGGTTTCCAATTTCACTCCAAAAACACATTTTCAAAAACCACATGTAATGGAATTATTTTTTCCAACAAAAAAAATAAATTTTATTTATTTATAATCATGAAAATTTATTTAATTTAAATAGTGAAATTAAATAATGAAATTTATGGTTCATATAAATTGGACATCATAATAGAACAACCAACCTTGCGATCAATGTATGTCGAATCTAAAAGATTTAAATGGAAAACCAAAATGGATTTTGATCACAACAAGAATCTCGGAATCAAACCAAGGATTGGATCCAAAATATGGGTGTTAGATATACAATTCAACAAAAGCAGCCACCTAAAAGTAAGGAGTAGAAGAGAGATCATGTGAGATGGAGATAAGGGTGGGGAAACTAATGAGGATATGATCGAATGGTTTTCATAAATATTTGAATCATTTATCAGAGGGATATAAGGGGCCAAAACTCTTCATGTGAGCTCCATGGATGGAAGATACAGATATTGGGTCATACCAGTCCATTGGGGACCTAAAAAGGGTGTTCAAGAATTCTATATAAAAAAACTAGGCCAAATGTACACTTATCCACATGATAAGAGGTGAACAATTTAGAAAATCATAGACAATAGGATTAGATGAATTAAATAGACCTTACAATTAATCTTATTTGAGAACACAGTTGGTATGCCATGCACCAACCATGAAAAATTTCACTACCTTGTGTTGCACACACTTCTCTTGTTGGGTAGAAAGTTTGAGAAAATCTTGCGCCAACCATGAACATTCCCATAAACATCCAAAATTTTCATAATATCACTTAATTCACCCAAAAATTAAAACCAACCAAATATTAGTAAAAGTAGGGTGTTTGGAATTCTTAAAGGAATTAACATGACATGATAAACTCCTTATCAGAAAATATTTTTTTCCATTGAAATCCTATAAGGAAGATTCCACACCAGAAAGATGAGGTCATTAATCTATCATTAGTTCATCCATCTCACAAGTCTCATTAGAATTATAAATATTATTACATAGAAAAAAAACCAATGTTATCATCCTCCCATGAAGTACCATGGTTTTAGAATCAACTATTCGGATTGGTTGTTTAGTCATGGATAAATCATGTTAAAATTCATGATCTCTCTATCTCAGAACATGAGATGGTTAAAATAGATACATTTTCATATGTAATACATGGAAAAATATTTGTATCAATGTTATGTTTAGAGGAATTGATAAACAATATTCATTATTACCTACCTTTTTACGAAACATCAAAATGTACAACAAAACGGGGAGCAAGTTCCCCTTTCCACCCAAGCCATCGATTAACCAACCCATGTGAATCCTTCAAAAACATGACATCAACAACTAATAATTACATCGATTATAGATGATGATATAAATAAGAATGTATCATATTTAACCCATCAACATTATCTGAAGAATCATCTAAATCATTTTTCTCGTTTCTTGGGCCAGGCATAGTCCAACCTAGGAACATTCACCAATATCTGACCAACAAAGTTGGTATCTACATGGTCATCTATACAATGCCTCAAAATGATTAATTATAATCACAGACTTGTAACTACTGATATAAAAATTCTCAAACTTCTAAAAATGATCATCCCAATATCCACCAGAGTTGAGAAAACAAAAGAAAAAAATCATCTCAAGAAAACTCATATCTCTTTCTATCTATCTATATTTCGGTGGATGGTATGTCGTACTAAAACTAATGAGATATCCCAGTTCCTCTTGAAGGACTGTCAAAAAATATGAAGGGAACCAAGGATCCCTATCCGAAAAAATAGTGGATGTAATTCCATAAAAATGACAAATCCCTTTAATATAAGGATTTCCCAATTCCTCAGCATGTGTTTATCATGAATGGGTCGGAAGTGATCTGACATGGTCAGTCGAATGATCACAACCCATATCAGAATATTATTTAAATGGGTTTAATGAAACCAAACTGAAATGTCAATTTATATGTCATCCCACTTCTAACAAGGGAATGCAAGTGGATGAATAAAACTAGATGTTTTTTATGCTCGGCCATAACCAATTTGTATGTGTAGAAATGAGAGACAAACTTAGCTATTACCCATGTCATTCCTTGCCATGAAAACATCATCAATAAGTCATAGAATATATTATTGGTTCTTGGGTTCACTTCTCTCTATGAACTATGAATATCCTCCATCTCATCATTCATTACAGTTGATGGTACCACCAAATGGTTCGGATTTCATATAATTCTCTCTTTGGAGAAAAAATAATCAAGCATGGTCTCCCCACCATTAATGGATTATCTGATTCTATGGAACTCATCATCAATATATTCTTCCTAAAGAATCAATTCATGAAGAATGGATGTGTTATAAATAGTTTCCAAGGCATCCTTAACCCTAATTCTTATTCTCTGATATGAAATTTTGTATAGAAAGTAATTACGTTCCACTCTTCAAAAGATTCATTCACTTCCCAAGGTAGATTTTTCATAATCAAAGCACTTTTAATGAAATATTTTTTCCTAGGGTATAGGTGGTGTCAATATTAAAATACTACTGGTATTCAACCCAATGCCTCTAGCAATTATTCAAATATTTTTGATAGAAGCTATAACTCATGATATTTTTTGCTTGAAAACTAGGTAAATTATTCATAAGAATGGTATTTTCAACAACTACAAAGCAAGTGAATCATATATCAAGTTCATTGTAATGTATCAATAAATAATTATAATATGGCCTATGTGGGTTACAGTCTTAAGAAATAACATTATTTACCTGTTTAAGAAAACAAACCAAGCCTAAAAAAAATGTGTCATAGAAGACCACAAAGCCATGATCGGCCTCAAGAAGAGTCAACACAACCACATTAGTCATATGGTATTTCATTTCAACAAAGTAATTTTTACATTGTTTATACCAAGTAATATTTACTCTCGTTCAAGTTAAAAAGTCATCAATGAATCGAAATTCATAAATTCATTAATGAAAGGGCAATAATAATGTGTTAGACCCAAGAATCTCCAAATCTCAAAAACATTATGTGGTTGTTCCCATGTCATAAAAATTATCACTTTTTCAATGTGAACTATAATACCATTTTCCAACACCATGTTTCTCATGAATTTAACTGTCCGAATCTAGAAATATCGTTTAATAAATTTTGCTTAAAATCATTTATTTCTTAGAAAACATAGATTTGTTCTCATATGATGAAAATAATCCTCCTCAAAGATAGAATAAAAAATGATTTCATCCAAAAATAATACCAAGAATATATCAATATACTTATGAAATATCCAATTATTTGTTCCATCATAACTAAAATAGAATTGTTTAGACCAAAAGGAATAAAAGGGTACTCATAATGTTTATAACAACTCCAAAAAGATGTTTTCTGAATGTCATATTATTTTGGCCTTAATTAATGGTATCTGGATTGAAGTTCAATCATTGAAAACTACAATTAACCATTAAAATAATAAAAAATGTCATCAATTACAAGAAATATATATCTTTTCTTTACTGTCAGTAGATTGAGCTTTTGATAGTCAATAAAAATAAGAAGTGGACCATCACATTTTTTATAAAATAGAACCGACACCTACAAGGATAAACAATCTGCTAAATGAATACATTCTAAAAAATAATGACCTTCTAGGTCTTTGACTCATTTAGTTCAGATGGGGTCATATGATTAGAGGGAATATAAACTACTTGATTACCATGCACTAAATCATTAGAAATCACAACCACCCTCACAGAGGGGGAACCCAGAGAAGTCTGAAGGAAACATGTCAGAATAGTCAATGAAGAATTGTGAAAGGAAACAACATAAATATTCCTACTCTATATAAAAGGAAAATACTAATATCATTTTCCCCAACTTAGGATAAAATGGTTCATCCCTTATCGACTTCGGGTCTCATTCTCCAAGAAATATAAGGAACCCACCATCTGGTGTTGTGAAGAAGACTAGTCAAATATAATAATCAATACATGCTACATAGAAAATGACTCAATCCATCCTAAAATTATTTTAAGTGTTTTATTGTCCTCAAACTATAAAACATCAAGAAAGCACAACATCTGACCAAGAGAAAACAATAGTGGGTCTGTGGAGACAATGATGTTCTTTTAGATCTATGGGTGTAGTAATGTCCATTACACAAGATAAAATCATCATATTATGATATAATAGGATAATAATATGGGTTTAAATAAATAAATGATATGCACCAATATCAAATATAAAAGTCACTAATAGAGAATATATAGTAATGGTACATCTCATAGTCTTTGGACCTTTATCCACTTCCTCTAGGGACATTCCCACTACTTGTAGAAGCTTCGTTCTCTACAGCTATGTCTACAACACTTTATCACATGAATCATATCATTGTTCCGCAATTTTAAAATGTTCCAATGATTCCATGCCACTATAAATAGTGGAATATTCATGGGAGAATCTCTGTAACTGAACTGAGGGTCATTAGGATATACAATTCTTGGGTGCCTTAGTGAAATCCCTCTTTGAATTACCCATCTCTCCACACTGGTAGAAAATCAAAGGGCCTTTTCCAAGAATTTCATGAGGTCTATAATGACCATGCTATTGAGAAGCACCATTATAATAACCCCAATAAATTGTATCCTTAGAGTAATTTACAATGCTGTGAGGGGAGAAAGAATGTTTGGATAACCCTGACTTGTCATCCATGTCCATCTTGACCATCATCAATCTATTCTGATCAACCATTCATCAACATATATAGGGTCATTTGATCCATTGAATGATTTTATCTTAAAGAGAAGTAACTATTGATAAAAAATCTTTATAACTTTTCTATGTGGTTTCTCAGGTGAATCCAGAATGGGATCTATAGTTAGTGCTGTCCCTGATCCAAGACAGTGTGCAAAATCATCTCAACTAGATTTGGTCCATGAGAGTGTTCACTCGCTATTTTGTAGAAGCATCTTCCTCCTGGATCTGATTTTCCAATCATCTAAGAGGCCTGATTCTATAAAATTATATAAAACAAGAAGGAAGACATCAGATAAACAATCAGATAGAGAAACATATGAAATTAATCCTGATAGATAGACAAACAAGATTTGTATTTCAATTTATCCTAACCAAAACATGAAAAAAATACTATAACAAATCCTCAAGGTGTATTTCACTAACCACCCATACATTCATAATTTTCATTATATTGAGAGATTACCATTCAATCAAGAAATTCTACCTCTTAATCCCTAATAAGAATACAAATATTCATACTCACATCTATAAAATATGCTCAACCTAGATCTTTAATAGCACTTTTATCATGAACCATACTATGTACCCTGGTAATCTGACAAGTGAGTCGGTCCTAATATGGCCTGAAGTGTGTTCACAATCCCCCTGGGTCTATAAAAACTACATGTTATATTAAAAAATTACTATGGGATTTAGGTTACATGAAACGTAGAAAAAGTAAATGTGAAAATCCAATATTCATACAAAATAAATTGTACTTAGAGAAATATACCATATGTAAAATATGTGTGGCAACCCCAAGTATTACAACAATGTATTGGAAAACAAAAAGAAAAACTACCCATGTCCAAATCAATGAAACTCACAAAGTCCATGGATCAGTAGTATGAACCACCTCCAAGTAGTTATATACTTCTACATAGTCCTATATAGAGATAATCTATAAACAATTAAAGTCACATGTAGGGTGTGAAATATAAAAACCCAGCAGGGTCTCACCAAGGATACCATAAAAAATTACAAAATTAAATTAACTAAATAATTTTGTTTCAATTTTCATTAAACAAGTCGGGTATATAAATATAGTATTTCAATAATTCATTATTTACATTTAAAATGGTGAAAATACCTTTCAAACAATGAGAATAAAATAAATAACATCATAACATTTTAATTTATTAAATATCTAAAAAACATTTCAACATTTCAAAAATGTCATAACTAATCTTCTATATAAAAAATAATATAGAATTTCAAATGGAATGTATAAAAGTTTTCAAAAATGACATATATTCATTTTAAATAAAAAAGTGATAAATTTGATCATATTAATATGAATATATGATAGATCTAGACAATAGGGACTCCTCACTCAAGTGGAGATCAAAAATTGTTACGAACTCCCCTTTGAACATAGGACATAGGGGATGCATCGCCATCTCTTAAGGGATGTGATGTGATGATATGATTTTCTGGAACATTTTGACACATAAAGATTCATCGAAATAACTAACTAACAATATATGGATTGCATATTAAGTAGTCCAAAAGGGATGGGAAATTTATTTTATGATATTATAAAATACAATTAATCTCATTCTCTGATTCATATATTCCAATTTCCCAATTAAACCACATTTTTATTATCTAATGAAAACATTTCTTTTTCAAATAGATAAAACCCTATTGATTTTATCAAAACCATTTGAATGATATTTTCAAAAATGTGTATTTTAAATTAATTTATAATTTAATTTCACAATCCAATGTCAAAATTTAATTCCACAATTTTATTTTTCTATCAAATACAATTATTTTTAAAAGATTCCCCCAATTCCTAGGAATTGAGGATTTTTAATTATTTTCGTCAAATAATGTTTCAATATTAAATTAAAAAATCAAATGAAAAAATTTCAATCAATTCCACTATTTAAATAGAAAATATTTCAACAAGCACACCACAATTCTATAGAATTTAGCGTTTTCCAATATCATGATAAAAAGTTATTTTTAAAACACCAATTCAATAGAATTTTATTTTTCAAAAAACATATTGAAACCCGTTTATTTGGAATCAATAAACTTAATTTTATTAGAAAATTTGAAAATAAATAATACAATTTCATGTTAATATTAATTGGGCATCATAATGGAACCACCGACCTGAGGATAAAAGAATCTAAAATCACAAATCCATAAATGGAAATTTCGAAAATAAAATCATGAAAAGGGGGTATATTAATCAAACCTAGGTTTAGGTATAGGAATTTGGTCATGAGATCCAAAATCTAGAATGATGATGCATGGAAACATAAGGAGGAGGAGAGAGATCATGGGAGATAGATATTAGGTTGAGGAAAATAACAAGAAGGAGATGGAAGGGTATTCAACAAGTAATAAATTATTCCATGTGTGATATGAGGGGACAATACATATTCATATGAGACACCAATATGTTAGAAAAAATATTTGGATGTATCAGTCTATTAGGGGCCTAAAAATAGGGTTTTTAAATTATTTAATCAAAAATCGGATCAATTAAGAACTTGTCTATACTATTTCTTAGGTAGTGGTGTACCATTTATAAAACCATGCAAAATCCATGTTAATGCTTTAAATGGTCCACAAGGTTCCTCTTAATAGTGAATAATATTTGTAAATTATGAAAAAAATATTCAAAATCCCACTTCCTTTGTTTCCACAGTTTCATCTAGAATGGTTCACTGTTTGTGGAAACCGTGCTTGAACCTAGAAACATAAAATGTTTTCATAATTTCACCAGATTAACTCTCAAATAAAACTCAGCAAAATTATAATAAAAATATGGGCATTTGAATATATAGAGGTTGTTACATGAATTTATAAAATTTACATGGATGTATCTAAGGAAATTCAATTTATGAGTTAAAGTATAGGAAATTTTTGTTGAATATTGGTAAGGGTTAAATCAAGTGGTCTATAAAAAAACATCCCTATATAGATAATAAAACGGTATTTTTATCTGGAATATATGAAAATAGGGTGAACAACCATGAAAAAAAAAGTTTGGATCTAGAATTGTACAGAAAGTGGGGAACAATAATGAGACTTGTTGTACAACTAGTGTAACACACCCATATGATATGATTTGGAAATTCACAAATTCTTTATGAACCATCAAGAAGGATTTCAATAGATACTGACTATGAATGACCTTGGATAGGCCTAAACTGCCTTAGATTAAATATAATGTGTATTGTTTTATACCTCCTAAATGATTTTTTAAACTATTTTATTTTCCATTATTATTTACATCACAAAAACTACTCATAATAGTCAATACCAATTATAGGGTTTGGATGAAGCTAGATTCACATTAATTTGATGGATGATTTTTTACTGATAATCCATATGGGATGATGAATACATTAAAGGATTCAATGGTTATGTATACTCAATTTTTAAATAACATGACTAACAATGTATAACTTAACCAATACTTAGACTCAAAAAAATATTAGATTAATATATTTCACTAAGAGTGTGGGTTATGGAAACCATGGGGGGAGGAAGATTCAATATCCTATGTTTTGAGAATGTGGAAAGAAACACACCAGAGAATGTATCAATGAAATAGGAAGACGTTTTTACAGTAGAATATAGGGACAAAATGAAAGTATATACCATGTGAAAATGAAATGTTCAGTTGGCATAGTGGGTAGGAATATTGGTCTCCCAAAGATATCTCCGACTGTTGAATTCAATAAATGTGGAAATTATGGTCATTTTTCATATCGATGTCCTAAGTGGTGATATAATAAATAAAACAATCATGGTGGTATTAATAATGGATACACAACTGAATATGAAGGGAGTATGAATGACTTGGGAAATGAAATAGGTATTGGGTAATAATTCGAGGAAGGTTAGAAAATGGCTTAATTATGACGTTTAATAATTGAAGTGTTTATGAATTTTAGTTATGTAATTATGAAATATATAATGATTATTATATATAAGTTATTTATTATTGTTTTCCAAGAATATTTACAATTGTAATGATGATATTTTTGTGTGGTTTAATGTAATGGTTATATATTTTTTCGGGAAACATATTATTAAGGGATGGTACCATTTAATATGTTCCTGATGTTGAGAAAATCAATCATAGATTTTATAAAGAGAATATTGATGTGGATAAATTAACTTGAATTGATCTGATGACCTCAAAACTGATAAAATATTTTTTTACAAAGTGGTTTATGTTATAATTGATTGATTTTACAACATTATTGGATCAGTGGAATAAATTAAATAATCAGTCATTGTATTCATTGAATTATAATGAATATATCTTTTAAATAAGGTATTATATTAATTAAATTTATTATAAACCTTCAAGAGAATACATGATGATGTAATTCACATGTTTGGTATGTGATAACCAATAGATACATTATGATATATTGGGGATCAATATTAAGCTAATTCTTAGAAAATTAGTGACATTATTTCTAATGTTTGGGATTTTAATCATTACGAATGGTTGAAAATGTGAACCATTTATTCAATATTTTAACATAAATTTTTTATGAGGTTTTAATGGGAAAAATAATTTTTTACCAAATGAATATTTATCCATATCGGATAACGTGTTTTTATTTGTTTGAAAAAAATTGATTTAAGGAAATAATAATCACTCTATTATAGATATTATGATCCATTAGTGCATTCGGAATAACATATTTACCTTCACTTCATAGTATTATAGAAAATATGGAAATGATAAAGTCATAATAAAAGGTTGATATTGTTCTTATGAAATGTAATTTAATGATGAAATAAATTATTCTCCTGAAAATTGTTGAGATAAAATTATTTTCTTATTGTCACCAATTTTTATAATATTAATGAACATTTTCATGTATCATTGTTTTATTGGTTTTATGGTCATTAACAGTTTTGTATCACAAAATTTCTTGTGTTCAATATTCTTTATCACTCTCCGTCATTATTTGGGTGTTATTTTTCTATTATATGTCCATGTTTTCACTTCAAAGTTGTGCACTCCCATTTGAAATCCTTGTAGGTGTTATTATAAATGACTTATACATATAAGTATATCATTTTCAAGAAGATGATTTATTGAACCTCTTTATGATGTGGGTATCAATGAATGTATTTTCAAATAATAATTCTTTGATGACAAAGATGAATGTCAAGGGTTAAATTCATTTTAATGTTGGTAGAATATATCACCCTACGATTTCTTGAATTTTATTGTCCAATAAATTATTTTTTAATAAAGTATTTCTTTTAAAATTAAAAAAAATAAGATCTCTCTACATCCAAAAATTTATTATCTTGTGTTATAAGCTACACTAACTTTTACAAAACCATGATATATTTTTACTTTAGTTATTTGATCCATACTATTATTACATGGATGTTAAACAAAGTGATAGGAATAGTAATAAATACATTATAAATATTATGTATAATGGTTTTATATAAAGAAACAATATTCATAATAAAATACATAATCTTGAGTAATGTCTTTACATGCTTCAAAAATACTATTTTCCAACAAGATATTTATTATTCCATTTGTAAACAATAATATGTTTAATTTTTTATTCTTTTAGAAACTAAATTTGATGGAAAAAATTAATTTTAACAAAAAATGTAGAAATTATCATAGGGTTTATTTTTATTATTTTTTAGTTATTTTTTTCTTTTGATGAATATTAAAATATAGTAATCTTTAATTGGAAACATAAATTTCATTTAAATTATTTGTAAAGTTAAATTATATTTTAAATTGTTTTTAAAGTAAAATTATATTTTAAATTGGTTTTAAAGTAAAATTAGTGTAATTATACATATATTTATCAGCTTTCGGTCATTGAAATTAATTTAATATTTTTATTAGATATAAAAAGTTTTAAATGTTTGGTCATCTTCATCTTATAAACCCACATTTACATCACGTCTATGGGATTATTTTTAAATTAGTTTTTTCAATTATTTGAATTGAATTTTGAAAATTGGATATCGTACTTAGAATCAATATAGTTTATAATTTTTAATACATTGAATATATTTGTGTATGATCGAAATAATGATGTAGATGCTCAACATACAATAGGGGGTGAATTTTACACTTTAATAATTTTTTTAAACAAGGAATGATCTTAGTTTAACATGGTTAAACTAAGAAAATTCACAAAACCTCTAGCCAATTCAATGATTGGGACAAATTATGAAGTTACAAACTTCTAGTTCTATATACTTTCTTAAATCTGGAAAGTGATTCCGAAAAACCAATTTCAAAATTATGGATCCGGAAAATTAATCTTAACCTAAGTTTATAATATGAGATTCCACCTTAAAGAATATAGAGTCAAAATGAATCAGAGTACAGGTGCAAGGTAATATAAGAAGATTGTACTTTCCTTACAATACCAAATGCAGCGGAAAAACTTGTAACAAAAATAAGTAACAAGATATAAATCTTTTAACTCAAAGAGAAGGGTATCCAACAACCTTGGATAAAGGTACCTTGATTTATACATTCAAGAAGTCTGTCTAACCTACACCCAGGTAATCCCTCGATATGAAGATCAGAGTCTCTGTCTTACTATCCCCGCAAGACATCAACTTCAAGGTAGTTGGAACCTCTGTCTTCCTCTGCAAGGAAGCCCCCGAACATCAATGAAGTCGGCACCTCTGTATTCCTATCCCCGGATGCCCTCAAATTTAATCACCAACATTTGGAGTCGCACGAAGAAATCTGAACGATTAGTTTAGTACCCATAAGTCAAGAAAAGATTATCTCTCTAGAAATCATCTTAACAGCGTGTGGTCTCTAGAGTGATCAACAAGTTATTAATTTATTTCAAATGATCTCTTATTTATAGGCTTTGTAGCAACGGTAGGATCCCTCCTCCAACGGTCATATTTTGTTTAAATTTCAGAGGTACATGTACACTTGTCACTCAAACAACGGTTAGTCAATAACTGAATACACAACATCATTTTATTATGAAACAAGTATAATCATAAGAAAAACTAATGTTTGTATTGTAAGGAAAATTAAAGTTCGTAGTCTGACCAAAATGGAATTCGAAGTCTATAATAAAGAGGAGTTCAGATTCTGTTTTTCTAGGGAATTCATAATGAGAATTCATCACTAGAATTCGTAATGATAATTTTTCATGATAATTTCTAATGACAATTCGAAAAGAGATTTCGTAATAATAATTTGTAATGAGAATTCACCAATGGAATTCCTAATGAGATCTCTACATAAGAATTCATAATGAGAATTAATAATGAGAATTCATAATCATAATTCTTAATGATAATTAATCACTGGAATTCGTAATGAGAATTCGTAATCAGAATTCGTAATGAGAATTCAGCATCAGAATTCGTAATGAGAATTCATCTCTACAATTCATAATGAGAATTATGCATGGGAATTCATAATGAGAATTTGTAATGAGAATGCGTAATCATAAGTCGTCATCATAATTCATAATGATAATTCCACACTAGAATTAGTAATGAGAAAACAGAATACCATATATCATTGTATTATATGATTCCAAGGTTTTGGACTTTAATCTGAATTTTATACATAGACAAATTTATGAAATGAAAAAGAAAATCTAGATAAGGATAAATTTCCTTAACGAACACAAAATTTCCTTATAAAACTAAAATATAGATTTGCTTACGTACAAGGTCTTTGTGATTTTCAAAAAACGAAAGACTGTAAAATTCATAAGGAAAACCTTATTGACTCAACAATCTCCCCCTTTTTTGGAAAGCACAAACAACCTTATGAAAAAGAATACAAGGGAATAGAAAAAAATTTCATTAGGATTTGATATTAAAACATATCTCCCTTGGTTTATAGTTGATTGTGAATACAACTAACTCCCCCTTAGGCTTTGGAACAGTACGGATTGAATTATGTATTTCCGGAATGGGATTCTCATTAGAATGATGAA
The DNA here is from genome assembly GCA_963277665.1 of Viscum album. NCBI lineage: Eukaryota > Viridiplantae > Streptophyta > Magnoliopsida > Santalales > Viscaceae > Viscum > Viscum album. The sequence goes on from OY728164.1 coordinate 579,353,108, forward strand.
ACACCATAATGATAAACTCCCCCTTAGATCACCCCCCCTACTTAGGGATAATAGATTTTTCCTTCTCCTTTTTTGAGTTCTTTTTCTTTCTCCCCCTTTTTGATTTTGAAAAAGAATTTAAGGGAATGTAATAGAAATATGGTACATAAAATATTAGTAAATAAATGCAAGGAAGAATATTCAACCAAAATTCTATTGCAATTGGAAGAATTTTTACAAGGAAAATTAAATTAAACAAAAGATTCGATTGAGTTCATATGTCTTCCTTTTCCTTTGGGATTAACATCTTCAAGAGAGTTTTCATCTTCTTCAAGTCTTTTTGATCTTCCTATTCTTTCTTCATCAAAGCTGTGATCCTCTCTTCTTGAGCCTTCAAAGCCTCATCCTATGCCTTAAGAATTTCATCTTGCATTACAAGCTTTTCTTCGAGCTGAATCTGGAGATCTTTATCCCTTGTAAAATTTTGAGCAATAGAGTTAACCATCCCATTCAAGGGCTTGACCTATTGATTCTGATAATTTTGTTCATGGGTCTGCTTTTCTTGAATATCCTTAATCTTGGAATCCTCAGTATCAAAATCATTTTGAACCTCATTCGGAAAACGATCAAACTAAGACAAGTCATCATCAACATTCGTTGACCAGAGAGTGACTTTGCTACATGATTATCTCTGAACATCGTAATTGATAAGGAAATTTTTATTGTCAGCCTCAATTTTCACACACTTATCCATCACCATGGATAGTGATTTCGATTTCTGCTTTAGACTATGCTGAAGCATATGTCACATGGAGTCTATGGTGGGAAAATCAGAATGATGTCCACCAATTTCCTTAAATACTCAACAACAAAATCATGACCATGTGCTGATGACTCAGAATCATACACTTTTCTTGGAGTTTGTTCTTCTTCATCTCCAACCAACCTTCTTCTAGAAGAACCAGCAACATATTTTTTCCTTATGATATCCCTTGTTGGGGTATCCATAAGCAGTTGCGTACCCTTATCAGCTTTCAGAATGGGTTCTTCATCAGGGTATTCTTCCTCACTCTCAGAAAGTTGTAATATCTTATCTTTATCTGGATTCTCCTTCTATGTTCCTTATTCAAGGAAATTCTTCTCATAGCTCTCTTCCTCGGAAAGTTCATTCTATTTCTCTTCCTATGTATCATCATCTTTCTTCCCTACTTTCTTAGCTCCCTTTTCCAGAGTGACATGCTTTGAGAAATCAGCCATAGAAGTTCGTAGTGGTGGTTTCTCTGATGGATTTTCCTTCTCTTGATAGTCACCCCCTTGTTTAATCAAGTCATCATGGTCACCACTCCCTTCATCCACTTCTTCTTCTTCTACATTCTCTGCATCCTTTTCTTCTTATACTCTTTCTAGAGCTTCTTCCTCTACTCCCATAGAAACATTATTCCATTTGACATTTCTAGAGTGATGTAGTTATTTCCAGGGGTCTCCATTAAAGGCTCAGTACGAAAAGGTTCTGGAACAGGAATCTTATCAGAGGCTATCTTTGTGGAATTCATTAGATATTGAAAAATCCCTACCTCTGACATTTTCTTCATCATGTTCTTTTCTTTTTCTTGCCTCTATAACTCATCAGAAGCTTTCACTTTTAAGGCCTTAGCCTTAGCATGGTCCAGTCCGAACTGAGGGTCCCCTTCATTTCTCTTCTCTTTATCTTCCCTCCACATATAATCCACTTCATCCGGGTACGCTTTTTGTTTCTTTGGATTGGGTGGTGCGGATTGAGTTTCATTTGCTTTGGGGGACTTGTCTTTTGCCACAAACTATTTCAAATTCCTCTTCTTACTGACTTTCTTCACTGGTTCAGGCTTCTCCACATTTTCTTTAATGGCTTATGCCTCCTCATGTGGTAGATCATGGAACTCACCTGATTGTTTTGAGAAGCCAACTTTCATTCTTTCTAAGGTGTCATCACTAATCAGCACCACCTTAAAATTCCTGATCATAGAGGTGAAAGAAACTTTGAATTATTCAAGACACTAAATAAAAATCAAGGAGAGGAAATAATGATACATAATAATTTGGACTTTCAGAGTTCCTTTCTTGATATTCTGAAATATAATAAGAATGTTCCTCGTCAGGTTGATCTTTCTTATATTTACCATGAAATCCAAGATGTAAATATCACTATTTTTAAGATTTTCCTTATCACTTCTCCATGGTAAGAACAATCCCCGAACTCACAACTACAACATCCGGTTGTTGGTGTAGAGATGAAAAATCTTCGCGGGTTTATCATCTTTGAGGCCAAGGTATTTCAATGCCTTCACATTGTTGAAACCTCCCTGATCATCCGGCAGCTTTTGTGAACAAAATTCTATCTCTCCATCATATGATAAGCCAACCATGCTCACAGCCTTGGTATAAGAAATCTTGTAAGTCTTTTCATAAAACATAAAAGAAAACTTTTCTCTACCATCTTCTTCATAGAATGAAATAGACTCATAAAATTCTATAAGAAAATCTGTATAAACAATATCCTGACACCTATATTTGATATGGAAAAATCTTCCCGACCATTGAGTTTGATGTTCTTAGAGATAATAGAATCAAACATATTAATGAAATTTAGATGAACCAACCTTTCTCCGCAGACTAACCAAGTGAGAATTGGTTTGATTGAAGAAATTTCTTCAGAGGTGGCTTCTATAGACATTCAGAAAGGAGGAGCCCTAAAAAGCTCATAATGGGATTTAAGTACAGAGGCAAGGCTTTGGCACACAAGATTATTGAAATCGATGTGGGACACAAATAGGGGTACCCTTTATATAGGCGATGGAGGTGACCTTTGAACTTCCAAAAACCATATAATGGGTGAAAAATCCTTTAATCTGATCTGACAGTTGAAAACATACCCATAGGGAATTATTTAATCCAATCATTTGAGGTTTTAATAAAAAAATTCAAATTTTGGGGAACTTGAGTACGAAAATATTACAAGAATAGGAAACTACCAGCAAATAAAGTGGTTATGAAAACATAAGTAAGAAGTCATACATTTTGGGTTGGCTAGGAAGTTTATTCATAAAATGTAATATTATTCTTGAAGATAATATGACTATGAAAAAACTTACTACAAAAAACATAAGGTTGAAAAGTTTAAAAAACATTGAGTACCAAAACTATGTTATTAAATGTATGAGTACAGAAATTATGAGTAAAAAAATTATGAGTATGAAAAATATGAATCCGAAAAAAATGAGTACTAAAAATTATGAGTACAAAAAAATATGAGTACGAAAAATTATGAGTACAAAAATTATGAGTACGAAAATTATGAGTACAAATATTATGAGTATGAAAATTATGAGTACGAAAAATTATGAGTACAGAAAATTTTTAAATACGAAAATTTATGATCTGAAGATTTCAATTGTGAAAACATCAGTTCCAAAACATCCATTAAGAAAATTTTAGTTCCTAAAACTTCATTACAATAGTTTTAGTATGAAAAATTTTATTCCAAAAGGTTTGAAAAGCTCATTTTGAAATGTTTTGAAAAGATGATTATGGATATTTTTGAAAGGCTAACAACTAAATGTAATGTCCCATTGAAAAAGAATTCACTAATGTAAGGAGAATGATTCAACAAGATGTTAATTAATTATGATTACCTTACGGTTATCATTCCTAACTTCTGTTAAATGTATTCAAATATATTGAAGGTAAAGATTTTGTGAAAATATAAGAAAGTTGAACTTGCGTTCTGATAAACTGAAAAATAATATCTCATTTTGGGTGTGATCCCTAAGAAAGTGATACCAAATATCTATGTGACTTCCATAGGATTGATATGTAGGGTTTTAACTAAGGGAAATGGCACTTATGTTATCGCAAAAAATTTGAGTCTTAGTAAAACTCAAGCCAATGTCTGTGAGTGTGTGTTGCATACACAACACTTGAGCACAACATCTTCCAGCTGCTACATATTCAGCTTCAGCAGTGGAATGTGCTACTGAGTGTTGCTTCTTGCATGACCAAGAAACTAACGAACCTCCTAATAAATTACATTTTCCAAATGTACTTTTTCTATCCATTATACACCCACAAAAGTCAGTATCTGAATAACTCTTTAAGATAAAATCATTTCCAAAAGTGTAATATAATCCTAGATCCATGGTTCTCTTCAAGCAGTGAAAAATTCATTTCACTATCGTTAAATGAGATTCCTTAGGATTTGATTGATATCTGGAACATAAGAATACTGAAAACATTATGTCTGGATGACTAGCAGTCATGTTTAGTAGGCTTCCTATCATACCTCTAAAAGATGTTTGATCCACTAGTTTCCCGGCTTCATCAATATCAAGTGTGTTTGAGGTACCAATGGGAATACTAATACTTTTAGTGATGTCATATACATAATTTTTTTAAAATATCTTTAATATAATTATGTTGGGATATATAGGTTTCTTCAGGTTTTTGAGAAATCTGAAAACCAAGGAAAAATGTTAACTCACCCATTAAACTCATTTCAAACTCATATTTCATTAGATTTGCAATGGAATTGGTTAATGATTGATGAGTTGAACCAAATATGATGTCATCAACATATATTTTAAAAATCAAAACATTTTTATTGTCTTTATTTATAAAAATTATTGGATCAGAATTTCCCAAAACATAGTTATTTGGATACAAAAATCATGTCAGTCTATCATACCGGGCTCGAGGGGGTTTTTTAAGTCCATAAAATTCTTTGGTAAGTCTAAAAACATGATCGGGATGTATTGTGTCTTCAAAGCTAGGAGGTCGTTCAAAAAAACATCCTCTCGAACATAACCCTTAAAAAACACATTTCATATCCATTTAATAATGTTTAAAATTGAAGAATGCTAAAAAGGCAAGTAAGATACGAATAGATTCATGTCTATGTACTGCAGAATGGGTTTCTTCATAGTCTATTCCTTCTCGTTGATTATAGCCTTTAGTAACTAGTCTATCTTTATTTCTTACGATGATTCCATTTTTATCACACTTATTTCTGAAGACCCATTTTACTCCAATCACAGATGTTTCCTTAGGTATTTCAACCATTGTTCAGACTTTATTCCTTTAGAATTCATTTTGTTCATCTTGCATGGCTTTTATCCAATCACCATCACCTAAAGCATCATCAGTGCTTTTTGGTTCCAATTGGAAAAGGAGTTCTAGATGTTCTATTTCATTCATTAAGGAACTTCTAGTCCTTACAGGTTGATTTACATCACCCATGATACTATCACAAGGATGATTTTTAAGAAACAAATTATTTGGGTTTTGAATAACCTATTCATCATCATAAGGTAGGAAATATTCTAGGGTTAATGTTACATAAGCATCTTCTGGAACATTTTTTTTATCAGAAGGATTTTCTATCAATGGTTGATAATCAGTTTTCAAAAACACATCTGAATATGTTGGGTGAGGTTGTTTGAAAAAAAAAGGATCAGTTTCATCAAATTTAACATGTATTGTCTCTTCAACATTGCAATTATTTTTGTTAAAAACTCTATATGCCATAGAAGTTGTGGAGTATCCTATGAAAATTCCTTCATGAGATTTTGGTGAGAATTTGTGGAAATAATCTTTGGTGTTCAGAATAAATACCTTGCAACCAAAAACCTTGAAGTTGGAAATTCTAGGTTTTCTACCATTAAATAACTCATAAAGAGTTTTATTAAGAAAAGGACTAATTAAAACACGATTTATAGTATAACAAGCAGTACATAAAACTTCATCCCATAAATGTTTAGCTACAGAATACTCAATCAAAATGGTTCAAGTTATCTCTTGAAGAATTCTATTTCTTCTTTAAACAACACCATTTTGTTTAAGTTTTCCGGGTGCTGAAAATTTGTGAGCAATACCTTTTCTACTACAAAAAAATTCAAAATCAGAATTTTGAAATTATCCTCCACGATCACTATGAATAGTTTTCAATGGAATGTTTTTCTCATTTTTAACATTGGCTCTAAAACTTTTGAAATAAGATAAATCTTTAGACATCTTTCCTAGAAAATAAAGCAAAGTAAATTTAGTGTAATCATCAACTAGGAAAAACACAGTGTATTTTCCACCAATGCTTCCAGTTTGTGTTGGACCAAAAAAATCCATGTGAAACAACTGTAATGCATCAGTTTTTGAGACTTCACTGATTGATTTGAAACTTGATTTCTGTTGCTTTATATATTGACAAGGATCAAAACCATTAGAAGAATCATATCTAAGCTCTAGTAGATTGTAACTAGTTTCTTCTTAGAATGTTTACATAAGTTTCTAAGGTTATAGTGACCTAGTATTCTACTCCATAACCAAGAATGATCTTCCATTGAATTTAGGAAAGGTAAGTATTGGATCATAAGTTCATCTATGTTTAGTGTATAAACATTCTCTTGCCTATTGGCAGAAAGAATAAATAATTCCTTAGAATTGTGTACTAATCAATTATAATTCTTAAGGTTCACAAGGTAACCTTATTAATTAAGTGACTTATGATTATGAGGTTGTTCTTAAGACCCTTAACAAACAAAACATTTGAAATCAGTGTTTTTCCAAGAAGAACAATGTTACCTATTCCAATAATTTTTCCCTGATCATGGTCTCTGAAAGTTACTTGTCATCCTTTCATCTTGATAATATTTTCAAAATAGTTTTTGTTACTAGTCATATGATGGGAAAATCCACTATCCATGTACAATGTATTGTTGTTGGTACATTCCCTATTTTCCTGAAAATAAGAATATAATTGGACTTTCGGAATCAAATCTTATTTGGATCTGAGATTTTCAGATAAAAAAATTTCGGGCACCCACATCTTCTTAGAAAAATAATCCTTATGAAAACTTAATTATTGGGTTTTATTTAAAGAATAATTCTTTGCCCAGTGACCACAACATTGACATTTTGTACAAAATTTGGGACTTTGAGGAACAAAGTAGTTATTACTAAAATTTGTTTTTTCTTGGGTATAACCAAATCCAGATTTATTTCTTGAATGTCGTATTTGTGAATACATCTTATCAAAATTTTATTTACATAAGGTAATTTTGACGAGCACTTATTTAAGGGAAATATTTTGGACTTGAGTTTTATAACCATGTTTTTATCTTCAAAATCATTGTATTTGGAACTAGAGCTAGGCTCGAAAACACTTTTCATAGAAATTATATTTTCTAGCTCTTTAGAAAGTTTATTATTCTTAGAACGTACTTCCTCAATACATTTTGAAATACTTATAAAATCATCATTTTTCTTATCAAGATCATTAGGAAGATATGATATTTAATTTTTATGAATAGTATTCCTAGAGTTTGCCTTATCATGTTTGTTATTGAGTTTTGAATTATCAATCTCAAGAAGTTCAGAAAACCTAGAAACTTCTTCTTATGTAGGTAAAGTATTTTGTTCATCATAATTGTATTCTTCATCCAAATAGTAATAATATTTACTATCATTAGAATTTAAAGAAACAGTGGTCAATGATTCAGCATTGTGTACCTTAGCCATATAACAATCATTATCAATAGGTAATCTGGCTATATGACCATGATTCTTCTATCCAGAAGATTCATAATCCGAAGATTCATCTGAAGAGTCACCACCACTGGCACTCCAAGTATCATTAGCATTCATAACATTCATAGATTTATCTTTATAATACGTCATCCTATTCCATTCAGAATTCCTCTCTTTTCTTTCTTTCTTCTTGAGAAAAGGACAATCAGGTCTTTTGTGTCCTGCTCTCTTGCATTCATAGCATGTGACTTCTCAATCACTCTTATCTTTCATTTCTTTCTTCTTATACTTGTATTGGAAATTTCTTCCTCCAACTATCTTGTTCAACCTTCGATCATGATTTGCTAACTCAATCTCTGAGAATTCACTCTCACTACATTCGTATTGGATAACAAGCTTCTTAAATTTGGATCTAGTTACTCCCTCAGGAGTCTTAGCAATCATGTGATTTCATGTTATAGTAAAAGCAACAATACCATTCACATTCTTCTTTTTGATGTTTTTAGCATCTCTCTTCATCCGTGTTTCATGTTGGAGAAGTATTCCAAATAGCTCGTGTAAGGAAATATGAGTAACCTTCATGTTCTCATCAATTGATGTTCTCTTTTACTTCCATTCATTGGGCATAATATCAAGGATCTTGTCAACAAGACCTTTGTTATCCAGACCTTCTTCTCCCATAGATTGTATGAAATTTACAATAGTTATAAATCTTTGTTTCACCTTACAAATTGGTTCTCCATAAGGAATGTTAAAACAATGATACTCAGCTCTAAGCATTTATCTTCTAGTCTCAATCACTTTGGATGTACCAAAATGTGTAACTTCAAGTATCTTCCATATACAGTAAGCTTCTTCACAAGAAAAAATTTAGCTATATATATTCCTAGTCATTGAATAAAGTAATGTTTTTCGTAACTTATAGTTTAATAGATTATCATCCTTCTCTTGGTTTGTGAAAGTACTAACATCCTTATCAGGAATTTGATAACCTCATGTAAGCATAAAAAATTAGCTAGTCCAGTATTAATAATGAATGTCTTCATTCGATCTCTCCAATACTCATAATCATTACCATAAAAAATTGATCGTCTTGTAGGATTTAGGTTGTCGATGGGACCAACATTTCTTCCTGTCATCTTAAAAAAATTTCTACCCAAAAACTAATTTATAAAAAATGTTCGGATTCAAGGAGAATATTCCTAAATAAGGAAAAAATAGAACAATGAAAAACTGAGCAAGAAAAACATATTTGTGAATATAATTTTTTCAAATACCTCCTCTGATACCAATTGTAGGATCAAAATAATGATGTATATGCTCAATATCCAAGAGGGGGGTGAATTTTACACTTTAAAAATTTCATTAAAAAAGGAAAGATCTATGTTTAATAAGGTTAAACTAATCAAATTCACAAAACCTATAACTAATTGAAAGATTGGAACTATGTATGGAGGTAAAAACTTCTTGTTCTATATACTTTTAAAATCTAGAAATTGATTCTAAAAAACTAGTTCTGGAAATATGGATCTAGAAAATGAAACATAACCAAAGTTTGCAATATGAGATTATACCTTAAAGCATCTAGAGTCTAACTGAATTAGAGTACCAGTGTATGGAAATATAAAAACATTATGCATTCCTTACAATAAAAAATGTAGCAGAAAAACATGTAACAAATAGAAGTGAAAAGATATAAATCTTTTAACCCAAAGAGAAGGGTATCCATCCACCTTGGATAAAGGTCCCTTGATTTATACATTCATGAAATTCTGTCTTACCCACACTCGGGTAAGCCCTCGATATGAAGATCAGAGTCTCTATCTTTATATCACTGCAAGCCCTAAACATCAAGGTACGTGGAACCTCTGTCTTCCTCAGAAATTAATCCCTCTAACTTCATGGTAGTGGGCACCTCTGTCTACCTATACCCGAAAGTCCTCAAATATAATCACCAACATTCAGAGTCACATGAAGCAATCTGAACGAGCAGTTCAGTATGCACAAGGCATAAAAATAGTCTCTCTATAGAAATCACCTTAATAGTATGTGGCATCTATAGTGGTCAACTTGTTATTGAGCTCTTAAAAATGAGATCCTATATATAGGCTTGGTAGAAATGGTTGGATCCCTCCTCCAACGGTCATATTTTCATTAAATTTCAGAGGGACCTATACACGTGTCACTTAAACAACGTTTAGTCAATAACTGAATACACGACATCGTTTTGTAATGAAATAAGTGTATGAATAAGCAAAACTGAAGTTCATAATGTAAGCAAAATAAAAGTTCGTAGTCTAAGCAAAATGGAATTCGAAGACTATAATAAAGAGATGTTCAGATTCTATTTTTCTAAGGATTTTGTAATGAGAATTCTTCATTGGAATTCTTAAAGAGAATTCATAATCAGAATTTATAATGAATATTCATCACTGGAATTCATAATGAGAATTCTGCATGAGAATTCGTAATGAGAATTCGTAACGAGAATTCGTAATCATAATTTGTAAAGAGAATTCACCACTGGAATTCGTAATGAGAATTCAGCATAAGAATTCCTAATGAGAATTTGTAATGAGAATTCGTAATCAGAATTCATAATGAGAATTCCTCAACTAAATTTGTAATGAGAATTCATCATTAAAATTCGTATTGAGAATTCGTCATCAGAATTCGTACTGAGAATTCATCACAGGAATTCATAATGAGAATTTTGCATGATAATTCATAATGAGAATTTGTAATAATAATTCTTAATTAGAAGTCATCATCATAATTCATAATGATAATTCTGCACTAGAATTCGTATTGAGAAAACAGAATACCTTATATCTAAGTATTATATGATTCCGTGGTTTTGGACTTTAATCTGAATTTTATACTTAGAGAAATTTATGAAATGAAAAAGAAAATCTAGATAAGGTTAATTTTCCCTAAAGATGGAAATTTTCCATATAGAACTAAAATATAGGTTTTCTTAAGTATAAGGTGTTTGTGATTTTCAAAACAAAAAAGATTAGAAATGTCATAAGGAAAACTTTATTGACTAAAAAATTTGTTTACCAAAAATGGATATGGAATGTAGTGAAAATTAATTACAATGAAAAAGGTAAAAAACTTATTTACCTTGGATACTAAAATATAATGATAAGAGTAAAAATTACAAAAAATATTATATTGATTTTATTTAATGAATTTATTTTGATATTTTCCATTGAATTCTATGAAATATATAAATTAATTACTATATTCCTTTTAATATGAATCATATAATATGTAATGCAAATAAAAAGGAAAAAAGATAATTTTCTTATATTTAATATCTATAATGATTTGGGTTAGAGAATGAGATATTTTCATTTATAATTTTTAATTTGAAATAATAATTAGTTTTGTATGAGAATAATTATTCCTTAATTTTTATGGATGAAATAATTTATTGAAATTATTAAAAAATTCAAATATAGTAATTATTTAGTTAATAATATAAAAAATATTACTGAATTTATGAAATGTGAAGAAAATTGAGTGATTTATTATGTTCCATTAATTTTTTAGATATATATATATATATATATCATATTAAAAAAAATTTACAAAATATATTCAAATTAAATCATTGTCTTGATGTTTTTTAATTTAAAAATAAATGAATAATTTCAAAATGGACTTTAATGTTATTATATTATAAATGATATTTTATTAAATGATTAAAAATTAAAAAAATCTATATTCTTCGTAGTTATTTTTAAATGATAATCAATTTCAAATATAGTCTATCTTGTGACCAATTATTATTTTATAGTTAATATATTGACCCTTAATTAGTCTGAACTTTGTTACTGTGTTTATGGTTAAATAAGTGTCTCTACATGTTAAATGCGCTTGAGTTAAAATTTAAATCCAACAAAAATATTTTTTTAAACAAATGGATTTAATAGTTATAATCGGTCGGTGTATTTATATAATTGGTTTCACTTTAATTTATTCTTAATAGATAATTAACATTTAATACAACTAGTTACCATGATAAAAACCTAAAATGATAAACGTAAGGAAACATAGAAGTTAAGGAACAAAATGTTTATAACACCATTTTAAATGTGTGTTGGAGGTATGGATCGACCATATCATCCTTACACCCCTTAAATTATCATATTTTGATCTAGCTAAGGAAACACAAAAATCAAAATAGTGAATACATTTGAGTATTTAAAATAATGTCACTCATCCTTAACTATTTTAGGGAACTCACTCTCCTATCTTATTCAAATATTCACAGCACATTGGTTTAGAAACTTCATTCCCAAATAACTTCCCAAATTATATTCCCTTATCTACTAATCATTATTTTGTATAGATACCCAACAAAATAAATATTTTATGTTATACCTAAGGATGATAATTGAATAAGTAGTAACATTCTACAATGAGCCTTTTTTTATATTCCAAAACCAAATTATATTAATTTATATAATGCTTATATAATAATCTCTCTATCATCCATATAAATTTATGATTCATTGATATGGTAAATCCCTAAAACCATATCCAATTCCACAAAATGTGTTCTGAAATCACTTTTCGTGAGTATGACAGAATAATTTTTCCTAAACATATATTGTTTATTTTTCCATTGCTTCCTCTCATGGCTAGTATTAACGAAAAAAATATTATTTAAAAAATATAAATGTTACCTCATTATTATTTTCGAATTATTTTATACTAATACTTCCAAAATTTCTAGTTTTGAGAATATCAAAATCTTGTTTGTGCATATGGTGGACTACCACCTCGTAAAGTGAAGTGATTCATTTATGCATTAAATGAAATGTATTAAGGATGAGTTTAATAATAATTTGTTATATATATTACGTAATAATGTTTTTGTAATTATAATATAAATATTTTCATTTTATTTATTTTAACCCAATGAGAAAATGAAGAAAATATTATTCATGTGTATATATGGCCTACCATTTCCATTAAAAGTTTATTTTATCTCAAATCATTAAATAATATTGATAACTAAAAATAAATATACAATAAATATATTTGGTTTTTAAATAATTGTTTTCATGATTGTGATTTTGTAACCATTTTCAAAGTAAGAGAAACAAAAATATTACTAATAAAACAATGTATGTAAAAAGTGGTTACTACCTAAAATGTAACATTTATAATGAATTATTAATAAAAAAGTTATAATATGTAATAATAAAATAATATATTGTATGATAAATTTGAATATGGTTCTGTAATATATTTAAAATAAAAATATATTTATTATATGGTTTTTATGAATGATTATGATGGGAATAATGAATTAAGGAAAGGTATTATCATCCCACATTTTACTTCTATGAGACACAAACCATGTTCAATATCTATATCATTTATATTTAATATATGATGACCAAAAATGTATCTTATTATAACTATATTTAATTTTTTTTAAATTTAAAAATCTATATGAGTATATCTATTTCGTGGGGTTAATGGATCAAGAATTACTAAATCAATAAGATATTTTTGTCTCAATTTTCCTTCTTTGACATGCACATTTTGTTATGAACCTGTATTCCTTCATAATGTATATATAAATCCCATATTACATGTAATATCATGAATTTATTAATCCTCATGATAATTTATGATTACTATTGTGTTATTTTGTCATGGGGATTGTAATTCAATGTAACAAATGTGGTAAAGGATTATTTTTTATATCTCATTTTTTTTCTTTATGTCTTATGATTAAGTATCTAACATTGAAATCCCATGACCTAAATATCATGAATTATCGTGAATTTTATATACCTACGGTTATTCATGAAATTATCAATTAATGGCATGATTTTTACAATAATTTGTTCATTACTTAGTTCTGAATTTTTTGTGTGTGTGGAAAATCCGACATTAGTTCATTCTTTGAAAAAGGAATATTTTTTCTTCAACACCCATGTTTTATAAAAATTATTTCAAGAAATTTTCTTCTCTCTTATTACATTTGAAATAAATTTTTACCCATGTTATATTTATTATAGTTTGTTTAATATAATCAGCATATCATTTTCAAAAATAATTTAAATTTATTTTTACAAAAATTGAGAAATGATTTTTTTTTTATTTTTTTTTTGTATTAATGGAATTTAATAATGTTATTAAAAATCATTGATTCAAATATTATTATATAATATTTGAAAAAAAACAAACAAATCGAGTTTCAAACAAAAATTATGTTTTAAAATAGGTTTTTATTTTCAAGGAGGAATGTATAATTTCCTTAAGAAATATTTTAAATCACTGATAAAAATAATGTTCCATCTATGATAATAGTTGTTCACGATACTTTTTAATTACTAGGGATTTTTGGTAAGGATAAAATAATTATTCACTCTATAAATGTTTTATCTTTATAATGATAAGTATTTTATGAAATCCTTTTATATTCCTTGGGTTATAGAATGATTAAATGTTTTTGAAACTCCCATCATTTATTGGGTTATTCTATGAAATAAACGTTATGGAATATATCCCATTTCCACATGTTAAATGTGAAGAAATTTTACGATTACAAATTTCATTTCATGGGAAATGATATGATTTATTTTTATGATATTGTGGAAGACTAAAATATTGTTTTAATTATTTTCTTATTGGGAGGAATATATCTATCCAATGTAGTGGGTAAGGTTTTTTATCTTAGGACATTGAAATGAATGGAATGAGAAGTGAACCCGAATCAAAAAGACTTGTATTGAATAGGGAGTGAACCCATTTCAATAAGACATGATTCGAACCTGAGGTAAACCCAATTTAGTACGACAGGGCTAGAAGAGGGAGTGAAACTAGTTCAGTAAAATATGGTTAAAATGGGGAGTAAACAACGATAAGTAATATAGGTATAAAATGAGTAGTGAACACTATCTTGTAAATTAAATTTTAATCCATTATGTTCTTGGCCGCAAGCCTTAACTAATATAGAAATTATTTATAATGATTTTATGAAGGCCATAATTTCCATGCCTTATGCCTTTGTTATTCTCTCATGGATCATGTTTTTTTATTTCATTATGATTAATGTATTATGAATTACCAATATTTATTCAATTATTTCCATAATATGATAATTTTTATATAGGTTATTGCATTCAAAATGTTATACTCAAATCCTCATACTATCAGGCTTTTTTTATTCCAATATATATCACCTGTTTAACCTTACTGAGCATCTGATCTTACCATAACTTATATTTCATTTTCATATATTATAAAGATATGTATAATGTATAATTTTTATAAGAAGGGATCAAGTTTTGTAGAATGTTTTTGGAGATGATTTATCAAACTTATGGACCAATATTTATGTTTCCATGTTTCCAAACATAAAAAATGAATATGGTCCACTGAATTTGATTGTGTAATACAATGAATATTCATGAACATGATTTAATATCTATGTCTGAGAATCCTAGGAATCTATATTGTTTGATCATTATATTTTTTTTATTGATATATCATGGGTTATAAATATATAATATTATCCATGTTGGATAATGATAATGATCCCCCCATGAAGGGGAATTTCAGATATAGTATCAATGTATCGATCATGCTTGGGATATAGTTTTATTGGACTTGAAATTGTGTTGGATTGGAGGCGAATCTCTAATAATGGTTGGAGTACAATAGTAGGTGAGGTTAGTTATGGAAATAAACATGAAATTACACTGAGAGTGAGAATCAAACATCAGTATTATTATTTTGGAGATCTTATTATGCCTCCATGGGTTATGTCAAAGTGATTGTATGATGTGATGATGCATTAGTTAGTTTAATTGAGTATTTTAATGAGAGGATAGAAAGAAGAGGAACAAATAATTTTTCACATTTAATCTAGTTCAGTGATATTTAATCCATGTATATGATTTCTATAGACCATTATTAGAGCATATGTATTGGGAATTTTCTAGGGTGGGGAGTTTCATAGCTCATAATTTTCCCTTTTGATTGGGGTTTTATAATGGGGTGAACTATAAATGTACGGATAAACATTTTTATAACACATTATTTTCAAATGTTATATGGGTCTAATTGAGTACTATCTTTGTGTTGAAAATGATGTTTTTTGGTTTGCTATACATACAATAAATAATTTTTTGTGGTAGATCATGTTATTTAACTACTGTTTGTTCAATATTTTAGTGTTGAACGTTGTATTTTGATGGTGAGTTTAACAATGTGGAATATTCATAATGATTCCAAGAGGACCACCACAAAATCCCAACAATGGGATGAATTATAGTGGAGTGTTTATAATGGCACATATATTTATAGTTTATTGTTTTATAGGGAATGATAATATTTGTTCCTATATCAAGGGACATTTTGTGAATTGAGATTCCGATCAGAAATCTGATGGTTGAAACTCTTAAAGGATTATTATTGGACATTGGTCATTTACCATGTTGTGTTTTGAGAATTTTGAAGATAAAATAAGGGTCTAGGAGACCCAATGATCAAATTGTATTATCTTAAAGTAGGTCATGCAATGATCTAATTGTAATACAACAATATAATTATATAAAGGGAGGAATGATAAGGGGGTGTTTTGAAAAATTATGTTATAGAACGGAGGACATGACTAGGGTGTTGGTACTCACCTAGAAGGGAGAATAATACCAAGAAATATAGGGGTATCACCACAATAGTTTTGGTTGGGGGTTGGATCCATATCCATTGGGTAGTCATGTCATGTCTTTTGAAGGATTGTAACATGGAGGGGGTTGGTCAAGGATCAATTCATCTACCACGGGTGGTTAGACATTACCCCATCTTGGTGAATTACTTTCATAGATGGATCCTCATGGTTGGGGTTTGACTGTCCTACAACCATATATTATAGTGAGGGTAAGATCATAATTTTGGGGTTAACCCCACATTGTTGTTCTATCGAATGAAGTTTCTGGTAGAGAACTTTATGTGTCTCTATTTTTATACTATTTTCAACATAATTTATTTAATTCAATTCTATTTAAAATTGTAAAATTTTGTTATTATGTAATAATATTGAATTGACAAGGAACTACTATAAAATTAATAAAACTCTTCAATTTATGTTAAAATATTTTTTTAACTAGTAATTTTTTTGAATTAATTTATTGTTGAATGAGTAATTATTTTAAAAAAATAATTTATCTTATATTATTTGTTTCAATTATGTACAGTAAATCAATAAAAAAATTATTTATTTACATAATTTTCAACTATATTTCATAATGTTATTTTTTGTGTTTTAAATTATTATATATGTTTTAAAAAATACATTTTTAGTTTCATTATTTTTTTATAATAAATTTATCAATGTATTTTTAATTTAATTTCTATTTTTTGTTTAAGTATTTTGATTTTTATTCACCCTTAACCTTATTTTTATTTATTTTCCAGACAAATAATTGTCATATTTAAATTACACAAAAGATTCACAAGCCCATAGTTATTTTCCAAAGTATCCATGATTCTAATTTTTATCCAACTTCCAATCCACATAGTATAATATCTGATTTCTCATGTATCTAGATTACATGTAAAGTCACATAGTAAATTTATATCCAATGGATTCAAAGTATCCATTTCATCCAGCATAAATGAAATGGAATTTCAGGAGTCCCCACACACCCATATATCACATATTATAATATTTTTAGACATGTATTAAAAACATACAGATGAATTCATGTATACATTTATTCTAGTATGTGAATTTCGCAGACCCCATTTTCTACTAAATTCGAATAGAATAAATCATCATGTACCCCATTTTAAAATTCAACCACAATATTAGATCTTGATGTAAATGTGAACCTCCAAATATAATAAGGACTACATAGTTTTAGTGAATATGATTTTAAGCTGAGAACTAATTTGAAGAAGGTTTTGATGTGGATGCATGGGTTAGATGTTAATCAGACCAAGCATAATCTTTATTGAAGAAAATGACAAGGTTGACATTCAATTTCCTGTGAGAATAATGCGACCTCATGATATTTAGGATAATATATGATATATAATGATCAAAGAGAATGATTTAAGTAAGTTTTGTATATCTAACTTTGAATCTTTGGAAATGGTCAAACTGTTAGTGAAACTGAAATTCAAACCCAATTTTAGGACATTGGTGGGATTTTGATCATTATTTAATGATATTGAGGACATAAATAAATTGGATTAAATATGAATCATGGATGATAAAATTATTATTGAGTAATTATGCGATTTAATATCGAAACCTAGCCGATATTAGATTTTAAATTCTTTTACCTTTGACATGGATGATTTACGATCATAGTATCTTATAGATGAATTGTGAAGCATTGACTAGTGTGATATTAAGATTTTGAGTGACTGAATACGATGGGATAAATTCATTGTATAAACGTGGGTCTTGAGTTCTTCATTATGTGGTTTCTGAGGATGAATGAGGTGATGACAAGGCTATTTATCATTTCTTATGATCCACCTATGAGTATTTTGAATGATCTATGCAAGGATATTTATGATGTGACTGAGAGGGTATATTTACCTGAGAATATAATCAATAGGTGACTCAATAGACCTTTTCATAGATTTTTAAGGATATTTGGATGAATTTTAGGTGAATATTGTTAGATATTAGTAAAATTTGAAAATGGTATCAACGGAAAAAAAATATCATGAACCCAGATAATTTTGATGAATCTTAAGAGATCAAGTTGTTTAGTTGAACCCTTTTGATGTATAAAACCTTTGATCAATATATGTTAACTAATTATAATGGATAAATGGTGATGGATTATCAAATAAAAGTTAATTTATCGAAAAAACTATGAAACATTCAAGATAATTTTTTTGTTTGAAAATAATTATTGATATCATTTGGTGATGATGAAAATCCCAACATTCTTTTATATGTTATTATAATATTACCGTCATTGTAAAATAAGGTTCTAAAATAATTTCTTCTTTCAAAAAATCAATTAATTAACCTAGGAAATCTATTTTGTGATTTTTAGTGTAATTTAAATGTGGATTCTATCATAATTTTTTGGGATATTTAGAAATACAGAAACATGAACGTCTAGAGAGAATCATTAGAACAAAATCCTGGAGAGAATCTTATTATTTCAAATTAGATTAATTTTAAAGGATTTATTCATTCCCCAAACAATATTGGATACATTTTATAGTGGATATACATAGATATTTCAGCTAGTTATATTTTTGGGAACAATTTTTCTCTTTCATCCTTCAATTTCCACTATAGATTCAATAGTTTGATTATCTATTGAAGTTTCATAGTCACTTATTATATTCATAAGATTTAATATTTCTCTAAACCATTTTTTCAAACAAATTACCAATAATTATGTTTTTTCATCAATTTATTATTGTTAGCTCAGACTGGTTAAAAATTAGAGGTAGATTCTCTTTTTTTTTTAAATATTTCAATTCTTGATCTACAATTATATGCATAATGAGAGATAGATTGTGTCTTTGAGATTGAAAATAGATGTTTTATTTTAGTAAATCATAATGAAAAGACTTAGATATCATATATATTATTTATTTTACTCACATTTTCAAACATATTGAGATGCATAGATAGATATTTCAAACAATGTGTTGAGGGAGTTTCTGGAATGACAATATTCAGATAGACGAATAATAGATGAACTAGAAGAATAACTATGTAAAGGAAACTATTTAAATTTCATTTTCATTTCAACTTCTCACAAAATTTTTATTTTTCGTTGTTTTTTATAATTGACATTACAGAAAATTTATATTATATGATTTTCTATCATATAAATCCCCTATAAAACAATATAAACAATACAAAACCTTGATAGTGAAACTCCTAAATGGTTGTCTCATTGGAGAAAACCTTAGGTGATACATTATTGCATTATTTTGGAGGATAAAAACTAGATATAATGATAATATTTATGTCCTAAATTCTACCATACAATTAGTACCATTTTATGGGCGGAATCCATGGAGTTTAAAAAATAAAAACAAATAAAATAATAAATATTATATTTAATTTAATAGAATAAAATTGAAGATATATAATTAGAAAAATAATAGAATTTGACATCCATATTATTTTATGAAAACAAAAAAAGAAGATGAAATAGATAATACTGACCAAAATCTAAAATATTATAAAAATAATCACAGAATAAAAATTTCATAAAATTAAAAAACTCAAAAAAAATTATGAAATTTGGTGAACAAATAAATTTGAATAACATTGATTATATTAATTTCATGAATATGTAAAATTACTTAGAATACACTAAAATCATACTACATTAGAGATTATATTGGGTTGGTTACACCATTTCACTGAATTTTGTAGTCTATCGAGAGAGGATCACCAAAAAGACGTACAGGAATTACACATGGTTTGTATCCCCATGAAATCACAAGGAGTGCATAAATATTAGATAAATATGAGTGTATTGGAATTTTATTTTGTTATATTGTAAAAATAGTGCATTTAATACACTCATTACACTACTCTAAGAATCTACAAACAATATAAAAAGTCTTATAATATAATGTTTTCCTAACCTCTAAGACTATGTATCAAAGATAAAATATTTTTCGGAATATGTAGTTTTGAGGTGAGATTATTCATTATTAATTAAATATATTTAATAAAATTTACAATATCATTCATCATCCCTAAATTCCTTATAATATTATGATGAAATATTTTAATGAAGTTTTCTTCTTAATGGATAAGAGTATTATTGGTTATATTTCATAATGATATTTAGTAAAAAATAATCCTAATGAGTCAGGATATATCATCTTTAAAATGGTAAAAAAATCATAGATGTTTGGTAAAATTGGATTTATCCATGTCAAGTAGGATATGGGTGTATCGACTTCCAATAATGAGAGTGTCAAAATTTAATTCTACCTAAGTGATCATGCTTTATTGATTTGGTAAATGTTATCTAACTATATAAATTTATAAATTCAAATAGAAAATGTTTTTAAAATACTAATTCCTTTTTGAATATTCTCGTATTTTCATCATTTCATTGATCGATGTCTCCATCTCAATGAAGGACCTAAATCATGTTATGGGATATTTCATAAAAATCCATCCCAAAAGAAACTTAATAATCAATTTCCCAAACCTAATACTCAATATAGTCCTTTTAAAACTAAAAAAATTTCATCCACTTCTGTAAAATCCAACAAAATTATAGTTTAATTAATCTTAAAAAAAATAATAGGAATATAGAGACACAAAAAATTTCTTAATAGTTTGATCAAGAACAAAATGGAACCCATATACGATGGAAGTTCACAAATTTTTAAGATCAAGATAATAAACGAAAAAAATAACATAAGATAATAGTCACACCTTGAAAACATTGTAAAAACTGTAATAAAATTCCCAAAAACTAAAAATGGGTTGTTAAAAATATAAAAACTCAAATGGGAAAAAAGTAAAATAAAATTATCTATTTGAAGAATCAAACAAGTAATAATTTTACATCACAAGATATTGTGAACCCAAGAAAAGATAGAATTTTGGAATAAAAATTATTATAACTGGAATGAAAATCAAAAGCCCTAAGATGAAATAAATGAAAAATAACATAATAACCACAATTCCACATATTAATAAAATGAAAAACCACGTGATGAAATCACAAAACCCTCTATAGATCTAGTTTTTAAACCAGGTGAACTTGTTATTGAACACTCTTTCAACAATCTTGTACAATAAGAAAAATAAAGATAAAATGAACAAAATACCACTAGAAAAAACTAAAATATATTTATGAAATTTTATAGACTCTAAAATAGGGAAGATAAAAGTTAAAGATTTCCTAAAAATTTATAGAGAACCCTGCCTAACTATAAGGCCCCAGCCTTAAACCTTACTTAATCTTGAGTTATTACAAGATTACACATTGAGGATCTTTTCGGGTTTAGAGTTTTAGAGAATTAGATCATAAAACTTGCATTACATTCCACATATAAACAAATTGGTTACATAAAGATAGTATTCTTCATTCCCATCAATGGAAACACATTTAAAATAAAACATAGATTATTTCTTGACACATCCTTGACTCTATCATCTTATCATGTACCTTTCCCTTGACCTGTGAAAAACATTTCAAAAACTTGGGATAAGCATAAAAACTCAGTATGGGTTATATAAAAAAAACATGAAAAGGAAACATGAGTTCATATATACATAAGAATGAAATCATACTTTACCCATAAAACATAGGCACTTTAACATACCTCATAAAATCTTGAATAAATCATAGAAATCATAAGACATAAAGGTAACTTGAGGCATTCATAACATTCTTACGTAGGGAGTAACCCTCTTGGTTACGTTAGAAATACCCATCACAGTATATTCCCTAAAATCTCTTCGGAGAAACCTTAACGTTTCACTCCTTCGCGTTACCCAATGCATTGGAGAGCTATAACGGGCTCACCCGCCCTTAGTTTAGCACGGAACCACCCGTCTTCATAATAATGCCCAAGAACCATAACATAATCATATCACATAAAACATGCATAAACGAAACATAACATTTCCTCATTTAAATCACGATATATCAATACAACACATTGATATAATAAAAACATTATGAAAACCATTTTCAATACCAAAGTAAAACATGGTGTTTTTTTCGTTTAAAAAAAAGTATGGCTTGTAGAGGAAGCCGAAACTCAAATAACAGTCACGACGGCGGAGAAGTCGTTGTCGCCGCATACATACGACAAAAACATTCCCTTTTGTCGTTTAGTAAACGCTTCGTATAAAAAATATTCCTTTTGAATAAACATAAAAGTCAAAGGGGTTTATACACCGTATAAAAGAAAGTTGTGTATAAAATAAAATATGCCTCAATGAAAGGAGATTGAGACGAAGTCCCATACCTCATATCCGACATGACCCGACCGTTCTTTAATCTACTGAATAATAAACTTGAGTTAATCTCTACTTGCTTATGAATCATTTTCAAGTTCATTATTCCTTTTATACCATGTTATGAACATCATGTAATCAGTTAAGTTAATAATGTTCATTTTGTCGGTATTTGGTTCTTAAGTCAAAAATAGACTTCTTACACTTACATGTTGTTAATTTGGTCATAGGTTCATTATATCCAGAATTATATTAATGATTTGGATAACATATATATAATATATATTCATCATATACATGTATTTATAATATTACATCACATTTAGAGGTAAGAAATGAAATGCACCGTTCATGGAGACGGTAAGCCGTACGTACGCATGAACACTACTTCCATTTCTATTTCATATTTTCTGGAATGGAATCATAATTATATAATAGTATATTATAATTCCAGTATAATAACATATATAATAACTTTAAATCCATCCTTTACACGTCCCACATACGGAATTAACGAATCACATCACTTTGAGGGGGCGGTAGTCCGCACTTCCTTAAATGAAGATATCGTGTTTACCCATAATGGAAACCATAAAGGTATGCCCAAAATGAAAAAAACATAAGCTTAAGGAAAACATAAACATATTATATATCATATATAAAAATAGTGACATCATAATGGCCACCTTTTAAGGTGTTAAATGAGTGTTGAACAATCATCGTTTCGGGAGGCAGAATTTCGCCATCCACGGAAACCGTATGTTCTTTAACCATTTGATGTAGTTGTGTGAGAGTGTAAATAAAATAAATATTATAAAAACATCCTTGTATATTTAAGATACTGGTGTTGTTACAAAATAAGTAAATAAAAAGAGTTTAGGGGGTTGGAGAAGCAAAATAAAACAAATGAACATGAGAGAATGAAATTACCTTTAAAAGTGTAACTCCTTTTGATTTGAGCCTAAATGCTTCCTTTGAAAGGATTCTTCCCAAAGGTAATCCTCTAGGATGAGGAGAGGGATGTGGATAGAGTAAATGGGCAGGGGTTGGCCGAGCCAAATGCTTGAGTAGTGTGTGAAATGAGGTAGAGGTGGGGGCCTTTTATAAGAGGAGAGGAGGGGCACTTTTGGAAAGTAATGAAATATTACTTTATTTGAAAAAAAAAATTCGGTTTCAAAAGGTCCCACATTGATATAATTCGTGGATAAGGTGATAAGGCTTCGAAATCCACTCATCCAATAAGTTTTGGACATGTGTAGTTCATATATTTTACATTATCTTTCCATTTTATTTAAATCGTCAAATAATGATGATATCGTTGCATCATTATTATGTCATAAATAATTTAATTTATTTAATGTATAAAAATCATAAAAAAAATACTATGATGTAGGAAATCTTTCTAGCTTTCCAATTACTATTTATAATCAAAAATCTGATCTTTATAACCCCATGTAAAAATTGTTTTCGTAAAACATATTATGTTTGTGTCATTTTTACTTTTACATTAAATAAAAAGTTATTTATGTCATTTCCCAACCAAAATGTCTCCATGGGGTCCCCAAGTTGACCCATGGCTTGTATTGATCTGCCATGACACAACCAATAAGTTTGGGACATGTGTCTAGGTCATTTAATATTATTAAAGCATTATTTATACCTTAAACTACACTAATTACCACTAATCGCGATTAAAAACATAATAAGTTACTATTCACCAAAAAATTATTTTAATCTCATTGAACCACATTTTACTTCTTAATGACAACCATGTATGTCGAATTTTCAAAATTCAATACACATTAGTGGTAAACTTTCATTTAACTGAAAAATCAGTTTGCTTGATTACCACCACTTAGTGGTTTCACTATTCATCAAAAATTGACGTTTTTCAGAAAATTACCAAAAATTCAACCTAAGCTATATTTGATATTCTGAATTCAAAAATGATGTCTATTTTACAAAATTCAAATCATATAAGTCACATTAATTAATTTAATAATTAATTCCCGCTGCCAGAGCAAAAAGTGTGTTTTTACAAAACAATAAGTATCAAAAGATTGACACCAGTTTAAGTCTAATTTCAAAGTGAAATTGATTCCAATGACCACCATTGGATAAAATGGTAAAAATATATTCATATTACACATTAATACCAATTAAAAAGATAATCTAATCATATAAATAAATTATATTAAAAAGAAGTTTTGATGTAAAATGCAGTATTTTTCACTATTCATTAAAAATGAACATTGTCAGAAAAATACCAAAAATTCACACAAAGTAAATTTTGATGTCCCAATCATAAGGAATAATTTTATTTTGACAAACATATTTTATAAAATTGTCAAAATATATATTCAAAAATGGTTTTCCATCAAAAGGCACTAAAACAATCTTTTAAGAATATTAGTGTATTCCATGCATAAGATTGTATTTATTTTCATTTTAAGCCTCTATAACACTATCTTAATCATTAATAAACATAGATAAAAATTTCTATTATTCATTACTTACTTGGGATGTTACATCCTTCCCCCCTTTAGAAAATTGCATCCCCGCAATTTATTTACTTATCGAATAAATGGGGGTACTAATATCTCATTGCATTTTTAGATTCCCATGTTGCCTCTTCAATCATTTGGTTTTTCCAAAAAAACATTTACCTGGTGAATCAACTTATTCCGTAACACCTGCTCCCTGTGGTCAAGAATCTGGACCGGTTGTTCCTCATAAGATAGGTTCTCTTCCAGCTGAACTAGCTCTGGACTCAAAACATGAGATGGATCTGGCATATACTTTCTCAACATCGAAACGTGAAAAACATTGTGTACCTGAGATAAAATCGGAGGTAAAGCCACTCGGTATGCAACTGATCCAACTCTCTCCAGAATTTCATATGGTCCAATGAACCTTGGACTCAACTTTCCTTTCTTACCAAATCTCATCACACTTTTCCAAGGAGAAACCTTGAGAAAAACATGATCACCTACCTCGAAAGATAGATCCTTCCTCCGGTTATCCGCATAACTCTTCTGCCTACTCGGATCTGTTCTCATGTGTTTCTGAATCAGTTGAACTTTTTCTGCCATCTCTTCTACCAATTATGGTCCCATCAACTTCCTTTCACCCACTTCATCCCAAAAAGCTAGAGTTCGACACCGCTTCCCATATAATGCCTGAAATGGTGCCATCTGTATACTAGAATGAAAACTGTTATTATATGAAAACTCAACCAAAGAAAGATGTTGGTCCCAACTTCCCTGATAATCCATAGAACAAGCTCGTAGCATATCCTCCAATGTCTGAATTGTTCGTTCTGACTGTCCATCTGATTGAGGATGAAAAGCTGTACTAAAATTTAATTCAGTACCCAATGACTTCTGAAGGCCTTTCCAAAAGTTAGAAGTAAACCTGGGATCACGATCCGATACAATGGAGAGAGGAACTCCATGTAACCTAACTATCTCTTTAAGATACAAACGGGAAAGTTGATCAAGAGAGAAAGTATCTCGTATAGCAAGGAAATGAACAGATTTGGTCAAGCGATCAACAATAACCCAGATTGCATTATTACCTCGAGATGTCTTCGGTAATCCAACAACAAAGTCCATGGATATATTCTCCCATTTCCACTCTGGCACTGGTAAAGGCTGAAGCATCCCTTTCGGTAACCGCCGCTCTGCTTTAACCTGTTGACATGTCAAACACTTCACAGTAAAATCAGCAATGTCTCTTTTCATTCCATCCCACCAGTAATACTCCCGCAGATCTCTATACTTCTTAGTACTACCCGGATGAACTGAAAATGGAGAACTATGAGCTTCACATAACAGCTCTCTCTTCAACTGTGAATCACAAGGCACACACAATCTCTTCCCAAATCTCAAAACACAATCACTATCAATGTTGAATTCAGGCAACTTACCTTTCTGAACCAGCTCTACCTTTTTCTGCAACTCACTGTCTTGCTTCTGTGCTTGCTTGATTCTATCTGATAGAGAAGATCTCACTGATACCTGAAACAAAACAGAAGGACTTCCTGCACCAACAACTTCTATGCCAAAGTTCATCAAATCGTTAACCAAAGGATCACGTTCCAAACGCAACATTGTTAATGAAGCATTACTTTTTCGACTCAAAGCATCAGCCACTTTATTTGCTTTTCCCGAATGGTAATGAATTTTACAATCATAATCCTTGATTAATTCCAGCCATCACCTTTGTCTCATGTTTAACTCATTCTGAGTGAATATATACATTAAACTTTTTTGATCAGTATATATTTCACACTTTACTCCATACAAATGATGCCTCCAAATTTTTAAAGAAAAAACAACAGCAGCTAGTTCCAAATCATGTGTAGGGTAATTTACCTCATGAGTTTTCAACTGTCGTGAACCATAAGAAATTACCTGATCATTATGCATTAGGACGCAACCAAGTCCTTTCAATGAAGCATCACTGTATATAACAAACTCACCATTCCTGGAAGTTAGTGCCAAAACTGGAGCATTCACCAATCTTCATTTCAATCCCTGAAAACAATCATCACATTCTTTTGTCCAGATAAACTTAACACCCTTCCGAGTTAGCTTAGTCATTGGACTAGATAACCGTGAAAAATTTCTAACAATCCTTCGGTAATAGCCCGCCAAACCAAGGAATCTATGAATCTCGGTTACATTTGTGGGTCTTGGCCATTCTTCCACAACTTTTGTTTTTGCAGGATCAACAGTTATTCCATCTTTAGAAACAATGTGACCAAGGAAAGAAATTTGTTGCAACCAAAACTCACACTTGCTGAATTTTCCATATAGTTTCTTTTCTTTTAAGGTTTGCAAGATAACACTTAAATGTCTTTCATGCTCCTATTTACTTTTAGAAAACACCAAAATATCATCAATGAAAACCACCACAAACTTATCCAAGAACTCATGGAAAATTCTATTCATTAAATCCCTGAATACAGCAGGTGCATTCGTTAGCCCAAAAGGCATTAATACTAATTCATAATGTCCATATCTCGTACGGAACGCGGTCTTCGGAATATCTGCCTCCTTTACCTTCAGCTGATGGTACCCTGATCTCAGGTCAATCTTTGAAAAAAAACTGAGCTCCCTGGAGCTGATAAAAAAAATCATCGATATGAGGCAAAGGATATTTGTTCTTAACAGTGATATTATTCAAGGCTCTATAATCAATGCAAAGTCTCATAGAACCATCTTTCTTTTTAACAAATAAAACAGAAGCACCCCATGGTGATGTGCTAGGTCTAATGAAACCTTTCTCTAATAAATCTTTCAATTGCTACTTCAACTCTAAAAGTTCAATTTGTGCCATTCGATAAGGGGGTTTTGAAATTGTCTTAGCATCAGGAACTAAGTCAACAGTAAACTCAACTTCCCGATCTGGTATTATTCCAGGAAACTCATCAGGAAAAACATCAGGATACTCATTTACCACTGGAACATCATTAATCTGAACAGTTCCTTTATTTTCAACGATGTGTGCAAGGTAACATTCATTTCCATCTTTTACAAGTTTCTCAGCCTCTTGATATGTTATAAAAAGTAAAGGTTCATTCTTGTAAACAAACTGAAAGTCTTTCTGGAAAGAAACTTCTTTAGATCTACAGTCAATCTTAGCATGGTAAATAGAGAGCCAATCCATACCCAGGATAACATCAAACTCTACTAGAGGTAGAACAATAAGGTTTGCAAGTAGGTTCTTTCCACAGATAAGGATAGGAAGATTCATATAAATTCTTTTTGCCTCGACACTTCCCCCAGGTGTTTTTACCAAAAGTTCAGGAGTCATTTCTTGAGATGGTATTCCCATTTTACTAGAAAAGGTTTCAGAGATGAATGAATGTGTAGACCCCGAATCAAACAACACACTGGCATAATCTGAAAAAACAAACAAAGTACCTGATACAACTTCATTTGATGGCCCGACATCTGCTGAAGTAGTTGCAAAGGATTTCACCACCCCTTTCTGCTTGTAGTCTAACTGATTCCCATCACTCAAGATCCTTGTCGGACACTCGTTTGCATAGTGACCCATCTCATTGCACTTATAACATTTCACTAACTGTAAATCAAATTTGTTCTTACCTTCACCTTGATCCTTTTCAGTGCAATCACGAGCCTTATGTCCCATCTTACCACATCGGTAGCACTTCCCAGAATTCAGAAGACATTCCCCAGCATGCCTTTTGCCACATTTATCACAAACTGGAAACTTAGTTCTCTTACCATCAGACTTTTTTGAAGAATTCTTACCTTTCTCCTGCCACCTCGGTCTCTTCTTCTACTGGTTGTTATAGAAAACTTGGTCATCATCAAACTCCATTTCCACCTTATCAGCACATAGAACAAGCTTTTCATAACTTTTAAACTCACGAGAAGCTAATTCCCTTCGATTCTTTTGCTTTAATCCTGAGTAAAAATGATTGATTTTACTATCACGGTCCCGGATAAAATTTGGAGCATACCTTTCCAATCGAGTGAACCTTTCTTCATAGGCAGCCACTGAGTCTTCCTCTTGCCTCAATTCCAAGAATTGATTTTACATCCTAAGTCGAACAGCCTTAGGAAAATACTTCTCAAGAAACATACCTTTGAATTCATCCAAGTCAAGAGCATCAATATCATCGGCGTCCCAGATATTTTTAACCATAGACCACCACTGATCTGCTTCACCCTCCAAACGGTAAATAGCAAGACTAACCTTTTGATTGTCTGAACACCCCATGACATAAAAAATCATCTCCAGTGCTTTAATCCACCCTTTAGCTAGCACAGGGTCAGATGATCCTCTGAATGATGGTGGATGTTGCCTCATGAAATGTTCCACCACTGACATGTTCCTCTGCGGTTGTTCTGGCTGATCTCGTGCATGGATACCACCGCCATTTATCGCTTGAGTCAACTGCGCCATTACTGCAAAAAACTGTTCAGTTCCAATTCCGACCATTTCTGGATGCTGATTCGGAAGGTTATTTCCTTCTGTATGCCTTCCTAGCACTGCTTCCCTGTTTCCTCTGCGGAAAACCATTCTGAACAAACATGTCTTAGATGAAGCAACATGGTAATCTTTAAATGCTATATCATTTTAAAAAAAATATTTTTGGATAATCATTTAATAGAATTCTAACTCCTAATGTTATCTAAACCAACCTTTGATACCAACTATAAGGCCCCAGCCTTAAACCTTACTTAATCATGAGTTATTACAAGATTACACATTGAGGATCTTTTCGGGTTTAGAGTTTTAGAGAATTAGATCATAAAACTTGCATTACATTCCACATACAAACAAATTGGTTACATAAAGATAGTATTCTTCATTCCCATCAATGGAAACACATTTAAAATAAAACATGGATTATTTCTTGAAACATCCTTGACTCTATCATCTTATCATGTACCTTTCCCTTGACTTGTGAAAAACATTTCAAAAACTTGGGATGAGCATAAAAACTCAGTATGGGCTATATAAAAAAACATGGAAAGGAAACATGAGTTCATATATACATAAGAATGAAATCATACTTTACCCATAAAACATAGGCACTTTAACATACCTCATAAAATCATGAATAAATCATAGAAATCATAATACATAAAGGTAACTTGAGGCATTCATAACATTCTTACGTAGGGAGTAACCCTCTTGGTTACGTTTGGAATACCCATCACAGTATATTCCCAAAAATCTCTTTGGAGAAACCTTAACGTTTCACTCCTTCGCGTTACCCAATGCATTGGAGAGCTATAACGGGCTAACCCACCCTTAGTTTATCATGGAACCACCCGTCTTCATAATAATGCCCAAGAACCATAACATAATCATATCACATAAAACATGAATAAAGGAAACATAACATTTCCACATTTCAATCACGATATATCAATACAACACATTTATATAATAAAAACATTATGAAAACCATTTTGAATACCAAAGTAAAACTTGGTGTTTTTTTCGTTTAAAAAAAAGTATGGCTTGTAGAGGAAGCCGAAACTCAAATAACGGTCACGACAGCGGAGAAGTCGTTGTCGCCACATACGTACGACAAAAAAATTCCCTTTTGTCGTTTAGTAAACGCTTCGTATAAAAAAAATTCCATTTGAATAAATGTAAAAGTTAAAGGGGTTTATACACTGTATAAAAGAAAGTTGTGTATAAAATAAAATATGCCTCAATGAAAGGAGATTGAGACGAAGTCCCATACCTCGTATCCGACTTGACCCGACCGTTATTTAATCTCCTGAATAATAAAATTGAGTTAATCTCTACTTGATTATGAATCTTTTTCAAGTTCATTATTCCTTTTATACCATTTTATGAACATCATGTAATCAGTTAAGTTAATAATGTTCATTTTGTCGGTATTTGGTTCTTAAGTCAAAAATAGACTTCTTACACTTACATGTTGTTAATTTGTTCATAGGTTCATTATATCCAGAATGATATTAATGATTTGGATAACATATATATAATATATATTCATCATATACATGTATTTATAATATTACATCACATTTAGAGGTAAGAAATGAAATGCACCGTTCATGGAGACGGTAAGCCGTACGTACGCAAGAACGCTACTTCCATTTCTATTTCATATTTTCTGGAATGGAATCATAATGATATAACAGTATATTATAATTCCAGTATAATAACATATATAATAACTTTAAATCCATCCTTTACAAGTCCCACATATGGCATTAACGAATCACATCACTTTGAGGGGGCGGTAGTCCGCACTTTCTTAAATGAAGATATCGTGTTTACCCATAATGGAAACCATAAAGGTATGCCCAAAATGAAAAAAACAGAAGTTTAAGGAAAACATAAACATATTATATATCATATATAAAAATAGTGACATCATAATGGCCACCTCTGAAGGTGTTAAATGAGTGTTGAACAATCATCGTTTCGGGAGGAAGAATTTCGCCATCCACGGAAACCGTATGTTCTTTAACCATTTTATGTAGTTTTGTGAGAGTGTAGCTCAAATAAATATTATAACAACATCCTTTTATATTTAAGATACTGGTTTTGTTACAAAATAAGTAAATAAAAAGAGTTTAGGGGTTTGGAGAAGCAAAATAAAACAAATGAACATGAGAGAATGAATTACCTTTAAAAGTGTAACTCCTTTTGATTTGAGCCTAAAGGCTTCCTTTGAAAGGATTCTGCCCAAAGGGAATCCTCTAGGATGAGGAGAGGGATGTGTAGAGAGTAAATGGGCAGGGGTTGGCCGACCCAAAGGCTTGAGTAGTGTGTGAAATGAGGTAGAGGTGGGGGGCTTTTATAAGAGGAGAGGAGGGGCACTTTTGGAAAGTAAAGAAATATTACTTTATTTGAAAATGTGTTTCGGTTTCAAAAGGTCCCAAATTGATATAATTCGTGGATAAGGTGATAAGGCTTCGAAATCCACTCATCCAATAAGTTTTGGACATGTGTAGTTTATAGATTTTACATTATCATTCCATTTTATTTAAATCTTGAAATAATGATGTCATCGCTGCATCATTATTATGTCATAAATAATTTAATTTATTTAATGTCTAAAAATCATAAAAAAAATACTATCATGTAGGAAATCTTTTTATATTTCCAATGACTATTTATAATCAAAAATCGGATCTTTATAACCCCATGTAAAAATTGTTTTTGTAAAACATATTATGTTTGTGTCATTTTTACTTTTACATTAAATAAAAAGTTATTTATGTCATTTCCCAACCAAAATGTCTCCATGGGGTCCCCAAGTTGACCCATGGATTTTCCTGGTCGGCCATGACACAACCAATAAGATTGGGACATGTGTCTAGGTCATTTCATATTATTAAAGCATTATTTATACCTTAAACTACACTAATTACCACTAATCGCGATTAAAAACTTAATAAGTTACTATTCACCAAAAAATTATTTTAATCTCATTGAACCACATTTTACATCTTAATGACAACCATGTATGTCGGATTTTAAAAATTCAATACACATTAGTGGTAAACTTTCATTTAACTGAAAAATCAGTTTGCTTGATTACCACTTAGTGGTTTCACTATTCATCAAAAATTGAAGTTTTTCAGAAAATTACCAAAAATTCAACCTAAGCTATATTTGATATTACGAATTCAAAAATGAAGTCTATTTTACAAAATTCAAATCATATAAGTCACATTAATTATTTTAATAATTAATTCCCGCTGCCAGAGCAAAAAGCGTGTTTTTACAAAACAATAAGTATCAAAAGATTGACACAAGTTTAAGTCTAATTTCAAAGTGAAATTGATTCCAATGACCACCATTGGATAAAATGGTAAAAATATATTCATATAACACATTAATACAAATTAAAAAGATAATCTAATCATATAAATAAATTATATTAAAAAGTATTTTTGATGTAAAATGCAGTATTTTTCACTATTCATTAAAAAATGAACATTGTCAGAAAAATACCAAAAATTCACACAATGTAAATTATGATGTCCCAATCATAATGAATAAGTTTATTTTGACAAACATAGTCTATAAAATTTTCAAAATATAGATTCAAAAATGGTTTGCCATCAAAAGCCACTAAAACAATCTTTTAAGAATATTAGTGTATTACATGCATAAGATTGTATTTATTTTCATTTTAAGCCTCTATAACACTATCTTAATCATTACTAAACATAGATAAAAATATCTATTATTCATTACTTACTTGGGATGTTACACTAACCCAATTAGTAGTTATCATATTAAAAAACGTTGATATCATAATTATAAAAAAGTGTTTGAATTATATATAAAATTATGTTTTGAAATCATTTTCTAAACACTATGAAATAGTAATCAGGATATGATAAATATTTTAAGGAAATGTGCTCTCAGAAATGAAATTTTAAGGGATGTGAGAATGTCAACAATGGGAGGAATGTTTTCTATTTGATCCAAATATCATTCCCTATTAAATTAAAAGTTCCATATACAACATAAATTACTTGTGTAATTAGAACAATAAATTCAAGAATTTCATTTTAAATTTGGTGGAATTCGTAAATATTTTTCCTTATTCGTTATGTTATTCTATTTCTGTGAGAATCATTTTATTGTTGAGAGGAATGTTTCCTCTATGATCCCAAACTCACCCCAAATTATATTATAGTATCCATTTATGTTTTTTATTCCTTGTTTAATTTTAAAATCCCCAATTTTAAAATATCATATCAGATCTAGGTGAGAACATAATTGGAAAAAATATTCTATATTTTCATCCAAGCAGGTCCAAGAACTGATGAAATTTCGTATTTTTAACATGTTGGCTAATAACAGTATAAGTAATTTAGTTTCTGTCATTGATGATATTTTTCTAAAGGAAAATGTTCATATTTTTTTGATTATATTTATGTATTGGATATGTAGAATGAAATATTTAATACACATTCACCCATGATAAATGGAAGAACATTCCTAAAAAATACTAATAAAATTATTAGTTCTCGTAAAGAGAATTTTCATTATATTTTTGTGGTAATATGGTTTATTTTCATGTCATTGAATAAATGAATTACACTTTAAAATCCCATTGAGCAAGAAAATGTAATATGATTCCCCTATTTCAAAATAGTTATTTCATGATTTAATTCAAGAACACCTACATCTAAATTATATAAGAAATTAACTTTCATCTGAAAATGATTATTTTGGTAGTAATCATTATAACTTCCTTTTTAAATATTTTTATGAGAATCTTATAGTTAATAAAAATGAATGAAATTTAGGCTTTTTTAATATGATATCGATAATGTTTTTTTCCCAAAAATGATTGTGTACTAAATGATTAATTTTATTAATTCAATAAAACATAATTTCGTAATTAATAATCTAAAATTACATAAAGAAATTAGTTTGAAATTGTTGAAACTACATTAAAATTGGCTTCACATGACAATTCGATGGATATTATTTATTTATTTAATAAAGATTAATGTAATTAAATAATACTAAACTAGAAATATATAATTTATATTATTGAAAAATAACCTCACATTTGTGAATATGAATTAGATATTTGTTTTAATGATGAAACATATTTACTTCATAAAAAAATTCAATGATATTGTATAAATTTTATATTTTTCTATGATGGAGAAGGATTATTAAACTAATATTTGAATTAAAGTACACATTGAGAAAATTTATTCCAAAGTGGATATCCTACACACTCTTGAACCAAAATAGTTTCCTAGAAATCTAAAATGATCCTACATGAAAGTTGAAAAAAATAATTGTTTTAATTATAACTTGGATGACTATAGAACAAGACAAAAAACATTTAAAGAACCTTAGAAAGAATATGAATTCCATAGGATATTGCTTTAATGAATTACATGGAATTGTCCATTTGGGGTGTATACATAGAACACTATTGCAAGAAAATTTAAACCCTTTTGGAAAATTACAGAAGATATTGAATCATACCCTACATAAAGAGATTAAAATGAGGTGACTACTTTACTAGATGCAGGTATAATTTACCCA
Organism: Viscum album; assembly: GCA_963277665.1. NCBI lineage: Eukaryota > Viridiplantae > Streptophyta > Magnoliopsida > Santalales > Viscaceae > Viscum > Viscum album. The sequence continues at coordinate 579,388,161 of OY728164.1, forward strand.
ATTTTAGATAGTCGATGGGTTAGTCCAGTTCAAATTTTTCAAAAAATGTTGGTTTCATATTTTATATGAATGAATTTCTATAATTACTTCCATTTAGGTTTTTGAATATTTTAATATTATGCATTATGTAAAGGATGTGGAACTAATTAACTATGATGTGTAATTTTTTACTGCCTTTTCTTGATGAAATCATGGGTAGGTTAGCTGGCCAATCTAACTATTTCCACTAGGATGGTATTTATGGATACATTAACATAAAAATATGTTTAGAGTATGAAGATAAAAAAATATTTATATATCCTTTTGGATCCTTTTCTTATAGGGGAATACTATTTAGACAATGTAATTCTCCTAAACATTAAAAATATACATACAATGAATTTTTATCTGTGTTTCTGGAGGAATGAATGGATGTGTATATATACTAGTTTATAGTGTTTGGTACTTCTTATGAGAAATATATAGGGATTTTAGGATATGTTATTATAGTGTGTATTAATAATAACCATGTTTTGAACATTGATAAATTTCATTTTATGGTTTTGAGTGGCATTGATCTGGGTCATGAAGTGTCTATAAATGGAATTCATATAGATAAGTCCAAGGTGGAATTTATATTAGTAATTCCATTAATTAAGACTATAAATGATCTTATATATTTTATTTCCCATGTTCAATTATATTAGATGTTCATAAACATCATTAATTTAATTTCATTTACATTTACAAGACTTCAATAGAATGAAATTCCATTATCATTAATTAAAAGTTTGAGTATGTATTCAATGAAAAAAAAAGATAGTGTCCATAGCAATATTACCACCTCATATTTGGGAACTATATTTTATGCTGAAGAATACTGATACAGAAAATACTTTATGAAAATTTTCATCGTAGAGCATATAATGGAATTCGCATGACATTTCATAAGATACTATGACTCTAGATTCTACCCAAAAAAAATACACAACATTAAGGAAAGAATTATATACTATTTTAATATATATAATTTTAGTTGTTGTATTTTGGGATCTAAAGATGTGGTTATACCTTAATATTACACTAATATATTTCTTATGAAGAAAAAAAGAGTCCATACCAACGATAGTTTGGTGGATTTTGTGGTGTCATGGATTTAACATCGAGATTCAAAATATGAAAAAGATTGAGAAAAATTTTTGTGATAATTTGAGTAGTATACATAAAAATTTTTGTCTAGGAAATTTATATGTTTATCCCATTTGATATATTTTCATCGGTTTATTTTGTATTATGATCCTATAGATAAAATAAAATGGATTTAATACCTAGTGAATTAATTATCAATAATTTTTATTGCTCCTAGGATATCCAAATTGTAGGTTGAAATAATGATCAGTTAGTCAATGAAACATATTTAGGATGGTACATACTTATTTCATATGGAATTAATTTAGGATAAGTATCAAAAAAAATATAAAATTTATTCTGTGTTGAAATATTAAGATACTATTTGTGGTGGAGGAAACATTGGTCCAAAAAGGAAGAATATAAATTTTTTAATTTGAAATCATTTTGGTCTATCATATAGATATATTCACATGAGTATTGTAGGAATTTTAATGACTACTAGTTTCAAGAAAACATTTCATAATTATATTAGATCCTAAAAAAATATTATAGTCTTTTATGTCTTCAATGTTTGAGGAATTGAATTTGTGGTCCCAGTTCATAATTCGATGAGATATTCCTACATCGATAATGCTATAGAATATTTTCCCAAGTAGATTATTGTTATAAAAATAATAATTTTTGATATTTGAGTAGAATTACAATTTTTTAAGAGTAATATATTATTAGATTTTGGATTTAAATAATTGTCATTATAGACCAAGGAACTCATTTCATTAGTTTTACATTGGAATCTTGTCATTAAAATATAGGGTTAGTCAAAAAATCACACAACCTATAATTTCCAAAAAATGAAATAAATTTATTGTAAAATAAAGAGATTTATATTTTTATTGAGAAATATTAAACTGCAATAAGAATGTTTTGATCATATAGAATAAGTAATTTTTAATGGAATATAGGACCCTGATAAGTATCCACCTTTTAATATAGTTTTTGGAAGATATTTTCATTTTCCTATGGATTTTGAGAATAATGCATTTTTTGGCAATTAAGTTATGAAATGTGAATTTTTTATATTCGGATAATAGAGGATGATTTTTTTGAATGTTTTTCATGTAATTAAGAACAATGATTATGAAAATTCAATGATTTGTTTTAAAAAGAAAAAAATATGAAAAAGTAATTTTGAATATTTCTTTCTAATTTGGAACTAATTCCTTCTATACAACTCTGTTATTAATCTCTTCATCGGTAACAATTATTAAAAATGGTATAGATATTTTATTATAAATAATATTTTATCATTTTGGTTCGTTTTAGATTATAGGTCATGGGAAGGATATTTTATTCACAATTAATAGAAATTGGATTAAACTGTTTATAGAATCGATTGTGGAACCTCAGGGGTAAGAGTTTACTTTTTTGATGTTGAATATCCCTAATTAACCATTGTTTCATCATACCTTAATTGGTATTTTGTTGAAATTAAATTTGAGATTTAACAAAGTTTTGTAGTGTTAGTTTTTTCTTTATTTTATTGGTGAGTAAATTGGAATATTGTTGAAGATGTTGTTTGAACATGAAAACATGTCATGGTAATTCAATGAAATCTTCTATACATTATTCCATAACATAGTTTTTGAAGGCTTCAATTTGACTAGTTGTAGAGCCCGAATAGAGTTACAGAGTAGAAGTTATGTCTGTTTGAAGTCAGGATTCCTAAAAAGGATAGCTGGGGCATTTTGGGGAAATGAATAGTCATGTGTGCAAGAATAGATGTTTTGTGTGCAAGAATCAAATCTTGTTTTTAGCAAACAAAGTTTTTGTGAAACTCATCGCACAAACATTTTACGCACACAATGGGAGGTAATTATCCATCCCAACTACCCCAAAAATATCCAAGTATGGTGCATGGATGTTTCAAGGTGTGAATGAAAGATCGACATGTGCTCGCCAGATTATTCTGTGCCAAATGTACCATTTTTCTGGGAATTTTCCGTGAAGTACAAGGAAATTGATATGGAATACAAACACAAGTTTTTGGATGTGAGTGTAAGATTAGCATCTGCACGCAAGATTCACACATGCACAATGTGATTTCAAACTCCCCTTTGCGTGCACACCTATCATAGGGTGTGTAAAAGATCATTTCTACTTCTGAAATCATATGTGAAGTTGATCCTGGGTTCACCTAAAAATACAAGTTCACACCCTTCCCTCAGGGTATGTCTCTTGAGTTCGGTCGCTTCTCTACTATACGTAGGACAACTTCTTCCGTGCCTATGCAGAATAATACAAACCTCCATGTGAGATCTCTCGCAACAGGTCCCATATGGGTCAACCTTCACGCAGTCCCATAATGGTTTGACCATCACCATAATTATTTTCTACCTAAGGAATGTGCATGCATGATTTAATCTTACGCTCTCTATTCCAATCATGGGCACGAAACTCCCAATTTTGCACAAAAAATATCAATATTACATGGAATAGTTCCATAGTGCACAATCATGCATGGACCTATGATGGATAGTACAATATTTTGCACATCCCATCCTACATGTAGTGCATCTTACGTGAAAATTTATCCAAACCCACGACCGTTGGTCCATACTGTGGGGGTTGTCCCCCTTCCCCCCCCCCCCCGCTACACATCACTGCAAGGCTCTAGCCCCGACCCTTTTGGTTGGTCCGTTCGATACCATTACTAAACCCCATGATAAATCTAGAGATACTATGTATACTTTTCAGGTCGAGACATTGAACATTTATAGTGTTCTCTTATACGCACCAACCTTCCACCTATGGAATGCTAGAATTTTATTTACTCCTCAACACTCCATGAAAACCCATGAGTGAACATATTCTTCTTGGTCCATTTCCCATGTCGTGAGTTGATATTCTCTTTATAACTTTCCTGAATACCCTAAGTAGATCTATTCCTCATGTGACTCATCCACACCCCATCACCTATCTCTTATGCCAAGATCCACCAGAAAGGGTCATTCTTGCATAAGTCATAATACTAGCCATTTTTAGGAACCCTATGCCTAATAGTCATCTTTACATGAATATAATGTGCAGTATTCCCTTTGTATAAAAATATAGGGTGCCTCTTGTTCTGAAAAAGAGATGCCATATAAACCATGTATATGTTTCCAATAGTCCGCTCTACATGACTAGAAACATCAAAATGTCCTATCATTCAATGGTTGGATGCCTCTTGTTTCAAATAAGATATGGATTGGGTGACAAGAATAAGATACCTCATTCCATGATTATAGTTCCATGATTTCAACAATGTTGGAATCCTTTAAAACATTCCATCACTCCCACTCATGATTTGTGGGTCCTTTATATAGATCATCATCCTATTATGTGTCTCAAGGTAACCCAAAATGGCCTAGTACCATGCTGCCTTGGATCCCCCAACGTCATGGGCCAACGCCCTAGAAGAAGATTGATGACACTTCTAGTTTGGTCCAGTTTTTTGAATATGGTCAGCGGTGGGCCCTATTTGTTTGTTTCCAACTCAAGCTAATGTGTTGTGGATGTTGTTATTCAAATATGGTAATAAATCATATCCCTTCGTCTGGCCACCCCCATTATTTTCTAAATGTTGGGCATGTGACTCACACTTTTAATCTCCCATTGTTTGGATGGATTCTAATGCCATTATTGTTATCCAGCCTATGAACTAGTTCATTGGTGTAGGCCTCAATTATATTCCTTAACCCACTAGTGAGTTGGGATTTTTCTCATGGCTAGACATCAGAAGGACATTATGGGAAACTTCCATGCATAATCCCCATCCAACAATGCCTCTCCACAACAGCACCTTGGAAGCTTCAATGGGTAAGCCCCATTCACATTTGGTACTCCTTTGCAGTACCTAGGAAGCTTCCATGTGTATGTCCCATTCATCATTTCCACTCCTTAGTGGCACTCAGACAGTTTTGATGCCTTAGCCCCACACACTGTTCCCATTCCTTAGTGGAACTTTGGTAGCTTCCAAGTGTCGGCCCTTCTCACAATTGTCTCTCTATAGTGGTGTACAGACATCGCCCATGTGTAATCCCCGTACATTTTTGTCACTCTTTAGTGGCACCCCAGAAGCATCCATACATATGCCCCTCTCACAATTGGTGGTCCAAAGCAACACACCAGTATCTTCCATGTGTAAGCCCTATCAACCATTTCTACTTTATAACGGCACCCTGGCAGCATCCATGTGTATGACCTATTCACCATTTTCATTCATTATTGGCACTCATGCATCATACACGATTAATCCCCATAAACTGTTGAGACTCTTTAATGGAACCTAGGTGTATTCCATGCATAAGCCTCTATTATGATTACTTCTCTAGAGCGACACATGAATAACATCCATGCTTAATACCCATACATTGTTTCCACTCCTTAATAAAACCTAGGAATATTCCATGCGTAAGACACTATCACCATTTCCCCTCCATAATGGAATGTGGTAAGCTTCCATGTGTAAGAAAAATCCACAATTTCCACTCCATAACAGTACTAAAGTAGCATCCATGTGTAAGCACCATTCACTATTCCCTCTCCTTAGTGGAGCTCTAGAAGCATCCATGCCTAAGCCCCATACACTATTTTCAATCCAAAGTGGCACTTGATAATCCTCCATCCGTAAACCCCTCTCACCATTACCTCTCCATAGTGGAACACAGGAATCATCCATGTGTAATCTCCACACACTGCTGTCCCCCCATAGTGGATCTCGGGCAGCTTCAATACATATGATGCTCTCACAATTGCCACTCCATATCGTCACACATTCTTCTTCCATGTGTAAGCCTCATCCACCATTGATTCTCAATAGCGGCACCCAGGAAACATCCATGCATATTCCTCATCCACCATTTCCCCTACATACAAGCTTTCGAGCAGCCTCCTTGCATAAGCCTCATCAGAAATTTCTTCTCCATATCGGCACCCAGGCAGCTTCCATGTGTAATCCCCACTCACCAGCATTTTTGGATTCACCTTCTCACAATGATCATTAGTTCTGTTGTTTCCCCTTGTTTCTCAAACCGAGCATGACTCACGTATTGCTAAGAGTAAGCAGTGAAAATGAAATCCTCTTTAGGAAACCTTATTGTGTTATCCCCAATCCACCATTATGAAACATGTGGAATTTGATCCTTAAACCATTCCAAGAAAGGTATGTAGGATGCCTCCATGAGGTTCAAGACCATCACCCATCGGCCCCGACCTCTTCATGCTGGCTCACTCTCATCCTGCATGAAGTTAAACTATATTCCCCTTTTCATCCTACATGATGCTAAGTTGTATTCTTAAGAACTACATGGGATTATATACCTATATTATAAACATGGTATGTATAAAGTGTCCCTGATTTCCACACCCAAACACTTGTAAACTACGGTGAACCATTTCTTGTGGCCCACATCATTGGTTCGTCTCTTAGTGGCATGAGACCAACTCCCGAGCCACTAACCACATGTAACCCCAACATGTCGTCGGGTAACTATCCTTTGCGTACACCCTGATTCCATCCCCATCCTGAACTATGTGTACCATGATTCCATTCCAAAGGGATAAGTAGGAAGCGTCACTAGGTCTCAACCCCATAACTCATTTCCCATCTTGGTCTATTCCTAGAGCCTTTGAATTTTGGCAAGGTCATGCCCCAAACTAGAGGTTATACTTCCACTAAGTCTCATCCATGCCTCCATTTCATAGGCCTCCTCCACACATGTTACATCTCCCCACCAAAATTGGTGTACATTGATTCCCTTCCATGGGGATACATAGGAAGCTTCTTTAAGTCTCAACTCCAACATTTTCGTCATCATAACATTGGTTCCATCCCCACTCACTCTATCATTAGATACTCCATTCATATACATCTTGATTATTTCCTTGGATACCACATCCTGGTAATATGATGTCATCCTTTTTTGGAAGCTAACCATGCATAATACCCACACAATCCACAACAATCCAACAAAGAATATCCCTCTTATGATGGGCATCTATCCATGTGTAAGCCTCAACATGCCTCCATGACATTTTCCATTCCATGCACCCCTATTTCATGGCTCTCTCTTCATACTATGTGGGTTTGGATCCCTAATGTCTATATAGGGTATGTTGGAAACCTCCCAAAGGATAAATACCAGTAAATGGTAAACCGTTGTGTCCCCCTTTCAATGGTACACATTCCCTGTTCTACCCTCAGTGGTGTCTATATCAACCTTCATGGTGTGATATATTCCCTTTTTGGTACACACAGTCATGGTTCCTCTCTTATTGGGAATTCAGATCAATCTACCTAGTAGACTTTTTAGGTGATCCATCCTAAGGAAATACCAATATGGTTCTTCTTTATGGGTGGTAGTGTTCACTCTCATAACATCTCCGTAGGACGTTAAACTCGCGGTATACCCGGTGTTAATCAAGGGAGCTATGGAAAATCTCAAATTCATGCCTCTATCATAAGATACCCCATGACTGACATGGGATGCCTCATGTTCTGCACCACTAAGATTCCCTCTTTTGAGGAAGAATACTGGTTCCCCAATGTCCATGCATTAAGAGATGTCCTGAAAATCCAAATGTTGTCATCTACTCTGAACAAAGGTGGTTTCCCTCTCAAGAACCAATGGAATGTCCAAATAAATGTAGTGTAATTAACTGGAATCCCCAATGATATGACATTGGGAATAATATTCATGAACAACAACTCAAATCTATGAGGGAGACCCGGAATAGGTGACGAGTTCTAAGGTGGAATCCATAGATGGAGAGTAAGACATACCATCATCCGATTTTGATCAAGGAGAAATTATACAATAATAAGTCACATATCGTGCCTACCTTAGGAATGTGGGAATGTGGGGTAATAGCCAATTCTTACTCCACAGACCGATGCATGCCCCGATGAAATTGTCAAAATTGGATGTTTTTGTTTTTAGATTCATTTTGAGATGGAAATTAAAATTTTAAAATAAGTAGTGAAGCTACAAGATGATGAAACATGATTTTACAACATTACATTATAAACTAAATTTAGTTTTAGTTATATTTAGAATTTCTGAAATCTAATTCAGAATTTTTTAGTTTTTAATAGATTTAAATATAACCAAGGCATTGTAAAATTGAATAAAGAATTTATTTGACTATATTTTAAATGAAAATATAGAATCTAATTCCAATAATTTATACTTGAAATTCTCCCCATTTTAATGAAATTTAAATTAAATTTTTTTCTTTAATTTATTAGGCATGAATTGTTAAAAAAAATTCAATGTAATAGATTTCCCATACTAAAATCAGGTGTTTTTGCTACTGGTTATTATTATTTAAATTGGTTGTCTTCTGAAAGTTACTAGTTTCATTTCATTATAAATATTATTTTCTTTTCAATAAATCATTTTCAATAATTCCTTAAACATGAAATATGTGAAAACCCCTACATCTGAGATGAATTATTGAATAAATAACCAATAAGAAACATTTAATCATGCTATATGTTTTTAATAAATAAATTTTTTTCTGTAAATATACTATGTGATTTTTTGTTACCCATTGTAAATGAGTCTTGTTAAATTAATTATGAAATATATTTCAACATTAAATTTAACATACATTATTCTCCACTATGGATTCAAAATTAGGGAAAATATTGAGATTTATTATGAGGGAAAGTGACATTCAATGTGATAAACTATATGGTAATGTTATTCACATAACAAACTAACTATAAATTTTCAAATTTAAATTTTTTTTTCTATATTCAATAAAATAAATTTATAGTTCTTAATTACACTAATGTTTGAATGTTTATTTTCAACATTGGGGAGGTTATTTATCTATTAAACGTTGGATTTTGTTGGTTAAATAACTTTTCAGTTACCTATTATTAATATATTTAATTAATTAATGAATTAATTTCATACAATTATAATTTCACTTGAATTAATTGATCTGAATTTAAACTCATAATATATTCATTCAAATGAATTATAAAATAGAAATCCTATGCAATGTTGAGTTCATGATTATATTATTTATAATTTTTTAAGTGTTATATATGATTCGATGTAAATTTTAATTATTTATCATATGAATAGAGTATTTAATTATTTTTCTCTCCAATTATGTTAGGATATTGCCTTAAAGTTAAATAGATTCTTATAAATTTAGTTAAATGAAAATTGAAGTGTCTTTTATTTGTTTTTAGTTCATTAGGTTCTATCATTTTTTAAAAGGGAATAAAATTTTCTATGAAAAAAATTAATTTTTTAATGATAACTTCAAGGACTAATTATTTTTTAACCTTAAGAAAAAATAATTTATTAAAATAAATATTTATTTCCATGAAATATTTCAATATTGAAATTAATTTTATTCCACTGAATTTTATTCATTTTTTCCAAATAGAAAAAAAAGAAAATATTAGCATAGTTGAACGTTTTGGTAAAGATTTGATACATTTTATGACATGATTTCTTCAATTGAATTGTTTTTTATTTTCCAAAATTATTTTTGAATTTAATAAATTATAATTTTTTATGAATTTTTGTCAAATTTTAAAAAATTATAATTTTTTAAATTTTTTTAATTGGTAAAATATTTTTTTCATATTTCTATATTATTGAATAAGTAATTATTGTAAACATTAATTTTTTTTCTTTTTTGTTTTTTAAAATTATGGACTTACAATGATTTAATATTTTATTTATTTACTTCATTTCAAATTTTCATGAAAATATTATTTCATGTGTTTTAATTTAATATTCAATTTAAATATATTTATTCTTTATTCTCGTTATTTTATAATCAATTTATTAGGATATTTATATAATGTTAATTTTTCATTTTTATGTTATTATATTTTGATTTAAATTTATAGATTTCCATTGATGATATTTAATATTTAGATTGAAATGTTACATATCATAATTCTATTACAAATTCACAAAGAAGTAGTCATTTTTCTAAGAAGTCATTTGTATGATTTTTATCATGTAAACACTCCATGTAGTCAAATATAAATTTTCCCATGTATCCAAATTCTTTATTTAATCATGTCAAAAATTATTATCTTGGGGGTTCCCATATTTGTTTCATGTTTCTTCATCATAGGGGAATTCAATGAGGTTCAACGAACCCAAATCTCTCATATGGGAATTATTACAGCCATGTATCCAAACAAATCTTGTTGAATTCACATATATATTTATTTTTGTATATGAATATCACATTCCTTATTGTCTCATGAAATTATTGCGAAAAATTGTACGCATACTCTATTAAAAAGATGATCTAGAGGATACAAGCTGGACAAGGATTAACACCTATGAGTAGAGTAAGGCTCCCTCAGTTTGGATATAGACGATAATGAGATGAGAACTAAATTAATGAAGCTATCGAAGTTTGACCATGTCGAGGATGTCAATCAGACCAAGCATAATCACATGAGAAGACAATGATGAGTTTTATTACCACATTCCTATGAAAATAATTCATCATTGATCCATTGTATAAGATATATAATCTTTAATGGTCAAATCAAACTGATTTTTATAGTTTTTATTTATGGATATGCAGTATTAGTTGATGTCCAAGATTCTATTTAACTCACCAAAAAATACATTTTTCTTCGGCTAAGTGGGTTATCAAGCTCACTTTAAAGGTAAAGGGGCCATGAATACACTCGTTCAAATATAAACCAAGGATTATATAAAGATGATCGAGCACCTCTATTTTCAAGGGTAAAACAATGATCGAGATTGGATTTCATTTATAGAACGTTAATGGAATTTTATTGCATATTTTAGACATTTTCCAACAAACAAGGAATTGACAAAATCGTTATTCTTCCAAGTATGAAAAAAAGAATATATTAGTATTGATGTATTCAATTTATTTTCTTCCCTTTTTTCTCTATGTGTGTTTCCTCAATAGGTCTGTGATAAATATAAGGCCCTTAATAATTCACTATGATTATAGTTTCACTAGCATGAGCAATACACTCCATGTACCTCACATTGTGTCTCAGTAGGGTATTTACATTATAAAGAATGTCAAAATCAGCCTCATTGGACTTTTTTTATAATGTTGTGGGAATTTATGGTGATGTCCTGGTGATGAATGGTGTGGAATATTTGAATTTGTAATTTGTATTAATAGATGAACTATACATGAACACATTTCATGATGAAAAATATTTCATGTTCCATTTGTTCAATTAGACTAGCTTGATTCCAAAGACTTTGTTTTGTTTGATTTTATCTGATGTTATGGGATAAATGGATATGATTTCACGGATCAAAGGAAACATGTAGTAAGAATATTATAAAGTATTTAAAACTGATTTTTTATATTAGAAAATAATTAATAATTTAAATTTTTGATGATGCACAACAAAAAATACATTAGTATGTTCTATAAAATTGAAAAGCGTAGTGATAAAATTATTTAAAATAATTTCATTATTTTTAAAATCATTCAATATATATAATAAATTTAGGTTGTGATTATCAAGTTGAATAAATAGGCTTCCAAACAAATTTTTTGAGCTATTTAGTATTAATGTAACACAAAAATCTAGATTATAACAGTAAGAGGTCATTCAGGAGAGATTCTACTTCATCTATATGAGATGAATATATGAATATTATTGTTTTCAAAAAACATGATTTGTTATGTTTTTAGTTATAATCCTATTTATTTCAACTGCTGATTTTTTCCATGATTAATCATCTTTATTAAAACTGAATCTTTTCACTAGATTTTTGATCATTGGATTATAGATTGATTTTTATGATATTTTTTTTATTAATTTCATTGCCCCCTTATTCATACATTTTTTACTAACCCATTACATATCCTAATGTGTTGTTCATGTATTATTGATTGTTAACTCAACATAGTTATGCGATTGTTGTTTATTCTCATTGATTTAACCAATACATTTTTGTTTTAGAATTGTGAGGACACCAAGAGAATTATTTTGTTTTGTTGAAAGTTTTTAATTGAGTATTGTGATCAAACATTACTTAAATGAGTTTTATAATTACAATCATTATTTTTGAATAATACTTTTCAATCATAATGATTTAAATAGTTATAGATTTTGATCTGTGTGTTCTAGTAGTTAATGTGATAGAAATATTTAAAATTGGTGAAGAAAGCATGAACTAGAAGAATTAATTAGTAAGGGTAACTTTTTATTTTCTAATTAATTATACTATTCTCACACATAACCCATTTTTTATTTTTTCAAAACATATAGTGTATAAAAGTTTTGTTTTTTTATTTTATTTCATAGAAATTCCCTATAATATAGTACCAGAAATATGTAATCATGAAAGTGATAATCCAAATAGGTATTCTTATTAGATATGAATCCCCTTAATTTTTTTCAGCTGGATCACTCCTTCTCTCTTCAACTATTTTATCCCACATGGATATGTGGTGATTCTTGGGTGTCTTCCATAGAATTTCGGTGTATGTTCCCTAATTATTTTCAAATTTTATTGTTTTTCCCATTGATAAATATGTTTTTTATTATTTTGGGCTAGTATATTATGATGATTCTATTTTATAATAGTGTAATTGAGTATAAACAATTGGTATTTTTTCTCCACATGGAAGGAGGTCTACCTAAAAGGATGAATGCACAAGGTTATATGAGGATTCATGATATTTAGATATATTATCATTTTATCAATGAATATAAATCGTTGGATTAAGTAGAATAAACATATTATTTGGAGGTCATACCTTAATATATGAGAATTTAGTTGATTGAATCTTTGATTAGGCATGGAAAATCATGGTTGATGATTTTAAGAGAATTAAAAGGATGTGAAGTCCATGCCGTTGCATTTTTTATCCTTAATAAAAATACATATTCATGATTATGCATGAGTGTGAAAGTAAGCATGTTTTTATGGGACAATTAAAAGTTATTGGGACCAAGATAACACTAGAAGAAGAGATTGAGTATAAAACAACCTCCACAGGTTAGAACTATAACATTATTAAGCCTTGGGTAAATTTGGATCACCAGAAAACTTGGTCTCTAATGAAAGATATGTCAGTGGAGAAATCGAGATATATAAAGTGGGTATTGGGAATTTGAAATATTTATGGGTGGCGTTAGATGAATTTCATAAGAAATTTGGGTAGGAAAAATTGTATTGTTCTGATAGATAATGGGTGATATAATCACACTTCTCACACATAGTTAATAATAAACTCTTAATGTAGGAGGATTTCATGTGGGCGTTCCATGAGTTAGAGAAGTCCTTTAGGTCTTGAAATATTGTAACAAGTATTATTTTTCAGTAGGTTGTAGGATTGAGTTATCCTTCGAGAGAAATGTGAGATGGAGAACAAAGTGAGACTTTTGATTTAGTATTTGAAAGAGGATATAGACGAGAAATTGGAAGCCTCGTTAAGATGGATCCTATGAGAATGGAGATCACTAGGTAATATTTAGAAGGGATATTTCTGGGTGAGTGTTGACTGGGGCGAGTAAGAAGAACCTTAGTTTTGTTTATCATGAGGATGGTTAGAATTATTAGTGGACTCTAATGTTGTTCTGAGGTGAAAATATATCTCTAGAAGAATATACAAAGGTGATGGATAGATGACGAATGGTATACCAATGAGTAATGCTAAATATTGATTAACTAAAAACATGGGGATGATCTAGTGAGTTTATGAAATAAAATGTATGCATTTATTAATATTACATCCCTCTGTTGAACATTTTTATATTATTAGAGGTGGATACCAGTGTGGTTGACAATAAATATTAAGGCCCAGCCTCACCATGAGTTATAAGGTGCTTGTTTTCCCAGCCTTGTGTGATAAGGTACTGGTTTGTTTATGGTATTATATTAGACCCAACATTCAGTGGTATGGTATTTTTCAGATAATGGCCTCATCTTCTGTGTGAATGTATTTGAAAAAAACCATCCTTGAGTGATATAGTAATAGTTATATTATCATTGTATATCACACCCTACCTTGATTGATATTGTACTATTCAGAATAATATCCTTGACTTGAGTGAGAAACTTTTATTAGTTATATCCTTTATCAATAAGGTAGATAACATTTTTATATGACATGAAATGTGTATGATGGTCCATACCATGAGTGATATAGTATTCATCAAGATAATATACTTAGATGAGAAATAATTTATCAGTATGGGAATCTATGATTGAGATTGATAGTCATATTTTTATATGAAATGAGTCATGGATGATAGACCCGCCTTCAGCAATGAAGAAGATGTTAGAACATAGAAATTAGACTCTCCATAATTGTGAAGGTGTTGGAAAGACATAATATTTTCAGTTGTGTCTGGGGATTTGATGCAAGACTATACCCTAAACTATTAGGTAGTAGCCAAGGATTTATAGAGATACCTAGTAATAAAATAATGATCCAAATAACATTGAGTCATGGATTCCATTTTATCACATAAAATTTTGATAAAAATGTGTTTGAATGTTTATTTCATTCATTTTTCCCATGTGAATAAATGAATTTGATAGTGTAAATTAGGGAAACATGTACACAGACTATTAATATTTATTTCCCACACCCAAACATGCACTCTAGGGTATATGCAGGCCTTAAATATACTATATAGGATACATAATAAGTTTTGATGATGATCAATATAGGGAATCTCAACATTTTATTTGAGGCATGGATAGAGGTATGTCTTGCTAATGGTATTAGTTCCTCTTGTGTATTTTATTATTTTATTAATTTCATATTGGTGGAAAGCTTGGTGGGTGATTAGTTGAGATATATGGTTGTATGATAGTAATTCATTCTTCTATGACATTTGATATTTTTTTTTCTTCTAGGTACTGTAATGGTTTTTGTGGACGTGGAATATTAATATTAATATTTTTTATAGGTATGATATTAAAAGCATAGTATTCCCAATGTTTGAATTAAACCCTTTATCCCAGTTGGTAACCTCTAGCATTTAGGCAGGCACACATAAGGTAATGTAGTATTTTTTTCGGGGCACTGGTGAGTGATCATATACTTGGGAATAACAACATGTCATATGGTTATAAACTATATCACATATGATGATATCAAGATATCATATGATGCGTTATACATAAAAATTTCATTTTCCAATTTATCAATTACGTATAAAATTATATAATTTGTCAAACGTCTATAAATTAATGATAAATTCCTTTTGGGATGATTATATTTTTTATAAAGTTGTTATGAATTATTTAATTATAAAATTTTTATGACTAATTATAAAAAAATTTAAAATGATTTTAAAAAATAAATATCCAAAATTTA
Organism: Viscum album; assembly: GCA_963277665.1. Classification (NCBI taxonomy): domain Eukaryota; kingdom Viridiplantae; phylum Streptophyta; class Magnoliopsida; order Santalales; family Viscaceae; genus Viscum; species Viscum album. The sequence continues at coordinate 579,403,641 of OY728164.1, forward strand.
ATATTATGAACTATAATATACCCTTGATTTTATATGTAATGAAATATAATTAAGATGTAAAGTGTTTATATTGAAATTAAAGGAGTAATTAATTTATTATTTTTAAATTGAAAAATATGGAAAAAATATAATGGGGTTTAAATTGTAATGTGAATTATATATAATTGTTAATTTGGAATGTTCAAATTTAAGGAATTATTTGAGAAAAATAACTAAAAATTTTAAAAATGAGTTTTGTTTAATTGTTATAATCTATGTTTAAATTATATAAAATATAATATATTTTGATTATAAAAAATACTCTCTTAATTGATAGGCTATATAAATTTTTTATATGTAAATATTATATATTTAAATAAATGTTATATAAGTTGATAATACGAAGGAGTTCATATTGGATATAAATATATATTTTTTATACTTATTTAATTTTAGAATATAAATATTGCCTTTATATATTATAACTTTTCTATAATTGGTTTATTTTTGAATTTTTTTTAAATTTATTATCTAATGTATTAATTTTTGGATTATCCATATGTATATTTTCATTCCATTCTTTATTCAGAAATAAAAATTTATTATATTTTGGGTATATATATAAATTGAACTATACAAGGTTGTTAGATTTAATTAATAAGTTAATTATAATTAATACGTACTATTTGTTTGAGTTATTATTGAATATAGGTATCTATTGAGTAAATAACCATGGATAGAGGCACTGGGGGATGAACTAATCATTGAACTAGGAGCATAGTTATTGTCAATATATGTGACTGTTGGATTCAAGTTTCTCTATACTTCCCATTTTGAGGATTTATTATTAGACATTACATAAGTGGTTTTTATATACCATATTAATGGGTTAATTTATATATGTATAAATATAATAGGATTTATTTTAGATTAATAAAATATGTTATCGGTTGGATAAATCGTTATACATAACCATATATTCAACATATTGATTTATTTGAAAGAAGAAGTACAAAACTAAATCATTAGAACTTTGAATACATAAAAAATTATGAGATGATATTTTAATTCACCTAAAAATAATAAGTGTACGATTCCTTATAATGTGATGGATTTTCATGACCCAAATCATCCAAAAATATAGGTGCTGGCTAAATATTGACACCCATGGATTACCTTATGTAAGGAATGGTGGAAATGGTTACCCATATAAGTTAGTTACCAAATGCCACTGTAATATTAAGGACACACTCAGTTGGTAAAACCTATATGAAAAGATACTAGAGGAATATATATATGCTTATCCATTTGATATATTGAGAGAGGAGTTGTCTTCTCAACTATTTATAATTCCTATTGGATATGATTGGAATGATAGCTTACCAAAATAGATAAGTGATGACATAGTTCAAAATGTGGGCTCAATACAGAGTGAAATATGAATACTTTATAAAATATGAATATAGTGTACATTAAAGGTCTTAAAAAATATTGGGAGTTAATTTAATAAAATTAATGTTTAAATGAATGTAAGAAATGATTAATATTTGATAAATTAATATGTTGTAGATAAAATTGCAGTATTGTTGTAAAACATAACATTAAGATAAATCCTTGTGAAATAATTGACTAATGTAAAAATTCATATAGACACATAAATTACATAATAATAGTTTTTATGTAAGAAGAAAATTAATAATGATAAATTTATATCTCTCAAATTACATAAATATGGATGTTAGATAATAAATTTATCTATTTTCTTTTTATAATTATACAAGAAAACATATATAGTTTTGACGGAACTTTTTAAATGATATATTACTGAAGGAACCATACTATCCAAACATGTGATTAACATTATTAGTTATATTATTGACTTATATTGACTAAATTTTTCTTTTAATATTTTTCTAACTAAAAAATTGGTATGTAATCATGGTTGTAAATTTTATAATATTGTGAATAAGGCAACACCAAATTTATATTATTTTATTAGTGTTGAGGATTGTTAAACTATGTACTCTTTGTATATGGTTTTTTCATTGTTTAAGAAAACAATGTGTAAAATGTCAAACAATAACATGTAGAATTTCATATCATAAATTCCCACTTTCAATCATCTAACGACCAAACAACGTTTGTTGAAACATAATGTATGTTTCATGAAATATGCCAAATTTTTTCATATTATTGAATTTTCAGGCATACCTACTAGGGATTTAGATATTCTAGGGAGGTACTATGTTAGGTATAATTGTTATAGAATCCATTATATTAATTTAGTTCCTATACGATATAAAATTAAAAATTGAATTTTTTTGTAAATATAAATTAATTCAATTCCATTGTAATAATTTTTAGATATTATAGTTTTAATTAATTTTTAGTAGGAATGGTCACAATAATGAATATTTTGAATGAGGAAGAAATACTTCAACCTCACGTGGATTTAAATAAATGAAGTGTATAATTATCTCATTTCATATATATGATAAGTGAATTTGTTTATTAAATAAAAAATTGTGATCAAAATGAGATGGCAGTTTTAGTACACATGGTTTATGATACATTAGATTATGATGTTTGAAAAAAAATAAAAGGGTATTTTTTTAAATTTTTGATAAAATCATTTCTCCAATATATTTGTAACAAAATAATGAATTTAAATTTCACCACCCATCACAGACATATTAGAAAATAATAATGATTTTTTTTCATAATAATCTTCCAAACACATAAAACATCATAATATATATTGTTGGTAATGGTATATTTTTTAAAATAAAATAAGAAAAATGAAAAAAAAAATTAGTTTCCAACATATAAAATAGTCTATTTCTTATAATGATGTTTTAGAGATAATATTGAGGAAGGATGGAGTATTTTTAGACTTAGATAAGATCAAATAATAATAAATAAAATATTATACCTGTCAAGATTCCAACTAAATGTTACATAAATAATTCAAAATAAATTAAGGTATGTTGGTAAATAAAGAACATAAGATTTACATTTTCTTAGAAGATGATAAAATTGAATTATTTTTAATATAAATTTTCAATCATTTTTTAACGATGACCATTCAAAGAGTTATAAGGTGAAAAAAAATTATTAACACCATAACATTGGATATTGTGAAGTAATGGTGTCTGGAAACTTGTTTGATGAGTTAAATTCTATAAAATGGATCTTAAATCTTATCATTATTCTAACTAATATTCTTTGTAGATGTTTTCCATTTAAGAGTTTTAGTGGGAGGATTTTATCAGATGGTCTCAAATATATATGTTAGGAAATATATTGATATGAAAGTAGTTTAAAACACCTAAAAGTGAAGCAAGAATATGGCATATAATGTGGTTTTGTCATATGGAATATTACTCTTCATTAAATTATTTATGATTTTTTAGTAGTATTAATGGATTTTAAGAATACCAAACAAACAATATTATAAAAAACATTATCCGCTTAATCATTTATTCATTTTGTCTAGAAACATTGTGGGAAATGTACTAATAATATACCTCAAATTGTATGAATACTATATATCCATAACTAATGTTCATTATTAAGTATTATAAAGTTGGAAAAAAATTAATGATATCATGATTATGATTTATTATATAGATAAAAAATATGATCATTAACCAAAAATAAGGTTTTTTGTGCAAGATAAACAACGAAGTATACCACTTTGAGTGTGATACTATATTACATTTGTATACTAGGGTTATGTATTTCATATTTACAATTCCAGAATACAAGAGGTTATAAAAAATTTGTAGAATGAGGACATTCATACTTTGATACTATTTTTATGGATTTCTTGAGTCTAATATAAAACATGTGTTGTTAGTTATATTTTTAATCATGTCATTGGATGAGTTTAATCAACATTAAATTTTTCTTCACTTATGGATTGAAGATGGTGTTAATGGTCATAATTAGATAAGTAAAATGTAATTTTATTATCTATAGGTTATAGGTCATGCAAGGTGCTTATCATTATAGAATATATCATGTGATTTATTTGTCATTCTGATCATTCTATTCAGATAATCGGGAAATTATATGTAATTATACAGGACATACAATCTTTCTATCCTATTATTACATGATTTTATCGGATAAGGGACCACATAAAAATTCATTATTTAATAAGAAAATTTGGTGGAAATATGTATAATTTTTTTTAAAAAAGATCATGCATGATCAGTTTTTATCATCAGTATCATTGATTCTTTTCTAGAGGATGCACTTTTCTTATTTATATTAATTTAGGAATTAATATTTTTTTGTCAATGCGATAATGGCACATGAGATCACACATTATAGTTTAACAAATGGTGGTTATTATTTATGAATCTCTATGATCTAATATAAATATTTTTAGTGTTTTTCCAATCCATATTTTTTAATGATTTTCACAAGGAGTTTGATATGATTTTATGTAATGTGAATATTCTGAGAAATATGAAATAGTTTTTTATAAATATATAGAAGTGTATAATGATATTATTTCAAAAGTTATTTTATATTATATAGTAATGAGTGAAATAGTTCCATATTTATAAGTATTTAGTAAAATTTGGTTCTTGATAATGACATTCACTAATGGAATGATAAATTGAATTATATTTGTAGAGATATCATATAATGAGATATACATAATTTCTAGAGTTTTTTGAATATATTTTTTTATATTAAAAAAATTATTTCATGTGCAAAAAAAACTAAAATGAAAAATTACACGTTTTATTAAGAACAATAAAACAATTGTAATGTAATCTTTGAATTTGAGGGTGTAAAAAGTGTTAACCACATTATGAATTATTCGTATGAATATAAATAAATGTAATTTATAAATTTATTTCATTAATTAATGTTAAATTGAAAATATGAGCAACTAATAATATTATTTTATACCTAAATTTTTTAATTTCTATGATTTTATTTTTTCACTATATATTATTATTTTAAAGAACTATGTATGTTACGGTTAAATGATTTAAAAATATATTACTTTTATCAGTAGTATATTAAAAAAAAATTATTAAAAAAATTATTAAATGACAGTAAAAATATTTAATATTATAAAAAGTCATTTTCGAATTGAGAATAATTTTCATTATATTTTTTTAGTTTAAAAGATAAAATACTAAATTTTATAAATTCTATTTGAAAGAATGAACATAAATTTTTTTATCATAAAAGTAATAGCTCGGGATATATTTATTTTTATTTTTGAAGTGATATTTATTTTTAGATGAATATTTATAACTACTGTTTCTACTAATAACATATATTTTATAATGACATCATATTGTCAAAATGATTAAAAAAATTAGAACATTTTTATCAATAAAATATGCATTTAGGTATTAAAATTATTTATCTAAATTATATTACATTTTGGGATTTATAAAAATAATTTTTTACATTTGGGGACATGAGTAATATATTAATTCAATATAAACTATTTTTTGTTTTTTATTTTAATTAAATATTAACATGGTGGAATTTAGTTTTTTATTTCATTTCTTCCACCTAAATCATATTTTTTTACTAGTCTAATTAAATTTTTGAAATTTAAAACCATTGAAAATTTTAACCTAAATATAAATATTTTTCATAAAAATACATCTTTTCTTGGATAATACTTTTATGTGTTTTGTGTAAAAATATTAAAATAAAAATTTCTCCCAAATGAAAATAATATTTGATAAAATTATTTCAATACTTGGAATCATAATTCAAAAATAATATAATAAGGATAATTTTTTTTTGTTATAAAAAGTATTTAAGAAGTGTAAAAAAGAGTTTTCATTCTAAAAGAAAATTTTCGGAATCAAATAAATCATAGTATAAAAGGCATAAAATTCCATAAACATTAACTTGAAGATTTTAATAAATGGTTTTAATTAGGAAAACTAATTATGTCACCATTATTTTCCCATTATTTAGTGAATTCCATTGAATATTTAATCACTTATTATCAATGATCAACTCTTTCAATTATAAAGGATTCTTTCACAACCCCATAAATCTACAAAACCTAAGACCATTTATTTCCACTAATTACTATGATAATAATTACCCAACACTCATTGTGCTGTAATTTAATTTTTATTCTCCGAAAAACACCTTACCATAAATTATTAATCCATTTAATAAGTCAGTAATTCAAATTTGTATAGTAAAAATTCCCAAATCACACCATTTCATTTCAATTTCATTAAGTATTATTCATCCACCTATATGTCTATTATACCATACTAAAATAGTAAAAAATTTAATTTTTTTATACTAAAGTGTTTTTATGGTTGTGGAACAATCAATATCTAAGTTTTTCCCATCTCTTTTATAGAATGAAATCTTCTTCTATAAGTACTGCACACCACCTCTCAAATGAATGGCTGGTTTTTATTCAATATCTACATACATGGATAATATTAAATTTGTTTTAATAATTAAAAAATCTATTTAAAACAATTTTATTACATGTAAAAGATAATCTGTTTTATACCTTTCCATAGTTATATATAAAATTATAATAATTTTCATGTGTATTTCAAAATTTCTACCTTTAGGGAGCATTGTGATCCTTTTTTCATCACAGCCTTTCATGGATGGTTTTAAAAAATATTTGACACATATATATTATTTATATATATCATGAATATTTTTATAAATGTATGGAATTAAAAAATTATGGTCATTATAATGTACAATATTGTTATTTGTATGTGACCTGGAACAAGGTTGTCATGGAAATTGTTCGCTCACAAAATGATCAGAGTTATTTTAAAATAAACATTAGGATTTATAAACAATTAAGATAAATGATTCTAATACATTATATAATCATTTAATTATGGAATCAATATAAAATAAAGGGTTTTGATGTCTCCAATGAATCTGATTTGAAAAAAATAAGATGTATAGAATCTCATAATGGATGGAAGAAACAAATAACTACAAAATGTATAATTAATGTTTATAAAAAGAGATTAAAAATGGTTATTTTTAATTCCCCAAAATTTTAAAAAAAAATTCATCTAGAGAAAGTCTATGTTATATTATTATTTACTCAATAAAACTATATCTCATTAATAATTATGTGAGTATTATTTTAAAAGTGACTGTCAAGATTCAACTATTCTGTGACCATTGGTCATTATGAGTGTTGGAAGCATTACTATGGGCATCAATTATTTATTATAATTTATAGGTTGAAATAATAAAGAATAGTTAATGCTGAAAAGTGAAACGATGACCTCAACTAGTAAAGTAAGGCATGATGAATAACATTTGTCAGAGTAATGGAAAAAGGTTGTGTCACTAGGGATCTTCCATGACCAATCCCAAGTGGATATTCAACCAATGAATCTTAAAATAATTCTCCAATGTATAAAGATCTAGTTAATGGAAATTTCCACTCAAGGGGTGTTAGACGAGCTGGCCCATAAATCTATCACCATCTCACTCATTACCCTTTTGTTGTCTGTGGGAGTTATATAGGTCTATTTTTACTAGGATGTAGTTACATATTGTGTAATTACAATCTATAAATAATAATATTATTCCATCAACATCACTTTAAGAATAGTTTTTCATAATAATATTTTGACGGAATATGACAATTTTTTTGATAGAAATTGTAATTTTCATAAATGATATTAATATTTTTAATAAAATAATAATATTTAAATAATACTTATTTCAATTAAATAATATAATAAATTCACTCTTGTTTAAAAATAAATAAGGAAATATTTATTTTTATGTGTTAGAAAAAAAATTTATGCTTTTTAAATGAACAATGATTTTAAAAAATACATATTTTTATACATAAAATTTTGAATTATCATATTTAAATAATTTTTTTAACAATATTAATATACTTTTTAAAATCATCATGTGAAAATTCGGTCACGATAAATTAATTCGAATTTTCTATAATATTTTATTTATCAATGAATAGTAAAAATATAGTCTCAGTTTTTCAGTATGTTTAATGACTTTATAATTTTTCAAAATGATTTTATAACTCATTAACGACAATACACAACATAAAATAATTTAATTTATTAATTTCAACTACTTTGATATATTTTAATCAATTTTTGAAACATATAATTTACCTTCTACAGTTTAAAATAAAAACTTTAAGATTAAATACATTATTTGTCTAGAAAATTCTACATTTAATGAAAAAATTTGTAATATATAACTTTCCTCGACTCATGTGGATTATAATAACATAAAATATGTCCCAATGCCCGAATCCATTGTAAAATAACATGGTTAATCCCATGTTTTTTAATTTTTCAAAACCTACATCTCCAAGGAAAATATTTGGAAATTAATAAAAAAATCATCCACTTTTTCTATAAATATAAAAACTATTTATCCATTTACATTCACTCCATATATATCCTCCACTAATATGTAGTAGTATTTCATCAATATGATTTCGTTAAATGTGTCCTCAAGGACCCTATTTTTATATTCTTACATTTTAGAAGTAACTCTTTAAGTCAAGAGAAATCATCACATATCATTTCCATTCAAGATCTCATGTTATGTGGTAAGTCTTGTAATTTCCATGTTATTTTATTTATTCTAAATAATTTTGACCCTTTACGGTGATAATATTATTTTATGATTTCGAGGCCTTAGTTCGTTCACATTTTTTAATTTTCTAAAACCACATTTTATACCCATTATGTTGCTGGATTTACTTCTCAAAATTTCGTTTTTTTCTTATTTCGACCTGAGGTTCATGTGTACAAGAAAAAAATGGCCGAATGAATTAAAAATAATTTCCTACTATTATATAGATTTTCACATCAGGTTCCCCATTTTTTTGTTTCATTCTAAATTATATCATGACTATTTTTGGTGGGTGAGATAGTCACAGTGGGATTGGTAAGTACAAGATTTTGTCTTATAAAAGTGGTTCCATTGATGAGTGGTCATAACGGGTGATTCTAGGGGTTCCAGTGTTTGTTCCATTATCCCATGTTGGGTACGATGTCCTCAAATGGAATCTAGTGGGTTTATTCAACAACCCAAAAACACTCAATGACCCATTCTTCCTTTATTCCTGGACATGGTTTTCAAAGGAAGGGGTACATTGGATGATTTGGACAATGACACTTATGGACTCCATTGGTCTAGATGATTGGGATGTTAGGATCATCACACCCATTGTAGGAGGGAATTATTTCCTATTCTAAGATTACCTTATATATTTAACCAATGTTCTTATGTTTGTGAATTCATCGTTCAATCCCAATAATGTGTCTATGGATTACCCTTGGGTTGCATGATCAATCAGAAATATCTATGGGTTTATAAAAATAAGTCTATATACAAGTATATATACTGAATAATACAATTGTTTGTTACCTTGGTTCGTCATCAAAGTTACCCTTTTACAAACACATTAATGAATCTATGGTATTTTACCAAAATAAGGATGATTTAATCCATCTCATGAGTAGCTCTATAATTTAACTTCATCTAGGGGACACAGATTATTTCGATATTAAGAATGAACCCATAATACGAGATTCTTATGTATCCTCATGTGAGGAATTCGATTCCACAATGTTTGGTGTCTCTTTACTGGACACATCACCTTTTAATGACACGTGACAAGGACCCATCCATGAAGTTTAATATCATGTGGTGAGGAGATTTCGCTGGAAGATACCTAGTCTATATTTCATTAGGGACTTATGTAATAGTGACCCAAGATCGACGAAAGATATATAGTCTCTTAAGTGGATATGAACCTACTAGGGATATCACCTAGGGAACAATATGGTATGATTGGGTATTGTGTTTGGCCCTCAGAGAGGCATCATATATATCCCTATTAGTTGGGATTCAAAGACCCTGTTGTTCGGTGAGAGTAGGGGATTAGACCATTGAGGATACCCATTTTTGGTGGCATGATTGGGTCTCACAGATGGGAGATTACCATTTGAGAGGAACAAGCTAGGGATTACTCTTGAAAAGGATTCCCTTACTGTTTTTGGGGATATTTTTTGAGAATGAATTGTTTGGAGAATGTCCGTTGAGCTCATGACTTAAGTGGTCATCCTACATATCCTAATCATAGAAAGAATAAAAGTACATATAGTTTATCATGTATGGGGATTACACCTTTTAGGAAGCCCACACTTTGGGGAAATTTGGATTTCCTGAACTCCTCTAGCCTCTAAAACCATGTGAGTCAAGCTTGGTGTTTGAAATAAGAGGTGGGGTCTGATCTTAAGGTCACACATCCCACATAATCTTCTCATATATGGTATTATATCCTAACAAAGAGAGGGGAATTTGAACATTCCAACACCCCCTTGTTTTTTCATACCATGGATTTCCAGATTAACCAATCTAGGTTTTCCTTAGGCAATGATAGAGAGGATAATTGAAGCAACCTTCTATTTGAAAGTCAAGGTGATTACCTCAGGAGGAGTTCCCTTTTATGTCATATGGGTTATACAATAGCTTAAATTCATATATCTTGGATGATGGAATCATAGTTTAATATCATGTTATATGCACTAATTCCATATAGTCTAATCTCATTTGGTAAGTATGACTACTTATATATTAATGTCATAGTGTTTGGGTCATCTTCTTTTGAATCAATGATTAACTATGGGCTAATTATGTTGCAATGTTTGGAAATGCATTGAACATGTTAAGTGAGTAATAAGTAAATCATGATTCTATGGATTTTTGGATCATGATAGATTGTATAGGGCATGAAATCAATTAGGGAATAGAGAGGTAGGAACAACCTCTCATGAGGACAAATTTTTCCCAGGTTGAAAAGTTCTTTTATATGGGATATATAATCTATGTGAGTGGGGAATTGTGTGCATTGTCAATGACAATCCAGTAATTGATAGAAATGGTGGTTTTTGAATATCTAGAATCACCTGGTATACTATATTTCAAATTCATACATATTGGACATTGGAATCACATTATAATATTGTGTTCCATGGGCTAAGGCCACATAGTTTTATGTCATGTGGATAGGATGATAACTCATAGGTTAAAGTCATATATTTTGGTCCATTTGTTATTGAATACATGATTAACTGTAGGATAATTGAGGTGGTATGTTCTGACATTCCTCAAACATGATAGGGGGAAATTTTAAACTATGATTCTAGGTATATTCGGATCAAGAGAAAGGATACAGGGCATGGGAGTTGTTAGGGCATATAGAGGTCTGAAGATCCTTTCATGAGGATGAGATTGTCTCTAGTCGGCATAACCTTTAATGGGAAACGTATATAGAGCCACTATGAAATTATGCACATTGTCAAGTAGAGGTTTCCTAATGAAGTTGATCATTCATTTTCGATTTCCATGGAGGTTTATTAAATTTGGAATCACATGCTACAAAATAGTAATCTATCATTTTTCTTAGACAATGGAATCATAGTCTAATGTCTTATTGTAGATACTAATTCTATACAATTTAATGTAATGTGGTTAGGATGGTAAATCATTGATTAAGGTCATAGATAATGGGATAGTTATCATAGAAGTATCAATTATCTTGAGGATAATTGGGTCGGGATGTTATCACATGCCACAAACATGGAAGGGAAATAATGGGTAAGCCTCAATTTTGGATACTCTTAGACCAGGGGAAGTGAAACGGGGCATAGAATCAATTAGGGAATACAAAGGTAGTACATTTCTATCATAATGATGAATTTACTCTAGTTTATCGGCCTTTTTCTGGCAGCATATGCAATGTTGTGGGGGAATTGAGAACATAGTAACGAAGAGTTGTCCCTAGGACACTAAACATCTATTTTGGATGGTCAGGAAGGATTATGATGATCAAAAATTTCGAGTACACATAATTTTATGGACGTGGAAGTGTGTGTCCAAGAATGTAAGAAACATTAATACCATGAATTTTCATGGAGTTTTGGATAAAACTAGAAGAGTAGATAGGTGATGCAGTTTTAGGAGTCTCATAAGGTGTCTATCGACTTGTGGTAATTAATGGAAGGATGTTGGGAAGCTTAATTTCATAGTAGAAAATGTCGATGACCCGACCCAAAATTTTCTCAATGAAACTCTCCATTTTTCATGTGGTCAGTGATGATAGGGAAGGGACCAATCTGAAAGGTTGAGAAAAATGATTGGAAGTGATACCGAATGGGGGTACGAGGGTACACCCCCCTTTTATGGATCGGTGGGTACAGAGGAATTTCTCCATAGGGATGGTCATGGAGAAGCAGACCTTATAAGAGGTTTCGTAAAGTAGTGTTTGCATAGGGGAGTCAGAGGTGATGTTGGCCATGTTGGATGGTCCATGTACCATTTCTCACCATGGGTCATCTACATACCATTTTCCACCATGGGATATCTATGTACCATTTTCTGCCATGAGTCTTTTTTATAGAATCTCTACACAGTGGGTCTTCTGAGAAGTAATTTTGATTTGATTGTAGGATTCATAAATGACACCTCATTTACGAGAGTGACAACAACTTTGGGTGTTATCTTTTGTGGTGGGTATTATGCACACTATTCATAGGGTGCAGTTTCCAATGGTCCACCATAAATGGTTTATGATATAGAATTCCATGACCTTTTTTGGGTGAAGGATATAAATATCCCCTTATTGTTATTCTCTATGTTTCATCCATTTCTTCATCTAAGGATCTCTTTCCCACTCTCCATTTTGATTCCTCCTATGGGTTATTTTTTTAGGATAGTGCAACAGATTAATGGGATATAAAGAGCCTTTTGAAGAAGACCATGGTGGACATATTCATCAGTGTGTTAATTTGTGGGGATGGTGATTTCATCTCCTCCCACAAACCACTTAGTTTGTGAGAAATATTGTACATGGGGGGATTTTCTTCCTTCATTCGGGAAATGACATGGTTAACTGTAAGCATAGTACATGAGTTCAGAATTCTCCTCCTCCAATTCTACAAGGTGAGATTTTATGGGAGCTAGTATAATTGTATTAGTTCCATGAACCATTTGTTTCAAAAACATCATTGTGATTTCACAGACCACCATGGTGGGAGGATATCCAAAAAGAAATATTCATTTTGTAGTATCCCTTACTTTGATCATTTTTTTCAGTATTCAGCATCATTTTTTTCTATCACTAGACTTTTTTCTGGAAATTTATTCAGTTTGAATGTGGAATTTTCAGGATCCAACAAATGTCCCCCATCATTATGGAAACTGATTAGGATTAAGAGGAGAATATTAAGATGTATAAGAAGTCCTAATTTGAATGGAATATTAGATAATAATCAAAATTTCTTCTAAACTCAAGGGAATATGTGATAATAGTTTGACTGTTTCTAGGGTTACATAGAAAACACCAAAAATATTTTCTCTTTTCTGTTATAACCATATTTTTTACTTAAAATCGTTATGGTGTGGACTATGGGGGTATAAAATTAAAAAGGATTAGGACACCCTTTTAGGGTTTTCAACCAAACAATATTTATGTCTTGTTTCATTGTTTGATTTCTCATAATTTTTCATAAACCATACGAGTCATAGGTTTAGAATACAGGCATTCGAGCTTTATCTGAGGCGCCTTTGTGGATTTTTATCATGGAAAATGTTTTCTTTTTTCATGGGTAGCCTAAATTCATAAAAACCCGACTATAATTATTGATGTTTAAGGTTTAACAGGTTTGAATAAGGTTAATGTTTTCAATCAAACAATTTGGGCCATGATTTTCAGGGAAAGGGCCCCAATATAGGACTTGTTAACTAAAAATGTCCAAACAGCTTTCATACATGGATAATTCGTTTCTCTTGACAATGAACTCGTTGTTTCTGAGTGTGGGTTATGAAATGAGGCTTGTAAGACATAGGGAAAACATATATGGGTAGAACATCACTTGAGGATGAGTTCACTTATTTGTAAAAGTTCTTTTTGTTGGTATACATTTTTAGATACCCTGAGGCATTGTGTGCATTACTCAAAAAAATGTATCCGCAAGTATGGCCTACCATTTCCAATGGTCAGAAAATTTTATTAATGTTTTCATTTTTGTTGTTTTTAAATACTATAGTAGGCAATATGTTGATGGTTTTAGGACTGAAGTAATGGGGGAGTTTGTATTTACTTTTTATGAGAATTCCACTCCCACATGAATTTGACTTGCGTAAATAATGGTCCAGAGCATGGTGGAGTTTAATTTCATTAAATCGAGAGATTTTATGAAAAGGATTTAAGTCACCTTAAAAATAATAATATAAGTTCTAAACCACTCATCCCTTTTGTTGTAGTCTGATTAGAAATGCTCCATCATTTTCAGACAAAAGAGGGGGGGGGGGGGGAGGGTTTAAACTGTAATCTAGGGGGTTTCTAAGACCAGGTAATGAGGTGAGATGTAAACATTATTGGGGAGTATAAATGTTGGAAGTGCCTCTCCAGAGGACTAATTTTACTTTGGTTGAAAAGATGTTTTATGGGAAACATATAGATAGCATCTAGGGCATTGAGTACATAGTTAAACAAAGGTTTCCACATGATAGTATACATCCATTTCTGATGTCCATGGATGCTTATGGGAAATTATACCTTTTTATACACATATTATGGTGTATGAAGAGTGGTTAATGAACATGAAAAGGGTGAATTGAAGGCTTGTGTCTTTTGGGTTTAGGTGAAGACATGCTTTCCATACATGTGTGAGTAAATTCCCCCATACTTGTTTGATCCTTGCGTGTAATTGAATGGGAAAATTTGGTTTCATGATTCGACCGGAAATATGATAATCAAATGTCATTACTTATCCTATAATGATAGGAAAAAAAATCCAAATATAGTTCGAATATGATTTATCCATATTCTTATCTAGTTCACGAATAATAATGGGTTAATTTTAGTTTTTTCAAATGGGGTTACCCTTGAAGCGGGAGCCACCTTTAATGTTTCTATGTGGATTATTTACATTCATAGGAACCTGGGGGAGGACATTCATTGGGTTATCGGGGCCCAATATTTATCATTTATTGCTAATAATCAAGTATTTGTAATGTAATTTGATTAAAAAATTGATGTAGAATCCCGTATTAAGTGGAGGATGGCCAAGACAATGTGTTCCAACATGTTCATGATATTTATAGGGAGGAAATTGTATGTTTCGTTTTCAAGTGATCTTTGATCAAGAGAGATGAAACGAAGCATGGAATCCATTGAGTGTCTGAGAATAGTAATATCCTCTCATTATATAGAATTGTTTTTAGTATATAGGAAATATTTTGGGCAACATAAATTGAGCCACTTGGGAATTGTGGGAAAAGTTAGACAAAGGTATCCAAAGGAAACTTACCCCCCATATCCAATGGTTGGGGAGGTATATGAGGATCTTAATTCACTCAAATCTGGGAGCTTGAAAGATGAAAAAAATGGGTCTTGAAATTTTTTAAACATTCAGGGTGTTATAAACCATTGACTTGGTAACTCTTCTACATATATATAGCTTACACGCTAGGTGAGTAATTTTGATTCCCTTACTGAAGCGGGACCCTATTTAGATTATCTGGTTGTCCCAAAATTATGCCCCCTTATAGGTTTGGCATGTGCGTAGGCTATATGTTAATTTAGTTATATTCATGTTGCCTTAAAATTTAATTTCATATGGTTTGGACATTCAGTTTCCCATCATAAAGAGGAAACTCTAACATACCTATTAAATTCTTACTAAAAGTACTAGTCATTATGGATTGATTATCCCTATCTCTATAGGGAATTCCCTATAAAAAAATTCACATGTCATGCGAAGTATGATCATTGTGGTAAACAAGGGGAGAAATTGGTTTCACTCCACCACCTATGGACAAATGTATCAAATAAGTTATCATTGTTGGTCCATGCAATTAAATGTCATTCGGTGAGGATGTGGATGACTCATTGTGAATGAGATAGCTTATGTGGGTTCATCAAATTTTAAGTCTTTTGGAATGGAAATAGACTGAACAATTTAACATCACATTTTAGGTATGAAATATCAAAGTAAACATGTGTAAATATCGTCTAATTATTTTAGGAAATACATGGTACACCCCGTAAGTGAGTGGGGGAAGAAATTGTAATCCATTACTCTAAGAGCCCTTGAATTATTAGGAATGATTCAAGGATAAGGATAAAATTGGTGTATTATTTTTGGAAAATCCTCTACGGAGGACGAATTTTCCATTGGTTGACTAGGCATTTTTTTGTGAAAGATATGCATATTTTCAAAGGAATTATGTGCATATTTAAACAAATAGTACCACAGGACACTAAATATCCATTTTTTATATTCGTGGGTGATTATGGGGATTTGAGATTTCCTCGAACATAGATAATTATGGGAGAGAAGGGTATATATTGGTATTTGCGAAATATCTTGACAATGATTAGTTATGAGGCATGAGAGCCGCTACATAGATATGATTTGTATGTAGGGGCGTGATCTTTTGATTAATCCTTATTACGAGAGTCAAGGGTTGTAATCTTCCGTAATGATTTACATTATAATGCAGGAAATAGATACATTTTCTTCCTTGTATATGGACATGGGAAGGCATAGGTATCACTACATATCTTTTCATACTGAGAATCGAGCCACATGTTGTTTCTGATAATCCAAACATTTTAATATCGTGTGGTTAGGACTTCTTCAGCAATACAGTTTAATGTTGTGCAATTAGGACACATGAATTTCCTTGTTCATGTTTGACCTATAAGATGGGGGAGGTTTTTATTCATGGTTGGTGGACTAGGATATGAGATCTAGGATTCTCTATGTGTCCAAAAAAGGTAGTAATACATCCCTACATGGTTCTAAAAACATTTTCCCTATACTGGTCTGATCTGCGTGCATGGATGGAACATTTTATTGGTGAATAGTGGTAGGGCCAATACATAGGATCTAGGCCTCACTACGCATCCAATGATGATTTCTAAAAATATAAATATAGTACTGGTAGTCCATGTAGTTTAAATTCATATGGTAAGGAAGAAAGTGAATCGACATTACGAAGATGAGGCCGGTGAAGTGTTGGGATTGAATGTTTGGGAGGATTCCTAAAAATCCTAGATAGATGGGGATCAATGTCCCTGTATTTCTCACAACATGTCCCCTCTACGGATTATACCTATGTAGAGGGGCTTCATGACTGGTGGTGTACCAAGATGAATGGTTTTTATGTCACTTTGTGTCCACTGAGGGAAGGAATCTAGCCATATGTAATTGTGAAAAAAACCATGTGCCAGTCTGACCTATGCACAAAGTGGTGGGACATTTGTATCATGTGATGGCTAGACCAAGACTTTGGGTCAAGGAGTCTCTACATATCTAATGGGGGAAGAAATCATTCTATACATAATTCTTTAAGTACCATTCAGATTAATGTCATAAATATAATACATTTCATGGATTCCCATATTCATGTCTGACCTCTATGTAGGAAAAGGGGCATTGTTGACAATAGCTAGTGACTAGAACATGATATAGGATCTGGGTATCATTATGTATCATGTCAATGAATGGGAATCAAGCCATATGTATTTCTTGAAAACATGTTCCTTGTACTGGTCTGACCCACATAGAAGGAAGGGGACCAACATTATTTTTGGATGTTGGTGGCTAGATCAGGATGTAGGACCCATGTATCTCTATGTATCTTGTGACAAAAATAGTCATTCCATATGTAGTTCTCATGTTTCCTCCCAATACCGTTCTGAACCATAAATTATAAGGGGTCCTTTTATCTTTCCCATGCATGAATTTGAGTCAAGCATGATTAATCTCCATTTAGAACACAATGACCATCCTATAGTTTAATGTCACCTTGTTTGGAAAATTTTGAAATGAAATTTAAAATAATGTGTTTAGGATGAATTTTTTATATCTTAACGTTATGTACCATGGATGTAGGTGGAGCTATGTATTTTAGCATTGTGCAGCTAAGATGATAATTGTATAACTAAACAATTTTTTTCATCATCATCCTCGCATTAGTGGAATCTGTGGTGAGCTATAAATACATTCAAACTATTTCATATGTCTCATTGGAGTATACCTTGTGTATAAAATATGGTCCTTCTGCTTTTTGATCCAATTTCAAAGGTTTCTACTTGAGTATTTTTAGATTTATGAGGACCAAATACTATCTCTTCTTCAAGGAAAGACCAATGTTAGACCTTTTTATTAATGGTGTATGATATCTAGTTCTAGTAAACCTCAAAATTGTGCAGATCATGCCATATTTTTTGATTCAATCAATCTAGATTATAAAACCATTTTGGTAGATTTCATATATAGATAGTTGATCAAAACTAGCCCTATAGAGTGATGGTAGTTGAACTTCAATGGGTAGAACCTCCTCCAACCTGTATACTAATGAGTATGGGGTTGCCTCTATGGTGGTTCAAGTCTTGGCATGGTATTCCCAATGATAATGGAGGATCTTATCTATCTATGATATATAACATCACCTATCATCTTATTTATTATATTTTATAGGGTCTTATTTATGCAATATATCTTCCCATTTTCTGTAACATGGTAGCGGGAGGAACAGTTGGCCTTAGTTCCATACTTTTGATAAAGCTTTTCCAATTACACAGATAAGAAATTTTTAAAATTTTCAATTATTATTTTATGTGGAACAGAAAATATATTAATTATTTTTTCTTTTAAAATTCTAAAAATGCTTCTTTCCCTAAAAACATTAAGGGGTACAACCTATTCCCATTTGGGAATGAAATTGGTTGAGGTGATAATAAAATTGAACTGTTTGGATGTATTAGGATGATATTGTACCACGACATTCATTCTCTCCATGGAATATTTCATGGAGTATGTGGTTATGTCAAGAAACTATTGTGGTTGGTAGTTGAAATTGGCATGAACATAATAGGGATTGAATTTCTTTGTGAATTTAGTGAAAACATGTGTTATAGGGGGCCAATAATCTCCAAAACTCCAAATTTGATGAGAGTGTCTTGATGTTGACCGATGTGCTCCCAAATTTATTGCATGTACATATTTCATTATGGAATCTGTCTCTTCCTTGTTGATTCAGCTAAGAAGGATCCCATCAAGACCTCTCTTATTAATGACCTTTTTATGTTTTTGTCTTCACATATCTTTATGTTTATTGGTAGTCTCAAGATTTTCTCCATTCGAGACCTATCTGGTGGGATCTCTTCCCTTTGAAGGTAATCTGTAATGGGTGACATCTAGATAGTGGCAGTACTATATGACTAAAATAGGGGGATGATATCATTTATTTATTAAATTTTTAATTGAATAAATGATAAGACCATCTCTTGGTGGGAAATACTGATGACCATTTCATCCCGGTGTGGGTTGTCAAAAGTAGTGGATGAAATTTCTAATGCAATGGCTTGTGAATTTTATGACCCCGGTATATAATTCAATGTTGGATCTAATGGGAATTATACCATATGTTCTCGAACATGGTTCAAAAAAGGGATTTGTTCCACTTTCTTGACATCAGAGTCACAATTGACTTTCTTGATTACCATTTTGGAATCACCATTTCTCTTCTAGGGTTCTGTTGGTATTTGAAGTGCTAGCTCCATGCCTACAATGAGGTCCTGGTACTCTACATTATTTTGTTGTGAATGCCTATGATAGTGTGAAGGAATAGGGAAGGATTTGATTTTCAAGTGATATGAGTATGAATCTCATCCCACATTGTTGAGTCTGAGGTCTTCTATTCCATTTCGTGTCGGGTTTCTAGAGGTATCGTCAATGTGAATTTATAATATCTGGATGTTCTATTGAATATCAAACAATTCATCATTTGGTAGATCATAATGCAATTAAATTAACTCTATTTAGGGATGATCCACAATGATATCTTCTAATGTTTGGCCTTTGATAGATTTTTTTGGTATTAACCATATATCAAACTGCTACAGGATGACCACCGACTGTGACATACATCCAATCATCATTAGAAAGTTGAGAATGTACTTAAATGGGGTTCTATGAGGGATCAAAATAATATCATGGTGCTACCTATATAGTCTAATCTAATAGAACCAAAATATTAGTGCAAGGAACCTCTTATTGATATTTTAATACCAAGTCTTAGCATGAATCATGGTACACCTGAGGTAATATAGACATTTCCAATTGCTGGTGTCATTCTTCTGTGCAAAGAAGACTCCCATGGATATCTCTAATGAGGTAACATATAGATGGAGTTCCCTTCCATTGAAATGCTGAATTACACTTGTGGGATTGTGATATTTCTCTTGATATTATCAAATTCTTCTTAGAAATCATTAGTATATTTATATTCTACCACTTTTTCATTAACCTGTTTAAGGGAAATCATTTTCCTGGAAGGTTAGACATGTAATCATTAATATAGTCCATATTTCCTTGGATTCCTCTTAACTTATTGAGGTTTTGAGGAGGTGAAAATCCAAGAATTTAGGTTATCTTCATCGGGATGACATCAATGCCACGATGGCATAAGAAAAAGCCGATGAATTTTCTTGCGGTAACACAGAAAGAAAAATTCTTAGGTAGATTTTAAACATTGTTTTCATAGTTTACTGAATACCATTTCATGAATATTCATGTGGTTCAATAATTCTCATAATTTTACAACCACATCATGAACAAAACATCCAATGATCATTCCCATGAGGGGTTAGAAAATGCAATGTATGGAATGCTAATATGAGCCTCTGATAATTTTCAATATGAATGGAATTAAATTATATAAATTCACTCTTGTTAGATCCCTAAAGAGAGTGGATTCTTCATCTTATTAGTACATTTGTATTTATTATATCCTAAAAACCCACTGGTGAAAGGGAGAGCATCATATCTTGCAGTTTCATTGACCAATAATTATGTGATTGATACTAGGAAATATTCTTTTGAGAAATTCCAATTTAGGTCCTTGAGATCAATGTTAAATATTATTTGAACATTTATTTGAGTAGGGTAATTTGTTCCTGCCATATGGTAAATCGGACCTCCCAAATGATGTTAGAACTGATTTTCATGTCAAATTGACACTTTATTTTGCATGTATGTGTCAGGTGAGTCCTTTGGGTGGCTTGTTTGTAACCCTAGTGGTCCTCTAGAAGGCCCAGTTGGTGAGTGGCCACCACTTCATCAAGGCCTAGAATTTCTATATAATTATAGGAAAAAACATCTTGATTTTTCTTTAGTAAAGTGGTGTACACATCATATTCTTCAGAAGGCATAGTCACACTAATAAAAGTGGGTCTCGGGTCTTCATATTTACCCAAGTTTATTTTTTTGAGTTCATCAATGGTGGTAGGGAGACATTACTAAAATGAGGAAAGGAAATCTCAAAGGTATTATTAAACCTCATCTACACCCCCACCATCTACCTCTTTGCCTTCTGGTGGGGAAATAGTTCATAAGATGATCATTCCATAGTTGATGAAAAAGTATCAATTTTGGTGTCTCAGATGTGAGGCCACTTCTACGTCATTATACATCGGTAGGGGAATCTCTAGAGAGGCTATGGTGAATGGTAAGATTGTTTACTCATATTCCATGAGTGATGGGACACTTCTTTCTACCTCAGTTGGAGATTCTTGTATTTTCTAGGGTTTTGATGATGGTTTATGTGAATTTTTATCTGAACCCCCCCCCCATTATCTAGGGAGTTAACGAGATTTGCAAAAAATTTAGGATCGACAGTCATGACCAATATCACACATAATTATGAATATGCATCTGAATATGAACTTGTGACCTCATTTTAATTTATGGTCGGTACATATTATTCATTGAGAATCTTTAGGGGATCAGTGGGAACCATTTCCAAACTGTTTGGGGGTGAAAATATAATCAACCCCATCGACTGGAGGTCACTTCCCCATCAGTTTATAGAAACCCTCCTCAATATAGTGTGATTCACAGAGGTAAAATGGGGCCTTATCAGCATGCCACATCCCACACTATATACTAATTCTATTTTTGAGGCACTAAAAGTGTGGGGAGGGATTTCTTTTTGTGTTGATGCATCCAAGCCCATCCATTAAAGTCGTTAAAGACCATATTATTTTGGATCACCAGACATTTTGGGTGATCTATGAGGTTATAAAATTGGATTCCAAGAATAATTTGGCCAAATAGATTCTATTTGATTTTGGTACATCACAAAAGATTCTTGGTCTTGGGTGTCTTCTCATCATCATTTAATCATAGCCAACAAAGTGTCTTCTATCGAAAGATATTAAATCTAGATCCATTTTCAATGAAGACTTTTTAGATAATGATACCATATATCCAACCCAACACATATAAGTGTTTTATTTTACCTTGAATTATGGAATCTTCATCTCGATCTCTGATGGAGATAAAATCATGGAATTATCCATGATTAGTCTCTATTCGGTAGACTCTAGTGGCTGCTAATTTGTCTACAAACTCCTAGGGAGTGATCAAATCTTTTATAAGTTCTTCCCAATTATCTGCTGAGAGATTTAGTGAATCCAGAAATGTCATCATGGCTGGTACTGAAGTTAACTACTTAATATTATCATATTTCTAATCTAATGTATAGTGCTTTTGAGCTCAAGGATTATCATTCATTATCACATTATGTCTTGATCATTTGATTTTGACGGATTGGCCCTTGGGATTAGAGGCAAAAGAGCTTCGCTCTTTTTTTATTGTTTTGGTCAGATCTATGTAAATGCCGAGGGAAATTAATTAAATATTCTACATCTAATGGATATTATAGAAACATTGGACTATTGTGGATTCTAGTGGGCGAAGTGAATTTTAGTGTCACTGTTTGATCTATCAGATGTTCCTTCCATGGGTTTCTGAAATGATGACGGTTTTAGTGGGGGTGCAATGATAAGATAGATTTCTTCTGTGGTTTCCACTCCCATGGAATCCCAATGTCTGTAGCTTTATCCTCCACCCCCATTTGGGTGTAGCGAATTCTGGTTGATAACCATATTCATCGTTGTATAAGGGATTCATTATGTGAATGAAATTTATGGAGCCAAAAATTATGTCCTCTCTTGATGATGACTCTTCCTCATAATCCACATCCAGAGGTACCATTTGGAGGGCCAGTGCCCCATGTTCCATTTGTAAGGGTGGTTCTCGTACTCTCATATCTGATGGAATGAAATCTAATAGTGTCAAGTCCATCTTTGGATTTAGTGAAGGATCATCTTCAGGGACATGATCATCTCAAGCCTTTATGAATTATAGGGCTAAGGATGTAGGTTGTGTGACATCAGGAGTTGATAGAGGCACAATCGGTTGAATCCACCAATCCTATAGTATTCCATGGGCTTAGTTGATTGTTTTCTGAGTCGTCCAAGAATTAAAGTTGATATCCATTTTGACAACATTCCTTCACTCCTCTCCTTCATCCAGGTCAGTGGTGGAATCATATTCCACCTGTATATGCAATGTCCCTATATTGACTTGTCATGAATCTATCAATTTTTGTAGAATGTCCTTGATGATGAACCACTCCTCGATGTTGTTCCCAAATAGGGAGAGTAAACTAGCTTGTAATAAAGACAAACATAATCTTCCCTCTTCAACTTTAGAAGTCAGAGGAAGTTGCAATTCATTATGGCTACAATGTTTCCATAGAATTGGTTGTCCCGGAATGAGTAAACATTATTTCTCTATTCCTATAATTGATTTATCATTGTTCCTATAGGGTCATCATGATGATGTGTTGCTGGATGATAATTTGTAGGGGGATACATGGTTTAATGTGGGACTAGGAGACAAAGCTAGCACAATGGGGTTGAAAAAGCGTGATAGAATCTACTTTAGCTATCCCCGCACTTTTTACTAGGTCTGGTTGGGATGCTCGAGACCTGAGATTAGTTCATTGCAAGGAATATTCTACTCTTTAAGTAATAGAAGAGAATTCATGAAACCAAAATGTATATTAAACTGGAATATGTTGTGTTTGTATATCACCACGGAGTTTGTCAATGTATGTGGACAACATCTCATCTTGGGGGAGTATCCAATTCAATGAGTAAGTCAGACCCCTCCATCTAGAAATGACGTCTGAAACACTCTCATTATCTGATTCATTTATGTTCATGAGGCCAATGACTATTGTTTATGGAAACATCATGTTGAATTGGAACATGAATTGGCACTAGATATCATCTCATCCTGTAATTGAGTTAGATGCAAAAAGGGTGTACCACACAACAGTTGAACCATGCAGGTTTCTCACAAAGCATATGAGATTCATAAATTATTTTTTCTCTACAGTTCTTATCAGGGTATCACTGTAATATTAGTAGTGTAAAATGTTTTTCTCTAGGTCTTCTACACCATTGAACACTGGTAATATGTGGTTCCCAAAATTTTGTGTTGGGGGAACATTTCCTACCTAGTTGGCATATGCTTTTGATTCTTGTTGTATCAAAAAGTTCTACACTTCCATCACTTCCAACATAGAAAATGACTTTATAGTACTCCTGATCCATTGATGATAATCTTGTTTCACATGAGTGTGTTCAGGAACAACTTGAGGAAATATTGAGCATGCTTGATCTGCTAGTACCTAATGTGGACACCTGACCTGGGGAATCCATTTTGGATATTCTTGGATCTACACTGCTCTTTTTCTCAATGGATATAAATCATTGTATCCTGTCATTTCTAGATTCTAATAGATTGGTTTTCCCAACACTTGGTTGGATGAGCATTCGGACCTTGATAAATTAACCAGAAGGATCCCTCATGGATGTGAGACATCTATTGAGAGTGTATGATAATATTCTTCTGGAGGAACATATCCATTAGGATGTCTTTCTTAAATAATACAATCATTGATTCTCCTTATATATTTTTTTCTCTCACATATCGAGTGAATCTCTCCATGAGCGTCAAAGGCATGTTTTCATGAGGTGGTGGTGGTGGTTCGTTTGTGGCCTTGTTTTTATTCTTCTTTTTTAGTGATTCGAAAAAGATGTATGGATGGATTGGATGAAGAAGTGTCCATTTTTTGGGAGGAACGTCTGTTCCATGTATGCACACCTTCTATCTCGGTGTGGACAGCCTCCTAAAGGGATCCATGTTCCCATGAATCCTCATCATTTGTATTATATTCAACATTGTCTATGGGATTGACATTCATAACATTTGACAATTCGTACTGCATTGCATGTGTCGTACTGGGTGCTAAAGAGTAGGATGGTATCTTATGTCCCATTTTTAATCTTCTCCTTTTTTATCAATATTCTCTTCAAGTTTCATGGTGAAGAGTGACTCAAAGGGATACTTGATGTGACGAGGTAGTACAACTCAACCCTAGGTTGTTGTTTTAATTAAAAGTGGCACCAGCCCTGCGGGATATGTTTTCCCATGTTCTCCCATTGAAGTCTCTCATCCTATATTTTTTTTGCTTTACAAGAGAAAATTTGTGTTAAAAATTCCCCTTTCTTTGTAGGATGGGTTTGCTTCCGTACTGTGGTGATTGCTTCTACTACTTTTTCCTACTTGTTCTCATGCCTTCTAATGCGGTCATGAGCTGGATAAGGTTTTAGACCTACATGTGAATTATTTTCATCTAAGGACTTGATTAGTGTGAGTTAGTTGGCTTCCCACAAGCGATATTCCTACCGAATATCCTCAGTTATATGGTTTAATAGGTTTTCGATAGAATTTCCCTCATTTATACCGGCCCTTTTGAGACTTACTCAAGGCCAGTTTTTGTTGAGTGGGACACTTTTGTTAAATATGTACATCATTTTGTAGCCGTATAGGGATGATGACATTGTAGGATTACACATTTCATGGGTTTTACTGGAATACATCTGGGGTGAAGTGTAGAGATCCATATTCTACCGACCATTAAATTTGAACCCCAGAAATGGCATCACATATGAGGCAACACAATTTTTTCATCACATTGAGGCAAAAAAACTTAGGGTATTTATTTTTTCATTTCTGATCGTGGATGTCGTGTAGACGTAAGGGATTCTAGGACAATTTTCAAAGTAATCACCCCCAATATACTGCCATGTTCATCATACCCATCATTGGGTTGAAATATCATATTCAACTGGAGGAATGTTGTCCAGACATTCAAGAAAATATTATGCAAACATTCTTTCATTAATTATTTTTAAATGTAGAACTGAGAAGTGGATATTGGCTAAAATATAACCCATATGTCATCATTGGATATTTTTCATCTCATGTGCAAAATATTTTTTTTCATCTTAAAATAATTACCCTACATGATTTTCCCATCATCGACTCTTTGTGATGATTTTATCCTGAGTGGTGGGTCTTGGAGGGATTTCATTAATGGATGAATGGTGCGAGGGTGGATCATAGGCCGAGCATGAACATGGGTCTTTTCTGAGCTTAAAAAGGATGTCACTTGTCATTTTTAGAGTTTCCAACATATATGAACCGATCTATATAAGTGCCTCAAAATATGAGGGTTTTCACTTATTTAGAACAGCAGGGGGAGGTAATTCTTGCCATTGGGAATTTGGGATGTGGTGAGGACCTTTGCATCCAAGTTTGTGGTGGTGATGACTACCATCGCAGCATAGCATCCGACCAAAGAGAAATTTTCCACATAATGTACATAGGGTAGGTCCTTTAGGGTAGACTATTACAAAATAAGGATGATCATGTTGTTCTTTGTCATTAATGGGAGGAACATTCACATGACTACCATCATGGGGGAGGGAAACTATTATATCTTGAAGTCTAGATGTATGGAGAATATCTACTGTGTACATTTTGGGGAGGAACTTCAGGATGTACTTCAATGAGGGAAGGGACTTCTCATTTCATGGTTTCACTGTGAGGAGGTCCTTCCTAGTGACCTCAATCATGGATAGTACTACCATCATATCATGAAATTGTAGAACATCGAGAATAATATCTTTAACATTTACCTTGGAATGAACATCATTGAAGATGGCGGCATGGGGGGACTTCATTCTATTTGATCTTCTAGTCAAGTGGAGGGATACCCTGACACACATAAGAAGATAGGCTCTCACAATATATCATTTATGGCCCCCATAGTAAGCCCCCATGAGTTTTATGAGGATAACCTTTAGAGCTATTAGTATAAACATTGTTAGAAGGACTTCACAAATACTACAATGGATTGTATATTTTCATAATGTATAAACTGGATCCTTACCCTCTATTGATATATGTCTTATGGAATCATTAAATCTATCTTCCATCAGATAAAAATTGTGATTGTGGTCTTCATTTTTCTACTACCTTTGGCATTTTTTATTTTTTGGTGCTCTCTTTATGGATGATGGGACCACCTACATTTGGATAAAACCTTCACATAGGAGACCCAATTTGGTTGGTTCCCTTGATGATTTCAGGATATGTCGATGAACATCTTGAGTACTATCATGAATATATGCCAATCTAAGAGTGACCCCCAGTTGGACTAGTGTTTCCTAGTTGTAACGAGTGCCTTTTTCCGATCTAGTTTTCCTTGTATCACATGATATTGGAATCAACCCTCCAGGACAATAGCAAGGATACATGTGTGCTCTAGAGTAATAATATTATTTTATGAATGAATCACCATGCTCGGGGATATGGGACCATGAGCCCAATGCCTCTCTTTATTTTTAGATGTGATTATTTCTTGACAGGTTTGGAATATTTGGTTTGGAATCAAATATTGATCCTCTATCATTGGAAGGATGTGTTGAGATACATATTTTTCTGGAACAGGTATAGATTCCCATTATGATGACATAGAACGTGTTTTCCCTCCCCTGATATTCGATGGGTTTCCAGTGGGTACTGGTACTTATTCTATGTCGTGGCAGTGCAACGAGACACCCCCAAACTAGTATCTAGGATATTCAAGTTACTTTCTCTGGTTTCCAATGTATTATACTTGTGGGCTATATATTTTTGAACTGTAATTTTCATATACTCATTTTCCGTTGTATTTTCCTCATAGGAATGATGTGAATCCACAGAAATTTGTTTCAGAATATATTTTCTTATCATCATATATGACTAGTGGGTATTATAACATTATGTATATATTTCTCTCTTCCTGTTGATTGCCACTGTATTTTACTGGTTGGATTTATATACATTGGATTGGTTTAATGATGACCAATAGTTTGACATCATATTCAGGTAACAATAATAACATGTTCCATTAGGAATTTTTTCTGTTTTTAGATGGTTTCCACCATATTTGGATGGTCATCTTCTTATGTGTCACCAGAGATTTTCATCTTCTGGTTTTTCCCTAATTATGGTGCGATATTGGTGAGAATTAGTATAAATATGAACTGACACATAATTTTCTACCATGTTTCCTTAGTGGTCTTCGTAATTGTGATCAAGGGTGTGTCTATTCCTATAGGTTTCCACTAAATTTTTATGGTCGGCTTCAAAAGAGGTGACAAGGATATATGCATTACTACAGTTTTCCAGCAAGTTTGTTTGGTGGATCTACTCTTTAAGAAAAAGGGTGATGACATGTTTCCAGTGACATGATCATCTCCTTTAGTGAGATGTCAGAGGGTCTTTGGTGCATTGGACTTTAGGAGGATCCCTTATTATGAAATCCTCTATAGTGTGATGATATTGGGTCACACAACATTGGCATCAATATTATTTGGTAGGGGCCCTCAAGCATGGTTCATATAAAGTAGGGATGAAGTTGATGGCAATGTTATCATCCTCATATATAAGGTAAGATAGGTATTAATTATTTCTCTCTAGGTATAGGATATTAAGGAAATTGGATATTGATATTAGGGCCTTCATGTGTTGGGATTCCATCCACAGCTGAAGAGGTGGCTGGCGAGATTTTACCAGTTTGAGGGCCTATCTTGCAGCCTCTATCATAGGGAGAGGACCCTTTTGTGGTATTATCAGAACAAAATGTTTGAAACCCAATGTTGAAGAAGATATTATGTATATGGATTCCTCTACCTTAAAGATGACTCATCTAGTGCATTGATAGTCATGTTTTTTCATGAGAACTTTGAGAATGTCATTGGATTGATGATTTCTCTTGGGATCTGTAATAAATTTAAAAGGAGTAGAATAAAACCCTATCCCATTAGAATCTCTTGATCAAATTCATAAATGATGAATTTTATTCTCCCCCTTCCATTTAGATATGAAAGGGGATTGAGGTGGGGAAATCGTCCACCTTGGTTGAGGATTAGTGTTGAGTTCACCATTTTTGTTTTGGCCCAAGGTGCATGTGTTGGAGAAAAGAAATGGTCTGACAGATATCTAATGATTGCATGATGTGGTAGAGAGATTCATGTTAGGTTCACAATTATTTTTTTCGACTCAATTTTCTTTCATGGAACATTATTTGGGTGACATGTACACCTCAGGGCTTGGAAGTATATCCTTCTGGAATTATGAAGGAGGTGACAATGTTAAGTGGTTCTTGACAGGTGATTTCTGGGGGGAGGGTTCAGTGTTTGTGGAATCAGCGCATGTCAGGTATGATGTCCTCTGATGGTCTCTAGTATGTTTATTCGCAGATCCAAAAACACCCAACAACACTTTTATCCATGTTTCATGGACCTTTTTTCTAATGGATGGTTCTCACTGGATGATTTGGCCAACCATGCTTAAGGACTCCATTTTTAAAAGGAATGGGAGTTTGGGCTCATCACACCATTTTGGGGGAAATATTAGATATTCTAAGAAATTATTATAGATTTAATCATTGTTCATATGTTCATGAATCATTGGTTCATTCCCAAGAATGTTTCCATAGATAAGCCCTAGGTCACAGGATCCATCGGAAATATACAGGTTTTTATAATCATCTATATGTATCCAAGGTTCTATAAATATGGGGAAATTTGTATGTATCTTAAGATCATCATAAATTATTCCCTTCTACAGACACATTAATGATTATCATGTTTTTACTGAGACAATTAAAATCCAATACATTTGAAAATGTTCTATTGAGTTTATTATCATCCAGGGGAAAAATGATCATTTTGATATCTGGATCGATCCCACAAGATTATATTCCTATGTTTCCTTGTGATATGAATCAAATTCTATGTAGTTAAATGTATCTTTACTCAACACATAACCAATTATGGTCATGTGACAAGGACACATCAATTTAGTTTAACATCATGTGGTGATGACATGTAGGAGGAAGAAGCCAACTCAATATTTTATGAGGGATTTACACAGAGGTGACCTAATTTGTCAAAATAAGATGTGGTGTCCAGGGTGGATATGACACTACTTGGTGTATGGCTCAGGGAACTGTAGGGTGATTTTGGCTATCGGGTTTGGACCTCATAGGGGCCTCTTACATATCCCAGTTAGGTGGTAATCAAATTCCTCATAGTTTAGTTTGAGATGGGACTTAAACCCTTCACGTGACCTATTAGATGGGGAATAATTGTGGCTCACACATATGATTTTAAAATTTAAGATAAAAAAGTTGGTTCATACTCCTAAAAAAGATTCTCTAATGAGTTTGGGGGAATTTTATTTGGACTGACATGTAAGGATAATGTCCCATGATCTCAGGCCTTAGTTAAGATTCCTACGTATCCTGATTAGAGTAGGAATCAATTTTATTTTAGTTGATACCATATATGGATTATACCTCATAATTGGAAAACTATTTGGGGATATTTGGAAGTTGTGATGACCGTCAAACTTAATTTATACGTGAGTCACACTCAGTGTGAGAGACATGATGAGGTAGTTGATCTGAATATCACCTGTCTGACATCATCATGCCATAGATTGTATTGGAGACCAAATGGGGAGAGATATTGGGGTATTTGAACATTCAAATAACCTCCAATTGTTTTCATACAATATATAGTTAGAATAACCTATCTAGGTATTCCATGGGTGGAGGCAGATAGGAACACTGAGGCAACCACTTAAAAGAAAGCTGGGGGTTTACCTCATGAAGAGTTCCCATTGATTTCATATGGGGTATATTATTGTTTTAAGACTTGTATATTGGATGATGGAATCGTAGTTTAAAGTTTTGTTATAGGGATTAATTGAATACTATTAATGGTCATGTGGTATGAATGAAAACTCATATTTTGTTTTCAGGGAGTTTGGACCATGTTTTATTGAATCCATGATATAACTATGGGCCATTCAATCTAGGATGTTATGAAAATAATCAGACATGAGAGGGGAGGAATGTGTAAACAATGAACCTAGATATTTTTTATTCGGAGAAATGATATAGAGAACTGGAGTTGTTAGGGTGCATTGAGGTTTAAAGAGACGATCTTGAGAAAGAATTTGTCTCGGATTGACATGCACTTTTTGTTGGTTATGTATACATAAATGTAGAGGCATTATGTGCATTGATGAGAAAGGGTTTCCTCATGACACTGACCATCCATTTTCTATTGTCATGGAGGTTTATGATGATTTGAAATCACCCATTATACTATAGTTTAATGTCATATACTGTGGATGAAGGAATCATATTTTAATGTCTTGTTGTAGGGACTGATTCCATACCATTTAATGTCTTGTGGTTCAGAAGATAATCATTCTTTAAGGTCATATAGTTATGAATTTTTTATTGAATCATTGATTAACTATTGGATAATTGAACTAGGTTGTCCGAACATTCCATGAAAAATACATGGGATGAATGAGTCAACCATGATTATGCAAATTTTTGAATGAGGAGAAATGATTCGGGTCTTTGGAACCATTAAGGAATACTTAGTTAGGATGATCCACTCATAAGGAAACATTTTTCTTTCATTCAGAGGACATTTTACTGGGAAACTTATGCAGAGCCTCCTGAGAATTATGAACATTGCCAAGCATCATTGTCCTCTGGGCATTAACTGTCCATTTTATGATGGCCAGTGTTGTTTATAAAGGTCTGGGATTTCCCTGTATACAATATATTTATTTCATTTAGCTTGGATTATGGGATATTAGATTAAATTCATGTTTTTGGGACTAATTACATATAATTTAATGTAATCTGGTCATGATGATAACTCCATGTTTAAGGTCCTGGAGTTTGGACCTTTCTTATTGACTCAATGATTAACTATAGGCTAATTAGAATGGGATGTTCTAACATGCCTAAAAAATTAGGGGTTAAGAGGGGTGAATGTGTAAACCATAATTCTAAAGATTTTGGGATCATGATAAATGATATGGTGAATGGGAGATATTAGAGAATACGAAAGTAAGAAGAGACTATCTTGATGATGAATTTGTATATGGTTGATAGAACCTTTTTATGGGCAATGTATGTAGGGCTGCCATGAAATTTTTTCCATTTTCATTCAGAGGAGTACTTAGAACACTATCCATCCATTTCAGATGGCCATGGTTGTGTGGGAGATCCAGAATCATCCTGTATAATACAGTTTAATTTCATAAATCTAGGATGATGGTATCACAACATAATGTTGTGTTAGATGTAATTATTCAATATAGTTTAATGTCACATGTTTAGAATGATAAATAGTAGTTTAAAGTCGTAGTGTTTGGACCTATTTATATAGAAACCATGATTAAATAGAGGAGAATTGGGTCTTGATGTATCAAAATACCTTGAACATGAATGGAAATTAAAGTGCAACCCATTATTATAGGTATTATCAGATCAAGAGAAGTTAAACGTGGCATGGAAGCAATTAGGGTGTACATGGGTAGGGAAAGCCTCTCCAGATGAAGAATATTTCTCTGGTTGATGGGCCTTTTTTGGAAAAAAACATGTAGATATGTCGAGAAATTGTATGAATTGTAAATATGAGGTTTCCACATGACACTAACCATCCATTTTTTATTTCTAGGTAAAATTTCCTTAGACGCGTAGTTTTATGGATGGAGAAAGGTGTGTCCATGCATGTGATAAATAGAAAGACCATGATTGTCCAAGGAGTTCTAGATAATCCCATCATAGGAGGAAGGTGATGGGTTTTTATGAGTCTCATGGGGAGTTGATAAACTCGGGGTATTTAAGTGATATATATTGAGGTGGTATAAGGGTGTAATAGAAAATATCAATGACCCAGCACGAAATGTTCGCAGTGTGGCTATGCATTTTTCATGGGTGTCAATAACAGTAGTGATGTGACTATTCAAAAGGGTTTGGACTGCAGCCCAACAATGTTTTTGGGTGGGGTGCAGGGGAATATCCCATGTGGTATAGACCAATAGGTGCATAGGAATTTCCACACTGGGTTGACCAGGTAAGAATGGCCTCATTGGATTGTTAATAAAGTAGGGTGGGCATATGGTTGTTTTCATAGGAACTCGACACGAAGAATGGCCCATGTACCATTTCCCGCCATGGGTAGTCCATGTAATATTTTCTACAATGGGTTGGTCGCATACCGGTTTCGACCATTGGTCATCCACATACCATTTATATAGAGGGGGTCCTCCACATAATGTTTTTTATTTGATTGTGGGGTTTATAAATGAATCATCATTTCCCCAAAGGAAACTACCTCTATAATTTATATTTTGAATAGGGTCTTCCACGTACCTTTCACGGGATGAATTCTATGAAGGGAAAACATATATGGTTCAATGGATCAATTTCCACAACCTTTTTTTGTCAGGTATATATTTATCCAGCACACTTTATTTTTTTCCCTATCCATTGTCCCATTTTCACCCACCCAATGGGCTATTTACCACTCTCATTTTTCATTTCCCCAGGAGTTCTTTTATATAGGGTCTAGGGAGAAGTATTTATGGGCCACGTAGGACCTCTTGTGGAATCCCATGATGTACTGAGTCATTAGGGGGATTCATTTACTAGGGCTATTGATGCCATCTCTTCCTGCAAACCATTTAGTTCATGGATGATATTGTTCATGGGGGTGTAATTCTCTACCATCTTTCTTCTAATGACATGGTTTTCTTGGGGCATCATATGAAGTTATGGAATTCTCCACATAGTTTTCACCAATGAAATAGTCGATGGTATATGATTTCATAAACTTTGTTCCATGAACTGTTTCTTTCATAGACGACATTGTGGAGCCACAGACCTCCATCCAGAGCGCCTATCCAAGAAGAAATTTTCATTTCTTGTTATCCCTTGAAATTTTTTCTCCATTCTTCTTTGGAAATTTTTTTTATCATCTACAAAGATAGATGTAATTTTATTCATCCTGAATTGGGAATTTTTAAGACCCAACACTAATAAAGAATTCCTTGCTTTTTAATACCCAACTGAATTTCATTTACAATGGTATTCACCTAGATATAAAATTGATTTATTTTATTTTGTAATTAACATACATAAAACCCAAATTCCATTTCCCTGTGTAAAAATTGAAATAATGATTTTGTCATTACTCAATTTTTAAAATTCCTATTTCTAATAATGAAACATGATTCTTTTATTTTCAATAGGTTATATGTGTAATGTTTTACTATGATCCATGGAGGTACAAAATAATTAATACTTAGTAAGGGTTATCTTTGATTTATGTCCAAGGATTTAGGTAGATAATATAATATCAAAAGATGACATTTTCTATGATACCTAGGTGAATAAACATGGAAATTTTTCTGACAGCTCAGTGAAAAACATCGTGATATACTTATAAATATCTATTTTAAATTTTTTATACCAAGTTGAATTTTATTATTCAAGTTATTGTTAATATTTTATTTGTATTTTTGATGCTTTATCATTACGACATGTGTTCTACTATATATTCCTGAATTTCACAAGTAAATGGGTTCCCTTGCTTTCCCTTACTAGGTCTAATTCACACCCTTCCATTTGGTGTTTGTACCCAGGTTATGAGGTGAAATAAATATAATTTGGATGAAAATTTGATGAAATCATTCAAGTGGATTAGAATAATGGCTTAATTTTACCCATATTCTGTTACTCTTTTCAATGAAACAATATATTAAAAGATCCTCAATTTTTACGAGGTAAATGAATAGAATATGTAATAAAATATAGGATTCCATAGTTTGAATAAAAATACATTTTATTTAATTATGGTAATTAGATTTTGAAAACATTAGGAAAAACACTATTCACATGTTTAAATATACTAAAACATAATTGTATTATCTTGGAGTATTATTTTAGTGGTTTTTCATAAATGAAATCCATGTCTAGATATGAACATGTGGATGTGGTTCTAGCATATATGTATCTTGGGGAAACACCAAAACACCACTTTGTGCCAAACTCATATGGGAACTAATACAGGATAATGGATTTTGTTTCCCTCCTAGTTTAATACTCCCATGGAAAATTTTTAGTTAATCACATGATTTTTATGAACCACTAAGATGGATTTATAGATAATGTAATTATTGTTAAAAAATAAAATATTCATGAATTATGTTTTAAGACGTTAAATTAAAAAGAATTATAATATTATTAAAATAAAAATGATCTCCACTATGTTTTTATTCATTTAAAAAATGGTGCGATATATGAGGAATTGAGTAAATGGTTATCACAACATACCATGAATTGATAACCCTATAATGGAATCTAGAATGAAAAACATCAGGAGAATGATGAATCAAGAATATTGAGTTATAAATTTTTCTCTAATCAATATGAGAGACCAAATTCACCTCGAGTGGAAAAACATTTCACTAAATTCTTCCTGAGTTAATGACTACCTTATTTTTGTACATCTACTAACCAATTCATTTTTAGACAATGTATAATATATATTGAAGAGATCATTTATATACTTCATTTTTTGGAATAATATAAAGCTACCATGGATATGTACCTATAAGAGGGAGAAGTTGATTACTGGTGGAAACTGATTAAAAACATGAATCCAAGAAGGGAGATTGATTCTATGGATTGAGAAGAGTTAAGTAGAAGGTTTTTTATAAAATATTCAACCATTCAATGTAATTTAAAATGGATAAGAAATTCATATAGCTCAAGAAGAAATAAAATGAATCTATGGAATGATTTTAGATGAAAATTACTAGTATATCTCAATATAACTCAAGATTTTCATGGATCCCAATATTAATGTTGATAGATTCTGTGGTGGAATAAGACCCCTTTATACAGAATAATCTAGTCAGTCAAGACTATGAATGATTTTAGGAGATAGTTTGAAATTATATAAAAGTTTATCTGGAGTTCTAAGTGACATAGTGGTAACATATATCGAATGAAAATAAAATATCAATGTATTAAAATGTAGGACGTAACTTTACTCAAAAAAGAAGAAGGTAGAAACTAAAACATCCCACATAAAACAATTGTGGGAAGAATCATTTGATGAACTGATTTATCATTATTGGGGAAGGTTGCAATTGTGGGATAGATTTCTATATTTCTTAGAACTACTAATGTGAAGTGGAGAAACAACTTCTCAAAACTCAAGAAAAAGGGATGATGGTTCAGAAGAATCCTGAATTCTAGTATGGATAGTTTGGTATTATTTCCAACCATTTTCTAAATCTGAATTTTATAGTGTGGAATCACAATCATCCTCAAAATCATTAAAAACTGAAGGTTTGAGAATTTTTTATCTTGATTTGTGAAGTACATTCTCCAAATGATGTGGTTGTAGGTACTCATTTTGTTCTACCAGTGACAAAAAGTACTTTTTTTATTTTGGTTCAATGCATTCCTTTTTTATCTCCATGTTTGAAAACAATATAGAATCAATTCCTAATCATTTAAAAGTACATTTATCAATGAACGAACCTAAAGGTATTATTGAAGAATGAGAATTTTATATAAACTATATTATTCACTTCAAAAGAAAAATCTTAAACAAAATATTGTTGTCATTCCCATTCTAGAATTTGACACTATGCTTTGGATGGAGTAGCTATCAATGTTTAATACTAAGATTAAGTACCAAATCAAATAAGTCTTAGTAGTTTTGAATTGAAAACTTACAGTTGTATTCAATAGAGAGATATCTTGACCTGATACATATCTAGTAGAACCTACCATAGCATTAATTATGGAAATGATCAATGATGATGAAGATGGAAATAAAAGTATAATAATATAAAAATTCCCCATGATTCAGGAATAAATGGAAATATTTCCTAAGTAGATACCTTTTCCTCCCTCAGAATGAGAGGTAGAGTTCTCTATTGAAATCATGCATGGATCAAATCCAATATCAAAGAACCCGTATAGAATTTAAAATATGCAGAAGTAGGATTTAAATAAACAAATCCAAGGACTTTTGGAGAAGGGTTTTATGTAGATAAGTGTGTCTTCATGAAGATAACATGTTCACATTATGAATAAAAAGGATGGATCACTGTGTTAATTAATTGATTATATATTAATTAACATGATCATAATAAATAACATATACAATATTACAAAGTATTGATGATTTCTTTTACTATATTCATGGGGAACAATTCATGTAAAATATTGATCCATGAACTGGTTACCGTCAGTTGAGGGTGAATAAATACGGTATTCTAAATACATCCTTATGATCAAGATATGGGAATAAAGTGTTTTTTGTTATTCCATTAATCCTCACAAATATAACTTGAATATATATATATATATATATTGTAAATAGAGTCTTTAAAAACTACCTTGATAAATGTGTTGTATTTTTTATTGATAATATTCTCATATAATACAATTGTGGTGAGGATCATGAGGATCATATATAGGTTATATTTTATACTCTATGGAAGGATTTGGTATTTTAAGATATCAGATAATGTAATTTTTGGTTACAAAATATTTCTTTCATAGTGAACATTAAAACCCATGAAGGAAACATAGTTAACCCTACGAAGACATAGGTTATGGATGAGTGGCCTCAACATACAATAGTAATTGATATTTATTGTTTCTATGGTTTAGTCTGATATTATAGGATGTTTTTGAAAAATATTTAATGAAATTCTAATCCACTAACCATGTTTAATAAGAAAGGGATATGTTCATCTTGAATAATGAGTGTGAATACTGTTTCCAAGAGAAGAAGAAGAGAATGGTTACTACACATTTTGTAACTATACCCTCTATCAGAGAAGGGTTTATTATTTTTAGTGATGCATCATCAAATGTCATGTGTTCATCCTCATGAAAAACCACATGGTTATTTCTTATTCATCTTAGTATTTTAAGCCTCATGAGAAAAATTATCCTAAGGATCATATTGAGCTAGTTTTAGTAAATTTTTTCCTAAAAATAAAGAGGCACATTTATTATGGGGGGAGATGTGATATATATAGAGACCATCAATGTATGAAGTATATTTTCATTCAAAATAAACTTAATATGAGACAATGAATATGGATTGATATTTTTATATACTATGACTATTCAATTCATTATCACCCTCAAAGAGAAAAAAATATACAAATGCATTATATAGGAATTACCATGTTGTTCCTGAAATTATGAAGATTCAAGTAGATCCATTGATCAAGGACCTTGTAAGGATGGACATGAGAATCATGAGGGATGTTACATCATCAACCCAATTCTAAATGAATTTTCAAACATTTCTACTATATAAGATCAATGAATATCAAATAGAAGACCCTTTTTACACAAGAAGATAGAGGATGTGAAGAATTAGAAGCTTCCTAAATTCAATAATGATCAAGAAGGTGTGAAATCATTTCATACAATGATTGGTATTCCATATATTCTGAAATTAATAAAGGATATGATGGTTTAATATAACTGATGTACTTTCTATATACATCTTGGAAGAACTGTGATGTATAGGGGACTTAGTGATCATTATGGGTGGGGTAAAATAGAATGGGAGACTACAAACTACATTAAAAGGTTCCTGGTGTGTCAATAATTGATGACATAGTGACAAATTCCTAAAGGGGTATTGAAAACATTACACATACCAACATGGTAGTGGGAAAATTTTACTATGTAATTTTCATTTGTCTCATGAGGTCATCCATAGGAAATAATAGGAAATGGGTTAAAGTTGTTCATTTCACTATGACTACTCATTTCACCACTAGTCAGGAAGATTTATCTCTTGACCAACATTCCATGATATAAGTAATATAAGTGGTGAGGATCACTAGTGTTCCAATTCATATTATTTTTATCATGATCCAAGGATAATTTAAAATTTAAAAATAACTATTCAAATGTTTTGAATACTGAATTCTTTTACCATATAGAATTTGACCCCCAAAATGATGGACAATCTGGAAATACAATTCAGATACTCGATGAAATGATGAGAACATAATGAATTGAATTTAATGGTTGATTTGATCAACATCTACCACTGTTTCAGTTATCCTACAAAAAATACATCTATTTGAGTATTCAAATGGAACCATATAATCACTTATAAGGAACGATATATGGATATCCTACTTTTTGGGATGAAGTTAGAGAATTGTTTTCGGAATAGATCTTGTGCATGAGATGACGATAAATGTTCATTCCCTCTAAAAAATGCTACTGAGGTCTAGTAGAAGAGTTATGATTAAAACTGCTGACAGTACATGGTGTTTCATGTTTCCTATAATGTCTTCATTTTATTTTTACATCAGAATAGTGTGAAGCAATTTTGGAATAAAAGAAATCTTATCCTAGGTACATTTACCACTATAAAATCATTGATCTCATAAGAGTACTAGCCTATCACCTTGAACATCCTCCAAATCTTCCTCAAATACATGATTTATTCCTCATATCTCTAGTTATAAGGTACAAAGATATTTCTTCACATGTAATAAGTCATGGGGTGGTATAACTAGAACATGAAATCTTGTGTGAGGATTTGCTGGTGGAGATCTGGGACCATAGAGACATGGTTTTATGCAACATGACTACCAACCCTATCAATGTGTTATAGAGGAACCATAAATATGACACAATTATGTGGGAACAAGTGGATAAAATGAGGGAGAAGTTCCCACTTCATTTTTTTCAACTGAGAAAAAGTGTTTCATTATTTGGAAGATATTTCTAAATGGGGGATGAATGTAAAGACTCAAACATATTAAATGATAGTTGTTTCCTATGAAAATGTTTGATATATTATTTTGTAATAAATAAAAAAAATATCAATAATAATATAATTATATTAAATTTAACATTGAATATCAATATTTGACCATTATATAACCATTGGTCATTGTGATCATTGTAAACGTTACTCTTTGTAATAATTTTTTCATTATAATTTAAATGTATAAATGATAATGAATAATTAATTCAGAAAATATAGATGATGTCCTTAACCAGTTGATTAATTTCATATGAATTATATATTTCGGAGTGTGGGAGGGAATTATCTGCACCGGGGTTCCCCTTCAACAAATCCCATGTTGAACATTAAATACTGAAGCAATAATGAAAAATCTTATTAGAGAAGTTCGATTTAGTTGAAATTACAACACAGGTGATGTTAATCGAGTCTCCCCATGAATCTATCAACATCATAAACCATACCCTTATGACATATGTGGGTTTTATTATGGATTATGTGTGAATCCATTAGTTAATTAATGTGTAATTAAAATGTATCATTAAATTTTTAATTCCATCAATTCCTATTTAAGAATAGCTTTTCATAATAAAATTAAGATGAAATTTGATAAATTAATTTTTCATAAAGAGATTGAAAATTATAGAAATGATATAAATATTTATAATAATATAATATATTATAAATAATACTTATATTAATTAAATATTGTCATAAATATACTATTATTTAAATAAAAAAGATAAAATATATTTTTTCATGTGTTAGAAATTTTACTATACATTTTTATTTTGATATTATTTCTAAAAATTAATGATTATTATATTTAAAAGTTATAATTATCATATTGAGAAAATTTTTATGATAAAAAATATAATTTTTTAAATCACCATGTCCATACATTTTTTGGGTGAATTTGTGATAATTTTATAATTGATATTATTTTTTCAGGAAGAGTAAAATACAGTTGGAGTTGTTCGGTATGTTTAATGACTTCAAAACTATTTCATAATGATTTAATAACTAATGACACATAAATAAAGACATAATATATATATATATTAATATCATGTACTTTAATAGATTTTTATCAATTTCCAAAATGATAATTAAATTTCAATATCTAAAATGAAAACATAAATATTAAAAACATTAGTTTTTAGTAAACATCACATTTCCAAAACAAAATAATTATTTTAAAATTTTGATCGACTATTTTGGAATAAAATAACAAAAAATATGACCCATGATTTCAAAACCCGGGGAAAATATCAGGATAAATTCCATATTTTTTTAAATTTCCATAACCTAGGCATCGAAATCCTATACTTAGAAATTAATACACAAATCCTTCACTGTTTCAATAAATACCCAACGATTTATCCATTTCATTAAACTCAAAATTCATAATCTATGATTATCTAGTATTTATAATTTTAAATGAGTCCTCCCAAGGTTTCCTAAACCCCCTAAGGTTCCAATAATCTTGTTTTTGGAGTAAATCTGTAAGGTAATGGAGATCTCCAATTATTTTTTCCATTCATGTTCCCTCTTTATGTGGTATGTTTTCAAATTTCAAATTGAAAATAATTTTTTCACATTATATAATCTATTTAATAAGATAACAGTCTTTTATGAGTGTGAATATGTTGTTCCCACTCTTTTTTTCCATCTTTTTAGAAACAAGTTTTATAAAAGTTATGATACTGGATTTACTTAACAAAATTTCACTTTCATCCTCAAAAAATTCCCTTTTATTTTTGTTTTTTTAATACTGAAACCACATTCATTTCTAGAGTTAATAACCTAGATTACAAAATTATTTATTTTATTCAGGGATTGAAAAAAATGAAACCCACGTTCCCTTTTTATTGGGTGAAAATGAAACAATGTTATCCTCTTAAGTACTTTTTAGAATTATATGTTTCTATAATATGAAACCAGTTACTTTTCTTTTACATGGATTATTAATAATATTTATAATTAAGATCCATTTTTCTCATTTTAATTATAATATATTAAGGGTGTTCCTTGATAGCACCTCAATGAGTTGGTTAATGAATTTAAACTGCATAGATGACATGTTTTATGATACCCTAGTCATTAACCTTGGTAATTTTTTTGACAACATAGTGGTAAAAAATAGTGACATGATTATTAATCTCTCTTTTGAATATTGTATACACATATCCATTTTATTATTAGTGTTTTTATTTTTATTATATGCCTCTTTCTTAAAATTTATCATTATGAATGATGTTCTTCTTGATTTTCCTCAATATCACATGTAATTTGTTACCCTTGATTTACCATTCTAGGCATTATTCTCCCCAATTACTTTAATATATGTACCTTGGTTATGATATGTAGAAAATTTATTTAGGAAAAACCTTTCTATAATAATTTCAAGTGTATTATAATAATTTTTAATGTTCTCATGTATTATGTAGCTAATTTTCAAGAAACTATAAACTAAATAATCCTCAGTTTGTACCACATAAATGAAAATATTATGTCATAAGTGATGGGATGGAATCTTAGTTATATGAATATGGTTTTATAATGAATCATTAATATTGATATATTTATTGTACCTAAGTTTAATTAACATTTTTGACATTTTATAATTATGGTATGGGGTTTTCATGTAAATTTTTTTGAAACATAATCCATGTCGATAAATAATTTTATTGTTTGATGTATACAAATCCCATGAACGTATTTTTTATGTAGTTATAATTCAATTAAATGGATTCAATAATCCAATTTATGTTCTTCATTTCATGGATTTTTATTTCTAAAGGTAATGATGTTGTAAAAGTTTTTATCTAATATCTTTCTCAAAGAACAATTATAACGAATTAATATCCATAAAACACCAATAAATATCTTCCTATATAGTCATTATTTTATATTTAAATTTCATATATCAATTTAAATTCTCATTTTAAATAATATTCCTCATTTGACCAATGTGATTGAAACAAACCCCAATACTATTTTCTACTAATAATTATACTCCCCTATTTCCATATGCATTAAATGTTTTTATGAATATAATATAATATGGTTAAATAAATTTTAAATTTAATTTAATAATATTTTTATTTATTTTTGAAATATTTAAATTAATATTCTATGTTTTTTCTCATGTATCGTTTTGAAAATAGTTTTCCATTTAAACATTTTCTATGTGAAGACATTCTCTCATTATTTTGAGAATTATTATTTATAATGATTCACTTCTATGTTTTAACATGATTTTTTAAATGATGATTTTTATTATTTATTTTTAAATGAAAAAAATGTAATGTAATGTTTTCAAAATGTAAATTTATTTTCTTAAAATGGAATTATTTATTTTAAATGTTATTTTGATAGATTGTATTTTGAAAAGTAAGCTTATGTAGTTTTTATTTCTTCCCAAATATAAATTTTGAAAAAATATTTGTTTTATAAAAAAATATTTATGAAAACAATTATTGGATTTTAATGGTTTATTAGAGGTTTTCTCATGAAAAAAATATTTAATTGTAATGTCTTTTTTTGTTATTTCCCAAATTTTATGTGAAGGGATAATTAGTTTTTTTAGGTGATTTATCAAATAATGAGAAAATGGAGTATTTAATATATGTTTACATCCATAAATATTTCTTTAGATACACTTGGGATAGATTCTTTTTGTGTCTTACACCTTCTTTTACTAAATTTCAGATTATGATTTCGAATTATAGAAGTTTTTGTGAAACTCATTTCTTTCCCATTGGATAAATATGCTATGACAAAATGAAAAATATTATTTTGATCATTCTGAATAATTGTGTATAATTAAAATTATTATATTGTTTAGCTAAAATAAAGAACATAGATGGTTTGGGTTTGGTAAATTAATTAGATAGTTTAGGTAGGATAAATCCCATAAATGGTGTGGGTATGATAATTCCCCAATAATGATTATGTTTGATAAATTCATAAGATAGTTTGGGTATAATAAATAATTGATATAGAATTTCTACAATAAATCTCTATGATTTTTTCAATCTATTAATTCTCAGAGATGGTTTCATTATTATAAAGCCCTATGACGGATTGGGCAAAAATTATTTGGCCCTCCAATGCATTGTGTAAATCTTAATATCTTATTAAATAATGTGAAAGGGAGTTGGGAGTGAACCTAAACTACTATAGAAATATATCAATAAATTGTTGAGTCTACCCAAAATTATATACTCCTCTAATTATTTGGGTAATGACA
Source organism: Viscum album (assembly GCA_963277665.1). Lineage (NCBI taxonomy): Eukaryota > Viridiplantae > Streptophyta > Magnoliopsida > Santalales > Viscaceae > Viscum > Viscum album. The sequence continues at coordinate 579,447,890 of OY728164.1, forward strand.
TACATATCATGAATTGAACTATCTATGATTTGAGAGCGAACAAAGTCCAATATGTGAAAATTTCAATGATGATTATAGGACTTTCGAGTATACCTAATCCATGATGAGATTAATTCGACTATGTTTATCAAAATATGGAGTGAACACAATCCAATTTGAGACATTTTATACTATTTTATTATTTTTTAATAGTGATCCATGAAAATGAAACAAAAATCATAATTTTTTAGTAATCTTATATTTTTCACTATTACAACATCATGGAAACTCTTGTATTATGTTATTCAAATATTCATTGACCTTTATTTATTATTGGTGATCCTTGTTTATTTGGGTTTTTATATGATTTTATCTTCATAAACAATGAATATCTTCTCATACCCATATTATTATTAAGCATTATTTTAGTAAAAAAAAATTACCTTTATATTTAAACTTTTTTAAAATTTGATATGACAACCCATATTTTTAATATATGAATATTAACGTAACATATTAACAAATTATTTCATTAATAACCTTGAATGATATTTTAGATTTAATTTTTATGGAAACAATATAATTAGTTCATTATGTATTTATGGAAAAAATAAATAAAAACCTTGTTTAATCCCCATAAAATGCTTCTATATTATTCTATCATGGGTCACATCCCTGCATCTGATTTCATAGGGACATGGATCAATAAAAAATGGTGATAATTATGCTCGGTAAGGGATAAATAAAGTAAATGTAATAAGAGAAGACATCCTAGATAATGAATGAGGCATAACATGAGATTATAATCATATACATATATTATAAATTACATGGAAATCTATCTAAAACATAAAAAATAGACATTCATAATAATTTCATCAAGTTTTCATAAACAAATATTTCAATTTTTATTAAATAAGTTATCATAAACATGTCATATCTAGTGATTAATTTTTTACCCAATGAATTAAAATTATTTCAATTCTCAGCCATTAAATTTTATAATTCATGTCTTACACATTGATCTTATATGATAGTATTTCATTTCATCAATATCCCATAGAGATTATAGAACATGTTTAATGTAACATAATCATTTAATAAAGATTCTAACGGCCTTAACATTTCAAAATATTGAACCTATAGAAATGTAAGGTAGGTTTTATTAATGAATATATAAAATCAATGATGTATAGTTAGATATATTTTATATTACTTGAATAGAAATAGCATTGGGTAAAAATAATCAAAAAATATATATATAGAAAATAAAATTACAATTTCGGCAGCACAATAGGTACACCATGTAGTTAATAGAATTAGATTAATGAGATATAATAGAAATCCCTCGTTCATAAAATTAAAATTAAAAATTATGTTAATGACCATAATTTCTTGATAATAAAATAAAATTAAATTTAGAAGACTAACTGAATGTAAATTACTTGGATAAAAATGGACATGAAGAAAATTATTTACCATTAGTATAACATCCCAAACATTGAGTCGTGATTCCATTAGGATTTTATATATTTAAAAGAGATCTTAATTAGAAAATAATATATTGAGGGATGTGATAATGTTATTTGAGTGAATTAATTGGGGTGTAAAAGTTAGAAATTTTAATAAAATGATGATATTTGTTAATTACTTTTCAAATATATCCATTAAAATTTTTGGTTTTGTAAAATAAATTTCTATAGTCAACATATGGTATTGGGTCATGTTTTATTTTATAATGATGTTATATTGTGGAGTATTTTTATTTCAAAATATGACTTCAATTTTATGTATAAATTTTGGCATGGAAAAATAATTTTTTCTCAAAATAATTTTTTGAAAAACATTAAATATCATTTTATAATTTGGAAATATAATTATTGTTTTCCAAAAAAAATTAATTCATTAAATTAATAAAATAACACTTTTTTTCCATGGATTCTATTTTATAAATTATCAAATCATTATTATATATTTATGAAGATATAAAACATTCCAAAAAAAGATATTTTTATTGTTCTCTAAATAATAAATTATTTTATAAAATTACATTTTTTAAAAATTATAAGTATTTATATGGAACCTAATATTTATTTTTTGATTAAAAATGTAACTTTTTATGAAATTTAATTCATACATATTATAAGAAATTATTTTAGAAATTGCATATTTTCATATTAAAGTAAATTGAATTGTGAAGCACATTATTAATTTCATTAAATTATTTCTAAATTTTATAATATGAAAAAATTGGTTTATATAGTGAATATGGACATATAATAATTTAATTAAAATATAATTATAATACTTAGTAATTTACTTTTTAAATGGTATTTTACAATTCCATTAAATATTATTACAATTCTAGTGGTTATATAATAATCACACTGTATATGTATGATAGTGGTCATGTAAGGGAAAAAATATTATTGATAACATTTCCCTTTACACTATATATATAACCCTACATTATCATAACTCAACATTCACAATGGCACTTATAATATTTCTATAGATTCCATGAACATTCCTATCTCATTCATATCACTTCTTATTCTTTTATAGTCATTATTGAAGGAGTGATATTCATGGAAAAATTTGGGCAAATAGAGATTCCCTTAGTCTATGTATTATTTATATTCATTTCTCTCTATTTAATGTTCATATTTGTTATAATCAATATTATTTCATGATATTTTATATTCTTATGAAATTTAACAATATTAATACGCAATTGTAACAAAGGATTCATTATGAAATAAGAGTTCGTCTATAAATAACCTAATTTAAATATTATGTTGTTTAATTACACATAAATTAAGATATTTTCTACCGGAAATTTTTTTCTTATCTTAAAAAATGATGATATTTTTCCTTCATCACAAATTTATTATCTTATGTTTTTTCATAGAACTTGTGATTTCTCCATTACAATTTCATGAATATGGTTATCTTGTTCCTTAACAAATATACTGAACAAGTTATCCCTCTCATCATGAATATGGATAAGTTCTTATTTATATGTATTTTTAGGTTCCAATTCTACACTATTTTTATTTACTATATGTTTTGTCTCTAATATACACCTTCTTAATAGAGAGACGTTGAAGATTTCATGGAATTTGGAATGATTTGGAGGTTTCACCAAAAAGTATAAAAAACACTATCATGATTTAAAATTTATTATGGTAAAATTTATTTTAGATTCAGTTGTTATTTATTTTAATATCACATTAAACCATTCTATATAGATAATTTGTGAAACAAAATATCCTATTCTTGAAATTCTATGTCCTTCTATGTATTTTCAGCATAACTATTCTTATACACTAAGAAACATCATTATGTTTTATTGTCACTTGTATCTTATCCATACTATCTTTCATAATGTATGGTCACAAAATTCTTCCTTCTCCAACATCAACCTATCATTCTATATTTATAAACCTCTTCTTATAGGTTGATTCATTAGGATTCATTTCAATACACTAGTGAAACTTGTTGTTGTGGGAGAATTCAACATGTGGAAGACATTGATACTAAATCCCTTTAAAATCATTTGAAATAACCCTTAACATATATTCCAATACATGAGTAGTCCTCTCAAACTTCCCATGAATTTTATGATGATAGGATTTTCATTGGATTACTTCATTATTCAGGACCTTTTTATGGCTCCTCCAAAACATAAAATTAACACATAGGTAATTGTCTAAAACAATGGATTGTGCTTCCCCATGAAGTATCACCACATATTAAATATAGTCATGAGTAATATGTATACTGGAGAAATAATATCATATTGTGATAAAATGGAATGATTTTATTAATATATCAAGGAATACCCATATAACATTGTTTCCCCTAGATTTCATTGGGTGGATAATAATGGTGTTCATAGTTAATTTTTCCCACGTACATAATGGTATGTCTAATGGTTACAATTTTTTTTGTAATTCTTCAATACCCCTCAACATGATTTCATACATAAAATATTTCAATATAATCAAGAGTCCTTCTTTTCATTTTATCAAAACAATAATGAACACACATATCACTACAAGTTTTTTTTTCTTAGAGGATATATTTATAATGTTTATGTGTGAGATTTATCCCTCATATCTTTTTTTAACTTTATAATAGATGGGATACATGGCCTTCCAAGAAATCTCAGTATTCACTATTTATCATCACTGATCTCGAAATACTTCTCAATTTCTATATCTTCGACCTTATTTGTTTCATGTTAATATCTCACTATGATTAATTGATCATTACTAGTAATTACTGTTGGTAATAATTTGGGATATGAATTTTTTTTTCTTCACATATGACTTCTATTTCCTCCATCACCATATCCATGATAAATTTATCTTCTTTTCCACACAACATTGTAAGAACTCTGTATTATTATCTACTCAATGCATCAGTGAAATTATTTCATTTCCTAGTCGAAAATAAATAGAATAATCATATTCCATGATAATATACAACAAATCTACATTGACTCATGTTTAGTTACTTTCATTTGAATGTAGATTTTAGACATTTATGGTCGGTATATATATCATCCTTCTAACTATAAAGATAATTTCCCCATATATTTAATGTAAAGATAACTATAACTAACACTAAATAATGGTTGGGATAATTATATTCACATGGATCCTACTATAAATATTCATATCTAATAACTTTTTGATTTTACATGTGTACACATCCATGTACATTCAAGTGTACATCACTATAAATGAGATATTTTCAATATGAATGTGTAAATTTAGTATAGTTTTTCTAGCCAATATATTCCTCATTTCATAGAAACATTATTCACACTCTTTTTTCCACTGAAAAGTAATTTCTAAATTACTTAACATATTTAGTGGATGGGAATTCCCTAAAAAGTATTTTATAAATGTTATATAGTATTATTCTATAAAAATCACTCTATAAATCTCAGTCATTATTGTTGGATGATGTGACTCATTTATGGTCATTAACATTACTGGATCAATACTGATTCATTCATTGGTCATAATGTCTAATAATAAATAGACATGTGATATCCAAAACTCATGTTGGATAATTTTATGAAAAATAATCTATATTATATGAGTTTTTAATATGACCCTTGAAAGATTCTATTTGACCTCTTGAATTTTTGAATATATCATAACATGATCAATAAAGACCACCATTAATCTATCAAGGTATTCCCTAAATAATGTATCCATAAAATCTCAAATATTATAGGAGAACCATTCAAGAAAAAATATAGAACAACAAACTCATATTTTCCATATCGTTATTAAATGGATTTTTTTGGATATATATATTCATTACCCCCTTAGATGATACCCAAATCAGAGTTCAATCATGGAGAATAATTTATCACATGATGTTGAGAAAAAAATAATCAGTCCTTGGAAGAGGTTATTTATTATTTATTGTGATCCTATTACATTCAATGTATTAAATACATAAAAACATTAATCCATCCATATTTTTGAAGAAGTGATCCCCAAGGAGACACACTTAATCACCTAAGACCCTACTCTAACTGATCTTGATGTTTGTTCTTAAACTAATCAAACTCCAAACATGTCTTTCTATATATAGTCTTTAATATTATCTTCAATCTATATATTATTTTAATTGAAAACCCTAAAACTATTTTTTTGGTTACGTTTATGTAATTGCTTTGGAAATACATTAATCAATTCTAATTTTTTATTAAATCTCTGATCATTAGAATTTCACATTCCTCCCAATATTTATCAATAAATTTAAAATAGAATTAAATAGGAGTTGGCTATTTACATGACTTCGTCATGGATATACATTGATCAAAGATAATTTTATTTTTTCTATTAATGATAACTAAAATATCCATGATTTTATATTTAATCCTGGAATTATATTTTTACAACAAATCTATCTCTAATAATATTTAAAATTCCAATATTTAAATTAACACCAGGTTTGTTGAGAGATTGAAGTTAATGAAGAAAATAATGTAATATCTATATATCTGTGGTGTTTGAAAAGTTTCTCCTAAAAATTTTACAGATTACTCTTCCTTCAGAATCATTGATTTTATTTTGATGATATTTGATAACCTAAATAAAATAAAATAATTTATATAACTAGAATAAAATAATACATTTCATCACATTGAGTGTGAAATGACACAAACTGTTATAAATTTTTATCCCACGTTAATTTAAAAAAAAATTATTATTTATTAATATGGGTATAGAAAACACATACATATTTTTATTATATCCAATTGGATTTAAAGAGACTATTAAAATTTCATTATCGTTGATAATATTGTCATTAAAAAGTGATCACATAACTACTAAATATATTGAATTTAAAAAGTCAAATAGACATAGTCAATGGTAGTTATGGTCTAAACTAGACATAGTCAATGGTAGTTATGGTCAAATAGACATAGTCAATGGTAGTTATGGTCTAAACTAGTAGGATCATACCCTATTAATGACACTTATTAGAGAATCCAAGGGAGATAGCATCTCTATGAATTTTCCAAGACATTGAATATGCTGAAAAACAACAACTTAATCACGAGTGGTCCTGTTTATGGAATAAGTTCAACCAATTGATATCACGGTCCAAAACATGTACGTTGAACCACCCCATGACATCTTCATCACCGCAATCCTGACTCAAAAGTAATTTGAGTGTTTATTAAAGGGATATGTACTATGGCCCAAGAAATATCATTATGTATATTATTTTTTTGAGAATAATAAACATATTTTCACTGTATTATTATTGCTTTATAAATGATTTATATATTGATATAATACATCAAAAATAGTCATTTTGGGTATTACTCTAATTTAATTAAGCTATTTTTTATGAATTAATTTATTTTTAAAATAGGAAATAATTTAAAAAATCTATTAATAATTCATATCAAATATAAATTATCATTTAATTTTTACGAAGACATGCGTAGATTTTATAATGGAAAGAATATTATTATTATAAAAAAACCTAGAATATATAAATAAATGTCAATTCATATTCAAAAAGTGAAAAAACTCATTTATAAATAATTATTTCGAAAAAATTATATTATTCTTGGAATTTTAGCATCGAAATACTCCAATGGTTAATTTTTTCATAATTTTATGAGATAATAAAATTTCATAGTAAAAATTAAATACTATATAAATAAACATGGCATATAATTACAACACAATAAAACGAAAGTGATGTAATAAATACTATAAAGGGTATATATGACCAAATATATTTTTCCCTCTTTAAAATATTGTTATTTTTTTTAGAAATTTCATAAATCCATTCTATTTCATCAAAAACCATTAATATATTTTAATGTTTTAAAGTCATTTCATTAAGTGTATGATTCATCTCCACATAATCAGAGGATTTATTTTATGAGTTTATTCCCTTGGACTTATAAAATAATGATAAACACTCTAGTTTGTATGAAACCATGGGAAAAACTGTGGGATAGTTTTTGGTTATTATAATTTTATTATATAAAGTCCAAAACCCATATAATAATGAAATCACCTTCATTAATTATATACACCAACTAATGATCCCATTTGTCTTTACTCAAACTCCTTGTATCTCCACAACACTCTTTCATAAACCCTCTATATTCCATCAAACTTTCCCCCAATCTCCCAGGAATCCCCTAAGAAACATTTGGAGTCCCACACTCATGTAATGGATTTTTCTCTCTACATTTCCATTTAGGAACCTATTTTTATTATGCTTAGTAGTTTAAATTTGTGGTTGTTGATGTTTTTTTCCAAAAGACCACTTAATTTCCATTTCAGTTCATAATTATGAGATAACACTTTCACTCCCATTAAACCCTCCCACGAACCTTTATGTACACCTGTTACCATAAAAAAATTATGTATGAGATCCTCACCCTCTATTCATTATTTGTATTTAATTAATATCTTATGCCATATATTTAAAATTACCTTATGTTTATATATTTCATTATATGTTTCTAAAATTGGATATTTTATGTCCAAATGAATAGAGACCTCTTTATCACAATTCAACCTATTTTTTGAATTTTTATGTGATGCATTTATGCTGATGGAATTAATCTAAAATTTTACAAGCCAAAACAATTGTTTAGTGAATAGAATACCGATATAATATCAATATTGTTCACCATTATACACATGTAACTCTTTAATTGGGAATTATGTATATATTTATTCCACACTCACAGATCTTGCTATATATTATGATGATGAATGAATCCATTTTTTATGATCTATAAGGCACACTGAAGGATGAAAATTAAATGAATGTGACCGGTGCACCTGGAATTATATATCCCAACAATGAATTGGGTAATATTTAGTATCATGATACTTTCTATTGGGAAATGTATTGAACCTGATTCCTTTATTGGACATTTTCCCTCATGATGTCTTGGCAGTTATCCTTGACCTATGTTTATGATGAAGTGTTTTTAGTTGTTTCCACATTTCCAATCATGCCATTAATATTATCTTGTAATATAACTTCTCATTATTCATATTTCTTATTACTAATCCTTTTATGAGAAATTTATACTCCTTGGTTGACATTTATTATTCCCTTCATATTTTTTCCATGTTTATTTTCTTACTATGATTTATAGCTCAACCCTCTTTGAGGTATGTCCCCGTGATATCATGTGTTGTATTAAGTTCAAGGTAGTTTAATGGGTCTTTAATAATGATTTTGTTGTTCATGTTATTAATTATTATGTAATGTAGCTAATTAAAAAATAGGATAGACTTATTGATCTTCAGGATTTTATTAATTGTAATCTTATGTAATCAATCATGTATTAATGTGAAATAAATATTTGTTTTGTTATTGTTGGTATCAAAAAAATTATTAAGTTATTTTGGGGATTAGGATTAGAAAACTCTAGACAAATCCATAAGGATAACACAATGAATAAGAATACATCACTATATTTTAGTATTTATAGCATAATTTTGTAGAGAAAATAAATTCCTATAAGGATAATACAATCGAAAATGGTTCTGACTCAAATATACCTATGGGTAACAGTTCTGAAAATGTGTATCGGACCGAGCCCGATGTAACCTAGTACACAAACATGGCACTTACTTCCCACCTAGTTTGATAATTTTGGGGGATATGCTTTGGTAAATCTATGAGCTCATTATGAACAATTATTAATCTAACAAAATAATATACATAAGAATATATGTTAGGAAATAGATTAGGGATATTATATATTGAATACTATAAATTCATAAATTATTGAAATTCATGTAGTCTATAATCAATCTATTTAATATTGTTGGATTAAAATTAATGTGTTTAATAGTTTTAAAATATACATCCCTGATTTTCATTTAATTCGTTCCAATGGACAAAAATAAGAGTAATCTGGTAAATAATCAGTTTAACAAGAATTGTGATGACTACCCCAATGACATTAATAACCCAATGGGTGCAATAATAACAATAATTATGATGATACTATCTCAGTTGACTTACGTTTTTAATAGAATCATATATCAAAAAGAGCACGCACCCCCCCCAGAGAGAAAATGATGTGTATGATAGCTTTAGGTGGCATTTAACTCTTACTTTAAATGGATTATATTATATCTGTATTGTAAAACATAGGATCAAATCCATAGATAATATCTTCTCTATAATTTAAGGTTCTAAATAATAGAAGGTTCTATTGTCTATTTTTTGTATCGAGGGATAATCTGATCAATGGTGGAAATTGATGAAAAATATTAGGCCAAAGGAAGAGAATGAAATGATGGAGTAGAAGGAACTCAATAATTTTTTTTGATAAATATTTTCCTCATACTCTTTAACATAAAATTGAAAGGTATTTCCATTCCCTCAAGTAAAAAGATGATTCATATATTTGGGAGTATGGGGAATAATTCACAAAACTTCCATGATACACATCCATATTTGTTGTTACCCCTGAATTCAATGTTGACCACATCTTTGGTGGGCTAAAACAATGTCTATGAAAATCTCGTGTGATCTCTGTCATTCATAAGAATAATGAAATTTTATGATGTGACCTCAATGTAGTTATAGATATCACAAAATCGTAAGGGTATCATGGGGATAAGAAGTGTAAATTTGAGTTTAATCCTGGAAGAATAACTGTGAAATATAATTGTTCCAAGAAATTTCAACATCCAACTTGTCAATAGTGCAGGAGGAATCACCCATTAAATTACCTAAAGGGATTGGGGAAATTATTTAGGTTCATGAAGGAAGGATACCTAACTAATGACTTCTGAAAAGAGAAACTCACTAATGTGATGGATGAAAGGAATGATCCTATCAACCCTCAATGCATTGGACATTTCATCAACATCATGGAATGAGGGAAATTAAAAAAAAATCTCTAATAGATGTGTTTTCAGAGAATACCAACAACCTCCAAGGTAGAAAGGTAACACTTCATCCATCAAAACCATAAAGGTGGATCCCGACAACGAAGTGGTGATAGTTACACAATTTACTCATTCAAGACTAGAGAATTGACTTTTTGATTCTGCTTCTACGCATTATTTAATATTTTGAAAATTTAGTAGAACTATTCAAAATCCACCATAATGCATGGAAATAGAGTTTTTGTTGAAAATGTAAAATGGGGAAATTTTCAAATCCCATATATATATTCTCCCATGTATTAATTTGTGGGATAAGCTTACTATGGAACCATTTCATTTAAACTATGGTCGAATTTGATGAAACTCTAAAATTGGATTTTATTTCCCTATATAGAGCCAAAATAAATTTCCATGAGAAGAAAATCACTCTCAATATTTGAAATCAACCCTCGATTCTTTACAGGTTAAAGGAGGATAGTGATTCATCTTTAAAAAAAAATTTCAACTTGTATATTATTTACAAATGAGAAATATTATATTTCATAAATGATCAAGTAAAATGAAATAATCATCATCAATGAAATTATTATTTAGAGGGAATAAAAGGATGTGTTTCCAGAGAATTTCATTGTTTTCCTCCTAGTTGAGAGGTTGATTTTTTCAATCGGCCTTATACATGGGGTGTTTCCATTATAAAAACACCATATTGAATTTTGTTTTACAAACACGATGTGCGGAAGAAACAACTACATGAGACTCTAGATAATGTTTTTGTATGCCCAAGTCCTTCACCATGTGGTGCACCAATACTCTTCATCGTGAAGATGGTTAGGCCAATGTTCCTTTTCATAGATTCTCATGAGCTTAGTAGGATCATGATAAAGAACAAGTATCATAAACCAAGGATTAAGGACTTGTTTGATCAGCTACATGGAGCACAATAATTCTTTATAGTTGATCTTCAATTGGGATATTATCATCTAACTGTGAAGAAGGAAGATATCCCCAAGGCTGATTTTAGTACAAGGTAAGGAATTATGAGTTCATTGTCTTGACCTTTGATCTCACTAATGATCCAACAATCTTCATGGAATTATGAATAGAGTCTTTATATATTAACTTGAATATATTTTGTATGTACATATATATGATATTATAATATACTCTAAAATCATAGAGGAGCATGAAGAACATCTTGGTATTATTCTAAAGACACAATGAAAGAAGAATCTTTATGAAAAGTACAAAAAATGTATGATCCAGATAAAAAAAGTATCTTTATTGGGAAATATAATCACAAGAAATGGGATATATATGGACACATCAAAGATTAAATAAATTTAAGTATGGGTGAGGTCAAAATATGTGACAGATATATTTATAGTTTTCTTGGATTAGCTATATACAATCAATAATTTTCAATGAATTTCTTGTAATTCATAAAAACTTTCATAATGATAAATCAAAATGGAACAATTTTTTCTTGGAATTATTAATTTTAATAGAGATTTAAGGAGAAGAAAATGAGGATTATCACTACCCATGTGATTACAAAACCACTTTGTGGAGAACTTTTCATATTATTTAGTGATTACTCGATGAAGGGATTGTGCTTTTTGTTAATGAAGAATGAAAAATTATAATACAATGATTTAATGTAGTTTAAATTTCATGAATTCGACTACCCAATGCATGATCGAGAGTATGTTGTTGTGATATTATCATTGAAAATATGGTGGAATTATATATTTTTGGATAATTGAGAGATATAATTTGATCAAAAAAGCCTCACATATATATTCATGTAGAAGGAGTTGAATATTACCCAACAATGATTGTTAGATCAGATCATAGAGTATGAATACTCAATTCATTGCCATCCTAGAAAAGTGGTTAAAGTGGAGGATCCTCTATGTAGAAAGGATTGAGTAAATTTATCATTTACGAGAATTGAGAGGGATCATATCTTCTAATATTTAGAATGGACAAAAATGAGAATCAAAATAAAAAGAACATATTCAATACTTTTCCAAATTATTGTCATACCATCCCTTCGGGATACCATAGAGATGCTCAATAGGATAATGTCAGAATTCATACGAAAGTGGAAACTATAAGAAAAGGTAAATCATTAGAGTACATTGTTAATGAATAATGAGTTTTGATATTTTAGTCATGACTATGAAAAACATAAAATCATAAAATAAAGAATAATGTGTTGGATGGTGCCAATATTTAAACTTACTCTATTTAAAAAGGAATCAAAAATATGTCTCGAGATCACTGAGAGAACAGTTTATGATAAAATATGAAAAAGTATATCACTAAATATATAACAATGTTCCTATTATGTTAGAATGTCATGGATAAAATGTATAAGTCTTAGGGGATCATGCAACCCTTACACATAACAATATAGAAATATGAGAACACCACCACAAACATTGTCATTATGATTCTGATGAAATAAAAATGAAAAAAATACAATTTTGGAAATTTTGGATCTCCTTAAAAATACCACACTCTTCATTGTGATTCTAGAGTATTTTTCATTACGTTAACTTGCATAGATATACATCAGATATGTTTTGAGGATACATGGAGTACCACAATCGATTATATCTGATCAAGATCGAAGATTCTGCTATATGTTATAAAAAACTATCAAATATTCTCTAAACACATAAATAAACATATGTAAATCCTATCGTCCCCAAAATAATAGCCAATCTTAGTGGACTATCCTAAAACTCAAGCATATATTGAGATCATGCATGATTGACTTGAAAATTGGAATGGACCAACATATTCCTTTGGTTGAGATCTCATAAAATAACTGTTTCCAATAATGAATCCAAATAGATCCCTATGAAATACTTTATGGTAAGAGGATTATAAAACCTCCCTGTTGGGATGAATATGGGTAATATAAACCACTAGGTCCTGAAATGGTTGATGAAATGGTGGAAAAGGTTAAGACCATTCCGTAGCACATCAAACCATCTTAGAGTCGATAGATGTGTTTTGATAACAATCGTAGATGATTTATAATGATTGAAATTGTAGACATGGTATTCCTTATGATATCTCCAAGGAATAAATTATTGAGATTTTTGAATAACGGGAATATTATTCCAATATTCATCAACCCCTTTTAGATCAATGATCACATCACAGTGGGGGATTTCTAACTAGCACATTACCCAAACCTATCTCAAGTACATGATGTATTTCATGTATCTCTCTATATAAAGTACATACCAAAACCCCTCAAATATAATCAATTTAGAGGTGGAACCATTGGAGAATTACATTTCATATAAGGGGTATCTACTTAAGTTCTTAGAAAATAGAAACAAAGTACTACAGAATATGATAATACACCTTGTAGAAGTGTTTTGGGAAAACCAAATGTTTAAAGAACCATTGTGGAAACTAAAAGAGATGCTGAAAAAGAGTTTACCTCTTCCTTTATATTATGGGAATTGAAAATTTTGAGGGTGATATTTCTTGTGGTGTCAATATTGTAACAACACAAAATATGATAAATATAGTTCAACATTGTATTATCATGAAATTATTTATTGAGTAATCTGAATATAGAAAAAACATAATCCTTTTCATTATATCTAATTGGATTTAAAACGACCATCAAAATATCACTATTATTGATAAAATAGTGACTGAATAGTGATCACAAGATTAGTATAAATATAGGGTTTTAACAAATATAATTAAAAAGTAAAAAGGAATTGATTTCCTCAACTAGTAGGATCATACGCTATGATTCCCATTGATCATAGTTTTCTTGTGAGATGGACCCTCACCACTTTTTCCTGGACCAAACCCAAGATGAGATCCAACAACATAAGAATGAGAGAAACCATTTACAAGAGAAGTTCAAGCTCATCGATATGAATAACAAAAAAATTATAAGATGAACCACCCCAGGAAAGCATCATTGTAATGCACCTTACTCTTAGGTATTTTGCAGGTGTATTAAATAGATATGTAACAATACCACAACAATATGATTATTTAAATTATTTTATATATAATAATGAATATATTTTCATCCTAATATTTTTAATTAATAAATGATATTTTATATATATAAAGAAACATAAATAGTATTTTTTGATAACATTCAAATAAAATTAATGTATTAAGTTTTATGAAATAATTTATTTCTGAAATAAATTCTATTTGAATAAAATTTAATTATAACAATTTTTTTATCAAATTTGAATGATAATATAATTTTAATTATGTAAATTTTAATTTTTATAAGGGTTGGAAGACTGTAATTATATAAAAAACCAACATCTATCAATAAATATAGATTCTAATTTTAAAAGTGAAAATATACCTATTTAGAAAATTATATAATTAAAAGGAATATTATTTTTGGAATCAATGAGTTGAAAATATTTAATGCTGAATTGTTCATCATTTTCTTAGACAGTCAAATGTTCATGAAAAAATTAAATACGATATAAATATAATTATTGTATTATAACATCATATTGAACAAAAAGTGATGTAATAAATTCAATAAAGGGTATCCATGAACAAATATATGGTATCCATTTAAAATAATTTAATTTTATGTTTATTTTATTATTTTTATAAAACCATTACAAATCCTCTAAAACCATTAACAT
Source organism: Viscum album (assembly GCA_963277665.1). Classification (NCBI taxonomy): domain Eukaryota; kingdom Viridiplantae; phylum Streptophyta; class Magnoliopsida; order Santalales; family Viscaceae; genus Viscum; species Viscum album. The sequence continues at coordinate 579,462,960 of OY728164.1, forward strand.
ATTTTAATTTTTTATAATAATCTCATTAGGAGTATTACTTGCCTCCACATCGTAAAGGAAATTATAATATTATTTTCCAAACATGGCCTTATAATAAAATGATAACCAATTCCATTTAGAATATTAAATGGGAAAAATTTAATGTTTTGTTGTTTTGGATATTTTTATTATGTCGAGTCCAAAACCGAATTAATAATGAAATCCCCCTAATTTCCAATAACCCCTCCCCCATATCCAAATTCTCATTACTAATACTACATGTATAACTCCCATGCGCTTCCCTATAATATTTTATGCCCTCCAAATGTGCCCCCAAGATCTCATGAAACCCCACTCAAGCATTTGGAGTCACACACTCAAGTGAGTGATTTCTCTCTTCTCTTTTCAATTCCATCACCTCTTTTATGGTATAATTATTAGTTTCAATTAATTGTTTTTTGGATTTGTTTTAACCCACATACTTTTATTTTGATTTCTAAATTATTATATACCGCTTTCACTCACATTATTCCCCCCATAAATCATTACGCACACAAGATACCTTGTAACATTTTAATAAGGGATCGTCACGATCTCTCCATCATTCATGTTTGCTTGTTATAATATGAATTTTATTTCCAATTACTTATATCGGGATGTTTCATTCCACGTCATTATTAATTCTTATTTTATATAATAATTACGAGTTACCTCATTCTCTATCATAAACCTATTTTATAAATGTTTATGTTATGTCGTTATGCTACCAAAATTTCATAATGATTTTCAATGACAAAACAATTGTTTAGTCAATCCATACCCATTTCCTATCAATTATTTTCACATATATACAATTATACTGCTTATAATTATGACATAAATGTATTTATTCAACACCGCTTGATCACAGAATAAATTATTATGATGAAGAAATCCATTTTGGATGATCTATGTGGGACACTTAAGCATTAGAATGAAATGATAGTGACATGTGCACCAAAAATTACATAGCACACATATGAATTAGGTAATGTTTTTTTTTATCATGATACATAATTTTTGGATAGATAGTTAGCTGAATTATATATTGTATTATGTCTATCATAATTTCATTGAATTTATCATTGACCTATGATTATGATGGAGTGTTTTATGTTTTTTCCACATTTCCCATGTTGCCTTTACAATGGTCATGATATATCATGTTTAAATGTTCATGTTTATGATTCATACTCCATTTATATCCCATTTATATGAATTTTATATAATGTATTATTATATTCATTTTATTTTATGATTATTCACATATTAGGCATTATATCTCACATCTTTCTTATGCATGTGTCTAGGATATCACGTTTCGTATTAAGTGAAAACACGTTAAGGTAGTTTTCAATAAAGATGATGTTTTCATGTTTTATATAAAAATGTAATGTACCTAATTTCCAAATACACAATACTTATTGAACATTCGTGTTGTATTAAAGGTAATCTTATTTGATAAATAATTCATTAAATTAAAATAATGACTAAGGTATTTATAGAGTGTATAATGAGTGTACCATATTCAATATCTTTAAGATCCTCGACATAATTTATCATGATTTCAAAACTATAACCTTGATCCATTTCCCTTTAATAAAGATAATGGTGTCTTCCCTCCATTACCTCTTTATTTTTACATTGGTTAGTGAAATTTCTATTCTCCCAACACTTTAATCATTGTACTTCATGTTATAAATGCGCTATAATTCCTTTATTATTTACTTTCACACATTATGAAATTATATAACCATGACAGTTTCATGACAAATAGTCATATAATCCTCAATTTTATCACATTACACTTCCTTGTATAAAATTACAAGACTACATCCTCACACATTTTTTCACATATGTTGTTGTTTATTACCTTCCCATTCATTGTAAAAAATACTTTGAAAATTTGGATTCATCCTTCTCTTATTATAATTAAATCCATGAAAACATTTTGAATATCCAAACTCTACTTCTAATTTGAGATCAACCCTCACTGTCTCATCATAACACCCAATGTCTCAAATTTTACAATCATTCCATAAACGATGTTTTATAAAACCACATAACTAATCAATATTTCCATCATATTCAGTGAAAAAGAATGATGTTTTTTTACATTTGTTATAAATTTTATCTCATGACTCCCTATAGATTTTTTTCTATTTATTTCAATACAATTAATCCCCAAATCAATATTATTCAATGGTTTTGATGAAAAAATTATTGAAAAAAATGTTTTTGAATCCATACCACTCCCTAGCTTTCACCTCATCCTTTGAATTGTATTCTTGGTCATTTTGAAACACAAATAAACTTCTCCCTCTTAGTGATATACAATCAACATAACCTTATATTACTCATAATAATAAATTATAGAAATTGTTTTTTCTAGAATATCGATACATTATTCTATGATCTGTGGATCAAATGATACACAAAAGAATTGTTAACATGTATTCTTTAAGGATTCAATTGTGAGTCGTTACTTCCTTCCTGAAGCATAATGGTCAATATATATTAGTTTTTTATTCATAATGGGAGATAATAGATTTAGTGTCACCATGAATATTTTGAATGTAGATTCTCTGATATTCGGAATTCTGTAATAGTTTTTTTTGATATATCATATATTTACACAAGCCCTTCAATTTCACTACATTTTTATAGAAAAAATTAACCGAATTGAGAAATTTTTTATTATTGGAAATATAATAATAATAATTCTAAAGGAGAAACTTAATCCAAGAATTTCCAAATTACATTATTTTAGGTTTTTATACAAAAAAATTAAAAAATAAATATATATACATCCATCATAATGGCTTTTAAAAAATAGGTGATTGACCAAAAAAATATACTCTTGCATTAAAAAAGTTTGTGTGAATCAAGGCCTCAATTTCATGAACTAGGAACAACTCACATTAATTCAAAATGATTCCTTTCATGGTTATTATCACTATATAAATTTGATCCAGATCCATAACAACATATAGTTTCCATATTGGTATTTTACTTCATGGAACCCATATTCCAATTACATTATAAAAAAGATTTTTTCTATTAATTAGAATTATCCCTAGGGTTTTAAATATTATTTTAGTCGTAATTTCAAAAAATTAATAAACCATTCATTTTAATCATACTATATCAACCTTCCTTTTTCATACAATGTATCAATCATTATAAAAAAACTAAATAATATATTAATAAAAAATATAGGTCTCTTGAGGTTTTGTGCCTTTGAAACAAAGTACATAATACCTTATATACTTTAGAAAAATATAAATATATACATTATCTAAAACTCTTGATGGAATCCATTATTATTATATCCTAGGGCGCCTCACTACAATTGATTTTATGGGGAAATTAATCAATATAAAAGAGCGATCCTGAAGCACAGTAATGGATAAATATAAGAAATGGAATAAGAAAATCATCACATATAATTTGTGAGGAAAAAAATATAAGAATAAAAATAATTATATAATATAAGACCCAAAATAATCTTCAACTAAAAATGATACATTCATAATAATCTCACCAAGGATCAACATTGAGGTTCCTCAAAACATAATATCATATTCAATTACCAAGGTGAACTAAAAATATCATATATAGAAAATAATTTATTAACCATTGCATTATAAAACTATTGGAGAACTCCCATAAAATGTCTTAATTAATTTGGAACATATATATAATATATCATAATCATGAATTTCATTAAATACCCATGGAGAATAAATAAAGAGTTTCATATAAAATCATTGAGTATATAGGTGATTAAAGGCATAAAAAATTCATCATTTATAACGATTCATAATAGAACATGGGTTTCATACATGAAAATATTAAATCAATGAAATATAATTACATATATATAAATACATTTGAATAAAAATAGGATCATGTATTCATAACATAAAGAGGAATCATTGTAAAATAGAATTTTAATTTAAAAAAAATAAATGGGTATGTAATGTTTTTTATGGAATTTTATTAATGAGATAGAATTGAATAAAAAAATATTTTTATAGTAATGGAATGATTATATGTTCATGAATATCTAATAACTAATAAAATAGAATACTAACTATAAAGGATGTTTATGGATAAAAACAATGAGGAAGAGAAGCCCTTTCCTTTAGTATTTCATACTTACCTTGGATTGGTGATCATTTAAGAGTGTGAGAGCATAAATAATAGTCTTACCGAATTAATGAGAGAGGGAGACAAGGAAAAGAGAATGGAATTGAATTAAATAGTGTTAAGAGGTGGGTATTTATAGGAATTTTAGGAGAAATGATTACTACATTTCATATATAACCCTTTGAATTACAGTTTTTTTAAATAAATTTTCCATGGGACATCCAGTGTTTCTATAAGGGTTTATGGAATAAAAATGAGGATTTTGATGTATTATATTTTGATAATTTGAATTAGTTTTTTATATTCCATTAGGCACAAGAATGTAATTTTTATAAAAAATAAATTTTTTTAAACCATAATATCTATTTTATAGATGGAATTTTATTTATAAGTGGGTAAATTTATTTTAAATAAATAAAATATATTATATTTATAAAATAACATACTTTTAGTCTGGGATTAAATTTTTTCAATCGTAATATCCATTTTCATGTCTGTAAATTAATTTGTTTTTAAAATTTTTAATAACAAGATTCATCAAATATTTATCAAAGATTAAGACTGGATTTTTTAGAGTTATAATATTTATAAATAATGTATTGAGACATTAAATGAGGCTTGGATGGTGGATAAGTGGTTTTAATAGAACCTTGGGGATTTTGGACCCCAAATAAGTATTTTTTGAAAAAATAAAGTATAGGGTGCATGATTGACGAATAGTAAGTGAAATCAGTGTGGCCTAACCATGTAACCAATTTTAATGGGCACATGGGTGTTAAGAATGTATGGTAGGACATTGATAACCATGTGGGTGTTTTTAATAAACAATGGACATGTTTTATTGTTGGTGCATGGTATTTAAACCATGTTCTATTCTCATGTGTGGTTTGGGGTGTTTTGGATCTAATAACCACACAGTTAGTGCGGGGATTCATCAAAAATTTGGACCATTAAAAATTGTAAAATTACACTTTTCGCCCCACTATCCATGATATGGATGCCCACGTTTTCTTCTTTTTCCTCACTCATGTGATTTGTCCCTCCTCTACTCTCACAATTCTCTTCATTCCCCATCAATGAGTGTTCTTTGTGGCCTTACAAAGTGGATTGATGTATGATTTTTCATATTATAAACTCTTTTAGTCCTTAACAATATTAATTCTTAATGTCATATTCTTCAGTTATGGTTTTAATTAATTATTCCACCAGACCATGGTGGAATCCAAAAATAGTTTTGGGATTTTTTCACTTCCTATGAATAGAATTTCTAGATAGGTCATATATACTTCTCCGCTTGTCGTTTCATCATTGTATATAACTATAGTGACGTTATAAATATTTAATGATTTCAATTAATTTGTTTGTGTTGAAATTATCTTGTCGTTTCTTGGGTTCTATTCATGATTCAAGGATGAGAATGCAACATTAGTTAATGGTGGGTATTTGGGTGTGGTTATAGTGCGATGAAATCGACCTATTCGGTTTTGAGCATTATGTTGTTTCATTTCAAGATATTTATTTTTCCATATCATTGTTGATATTTATTATATTATTATAATGTAATTATAACTAATTATTTTTTGATGGTTTAATTATAGGATATGACCTCACTTATATCTATGAGCATATATGGGATTTTGATGCTTCTGTAATACCATAGAAAAGTAAATGGAATGCTTCCTAAAGGATGGTGGTATACTTTGTGGTCCTGTTAGTGTCCATGCATCTTTATTGTAGAATGTTTATTCTTAGGATCACCCTTGAGGGTAATTCTTCCTATTTAAATTAATTCCAATGAATTTATAAATAAATTAGACATCTTAATTGAAGTGGATAATTTTCAAATGTCACTAACAACCCTTGTGTGATATCTTCATGTCATGTCCTCAATGGACAAGAAATAGATACATTGGAATACCGAGTGGCCTATAGACCACTTGGAAAATGGTACTGAACATGGTGAGGCATCTCAACTATATCTTGGACATGGTAGATGAACCTTACTGGGGATGAGACTAGGATGGATGAGTATACCAACATAAACTGACCCGGAGTAAAGAGATGATCCATATTTTACCTCATGATCATTGTCATTGGTGAAGGACCCCATGTTTCCAGAAATATCATGATATCGTGTTTCATGTACTAGGGGACAAAATATCCTAGTTCATTTTATAGTGAACATAGACAATTATTTTATTTATATCAAGTGCATCATGGGTATGGGTTGAGATGGTAGTGGGAATCACTTTTGGATACAAACAGAAAATTAAATCCAAAGGGGATATGGGTGAAGTGTTTGTTTTAGGTTTTTGGATACCCTCTATACTGATCTAAACATTCACTTGGTTTTACATGATGAATACATTATTACCAAAGGTTATTCATGGTACATAGATATGATCCTAACGTGATGTGATATATTATTCGGATTCGAAGATTTAATTCATAGGATCCATCACCTTATCCTTATTATTGATTTTTATAATAATGGATACCAAGATGTAATTATTGGTATTCTGATTTTGATCATATATTTCAGATGGTTATCTATTTGGGATTCCTTGTGGCAATTACTTGGATCTATCCCACGAGCCTTCATGGTTGGTTGATACCATGAATTGAAATATCCTTTTTCCATAGGATTAATCCCTGTTGATGGATTATATATGAGGTTTTTCAGGTTGTATTATGACACATATTAGAGATATTTCTATGGAAAGATGATGATATCTACATTAATGTCCTAGGATTCTCCCGAGGATCATGGTAGATTCCCTGTTACTACATATCATTGATATTCCAAGTGATTGGTCTATTGAGTTTTCACTGAATTATTCATGGGTTATAATCTATGTTCATGTGGGAATTCATTATTTATTTCATATGGGTAAACCCATAATCCAATATCCAATCTTGTGACTGCCTACATACCTATGGATCAGACGTCATGCAGTATTTATAGGAGATGAGTGATATGTCATCCATATTATTGATATATTTAAAGGATGTCCAGACAATATGGGGAATCATTCATTTTAGAATTTTAAGGCGTGTATTAGTGGTTATAAGGATATGAAAATTTTCCCCCCTATTATGTTGTGGGTTTCTCAAAGAAATTAATATCTTTTCTGGATGCATGTAATATTGATCAGGATAATGGAAAAAATGATTAACTATTTTTGTTTTTAATTTTCAACATTTAGTTAATATTATTGGTGTTATCCTAATGTGTATCTCACATATATCTACACTACATTTATTAGGTATATATGGGACTATTTTTGTGGTTACCTATTATGTCTTTTACTCACACCATGATTTGGATTCCATTTCACTCAGTTACTTAAGTAGAAGTTCACATGATTGCAAACACAGGTTGTGATGAGGCATGAGCCAGATCATGAAGGACAGATTAGATTTAAAAATAGAACTCTGTATGTCGATTTGATAAATGTAAATAGTATATTATTTTTATTTTATTTCTATTTATTTTATTTTCTCAAATATATTTGATTGTCCACAGGGGAAATAAGTGTTTTATATGTCACATGGGTTTTTAGTCTTTTAGTTCATTTAAATTATTACATCTTTTTTTATATTTATTTTCCCCCACTATAATTATTTAATAAAATGTATGATTTTTAGTAGTTTCCTCTCTCTTCATACTCATATATGATCGATAATTCTCCCGAAATATACAGTAGTGGCCCCACACTATAAGTTCGCTGCCTCAAGTGTTTAGGGAGGTACATAGGAGGGCTAGTTTCCAATCAGTCCATATACATTTAATAAAGGGAACTTGATTGGGATGTGACAATGTGGAATCTGATCATTTTTTATTCTTGTTATATTAATAATTTGGTTATGGTGGATATGATTATTTTGAATGATTCAGAACATATGATTGATATCAAAACGATGCATTGAGAACACCTGAATAATGGATCTCCCAAAGAACGCACATCACATTCCTGGATGATTTCGAATTTTGTCACCCGCTGTGCCATCATCGTCTCATTCTTCGATGCTGATCCCGGCACTTTTTTCATTTGAGTCTGGCTCGGATGCGTTGTGTGGCAGTGTCTCTTCCTGCTAGGGACCCCCAGTTCTTTCTCCCAGGGTAGATTGGTCGGTGCCATCTTTTTAGGTAGCCCTTTGCGGGTGATCTTCTGGAGGCTCAGATATATTATTTCCTACGATTGTGCCATTATCATACATGGTGGTGAGGGAAGGCACCTCTCTTTATCTTCCAACTCCGTCTTCGGTGTTCAACGAGGTGGTGGTGGGCCTAAGGTGGTCTCTGGTGGCATGATTTAGTGCTTCTAAACCTCTGCTGCCTGTGTTCAAGTGATTCATCGCACAATGGGGAGTGCAGGGCAAGGCGTGGGTGTCTTCAGTTCCAAGGTTATCATTCTGTCTGGTGTCCTCATAGGAGGCTGATTGTATATAGGCATAGTGACATGACCCCTGGTCTCTAGGCCGGTGGAGATTCAGCCTCTCCAGGTGCTCGATGGGGGCTCATTGTGGGAATGAAAGTATGGAGGCTGTAGTTTGGGTCAGCCTCCCAAGGTTACCTCTTCCGTTTCAGAATTTTCCCTTCCTCAATGAGATTGGCTATGCAATGGGTGGTTATCTGGGGATGGAGTCGCGAACTCTTCGTGGTGAGGAGATGATGGCCCCAAGGATTTGCGTCGAATTGGACCTAACATCCCCGATTCTAGAGAAGATTTCCTTGAGAGTGTAGGATTCCTCCATGTGGTCACAGGTCTACGTTTATCCTGTGTTCCCTCATTTATTCATTTTTTTATTCTACAGGGCCACTCAGTTCAGAAATGCTGTAGGTGCATCCATGCGCACCGGTCACAAGATGATGGTGGCGCCAGGTTCGGGGAGGTGTTTCCTTCCTCACTGGTAGGGGCGGGGACCGTTTTGGTCTCTTCGGGAACAGATGTTTCTTATCGGCCTTTGGGTGTGATGGTTGTCCCTGGATCATTGGCGTGCCGCAAGGGATTTGAGTACTCCTCACTTTCTCCACATCAACATTGCATGGATTTGGTCTCGTTGTAACTGGGAGATACTTGGCCGAAGATGGCCCCCGCAAAGTCGGTCTATGAGGCCTACCAGATGGTGTCATCTAGGGAGATGCTAGAGGCTGTCTTGAGTTCCCCCTTGAGAGGATTGAAGGCATGGTCTCGTGATAGGCCTTATGTTCCTAGCTTAGATAGTATTACTATGTTGAAGGCCCTGGTGAAGGTTAGAGGGGTCACGGGCGAGTCCCCTGCTTCGTGTGCTATATTGATCAGGAGGTTGATCAATGGATCTTCCAAGGAGGATTCTGATTCGCCAAAGATGTGGCCTGCTCTAGATTTAGGGGCAGATCATAGAGGTTGATGTGGTTGTTTTAGGTTCTTCTGTTGAATTGCTGGTTGCGCAGTCTACGGCTAAGAATTGGGTTCCCCCGAGGCTGGAGAAAGAATTTTCCCTCAAGCGGAAAGAGAATCCTCTGGCATGGTCTCTAGTTCGTCCAATGGGTGGCTCATGCGTGAGCACAAGGGATTTAGAAAAAAATAACCAAGAAAGGGAGTGCCTTTCTCCTAATGATTATGAGACTGAGAGGCATGGGGTCAATACCGGGTGAAATCTGTTTAAATGATTCCAACTCAAATTTGAAATGCTCAAGGTCTCAAGGAGAGGGTTAAAATTGATTTTATTTCCTTGGAAGTAAAAATTAACATGATCAAGGAGGAAGCGATTCTAGAACATAAGCAGAACACTTCTAAAACCAAGGAGTTCTCGAGAATAATGAAGCTGCATAACCAATTGTATATGGACCACATCAACATGTTCATATGGCTTTTCTGGAATAAGGATGTCTCGGTGGAGCTGATCAGGGTAGGAGACCAGCACTTAACAACAAGAGTTATAGGGGATGGGGATACGATAATCATGTCATTCATTTATGGTAGTTGTGATGTGTAGAGGAGGGAGGTGATATGGGGTGTGCTGAATGCTTTTGACCCGGGGGATCAGCCTTGGGTGTTAGGAGGCGATTTGAATATCATCACAAATCCTAAGGAGAGGAAAGAGAGATGTGAATTTCAGCATCAGGACAGTAGATCATTTTCTCTATTCTTGGCAGGCACGGGGCTGGTGTACATGGTCAATTCTGGTGATCCCTTCACGTGGTGTAACAACAAGAAGTGCGGTAATCATTGCTGGAGCAGGATCGATAGATGTGTAGCCAATGTACATGCTATCTCGATGTTCTCAAATTCAAAGGTAGTTCATTTGACTAGCGGAATCTATGATCTTTCTCTGCTGATGCTAACAATGAATAGGAGTGGCCCATTGTAGGAGTTTTTTAGGTACACTAGCCATTGGACGAGTATTATAGGATATCAGCAAATGGTGAAGCTGAGCTGGGAGGGTCAAATCTTGGGTCATTCTTGGATGGACTTGCATCTGAAATTGAGACACCTGAAGGAAACCCTTCGTACATGGGCAAAGAGTATTCCACCTTTGGAACAAGAGATGATGTTTTTTAACAGGGACTTTGATCGCCTTGAGTTTATCATGGAGGAGGCTTGGGATGACATATCCTACGGGGTGATTTCCATGAAGAAATGGTCTTTAGAAGTCATGATCCTTTCCCAGGAATGCAGGGAAATTGATAGTGTGAGAACAAAATGGATCAAGGTGGGATGACAAAAATACAGTTTTTTTATGCATTCATATGGGAGAGGCAGCGCTTTGCACCTCTGAACCTGGAGCATGAAGATGAAACTTTCATGAATGACAGGGTTGTGGTTGGAAGGCTAGTGGATGACTTTTTTAAGGACATTATTGTTGCTTCCATTCCTAAAATGAATCAGGCGTATCCTCAGGGGTGGTGAAGAGTTCTGGGAAGACATTATGTCCCAGGTTTCTAACAGGGGTAGTGAAATGCTGGAGAGCATATCAGAGGAGGAATAAATTCATGATGCTATGGTGAACCTCAATCATGATAGTGTGGCAGGTCCTGACAGTTTACCCAGTTCCTTCTACAGAAGCTCATGGGAGGGGGTTATATGGGATGTTTCTAGGGCAATAAAATATTTTTTTGAGGCGGTAGCTTGGCCAGGATAGCATTTTCCACTACTCTGGTTCTTTTACCAATGGCCAAGGACCCTACATCTCTCCTTCATTATCGGCCGGTGAGTATGTGTAACTTCCCTTATAAAATTCCAGCAACCATCATCAACAGGCGTCTATCAGGTCTTCTACCCCAGTGGATATCTTTGGAGCAGCATGGGTTTGTGAATGACCAGTCCATACAAGGGGGCCGTTTCTTTGGATCAGGAGATGTTGAAAGATATTAATACAAATGTATGGGGGGGGGGAAATGTGGCGATCAAGTTTGATATGAATAAGGCATATGACAGAGTGGAATAGGGATTTATAAATAGGGTGTTGAACAAGTTGGTTTTTTCCAATTGGGCCATTGATATCATTTTTAGGTGCTTCATCTCTGCTTGGATGTCCATATATTTTATGGGGTGGAATCAATGTTTCTTCATATCATTGCATGGTCTTCATAAGGGTTACCATCTATCCTGGAGCATTTTTATCCTCATACAGGATACTCTAAGAAGGATGATCAATAGAGGGATTTCTAATAGGGATATTCTACCTTTCAATAGGAAGATATGCCTTTCATCCATATCACACCTAATGTTTGCAGATGACACCATAATTTTCAGCAACGGGGGGAGGAAATCAGTGAAAGGCATTATAACGATTCTTGAGACATATTATCACTAGAGTGTCCTAATCATCAATAGGGATAAGAGAGAGTTCTTTGTGTCAAAGGCTTGCACCAGGAGTAGGACGGTGAGCTTGGGGACATAGTTGGGTATGAATTAGGGGTTGTTTCCCTTTGAGTACCTTGGGACCCCAGTGTTAGTGGGCAGGCAGCGAATAAGGGATTTTGACCAGGTGCTGAGTCGGATCTCGGTGTGAATCTTGAATTGGAAAAACCGCTTTTTAACTTTCAGAGGTCGTATATCACTAGTGAAAAGTGTACTTTCAGCCATACCTTTCCATGCGCTATCAACAAGAAATGTACCAAATGGGGTGGTCAGGTCTATTGATAAGCTTCTGGACAGTTTTATCTGTGATGCATCCTTGGAGGTGAAAAGGCATTGGGTCTCTTGGAGGAAGATGGCTTGGCCCATTCGGGAGTGCGGGATTAATGTGAAAAGCCTAGAGGTCACAGTCAATTGTATGCATGTGAAACTGGCAATGGAGGTTATTGTGGAATGGTCCTTGTGAGGGAGCCTCATATCGTTCAAATATAGGGACATTGTTGGTGGTCATGTGGAGAGTGGATCCCCTATGTGGGTGGCGGTGAGAAGCATCATTCCAGACATTTTTCAGCTATCTCGGTGGATTTTTGGGGAGGGGAAAATCTTGTTTTTGGAACATAATAGGTCTGGTTTTCTTCTCGAGTATCTGAGATGTCTTGCGCCTGTGATCACTTTAAAGGAGGTGGCTCAGTATCCATCCTTCTTCAGATATGTTCTGGAGGATGACCAGTGTGATATTTTTTTTATTCGATAATCATCAACTATGAACGAGACATATGTGTTTTCACGCCTTCCTCTACGAGGATGTTTTTGTCGAAGGATTTATGCCGGAGTAGCATCTTCCAGGAACATCAGGCTGGGTGGAGTGGTAGGGTTTGGTGTAATGAAATTCCAAAAAAGTTAAATTTCCTCACATGGAGGATACAGAATGGTGCGATGTCTTTTGATGATAACATTAAACAGTTGGGGAGCAGTATGGCATCACAATGCTATTGTTGTGCTGCTTCATGTGAGGAGACGTTGTCTCACATTTTTTTTAGCAGGGGACTCGGCCCGTTCGGTGTGGGGTTTCTTTGGTAATTTTTTTCAGGCTACTTATATAGGTGGAGGACATTGGGGACTTCCTATCGGACTGGTTCCATGGAGTGGACGCGATGGGAAAGGAAATTGGAGTGCGAGCTGTTACCCTGATTGCAGGGTGCTGGGCACTGAGGTTGGCCTGGAGCCGGGTGAGGTTTGAGGAAGTTTCTTTGTCGGACAGGGCAATCATCACTAGGATATTATACACCTTAGCGGACTAGTTTTTTCTTGCAAGTACATGGAAGGATGCTCAGATGATGAGGGCGTTGTATGGGGCCAGAGTTTTGGCTCTGGAGCTGGGTCTCAAGAGGCAGGGGTGCTGGGTGAGGTTGCGGCCTCCAGAGCTGGGATTGAAGTTAATCATCGACGGGTCATGTCAGCTGGGGCTGATGTGTGGGGGATGAGATGTCTGCGACATGGCTTTAAGTGTGATAATGGAATTATCTATGACTTTTGGTGTTGGGAGCTCATTACAAGCAGAGGCGAGAGTAGATCTCATAGGCCTCTCCTTGTGTAGCCAGAGGGGAATTTGTTTATCTTAGGTGGAGGAAATCTCTCGCGTCACTCACGATGCACTTCAAAGTAAGAGCAATTTCCCATGTCCAATAATATATATTGTTAGGGCAGGAACATCTTTAATGACCAGGGGAATTGGTGTTACGCATACCTGGAGTGGGGGAAACAAAGTGGTGGATCACTTGGCGTCCCATGCTGGTGAGGACGTCGTGGTCACCTGTATTTCAAATTTTTCTCAGTTGACTCCTGAGGGAGTGAACCTGATTCGGGTGGATTCCCTTGGTCTGCATTATTTTAGTCCCCCTTAGTGTTGTTTATCTTGTTTACACTTCTTGAATAAAAATTGAAATGATGATGGTGATGATGAAAACACCTTATCTGGTGAAAATTCATAGAATACATTGATATTCCATTGTTGTTCTAGATATTTGAAGTAAAATTGAAATATTATTTTTTTCATTGAGAGAAACGTATATTTTTAAGAGATTTCAATTTAATATGTGTTTATTGTACTCATACCATTATATAGATACTATTTGTTTATTTTGACTCTTGGTCAGAAAAGTGAAGAGGTGTATCATGAATCATAATTGACATATAGGGTTCTCTTGTTATAGATTTGATGGTGTGTTATTTAGCAAGTGATGATGGTTGAAAATTGTTAACTGTTTCGATGACTACATGATGGTTTTCCCATACCAGTTCTTGGTGGACTTCTACAAAATTTTGTAGAGTGGTATATGTTATTTTTTTATGACGGATGGTCGTTTGAAAATATTAAGAGATATTAGATAGCATAGTTGATGACATATTCCTCATTAATAAGATGTGTAGTTACCATATTTGGTATATAGGACACGTGCTTCCCATGTTTTTGACTCCTTTTCGGGGGAGGTAATGTTACCTATGATCAGTAATTTAATTATTCAGTAACAACCAATACAATGTTATACTATATATTATTGAATTTAATTATACCTAATGTAACTATATGTGTGGTGTGATGTGGATAGTTGTGATGATATTTTGTTGCATTGTATACCCTCATAGGTAAGTGTTATAAGTTGATGCCTTTCTAGTAAACACATTCCCAGTGTAGAGAGGTACCTAAACGATTATACTGAACTAAAACATAGTGGGGGTATTTCCATATGTGTATTCTCAATAAGGGTTAGTTATTATCTTCCCTATTTTCATATAATGGACCATTAAAGAGAAGTACCTTATGTGGAAGCTCGAAGAGGGTTAGGGCCTAGTAGGATAATTATTGGTTGGATATTCCATATTGATAGGATTTGAACCAAGTAGATTTATTTTGTCCTTAATAAACAAATAGGGGGTTGATATATACATTATAATCCTTTTACTGAGATGGGCGTGTAGATGATACCATGTGAGATGCTAGTGTGGTAAGATGTTTCACCATTTGGGATATGTGGATGGTCTTAATGACTATGATATGTGCCTCAATCATTATGGCCAGTTGTGATACTATGAGGCCCAGGGTTTTAACTCAATACATTATAGTTTTATGATTGGTTTGATAAAGGGAAACCTACAAGACAGGTTGAGAGAGTTTTATGGATTAAATTATAGGTAATGGTATTGGATGTGTTTTTTATGAGATAGAAACAAGTTAGGTTATCTAGTTTTTGATATTGTCTTGATGATCTTCATTATATCTAAGGAATCACAAAGGGTTCTTGAGTATTAATACTGCCTCCAAAAAATATGAATATTTGGGTGTCTATCCATATTAACCAATGGTTGTGTGTTTGATGATTTAATTTAGGAAAAGTGATATAGTGAGAGAGGTGGTCATTTTATAAAACATGGAATTGGTATGTGCTTGATTTTAAAAGGGGAGTTCCAATGGATCTGTTGATGATTAAATATTAAAATTTCATGTATAATTATCATCATGGACTTAGTTATGGATGAATCGTGGGAGTGTGATTTAGGTCTTGAATTGAGTGGAATGGAATTTCAAACCTATTTTTTTATGGTGAGTTTAGTTAGCGTCAGTTATGCATTGTAATTGTTTAATATAGAACAACAATGAGTGTCCATTTTTATCATTAGGATTGTATGTTTATAATATAATTCTTATGATTTTGAAAACCTAGAGTTTTAGGAAAATTAAAAAACATTCCCCATGATGATGTGTCACGAACCGTCCTCGGGGCCCATGCCATGACTACCCCAAGACAGCCTTCCATAGGCCAGGGGCTGGGGACTAGCACCAAAGGCATAAATCCTGATAACTAGGAAGGCAATGACTCTATAAAAGTAAACAAAACACCACAGAGTATGAGAGGAAGTAAAACACTAAGTACAAAAGAATGTGATGAAAAGTAAATGGTCCAGAATACAAACCCAACTGAGAGTACAACTACAACTGAACGAAAGTAAAACATAACAAGACAACAACTGGAAGAAAGGAAACGACTCCTGGGGCGTCCTTCTCAGATCCTACCTGAAGGGTAGGTACAGATGGTGCAGCTCCTGGATCGTCCACCATGGATCCTACCTGAAGGGTAGGTACCGATAGCCTCCACAACGCTCTCGCCCATCAACCTCCTCCGAGTTTCATCTCGCCGTGAAGTGCACCTCTGGATGATGACTTGTCGTGTGGTCCACCTCCGGGTACTGACTCGTCGTGTGGTCTACCTCCGGGTGCTGCCCAGTCCTCGAACACTCAGCCTCCGTCAGCGCTGCCTGTCGTCTGCAACCAACATAACAAGGTGCGGGCCTAGCCCGCACAGGGGTGAGTATAACGATACTCAGTAGGGACCCCGAGACCCTCAAGGTCTCACAAAAACAAACATGGATAACCATAAAGAATATCTCAACAGATAAACTCTACTTAGGTATATCCCATACATATACCTAAGTTATCAAGTAACCCATCTCAATCATGTGGAAACACAAAGATTATGAAATCAACGGATAACCACTACCCAGGTATATTCCCATACATATACCTAAGTTATCAAGTGACCCATCTCAATCATGAGGAAACACAAAGATTATGAAATCAACGGATAACCACTACCCAGGTATATTCCCATACATATACCTAATTTTTCAAGTGACCCATCTCAATCATGAGGTAAACAAAATGGTCATAGACTAAGCTCATCCCTGGATTTTCATTATCGAAACCATAACTACTGAAGAGCCTAATATCTGGAGTGTACAGTGGTCCTATCACGACTCCAAGGTACTGCTCACTAACCTATGACTGTTGAGGTACTCCTCCTGTCGAGTACCACGGGTCAGCCACCCAAACACAGTAGTGCTTCCCGCTGGGGTATGCCACCCAAACACAGTAGTGCACACCCCCTAGTAGCCTGCAGAGGTACTCTCCAAACGAGTACTGCAGGTCTGCACTCTCACACAGGTAGTGCTCCGTCTGCCATGGGTCTGCACCCAAACAAAGTACTGCTCCGTCCACTAGGCCAATCGACTCACTCCAAGTCGAGTCGGTCAAGCAGTCGTCAGGTCTCATCCTGCTACACGATCTCCGTACTCCACACACTCATCTCTATGAGGGTCCGCTCCATGAGCTACAGGTCGATACTCCATGTATCTCAAAGTCCCACTAAGAAGTATCTCAAAGGACCTCCTCATCATAGGGGTCTCAATGCAACAGACGGCGCGTCAATCGGACGCCCGGTCTGTGAGTTACTAGATTTTTCGTTTCAGGGGCCTAGTTGGATTCGTGTGCAATCCAACCCAGCCAATATCCAACTGCATCCAAACCTCAGGTGAAGTATGCATAATGTTCCGTGTCATTAAAAGTAATTCAATGAGATAGACGGCGTGTCAATCGGACGCCCGGTATCTGAGTTATTGGCTTTTTCGTTCTAGGGGACCGATTGATTTCATGAGCGAAGCAACCCGACCACACTCCGACGGCATCCAAACCTCGTGCGGAGTAAACCAAAAGTTTCGTATCATAAAAATAAATTCAACAAAGTCGATGGCACGTCAATCAGACGTCCAGAGCTCAAGATATAAGTGTTTCCGCTCCGAGGGCCCGGTTGGTTTCGTATCCAAACCAACATGGCCGAACCCAAAGTTCTCTGAAACTTTAGCGTAATATAGCAAAACGACTGTCTCGATCCATGGATCGCATCGCAACTGAAGGTGCGTCGATCGGAGGCCCTTAGCTCATGTTATGGGTAACCAACCGAAAAAGGTTCGGTAATAGGGGGATCGGGCCCGGACCGACCCGGCCCGATACCCCCAGGGTCGGCCCGAACTGGGTCGACCCGAACGGGGTCCATGTCCGGCCCACTTGGGCACGGCCCGGCCCGGTCGGCGCGGCACGACGCAGCCCGGTCGGCGGGGCCCGACCCGCCGGCTCGGCCTGCCGCGCTGGCACCGGCCGGGGGGCCAGGTGACCGGCTCGCCCGTTATGGCCGAGTGCTGCTGGCGCGCGCTTCCCCCGCATGAGGAAACCGGGGCCCCTTAATGGGGCTGCTCACGTCCGGCCAGCCGGGGGTCTCGGACCCCCGGTTCTTCCACGGTCCGGCCGGCCCGCTTCGGCCGGCCCGCTTCTGCCGCCACAGGACCGGCATAGCCGGTCCCCTTGCTCCGACGCTGGAGGCCCGGTACCGGCCACCGGTTCCCCTGCATCGTTGTGGCTTGAAACCGGCTGCGGCCTTGGTTCATCCAACGTGGCGTGACGGCCCCACGCCCTTCCTCCGCAGCACCGCTCCGGCCGTGGTGCTTCTGAGGTCCTCCAGCGCGGCGCGCCGGCGCCTCGTATTTTGTTTATCTTCTACGGCGCGGCGCGATGATGCCGCAGATTAGTTTGTTTCCAGCTGCACTGTGCGACGACATTGCGCTTCTCCGCCCTTCCTTTAACAAATTCTGTGCGGTGCTTCGACACCGTGTTGCCTTGCTCGTGCCTCATCAATATCAACAACCAAAAAGGGGAGGAGTGTCGGCTGTGTTCGTGCGGTCCGACCTCCTCCCGTTATTACAATAACAGGCGGTTCAATTTGAATGGAAGAAAATGATGGAAGTAACCAATAAATAGAAACGCTTAAAACCCCTACCTCGTGACGTGATCCCTCGATGGATCTGCGGAGAGGTAGCGTCATTTGTTGACGTCGGAAGGTGACGTCGTCGTTTGCGATTTAACCATGGCGGTGTCTCCTCCTTTGATGGAGACCGGGAAGCATTCTTCATCGAAGGTCTTGGAAGGCCCGACGTCACCCAAGTGTACTCCAGATGTGACATATCCCCTCTTGTCATAGAGAAGGAAGAAAGGTGTACGTTTTCGCTCTTTGGTGTCGGCATTCTTCATCGGAGAGTTGCGTTCTTGGCGTTCTTCAAGAAGGAAGAATTTCATCAATGCTTAGAGCTTTCTCTTCAAATCCTTTCGCACCATCAACTATTCTTTCACAAAATAAGAATTATCCTTATTTAATTAACACTCATGCCAAAGGAATTCATTTTAAATTCAAACGAATCCAAGAATTAATTACTTGAAAAACCTACACAATTAAGGAGTTGACTTTATTTAAAAAGGGGGGTTTCATTTTGAGAGTTACAAAATTTAAGAGGGGAAAAGTTATGATGTTGGGGGAAGGTAATGGGTTGGGCTCGTATGGGCCCCACCCCACCTTAATCCTCTCAAAGGAAGTTATCAACAAGTGGGTCCCACCCCTAACTCCCTTACTTTATTTAAATAAATCATCCCGACAAAACACAACTCCAGAAATGGGTCTTCTTAATCAATTACCGGCACTGCGAGTTCATCGGTGCCCTCGGAATTTGATTCTGAGAACTGGTTCAAAAGATAGAAAAACCCGCTCGTTCGTTCACTGAACGTACCTGAGAGAATCATTGGAAATTAATTCCGGGCACATCGGGCCTCGGAATAAGGCGCCGTCAGAAACTATGTTCTTGTAAAATCTCAATGAAAATTTAGAAAAAATTTCCCTTGAATTTTAAGGGTCTATACATTACTCCCACCTCAGGGATTTACGTCCTCGTAAATCTTTAACACAGACTAGGGATGCAAAACAGTATTGAGCATGCATCTGAGCCTTCCACTCCCATGTTCTTACCTAGATGTTCCCGTACTTCCAAAGAAAGTGCACCCGAGTAATCGACCGTCCTCGTAGGATCTGCTCCTGTCGATCCTCGATCCCCACTGGAACCTCCATGAAAGTCACCCCATCACCATCGTCCAGCTCCCCATGGTCGATGATATGCGAAGGTTCGAGCACGTATCTCCTCAGTTGAGATACGTGGAAGTCGTCGTGCACCTGGTGCAACTGACGTGGATGGGTCAAGCGGTAAACCACCACGCCAACGAAGTTGAGGACCTAAGAAGGTCCACTGAACCTCGGAGATAACTTTCCACCTTGGCCACATCTACGTAATCCTCGTCAAGATGAGACCCGTATAAGGGTGTGATCGTCATCCTCAAACTCTAGAGGTCTCCAATTCCTGTTAGAACAGAAACTCAAAATGACTACTTCCATGAGGGTAAGTTTGACTGACTCAAGAGTGATCGGTCACACCCTCCTTGCATGAGTTTATCCTGTGCTGTCTGGGGTTTCCTTTTTGCCGACCAAGGAAAACCCATCCCGACGTCGTAGTTAAACCACAAACTTTTTGCCTAATACCGTCAATTTGTGTATGAACTGTGATTGCCCAGTCCATACTCAAACAAACTTCGTAAGGCCTCGAGGCTACCACCAAGAGATTCCAACCGAAACTCTCATCTCGAGGGTCTGACCACACTGTCGGTGTAAGTGTGATTATCGAGTCTTCTCCCAAGGTATCTCCAGACATGAGGGTCAAGTCTACGGCTTACCGGAAACTCTAGGTCTGGGATAAGATTTGTGAAAGGAAGGAAAGATTCATATCGACGTCTATTAATACGGCAGCTGGTAGTGGACACAGATTGTCCCATTAATCATTTTTTAGAGCCATTGGGCCACACTCCTTGACCGCATGCAGCTGCACTTTTCCCTTTCCCTCCAGCTCCCTGAGCCTGGCGGGGACAACTAAGGCAGGTGGTTGTAGCATGTTAAAATGCACACCACCTCATGCTACTCTCCAAGCTCTGCCTCCATGTCTGCTACTTCGCAGACTCATCTCTCCTTAAAGAATCCTCTTTTTGAAACACTTAATACGCTAGAGTCTCTAAGAATGGTGCTGGTTTCTTGTTTCCTACTGCACTGTACAGTATTCATCCGCTCCTGGATGATCTGCACCTTCTGTGCCTATGATCTGAAAGAGCTGCTAAACTTTATCCTTTGTCGAAAAGAGAAACTCAGTCTCATCCCCTGTATGAACCACGCCCATTGCATAATACAGTCAATCCTGAAAAGAATGATGCATTCATGCCATGGATTATGTCGTAAGGCCACGACGTTACTACCAAGAGATCCAACTGTCACTCTCGCCTCCAAGGGTCGAGTCACACTGTCGACATCAGTTTGAGGTCACTGGGTCTCCTCCAGTAGAAATCACGAAAGTGAGGGTCAAGTCAATAGTCTTAACCGCGACCTCTCAGTATCAACCAAACAAAATGATAGGAAAGCAAACATCATAATGATAAGTGTCTTTTTATTATTGCAGCTTATAGTACAATGACACGAATAAAACAACAACATGGAACTAGAAGTACAAGGGACATATCCACTAGTTCTTCTCTTGTCCACCTTCTCTCAGAGCACTACTGCCTTGTCCACTGCTCGGTTGTTTCTCAAGCACTCTATAGCATCCCTCCTTTTTTTTATAACATAAACATTCATTACATTACACAACACTGAGGATCTTTAAGATCTAGTGTCTTGGAAACCAGGAACAAATTACATGAAAGCAACAAAAATCATTCTTCTTAAACACTTGAAAGGCTTCTCCTTAAGTTCATCCTAGGTTCATTACTGCATCTCATAACCTGGGGACATACATCAACAGAAAGGGTGAGCAGAAGGCCCAGTAAGGGAAAGAAGAGGAACATTTTACATGTGAACTTGATATACTTCAATAAGGACATGAAAAGAACTGTAAGGCATGAGAAAGAAATAATGAGGCATTTAATAATAAAAATAACATTTTTCATAACTTGAAGATGTGGCTACATCATTTAACATAGACAATCATGAACATATTACCAAGGTCCATCCCCAAGGTGTCATTTGAAAATTACCAAGGTTATTCACCAAGGTATCGTGAAAATTGTAATCTCTAGTGGTTACATCATTACCCAATGCATTGGAGCGCTATCAGGGCGCACCCTTAAATTTGCCTTTATCATCATGTGATCCACATATATCATCATCATACATCTCATAAATAACCCATATAGCATAAAATAAATTGGTTTCATTTCATAATCATAACGTTTAAAAAACTGCTTTAAAGACATGATCCTTACGTCACTTTAAACCCACAGAAAGGGAAAGCGGGTCTCATGTATGTAAATACCAGAATTTAAAATAAAACATTTAGATATATATGTGAATAAACTTGTATAAATAAGATCTTTGAGTACTCACTTTATAACATAAAATAATTTTGAGAAAAGAGAGAGGCATTTTGAGACCAAAAATTCTCCAGCATAACGGCTATGTTTCGGGGTTTTAGAAAACATTGAAAAGAGAGGGGACATGGGTCACCCACTCATAAATGATCCATAAAACAGTAGGGTAACAGAATAAGAAGGATATATGGACATGGTAATGAAATTTGGAGGACATACCATTTGAAATGAAAAACATGGAAGGAAGGCAAAATTTAGATTTCTCTTATGAAAATTCGGCAGCCTAACGGCGTCACTTAAATTTTAATAAAAATGAATTGAAAAGATCAAATAGGGTCTCTCATCATATGATCATAAGATATCAGTATGATAGATATAGAGATAATACCCTAACATAATAAAAATGGAACTTGAAAGACTTGATATGAAAATCGAACTTGAAAAATGAGAAGGGTGAAAGGATCCCTTAAAAATTCGGCAGCCTAACGGCGTCACTTAAACTTTCATAAAATGAAATGATGAGAGTAAGAGTGGATCTCTCATCATATAAACATGAAAAGGGTAGTAAGAGGAATATAAAAGAACATACTATCACATATGAAAATGTAGCCTAAAATAAATGACATAAAATATATTACATGAAAAGAAAGAGAGAGGTCGGATCCCTTACCTTAAAACGTGACTCTTGAAACTCAAAGTTTTGGACCTTGAGGGATTGGGGGCACCTTGGGAGGACTCCTTGGAAGGTAAGAAGACCATAACTTCGTTGGGGGAGAGTTGGGAGTGAAAACTAAAGGAGGAAAGGGTGGGTATTTATAGAGAAAGTGAGGGGACAAGGCAATAATGGCCAAGGGACACCTCACATGTGCTTTTCTCAAACCCATGTGCTCTCCCTTGGCATTTATCAAAGTGTTAGGCCACATGGGGCCCCCAAAACAATAATTCATCACCCTTGACCGGCCAACCCTTAAAAGATCTCATGACATCATCATGACACAGTTATGATGTCATTAAACATACCGAAACCCTAAAACTGTATTTTTACTATTCACTGAAAATTCGACTTTCTCAGAAAAATCCCAAAATATCACCTTAACCAAATATCAATGCTCTGATTTCAAAAATGAAATCCATTTCATAAAAATAATTTTCTAAATATTTGTAATTTAATTTTTAAATAAAAACACTATTCATCGAAAAATCATTTTTTCAGAAAAAACCCCAAAATTACCATAACATAATATCGATGGTCTGAGTTCAAAAATAATGTCATTTTTATAAAAATAATTTTCTAATTATTTTTAATTAAAATTTTAATTAAAAAACACTATTCATCCGAAAAAACTAATACTTGAATAATAATTTATGAAACCGTTATTTACCCATTTTATTGAATCACATTACTTAATCTAGGTGTCTAAATTATATTAAAACATTCTTTGAGTGAAATTACTAATCCATTTGGTCACATTACTAATCCTAAGCGTAAAATCACTATTCATAATTTACTATTCATCAAAAATTAAGTTGATCTTATTAGACTCCAAATTCCTTACTGAACACTTTTGTAGAAGACCATTTTTTGAAAATCATTACACATCATTAGTTATTTAGGGTTTACATAAATATTTTAAAATATCCTTTTTTCGAAATTTATCAATAAAATACATTCTAAAAGAATCCAGACATTTGAAATTTCACAAACATCACTAAAGGAGGAAATCTCAATTCATTCATCCCAAAGGATTACAAAATGAAGCTAGGGTCTCGTCACATAGCCCCTTATAACACCGGCATATGACCTAAGTGTAAGGTGTGTTATGGTGAGAGAATCTGAGGGAGGCTCAGATAACATTGCCCTAGTAGTAATCTCTACTAACTTGAACTTCTCCCATAGGCATTTCCGTTCAAGCTTGACACGCTGGAGTTCGGCTTGGGCTTGGTCCAAAGCGAAGCCCACAGATGCTACCTCCTTCCCAAGCTCTGATAAGTGGGCTTCATAAGTTGCAAGTCTACTGGATGAAGCCATCGCCTCCTCTTTCTTCATTAACCATTAACATCTTATTAAATCATTAAGAGTAAGTTAATATACTACTCAAAAAGATTGGGTAGTTACATTCTTCCTCCCTTAAGAAATTTCGTCCCCGAAATTTATACTTGAGGCCTAGTCGAAAAGGTGAGGGTACTTTTTCTTCATCGTTTCCTCAGGCTCCCAAGTTGCTTCTTCATAACTATGATTCCTCCACAACACTTTCACAAGGTGGGTAGTCTTGTTTTGTAGAACCTTGTCTCTACGGTCCAAGATCTCCACTGGCTGCTCCTCATAAGAGAGGTCATGTTCAAGTTGTACCACCTCTGGGTTCAGTACATGCGAAGGGTTGGGTATGTACTTCTTCAAGAGAGATACATGGAAGACATCATGAACTTGAGCTAGGTTCGGTGGAAGTGGTAGATGATAGGCCACTGCTCCTATGCGATCAAGGATTTCATAGGGGCCAATGTACCTATGGCTGAGCTTCCCTTTCTTCCCAAACCGCATGACTCTCTTCTATGGAGAAATTCGAAGGAAGACTTTGTCACCAACAACAAACTCCAAGTCCCTTCGACGATTGTCAACATAGCTCTTCTGCTGACTCTGAGTAGCCTTTATGTGTTTTTGGATGGCATGAACCTGTTCCGTCATCTCTTGCAGGAGATCAGGCCCAAGAAGCTTCCTCTCACCAGTTTCATCCCAACAAGTAGGAGTTCTACACCGCTTTCCATTCAGAGCTTCATAGGGTGCCATCTGAATACTCGCATGGAAGCTGTTGTTATAGGAGAACTCCACTAATGGGAGGTGTTGATCCCATCCACCTTTAAATTCCATTGTGCATAATCTCAACATGTCTTCAACTGTCTGAATAGTCCTTTCAGATTGGCCATCAGTTTGAGGATGATAGGCCGTACTAAAATTCAATTTAGTATTCAGAGCATGTTGAAGACTTCTCCAGAATTTTGATGTGAATCTTGGGTCACGATCAGATACGATGGATAGTGGTACCCCATGCAGCCTTACCACTTCCTTCACATATATCATGGCAAGCTGATCCAGAGAGAAATATTCCCGAATAGAGATAAAATGGGTTGTCTTGGTGAGACGGTCCACAATAACCCATATCGCATTGTTTCCTTAGGATGTTTTCGGGAGACCAGTTACAAAGTCCACAGTGATATTATCCCACTTCCATACTGGTATGGGTAGCGGTTGTAATACCTCCTTAGGAAGTTGTCGTTCTTCCTTTACTTGCTGACACACCAGGCACCTTGTAGTGTAATCGGCAATCTCCCTCTTCATGTTATCCCACCAATAATGATCACGAAGGTCTCTATACATCTTAGTGCTTCCTGGATGTATAGAGAATGTAAAGATATGAGCTTCATCCATAAGTTCTTTATTTATCTCCGGAATAGATGGGACACATAGTCTTGTATGAAATTTCAATACACCTTCTTGATCAATATTGAAATCAGGTAACTTCCCATCTTTTACAGCCTCCAACTTCTCCTGCAGCAAAGGATCTTCTTTTTGAGCCTTCTTGATCTTCTCTAGTAATGAAGGTTGAGAAATCATTTGGGATAGGGTTGATGATGTCCCTTTCCTTATAATTCCCATGTCCAGTTTTACTAGATCTTTAATCAAGGGATCTCCCAGGATCCTCATTGTTGCCAGAACAAAAGGATCTTTCCTGCTTAATGCATCCGCGACTTTGTTTGCTCTTCCTGGGTGATAATGAATTGAACAATCATTGTTTTTAATAATCTCCAACCACCTCCTTTGTCTCATGTTCAATTCGTTCTGAGTGAAAATATACTTTAGACTTTGGTGGTCAGTGTATATATCACATTTCTCCCCATAAAGATAGTGCCTCCATATCTTTAGAGCAAAAACAACTGCCGCCAGCTCTAGATCATGCGTAGGATAATTCTTCTCATGAATCTTCAACTGTCGAGATGCATAAGCAATTAATTTGTCATTTTGCATGAGGACGCACCCAAGACCTTTCAAAGATGCATTGCTAAAATTAACGAATCCTTCTCCGATAGAGGGTAGTGTTAACACAGGTGCAGTAACCAATATCTTCTTCAGCTCTTGGAAACTTTCCTCACATTCCTTTGTCTAGATGAACTTAACCCCTTTTCGAGTCAACTTGGTTAGTGGATTAGAAAGTCGTGAATTTTTTTTCACAAACCTCCTATAATATCCCGTTAAACCAAGGAAACTACGAATCTCAGTTACTGTTGTGGGTTGAGGCCACTCCTCCACAACCATTGTCTTTGCAGGGTCAACCGAGATTCCTTTATTGGTTACGATGTGCCCCAAGAAATCCACTTGTTGTAACCAAAACTCACACTTTCTGAACTTCCCAAAGAGTCTCTCCTTCCGTAGAGTTTTCAAAATAAACCTTAGATGATCTTCATGTTCCTCACGACTTTTTGAATATATCAAAATATCATCAATAAAAACTACCACAAAGTTATCAAGGTAGTCCTTAAAGAATTTATTCATAAAATCCATGAAAATAGTAGGAGCATTAGTCAAGCCGAAGGGCATAACAGTAAACTCATAATGCCCATATATTGATTGGAAGGCAGTCTTTGGAATATCTTCCTTCTTCACCCTCAGTTGATGATAACCAGATCGAAGGTCAATCTTTGAGAATAATTGAGCCCCACGAAGTTGGTCAAATAAATCATCAATTCTTGGAAGAGGATATCTGTTCTTCACTGTGATCCCGTTCAGTTCTCTATAATCAATGCATAGCCGCATTGATTCATCCTTCTTCTTCACAAAGAGAACTGGTGCTCCCCAAGGAGACACACTCGGTCGGATAAACCCCTTCTCCAACAAGTCTTGGAGTTGTCTCTTTAGCTCTTCTAGCTCCACATTTTCCATTCTATACGGAGTCTTTGATGTTGGTTGAGACCCAGGTACGAGTTCAATGGAGAAATCTACCTCTCTCTCTGGGGGAGGTCCAGGTAACTCCTCAAGAAATACATCCATGTATTCCTGAACAATCGGAACATCTTCAATTTGTATGCTCCCTTTCCCTTCTTCCTCATCACCGATTAACTCAATAAACAAAGCTATAGGATGTTCTTCTAGATAGGGATCAGTTCGGGATATCTCTCCTCGGAAGATAACTGTAGGTCGTTCATTCAAGACTACAGATATTTCCTTACTTCTGCATTTGATCTTATCATTTTACTTTGAGAGCCAGTCCATCCCTAGTATAATGTTGAATTCCATCATGGGAATGACTACTAGATTTGCGATAAGATTGTTCTCAACAAAGTAAACAGTAGAGTCTCTAAATAATTTTGATGCAAGGATAATCCCACTTAGAGTCTTGACTGACAACTCTACCTCTAGCAGTTCAGGGATTGATTCTATATTCCTTGCAAACTTGGAGAAAATAAAGGAATGCGTAGAACCAGAATAAAATAAAGTACTTGCTAGTTTTGAGAGGACAAAAAGAGTACCTGCTACCACATCGTTCGGGAATTCAACTTCAGCTGTTGTGATAGCGAAAGCACGACCTTGCTCCCTTGTCCTCTGCTGAGGCTGATGGTGATTCCCCTCCACCGCCCTCGGATTTGGACATTGATTAGCAAAGTGCCCAAGATGTCCACACTTGAAGCATGTGACTTCGGGTAGGGCCAGAACCATCTTTCCTCTATCGTTAGTGTTGGGAAGTTGAGGCTTCACATCACTACGACAATTCCGAGAAATATGGCCTTCTTTTCCACACCTATAGCACTTACCACTTCCGATCAAGCAGTTCCCCGAATGCTTCTTTCCACATTTATTGCATGTGGGATGTTGCATATGACTTCCACCTCTTTCCTGATCAAAACTTCTTCCCAGGATTGGTTCTAGAGTTCTCTTCTTTTCATTAGATTTGTGAGACCACTGTGTCTCCCCAAACTCTAGTTTAACTTTCATAGCACTTCGAACTATTTCTTCATAGCTATCGTAGTCCCTGTTGGCTAGATTCTTCCGCAGATGAGGTCGTAGTCCGCCAAAGAATCTATCAACCTTCCCATTAGGGTCCATGACAAAGCTTGAGGTCTAACGGGAAAGATTTGTGAAGTTCATCTCATAGGTTCCAACAGATTCGTTCTCCTTCTGCTTCAGCTCGAGAAACTCTTTCTCCATTTTCGTTCTCATGGAACGAGGGAAATACTTGTTAAAGAAAATTCCCTGAAATTATTCCCACTCCATAGCTTCCATCTCTCCTCATGGCTTCGTTTTTTTGATCAGCGACCACCACTGATCAGCTTCTCCCTCTAGGCGGTAAACAGAAAGGGTGACTTTTTCTTGTTCCGAACAATGAAGTACAGAAAAGATCTTTTCAATGGATCTTATCCATGGTTTCGCAACCAATGGGTCAGTAGATCCACTGAATGTTGGTGGTCGTTGATGCATGAAGGACTCAACAGAAAGTTGTTCCCTTCGCGGTGAGGTCGGCCTCTCAGCTTGATTCAAGTTATTACTCATAACTTCAGTCAGTTGGTTCATCATTCGCATGAATGTTTCCATTCCGGCTTCCATCGGAGGGCCGTCAGCACATGGTGCATTGCGGTCACCATCGGCACGATTCCTCCTATTGCCCGCCATTTTCTAAAAGAATAAAACCTTAGTAAGAAACTTATTTCATTTATGGATCTTTTAACAAAGACTTCATGCTTATACAATTACACTTTTCTATAATTCCTTCATAATGATTCATAAAAAGCTTGTGATTAACCATACATATCCCCCGGGAGTGTCGTAACCAAGAGTGCAGCAAGGCCCGTTATCGTGCACCAGTTCCCGTTCGAGTCTAGCTCAAAGTGGTGTTTTCGGGTTTTACCCCTATGTACATCTGTGCCAGAGCCGCCTCTACCTGCTCGTATCCAGATAGGGATGTATTTGTTTGATAAACCACTTACTCAATACTTACCAAAATACCAAGAAGTTTTCCTATATTTAAACTTTTCTATGGGGTTCTTCCTAATGTTTTTATATCCTAATTTCCACAAATAACTAAACCATAATTTGATACCAACTATATCATCCCGCCTTTTTTTATAACATAAACTTTCATTACATTACACAAAACTGAGGATCTTTAAGGTCTAGTGTCTTGGAAACCAGGAACAAAATACATGAAAGCAAAAAAAATAATTCTTCTTAAACACTTGAAAGGCTTCTCCTTAAGTTCATCCTAGGTTCATTACTGCATCTCATAACCTGGGGACATACATCAAAAGAAAGGGGGAGCAGAAGGCCTAGTAAGGGAAACAAGAGGAACATTTTACATGTGAACTTGATATACTTCAATAAGGACATGAAAAGAACTTTAAGGCATGAGAAAGAAATCATGAGGCATTTCATAATAAAAATAACATTTTTCATAACTTGATGATGTGGCTACATAATTTAACATAGACAATGATGAACATATCACCAAGGTCCATCCCCAAGGTGTCATTTGAAAATTACCAAGGTTATTCACCAAGGTATCGTGAAAATTGTAATCTCTAGTGGTTACATCATTACCCAATGCATTGGAGCGCTATCAGGGCGCACCCTTAAATTTGCCTTTATCATCAGGTGAGACACATATATCATCATCAAACATTTCATAAATAACCCATATAGCATAAAATAAATGGGTTTCATTTCATAATCATAACGTTTAAAAAACTGCTTTAAATACATGATCCTTACGTCACTTTAAACCCACGGAAAGGGAAAGCGGGTCTCATGTATGTAAATAGCAGAATTTAAAATAGACAATTTTGATATATATGTGAATACCATTTTAGAAATAAGAGCTTTGAGTATTCACTTTATAACATAAAATAATTTTGAGAAAAGATAGAGGCATTTTGAGACCAAAAATTCTGCAGCATAACGGCTATGTTTCAGGGTTTTAGAAAACATTGAAAAGAGAGGGGACATGGGTCACCCACTCATAAATGATCCATAAAACAGTAGGGGAATGGAATAAAAAGGATATATGGACATGGTAATGAAATTTGGAGGACATACCATTTTAAATGAAAAACATGGAAGGAAGACAAAAATTAGATTTCTCTTATGAAAATTCGGCAGCCTAACGGCGTCACTTAAACATCAATAAAAATGAATTGACAAGATCAAATCGGGTCTCTCATCATATGATCATAAGAGATCAGTATGATAGATATAGAGATCATACCCCAACATAATAAAAAAGTAACTTGAAAGACTTGATATGAAAATCGAACTTGAAAAATGAGAAGGGTGAAAGGATTCCTTAAAAATTCGGCAGCCTAACGGCGTCACTTAAACATTCATAAAATGAAATGATGAGAGTAAGAGTGGATCTCTCATCATATAAACATGAAAAGGGCAGAAAGAGGAATATAAAAGAACATCCTCTCACATAAGAACAAGTAGCCTAAAAGGAATGACATAAAAGAGATTACATGAAAAGAAAGAGAGAGGTCGGATCCCTTACCTTAAAACGTGACTCTTGAAACTCAAAGTTTTGGACCTTGAGGGATTGGGGGAACCTTGGGAGGACTCCTTGGAAGGTAAGAAGACCAGAACTTCGTTGGGGCGAGTTTGGAGTGAAAACTAAAGGAGGAAAGGGTGGGTATTTATAGGGAAAGTGAGGGGACAAGGCAATAATGGCCAAGGGACACCTCACATGTGCTTTTCTCAAACCCATGTGCTCTCCCTTGGCATTTATCAATGAGTTAGGCCACATGGGGCCCCCAAGACAATAATTCATCACCCTTGGCCGACCAACCCTTAAAAGATCTTATGACATCATCCTGACACAATTATGATGTCATTAAACATAACACAACCCTAAAACTATATTTTTACTATTCACTGAAAATTAAACTTTCTCAGAAAAATCCCAAAATTTCACCTTATCAATGCTCTGATTTCAAAAATGAAATCCATTTTATAAAAATAATTTTTTAAATATTTTTAATTTAATTTTTAAATAAAAACACTATTCATCGAAAATTCATTTTTTTCAGAAAAAACCCCAAAAATTACCATAACATAATATCGATGCTCTAAGTTCAAAAATAAAGTCATTTTTATAAAAATAATTTTCTAATTATTTTTAATTAAAATTTTAATTAAAAAACACTATTCATCCGAAAAAAATAATACTTGAATAATAATTTATGAAACCGTTATTTACCCATTTTATTGAATCACATTACTTAATCTAGGTGTCTAAATTATATTAAAACTTTCTTTGAGTGAAATTACTAATCCATTTGGTCACATTACTAATCCTAAGGGTAAAATCACTATTCATAATTTACTATTCATCAAAAATTAAGTTGATCTTATTAGACTCCAAATTCCTTACTGAACACTTTTGTAGAAGACCATTTTTTGAAAATCATTACACATCATTAGTTATTTAGGGTTTACATAAATATTTTAAAATATACTTTTTTTGAAATTCATCAATAAAATACATTCTAAAATTATCCGGACATTTGAAATTTCACAAACATCACTAAAGGAAGAAATCTCAATTCATTCGTCCCAAAGGATAACACAAAGAAGCTAGGGTCTCGTCACATAGCCCCTTATAACACCGGCATATGACCTAAGTGTAAGGTGTGCTATGGTGAGAGAATCTGAGGGAGGCTCAGATAACATTGCCCTAGTAGTAATCTCTACTAACTTGAACTTCTCCCGTAGGCATTTCCGTTCAAGCTTGACACGCTGGAGTTCGGCTTGGGCTTGGTCCAAAGTGAATCCCACAGATGCTACCTCCTTCCCAAGCTCTGATAAGTGGGCTTCATAAGGTTCAAGTCTACTGGATGAAGCCATCTCCTCCTCTTTCTGCATTAACCATTAACATCTTATTTACTCGTTAAGAGTAAGTTAATATACTACTCAAAAAGATTGGGTCGTTACACACTCGCTGCTGCTTCTGCCTCGGTGGCTCCTCTAACGCCTGCGGATCGACTGTGCGAGGTGTCGGATAGTCACGTGCCAAGTGACCCTTCCTATCGCATTCATAACACTTCCTGCTCCTCGTATGACTGGATCTGGTCCTCTTGGAACTCTACAACATATGTCTACTTCCCACAGATGACTCGGCTACTGATCGAAAACCCTGCGGCAATGGTAGAAGCTCTTGTACACGCTTGGGGTGTAGAGATACTGGCACAAAATCCACCCTGAAGAAGGTCTCTAAGTCTCTCCATGTGAAGGCCATCCAGTCGCAAAACTGGAACAAGTGGCTCCACCACCTACCTATTGCTGCCTAAAGAAGGATGGCAGCAAAGATCACCATGAAGTCTACAGGAGTCCCTACTAGGTTGAGGACTCTCACCACTGCCTCCAGCCAATCCTCAGCCTCCTGCGGGTCAGTCTCTCCCCGGAACCTGGGTGGCCTCTGGCGCTGGAACTCGTGCAGCACGCCCAAGTGGCGTGCATTACCTACTGTCGGGGCTGGTGTCATCGGTGGCCCAACGTATGGTAGAACCGCTGGTGCCTCAACTGCAAGAGGGCCCTGTACCGAAGCCTCGTCACTCGGAAGGCTGTCAGTACGCACATCCCTATGGGCTCTAGCTGGTCGTCCATGAAAAGGCATCCTGAAAGAAACAACGTGACACGGTCAAATGATTATACCTGGTGAGCTGACCTGGTTTGATCTGACTTTTAAAAACTTCTGGAAACACACACACAATCAGTGATTGCATGCACAAAGTCGGAAATCAGTTGTCAGGGTCCTGCTGTATGGATACGTTGGCCTCCCGCACCAACACTGGACTACCTGAACTGAATACTACACTCAGTATACTTAACACTATTGCTTCACAGAATGAAAATATCAGAGTTATAAGTTATACGGTAGAACCGACTCCTCTAATACCAATTTGTCACGACCCGTCGTAGGGGCCTGTTCCGTGACTACCCCAAGACCACCTTCCATAGGCCAGGGGCTAGCGACTAGCACCAAAGTCGTAAATCCCGATAACAGGGAAGGCATTGCCATTATAAAAGTAAACAAAACACCCCAGAGTACAAGAGGAAGTAAAACACTAAGTACAAAAGAAAGTGATGAAAAGTAAATGGTCCAGAATACAAACATAACTGAAAGTTCAACTACAATTGAATGAAAGTACAACATAAAAAGACAACAGCTGGAAGAATGGAAGTGGCTCCTAGGTCGTCCTCCTCGGGTCCTACCTGAAGGGTAGGTACAGATGGTGTAGCTCCTGGATCGTCCACCACGGATCCTACCGGAAGGATAGGTATGGATAGCCTCCACAATGCTCTCGCCCGTCATCCTCCTCCGAGTGTCGTCTCGCCGTGAAGTCCACCTCTAGATGATGACTCATCGTGTGGTCCACCTCCGGGTACTGACTCATCGTGTGGTCCCCCTCCGGGTGCAGCCCTGTCCTCGAACACTCGGCGTCCGCCAGCGCTGCCCGTCGTCTGCAACCAACACAACGAGGTGTGGGCAAAGCCCGTGCAGGGGTGAGTATAACGATACTCAGTAGGGTCCCCGAGACCCACAAGGTCTCACTAAAACTAACATGGATAACCATAAATAATATTTCAATAGATAACCTCTACTTAGGTATATGCCCATACATATACATAAGTTCTCAAGTAACCCATCTCAATCATGAGGAAACACAAATATTATGAAATCAACGGATAACCACTACCCAGGTATATGCCCATACATATACCTAAGTTATCAAACGACCCATCTCAATCATGAGGAAACACAAAGATTATGAAATCAATGGATAACAACTTCCCACATATATTCCCATACATATACCTAAGTTATCAAGTGACCCATCTCAATCATGAGGTAAACAAAAAGGTCATAGACTCAGCTCAAACCAGGATTTTCATTATCGAAACTGTAACTGCTGAAGATCCCCATATCTGGAGAGTACAGTGGTCCTATCATGACTCCGAGGTACTTTTCACTAACCTAAGACTGCTGAGGTACCCCTCCTATCGAGTACTGCGGGTCAGCCACCCAAACACAGCAGTGCACACCCCATAGTATCCAGCAGAGGTACTCTCCGGATGAGTACCACGGGTCTGCACTGTCACACAGGTAGTGCTCCATCCGCCATGGTTCTGCACCCCAAAAAAGTAGAGCCACGTCCACTTGACTAGTTGACTCACTCCAAGTCGAGTCGGTCAAGCAGTCGTCAGGTCTCAGCTGGCTACACGGTCTCCGTACTCCGCACACTCGTCTATGGGAGGGTCCGCTCCACGAGCTACAGGTCGATACTACAAGTAATTCAAAGTCCCACGAAGTAGTATCTCAAAGGACCACCTCATCATAGGGGTCTCAACGCAACAGGCGTCGCGTCAATCAGACACCCAGTCTGTGAGTTACTAGCCTTTTCGTTGCAGGGGCCCGGTTGGATTCGTGTGCAATCCAACCCGGCCAATATCCAACTGCATCCAAACCTTAGGTGATGTATGCTGAATGATCCGTCACATCCAAAGGAATTCAATGAGACAGACAGCGCGTCAATCGGACGCCCGATCTGTGAGTTATTGGCTTTTTTCGTTCTAGGGGCCCGATTTGTTTCGTGAGCGAACCAACCCGACCGCACTCCGACTGTGTACAAACCTCGAGCAGAGTAATCCCAAAGTTCTATCTCATCAAGAGGAATTCAACAAAGTCTACGGCACGTCAATCGGACATCCGGAGCTCAAGATATAAGCGTTTCCGCTCCGAGGGCCCGGTTGGTTTCGTATCCGAACCAACCTGGCCAAACCCAAAGTTCTCTGAAACCTTGAGTGTAATATAACGAAACGATCGCCTCAATCCAAGGATCGCATCTCAACTGACTGTGCATCGATCGGAGTCCCATAACACATGTTATGGGCAACCAACCGAAAAAGGTTCAGTAATAGGGGGTTCGTGCCCGGTCCGACCCGACCCGATACCCCTAGGGTCAGCCCAAAACAGGTCGACCCAAACTGGGTCCAGGTCTGGCCTGCTTGGGCGTGGCCCGGCCCGGTCGGCACGGACCAGTCCGGCCTGGGTGCGGGCAGGCCCGGCGGCTCGGCCCGTCGCGCGGGGCGCGCTGGCGCTGGCCGGGTGGCCAGGTGACCGGCTCGACCGTTATGGTCGAGCACTGCTGGTGGGGGGCGCACTGCCCCCGTGTGAGGAAACTGCGGCCCCTTTATGGGGCCGCTCACGTCCATCCAGCCGGGGGTCTCGGACCCCCAGTTCTTCAATAGTCCGGCCGGCTTCTGCCGCCACGGGACTGGCAAGGTCGGTCCCCTTGCTCCGACGCCGGAGGCCCGGTACCGGCCGCCGGTTCCCCTGCATCACCGCGGCCCGGAACTGGCCGCGGCCTTGGTTCATCCGGCGTGGCGTGATGGTGATGCATCCTTTGTTCATCTTCTATGGCGCAGCGCGACGACGCCTCAGATTATTTTGTTTCCAACTGCGCCGTGCGACGGCGTCGTGCTTCTCCGCCCTTCCTTTAACAAATTCCGCGCAGTGCTTCGGCACCGCGTTGCCTTGCTCGTGCCGCATCAATACCAACAACCAAAAAGGGGAGGAGTTTCGGCCGTGTTCATGCGGTATGACCTCCTCCCGTTATTACGATAACAGGTGGTTCAATTTGAATGGAAGAAAATGACGGAAGTAATCAAGAAATATAAACTCATAAAACCCCTACCTCGGGACGTGATCCCTCAATGGATATGCGGAGAGGTAGTGTCGTTCGTTGTCGTCGGAAGGTGACGTCGTCGTTTGCGATTTTCCCACGGCGGTGTCTCCTCCTTTGAAGGAGACCGGGATGCATTCTTCATCGAAGGTCTTGGAAGGCCCGACATCGCCCAAGTGTACTCAAGATGTGACGCATCCCCACTTGTCGCAGAGAATGAAGAAAGGGGTATGTTGCCACTCTTTGGTGTCGGCGTTCTTCATCGGAGAGTTGCGTTCTTCGCGTTCTTCAAGAAGGAAGAAGTTCTTCAATGCTTAGAGCTTTCTCATAAAATCCTTTTGCACCATCAACTATTCTCCCACGAAATAAGAATTAGACTTATTTAATTAACACACAAGCCAAAGGATTTCATTTAAAATTCAAACAAATCCAAGAATTAATTACTTGAAAAACCTACACAATTAAGGAGTTGACTTTATTCAAAAAGGGGGGTTTCTTTTTGAGAGTTACAAAATTTAAGAGGGGAAAAGTTATGAAGGTAGGGGAAGGTGAGGGGTTCGTCTCGTGGGGGCCCCACCCCACCTTAATCCTCTCAGAGGTAGTTATCAACAAGTGGGTCCGACCCCTAACTCCCTTAGTTTATTTAAACAACTCATCCCGAGAAAATGAAACTCTAGAAAGGGTTCTTATTAAGCAATTACCGGTGCTGCGAGTTCATCGGTGCCCTCAGAATTCGATTCCGAGCACTGGTTCAAAAGTTAGAAAAACTCGCTCGTTCATTCACTGAACGTACCTGAGCTAAAATTCAGAAATTAATTTCGGGCACACCGGGCCTCAAAATCTAGCACCGTCAAAAACAGTGTTCTTGTAAAATCCCAGAAAAAATTTAGAAAAAATTTCCCTTGAATTTTACGGGTCTTTACATTACTCCCACCTCAGGGCTTTACGTTCTCGTAAAGCTTTAACATAGACTAGTGATACAAAACGGTATTGAGCACGCATCTGAGCCTTCCGCTCCCATGTGCTTACCTGGAGGTTCACGTACTGCCAAATAAAGTGCACCTGAGGAATCGATCGTCCTCGTAGAATCCACTCCTGTCGATCCACGATCCCCACTGGAACCTCCGTGAATGTCACCCCATCGCTATCGTCCAACTCCCCATGGTCGATGATATGTGAAGGGTCAAACACGTATCTCCTCAGTTGATATATGTGTAAGTCGTCGTGCACCTGGTGCAAATGAGGTGGATGGGTCAAGCAGTAAACCACCACGCCTACCCAGCTGAGGACCTAAGAAGGTCTTTTGAACCTCGGAGATAACTTGCCACCATGGCCACATCTCAGTAAACCTCGTCGAGGTGAGACCCGTATAAGGACATGATCGTCATCCTCGAACTCTAGAGGTCTCCAATTCCTTTTAGAACTGAAACTCAAAATGACTGCTGCCACGAGGGTAAGATTGACCGAATCAAGAGTGATTGGTCGCACCCTCCTGTGCATGAGTTTATCATGTGCTGTCTGGGGTTTCCTTTTCTCCGACCAAGGAAAACCCATCCCAACGTCGTAGCCAAACCACAATCTTTTTGCCTAATACCATCAATTTGTGTATGAACTGTGACTGCCCAGTCCATACTAAAACCAACGTCGTAAGGCCTCAACGCTTCCACCAAGAGATTCCAACTGAAACTCTCACCTCGAGGGTCTAACCACACTGTCAGCGTAAGTGTGATTATCGAGTCTTCTCCCATGGTATCTCCAGACGTGAGGGTCAAGTCTACGACTTACCAGAATCTATAGGTCTGAGATAAGATTTGTGAAAGGAAGGAATGATTCATATCGTCGTCTGTTACTACGGCAACTGGTAGTGGACACAGACTGTCCCTTGAATCATTTTTTCAGAGTCATTGGGTCACACTTGTTGACTGCATGCAGCCGAACTTTTCCCTCGCCCTCCAGCTCCCTGAGCCTGGAGTGGACAACTAAGGCAGGTGGTTGTAACATAATAAAATGTACACTACCTCATGTTGCTCTCCTAGCTCTGCTTCCACGTTTGCTGCTTCCCAGAACCATCTCTCCTTAAAGATTCCTCTTCTTGAAACATTTAATACACCCGAGTCTCTAAGAATGGCGCCGGTTTCCTGTTACTTACTACACTGTGCAATCATCATCCGCTCTTGGATGATCTGCACCTTCTTTTCCTACGATCTGAAAGAGCTGATAAAGTTTCCCCTTTTCC
Organism: Viscum album; assembly: GCA_963277665.1. Classification (NCBI taxonomy): domain Eukaryota; kingdom Viridiplantae; phylum Streptophyta; class Magnoliopsida; order Santalales; family Viscaceae; genus Viscum; species Viscum album. The sequence goes on from OY728164.1 coordinate 579,501,046, forward strand.
GAAAAGAGAAACTCGGTCTCATCCCCTCGATGAACCACGTCCATTTCCTAATATAGTCAATCCTGACATGAATGATGCATTCATGCCATGGATGACGTCGTAAGGCCTCGACGTTACTACCAAGAGATCCAACAGTCACTCTCACCTCCAAGGGTCGATTCACACTGTCGGCATCAGTGTGAGGTCACTGGGTCTCCTCCAGTAGAAATCTCGAAAGTGAGGGTCAAGTCAACAGTCTTAACCTGGACCTCTCAGTATCTTCCAAACAAAAGGACAGGAAAGAAAACATCACAAAGATAAGTGTCTTTTTATTATTGCATCTTATAGTACAAAGACATGAATACAACAGCAACATGGAACTATAAGTACAAGGGACATATCCACTAGTTCCGCTCCTATCCACCTGCTCCCGGAGCTCTACTGCCTTGTCCACTGCTCGACTGTTGCACAAGCACTCATCGCTGCTTCTGCCTCGGTGGCTCCTCCAACGCCTGCGGATCGACTGTGTGAGGAGTCGTATAGTCACGTACCAGGTGAACCTTCATAACACATTAATAACACTTCCTGCTGCTCGTACGGCTGGCTTTGGTTTTCTTGGACCTTTACATCATCTGTCTATTGCCCAAAAATGACTCTGCTACAGATCGAAAACCCTGCGGCAAAGGCAGAAGCTCCTATACACGCTCGGGGTGTAGAGCTACTGGCACAAGCTCCTCCCTGAAGAAGGTCTCAAAGTCTTCCCATGTGAAGGCCATCCCGTCACAAAACTGGAACAAGTGTCTCCACCACCTTCCTGTTGCTTCCGGAAGAAGGCTGGTAACAAAGATCATCATGAAGTCTGCAGGCGTCCCTACTAGCCTGAAGACCCTCACCACTGCCTCCAGCCAATCCTCAGCCTCATGCAGGTTCGTCTCTCCCCGGAAACTAGGTGTCTTCTGGCACTGGAACTCATGAAGCACGCTCAAGTGGCGTTCATTGCCTACTACTAGGGATGGTGGCATTGTTGGACCAACGTATGGTAGAATATTTGGTTCCTCCCCTGGTGCCTCAACTGCAAGAGGGACCTGTACCGAAGCCTCGTCGCTCGGCAGGCTGTCAGTACGCACATCCCTCTGGGCTCTAGCTGGTCGTTCGTGAAAAGGCATCCTGAATGAAACAACGTGACATGGTCAAAAAATTATACCTGGTGAGCTGACCTGGTTTGAGCTGACTTTTAAGAACATCTGGAAACACACACACAATCAGTGTTTTCATGCACAAAGTCGGAAATCAGTTGTCAGTGTCCAGGTGTATGGATACGTCGGCCGCCCGCACCAACACTGGACTCCCTGAACTGAAGAACACACTCGGTACCCTTAACATAATTTCATCACAGAAAGAAAATATCTGAATTATAAGTTCTACAGTAGAACCGACTCCTCTGATACCAATTTGTCATGTCCAGTCCTTGGGGCCCGTGTCGTGGCTACCCCATGCCCTCCTTCCCTAGGCCAGGGGCTGGCGACTAGCACCAAAGGCGTAAATCTCAATAACTAGGAAGGCATTGCCTCTATAAAAGTAAAAAAAACACCACAGAGTACAAGAGGAAGTAAAACACTAAGTAAAAAAGAATGTTCTGAAAAGTAAATGGGCCAGAATACAAACCCCACTTAAAGTAAAAATACAACTGAACGAAAGTACAACAGAAAAAGACAACAGTTGGAAGAATGGAAATAGATCCTGGGTCATCCTCCTCGGGTCCTACCTGAAAGGTAGATACAGATGGCGCATCTCCTGGATCGTCCACCACAGATCCTACCCGAAGGGTAGGTACGGATAGACTCCACAGTGCTCTCTCCCGTCAACCTCCTCCGAGTGTCGTCTCGCTGTTAAGTCCACATCCGGATGATGACTCGTCGTGTGGTCCACCTCCGGGTACTGACTCGTAGTGTGTTCCACCTCCGGGTGCCACCAAGTCCTCGAACACTTGGCCTCCGCCAGCGCTGCCCGTCGTCTGCAACCAACACAACGAGGTGCAGGCATAGCCCGTGCAAGGGTGAGTATAATGATACTCAATAGGGACCCCGAGACACTCAGGGTCTCACTAAAACCAACATGGATAACCAAAAATATTATCTCAACAGATAAACTCTACTTAGGTATATGCCCATTCATATACCTAAGTTCTCAAGTAGCCCATCTCAATCATGAGGAAACACAAATATTATGAAATCAACGGATAACCACTACCCAGGTATATTCCCATTTATATACCTAAGTTATCAAGTGACCCACCTCAATCATGAGGAAACACAAAGATTATGAAATCAACGGATAACCTCTACCCAGGTATATTTTGATACATATACCTTTGTTATCAAGTAACCCATCTCAATCATGAGGTATACACAAAGGTCATAGACTCAGCTCAAACCAGGATTTTTATTATCGAAACCATAACTGTTGAAGAGCCTCATATCTTGAGTGTACAGTGGTCCTGTCATGACTCCGAGGTACTTCTCACTAACCTAAGACTGCTGAGGTACTCCTCCTGTCGAGTACTGCGGGTCAGCCACCCAAACACAGTAGTGCTTCCCACCGAGGTTTGCCACCCAAACACAGTAGTTCACACCCCCAAGTAGCCTGCAGAGGTACTCACCAGATGAGTACCGCGGGTCTGCACTATCACATAGGTAGTGCTCCGTCTGCCATGGGTCTGCACCCAAACAATGTAGTGCTCCGTCCACTGGGCTAGTCGACTCACTCCAAGTCGAGTCGGTCAAACAGTTTTCAGGTCTCAGCCGGCTACATGGTCTACGTACTCCGCACGCTCGCCTCTGGGAGGGTCCGATCCATGATCTACAGGTCGATACTCCAAGTATCTCAATGTCCCACGAAGAAGTATCTCAAAGGACCACCTCATCATAGGGGTCTCAACGCAACAGTCGGCGCGTCAATCGGACGCCCGGTCTGTGAGTTACTAGCCTTTTCGTTCCAGGGGCTTAGCTGGATTCGTGTGAAATCCATCCCGAAAAATATCCAACTGCATCCAAACCTTAGGAGAAGTATTCCAAAAGTTCCATCTCACCAAAAGGAATTCAACGAGACAGACGACGCGTCAATCGGATTCCCGGTCTGTGAGTTATTGGATTTTTCGTTCCAGGGGCCCTGTTGGTTTCGTGAGCGAACCAACCCGACCGCACTCCGACGACATCCAAACCTTGAGCAGAGTAAGCCAAAAGTTCTGTCTCATCAAAAGTAATTCAACAAAGTCGATGGCACGTCAATCGGACGTCCAGAGCTGAAGATATAAGTGTTTTCGCTTAGAGGGCCCGATTGGTTTCGTATCCAAACCAACCCGGCCGAACCCATAGTTCTCCGAAACCTTGAGTGTAATATACCGAAACGACCATATCGATCCAAGGATCGCATCTCAACTGACGGTGCATCGATCGAAGGCACGTAGATCATTTTATGGGCAGATGACCGAAAAGAGGTCGGTAATAGGGGGTTCGGGCCCGGTCCGACCCGGCCCGATACCCCCATGGTCGGCCCGAACCGGGCGACCCGAACTGGGTCCGGGTCTGGGTTGACCCGAACCGAGTCTGGGTCTAGCCCACTTGGGCATGGCCCGGCCTGGTCGGCGCGGCCCGGTCCGGCATGGGCGCAACCCGTCCAGGCGGCTCAGCCCAGCGCGCTGGGCGCGCTGGCGCTGGTCGGGTGGCCAGGCGACCGGCTCGGCCGTTATGGCCGAGCACTGCTGGCGGAGGGGGTGCTGCCCCCGCGTGAGGAAACTACGGCCCCTTAATGGGGCCGCTCACCTCCAGCCATCCGGGGGTCTCGGACCCCCGGTTTTGCCACGGTCCGGCCGGCCGGCTTCTGCCGGCCGGCTTCTGCCACCATGGGACCGGCAAGGCTGGTCCCCTTGCTCTGACGCCAGCGGCCTGGTATCGGCCACCGTTTCCCCTGCATCGCCACGACCTTGGTTTGTCTGGCGCAGCGCGACGACACCACGCCCTTCCACCGCGGCCCCGCTCCGGGCGTGGTGCTTCTGAGGTCCTCTGGCGCGGCGCGACGGCGTCGTGTCCTTTGTTCATCTTCTACGGTGCGGTCCAACGGCACCACAGATTAGTTTGTTTCCAACTGTGTGGTGGGACGGCGTCACGCTTCTCTGCCCTTCCTTTAACAAATTCCACGTGGTGCTTTGGCACCGCGTTGCCTTGCTCGTCACGCATCAATATCAACATCCAAAAAGGGGAGGAGTGTCGGTCGTGTTCGTGCGGTCCGACCTCCTCCCATTATTACGATAACAGGCAGTTCAATTTGAAAGGAAGAAAATGATGAAAGTAATCAAGAAATAGAAACGCATAAAACCCCTACCTCGTGACCTGATCCCTCAATGGATCTGCGGAGAGGTAGCGTCGTTCGTTGACGTCGGAAGGTGATGTCGTCGTTTGCAATTTTCCCACGGCGGTGTCTCCTCCTTTGATGGAGACCGGGAAGCGTTCTTCGTCGAAGGTCTTGGAAGGCCTGACGTCGCCCAAGTGTACTCAAGATGTGACGTATCCCCTCTTTTCACAGAGAAGGAAGAAAGGGGTATGTCGCTGCTCTTTGGTGTCGGCGTTCTTCATCAGAGAGTTGCGTTTTTCGCGTTCTTCATGATGGAAGAAGTTCTTCAAATCATAGAGCTTTCTCTTCAAATCCTTTCGAACCATCGACTATTCTCCCACGAAATAAGACTTAGCCTTATTTAATTAACACACAAGCCAAATGAATTCATTTAAAATTCAAACGAATCCAAGAATTAACTACTTGAAAAACCTACACAATTAATGAGTTGACTTTATTTAAAAAGGGGGGGTTTTTTCTGAGAGTTACAAAATTTAAGAGGGGAAAAGTTATGAAGTTAGGGGAAGGTGAGGGGTTGGGCTCGTGTGGGCCCCACCCCACCTTAATCCTCTCAAAGGTAGTTATCAACAAGTGGGTCCCACCCCTAACTATCTTACTTTATTTAAACAACTCATCCCAAGAAAACGCAACTCTAGAAAGGGGTCTTCATAAGCAATTATCGGCGCTGTGATTTCATCGGTGCCCTCGGAATTCAATTCTGAGCACTGGTTCAAAAGATAGAAAAACCCGCTCGTTCGTTCACTAAACGTACCCAAGCTAAACTTCGGAAATTAATTCTGGGAACACCGGGCCTCGGAATCAGGCGCCGTCAAAAACTGCATTCTTGTAAAATTCCAAAGAAAATTTATAAAAAATTTGCATTGAATTTTACTGGTCATTATATGATGTCTATTTAAAAAACCAATTAGATTCCAAGGGATAGTTGGCCAATCTGGGTACCATGACACACATGGTCATTAGTCATGGTGTTATCGGTTTTTTAAGGGATATTATATCCTAGTTTTATGTAATAATTTTTTGGGGAGATTGATAAAAAACTATAAATGGAATCATAGAATAACCCAATACATGAGAATATAATACTCAATATATTCACATCCTCTTGAGAATGCCGAAAGAGAATCGATTATTTGTCAATCTATAAAAATTTATTTGTAGTTCCATGAATGGAATCCATGGGAGATTCACATCAGAAGAAGAATAAGTTTACCCATATGGCAGTGGGATGGACCCATTTTTCATTTGCGGGTGGCTACCCATGTTGTGAGTTGAAGCTCGATGAACCCTATGTGAATTTTTTTGAAAAGAATGAAGGGGTGAACGGTGACATTCACAATAGAGATCAAGAGTGATAGGGTTTGAATCCATGATAGTCATTATTTATGGATATTGACATGTTATGGGCTATAGTGATCAGAAATTGTTTTCATTAATGGTATGGTTAGGATGATCTAAAAGTTATAAGTGGAACGTTGATCGAGTTTATATAACTATTATGTGGGAAGGGCCAAGTGATGATAAGACAAGTTATTAGACAGTGGTTTTGGATTTTGAATGCTATTATAGAGAGGGTGGTTTAGACATGTTATTTCACCATAATTATAGTATGGTATTCAAATATAATGCTAATAATGATCTCGATGTAACTTAAGGCAAATCCATTGTATGTTATTTTTGGTGACACATCATTTGTTGAAGATGATTGTTTTCCAGAATTTTTTTCTGAAGGTAGTTTGTCATTAGTTTTTTTATCGTGGGATGTGATTGGTCAGGAACCACAATAGGAACATTGTTGGGATGAAATGGTTGAAATATAATGTTATACATAGAAATTCCCTGTAATGTTTGGCACAACCAGAATAATTTGGTTCAATCGTAATTTAATCATCTATAACAAATCGAGTAGTGAGAGTGGTTCCATGTTGTGTGATTGGGCATAGTAAGTTAAAACATGACCAAAAATTCACTGTGATTCTAGAGATATGTTTTTGAATGAAATTATGATGGTAGAAGTTTTGGGGCTCAAAATTCATCATCAATAGAATGAATATATACTGGGATGTTTCATAGGTTAGTTGATGAAGGTGATGATTACATGACTGTTTCTTAGGATAAATGGGCTCGAGTTTTCTCCATATCAATTTTTTTTTTGTAGTTTCAAGATATGTCTTGGGATTTTGTGGGAAAAGTTTCATATGGTAAAATTTTCATTGAATTCATGTTGATAATTTAGAAGTGTATAAAGATCATTTAAATGTATTTCGTAACCCAAGTAGGTTGTATTTTTTTCTTTGATTCCCATGGAACCATCTCAAGGATGAGAAGTATTAAGGTGGGGAACAAGTAAGATCACTTTTCTATGTTGGGAAATCCAGAAGGTTTTTGAATTTCTTCTAAATTGATGGGTCAAATCATAATATAAGACTCAATATTCTGTTTTGAATGAAATATCATCTGTTAATAATTTTTTAGAGATGAAATGAGGCCTCAATGTCGGTTCGTAGGTTTTGGGAGCATCTTAGGGGGTTTGTGACCCAAAATATGAGTTTTGGAAAATATAGAATAAGGTGAATGTTTGGTGAATATTTACTACTAACCATTCCACCTAACCCTATGGCCCAGATTTTACATGCACACGGTTGGAGACAAAATATATCCCTATAGGTCTAATTATGTAGGAATCTATTATAAAATTCATACATGTGACATTGTTTATGTCTAATCTGTTTAAATATGAAACTTTCTTGAACATGGTGTGTAGTGTTTGGGAAGTTACAATCACACCATTATTAAAGGGATTTTCTAATCATGTATTTAAAACATGATTCCAATTAAAAATGGTAAAATTTCCCTTTTAACTCCATGGTTCTTAAAAGGGAACACTAAATTTTCTTTTATTTTTGTCCCTCACATGACCTGACCCTCCTCTCCTCTCCTTCCATTCCTCTAAGTCCATCTAGGGGCTGTTCAAATTTCCCTTACATGGATATTTGTGGATTGTTTTATCCTCCGGTATTCAACTGTATTCATTCCAATTATTTATTATTAATTTTTGGGTAATTAGTGATGTTTTTATTTCCCAGTTCTACCAGATCATGGTGGAATCATATTTTGATGATGGGGATCTTACACATCATTTGAAGAGGACACCCTGAGTGGTCATATTCACTTCACTGCTAATCATTTTATTTAGTAATGTCTCCGTGGTTAACATATAAAACATTAATTATTTAAAGTAAATTTCATAGGCGGTTGTTTTGACATTATTTCTTAGGGAATATTATTGATTTAAGGTTATGGATGTGTTGTGAGTGTTGTTGATATTTTTTTCATCGATTTGGTGTGATTTGATATTCCTATGTGGTTGTGGGGAAAATGTCATTGTAAGTTATGTTTTTTTATATTTTTTTCTATAATTAATTCATTATTATTTATCTAAAATTAATTTACTTAAATGGGTTTCATTAAATGAAAATACCTTTCACATCTTAGTAAACATGATTGTTTATTGGCAGTTTTATTGACCCTTGATAAAAGTAATGGAATCTATCAAATATGTGGGAGGTCAATCATACCTAGCCTTTGTAATCCATTCATTATAATGGATGTATCTATATTCTTGGATGCACCCCAGAGTGTGACACCCCCCAGTTTACAGTATTTCCAATGAAATTTTAAATAAATTAAATGAGTTGATAGAAATCGATTAACTCCTCAACATCATTAACAACCCATGTGGGATAGCTTCACGTATTAGACATGATAGATTTCAAAATTATTATTTGGAATACTAAGACAACACTAGACCTCTTGGGAGTTCATAATGCAATTGTTAAAGTATCGCATCCTTGTAAAGGCCCTAGTGGAAAACCACAGGCATATTAGGATTGAGATGGAATAGTAAAGAATCCCAAAATGGAATTGACTACTGATATGGAACATGATCCATCTCATTATCATTTTCATTAGCATAGGACCCCGTGTAGATGGTTTGTATGTGCTATCGTATTTCTGATTCATGATTACAGTATGACCATGTACATAATGTTTAGAACAAATATCGGGACTTGACTTATAGTGAGTGTGTCTTTGGTTTGGGTAGATATTGTAGAGGGTGTCACCATTGGACCAGAAGTGAACATATAAGCCCAATGGGATAGTTTAGTAGTGATGAGATCAAGAATTCAAACTCCCACACTAATTATTTGACCCTTCACATGGTTACTCTTGACGAAACTATTATTTCCATTGGTTCTTATTTGTACTTCAATGATGATCCTGACGCAATTTGATATATGATTGGTCTTCCCAAACATTCTTCCATGTATACTGAAAATTATCCATTTATTTATTTTTATATTATTTTCCTTCCCAATCATAATTCTTTGGATGCAACAGTTGAGCCTATGTGTTTGATGGTTAACTTTTTCGAATGACCATAGGTACTTCCCATGATTCGACCTAGGAGCCTTCATGATCATTTTATACCGTTGTAGAATGTACCATTTATCATTGGAATTCGTCCATATCAGGGGATTATAAAGGAGGTTATCTAGGATGTATTTAAACCCATCATTTAGGTATTCTTTGGGATTGATGGAATATCATCGAGTAATTCCTAGGATGTTCCCCAGGTTCGATGTGAATGCCCTATTATTACATCACCCATACATGAATATGGATGGGGTTGTTGAGAAATTCATAGAATGCGTCATGATTTATTATATTGGTACATGAGATACTTATATATAGAACAACTATGGTGTATCCCACTTAGGTTTCACATGAGATCCTGTGTTGTGGTAACATATGGACTGAAACCTTGGGCATAAAGAACAAATAAATTTAAAAGGCATGAGTGGTATGACATCAAACTTAGTTCCAGATCTATAAGAAATATAAACATTATCTTTAATCCACCATTTTAGTAATAAAAATTTGGTACAATTAATCCCATGGATAAAAAAATACCCCCATGTGTTGAAATATCTTGCATAGAGACATTTCTGGTGTTTGAAAAAGAAGGTATCAATGTTCGATATCATGGATCCATGATTTCACTATGGTGTTATTTCATTTTCAAAATGTTTATTAAAATTATATTTATCCTGATGAGTATACCACATATGCCTAAATTCTATTTAATGAATATGTATGGGATTTCATTAGAGGTGCCATATTGAGTTTTGAACACACTAAATGCTTAGGAGACCATTGCATTAAGATACCCGAATAGATGTTCACCTTATTACAAGAATGGGTTGGATTGAGGGTTAGAACTAATCTATAATGATGGATCAGATGTGTACATGGATATTATTATGTGGTTAATCATAGAGTATGTAGTAGTGCCTTGTTATTTTAGTTCATTTTCATTTTTACCCGTGTATATTTGATCAGCCTAGTGGGGTATCAGTGTTGTATGACTGACATGGTTTTACATAATTTTACATCCTTTTAATTATTACATCATTGTATATATTTATTTCATTATCACCCTCATTATTAACTAATATGGATAATTTTTTTTATTTATTCTCTTTTCATAATCTCATATGAGGGAATTCCATCCCCACAACCACAACCTAGGCCCCAAATTATATAGTCAATGGCCTCTATCATATACAAAATCAGATTTAAAGCCTAGTATCCAATGAATCTATTTAATGTTCTTTGAGTTAACTATGTGGGGATGTGAACTTAATTATCTCTTTATTATTATATAATTATTATTTCACAAAATATATAAAAAAATATATATTTATTATGTACTTCAATATAAATTATATTAAAGAATTCCCAAATTTCACCCTTACATAATTTTAATTATAATTTTTATTTTATGAAAATACTTTCATATCTGATATAAATTTATTTTAAATAAAAATTACACATTTCTAATAAAAATGTATTTTTAAATGGTAGAAAATTTTTTGTACACCTTAAGGGATTATTAATTTTATGATATCATATGTATTGTTTAATAATGTGTATATGGAAATATAATAACATACATTCAAAATTATAATAAGACATTTTAATTTACTTATTAAATTGTATCTTACTATTATATTGATATTATTTATATTCTAGTGACCATATAATGATCATGTTGTAGTGATATATTAATGTTCAGGTAACAGTCATATAATTATGTTCATATTTCCCTTTACACCATATATATACTCCACCATTCTATTAACTCATATTTTACTACATAACATAAAACATTTATAAATTTTCATTGACAATGTATTTCATATTATTAATGATTCTAATTTCATTTTATAGACATCATGGAATGTTGTTTATTAATTGGAAAATTTGCAACAATAGATTTTCATATTATCTGTGAATTATTTGTTTTTTCTACCTATTTTATTAATATATTGTATATTCAATATTATTTCATTATGCGTAATTTTTTTATGAAATGTAATAATCATTATATGAGATCATAATTAAATATTCATTATAAAATAATATTTCATTTATTAATGACATAGAGATATTTTCTTACATCACGTATAATGTCTCCCATTTGTAATTTTTCTTTTCCCAAGATATGAAGAAATGTATTAAATATGATAAATAAAAAAGATTTTGATTTGAGAATAATTTTTTTCATAAATATTGTTGAATATTTGTAAATAAGTTTATTATTTTTCTGGTCTTCCAATATAATAAACCATTTCAATTTTAGGGAATTTATTATTATGATTTTTAGAAAATAATCATCTAAAATGATAGTACATGCTAGTATGTATTTCTTGGGTCACCTAAGTTGGTATCAAAGAAGGCTTTCGTTAGTTATTGGGAGTAAGATTAGAAAACCCCCTTGATATGCCTAGGGATATGTATAAATATATAAAATATTCTAAAATTTTAGTGATGTAAAGAGTTTGTTGTTTCCAAGTAATAGAATCCATACTTATACCCAAACATGTAGAACTGGGATCCATAATAGATTCACATTGTGTTAATAACATTGAAAAATTATAGTAAATTATTATATCAATATTTAATTAGTCCTATATAATTTTTATTAACTAGAAACCTATCTTGACATTCCTGATTGATATGTTTCAATTTTTTATTTTTATATTTATGAACATTTTTTATGGATTTTAATAATCTTAGGTTAGAAATACTACGAGGAAATGAACATGGATAACCTAGCATGGGACATAGATATTCATAAGTAAGGTTAGTTGTGTCATTTAGGAGTTATTTTTTATATGTTTATGTTTTTATTTTATAGAATTTTTAATTTTCTTGGAACTCAAATTTCAATTATTAATTTAATGGCTAGGGAAAGGGTAAATTATTATAAATGGGGAGATGAGGGACAATGCAATGATTGTGAAAATTAGTAACAAAATGGGATGGAATCTTGGATTAAAAACTTATGGTCATAACTATTCCTTCTTTAGTGTTACTATTAACTACATGATCCATGTTAATTATTTGAATATTAAATAATAGAAAAATAAAGTTTTTTCTAAGGTTAGGTAATAGATACCGTATAGAAAATAATATTCAACTTATTAAATGTTAAGAATGTTGTGACAAAAACAATTGGGAGTGTATCAACTGTATAAGAAAATGTTTCATGTGAAGATGAAATTTCCATAATGACAGTGTATTTAGAATAGAGAGTAAGTTTCCGAACAATATAATCTAAGATATAAAGGTACAATCTAAAGCCCCACCCACACTGAAATTAAACGAATGCATTGATTTTGGGCAATACACAAATTAATTACCTTCACCTAGGGATATTGGGGAAAATAGAAATAGAAAACCTCCAAAACTAAAGGCACAATGATGAACCAGTGAAATGAATACTGTTGGAGCTGATCATTATTATTAATGTACACTTATCCTACACTCAATATTTAAGGATGTCTAATCAGATTGTATAAAAAACCACTCTATTATATCTAAAACGTTTCTTATTAGAATCCAATCACCACCCAAATGATTTGACAATGAGTGATCATTGAAAACAACATGTTATATAATTATTGAACACAATGTATGATTTTTATTGGAATTTTTTTCATGAAAATATTCTTCTAATTCCTTTAAAATAATTTTATATGATTTTTTGTATTGATTATCTATCTCTAAAATGATCCTATATCAATTTCCAAAATAATAAAGTCTCATTTCATATCCTAAATATACCAATGATCGTAAATCAGTTCAAGGAAAACCTTGATCTATTTATCAAGGTGGGATCCATTATATGGTTCTCAAAACTCAATCATGACATTACTTTCCGAGTCACACCCAAGATAGTTTTTTAATAATATAAAACAATATATATCCAGGTTTATGACTTTATCAATAATATTATAATCTATTTCCCTTATTCATGGGTATTCTATGTTAGAGGATGAAATTTAATTAAGAGGTTATGAAGAAACAACATGATATATTGGTATTAGTTTACATTTAAATAAATAAAATGTTTAGTAACATCTTTTGCAAAAAACATAGAACCAAATAAAATCAAAACATATTTTTTAAAATAAATATAACTATTGCACATTTTTTGTTCAATTAGAGGGTATCCATTTAGGAAACAACATTTTGAAATATATTTAAATATAAATATAAATTCATTTCAATAATTAAATAATGTTTTTGAATAAGTAATAAGACATTTAATGCTTAAAATGTATTTTTTAAAATGGTATTTCCATAAAGTATAAATTATTATTTTTAGAAACTTTGTATATTATTATTAAAACATGGAAATCTATATTATTGATATGTATAATAAAATAAATCTATTTTAATGAAAAATTATATTAAATATGATTAAAAATGGTTTATATTTAAAAAATACAATTTTCCTCGAAGAACAGATTTCATTTTACATTATGTTTCCAATTAAAAGATAAAATGATAAATTTTAAAATTTTAATTTTAAAAATGAAAATAATATATTTTATTAGAAATATTATATTAATTTTGGATGATTTTTAGTATTTTTATGGATAGATTTATTATTATATGAATAGTACAAAGTAATTTTTACCTACACCATAGAATTTATGATGCTATCATATTGTAAACAATAAATAAAACTTCACAAAACATTTCTCTCAAAATCTGTCTATTTATGTTGTAAAATAATTCAATTAAAAATACCATATTACTTATAAAAAACCTAATTTTTTAATATTTGGATCTCATGTAATATTTTATTGCAATATTTTTTTCTTATAATTTTATGTTAACATGTTGTATCTGATTTTTTCATTGATTTTAAATCCTATTAGACATTATTTTATTAATAAAAAATTTAATGTTACTAAAATCAAAATCCTTTATTAATTTATCCAATGCATATTTTTTATTCTTAATAATACACCTTTTTCATTAAAACTGTTTTATAAATGTTACGCACTCTAATATTAAAATAATATATCTCACACTTGAAGATTTTATTTAACAAAATTATTTTTTTATTTAAAAAAATATTATCAAATAAATATAAAAAGGTTATTTTATTTTTAATTATAAAAATATATTCTTGGTTGTATGTAAAATTACCATGGTGAATGTAATTTTTTTAAAAAGTTACAACATAGGAGATAATGCTTATAATAGCCCAAATTGTATCCGAAATTGTTTTTTGATGGTGTTCATGAGAAAAAGTCAACCATGTTCATTATTGACCACTTTTGGATCCAAATTCCATTAATAGTGTAGCTCTTTTTACCAATGTGTCATTCCCCTCACTTTTGAAAATAGATAGTCACCGCCTTACTTCTCCTCACACACAACTGAACATTTAATTTTAGAAAAGTATAATCAAATCCTTCCCAACCACTCCTAGACACATCATAGAGGTTTCTGGTACCCTGAAAATATGACCCTCAAAGGATTAATCAAATTTTAAAAGGAGTTATTCAATGGAGTATGGTAAAATTCCCAAATCACTCTTTTCATTTCTATTTCATTATGTATTATTCTACCACCTAAAATTATTTTATACCATTTTAAAATAATATAATGACTATATTTATTATACCAAAATTTTATTATGTGGATTTAATTATAATTATCTACCTTCCTCCTTTCTTCATAGAAGAATGAAAATGTTATCCATTTGTACATGGAATGTACCACCTCCATTAACAATACATTATATTTTCATGTCACCCTTAAACGTATAGTTAAAAATTTATATTTTAAAAATTAATATGTTTCCTAAAACATTTTTAACATTCTAAAAAGATAAAAATATTTCATATTGTCATAATGTTCAATGGGAAAAAATAATATCCATATATATATGTGGGAAATGGTTACAGATATGAACTTAGTTCTAAAATGAGTTTTTAATATACTTTTGTTAACTATACACAAGCTTAAATATCTCTTATGGATACCAAGAATTATCATAAGGGTTTTCTCCTATAAAATTGTATTCATTAAGACTTATACGATGAGTAAAAAATATTTTATTTTATGGTGTATATAATATAATTTTATTCTATTTTAATATATTTATCATTCAATAACTGGGATTCAAAAATTTATATTATAATCTTACATTAATGATTTTTTTTTTGAAAGGTAATCAATTTGTGTTTATTTCGTATCCAAAATCCTTTTTAAGTTGATTTTTCTGATTAATTAATATTTGGGGAAGAATATTGGAAATTTACATCTAAATCCCCAACTATTTCATTTACAATGGTTATCATTTAATAATTTAATCTTATTTTTCAAATTTCATTTCAATTGGTAAATTAATCACTCGATATAGAGATTGTAACATAAACCAAAATTCCCTCTTAAATTAGGTCAATACTATTCTTTCTCTATATCTATATTCAATGGAAGGTTTTATGTATTTCTTAATCAATACATCTATAATATATTTTGAAATTTATACTATTTTAATTTCATTATATAATTTTGAATGCAGTCTTCTAACATTTACGCACATGTATCATTTTGATAAAAGTTCCCCTTTTTAATATTTTCTGTGTGGAACAATTATGTAACCCTTATGAGAATTATTATTTATGAATAATCCTTTAAAACATTTAATATTGTATAACAAATGATTTTTTAAGGAAAAGGAAACTATTCTATATTTTTTAAAAAGAAAACATTCTATTTTAATAAGGAATTTTTCCTTTTCAAAAGGAATGTCAGGAACATAGTTTTAAGAAAGGGGAATTTAGTGTATTTGTAACATTTCAAAGAATGTTTTTAAAATATTATTTATTTTATATTTTTTTTTCTAAAAATTCTTTTTGGTTTTAAAAGTTACTTTTATGTAATTTTATCTAGATCAAAGTATTATAAATTGAAGAAAAACTTTTATACTGAATTTAAGAATTTTAAAAAATGTTGTTGCTTATTTTTTTCAAAGTGATTTTTCCAATAATCATAAAAGGTTTTTTTTAATCAATGTCGACATCCAATTAGTTTTCTTTAGGTTACCCCTGGGATATATTCTTATGATAGCATGTACCTTCTTTGTTTGGATGGAATGTGATAATGATAATTTTGGGATGTTTTCCTAAAAACCATTTCATTCCCATGAGTTATTTTATCTACGGTTAAATGATACATTTTATCATTTTCCAATAAAATAGTTATGTATGATTATCAAAATCAGACGGATTGGTTAATATAATTACCTAAAATTTTTTCGGTCTAACAAATTATTGAGACTATTTGGTTTTGACAAAACCATAATTTGGGTGGTGTCCAATAAATCCCTAATATGGTTCATGTCTGAAAAAGATGTGATATAGTGTTGGTAGGATACTTCCATAAGATTTCTTTAGGATGATAAATCCCTAAGACAATTATGGTCTTGTTAATCTCTGAATAGGGATGGGTCTGATAAAACATTCTTACTGGTGGGAATAACCCTATAAAACATTAGGTAAAACGTGATTTCTAATGAGATAATGTGAATGGGAATATAGAGTGAACCCTACTCACTATGGAACAGTATACATTATGTGATGGTGTGGACCATAATTTTTCATTCCTACAATGTATTTGGGAGTGAATTATTTCCCCAGAACTAAAATTTTAGGTATTGCGGAGTGATCCGAATTCACTGTGGGATATTTTCCACTGTGTTTATTGGAATGATGAATAATGAGAATCCATTGTTAGACATTTTATACAATTTTTATAGGAAGTGGGGTTGAAACTAAGACATTATGATGCTTCTTATACTATATGATGATGGTCTTGGAAATGAACAATGAAAAAATAAACAATTTATGATGCTTTTGTTTGTGTTATAATATTATTTTTAGAAACATTCATGTATTTTGATTGATCATATCTTATATTATTCTAATATAATTTTTCCTTGATTTACAATTTATGAACCATGATTATCTATATAATATTTTATAATTTTATGTTTATATATCATCACTATGGTCTCATGCACACATGTTTATCTTATTCCCACTTATGGTCCATGATTATTATCACTTATTTTTAAAATTACTAATCATTTGAGCAAGCCCATTTCTTATGTATCTATTCCCCAACATATAATGAAATTTATTATGTATGATACATCTATAATGGTACTATGTGGGAAAAATGGAATGGTATATTTTTATGATTTAACATATTCAAGTAGATAATATATCTCTACTCCAATGATAATAAACCCCTCTGGGTCTCATGATTGTGTGAAACAATTATGAGATATACTATTAATTTGTAATATATGAATGATTAGCTTGGCTGATCTCAACTTTTATGAAATATAATATTTGAATTATGTGTTCTTTACAGAGGATTCAGGAATGTGGGTCTGAGGTGAATCTATATAAGTAGGTCACAGGGTATGGAATACATGTTTCCAGAGGTATATTATATACTTGTTGGTATATCATTATAATTGATTTATAGATATCATATATTTAAATCCATTGTAATATCGTACTTTATGATATGGAGATAATACATGTTGTGACATGGATAAATCATAATGTATGACTGTTCAAGTATTTTAACATTTGATGTTTAAGAATCACCATCCACATTAGGCTATTATTATCTTGATATTTCATATGATGAAACATAAGAGAGAGAATCTAAAAAAAGTATTTATATTTTTAATAAATATCATCCAAAGGGTTACATGGATTGCAGCATCATGTTATCTACATATATTCTATTAAAATATAACTAAATACACAAAAACCACATGGATAATTCATTGAGGGATATATTAATAGTCCCAAGGGTAACAAATTGAATTTAAAATATTATCTATGAATCCAATTGATTATATTTTCATACAACTTTAATTTTCTTTATTTTTTTTATTAGATTATTATTACAATACCATAGAAAATTGAGGATCTCATTAAATTATTGGGTAATTTACACCATGAAGAAAAAAGATTAATTCAACTAATTCTCAGTGATCATCATCAAATGTGTCATTAAAAATAAGAGGACCAACTATCATTAGTAGATGGTGCACATGTTCTTCAATTTGTTTTGGAATGAACTATATTTGATATAAGGTTAATCATGGGTTTGATTTTTTATTTTTTATATTCAATTTATTAAATGCGTGTTATTTTATCAATATAAACTAATATCTAGGAGCTTTTATCCTCACATTTCTTAGTCAGGACCTATATACCACTGTGAATTTCCTTTAGGAATAGTTTTTCAAGATTTGAAAAATCCAAATTCATGATCTTTGGGCAATGAAAGATATTTTTTGTGTTTCTTTTGTGAAAGATTTAATATTTTAGGTATATATAAAATGAGTAATGGTCCGGTACACATGGAACACTGAAATGTTATATTTTTTCTCTGAAACACATCAATGTTTTATGATATAGCTCTAAAACACCTACAAATCATGATTTTTTGGGTATATTCAATGTTTTCCCAATACACATAAATGGATAATTACATAAAAAACCATATTAGTTATTAATTTTCCATTATGAAATGATAAACACTAATGTATTTATAACATAAAATGGGTTTATTAATGTTCTATGGGGAGTGAGTTGTGAACCTATTTTATAATCTCTTTGATCAATTCTTAATTTGTGGAAATAATATTCCCCAATATTAAATGTTTCATAATTTTAATATTTTTCCTAGTTTATTGTATGTATAAACCTAAGAATTTACCATATTTTAATTTTTTTTTGATAGCATTATAATACACAAACCACCTTATTTAAGGAAAACAATACATAACTATATATTTTACAACAAATAAAATTCTAAAACTTTTAGATTGTTTTACTAGTAAATTTATATAATATATATCCAATATAATAATTATACACACATCTAATATATTTTATATGTATAAAAAAAGAACGAACCCAATAAAAAAAATAAATTAATATATTTTTATACATGTTGTTTTCCAGCCTGTTGATGGTAAACCCTATTTAAATCCAATGACATAACCTTTTATAAATTTGTTATGTAAAAATAAACATAATATTTGGAATATTTCATAAAAACTTTCTTAGGGTTATTTTTTATTAGGTTTTGTAAAATTTTAATTTTAAATCATTAATAAAAAATACAGAAATGTAATCAAATCCTATTTTTTCTTCTAAATTATATATAAGGGTAAACAATAATTTAAATTGGTTTTAAAGTATAATTAAATCAATTTTTTAAAATGTAGAAAAATTTAGGCCATTTTAATAATTTTCAATTTGAAATTGACTTCAAAAAATAAAAAACATCAGGAAATTTTTAATTAAAAAACCATATTGTAGTCCAATATAAAGTGACATGATTAATGTGAATCAATGAGATGGGGAGGGGTGAATCAATTATCATTTTTAAATATTTTTACTAAATTATTATTTTAAATTATACCTATATGGATTGTTAAAATCCACAATCCACTCTTCTAGTGTCTCTCAAAATTACCTTTAATGATGTTTTAAATGTAATGGCTTTGAGAACAAGGATTGACATGGGTTGGTTCAATGAAATTCTCCTAGTTATGTCGGTTATTCCCAAAAAGTCGGATTCTATACTATAATTAGATGAATCATTATAGTGGTCAATACATAATCACACTATATCTATCTTGAGTCCAAGAGAATATTTTTTATAATATTTCCCACAGTGATACCAGAGTCCCACTGGTCTACTCCAGAGTCTCACTAATGTATTATTCTCCTCCCGATTTCTCACAGGGTTAATCTATCTCTCAATTCACATGAGAAGCTTCTTTTTTTGAGTTCTATTGATTCACTCTATAATGATATTATGATATTCCCACATAGGCTTGAGGAATCACACATGCATGTGTATCCCTTTAATAATCTTCAACATCCCTTAGTAAGGTCTGTTGGCCATACTCAATAACTCGAATCACTTTTCAGATCATACCTCAGTCTTAACAACACTCAAGTAATTCATTCTTCTTCTAATGAATACCCAACATAAATTTGATGTGTTCCATTGTTTTAAAAGACATATTCAAGAATATAATATGAAATAATGATATTTCACAATATCAGCAGGGTCTATGTTCTTGGATTCTCAAACATTGTAAACTCATATGAAATATCTTCTTCAACTCTATCTAGCTTCAATCTCAACAATCATTCACATCATGCAGTGATTTCATGACTTCTAAAATTTCTTTTTATTTATATCTCAATTAATTATTCATCCTCAATGAGTTTCTTCGTATTTCTTCTTCTTAATTACAGACATGCACTCACAATCATGATTCTTCATTTTACGTGTATTCACGTGTGCATGTGCTTTCATAGATGCACGCACAATCTCATTCTTCCCTCTTTCTTGTGTGAAAAACCAAATGCGTATAACATTTTTAGCACACACACATTCTCTTTATTTTCCTCAGTTTATATCACACACACATTCTTTTCTTTGGTTTATTTCACACACACACTTATTATTTATTATAGGTTCTTTATAAGTGTATATTTCTTCAAACCTGAAGGGGCATGTTCTTAGTGTGTGATATTCTAATTTCTTCTTCACAAGCACACACACAATATCTAATTTATTTCAATCCATTTTATATGGGATGTGTTTTTTAATGATAATTTCATATTAAATCCTTAATGGGTGTGATCCACTCTTCAACTTGTTCAGGTATCTCGAATCGTCCATGTGCATGCATGTGCATCATGCATGAACATTCCATCATCCATAAAGTGTCTTGGGTCACTTATTTTTCTATGAGGGAAGTGTATGTGTAAACATTCATTTACTTGTTCCCATGTCAAGGGTGCCATATTCTACCAACCAGAAGGTGTGTATCCTTCTTTCTTTTTCACACACACAAAACCGGAATCCCACTTACACAGACAATATATATATATATATATATATATTGATAAGGGTGTTCTTTTTCTTCATGTAGAAAGTGTGTGTGGTTCCCCATCAGATCCAAAAAGGGTTCGTGTCTCTTGGTTAAGTCATCACAGAGAAGAAATAAGGGTTCATGTTCACTAGCTCTCTACCAATAGGAATACCTCCACTAAGAATGATGGGGGTTTATAAAAACATATCACGTGTTTCTATTTTTTTACTATACACAGAGGGTGAAGATCTCCCATTTCACAAACAATGATACTTTCTGGTTGTTGTTTCTGTAAGGGATTTGTGGAACTACTTCACATATCAAGGCCGTGTGGAAACCTTTAGCCTTTCACCTACTAGAGTGGTTCTATTTAGTTGTATTTCATTAGAGAAACAGGTGATCATTCTTACAAGATAAAAGAAGCACATTTCGAATCTATGCATCTCCTTTTATAAGTGATAATTCACATTCGTGTCCCTTGTGATATGTTGTGGTTTCAAATATTTGAATGCCCGAGATATTCAGCTTTAAATATTTCAAACAGCAAATATGATTTCTTAGATATCTCAATTTTTCATTTTTACTGTGAACACCTTCTTTCACATGAAAGCATCACATGCATTCATTTACAAAATCATGCATATACTATTCTTTATGAAATCTTGATCATATATATTTTTTAATATCCTTGAAAAATAGTTTTTCCCTCGGCCTACTTAGAGATCTTCAGTTTCATGCATGCATGAAAATGTGATTGCAGGTATGGGCTTTATTTTCTACAGACGATCAGAATGAGCTTCATCGGATATCAAATGGTGGCAGGAGTGGTGAGTTGGGTGTCTAGATGGATCTTATTGTTCGTGGGTACAACGAGGGTGACCAAAGTATGATGACAACAATGGAGGAAGAGATCGAACAAAACTACTTGAATCCTGAAATGTGAAGATCAGATGGATGGGCTAGATACACGCAATTGATCCTGTGATTGGTCATACGTTGGATCTCATGTCTGTGATGAATCAGATGGTTGAGATCATTTCCCAATAATTTTAGGCCTTCCCATATCGAAATGGAGAAATGTGCGAGGAGCGGTATATCAATAAAGGTGTGTGGGATTAGCGCCATATTACACTTCTCCCCCCTTCAATGTCACCCTGCACTGGTTCTCTATAGGCGCACTCTTTGTGACCACTCTACCACCTAGGGTGAACACCTAACTCCCAAAATGCATACTTTGGGGCTTATACACAGCACCCATGTGCATATTGTTGGCTGGCATTGAGGGATTTCTTTGGGAGGGGTAGACCCTTAGGTCCCGCATACGCCTGAGGTCTGGGGTCCTCAGATGGCCTTGTACGTTCTCCCATATTTTGGGAAATGGAATAAAACAAATTTATTTTGATAGAAAATGTGTAAAGCAGATTATATACCATAATGAAATTCCAAAATTCCCTTCATCTTTTCATTTTCTTCATCCACCATCATTCATTCCTTTTTTTAGATAATGAATACCAAATATCATCATTCATCATTAATTAAAGCATAATGCATGGAATCATTGTTGTGAGTGATGTGTTCTCCTTTAAACACGTTTCATTTTCTTTGAGGATCTACTCAAATAATCATCTGATTTTTTTCACCAAATTCATCCAATAATGATCTATTGGATGGATATTCTAATGTCATAATGCAATTATGTATTGCATGGCCTTCTTCAAATGTTATAACAATTTTTCTTCCAATGAAACATGCCTATGAACTTAAAAACGTCTCAACAATCATTTTAATTGATGTGGATAATGATCAAGCATTACATACAAAGTCAAATAGTGATTCTCCAAATATAAGTGGCATTTTCTTTTGAACAACATCCCTTATTTAATCACCATCACCACCACTTTTCATTACATATTGACAATTGACACCTAAAATTTTATTGAAAAAAAATGCAACACCATTATAAAAAATCTCCACCTTTTTATTTCATTTTCAATATCACTTAATCACACATTTAATTGGTCAATATGTGTGCCAATATTTTCTCCAACTTATTGGAAACAAAATGAAAATGTGTAGTGGGGTCAATTAAAAAAATCCCTCCTCCCATTATGGAATACATTATTGAATATTTTTGATAGATTGATGTTGTAAAATGGTTATATTTTCAAAGGCCATTGAGTTAATAAACTCTAAGTCTACTTTTGCTAAGCAGGTGTTGAAAACAAGAGAGATATGACCAAGGTTTTCAATGTTGTCCATAAACAACCATGCACGTGAAATAATGCTTAGAATGTATCAAATCTTATCTAAGGGGAATAAAATCCTTACATTTGTCAATAAAATGTTAAATACATCACATATTTCACCAAACATTTTAAAAAATTAGAGTTAAAAGATAAATCTCCCCATTTCATCCCATATTTCTATCAATCAAGCACTCCCCCTTAATTGACATGATAAATACAATTAGAAACGTGGGATGAAAAATAGATTGGATTACCTCATGTTTCAGCTTCTTGATATGATATGAATTTCAATGCTTTTCATGACATAATCCTTTATATTTTATCCTTATTATTTAATCCTCCTCAGGGGGTTCAATCTTTTTGATTCAACATGGTGGAAAATATCATCACATATTCTTCAAATATTCATGTGGATAATCTTCCACTGTAGAACACTTAATTCTAGTATCAAATCCTGAATAATGAATCAAACATGATGTTCTCCACTTTTATAATTCACCTATAATCTTGAGAATTTCCTTAATCTTCAATTACATGTATTTTATTTACCCATATAAAACAAAAATATAAGGTAATAAGATGGAACACATGTGATATTCTTAATTGGGGAAACATGACTGGGAATTTTCTATCAACGCAAGAAATCCTTTCCTTATAGCTATAATGTGTTTGGTACCCTTCATTCCGGTGTATCCTTTTCATTTGACATTTTAATATTTCATTTTTAGGAAGGAACCATTACTTACATTTACCATCAAATTATGTTTATTGTTTGTTCTTACTTCTACTAATTGTGAGGTCGCTTCCACTGGTGCATGTTTTCCAATTTTCAACATCTCCATTTGGCATAGTAAAACATCATTATATTTATTTGAATAAAATATAGCCTTATAGAACCATCAACAATGTAGTTGGGAAAAACATGGGTTGTCATTTGCGGAAAACCTGTCTTGAAATTAGAATTCTCATTCATGTGGAATGACGTGTTTCCCCTTTGCCTTTGTTTTAGCTAGTACATCATCCTTCTCTATTTGTAGTTCTCTAGAGATTTTCAATTGATTATGCTAGATAACTAATCACTTATCCTTAAAATATTATTATTTGGAGCTTCCATGTGGAATCTTCATTGTGTTCAAGGTACCTTTCCTAGGAAACTTATTTAGATTATCTTTTGGAATGTTTTTAGTGCACCATATATTCTTCTGGAGTGATTCCCCATTTAGTTTTAGATTTCTTCCATTCATTTACATGGATTAATTGTAATTATCCATTGAATTTCATTACTTTACCTAATTGATGAATCTTTATTTTTTTGAGAGGTCATTGTTGGAATCCATCTTGAACTTCTTCTTCGGAATAATTTCTTTCACTATTTTCTTGAATATGTTGTTTTCCATATTCCCAATAGAATAATTTTCATCATTTTTTTTGATTTATCCTACCTTTATTATGTTCTATACCACTTATCAACATATTAATGATGCATGGTAGGACAAAAACAACACTCATCACAAATATGGACACTTCTGTTGAAATTACAATTATCACATAAGTCTTCAAGATATTCGGATCTGTTCTTGATTGAAAGATCCGTATTCATCTGTGTTTTTGGGATTTGCATTGCAGGATTCTTAATTTCTTCACATCAACATTCCTAAAATATAGGCCTTATGTAATTTTCATATTCTGATATCAGTATGTAAAATGTGGTTAAATAAGATGAAAATAATATTTGATTAATAGTAAATTTTGACTTTTATTTACCATATTTAGAAGTAAATATTGTAATTAAAGGAAACAATGATATTGTAATTACTATAACAGATGTCATAATTTTATTATATAAGTGAAATTCTACCAAAAACAACTTTATAAATAAAATATGATCCTTTAGGTCCACTTGGATATGATTAGGACATTTATTATTATTTTATTTTTAGAAGAGTTAAAAGTGTTAAATTACATGTTTAATAACTAAACCACTTTTAATATAGGGTTACACACAATTTAAATTCGACAATAAATATTCATTTTAAATATAAACATATTTCCTACAAAATTGTATTTTTTTTATAATATTTATACATTAAATAATTTAATTTATTAATGACCCAATGATGATGCAAAAATTATTTTATTAATGAAATATAAAAATAAATGATTTTATAAATATCCAAAAAAGTGATAATTGAGACATATAATGAATTTAACTAATTTAATAGGTCAATATTATATGTTAGGATTTAATAAATAAATTTTATTCGAACTGATAATTTTTTTATAAATTAAAAAAAAATCAAATACTAAATAGTGTCAAAATTGCCATACGTAATATTTTAAAACAAATAATCCATTATTATTTGATTTAATATTCCTAAAAATATATGGTTCGGCCAAAGGACCTAGATAAGGTTATATATATTAATAATTAACCACTTGGGGTTCTCATGGTAGTTTATATTTTGTTTTTTAACCATTTAATATAAAAATACATAGAGACATGGTAAATACCAAACTATTAAACTAAGAGTTAAATCTAAAAGATAAGGTTAATATGGTGACCTAAACCTATCTGAAACCTATTGGTTGTGATTTTTTTGACCCATAACAACCTTATCCTCTAAATAAATTATTTTTGGTCCATTATTATCCAAATATTATTTTATTATTAAATAATATTTCAATCATTTTGTAAAGTGACCCTCAGTGCTCTTATACAATGGTACTTTGCCTTCTCTTAATTTCACACCTCAAAATCCATTTGGATCAAACAAAACCTTCCCAAATATCCTCAAAACTTACCTAAAATAATTCTAGAGTCCTTACTTTGATCAAAAATCCTACCTAGGGACCCCTTTTGATAATCTCAAAAGGAAACAACTTAAGAGTATGTTATAATTTCACCAACCTCTATCAAGTTCTATTCAACTTCCACATCCTCTTTCTTTATTGTTTCCATAAAAAAATAATAACTATAGTAAATAATACATACTGTGATGTTATTATAAATATTGTACAACCATATTATTTATTCTATACATCCTCTAAATACCAAAGTCACCATACATGCGTACATACGGCCTACTGTCTCCACATTGTGGTGTAGTTTGTTATTCAAACACCTAATTATTTGGATGTTTATAATAATGAGTATAAATTATGTACATAATAAATATATAATGTTAATTATTATGTATATATGATATAACATCCAATTAAATATTACATCCCCATTAAAATAATGGAATTGTCGCTCGTGCGTATGTACAGATTACCGTCTCCAAGACGCGATGAGATTAATTCCCACGTTCACCACGCAAAGATGATTCTAAAAATTTATATTATTAATAAATATGTAATATATGACATAATAATGATACTGGGGATATATATATATATATATTTACATACATATATCATATTCACTTACTTCCCCTTAATACGATATGAAAACGAAAACACTATTTATGCGTACGTACAACCTACGGTCTCCGTAAACGGTGCCTTCAATTTCATATATCTATCTATTATAAATATTTATATTCTAAAAATATATGATATATAAAACACGGTTTATATTCTATAAGTATTTAAATCATTATCTAAATTATACGAACAACAATAAGAAGCTAAATCATGTACAATAATGAAAGCGATTATTTCCAAAAATGGTAATTTAACATGGAATGCATAATTAAATGGGAATTATAAAGTAATAGTTGAATAATATATGACATAATAAATCTGAAAATGGTTCTGATATAATTTAATAACATTCTATGGTCATTATATAAGAGGTTAAACATACCCTCGACCAAAGGAACATGCAAGGAAAGGGTTAATTTCACAATCTCTTTATTATCTGAGGTTGTTTTTAAGTAAGTATCTATTGGGATATATTTATTATCCATGTTAATGTTTCATAAAATAGTTTTTAGATGGATTCTTTTTAATGGAAATTTTTCTAAAAATTCATTTTAAAGGTTTTAAATATTAATTCTTCTAAACCATTATCCTTAATGTC
The DNA here is from genome assembly GCA_963277665.1 of Viscum album. Classification (NCBI taxonomy): domain Eukaryota; kingdom Viridiplantae; phylum Streptophyta; class Magnoliopsida; order Santalales; family Viscaceae; genus Viscum; species Viscum album. The sequence goes on from OY728164.1 coordinate 579,528,062, forward strand.
AATCTATTGAAAATGGTTTTATGGATTCATTTATATGGACATGAATTTTTTAAAATGTTAATTTCTTTTCAATAGTTTCAAATTGGTATGGGACAAATTGATCTAAAACTACATATTAAATTAATTCCTTTATAAATTATTTGACTTTTATATGATTTCATGAAAAAGGGATATTTCTCTCAATGATTTATACTAATCATTTTCAACTTTTTCAACATCCTTTACGAGATATTATTTTTAATCATGGTTGATTTATTATGATAAAAGTATTCAATATTTCATTGACGGTTTTTTGACATATTTGACTGTGGGTGCATTATTATTATACCATTAATGGTTTATGGATAAATTATTAACATTTTGTATTCTAGTTTTAATACGAATTTTTATATTATGTTAAAACCTTTCTCATATGGGGAATGAATTGGAGTTAGTAAGTGATAGGTGGAGCCCGCTATAGGTCCTCGATGCATCGATAGGTCTCCGGAGACAAACTAGGATCTTGACACAAGGCATGGAAAAAATATTATTTGAAGTCCTGGAACAAACCCTTGACTATGTGGTTATGAAGTGTGGAATTATGCAATCCATCATTTTGAAATTAACTATTGATATTACATGTGATTATTCGACTAGTAGAATATCCATCGGAATAATTAAATGTGACTATTTGATTTATCTATGTCATATTATTCTGAATATTATGTTTAAAAGGATTTTGTTTTATTTTTACACATTTCATAAATTTTTATGCTTCTTTAGTAATGTTTCCACTATATTTTTATTCTTACTAAGGACCTGAGTACACCCCCTTGTTATTTTTTATATTCCCTAGATATGAATAATTGTATAATGATTGATATGAAGGTTTAATCTGGGAGATTAATGGCATTATTAAAGGATAATTTATGTTGTGTTTTTTTTCTAATGTGTAATGTAATGTTATGATATGTAATCTATTTTCAAGACTACTAAATAGATTGATCCTTAGGGACTTGATTCCCTATAATCATGCCAATGCATTAGAATAATCCCCTGATTCTAGGCTTCTGGGATCAGGGAGTTATAGTTAGTATCGTAGGGAGTTTTGAAAAAACCATTGAAATAGATTTAGATAAACTCTAATTAGAAACATTACCCTATGATAGACTTTGAGGATTAGTATAGAAGAACTTATTTGAAATTATGTCATGGAGATATTTTGTATATTTTCCAAGAAATACATCCTAGTGCGGATACGAGCAGGTAGAGGAGGCTCTGGCACAAATGTACCAAGGAGTTAAAAACTCGGACTAGAAGTTTTGGTCTTGAAGCGGGGTTTCCTGTTAAACGAAAATGGGCACTGCTGCACTCTTGGTTATGGCACTCTCAGGGGATATTCTTAGGATAATTCATATTTTTCATTATAATACATTATGCATGATTTAGGAAAAAAATACTTCCTCGAATTAAACATTTTAGGATTATAGATTATATGCATAATCATTTAAATTTACATTATTTATTTTAAATGTTCTTAATTATGAATTGTGATTCATAAATGAAGCTAGTGAATGCGATTTTATTGAAATGGAGCCTAGTAAGAGGAAAGGGAATTCCAACAATATGCATGATCAAATGATTAAGAAGGATCTTATATTTCATGTTATGAAGCCATCATTTAAAAGGGAAATAGTCTCTCATGTATTCTCACCATATGATGAAATAGTATCATGTGTTAATAAGATAAATAATGAATTCTCTGAGTCCTATGGCTTTGAAGGGATGAAATAGAAGAAAACTATGGAAGATAGAAAGATGGATAAAGGGAAGTGGGAAAAGTAGGATTATCCCATATGTGATAACTATTTAGAGAATCACTTTGGTAAATGCTTTAAGGGAATGGGAGTTTGATTAATTTATGGAGAAAAAAGGGCACCAACTATGTGATTTCGAGAGTAAGAACAAGATTTCAAATGTACAATGCTTCATCTGCAAGGAGTTGGGACTCTACGTGAAGAAATCACCAAATCATTAGAGTTTAACCCAAATGGTGCTCTTTTATAATAATCAAGTTATGATACTATTGAAGATGAAGGGGAATGATTAGATTTATTATGTTTTAATAAATTTATTGTTTCATTTAAGTATTGTATTAATGATTTAAATGTTATAGGAATTATAGAATATAAAAGGATTGTACTGTAGTACTATTTCATTAAGGACTAGAGATTGTGCGAAACCAAGGAATGTGATTCAATAGTAGATTATATTTTTTGGAACAAATAATGGTTAATATAATGATAAACCATAATACGGTTTTGATACCGCATTAGTGATTTTGGAATAATATATGATTGATTTGGATAAATTATATTGGATATTATTTACTACCTTGAAATTGAGTAATGATTTGTATATCCTACATTGTTGAAGTTAGCAACATTTTTGGATAGAGGGAGTATATCTAGTATTATATAAGGAATAAGGGAGCATGAATGTAATAAAAAGGTTTTATGGTATTTCAGGGTGTTACAGTGTTTTAAAATAATAAATGATGATGGTATTCACATGTTATTATGTGGAAAAAAAGTTTTCATTATGTTTACCTTCATTATAAATTTTCGACTGTGAGTTTAGACAGAAGTATTTTGGATAAGTATAAAGGTTGGAATATATTTAATATGACAATGAATTCTATTGCTAAGGTTAAATCATTTCTTGAGACTATTTTTGTATTTTCATAAAAAAGGCATCTCATAGGTCGGGCAACAACTCGTCGTGTTTGGCAACGTCGTCGGACTTGAACCTGAAACGGAAGGTAGATAAGGGTGGATCACCTACCACTGGAATATGTGATGTCCTAGTTTGTATAAGGTATTTTTTTTAAATAGTAATATTTATGAATTATAAATTAATTATTTTTGGAACCCTACATGATTAGGATACATATAATGATTTTGAGTTTTTTTATCTTTTGAGTGAAAGATGAGTTTGGGGTAGGAATTCATTGAAGGATGAAACTCTATTTGTCAAGTATATATGCTTTCCTCTTATTATATGAATTAATTATTTCTTAAACATTAGGTAAGGTATCTTTAAACCAGAAATGTGTTATCCTAATAGATTATGTTTTCTTGAACTATCGATATTTTAAATCATCACAGATCGATGTCTTTTAATACCTCAATTGTACACTTGTTTTTGATTGATGACTTTAATGAATCCCTATAAATATTTACGTTTTTTCTCCAATTCTGTGTCTCTAATTTCCACAAATTCTTTCCTAATCAATATCATAATTTGGTGTTGACTCTTTCATTTCCCTTTCTATCATATTAAGACTAAATTTTATTAACCCAATTTCTGATGTGAGTTTTCCACCAAAGTATTTTTCTATTTTTAAACTTTTATTTTAAAAAAATTTTAATTGCAATGATTCAATTAATTGAAGAAGGGGGGAATGTAACACCCCAATATTTCATAGTACTTTATCTCATTATAGTAATTCAATAACATGCACTACACAGAACACAATGTTCGGGCACACCAAAACTTACTAAACTAGCCATTCAAAAAGAGGTTATGAATAGTATTTAATTCATTTTGAATCTATTATAATCTATATAATTTAACATCTATATTATTTTTTTTCTAAGATATAATCTAATAAAAAATCATTTTTTCTGAAAAAAGAATTAATTTTCAAATAATGCAATTTTACAGCCTTTTAATGGAGAATAATTCTTAAAATCAATATTTGAAACTTTTAAATATACCATTTAATGAAAGTAAATTCTTCTTTAGAATTGGGAAATTAATATTTTTTTTGGATAATTTTTTGATACATTTTTGATAAAATTCATATTTTGAAGAATAATGGGAAATTCTATGTTTTAATTGAAAACAAATGTTTTAATCAAAATAAGTGTTAAATTATGAATTTGAATGGTTTGGATTTTTAATTATATTATATTTTTATCATTTAATACAATTTAGGTCATTATAAGTAATTTCACATTTAAATTTGACAAAGACACATGTCAATAATTTAATAAATTCTAATTTATAAAAACCTTCTTTTGTAGTCTTGACAATGGAAATTAATTTTAAATTAATAAATGAAACTTATATTTTTTGAATTTTTCAAAATAGAATTTATTTTTGAATTAATAATATCAAAATTATCCTTGGGTGAATGTTTCTAATTTTTCTGAAAACATTCAATTTTTGATGAATAGTGAAAACTCTGTGTTATTATTTTATACATGCTTATTATTTAAAACATTAGTTATTTTATTAAAATTTATATAAAGTAAAAATATATATATAATACCTATATAAGTTCAATTTAATTCATTGGATTCATTTTATAATAAAATTAGATGTATACATTTTTATTGAACTTTTAGTGTCTTTTACCGACCTTCTAGGAGTGTTTGGAAATTAGAAAAAAAACATAATTTTACCGCCATTGTGAGTTTAATTTCAAAACTCTGAGATACATGATTTATATTAGTATGTAAAATGATGTTCAATATTTGGAAAATAATTTTTGGTGAATAGTAACTTTTTCATTTATTTACCACGGTTAAAAATAATTATGCTATTTAAAGGTACATATTATATTATATTTACCCTGACACAAGTCCTACTTCTATTGTATAATTGTAATTAGACCAAAAACAACCTTATGAATAAAATAATATCCTTTAGGTACACTTCGATTATATTAGGACATTTATTATTATTTTATTTAAAGAAGAGTTAATAGTTTTAAATTCAAAGTTCAATACCAAAACCATTTTTAATACAGGTTTACACAAAATATAAATTCGGTTATAAATATTCATTAGAAATATTTTAATATTTACTACATAAAGGTATTTTATTAATAATTTTTAGTCATTAAATAATTTAATTTATTTATTACACAATGATGATGAAAAAATTACCTTATTAATGAAATATTAAAATAATTGATCTTATAGATATACAAATAAATGAAAATTGAAACGTTTGATTAATTAAAATAATTCCATAGGTTAATATTACATTTTAATATTGATTAAATAAAATTTATTCGATGGGATAATGTTTTTATGGCTTTCAAAAAAATCAAATACTAAATAGTGTCAAAATTAAAATAATTGAGCTTTTAAAACAAATAATATATTATTAACTGATATAATATTCCTTAAAATTTGAGGATCTCCCAAAGGACATAGATAAAAGTTATTTATTTTAATAATGAACCAATTTTGATTCAATTGTATGTTTATAGTATGTTTATTAACCATATAATATAAAAATACTAAGAGACATGGTAAATATCAAACAATTTAACTAAGAGTTAAATCTGAAAGAAAAGGTTAATATGGTACAATAAACTTATTTAAAACCTATTGGTTGTGTGTTATTAGACCCATACCCACCATATCTTAGAAATAAATCTTTTTGGAGCCATTATAAGCCGAAATTGATTTAATTATAAAATAATATTTCAATATTTTCCTAAAGTGACCCTCACATCTCTTATAAAAAGGTACTTCCCCTTATCTTAATTTCACACCTCTAATTCCATTTGGCTAAGCCCACCCCTGCCCAAATATCCAGAAAATATACCCAAAATGAGTCTATATACCTTAACTTTATCATAATGGCATCTTAAGGAGGCCTTTTGGTCAACTCAAAAGGAAACACCCGAAGAAGACGTAATAATTTGACCACCCTCTTTCAAGTTCTTTTCATCTTCCACTACATCTTTAATTTTTGTTTTGATAAAAATATATAAACTCCAATAACTACTACAAAAAAAATTATAATAAATATGGTACATCCATATTCATTATTCTAACCGTCCTCTAAAATTCAAAGTCACCATACATGCGTACGTATGACTTACTGTCTCCAGGTCGTGGTGTAGTTTGTTATTCAAACACTTCATTATTTGGATGTGAATAATAATGAGTATAGCTTATGTAAATAATAAATATAATATGTTAATGATTCTTTATATATGATATAACATCCAATTAAATACAATTTCACCTTTACTATAATGATATTTCCACTTCTACGTACGTACGGATTACAGTCTCCACGATGCGATGAGATTCATTCCCACGTTCACCATTCAATGATGTTTATAAAAATATATATTATTACTATGTATATAATATATGACAAAATATTTATAATAGAGATATATATATATATACTTACATATAACTTTTTCACTTACCTCCGTTCAATATGTAATGAAAATATAAACATCGTTTATGCGTACGTACGACCTACCGTCTCCATAAACGGTGCCTTAAATTTCATATATCTATTTATTAAAAATATTTATATAAAAAATACCTATTATATATAAATCATGGTTTATATTCTTTAAGTATTTAAATCATGATCTTAATGATACGATCAAGAATAACAAGTTAAAACATGTACGATAAAGAAAGAGATTATTACTCAAAATGTTAATTTAACATGAAAATAATTATTATATCATTATTATAAAGTCATAAATAAATAATTTATGATATAATAGATATGAATATGGTCAGGGTATAATTTAATAACATACTATGGTCATTATACATGAGGTTAAACATTCCCTCGACCAAAGGAAAGTGCAATGTAAGGGCTAATTTCTCAATCTCCTTATTATCCGAGGTTGTTTTTACGTAAGAATGTACTAGTAGTTATTTATTTTCCCTGTCCATGTTTCATAAAATAGTTTTTAGAGGTTTTATTTTAATGATATACTTTACTAAAACATCATTTTAAATGGTTTAATTATTTATTCTTCGAATCCTTTCTCATTAATGTCCATGTTTTTTAAATGGTTTTAAGGATTTATTTATAAGGGCGTGAATGATTACAAATGTTAATTTTTTTAAAAAGATTCAAAGTGGTATGAGAAACATCGATTCAAAACTATCATTAAAAGGAATTCCTTAATAAATTAGGTGACTTTTAAAAGATTTCATGAAAAAATGATATTTCTCTCAATGACTTTTAATGATCATTTCCAAATTTGTCAACATCCTTAATGGGATATTATTATTGGTTGAGGTTGATTTATTCTGATACAAATCTTCAATATTAGATTGAAGGTTTCCGAATATATTTGACTATGGATGTGTTATTTTTATACCATTAAAGTTTTATGGGTAATGTATCGACATTTTCGGTGCCAGTTTTAATTGGAATGATTATGTTATGTTTAGACCTTTTACATATAAGGAATGCACTGGAATTAGTAAGTGATGGGTGGATCTCGCTATAGCTCCTCAACGAATCGGTAGGTCTAATGAGACATACTAATGTCTTGGCACAAGGCCTTGACAAAAGCATTTTTGTAGTCTTGGAACAAGGCCTTGACTATGTGGTCATGATGTTTTCAATTATGCATTCCATCATTATGAAATTAACTATTGATATTACATGTGATTATTCAAATAGTAGAATATCCATGTAAATAAGTAAATGGAATTATTTGATCTATCTATGCCATATTATTCTTATGTTTTTGTTTAAAAGTCTTTTTTTAGTTTTGTACATTTACTTAAATGTTTATTCTTATTTATCAATGTTTCAACCATACTTTTATCCTTACTGAGCATCTAAGCACATGCATTTCTTATGTTTTATTTTCCAATTATTCCAAGATGTGTATTATGATTGATAAGTAGGGTTAAGCAATAAGAGTAATTTTGTTCTCAAAGGATCATTTATATTGTGTGTTATTTTCTAATCTATTATGTAAAGTTCAAGTATGTAATCTATTTTCCATGACTGCTAAACTGATCAGTCCTTCAGGACTTGATTCCTTGTAGTCATTCCAATGTACTAAAATAATTCACCGACTGTGGGTTTCTGGGGTCGGGGTGTTACAGTGATCATCTACAAACCCGATGGGGTGTATCCTTTTTTAATTTTCACACACACCAAACATGAATTCTACAAACAAAAAAATTGTATATTTATGTATATGAAGTGTAAAGGGTGTTATTGTTCTTCAGGAAAGGTGTGTGTGTGTTTTTCATTCAGAGCGACATAGGGTTTATGGATCCTGGTTCTCTCTTTGCAAAGGTACAAAAAGGGTGAGTGTGCACTGGTAGTTTATTTGTGGGAAAACCAACACTATGGAAGATCATGGATTATAAAAACCTATCACGTCTTCGGGTTTTTGTTCATTTTAACAAAGGTTGAAGATATCCTTTTTTGGAAACCAAGATGGTTTATTATCCCCCTTCATGAAAGGCATGCACGGAACATCTTCGCGTAGCAAAGATGCATCAAATCCTATCAGCCTTTCGTGAACCATTGAGGATATCTATAGCTCTATTTCATTAAAGAAATAGGATCCCTTTATTATGAGATGGTAGCAGTACATTTCGACATTTTTCTTATCCATTTATCGGTGAAAATGCACATTTATATCCTTTGTGTTATGCTATGGGTAAAAATTAGTGAATGCCCGAGATCTTTGACTTCAAATATTTAAAAACGTGGATACGATTTCCCGAATTTATAAATTTGTTCTTATTCAACACAGACTCCTTATTTGACTCGAAAAATCACCAGTATGTGTTTATGAACACATGCATGTCCTCTTCTTCATGAATGATCGATCATGGATCATTATACATACCCTCAACATCTTTTCATTTCCATGGACTCTTAATAGATCATTGTTTTCAAGAATCCATGCAAATGGAATTTCGTTCATGGGATTTGTTTTTCTCAGATGATCCAAATGGGATTGACTAGATCTCAAATGGTGAATGGTGTGGTGAGTATAGTATCTAGTTAGAGATACTATTTCAGGGTGTATTGGGGGTGGCCATAGGTTGATGAAAAACCTTAGTGGAGAAGATTAGACGGAACTTCTTCAATCCCGATCCAAGGAGATCAAATGGATAGCCCATATGTTCTCGATCGATCCCACGATTCATCATACGTTGGAGGGCATGCCAGTGAAGCATCAAATGAATGAGATTGCTTCCAAATAAGTTCAGACTATCCCAAATCTAAATGAAGACACATGTGAGGAGCTAAATATCAATCAAGGCGTATGACCATAGCACCCGATTACTCCCCCCCCTCCGTTGTCGCCCCACACCGGTTTTCTGTGGGAACACTCTTAGCACCAACTCTTCCTCCTTGGGCGCACACCTAGAACCCACTATCCATACTTTGGGGCATATACCTAGCCCCCATACACTTCTTGAGGGCTATCCAAGGGGGAAACCCTTGGGCACAGTAGACCCTCATGTCCTACTTACGCAAGAGTTATAAGGTCCTCAACAAGCCAAGTACATTGGCCCATATTTTTGTAAGAGGCATAAAACAAATGTAATTTTTTAAAAACAATATGTAACCAATATTTTATTCCATAAAGAAATACCAAAAAAACATTACTCTTCTCTTAAACTTCTTCCACCATCATTCATTCCTTTTTTTATAGATAATGAATCTCAAATATCTTCATTCCTCATTCATTAAAGCACAATTCAAGGAATCATTGTTGTGAGTGATGTGTTCTCTTTTGAAAACATGTCATTTTCTTTGAGGATCAACACAAATAGTCATCATATTTTGTTCACTAACATCATCCAATTAGGAGATATTTGATGGATCTGGTACAGTAATCATGCAATTATGTATTGCATGAACTTCTATCTATTTTGTAACAATGTGTCTTCTAATGACACATGTCTTGGAACTTAGGACCAGTTCAACAATTGTCTGAATTGGTGTGGATAATCATCAAGAATTACATCGATTTTTAAATAGAGATTATTCAAAATATAAATGGAATTTTCTTTCGAACTACTTCCCTTCATCAATCATCATTGCCACCACTTTTTCGTACATATTGACCATTGAAACATTATTGACATATTATAGATAACAAATGAAATACCATGCTCTACACCTTCTAAGATATTAATTTTGATTTAATTTCATATAGATAAGTGATTGGAATTTGGAAAAATTGATTCCATATTTGGAATGACCATAATATATACTGGCTAATATGGTCAACCTAGTTTCTAACCAAAACATTAGAGAAAGTAATTAATATTAATTACAATTAATGAAGATAAATTAATATTTAATAGGGAATAATCCACAAACATGAAGTCCAAAAGGAAATATATTATTTTCCAAAAGACATTTTATGACCATATTTATACTCTATCATCCCTTTTATTTAATTTGGACCAATATAGATAAACTTAAAAATAAAAAATATTGGTGGGGTTTATTTCTTTTAAAATACTACAAGAGTACCCATTCTCTTCCATTATAAAAGGCCATCATTCCCCCAAATTCATTACACATCTCATTCAACAATATTTAAAAGAAACTATTCCAAAATATCTCCACAAAATCCCTCCCTTACTCCTTGGATAATCCGTTTTTATAGAATTCAATCCTAGGAATCCTTTCTGTGAAATCCAAAATGAGTTACCAGATTAAGAGGTAATGACATTTTTAAAGATCATTAATTTTATTTCCATTCTGAACACCCTCAATTAAAATTATTTAATTATAATATAACAACACTAGTATCCTTATCTTTATGTTTAGGTTACAATCTGAACATACATACACATCCATCTAATGGGTATCAAAAATAATATTTACGTGAATGATGGACTATCACCTCATGAAACGATGACTGTTCATTTTTTATTTTACCACCTTTCATGGTGGCCAATTATTATGCAAAATATTTTTCAATATTTTACATATAATAATCATTATTTCATTAAGATTTTTTAATTATTTTAAAACACATATCCTTATACTTTAACTTTTTTTATAAATGATAACAACATATGTGGAAGGTTGGACTACGAACCCCTCAAGCGATTTTGATTCATTCATGCTATACATGGAACTTGTTAAGGAAAATTTTAATAAATCTATATAAATTATACGAAATATATATGATTATATCTTTATAATATAAAAATATTTCATTTAATCTTCATTCTATTAAAACAAAAAAATTATAGTAGTGTTCATGCCTATGTATGGCCTACCGTCTCCATGAACAGATCATTTCATTTCATATGTACAAAATTATAAATTATTTTAAATACAAATTTAATGAATATATATTATAATTAAATCATGGTTTAAATTATGGAGATTATGAAATAAATATCTATGTATTTGGAACAACAAATAACATGTCAAAACTTACTTTAGAAGAATAAGCAATTAACACCGAAATTAGGGAAAATAATGATATAATCCAAAAAAAATGATGATAAAATATTATAAGAAGATGATATATGATATTATAAACTTGACTATGGTCATTAAATAAGTTATAAACATATTATGAACCATTATACAAGAGGATAAATTCCACACACAAAAATTGAGGTTAAGGTAAGGGATTGTTTTCTTACTTTCTTCTCGTGAGGCATATACCATATACAACACATAATTATTTTGTGTAGTGTGTCTACTAACAATTTTGATAAAATATATATGGAATAAATTTTCTTCATGGTATGAAAATAATTCCATTTTGGGGGATATTATTTAATTGTTTCAGGTGGTATGGAAAACTTTGGGATGTTTAATGACTAATTTCATCCAAAATATTATTAATGATTATCTTAAAAATTCAACTTTCTTTTCTGATTGATAAATATCTCTTGAAACATTCACATTAATGAGATTATTTTTAATTTAGAACTACATTAAATATTTTTATTCTCACCAAATGTATATTAGTATATCTTAAATTATATATCATTTTAGATACGGTGTTCACTTGGATAGTTCTTCGATTAACAGGTGAATTAATGATAATTTGGTATCTTTAATATTGATTTTTGGTAAGGAATATTATTTATTCAATATATGAGGAATTATATGGAAATAAAATAAAATATATGGGGACCATTTAAGGAAATCTCGATTGTTTTGGAACTAGTTAATGAAATCCTTTTGAGGCATTGGTAGTCTCATCCGACGAATTAGTTAGAAAAATCACAAAAGTCTAAAATGTATCTTGATGCAAATGACATCACGTTCTTGGGAATTATAATGTCAAATCATTATGATTTTATTTATTTATAATTTTATTAATATTATTTATCCATTAGTTTTTTCATTCACATATCTATCGATGCATTATATTTTTTGTACATTGATTAAATAGCATATGTTTTTAGCTTCTTACCCTTCAATTTTTGGTATGTCATTCTCTAGTTGTTTTAATTGCATGTTTTATAGGTTATTTATCATGAAAATTAGATTTATTTCATTTTTATAAATATTTATTATACATTACATACAGTTACTGATAATTTTACATAACTCTATTGTGTTTCATTTCCACATGTTATGAAGATGAAATCTATGCATAATCTGTCATGGTTGAAATTTATTTATTTTTTTATATATCAACATTTATATACTACTTTACCAATTTATTATACATTTCATGCATATAATATATATTTTTGAGATTACCAAACCAATTGGTCCATCGATACATTATTCATCGTAATCATGACAATGACTAAAAATAATACACTATCTCTTGGATTATGTAGTCAGGGCATTATAGTTGGCATCAACATAAGTTTAGAAGAAACCCATGAAAGTAGATTTAGAGAACATTTATTAGGGGGAACAATGCTAAAATATAAATTAAGGAAATGTATACAATAATATCCTATAATTTTTGAAAGCCGCATATTATGTAGGCATTCCTTGCAATACATCCCTTTCTTGATACTACAAGTGGACATGATTATGTGAAAAAAGATCATCATTGTAACAACTCTAACATTGTGTTCCAGACCTGACTCGCTGTAACCTGGTATATGAAAATGAAGCTTACTTCAATCATGGTTGGAAACTCTAGTTTTATATTCATATTATAATTCACAATTTATATTCCTACCTTTATGAAGGATTTAAAAGTAAACATGTCCTCGATGTAAAAAAATTACGATTTTTGATGAATAAATTTATAATTTTTGTGAGTACTATACTATATTTTAATTAAATGAATTTATAATATAAAATAAAATATTGCATTTTTTTAGAAATGGAACTGAGAAGGATGAATTGTACTAATACTCAGAGAAAATGTAGGGATTTCTCTACTGTGTAAACCAATATAGACTTTTTTGTAATAGAGAAAACGGTTGAAATACTGGTACAACATAATAGGGTTATCAAAAATAACCTTTCCTGAATAGATAAGAATTTTCAATAGAGATAATCTCCTATAGGAGATCACTTTATATGATAGAATCCCCAATAGTTTAGTGGGAATACTAACCCAATTATAGCTATGTAATGAATTATGTCTCTGGAGAACATATTTACAGGCTTGGAATGCTATGAAATAGAAATGGTTACAATTATAGTGTATTGTCTCCAAGTTGATGTTGATCAATGATGGAACATGATCCTAAATACTATGGAGGAAGAAGAAATAGAACTCAGGGAATGGAGAACCTCTACGGAGATATTATTTGATAATTTCCTCCCTCATGATTAGCAAATTTAGATGAAGAGGTAGTTCCTTAGCCTAATGAAAAAGAAAGAAGAGAGTGTGGTAGATTATGAATCTCCCATTACATGGTCATATAGGTATGATACTTATTATTTATGAAACATGGAGTTCAAGATGGACCACTTATATTACGTCCTTAAGCCAAATCTCTAATGGGAAGTGTTTTCCTATAATATGTTATCATATAAAGAAATTGTATTATATACCATCAAGAAAGATATTGAATTCTAAAGATCCTATGTATTAAATGGAAACCAATATAAGGATAGGTATTTTAAACATTATGATAATGAGAATTTTTTCAATAAGAAGAAGGGAATGAAGTAATCCCCTACTTGTGAGAACAATGAGAAAAATCCCTCTGGGAAATTCTTGAAGGGGATATGAGTTTCTCTTTTGTGTAGTTAAAGGGGTCATAAATTTAAATGAAAAAATGAGATGAAGTAAAACTTTTATACTATGTGATTCACCTATATAGACATTAGGAACTAATTTAATTAATTCCCCAAGAGTCAAGGAAATTTTTCAAAAAAGAGGGAAAAGGGATATGGAAAGGCGTATGTAGTCACTACTGTAGAGTTTGAAGTGCCAAATGATGTGGTGTCAGGTACATTAATTATATTTTCAAATTTATTGAACACATTATTTTTTTCTATATTGTGAATCTATTTTATATCTACCTAGTTTTCCATGAAAATAAGACATATCCCGTTTGATCTAATAAGAGAGTGGTCTATTTGAACTCCCAAGGAAAGTATTATTGCAACAATGATGCATCGTTCAATCCCCATAATGACTCATAAATGTTCATTACTTGAGGAACCTATTATCAATCCTCTGGTATAATTAGATATAATATTCAATATGAATAGTATCTAATAATATTATATAAAAATTTATTTCATGTTGAAGGAAATTGCAATTATGAGGAAGAAGAAAAATCCCTCTTCTTTAGAGAAGAATCTTCCTCGCCAGATTATTATATAGATCCATCCGCAGTAACTCTACAAAATTAAATTATTGGTGAAAAATTGAAATAAAATCTTGATACGAATGAGGTACGCTTCAAATTGAGTGCTTACCTATTATGGAAGAATCAAATGATGTATTTCATAAGGATTTACATGTACAGCCCCCAAAGCATGCGGTTAAATTTTCAATTGATTTGATTCCTGATCCAAGACCAATATAAAATACTCCCTATAGAGTGGCACTATGTAATTGGTATAGTTAAAGAATGTACTAGAAGATTTGGTTGTTGAGGCATTTATTTTCCCCAGTGTTTCACAATGGGGAGACCATGTACATTTTATTAATAAGAAATATGGATCCATGAGGTTGTGTGATGATTATTGGAAAATAAATTCTATTACAATAGAGAAAAAGAATCTTCTACCTCACATTGATAACATGTTTGATGAAATTCACAGAGAGAAATATTTTTCAATGATTTATCTTTGATATATGTGTCACCAATTGTGAGGGCAGAATGTAGACATTAGAAAGAGAGGTTTTTGGATGAGGTATGGACATTATGTGTTTACAAAAATTCCATTTATATTGAATATTTCAACCTCTTTTTTCATTCAAGTAATAAATATAGTATTTAAGGAATATCTTGATGATATTATTGTGGTATTTATTGACGATATTATGCTGTATTCTAAAATCAATAAGGACCATGATAATCACTTATAGAACACTCTTAAGACTCTGAGAAGGGAAGATTGATTTGGGAAATTTAGAATGTGTTATTTCAAGATTCAATAATATACTTTTCTTGGCCATATTTTATCCAAGGATAAGATATCCATTGATCAATCAAAGAAAAAGGTAGTCATATACTGGATTATTCCAACTAACAAAATTGAGGTATGTAGTTTCATTGGTTTGGTTGATTACAATCTATGGATTCATTAGAATTTTTTCCAGTTGGATGTCCCAATAACTTTGATTTCTCGTAAAGGGTTTATGTTGGTCTGGACTGTTGAATATAGAGAATTATTTGAAGAACTAATGAAAATATTATTCAATGCTCATATTTTGACAATATGATCTAGTCGTACTGGGTTGGTCATATATAGTGATGCATTAAAGAAGGGTCACATTTATGTCTTCATGAAAGAGGATAAATGTTACAACTCAAACCGTTATTAATGAAAATTCGTCTTGATCGAATTAATTGTCTTTTTTGGTAAAATGGTTATATTAAACATATTAACTTCCTTGGTTTCATTGTTCTTTGGATTTCAATGTAATGTTAAGAATTGTTACTGTTGCTAATATAACAGTTAAATAGTGAGAACATGATTATTATAAATATAAGGCTTTAAAAAATCGATTTTACTCAGAAAAGGGAAGTGATGGCCTCATATAGTAGAATTGATCCATAGGAATCCCATTTTTCATAGCATGGAAAGTAAGTAGCTTCAATGGGATTCACACATGTCCAATCCCAAGACGAGCATCAATAAGTTATGCTTGAAAGAAATTAGCTACGGGAGAAGTGGAAGTTAATAGAGATTACCATCTGAGCAATGTTATCAGTTGCACCCAACAGTATGTCATCATCGCACACCTTATCCTTAAGTATTATGTTTGTGTTATAAGGGGTTATGTAAAAATACCCTTTCAGTAGGATTATGTGCATTATTTTTTTGTATAGATTAATGAATATACATTCATTTTATAATTGTTACATTGGGTATAAATTTTATATTTTAAGTTAATATTTAAATTTAATTAGGAAATATATTTTGAGGAATTAATGGATTTTTCAATTAAATAATATTTTTAAAAAATATTATTAATAAATTTGTTTTTATTAAATATAAATGATCATATAAATTTTATGAATATAATTGTAATTTTTATTAGTGTTTGAAGGCTATTTTTTTCAAACCCCATGACTTTTTTATAAATGTATATTATATTTTTAATGAATAAACTCAAAAATTTAGAAAATAATTTGATTAATACTATTATTAATTTTTGATTCAGAATTTTGGAATTATCTAAAAGTGAATTTTTCATTATTTTCTGAGACATTCGAATTATTGGGTAAAAATTAAATGTCGTTAAAATATAAATTGTATTTTATGGCATAATAATGACCAAATAGTGATTTAATAAAATAAAATAAAAATTAATTTCATAAAATATATATTTTTCATTTAAAATATTTTAATTTTAGATTTGTCTGATTAATTTTTTGGTGCTTTTGTGGACCCTCCATGACTTATAAAACATTTTATCTTTTAAAAGGATTTCCTTAGAAGTGTGACTCACTGCCACATATTAATGCCTACTATTTTAATATATTAGGCCATTGGACTTATAAAATAATTTTTTCCAGCCCACTTTGGTAAAACCCACAGTCCCAAACCATGGATTGGTTTGTGGTTTTCATTACTTTAATGTGTGGTTTCAAACACCAAAATAATAAATAATTCCCTCTCCTTTACTATATAAACCCACTCAATCTCTCATTAATCGTCACTAAATATATTTAGAACACGACCAAAATATGTCTTCCTATCTCTAGAAACCTCCCAAGGCACCCCAAGATCCCAATAATCTTCCCTTATGCCTCTCTGAAGCCTCTCCCAAGCCGTTGGGGTCACACTTCCATGTAAGGGATTTCATCAATTCTCATTTTTTTCCAAAGTTCGTTATGTTTTTGTACGATATTTTTTTCATTTATAAATGTTGGGGTTTGATTTAAAACATCACCTATACTTCCATACTTGTGTATGAATGATTATATTCCTATTTCTCTCTCATTAAGGCCTCATATGCACATTAGTTACCATACCAAAATTCCATAAAGAATTTTTCTTTTTTCATTGACATTCATGAAATTAATTTATATTATGCATAAAAATCAATTAAATATATTAGTAAAAGTATATATATGACAACTTTCTTCCCATTTAATGTTTATATTATGGTATTATATTTCACACTCATCATCCATTGTTATAAATTCTAATGTCACATTGTTATGCTGTCGAAATTGAACCGCGATTCTCAAATCCAAAATCATTGTGTATTGAATACTAGGACCATTTCTCTATCAAGGGTATTCTTCTTTATTCAAATTTACTGATTGATTATATATTTTCATGTATTAATTCCCCATTCATTTATCATGTAATTAATAATGATGTTTAATGAATCTATGTTGTTTGATTTATATAGCAAACTTATGCATGAAATGAAATGATTAAGAAAGGTGTAGTCTACTAGTGCTCTAATGCATTGGGTAATGATTAATATCATGATACATCAAGTGAAATGGGGGTTTACTCATTCTAATTCATGTTCAATGAGGGTTTACTCATTCCCCATTTGCGATGTTCCTTGGACCATGCTAATATTATTTTAAATGTTTCCGCCACATTTGCATGTTATGATAATCATGCTATATCATACCATTATGTTCATTTTTCTCTTATTCCGCATTGATATTCCTATTTCCTAACATGTAATATATTAATCATGTTATGTCTTTTTTACTCCATTACTGGGCTTTATAGCTCACCCTTTTCTTATGCATATCCTCAGGTTATCCCATTCAATGATAACTACGAAGGAATATTGTGGTCATGTAAAAAAACATTTCAATAAATATGTTGTGTTTTAGGTTCTATGTTGTTATGTAATGTTCTTAATATCCCATGACACTAGAAATATTGATCCAAAGAGTTTCCTTAATTGAATTTTTATTCAATAAATCATGTTTATGTGTGTAATAAAGAACAAGGTTTGTATAGTTGGTATCAGAGAATAAATTTAGTTATATTTGGGATTATGATTAGAATTCCAAAGTAAAATCCTTAGGGGTATGAATATGTATAATAAAACTACCCCCATGTTTTGGTGAGTATTGTGTAAGTGAATTATGAATAAAATAAATTCCTATTTTATACGAACAAGTAGAGGTGACTATCGTACATATGTATCTTGGTGTAAAACAGAAAAGACCGATTTGAGATAGACTCGAACAAGAACTAGTGCACTACAATGGGCCTTTCTGCAGTCATTGTTTTAATATTCCTCAAGGATATGCTTTGGTAAATTCATGAGTTTAGTGTGAACCACTTTTAATGGGAATAAAAAAATTCCCTAAAGAATATATATAGAGAATTAGATCATGGATATCATATATTGTGTTCTACAAATTCATAAGTTGAGGAAATAAAAATAATTTATAAGTTATCACATTTTGTCACTAGATTCCACTTTAGGTGTTGCCCCTAAGATTACTTTTATTCTAGCCAATTGATGATAAAAGGAGGACTCAAGCTATCAACTGATGTGAAGATCAATTTTATGACTGTTCTAATAAGATGAAAAATCCAATGGGATTGGGAATCGCAAACATTGTCATGATACTCTCTCAATTAACTAAATTTTTGAATAAAAACATGGGTCAAGAAGATCTTTCAACCCCCTCCCCAAGAAAGAACAAGTAACAATAGATAGGTTCATGATACAAAGGCCTCCTACTTTTAATGGATCATCTGATACCGCAATTTCAAAACAATGTATCAACTCCATTGAAAAGATATTCTACAACCGAAAAATGTTCAAAAAAAGAGATGTTTCTTATGGGTGCTTATCATATGGAGGGTGATGCTGATCAATGGTGGACATTGATAAAAATTATGAAGCTTTAGAAGGAGGTTGGGGCGTTATAATGGAAGGATTGCCAGAAAAACAAATTTGATAAATATTTTCATGACTCCCACTGACTTATGATGGAAGGTGACTTCCTTTACCTAAAGGAAAAAAGACGATGAATTCATCGAAAAATATGAGGAAAAATTCAAAAGTCTTGCACGATATGTCTCCAGCTTTTTCATTACTCATGAATGAAAGGTTGATCGCATGTTTGGTTGGCTAAAACCAAGCCTACAGAAATCTCTAGTGGTCCATGACTTTGATAGCTATGAAAAGATTATCCTTTGTGCCCTCAATGTCGAAATTGATATTAGATAATCATTGGGGTATCATGGGGGATAAGAAGAGGGAAGTGTACTTTTATTATAGGGGATCAATGAATAAATCCAAAGGTACTACGAAATTCGAACATCCCACATGAAAAAGGTGAGGGAAGATGCCCCCCATAAATTTCTTGAAGGGTATGAGGAAATGCGTTAGTTGTGGAAAATAAATGCACACAAAGATTAACTGTGGGAAAGAAAACCTACTACTCTTATAGAGGAGAGTAATGATCTATTCTGACCCTTAATGCACTATACATTCCTTCAATATCAAAGAACCAAGGAACTTTTCCAACCAATTCCCTAAGCCAAGGGTTTTTATGGAAACCAACAACCTCCAAGGCACCGAGGGAGAGTGTTTTCCATCACTACTTCTAAAGCGATCCCCGACAATGAAGTAGTTATAGGTACGCTAGTTATTCATTCAGGAATATAAAACACACAATTTGATTCTAGTTATACACATTATTTAATATACTGATGTTTTAGTATAAAAATCCCAACATCACAACAAAACATGTAAGTAAAGATGTCATTGAGAATGAGAAATAGGGAAATCATTACAGCCCATGAATATCTCCTCCGATGTCAAATTTTTTTGATTGAACTTCTCAAAAAACCTTTTCATACTACCTATGGTGGAATTTGATGTAATTATTGGCCTGGATTTTCTTTATTGATATAGATCCAATGTATATTGTTGTGAGGGGTAAATCAGTCTCCATATGGCGAATTGACCCCCGATTCGGTAAAAGTATAAGGAGGATGATGAATCTTATTTATCACCATCATCTTAAGCGTCAATATTACATCCCTATGAGACTGGGTATCTTTCTCAGATGATTGAGTCTATGGAAGCCACCATACTTGAAGACATTCCTATTGTCAGGGAATCTTCTAAAGTGATTCATGTGGAATTTCCTACTCTTCCTCTTAGAAGAGATGTTGAATTCTCAATAGATATTATACATGTGGAATTTTCAATATCCAAGACTCCATATAGAATGGTTGTTTTGGAGATTTAGGAGTTAAAGGAACAACTACATGTTAATCTTGATAAAGGGTTTATTTTCCCATGTTCTTCATCATGGGGTCCACCAGTCCTCTATGTTCAGAAGAAGTATGGGTCAATGCACCTTTAAATTGATTATTTTGACTCAAAAAAATTCTGATACAGAACAAGAATCATATTCCATGAATTGATGACATGTTCAATTAGTCATGTGGGGCACAACACTTCTCCATGGTTGATCTATGGTCAGTATATTACCATGTAAGGTTGAAGAATGAGGATATCCCCAAGAATGCGTTTGTAAAAGATACAGAAACTATGGATTCATAGTAATGCCATTCAGACTCACTAATGCTCTATAAATATTCATGGACATAATGAATAGTCTTTAGAGATTACCTCGAAAAATTTATTGTATCCTTCATAGAAGATATTCAAATATAATCTAAACCAAAGGAGGAGTATAAGGAGAATCTAAGAATTGTACTAGAGACCTTGTGAAAGGAGAAAATCTATGCATAGTACAGAAAGGGTGAGTTATGGTTAAATGAGGTATCATTCTTGGGTCATATCATCAAAAGCAATGGATTATCTTTGGATCCCTCCAAGATAGCTGTAATTGAGGGATTGCCAAGGCCAGTATCTATGATGGATATCTGTAGCTTCCCTGGGTTAGCTGGATATTATTTCTTATTTGTGAGAAATTTCTCAAGATGGTAAAACACTCTTTCATAGATAACTCAAAAGGGAGTCATGTTTACATAGTGTTATGAATGAAAAGAGAGATTCAGGGAGGTGAAATGGGGGCTTATCACTACACCCATGCTCACACTACCCACAAGTGGAGAACATTTTGTGGTATCTATTAATGCTTTGAAGAAGGTCCTAAATTGTGTGTTTATGTAAAATGAAAATGTCATTACTATGCCTCAATGAAATTTAAAGATCATGAGAGAATTATCCAACGCATGATTTAGAGTTGGCTGTAGTATGTTTAGCATTTAAAATCTAGCAACATTATCTTTTTGGGGATATGATTTAAATATATATAGATCAAAAAAACCTCATGTACATATTCACACAGAAAGAGATGAATATGATCCAACAAATATAGTTAGATATGATCAATGACTATGAATGATCAATCTATTACAACCCTGGGAAAGTAAATAAGGTGGAAGATGCTCTAAGTAGAAAGGACCCACCAATTCTAACATTGATGAGACTAAAAAGAATCCAATCTACAAAGATTTTATGAAAATGGACATAAAAATAATAAAATATGGAACATAATAATTCCTTCCACAAATTATTTCTCAACAGTATATTTGGAAAATTTTATATATTGATCAAAAGGATGATGTGGGAATTTAGAAGAAATTGGAAACTATCAAAAACGGGATATCCTCAGAGTTAAATGATAATAAATATGGAATTATGAGATTTGGGTCAAGAATATGTGTTCCATCATATTCAGAGATAAAGAAATAACTTTTGGATGATTCACACAATTCAAATTTCAACATTCACCCTGGAAAGACATAGATGTATCAAGATCTCTGAGAACATTGTTTGGGTCATAACATGACGAAGGTGATCGCTGATTATACATCCAAGTTCCTGGTATGATTATAATTGAAGGATTAGAGATGTAAGTCTAAGGGGATGATGCAACCATTAACTACACCAACACAGAAATGGGTGAAAAACATGATGGAATATTTCACTAGACAGCTAAAGATATAAATAAGAAAAAATGGTGTTTTGGTTGCTATTGATCGTCTTACAAATAATGCACACTTCATTTCAATTGTACAGGATTTTTAATTGGATCAACTAGTACGAATAAACATAATAGAATTGTTAAGGTTTCCCAGAGTACAACTGTCTATTATATCCAATCGAGATCCCAGATTCACTTCTAATTTATGGACGAGTCCTCAAGATGCTATGAATAATTAGCTGAACATGAGTACAACATATCATCCTCAAACTGATGTCCAATCAGAGAGGATTATCCAAACAATTGAGGACATGTTGAGATAATGCTCAATGAAATTTAAAGCAGGATTAGATCAACGTCTTCTTATGTTTGAGTTCTCTTACAATAAAAGTTTCCACTCAAGCATCCAAATGGAACCATATGAAGCCCTTTTCGGGAAGAGGTGTAGAACACTGGCTAGTTTGGATGATGTCAGGGAGAAAAAACTCCTAACTACAAAAATGTTCTAGGAAATGGTAGAGATGGTTAAGACCATCTGTTGGCACATTAATGCTACTCAGAGTCAAAAAATTATCTATGATGTTAATCACTGACAAGACCTAGTGTATGATATCAAAGAAATGGTATTCCCCAATATATCAACTTGAAAAATAGTTATGAGATTTGGGAATGAGGTAAAACTTAGTCTAAGGTACATCGGCCATTTTGAGATCCTTGATTGCATTGGAATATTGTCTTATTAACTAGAACATCCACCAAACTAGTCTCAAGTACAAGATGTACTCTATGTATCACTCTTGAAAATGTACACACCCGACCCATTGCATGTACTCAGTCCAAGTGTGGTACCATTGGAGAATGACCTCTCATTAGAAGAAAATCCAATGAATATCTTAGATCGTAAGGAAAAATTATATGGAATAATACAATTCCCCTCATCAAGGTGGTGTGGAGAAACCACATGTTTGAAGAAGGAATGTGGGAATCCGAGGAAGTGATGATGTAGGTTACCCTCAATTATTTTATTGTGGTAGAAGGTAATTTCATGGTGAAATTTCTTATGGAGGAAATATTGTAACAACCCAATATTTTATTAATGAAAATTTGTCTTGATCTAATTGAATGTCTTTTAATGTAAAATGGTTATATAAAACATATGCAATTCCTTGGATTTATGTTTGTAGGATTTCAGAAAACCATTAGTAATTGTTACAATTTCTTATTTAGCATTTGAACATTGATCACATGATTTGTATAAATATTGGGGTTTTACAAATCCAGTTTACTCAAACAAAGGAAGCGATGGCCTCATCTAGTAGAATTGCTCCATAGTAATCCCATTTGTCAGAGATCATAAAAGAGGTAGGGTAACATTTCTTTTCCTTTCACCAAGCCCAATCATAGCTTCAACACATTAATATTGAATGGAATCACCAATAATAAAATTGGATGTTAATAGAGATTACCACCCGAACAATGTTATTTAATCCATCCCAGGAGATTGTCACCATCACACACCTTACCTTCATTTGTTATGAAGGTTTTATAAGGGGTTAGGTAAGAAAACCACAGCACTATGATTATGTTCATTACTTTTTTATAGAATAAAGAGTATACATTTATTTTATTATTATTACTTTGAGAAAAAATATTTTTTTTGTAAATATGTAAATTCATTTAAAAAACTATTTTTATGATTTAAAAGATTTTTTAATTAACTTATATTTTAATAAAATTTTATTTCTAAAAAATTATTATTATTAAATAAAAATGATCATATAATTTTTATGAATACAATTGTAATTTTTATTAATGTTGGAAAGGTGTTTCTACCAAAACCAATGAATTTTAGATAAATATCTGTTTTTATTTTAAAAGTATAAATTAAAATATTTTTAAAATTATTTAAATAAAGTGATTTTTTTGGATTTAGGATGTCAAAATTATCTAATGGTGAAATTTTCAGAATTTTCTGAGATAGTTGAATTTTTGGGTAAAAAATAAATACTTTTTAAATATATGTGTTTTATAACATCATAATTACCCAATAAGGATGTACTAAATTGAAAAAAAGTATGTTTGGAAAATATATGTTTTACCTTTAATGTATGTTAAACCAGTATATGTTTAACCTTTAAAATAGCGTGTTTTACCATTTTTGAAAGTTTCCACTTTTCCAACCATCTATTTTGGATAGGTTAAAGGATGCTCAAAAGGATCATGATGGAATTTATATGTTATTGGAAACTATCAAAAAAGGGAAATCATCAGAGTTCAATTTTAATGAAGAAGGAATTATGAGATTTGTTTCAAGACAATGTGTTCCATCAAATCCAGAGTAAAAATGTGGAATTTTGGATGATGTTCATAGTTTGAATTTCTACATTCACCCAGGAAACACAATGAACTATTGAGATCTCCGACTACATTATTAGTGGGATAACATGAAGAAGGATATCAATGACTATAACTCAATGTGCTTGATATGTTAGTAAGTGAAGGCTGAGATATAGAAGTTTAAGGGGCTAATGAAACTATTATCCATTACAACATGGAAATGGGTGAACATCCCCATAAACATTGTCACCTGGCATTCAACGAAATCCAAAGGAAACTATTATATCTGGGTTGTTGTGGATCTTCAAAAATAGACTTCACACTTCACTATAATTTGGGAGTATTTCTCATTTGATCAAATAGCACAAATATACATCAGAGAAGTGGTAATGATGCTTGGGGTACCAAAATATATTGTATCTTATTGAGATCCAATATCCAGCTCTATGTTTTGGTAGAGTCTTCCACAACCTTCGAATACCGAGATGAACTACAGTTTGACTTATCATCCTCAAAATTATATATAATTTTAGTGGACAATCTAAACAATTGAGGATATGTTGAGAGCATGCTCAATGTAATTTAAAGGAGGATGTGATCAACATCTTCTTATAATTGAGTTCTCTCACAATAACAGTTTCCAATCAAGCATCCAAAAGGCTCCTTATGAAGCCCTTAATGGGAAGAGGTGCAGAACAACCACTTGTTGGGATGATGTTTGGGAGAAAAAACACATTGTTCCAAAAATGGTTTTGGATATGGTGGATATGTTTAAGACCATCCAGAAGCACATTAAAGATGCTCAGAGTTGACAAAAGAGCTACACTGATAATCATCCATGAAACCTAGAGTTTTATCTCAGAGACATGATATTCCTCCACTTGTCACCAAGGAATATAGTTATGAAATTTTCGAGGAAGGGAAATCTTAGTCCAAGGTACATCCGCCATTTTGTGATACTTAATCTCAATGGAATAGTAGCCTATCGACTTGCACTCCCACTAAACATGTCTCATGTACATAATGTATTCAATGTATCACTCTTACGAACGTACATACCAGACCCATCACATGTACTCAGTCCAAAGGTGGTACCATTGGTGAATGACCTCTCATATAAAGAGAAGCTGGTGAAGATATTATATCATATGGAAAAATTTCTAAAAAATAAGACAATTCCCCTCATCAAGGTGTTGTGCGAAACGAAAATTTTGAGGAAGGAACGTGGGAATAATAGGGAGTGTTGATATATAATTACACTCATTTGTTTTTTTATGGGAGAACAAAATTCCAAGGGCACGATTTCTTAAGGGGGAATGTTTTTAATGACCAAAACATTTATTTATGAAAATTCATCTTGATCAAATTAAATATATTATTATATAAAATTTTTATATAAAATATATACACTTCCATGGTTGTTTTGTTTTATTTCAAAATAAAATTATGAATTGTAATTATATATTATAAATCCATTGGACAATGATCACATGATTAGTATAAATATAGGTCTTTAAAAAATCAAATCTACTCATACAAAGGAATCGATGGCCTCAAATAGTAGAATTGATCCATATGAAGCACATTTGTTGGAGCTCAAAAAAGAGGGAGTGTCATTGGGCTTCTCTCTTGACCAATCCCCAGTCGAGCCTCAACATGTTAATCTTAAATTGAATACCCTACGAGATATGTGGATGTTAATAATGATTATCACTCTAGAAATGTTATCTAAACCACCCCAAGAGTCCATCACCATCACACACATTACCCTTAGGTATTTTGCGGGTTTTAAAAGGAGATATGTTACAATACCCTATCATTATGATTATATGCATTATTGTTTCATAGAATAAATATTATATATTCATATTATTATTGTTACATTGAGAACAAATATTATTTTTTTATTTTATATTTAAATTCAATTAATAAATCCATTTTTATGAATTAATGGATTTTTGAATTAATTAATATTTTAAAAATATATTATTACTAAATTAATTTTTATTAATTATAAATGATCCTATAAGTTGTGAGAATATAAATACAATTTTTATTTTGGTTTGAAAGCTATTTTTCTCAAAACCCTTGAATTTTCGATAACTGCCAATTTTTATTTTAAAAGTTAAAAATCACATATTTAGAAAAGTAATAAAATAAAATTAATATTATTTTTGGATTCGAGATATCAAAATTATCTAATGGTGAAATTTCATAATTTGCTGGGACAAACGATTTATGGGTAAAAATTAAATGTTGTTTAAATATATAATGTGTTTCGTTACATCATAATGACCCAATACTGAATTAATAAAATAATAAAGAAGGTATTTTGAAAAATATATGGTTTACCTTAAAAAAATTTAATTTTAGACTTGAATGATTAATTTTTTGGTGCCATTGTGGAAGCTCCAAGACTTTTAAAACATTTAAACATTCAAAATGACTTCTTTGAGAGTATGACTCATCTCCATATAATGATGCCTAATATTTTAATAAATTAGGCCATTTTCATTTTAAAATAATTTTTTCCGCTACCCTTTGGAAAATAACATGGGCATAAACCATGGGATAGTTTTTGGATTAGATTAGTTTAATGTGTGGTGTCAAAGACCTAAATAATAATCATTTCCATATCTTTTCCAATATAAACCCACTCAAAATCTCATTCGTATTCAATCAAACAATTTGGAGCTCAATCGTCCACTTATTCCTTCTATAGATTCCTCTAAAGGTTCCCCAACATCCCATGAATCTTCTCTCAAGCCTCTCCCAAGCGTTTTCGATCACACTTCCAAGTATGGGGTTTCTTCCATTCTCTTTTATGTCCAAATTTATTTATATTGTTATACCATTTTGTTTTCAATTAAAAATATCAGGGTATGATTTCCCACCTCCCCCATACTACCCTCATAATGTTTGAATAATGATATTCCTATTTCTCTCTCATTAAATTTTCCCATGAACACCCATTACCATGACTAAATTTTTTAAGGAATATCTCTATGCTAATTTAAATTTATGAAATTCTTCAATATTATTCATTTAAATTAACTTACAAAAGTTTTTAAATGTATATATATTACCCCTTACTATACATTTCATTTAAATATAATTACATACCCATTTATCTCTCATCTATAAATTTTATAAATTCTTATGTCATGTCGTTTTACTATAGAATTTGCACCTCTGTTCTGCAGGACAAAGTCATTGTGTAGTGAATACCATGCCCATTTATCTATTAATTGTATTCAACTTTGTCCCCATTTACATATTAAATATAATGTTACATTTATTAAAAATGAAATACATTATAATAGAATAAAGTAATATGTTTAATGAATCCATGTTGTATGGTATATGTATCACACTTATACATGAATTGAAATGAATAACAAGGGTGCGCCATTTTAATAATTCAATACATTGGGTAATTATTAGTATCATGATACATCAAGTAAAATTAGGGTATACTCATTCTAGTTTATGTGAAATGAGACTTTACTCATGATACATGTGCAATTATCCTTAGTTCATTCTAATATAATGTTAGAAGTTGTTTCCACATTTCCTTCTTATGATAATCATTCTATATCATGCTTTCATGATCATATTTCTCTAGTGATCCATTGATATGTAGATTGTCGAACATGTACTATATTATTAATTTTATTTCTTGTTTAATCCCATAATGGTCTTTATATCTCACACTTTTCTTATGTATGTACTCAAGTTATCCCAAGCAATGATATGTAAGATGGAATGTTGTGGTCATTTAAATAAAGATTTCAATAAAGATATTATGTTTTATTTTCTAATTTGTTATGTAATGTGCCTAATTTTCCAAGACACTAGAACTATAGATCCTCATAGTTGTATTAATTTCATGTTTAGGTAATAAAATATGTTTATGTGTGTAATAAAGATCAAGTTTATTTTTAAAAATTTATTACCTTTGAATTAATGAAATTGAAGACAGGTGAAGAGAACCATCAAACCCATGATATTGAGTTATCGGCAGAAATCTTCATTCTGAAAATATAGAGACAATATCACTATGGTGAATGTTCTGATACATACATGGATCAGAAAATCATGAAATAAAAATTATCATAGAAAGCGATAAAGAAGAGACAAAGGTGATGGCTCGTGCTACTCGAGGATTATGATTGCTCAATACAATACCATCAAGTAAAAAACAATGCAGTAGATGCACTAAGTGGAAATGATCATGGAGTTATAACCCAAATGATGATTCATAAGGGTCACATGTTAATGGATCTATTAAAAATGAATTTTGGAATATATAAATAAGGGGATACATTAATCATTTTTTAAATGATTATAAAAAACCTTTTATTACAGTGTATACAGAATTTTCAATATGGTAATGAGGACATTCAGAAGAAAATTAATGCTACAAATATTGTAAAATTAAGATAATTTTCTTCGAATATGGTGTTTTAATTTTTGGAAGGAGGATATGCATTCCATCAATACTTGTGCTAATAAAATTATTTGATGATTCACATAGCTAAAACATATCTATAAACCATAGAAGCAAAATGATATATAGGGAATTGAAGGAATGTTTGTGTGGGATAGCATGAAGATGTAAATTTATAATTATTTACCTAGGTGCTTTGTATTCCAAAAATTGAAAGTTGTGTAGAATCATTCAAATGTTTTCCTAAAACCTCCACCTTTTCATGTATAGAAATGGGATGATATTACTATTTACCATTTCATTGGAATACT
This sequence comes from Viscum album, assembly GCA_963277665.1. Taxonomy (NCBI): domain Eukaryota; kingdom Viridiplantae; phylum Streptophyta; class Magnoliopsida; order Santalales; family Viscaceae; genus Viscum; species Viscum album. Next base: position 579,557,458 of record OY728164.1, read on the forward strand.
AAAGAATACTAAAATGAATTATGCAATATGTGTTATTATAGATCGCCTAACCAAATCTTCTCATTTAAATTCCATAAGATAATATATTCCTCTCGAGTGCCTTATAAGGATATACATTAATGATATTGTAAGACTTAATAGTGAACATATATCCATTGTTTCAGATAGAGATCCCCACATGACATCAAAATTCTAGAAAAGTCATTAGAATACTCTCAACACTATGATTAATTTGAGCACTGCCAGCCATCCTCAAACTAAGGGAAAATATGAAAGAACATTTCAAATAATGGAAGAAATTTTGGGATCATGTTCACTCAAATTTATAGGTATGCTTGATCAGAACATACCTTCGTAATTGTTTTATATAATAATAATTTACATTCAATTATTCAAATGGAGAAATATGTTTATTAATATGGAATGATATTTCATACTCTAACATTTTAGGATAACGATTGTGAAAGGAAAATCATAGGCCTATAATGTTTTTTGAAGTGATGATGAAAAGGTAATGACTTTTGAAGACCATATTTAATTGGAACATAGCATAAAAAAGAGGTTTGTTGATAATCAAAGGAATGATTTAGAGTTATAATAGGGAGATCATTTTTTCTTGAGAGTATGTACATGGAATGGTGTAATCATATTCGTTAATAAGGGAAAACTGAGTCCTAGGTACCTTGGACCCCTCGAAATTCATTAAAGAGTTGTATTCGTTGATTATCATTTAGAATTTCCACCAAATTTCTCAATGGATTATGATGTGTTCCATATATCCTTGTTAATGTAATTCATGTCTATTGCAATGCATGTTATCACCTTTTTTGAAATTTATTTGGAACATGAAATTTCATATTAAAAAGAAAAAATATAGATATTTGATACTATATTTTATGTATTGAGGACTCAAAGAACTCATCTAGTAGAAGTTCATTGGAGAAATCACAAAATGGATGAAACAAAATGAGAACAACATGATTATTTAAATATGAACTAGCCACATATTATTGAATTTTGTAATGCCCCAACCCCAGTTACCCATAGTTGGTGCATTATTTTAATACATTGGCATGATCACAAGAGATCAAATCCCAAAACACCAATCAGTTTAGTAGCTTTGGAAACACTAGATATATTAATAAGCCATACATTACATCATAAATTAAAAAACTACAGAAACATCGTTTCTTTATATCCCCTCACACTATCCTTGCAGGTCATTCATAAAATAATTCTTCACATCCTGGGAAAAATGAAAAATTGAAAGGGGTGAGGAAAGATGCTCATTAAGGATAACAATATAGCAAAACATTTCATAAATAATCATAAATATTTAAGTAAATGTATAACTAAAAAAACCTTTTAAACATGATCTTCATAATAATATGACAATGATTAAATGAAATAATTTCATTTAATTATTCACATGGATATTCTACTAATCGAATAATCACATTAAATATAAATAACCACATTCATAACAAAGGAATGCATAATGTCGAACTTTAAATTTTGAGTCAAGGCCACGTGCCATGTCCTAAGAGATAACTGTAACCGGAACCCGACCCGGAGATCCTTGGTAACCGGACTCTATCCAAGAGATCCTCTGTAACTGGACTCCAACATGGAGTGCCTCTAACAACCTGAAACCAACCCGGAGTGCCTCTAATAACAGGACACCAACCCGGAGTTCCTCTAATATCCAGACACCAACCCGGAGTGCCTCTAATAATTAGACACCAACCTGAAGGGTCTGCTGTAACCGGACCCCAACCCAGAACATACTAGTCCAACACATTCATCTTACGAAGAGGATGAAATATAACATACAAATTCATATTAAAACTAGCATATGAAATTCCAAAACATTAATCATAACCCATTAATGGCCTAAAAATAACTCATACATAGTCAAACATATCACAAAACCATAAATACAATATGGATGATTTTTATGATAATAAATCAACTTCAAACTAGTGTAAAATTTATCAAAGGACATTGACATAGATTAAATCAAAACTATTTGAGAGAAATATCTATTTTTTTTTAAATTATTTAAAAGTCACATAATTATAAAATAAAACATTTACTTTGAAAATATCTTTATAAGATTATAAGGTAACCATTAAAGATTTTATAATGGCAGAAATTAGCTGCACCCGCTGTATAAGTTAAAAAAAGACATTCTTACCTTAATTCATTTGAAAAGGATCAAAAAGTCCTTGTTAGGAAAATAACGGAACGATTATTTATAAAATTCTTATAAAAAGACAAACAAGGGTATAGATTAATTTAAACCATATTATGTAATATAGTAAATATGTTTTGAAATACATATTTATGAAACATGGATGTGGATGATAAAGAGTCACATTAGATAATTACATATAAACAACCTCAGATAATGAAGAGATTGTGAAATAAACCCTTACCAATTTGGTAAATTACGAAACAAACACCACATTAAAGAGGTTTCATAAAATTAATATCTAAATACTCATAAATTAAAGTGTGTTAAACAAATAATACAATTATTGGTAGTACACACACCACACAAAAGGTAATAGTGGCAATATGGCATGAATCTCACGGTAATAATGACTGAGATGAAAACCCCTTACCTTTTACTTTTCAGTGGGTGATGGTTGGTTAAACTTATGTATAATGGTTAAATAATTGTTATTAAATTATAAAAGAATAATATACATTAATATGATATCACATATTATCTTTTAACAATTCTTTGTTAATAATATCTTAGTGTTATCGTCATTTCTGGTGTTAACATACATGTTTTCTTTTATATGTTTTGTTACATAAGCCATGTTTGTTATAGATAGGTTGTATCTTATTCATATCCAGAATGATATCAAGTCCTTAATCATTTTTTTAATCATCAAATGAGAATTATAATTTCATGGATACGATGGGGAATGAATCTCTTCACGTTCGTGGGGACGGTAGTCTGTACGTACGCACGAGTGATAATATCATTGTTTTGATATTAAAATAATATATAATTGGATGGTATATAATATATACATAATCATTATCATGTTATATTTATTATTTAAATCAATTAAATATCATTATCATACCCATCAAAAAAATAATTTTTTTGAATAACAATTACACCACGACGTGGACATGGTTTAGTCGTACGCACGCACATATGGTGACATGTCATTCAAAAGATAGAAATAATACTGAATATGGTTGTACCATATTTATAATAAAATCACCGTATATAGTGGATACTGGAGTTATTACTTTATAATGTAAATAACAAAGAATGAAGAAGTTGAAGAAAACAGGAACATGAAAAAGGGTGACGAAAACATTACATCTTCTTCGGGTTCTTCGTTTTTATTTGATCAAACGGGATCCTTATGTTGCATTTCCGATCAAACTAAGGCCTATAAGATGAATTTAGGGAAGTTTAGAGAGTATTTCGGCAGGGGTTGGCCAAACCAAAATTCTATGAAGGTGTGATTAATTGGTTAGAAGTTGGGTACTTTTACAAGGAGGAAGAGGGGCTCTTTAGAAAAAACTATGAGTATTAATTTATAATAAATTATTATTTGGTTTCTAATGGCTCCAAAGTAGATTATTCATATTCTATGGTGGTGATGGCTCAAAATCCATTCAATAAATAGATTTTATATAGGTTTTTGTCATTATATTAACATTATCTTTTAGTTTTAACGCTTAGTTAATTAGATTGACATTTACCAGGTCACTTTGTATTTTTATATTTTATAGTTAATAAACTTAGTATATACATCCAAAAGACCCCCCAAGTGTTCCATTAATAATTAACATATCATGATACAAGTACTTTGGAAAAGATTTAGATTTTTAGGAATAGAATATGAATAAATTATATAATATTGGTTTTAAAAACTCTGTTATGTCAATTTTGACACTATTTGGAATTTTATTTTTGTGAAAATTATAACAGCATTATTACATAAAAAACATTATTAAATCAATCCTAAAAAGTCATATTATCCTATAAAATTATTTTAATTCATAAAAAGTCTCAAATTACATTTATTGGATATTTATAATATCAATTATTTTAATATTTCATTAATTAGGTAATTACTACATCACTATTGTGTCAAAAATAAATTAAATATTTTAATGTCTAAAAATTATAAATAAAATACTATTATGTAGGAAACATTTTTATCTTTCTAATGAATATTTACAATCGAATTTATCTTATGTTTAACTCTATATTAAAAATAATTTAGGAATTAATCATTGATTTCAACTCTTTTAACTCTTCGTTGAATTAAATAATAATAAATGTCCAAATATAATCTAAGTGGACCTAATTGATAATATTTTATTCCTAAGGTTGTTTTTGGTCTAGATACAATTTTCCAATATAATTATTATAAGTCTTAGGGTAATATTAATATCATTTTTACCCTTAATTACCCTATTTACTTTTAACCGTGGTAAATAAAAGTAAAAAGTTACTATTCAACAACAATTATTTTTATCTTATTGAACCACATTTTACTCTTTGATATTAACCATGTCTCTTGGATTTTCGAAATTCCACTCACAGATGTGGTAAAATTATTTTTTACGTGAATTTCCAAATTCTCCTAGGATGTGGGTAAAAGATGGTGAAAAGTTTCAATAAAATTTTAATATATCTAAAATTATTATAAAATAACATCGATGAATTACATTGAACTTATATAGGTATTATGTATCTATTTTTTCCATAATTAAATTTAAATAAAATAAATTATTATTTGAATAAAAATTCGTTTTTAAACTATAACTTAGTGTTTTTTGACTATTCATCAAAAATAGAATGTTTTCAGAAAAATACCAAAAATTCACCTGAGGCTAATTTAGATTTTCCAAATCCAAATATGAAGTCCATTTTGAAATATAAAATTTATAAAATTTCAAAAAGTGGGTATTACCATTCATAACGGTTGCTTTGATTAGTCGTAGTTTGTTAGAGTCTCGAAGTTGCATACAACGCAAGCTATTGCTTTATTCAAAGGGAAACATATTATGGAAGATTTGGGTGTTACATTCTCCCCTCATTCAAATAATTGTTTACTCGCAATTTGAAATTGTTATTTGAAAATAAATGGTTGAAAATAGAAAATACCTTTGTGGAAAACCCATTTCGGAAATAATGTTAATAATATTTAGTTTTAATAAGAGGGAAATGGAAATGAGATTGTCACCACCAAATTAGGATTTCGAATAAGAGAACATTTGAGGAAATTATAGACACGTAATTAGAGGAAAGCCATAAATATTTATAGGGAGTGATTGAGGTCATAAATCACAAACAAGTGTATAATTGAGGGCCTCAGTGCCATCAATCTATGATGAATTAAAATATCATCAGTTTAACAAAACATAAGGTATTTCGATAACAGATTATTGGTCTTAATATCCCTTCCCTATTGAAATAATTTCTTCATAGAAAAAGATAAATATATATATACATCATGATAAGTCGAGTTTTCATCTTTCAACTAATTTCTACCACAAACTCAACTTTCATTCCAATAGATAATAGAACTCAAAAATATTATATATATCCTAATATTATAATGTTCCATTCATTAACACATACCATTATAATGAAAAAAAAATTGTAATTTGTAGGCTAGTGGTAGGTAATAAAGACATGTCACACTATGGTTGTCGGTTCGATTCTTGCAGCTTTGTCCGACGCGACGGGATATCGCCCGACCTGCAGGTTGTCTTTTCCATAAAAATATAGTATCATAATATTAAAAAAATAATCTTAAGAAATGTTTTAACCATGAAAAATAATATCCAAAGTTAAACTTAATCAATTCCTAAACATTATAGTTATCCAAAGTACCTCTGTCCAGACTCTCTGTAAAAGGTATCTAAATTTTAAAATCAATCGCAACATCAGATTCTCCAAACATAGTAAAGATTCTCTTATTTTCACATACTGAAAATATGATTACCTTAGTCATATTAAAACATTAATTAAAACAACAAATACTGCAGTAAAATCCTTATATATATCATGTTATTCTTATAACCATAATATAATCCTTGAGTCCAAAAACACAAAAACATTAATTACTCCTCTTCAACTGTAGTAACAGAAAATTCTTGGCCATGATCCCTTGGCCTTTTTTGAGGTATGTTTCCCTAACGCTTTGGAAATTCATTTGAATAATTCCCCATTTCTCTACAATTGTAGCATTCAACATTGATAGACTCATTATTTCCCTTGTAATCATGAGTCTGGTGTCCTTTTTCTCCACATTTGTAACAAAATCCCATTCCTTTTAGGCAAGTACCAGGGTGTTTCTTACAACAATTTTCACATAATAGAAAATCCTTCTTTCCATTTTTCACTTTATCTGTCTCTTTCTCCATCATTCTCTTCTTCTCTTGCTTTACATTTTTGTCATAATATTTTGAGAATTCATTTTCTGTCTTGATAGCATATGAGACAATGTCTTCGTACGACGATAAGGTTTTTGAGATCAATGCTCGATGAAGAAATGGTTTTAACTCATCAAAGAAACGATCAATCTTACTTATTGGGTTATGTATATAATCTACAACATACCTTGCTAACCTTGTAATGTTAGCCTCATACATTGCGACATTCGCATCCTCCTTTTGTCTATGACTCAGAAATGGACTTTCTATATCTGCATGATGGTCATGAGGAAAGTTTTTTTCTATGAAAAGCTCTTTGAACTCCCTCAATTCTATATTTGATACTTCATCATCTTCCTTTGTGTTTTGAATCAATGACCACCATTGGTCAGCATCACCAATGAGGTGGTAAACTTCCATGATAACTTTTTCCCTTTCACTACCACCCAAGGCATGGAATATTTTCTCTAAGGAATTAATCCATTGATCAGCTACTAAGAGATTTGTACTCCCATTGAATGTTGGTTGTTGTTCCCTCATGATGCGATCTAGCATTAATCCTCCACATTACGGATTAGGGTTCCCCATATAGTTAAGGTTAATTTTCATAACCTGGGTGAGTTTTCCCAGTATGGTGCTTACCTGATCAGCACCAGATGAATCACCAACTCCACTATAATTATCTAGAGTAGGAGGGAAATCCCTACATGGATTGTGTTCATTGATAAGGTTTCCATTTCTTCCACTACGCACCATTTCTAAAAAATGGCATAAACTATATTAGTTTATGATTCAAAATACATAATTCCATACTTGTACAATACTTAATATAAATTGAACAGTTTATGGATATAATCTATAATCACAAAAATGTTTTCCTTGATGATGCATATACTCATAAACCCTTCATAATAGTTTGTAAGGAAGATGAGAATTATCTTAAGAATATCCCCCGGGAGTGTCGTAACCAAGAGTGCAGCAAGGCCTGTTGTCGTGCACCAGTTCACATTCAAGTCTTGCTCAAAGCAGTATTTTCTGGTTTTATCACTACGTACATCTGTGATAGAGCCACATCTACCTGCTCATATCCTAATAGAGATTTATTGCTCTGAAAACTCACCAAATCTCTACTATACCAAAATTCTAGGTAGTTCTTCTATACTAATCCTCAAAGTCTATCTTAGGGATATGTTCTCTAATCAGAGTTTATCTAAATCTAGCTTCCATGGTTTGTACTAAACATCCTCTAATACCAACTGTAATGCCCCGACCCCAGTTACCCATATTCGGTTCATTATTTTAATACAATGTCATGATCACAAGGGATCAAATCCCTAAAGACCGATTAGTTTAGTAGCCCTGGAAATACTAGATATATTCATAAGCCATAAATTACATCATAAATAAAAAAACTATAGCGACATATTTTCTTCATATCTTGTAATAATATACTTGAAGGTCATTAATAAAATACTTCTTCACATCCTGGGAAAAATAAAACACTGAAAGGGGTGAGCTCAGATGCTCAGTAAGGATAACAATATAGCAGAAACATGCATAAATAAACATAAACATTTAAGGAAATGTATAACTAAAAGAAAATCTTTTTAAACTTGAACTTCGTTATAATATGGCAAAGATAAAATAAAATAATTCCATTTAATTATTCACATGGATATTCTACTAATCCAATAATCACATGCAATATCAATAACCACTTACATAACAAGGGAATGCATAATGCTGAACATTAATTTATGTGTCACGACCTCGTGAAAATATCGAATGGATAACTATAACCGGAACCCAGCCCAGAGAGACTTTGTATCCGGACTCCATCTCGGAGAGCCTCTGAAACCGGACTCTAACCCGTAGTTCCTCTAATAACTCGACACCAACTCGAAGTGCCTCTAATAAACGGACACCTGCCCGGAGTGCCTCTAATAACTAGAAACCATCCCAGAGTGCCTCTAATAAACGGAAAACAACATGGAGGGTCTGCTATAACCGGACCCCATCCCAGAACATAGTTGTCCAACACATTAATCTTAAGAAGAGGATGAAATATAATATAAACATTCGTATTAAAACTATCATAAGAAATGCCAAAACATTAATCATAAACCATTAATGGCATAAAAATAATACATCCAGATTCAAACATCTCACAAAAACTTAAATAAAACAAGGATGATTTGTATCATAATAAATCAACTTCAAACAAGTGTTAAATTTATCAAAGGATGTTGACATAGATGAAATAAAAACTATTTCAGTGAAATATCTCTTTTTTTGAAATCATTGAAAAGTCACATAATTATAAAATAAATCATTTACCTTGAAAATATCCTTATAAGATTGTAAGGGATGATTTTATGATTTTATAATGGCAGAAAATAGCCGCACCCATCATAAAAGTTAAAAAAAGAAATTCCTACCTTAATTCATTCGAAAAGGTTAAAAAAGACCTTGTTTGTAAAATGATGGAAATATTCCTTCATAAACATCTTATAAAAAGTCAAAAAAGGGTATAAATTAATTTAACCCATATTCTGTAAAATAGTAAAAATGTTTTGAAATACATTTTTAATAAAAATGGATGTGGATGATAAAGTGGTCCAAGTAGATAATTACATATAAACAACCTCGAATAATGAAGAGATCGTAAAATAAACCCTTACAAATTTGGAAACATACGAAACATACACCCCATGAAAGAGGTATCATACAATTAATATGTAAATATACATTAATTAATGTGTATTACACAAAGAATACAATTATGGGTAGTTCATTCACCACACAGAAGGTAATAGTGGCAATATGGCATGAATCTCACAGGAATAAGGAGTGAGATGAAAACCCCTTACCCTTTACTTTTCCTTGGTTGGGGGTAGGTTAAAAAACTATATAATGGTGAAATAATTATTATTAAATTATATAGGAATCATATACAATATTATGATATCAAATATGATCTTTTAACGTTGATTTTTTAATAATATCTTAGTATTATCGTCGTTTCAGGTGTTAACTTACTCATTTTCATTTATATGTTTTGTTACAAAACCCATGTTTGTTATAGATAGGTTGTATCTTATTCATATCCAGAATGATATCAAGTACTTAAATAATATTTTTAATCATTAAATGAGAATTATAATAGCATCGATACGATGGGGAATGAATCTCATCGCGTTCATGGAGACGGTAGTCCGTACGTACACACGAGCGATAATATCAATCTTTTTTATTAAAATAATATATAATTATATGGTATATTATATATACAGAATCATTATCATGTTATATTTATTATTTACATCAATTACATATCATTATCATACCCATCCAAATAATAATGCTTTTTAATAACAATTACACCATGACGTGGAGACGGTAAGTCATACGTATGCACGTAGGGTGAAATTTCATTCAATAGATAAATATAATACTGAATATGGTTGAACCATATTTATAATAACATCAAAGTATATAGAAGATACTGGAGTTATTACATTATAATAGAAATAACAAAGAAAGAAGAAGTTGAAGAAGAAAGGAACATGAAAAACGGTGGTGAAAACATTACCTCTTCATCGGGTTCTTCCTTTTGATTTGATAAAAATGGCTCAATAGGTTGGATTTCTCATCAAACTAAGGATTCTAGGTTGAAGTAAGGGAAGTTGAGAGAGTATTTATGGAGGGGTTGACCGAACCAAAAGACTTTGATGGTTTGAATAATTTGTTAGAAGTTGGATTATTCAACGTCTAAGGTGGGGATGGCTCTAAATCCTTTCATCCAATAGATTGTAGAAAGGTTTGGGTCAATATATTAACCTTATCTTTTAGTTTTAACTCTTAGTTAATTCGATTAACATTTACCATGTCACGTTGTATTTTATATTATATAGTTAATAAACATACTATATACATCCATGCAACCCCCAAGGGGTCCATTAATGATACACCTATAATGGTACAAGTCCTTTGGCAGAACCTTATATTTTTAGGAATATAATATGAATTTATAATATAATATTTGTTTCAAAAACTATTTTATGTCAATTTTGACATAATTTGGAATTTCATTTTTTTGATAATCATAACAGCATTATTACTTCAAAAAACATAATTAAATCAATCCTCACATGTCATATTATCCTATAAAATTAGTGTAAATCATAAAAAGTATCAAATTACATTTATTGGGATATTTAGAATATCAACTATCTTTATATTTCATTAATTTGGTAATTACTGCATCACCATTGTGTCATAAATAAATAAAACTATTTGATGTCTAAAAATTATGAATAAAATACCATTATGTGGGAAATATTTTTTTTATATTTATAACTAATATTTACGATCAAATATATCTTATGTTCAACCCTATATTAAAAATGTTTTAATAATTAATCATTGATTTTAACTCTTTTAACTCTTTTTTGAATTAAATAATAATAAATGTCCTAATCTAATCCATATGGACCTAAATGATAATATTTTATTACTAAGGTTGTTTTTGGTCTAGAAAAACTTGTCCAATAGAATTAGTACATGTGTTAGGGTAATATTAATATCATTTTTACCCTTAATTAACCAATTTAATTTTAACCGTGGTAAATAAAAGTAAAAAGTTACTATTCACCAAAAATTCTTTTTATCTTATTGAACCACATTTTACTGATTCATATTATCCGTGTCTCTCGGAGTTTTGAAATTCCACTCACAGAAGCGGTAAATTTATGTTTTATGTGAATTTCCAAATTCACTTATGAGTTTGTAAAAGACGGTGAAAAGTTCAATAAAATTTATATATATCTAAAATTATTCTAAACTAACATAAATTAATTACATTGAACTTATACAAGTATTATATATCTCTTTTTACCTTAATTAAATTTAAATAAAATAAATAATTGTTTAAAAAATTCCTTTTTAAACTATAATTCAGTGTTTTTTCACTATTCATCAAAAATTGAAAGTTTTCAGAAAAATACCAAAAATTCACCCTATTCTAATTTTGATATTTTGAATCCAAATATGAAGTCCATTTTGAAAGATAAAATATATAAATTTTCAAAAATTGGGTAATACTATTCATAACGGCTTCTTTGATTAGTCGCACTGTGTTTTAGTCTCGAAGTTGTGTACAATGCAAGATGTTGCTTTATTCAAACGGAAACATATCGTGGAAGCTTGGGGTGTGAAAAATTTAATAACCCAAAAAATGTTTATGAATAAATTATTGTAGGAGAAAATAATGATTCACCCTAAGAAATTACCATAATTTCCATTACGTTTTTGTTGACATCTTTTCAAACACACAACACTGAATTTAAATAAAACATTACTTAATTAAAATTTTCCCAATTAATCAAATACAAAAATGATTAGTTACTGTATATAATGAAATTAGGTATTATATATCCCCTAAAATACTTTTTCATTCATTTACTAAATTTTATTGGGATAACATAAGAACGAACCCAATAAAACCCATAAAAAACTATATTTTTATACATGTAGTTTCTCCGCCTTTTATGGAGCACCATATTTAAATCCAATTTTGGAAGAGTTTGTGAATTTATTGCATCAAAATAAATTTAACAATTGGAAGCATAACCTAATGATTATCTTGGGTAGTTTTTTGGTATTTTTTTTGTAAAGTTACATTTTAAATGAATAATAAAAAATACAAAAATTTAATCCAAAACTAATTCTTCAAATTATTTATTCATAAGGTTAATTATTATAGATAATTTATTTGAAATTTTAATTAGATTATATTTTTATAAATTAATCACATTTAGGTCCTTGGAATCAATGTCACTTATAAATTGACTATAAAAATATAGTAAACTCTATGATGTCTTTGCTTTAAAAATAAAAATTTTCATCCCATCTATGGGATTAGTTTTAATTTAATTTCTAAAACATATTTGATTGGAAATTGGAAAAAATAGATTAAATTTTTTTAATTAGAATACTATATAATTATTATTAGTTTAAAATTATTTTTTTAACAAAAATATTAGTGAATGTAATAAAAATTAATTACAAAGATTAAGGTGATATTCATTTTAAAAAGGATCTTTACTATAAACTTGTGGCCCAATATTACATATAAACATGTAAAAATTCCACATTAAATAAATATTAAAAACCTATAATTCCATTTATCAATTTTTTTTTAGTTTTTATCCACTTTAAATAAAAAAATGTCACTGTGGTTTATTTATTTTAAAATATTACTAGAGTGATAATCCTACTTTATAAAAGGCCACTATTCTTCCCACATACTCGTACCTGACAAGTCATATTAGTTCAAATAATAAATGTACATATTGATAAAAAAACATCCATAACATTCTCCTTGAAGCCTCAATTTTTATAGAAATCAAACCCAGGATGTCTTCTGGTGCACAAAAAAGGAGTTACCCGATTAAGAGGTAACATCATTCCTAAACCACATTAAATTTTTTCCACTCTCCAATACATTAATTATACATATTCAATGGTAATAAAACAAAACCAATATGATAAATATTGTATTAATTTTTTATGTTATTTTTTTTACTTTAACATACTCGTACATACATAAAATGGGAAATAAACATATTGTTTATGTGTACGGTGGACTACCAACTCAAAAAACATTGATTGTTTATTTTTTCATTACCACCAATCATGGTGGGTATTATGATGGAAATTATATTTATATATTTCATAGATAATAATTATTATATATTTAATATTCATTACTTATTTTACAACACATTTCTTTTTTTCATTCCCTAGTGTGCAATAATGATAACATCATTTGTGGAAGTGTGGACTACCACCCCCTCAAATGATGTGATTCTTTCACAATATAAATGAGAAATATTAATGATATTTTAAATAAAAAAATGTCACATATATGAAATAGATAATAGAATATAATTATTATAATCATATTTTTCACTTACACTTCATTATTCTAAAATAAAAAATAAATGAATGTAGCATGTATTCATACATACGAACTACCGTTTCCATGAATGTTTCACTTCGTTTAATATATCAAGAAATTGTAGATTGTAATAAATAATAATTTACTAAAAATATATGATAATTAAATCCTGTATTCAATTCTTTATATGATAAATTTTTTACTATTTACTAGAAAAAACAAATAATAAGTCAAATCATACATGAGAAAATTAAGAAATTAACACCAAAAAGAGTGAAAACAATGAATGATTATTAAAAATACGTAATAAGATTTTAAATGAAGATGATATTTAATATTATAAACATGATTATGGTTATGGAATATGTTAGAAACTTTTTTTAACCACTATACATGTAGAATATACCACAAAACTAAATAAGGGATAACATACTGGATTCTTATATTTCATTTTTCTTTGAGCTATATGACATATACACCACATGCTTCTTTTCTTAAGTGTATCTACTATGCCTTTCGATAAATTGTTTAATGAATCCTTTTTATTAATGATATAAATAAATTACATCTTCTGTATAATGATTTAAATGTTTCAAATGGTATGGCACACTTTGATATGTCTAATGATAAAGATTTTAAAAAATATTCTTAATGATTACTTTTAAATTTCACTTCCTTTTGTGATTATTAAAATTATCTAAAAACAATCACTATATTCTAATATTTTCTTATTTCAAACTTCCATGAATATTAATATTCACAATAAATTAATATTAGTATTTCATATAGTATTTTTAATTTTACAAATAGTGTTCACTTTGAAAATTAACTGATTAATTAGGGAATTAATAAAAATTATGTATCTCCTACATGGATATTTGATAAGGAACAATCATTATTATATATATGAAAAATGATTTGGAGATTTAATACATGGTTTGGGGGATATTTATGGAAATCCTTAGGGGTTGGGGACGTGTTAATGTATTCCCCTTGATGCATCAGTAGTCTCATGATATGAATTAGTTGGTGAAATTAGAAAAGATATAACTGTATCTTGATGGTAATGGTATTCTATGCCTAGGAAATATGTGGTCAAATAAATAATCATTTATTTTTTTGATAATTTTTTTATTTTTATTTATCCTTGATATTTTTATCTGTATATCTATGTATACATTTAATTTTCTGTTCATTGGTTAAATGACATGTGTTTTTAGCATCTTACCATAGAATTTGGGATATTTCCCTATCAAGTAATTTAAGTGGCATGTGTTATTAGTTATTTAACATTAAATTTTGATTTAATTACATTTAATAAATATTCCTTCTACTTTACATTCCCTTATTGAGCATTTTATATTACCATAATTTTATTTTCGATCACCAAATATGTGAATAAGCTTTCAATGATGCAATTTATATCTATTTTATGTAACATTTTTGTAATTTCTATTTTTCAATTTTCTATGGGTTTAATATATGTAATATGGCTTTACAATACTTATAATGCAGTTGGTCATTCAGTATTTCATTCCTTTTAATAATGATAATTAATTAAAATAATGCACCGGCTTCGAGCTTCTGGGGTTGAGGTGTTACATTGTATAATTAATATTTGAAAAATTTTAACATTTCAAATGTTAAATATTTTGTCTCAATATATATATATATAAAATAATGTAAATATTATTGTTAATGATTAACCATACCAACCACGTTCTTTTATACTTATTCGACGGCATAAATAACTAGCATAATTTCTAACAACCCAATAACCCTCTGATATTTTTTCTATAAATTTTACTATATTAATTTTAACTAAAAAATAAGATTCAAATTTTTTATATGATTCATAATGTAATGATTCTAGTAATCCATTGTTTTAGTTTATTTCAATGTGTTTCTCATTAATATGACCCTATAGAAAATTCCAATGTTATGTGGTGTCAAACTCAACAACCATCAACCTCTTATCATGAATTCTAATAAATTTTTTATAAACCCTTAAATATATTTATAATATTTTAAACCATTTCAATTAAGTTTTTAGAAAAACTATTATTCTTAATCAACAATAAAAATATATTATTTTACAAATAAAATATTTAAATACACAATCTATTTCATAATAGAATATAATAACAATTTTACATTTATATAATTAATCCACTAGGAAAATATTGATTTTATATTCATATATCCAATGTAGATCCATCAATTTCAAATTTTCTACAAGTTTATGAACATTATAACTTGGTATCAACTACTCATGAATCGTAATTAGAGAAATTTATTGATATAAAATTCATATCTTAATACATTAAATTCATACCCATAAGAATACTTCACAAATCTAAATAGAAATTTATTAACCTATATATCTATCCTAATGTAGATCATAAAAGGATGTTCTTAAAGCATGTCATATTTTCATGATGCAACTCTATGATCCAAATCCTGAGACCCATAAAATTTTGAATCATGAACTCATGTGAATTCCCCTGATCTCCAAGTGAATATAACAAGTTAAAAGGGATAAAATAAAATTTGGGGAATTTAATTCAATTAAATGTATTAATATATAAGGAGTAACCATGCACATGTGTTTTAAAACTATTTTATTTAAAATTTTGGAAATTTTAAATGGAAGAAAAATATGTTCTACAAAATTCCATGGTTAGTTAAAAAACACAAGTTTACTAAATGTAAATAAATAAAAGTAACATAGTTCTATGGAAAAACCATAATATATCCTCCCTCCTTGTCTCCAATGTGGATTTATGGAGCCCAAAAAAATGTATCATAAATTTACCTAACTAAATCATGATCAATTCATTGTGCATTCGCACAAAAATGATCTTATTGGTAGTGAGAATTATCTTAGTAAAATTATCCAAGAACAGAAAAAAAATGTCAAACAATGACACAACCCAAAACATTATTTATAATTGACAATCTTAGAAGATAATATTTTAGGTCAAAAAATTTATTTATAATAAAAATTAAGAAACATAATATCAAAATCCATGATTTGGGAAACCATTTGTTAAAATTAAAAATTTCATATAAATTTATATATAATTAAACCTGGATTTTATATTCATTTCTATAGAAACATTTTTTTTCATTTAATACTTTGTAATATTCCTTGGAATATTTCTATATCCCAATGCTGAGTCCGCATAAGATTTTGGGATCTGGAGAGCCTCTTTGTGGTAATATTTAACATATTTAATATATTTTATCATGCTCATATATTTCCTGCAGAAAAGTGGATTAACTCTATATAATAGTCTTAGATCGAAAATATGATGTGCGATTGATTATGGAAAATGGTGTTTACCCTATGCATGAAATAAATATATCGACATCAGGCTCTGGGTTGGAGGCAACCATTGGTGGTGTTATGAGTTGTTTCTTATTAGGTTAATAAAATTTTTTAATAAAATATAACCCACACCCTTTGGTACCTATGTTTGTTAGTATAGAAGAGAGTTTTTCCCTTGTGTGAAAAATGACTAGATGTAGAACCAAGGACATGCAGTTCCTACATTCCCCAGTTGTGATGGTGGTTACTCCAATATCATGATTTAGGGGAGTCATATAATATATGTGGACTATAATCTTTGGTGTTTAACCAGGAGTTTGGACAATTTTAAAAATTCACATTATAATCTCCATATTTTTTATTTTTTATGTTTTCTAAATCCCTACTAATACTACTAGTGATACCATGGGGACGATCAGTAGGTTTCTTTAGAAATTATGGAGTTTTTGGCAGCTCTTAGGGAATTATCTTTCAAAATTCATGATAACAGATCATGTAGTGATTGAGAACACAATGTGTGCTCTTCCTACTCATAGAAATTTATCTTTTGGAACTACACATTGCATACTATAGGTACATGCCCTATAATTAGTCTAGTCCCTTTATCCAGTGAAAATTGTAGGTATTCCATGTAAATGGATATGTCCATGTGAAAGTACATGATCATTGGGTTCCATTCATGGGCATGGGCTAAGGAAATGGACAAGTGGATATGTAGCCAAGACACACAATATACTAAGGGTACAAGCTGTATGGGGTGACATGGAAAATACAGATGTATGGGAAAGGACTCACCGATAGGTTACTATGTTATCACATGTTTTTTGATGCAGGGAACACAATTTGTATTCCCTTACAAATTGAATTTTGAGAATGCACACATCCAGGGGTGGGTTTCTACAGATACTCAGTTTTGTCTGGGTACACTCCCTATATGATCATTAGAGATTTATCCTTATGCATCCCCTAACATCAGCACACAGATAGATTCCCATGACTCTCATATCTAGGGTATTTCTCCATGTGAGATGTGATGGGGGCCATGGTTTATGTTTCTTTGATGTGGAGTAGGGTAAGGTTAGTGGGTATCTTCAAAGTGATGTATGGACTAGTACTATTTGAGTGTGGTCCTTGGGTCTATCGTAATGAGGGAATAGTGTGACAATAGATCCTTAACATAGGATTATGATCCTATAGAATGGAAAATATTTGGTGTATTTTTTGTATCTCTCTAGGAGTTAGGGTAAGCATCATCTTTCATATTAACATCACTAGTTGGGGTTCATGGTATCATTTTGACAATCATACAGTGGATGGAGAACCCCCATCTAGTAGGATAGTCCATTTGTGATTAAGGAATAATTTGAAATATGATACCCTACCATTCTAGTGGTTTCAGTTTGTTTTGAGGTATCATCATAAGTATGAACCCTAACTCAGTGGTTTGTTTTAGTATGGTTAACTGTATCATCAAAAGTGAGATCCCCAACATGATGATTGGACCAATATTTGGCTTCTCGGCATCTCTGAGTTTTTGTAGGAATGATAACATGTGTATAAATCATGGATTTGAGACTCTGTAGGGTTTGATGTGTCCCCCATTATACATGTGTTTGATCCCTTGTCCGAAGTCTTATGATCTATAGAGTTCAAGACTGGATTCATGATTAAACTCATAGTCCAAGGTGTGATCCCCTATCATGAGATGTGATCATCTGTGTTTCTAGTAAGTTTCTAGGTGTCCCCTATGTCGGATGGTTGTTACCCAAATATTTGTATTGAGATCCACTTAGTGAAAATGTTAATTTCATCGTGATACGATGATATTATCATGTCATATTGTTTGTTTGACACATAATATGGTAGGGATGTGACATTAACATATCATTACCACCACTCAGATGATTTCTATTAGGGATGAAAGAGTTGTTCCCAATAGAGTGATATTTGTTGGATGTGTCATAAATGATTTAAGAGTTATTATTTATGAGTGGAATCTTGAAAATGAGTTCTTTATTACTTTTCAAGGCTCACAGAGTTCATTCTTAGAGAATTGAATTGCCTTTGAGCCCCAAGTTGAATCTTGTGGTTGGCATTGCGGTTAGGACCCCATGATATAGGGACTCTGAGGATTATATGTGGGTTCTTCATGGATTCGTGGTGGTGATTTTTCATGTACTGATAGACATAAGATGCTGATGGATATGAATAGAATTTATAGTAGAGGAGTGGTTGATATTTAGTTTCTTATTCTCTTACTTGGGGGTTTCCTCCTCTAGACTTTGGTCAAGCAGATAGTTTCATTTCAGTTTCACCTTTTTTTTGTATTTTTTTGGATGCTAAAAAGTATTTCAACACTCACCCATTCATCGGTTTTTTCCCACACATGTCACATCTAATGAAAATAATAATATTTTTTATGGATTCCTAGGAGGACTCAGAGTAGGCGGATCATAGTGAGTTACGAAGACCGAGGCATACATAGATGCATGGATTAGGAGTGTTATAATGGTGGAATTATATAGAAGTCCCCTCATTACGAGCATGTTTTACATTGTCATGGTTATTGAAGCTCCTTTCCATCATAGTGTCCAATGAATTGAAAAGGGGAATAAATTAAGCATAAAGAGAGTCATCCTTTGATGAACATAAAAAATTAGTAAAGACAGGAACAAGGAACCCATTAAGAAGGAGCTGCAGAAATTTTCTTCTCACCACACAAGTCACTTGTGTGCCACATATGGGTCGCGCAAGTCAGTTGCGTGCCAGAATCTCTTTTTCGTCCAAGGAGACTTGTAAACTATTAATAGCCCTTGTGGGCCCCCCATTTAGAGGATGAATTTTCCAAAACTTAGATTCAAGCTTTCGTCGCCCAAGTCTTTTTCTGACATCTTCCGAACACTTCTAAGGTAATTCTTTACCTATAATGGAAGATCTAAATATGAATAATAAGACCTAAGTGTTGGAACTCACCAATACAAGTGTGCCTAAGTGTCCAACAGTTAAGGGAAATGAAGACACTTGTGTGCCACCTTTTCCTCTCAACAGAACTTGTGTGCCACTCTTTAGGAAGCCTCTAGGGATGATACTAATGGATTGAGTTCAAAGTCTCCCAAGTATTACCCTATAGATTCTCCATCTCCCAAGGTGACTCATGTTGCACAAGTTTACTTGCACAACTAGGACATGGGTGCTAGATAAATACTTGCACGCCTCCTTCCTAGTCACCTCCATTCCACAAGTCCACCTCTCCTATTCACGACATAGCCTTCAAAACCCTATTAAAATCCATTTATGGCATGGTTCCTTTGTTTTCATCATTATCTGAAATTAATTCTATGATAATCTCTCCAAAAAATTCGTAACATTCAAGATTTATGTCACTATGGTAAGGGGTTTCCTATATAACCTCATCTTCTAAGATGATAAGATCTTTTGATTTGGGCCTCATTATTAAGAGTAATCCCCAAGTCACAAGTCTCCTTAGCCAGGGAATCTTTCTCAGGAGTAAGCCCCAGTCATATTTTCTTTAACATTGGGCCTCCTTATCAGGAGTATGCCCCAAGTTTTATGTTCCCTTTAATTGAGCATCCTCCTAAAGATAAATCCCCAATCTTAATTTCCCTTTAAATTTGAGTCTCCATGTTAGGAGTAATCCTCATGTTAAAATTCCAAATCTCCAAAAAGTAAAAATAACTTTATGGACCCTGCTCCTGGGATTGTTTCATGAAGTAATTCCTAGTCTTCATCTACCTGGATACTCATACATTTGTAATCCCCACATCATTTCTCATGATTGCATCTTTCATGGAACCATCATCAAATTTACTAATACCTCTTGTTTCTCACACTGAGCATGACTCACGTGATCTTAGGGTGTAAAAGTAATCATGTCATCTCTTCTTGGGCCATTAACCAGGAATAAACACCATATTTATTTACTGAAAATACGTGGACTTTTGATCTCTACATTAAAAGTAGAGTATGTTGGAAGCCATTATATGTTTCAATACCATTATTCATTAATTATTTTCCATCCCATATGATGTAAAATTATATCCTTCTAATCTAACTACGTGGGCTCTGATTCCATTATCAATGAGGATAATAAGGAATCCCATATGTGGGTTCGATCACAACTCTAAAATAATCCATGTCTTTCAAAATGACAATAAACTTAAAGTTCCCCATTGAGTGGCTTTAAAACCAGTGTGGTCATCATAGTGAACAAGATATTTCTATATAATAAATTTATGGATACCATTGACTAATAATCTCCAATACATGTGGATGATTCTCTATCAATGAAAAACCTCAAATACATATAAATGTGTATCTACTCCTATACATATAAATCATTGATTTCCAAGTCTAAAACTCATGTTCATGCTTGGTGAATTAATAAAGATTCATGAACATAAATTAAATCTGTAATAGAGTCCTGGAGTATAAATAATTTCACCCAAAAAGGTGTGATGAGCCTGACCTCCCATCCTCTTGAACAATGAAAATTCTTAAGCCTTGTCAGTCCAAAACTAATTAGCACCTACCTTTGGAAAGTGGTTCCAAATGGATATAGAATCATTGGGTGATTCTGGTTCTATGAATAAACCCGTTATAAACCGATTGGAATGTTTGAAACCTAAAAAATCAAGGTCATCCCCATTTTTAGAAGAAAAAAATGGTGAACATGACGTGAATATTTAACCAAGTTAAATGATGTTTTACTTATTTGTTAGGTAGATATTATACTCAATATGAGGGACAACAAAGAAATCAAATACATATTTTTTCATACAAAAGATGTAGTCTATCCAAACCTATCTTGACTATGTCTACTATATTAAACAAGCACTCTTTTCCAAGATTTCTTTGCAACATAGAATGGATTCATTAAAATTCACACATGTGAATGCCCCGACTACTATTCCTGCTGGATCATCATCCATTATGAGGAAGAAATAACCTTGTAAGCATCTTTAATGTTGGGTCTCGAATTCATTGGTGAGGGAATATCATCAACACGGTACCATCCCAGCTCTGGAGGCCGCTCGACAAGCCCTCCAAGTTAACAACTCACCCTATTTGTCTAGATGGCGACGACTAGTTATCAGGAAGTAGGTGGTTCCAACCACTATCTCAAACCATTTCAGGTCATTATCCCCAGAACACAGCAACCACCCCCTCCCATATTATAGGGAGTTGAATGAAGAGTTCACTCAATACCTCAGGTCAAGAAGACATGATCCCTTCCTAAGGAGTCCCACCAACAATCACTGCCATACAAGTGCGGTAGTCCACCCTCAACATGATGATTGTATCACCTCTAGATTTTCATCTTTTCTCCCTCATACCCAAGCATGCATGATGAACTGTTAGAGGTGATATCCAGTCAACATGGAGCCTGTTCTTACCTCTACCCCCTATTTAGAAGTCCATCGATCTATCTTGATGGAAAAAACAAGCTGGAATATACACCCACTGATAAAACATTATTTTGTTGAATATTTTTTTGATAATAAATGATATAATTTCCTCACATTGTGTTAAATATGTTTATTTATAAAATATTTGGGATTTGATCATTCATTTGAAAATTTGGTGAAAATTCCAGTTTTCCCTTTTATAGTGCACTGAAGTATATCGAAGATAAATATTTTTATATTTATTATTTGAATTTAAAATTTTGTAACAGTGTTACTAACTTAATTTTATACAACATTCATGTAGGACACTAGAGAAAAAAGTTCATTTGGATGGAGTAAATGGGCCATGAATCCAATAGTGGGCTGGACTCGCCAGAATGGACATGGGTTACGTATTTGGTTCATATCTTCTACATCCGGGCTTAGATGGAGCCCAAATGTTGAGGAAAGCTTAGGGATAGGATTTGGAACAAATCATCCTTCTTAAAGGTCGGTCAATGCACGTGTTTTTGAAGATAAATAGGCGTTGAAACTTGGAATAAAATATTTGGCCGAGTTTTTCATTTAACACATAAAAAGTTATGTAACCCTATCCCTCACAAACTCTATTTAAAAGGGGGTTTTAACTCTTTGGGAGGGCTGGTCGAGGCTTTGTGAGGGTGTGGGCGAAATGGTGTCTCTTGGGAGCCCCTCAAAACTCTTAGAAGAAGTAAGCCTTTGTGCAAACCTCTCTTCCAAAAAGGCTCTCCTCTCCCACCTCTTCTTTGTATTTCTTTTCATTCATGTTTATTTCTTGAATTTTTCATAAAATAATCTTCTGTGTTCTTCCCTATTCTTATTCTATTAATCTTATTAATTGGTTTGGAATCAAGAGTGGAGACAAGATTGGGTTCTACCCTTTCAATCCATTGCTTATTCAAAACGTCTCCACGATTACTATATCGCCCATGGAAGAGTAGTTCTTTTTAGTAATCGATGGACATATATCCTTCATTATTTAATTATTTTGAATCATTGAGATATTGTAATTCACATAATATGATCCATGAATAGTGTTTTTAAATTTTAAGAAACTAATCAAGCAATTGAATAATTAACACAAAATACGCGAGGTCTGGAATTTTGTAAATTGTGAGAGCGCAATCTTAATAGGTAATAAAAGACCATATGGGGTAAATTTGTTGAGTTCAAATATAATTCATAAAAACAATTCATCCTCATTTCCAGAATGGATATGTGCTCTAATTAACCAATTACCATAATCTAACCTTATAACAACAATCAAAGTAGGGTGTTTAGATTGCGTGTTGTGAAGCTAGCCTAGGGTTTAAGTAATTTAATATTTGTGGTTAAGTTAACTCTCGTAGGGTTCAAGGGGTAACAAATTATGGGATCATAATTAAGTGGATATTTATTTAAATGATAATTATTAATAAGTGAATGAAGAGGTAGAGTTATATTGATTACGCCTTTTAATATATTTTATAAAAAAACATCTTTTTGTTGTGTCATTTTAATCGAACTTCATTTCAAAACTAAAAACAAAAAAATATACAATATTCTTCCATCAAAATTCTTCTAGATTCATAAACTATATCCAAACCCAATCCTTTCAAATAGTTTATTTATTCTATTTTATTTTATTTTTAAAATACCTTTAAAATGTTGATTTAAATCTACTTCCTCCTTTGAGAGACGACTTTGGTCAGCCACTCTGCTACACCTAAGTACCTCAAAATCACACTAATAATTTGAGGGCGCCCACAACATCGCTCTATCAAATTGGCGCCGTTGCTGGGGAGGAAATTAATTTATTCAACCATTTTGATGTATTTCTTTTATTTTTCATTTTATTATTTACTTCACCTCTCTCTTTCATCAATCCCCATTCTCAAGTTTTCATTTTTTTTCATCCCCATCTTTTCTTTTTGGAACATCAACTCAACTTCTCATTTTTATTTTACTATGGTCCACTCACATTATTTTAATTTTTATTTTAATTATTACATGAACTAAACCCGAAGATCTCTTAGATCTTGACCCAGATATTGAACGTAGCTTTAGGGATCAAATCAGACATTCTCAGTCTACAGAAAGTTTTAATATTCAACCAGTTGGTTAATTCCTCTCTTCTGGAAACTATGAAATTGGAAGCAATTCAAATTCAGACATAAAAGAGGAACCAATGGATGGAAATAATGGAAATGAACTTAATAGTACCATTTGAGAATTGGATGCACCTGATATTAACTATCAACTAAATTGTATTGCATAACCGAATCTCGAATCAGACTTTGAGTTAAATTCTGGGTTAATTCACATTCTTCCAATATTTCATGGCTTATCTGGTGAGGATCCCAACAAACATCTTATGGAAGTTAATGTTTTTTTCTCAACCATAAAACCAAAGAAATGTTTCTGAAGATCAAATCAAATTAAGAGTATTCCCATTCTCACTTGATGGAGCTGCGAAAGACTGGATGTATTATTTACAACCCGAAGATGTAACTTGTTGGAATGATCTGAAACGACTTTTCTTGCAGAGATTTTTTCCAGCATCAAGGACCACTTCCATTCGTAAGGATATCTCAGGGATCAAGCAAGCACAAGGGGAGTCAATGTATGAGTATTGGGAGAAATTCAAAAAGTTTCGTGCAAGCTGCCCACATCACCAAATTAGTGAGAAATTACTCATTCAGTACTTTTATGAAGGACTCACACCAATAGAGAGATGCATGGTGGATGCTGAAGTTGGATGAGCATTGGTGGACAAGAAACCAGTAGCTGCCCGAGCATTGATCGAAAAAATGGCCCAAAACACCCAAAAATTTGGTGATATAGGTACACCAAATGTTAGGGGAGTACATCAGGTAAGTCCTTCTCTTGAAATTCATTTGATTGATACAAAGTTGGAAGAATTGACCAATATCTTGAGGCAAATTTCTTTGGCTCAAAAGACATTCCAACCAACTCCTTCAAGGCCTTGTGGCATTTGCACTGAGACAAGCCACCCAAATGACTATTTCCCAAAACTACAAGAGACAGAGGATTGTGCAACAGTATTCCCAGGGAGACCATTTCAGCAGCAACAACAACCATATCCCCAAAATAAGTTTGATTAATTTTCTCCAACATAAAACCAAGGGTGGAAAGATCATCCAGACATGAGGTATGGATCTGGAAAACAAAAAAGGACCCCTTTTCAACAAATCATCCAGCATCCTCCACCTTACCAACAGGGTTTCCAACAACCCCAAAGGATATTCGAATCTCAAAAATCAACAAGTCAGAAACAAGGGAATCCCCCACCAAAGGAATATTCTAATACTGATGATCTTTTGAAGCAAATTGTTCTTAATCAACAGATTGAGATGAAGAGTCAAAGTTCAGAGCTGAGGGACTTGAAGACTCAAATGAGCCGGATTGCCACCGCCCTCTATGAACTTGTGAGTAGGAATTCTGGAAATCTACCTTCCCAACCCACTCCAAATCCAAAGGGGAATGTTAGTTCCATCACATTGAGAAGTGGTAAGAAAATGAACGATACATCTGTACTGACCATTCCACCGGGATTCACCTCTACTACAGAGAAGATGCATTCCATACCAACTGATGAGAAATCCAAGCAGAAAGATAAAGGTAAGAAATAGATTGATGATGTTCCTCTTAAACCCCTTCCTTTTCTAAATAGGGTTATTCAAACCAAGAAGATGGCTGAATAAGCAATGCAAAAGGAGGTTTTGGACACATTCAAGCGTGTGGAGATCAATATTCCTCTACTTGAAGCCATTAAGAAAATCCCAAGGTATGCCAAATTCTTAAAAGAACTCTGCACCAATCGAAGAGGGCTCAAGGGAAATGAGAGGATCAATCTTGGATGGAATGTGTCATCACTCATTACACCAACTCTAGCAATGCCGAAAATGTGCAAGGATCCAGGGAAATTCACTATCCCATGCACCATAGGGAAGTTACACTTTTCTGATGCGCTTTGTGATTTGGGAGCTTCCATAAATGTGATTCCTCACTCTGTATTCTCTTCTTTACAGGTTGGTGAGTCGAAACCGACGAGAGTAGTGGTGCAATTGGCGAACAGAGCTACGACATATCTAGAGGGAGGCCTTGAGGATGTACTTATCCGGTTATGAGACATGATCTTTCTAGCGGATTTCTACGTGCTTAGCATAGAGGATGATCAGGTAAGTTCTCATGCTCCAATTATCTTAGGTAGACCCTTCCTCAAAACTGTGAAAACTATCGAAAATGTTCATGAGGGTACACTTTCCATGGAGTTTGTAGATGAAGTTGTAATTTTTAATGTTATGGACTCCACAAAGTACCCCTATGAGGACCATTCTGCTATGTTTATCTCTTATTTTGAACTACCATGTAAAACCTCCCTATATTTTGATTTTCCTATGCTTAGGGAGATTATGAGTATTTGTTCTGGTTTAATGTCTAAGAGAACTTCCACTCCTATTTCTAATAAACAAGACTCTCTAAGATTTGATTTTTAGATGGATTCATATTCTGATCTTGATCATTTGAAGTCTGATTATGACATGGCTATTGAGTATGTTGATGGATTTGGTACTTTATTCCCTGATTGTGATGATTTCTATTCTAATACTAATGTTCATTGTGTAGATATGTCTATTGCATCAATTTCTCCATCCATACATCACCCCCCCTACATTGGAACTCAAGACATTGCCCCCAAATCTCTAATATGCAAACTTGATCAGTGGTGAAAGGTTACCTATCATAATTGCTAATAATCTCTCTTTTGAACATGAAGAAAAACTTTTGAATCATTGGAGAGATAACATTAGGGAAATTGGATGGACATTGGCAGACATATTAGGTATTAGCCCCTCAATTTAATGCATATGATTCTCTTGGAGGATGGGGCTAAACTGATTACGCAGCCACAAAAGAGACTTAATCCAACACTTTTGGAAGTTGGTAAGAAATAAGTTGAAAAATTACTTGAGGTAGGTATCATTTACCCTATTTCTGACTCACAATGGGTTAGCCCTATCTAGGTTGTACCAACGAAAACTGGTTTCACTGTTATAAAAAATGAAAATGATGAGTTAGTTCCTGTGAGAGTACAAAACAGTTGGCGAGTGTGTATCGATTATAGGAAACTAAATCAATAGACTCATAAGGACCATTTCCCACTTCCTTTCATTGACAAGATGCTTGAGAGACTTGTAGGTAGGACACATTATTGCTTCCTGGATGGTTTCTCTGGATATTTTCAGGTTCCCATTGCAGTAGAGGACCAGGATAAGACAACATTCACCTGCCCATTCAGTACCTTTGCTTATAGAAGGATGCCATTTGGACATTGCAATGCCCCAGGTACCTTCTAGATATGCATGGTGAGTATTTTCTCAGATTTCATTGAGACCGTTATGGAGGTATTTAGGGATGATTTTAAAATTTATAGATCCTCATTTGATGAATGTCTCTCTAGTTTGGGTGATGTGTTGCATCGTTGCATTGAGAAGAATATGGTCTTAAATTTTGAAAAATATAATTTCATGGTCGAAAAGGGAATTGTCTTAGGTCATATAGTCTCACAACATGGCATTGAAGTTGATAAATCTAAGGTAGACATTATTTCATCCCTGCCATATCCTACATGTGTGTGTGATGTTCGATCATTCCTTGGACATGCTGGATTTTATTGACGCTTCATCAAAGATTTTAGTATGATCGCTCTACCCTTATCTAGATTTCTTCAAAAAGATATTGACTTCAATTTTTATGATTTGTTTCGGGTATCATTCGATGAGCTAAAGAAGTGTCTGACCACTCCACCGATCATACAAACCTCATGGTGGGAGATTCATTTTGAGTTTATGTGTGACGCCTCCAACTTTGCAATTGGAGTTGTCTTATCTTAGAGGGTGGAGGGACATTCACATGTGATCGCCTATGCATCGAGGACACTAGATTCAGCCCAATCAAATTACACAACCACCGAAAAAGAGTTTCTTGCTGTCATATTTTCTTTAGATAAATTCTGTTAATATTTATTGGGCTATAAAGTAGTTGTTTTTTCTGACCATGCAGCTTTGAGGTACCTCATAAAGAAGCCAGATGCAAAGCCATGACTTATCCGTTGGATGCTCCTTCTTCAAGAATTTGATATTGAGATAATGGATAAGAAGGGATCAGAGAATTTGGTGGCAGATCACATGAGTAGGCTTACTCACACACTAGAGGATGACAACTTGGACTAGGTACCACTTCAGGACACTTTCCCCGATGAGCATCTCTATACCATCTAGGTACACATCCTTGGTATGCTCATTTAGCTAATTACATTGTTTCCTCTAAAATACCAGCAAATTTGAAGAAGCATCAAGTCCAATAATTAAAAATTGAGTCTAGGTATTATGTGTGGGATGCTCTTTACCTCTGGAGCATGTGTAGCGACCAAGTCATTAAGAGGGGTGTTCCTGATCATGATTTTGAGTCTGTTTTGCATTTCTGTCATACACTTGCTTTTGGGGGACACTTTGGACCCCACTAGACAACTAGAATGGTTGTGGACTCTGGATTATATTGGCCAAGCTTGTTCCATGATGCCCATGTGTTTTGTAAGTCATGTTCTCGTTGCCAACACACTGAGAATATTTCTAGGAGACATGAGATGCCCCAACAGCTCATACTATTCTGTGAGATTTTTGATGTATGGTGAATTGACTTTATGGGTCCTTTTCCTAGTTCGTTTGGATTTTTGTATATTTTGGATTCTGTTGATTATGTGAGTAAATGGGTGGAGGCCAAGGCCACCAGGACTGACGATTCTCATGTTGTAGTCGATTTTTTCAAGGCTCAAATTTTCTGTAGGTTTGGAGTACCAAATGCCATCATCAGTGACCAAGGGACACACTTTTGCAATAGGAATTTTTCTTCCCTCCTTCGAATGTATGGGGTGACACACAAAACATCAACACCATACCACCCCCAAACAAATGGCCAGACTGAGGTTTCAAATTGTGAGTTGAAACAAATTTTGGAGACAACTGTGTATTAAAATAGGAAGGATTGGATAAAGTGCATGGATGATGCATTGTGGGCTTATAGAACAGCATACACGTCACCCATTGGTATGTCCCCATTTCGGATTGTTTTTGGGAAATCATGTCATATCCTAGTGGAAGTCGAGCATCGGGCATATTGGGCTATAGGGAAATGCAACATGGATTTGGCCCAAGCTAGAATTCAAAGAATGTTGCAAATTCAAGAGCATGAGTAGATTTGACTGTCATCATAGGATAACTCAAGGCTCTATAAGGAAAGATCAATGTTTTTACTTATATTGTGTCTAATGTTTTTCCTTATAGTGTAGTGGAGATCACACAAGAGGACACTAGAATGAGATTTACAGTCAATGGGAAACGTTTAAAGAGATACATTGAGGGACTTTCTACTTATGCAGTGGATTTTATCACACTGCATGACCCAATCATCACATGAGCACATCAGGCTATTCCTAACCCTTTAACTTTTATATTTTTTGTCCTATTTGAAAATTCTGTATTTCATGTGCATATATCATCTCATGGGTTCACATTGAGGACAATGCAAAATTTTATGTGTGGGGGAGGGAACCTTTTAGTTTAGTAATTTAAATTGTTTTCCTGTTTAAAAAAACCAAAAAAAATATTTGAGTGTTTTTTCAAATTTTGTGTGTTTATTTTACAAATTTCTGTGTTTTTTAAATTTTTGAGCTAAAATGATTCTCATCACTATTTTGAAATGCATATCATTGAGCGAAACAATTTATCCCTTGAAACTAAGCTTAAATGAATGCTGGAAATGACTTTGTTTCAAGATCAAATATTTAGTAATTTCATGAAAAGTACACTGAATTTTTAATCCCATGCCACGTCTCACTGTCTTTATATTTGAAATCACTTTCTTGTGAGGCTTATAAACCATCATTTTCATATTCTTTACAATCACCTAACTTATTGAGAGAACCAAACAGTGCTTGATTTAACCAGAATTAGATTTATTCCTGTCAAAACGTGAGGGTTTGAGGTACTTATGTTTAAATGATTGAGACATTTGTTTGGTATTAAAGCCCCTATTTCAAATAATCTTTTTTTATAAGGTCCTAACTTGAATATTTAATCCTTTTAGCCCTTAGAATCCATGCATAGCCTGTTAGGTTAGCCACATTACAAGCCAACTTTCCCAATCCAACCAACTCTTGAAGTGAAATTGCATAATCTAGTTGAGCTTTACTGTGGGGGAAGCTATGTTGTGTTGTGCTACCACATTTTGTGATACATTGGGTGGAAAATTAAATTCTTAAGAGATGTGTTTGCTACTGAAGAATGTTATTATATTGAAATATGTGCCTTTTCTGGAGATTTCATGACAAGTGAAGCTGTGCCTTTTCAGGAGCATCTGACTGAAACTTATTTTTTTATTAAGAAAACACTTTTGTGGGAAAAGTGAGAAACCGAAAGGTTCAGCATACAACAAAAACACCCAAGAAGAAAACCAGAAACAGACCTACCCAAGCAAAGATAACACTGCCAACCCCAATGCAGGACCACTCGGCGATCCCATGCAAGCATGGTCCCTCCCGAAGGCAAAGCCCTCCCTCAAATTCAACCAAGTCCCAAATGGCCTGCAAAGTGGACAGAGGTGTGCTCCAGCCCATCGGAACCAGACCGACCCTCATACTTTCCCACACACATCAACATAGATTTCAGAATCATTGACAAACAATTTGATTCTGCCAGAGCCCATATCCCTAAAAAGCTTCCATGATAAGAAGAATACCTGATAGTGTGGTTCCTCCTTCAGCAGATCTTCAAGTGTAGAAGTCATGTTGTTCCATACCTGGATATACTCCTCAAGTTTGATCACCCCCTTGTTGAAGCCGCCAACCAGAATCATATCTTGTTTGTCAACCCATTTATATTGCTCCTCATTGAGATTCACGCCAAAGGTACGACCCATAATCCTAGCTGCATCCTCCTCCGAAGCATTGAAATATAGAACCTGATCTTCCACCTTCTCATCTGAGGACAATATAAAGTCCAAGGATGGGTCAGACTTACCAGATGATGTTGAATGACATCCAACCCCGCTGCCCATCTCCTCGGCCACTGCCCTTTTAGCTGACCGAGTCTTCATAGGAGGTGGCAGGGAGGCGTAGTTTTTCTTACCCCACCTCCTCTTGTCCCTCCTATTGCTCTTCAGACCTTGTTCTCCTTCAGAGTAGACTTTACTAACCTCCATGGGTTCTTCATGGGGCTCCTCTTGGTGCTCTACCACAGCAAGACTGGGAAATCTGTTGCTCAGATTGACCGGAGTTCGAGTTGGAGAAACTGCTCCCCTTACCTGAGAGCCCGAGTCTGGTCCCCCTATTTCATCAACACTGGTTAGGAGAGGAATTTCCAAGACCTCCTCCTGCATACCACCAGGTTCATCCTCCCCCATCCCCTCTTGAAAAGCCTGTTCTGCCCTGCTAGTATTGAGCATACCTTCCTCCGACCACTTTTTCCCCGCACCAGCCTCCATGGAGTAGCTGGCCAACCGTCCTTCTCTGTTAACCACACTATCCAACAAGTTGATTGCCGTGTTCATAGATGGGCTCACCGACTCACCTGGGTTGTGTGTTGTCTCGAGACCCCTTCCCATAAACTGGAAAGAAGTATCCAGGTTCACCACCTTGGAGTGTCCAGATTCCCTCCTGCACTTCCCAACAGAATCCGAAGGTAAATATGAAGCATCCTCAGGTAAAAGATCCTTCCCTTTGGCCTTATCCAATCCTACCTCATCCTGAGACGCCCCAGCCCCATTGATACCTTGACCTCACTTGACTTAAGAGGGTCTAAGTTAGCATGAGGCCGGCCTACAAGGGTGGCCTGGGCACTGCTATGTCCAGCATTAGTGGTGATCACACCACCCTTCAGAGGTGCAACTGTGGACACATCTGCAGTAAGGCAGCCCATTCTCATCATACTACAATCCCCTGCCTCTTGCACAGAAAGAACCTCCTCGGTCAGCCGCCGTGGTTGAGGGTCTTGGGTTCTGTTCTCGACACCCATGACCTGCTGCTCTGAGATCAAAACCTCGCATTCCACTGGTTCCTTTCCCTTTCCATTGCCCACTAATGAATTCGCGGCCTGCCCACCCTTGTACCAGACACCCCTGGAAAGGGAGTTACCTCTCCTACCCTCCATCGAAGACGATCCCTGCCGGCACGCATCCGAGATATGCCCCAGCCTCCTACAGGTAGAACAGATGTTGGTCCATCCCTCATACACAACATGCTGTTTACACCTGTATTCCTCCCCAATAGTAATCCAGACGAAATCGAAGGGAGACTTTGATACATCCATCTCGACACAAACCCTCGGATAGACTGGGTGACAAACTTCTTCTGTTCGGATATCCGAACAAAGATATCTTCCGACGAGATTTCCAAGCATCCTTATGATTGCAGGATTTTGAAACGGTAAAGGAAGATGAGGGAAACTAACCCAAATCGCAGCCGACGGTGGGTCACGGTTCATGTGGAAGTCAAAAGACCAGTGGAACAAGAAGAAACGCCAACCATTGCAACTCCGGGGTGCCCTAGACTAGGCGCGGATAAGATCTTCCTCAGAGGAGAAGCGGATCATGATATGCCTATAATCGAGAAAACCAATAGTTTCCCGCTCCTAGAGACCCCAAGCATTGAAAACGAACCTCTCGAAGGAATCAATTGATGGTCGTCTCTGCTTGAACCGAGCAACAAGGGTGAGCTTCAGAAGAGTGGTAGATTCGGTGAACTCGGAGTTCGAAATGGGGAGATTTGGGAAACCCTCAACGAGTTCTGGGGCCTTCGAGCATAACTCAATTTGCGGAAAAGCAGGTAGAAGGTCGGGATTTGAGAAGGGGCGGAACGAAAGAGATTGAATATCCGGGAGAGATCCCTCCCCCACGAGGGGGAAAGGGATCTTCGCGGCCGCCGTCGTCGTCACCGAAGAAGGCTGATAGCCTAGGGTTCCCTTCGCAGCCGCCGTTATTTTTTCAGGAGCATTTAATTGAGGTGGAAAGTTGTGCCTATCTGGAGCTTTCAAGAAAATCATGTTTGAGAAGATTGAAATTTTTAATGCTGAAATGATGAATGGTGTAAACATTTCATGACTTATCATGATGATGGATCTGAATTGATTCTATGGTGATTGAGGAGAAGACCATATTTAAGTGAAAATTAGATTAATTCAATTTTGCTTCAAAAAGAGTCAAGCCCTCATTATTCAGCCTCAGAATTTTTCACATCTAAATCCTATCAATCGAAAGCCACAGAACAACCCTGAAAAGTCATCATGATAATCATATGTACTTGACTCACATCCGGTGGAGATGTTGGAATTTATCAAGCCTATGGTGACCCTTGTATGAGTTTGGATGATAAAGACATTGCAAAAAAATGATATTTGAGTTATGAGAGAAAATGCAAGCGAGGTAAATTTTTTGTGCATGGGAGGAAATATGAAGTGGAAATATATTGAATGATATTAATAGATAACTTGAAATAAGGTTTTTATGAGTCATGATATCTTTTGATTCATGGTGCGGAATTGATGGATCCCAATGATATGTGTTTTAAAATTGGTTTTGATTTGATATTGATGTTTAATTGACATGAGGTTTTGCCCAGGAGTGCAAAAGGGTAAGTGTGGGTGAGTTGATAAAAAATTATTTTGATGAATAATTTATTGATAATAAATGATATAATTTCCTCACATTATGTTAAATATGTTTATTTATAAAATATTTGCGATTTGATCATTCATTTGAAAATTTGGTGAAAATTCCAGTTTTACACTTTATAGTGCACTGAAGTATTTCGATGATAAATATTTTTATATTTATTATTTGAATTTGAAATTTTGTAACAGTGTTCCTAAATTAATGTTAAACAACTTTCATGCAGGGCACTAGAGCTAAAAAGATTATTTGGGTGGAGTAAATTGGCCATTAATCCAATGGTGGGATGGACTTGGCAGAATGGACATGGGTTATGTATTTGGGACATATCGTCTTCATCCTGGCTTGGATGGAGCCCAAATGTTGAGGAAATCTCGGCAACATGATTTTCCACAAATCATACATCTGGAAGGACGGTCAATGCACGCGTTTCAGAGGTCAAATAGGCGGTGCAACGTGGAATAAAATATTTGGCTGAGTTTTTTATTTCACATTTAAAAAGTTATGTAACCCTAGCCCTCACATACTATATTTAAAAGGGGTTTTAACTCATTGGGGGTCTGGTAGAGGCTTTGGGAAGGTTTTTCCTAAATGGTGTCTCTTTGGATCCTCTCAAAACTCTTGGAAGAAGTAAGCCTTTGTGGAAACCTCTCTTCCAAAAAGGCTCTCCTCTCCCACCTTCTCTTTGTATTTCATTTCTTTCATGTTTATTTATTGAATTTTTCTTCAAATAATCTTTTGTGTTCTTCCCTCTTGATATTCTCTTAATCTTTTTAATTGGGTTGGAATCAATAGTGGAGACAGGATTGGGTTCTACCCTTTCAATCCTTTGCTTATGCAAAATGTCTCTACGATGACTAAACCACCCATAGAAGAGCAGTTCTTTTTAGTAATCGATCGACCTCTATCCTTATTCATTTAATTATTTTGAATCATTAAGCTACTGTAATATACTTAATATGATCCATGAATTGTGTTTTTAAATTTTAAGAAACTAAGAATGTAATTGACCAATTAACACAAAACACGCGGGGTCGGGAATTGTGTAAATTGTGAGAGCACAATCTTAATCGGTAATACAAGACCATATGGGGTAAATTTGTAGAGTTCAAATATAATACCTAAACAAAATTAATCCCAATTTCTAGATTGGATATGTTCTCTAATTAACCACTGACCATAAGCTAACCTTAGAACAACAATCAATGTAGGGTGCTGCGATTGCGTGTTCTGAAGCTAGCCTAGGGTTTAAGTAATTTCATCTTTGTGGTTAAGTTAACTCTTGTAGGGTCCGAGAGATAACAAATTAGGGGATCATAATTAAGTGGATATTTATTTAAATTATGGTGATTAATAAGTGAATGAAGAGCTATAATTATATCGATTATTCCTTTTAAAATATTTTCTAAAAAACATCTTTTTGTTGTGTCATTTTAATCGAACTTCATTTCAAAACTAAAAACAAAAAAATATACAATCTTCTTCCTTCAAAATTCTTCTAGATTC
The DNA here is from genome assembly GCA_963277665.1 of Viscum album. Classification (NCBI taxonomy): domain Eukaryota; kingdom Viridiplantae; phylum Streptophyta; class Magnoliopsida; order Santalales; family Viscaceae; genus Viscum; species Viscum album. Next base: position 579,592,850 of record OY728164.1, read on the forward strand.
ATAAACTATAACCAAACCCCATCCTTTCAAATAGTTTTTTTATTCTCTTTTATTTTATTTTTAGAATACCTTTAAAAAGTTTTTTTAAATATACTTCCTCCATTAAGAGACGACATTGGCCAACCACCCTGTTGTACCTAAGTACCCCAAAATCACACTAATCATTTGAGGGCACCCACGACAGTGCTCTTTCACCCGTCCATACTGATTTCACTGCCCAACAGACTCATCTAGCAGTAACATATCAATACCGCCAAGAAATTTCAGCGGAGTACTATAGGGAGGCACATACACATGTTTATAATTCATAATCCATTCAGTAGGTTAGTTTGACTACATCAAAAAATTTCAGCAGTCAAATGTGGTGACCACCTGTAAATAGGCACACACACCTGCTTACACTCATCAATATTGTCAGCAGTCTCGTCTACCAGTATTTTAGGATGTTCATCAATCATATTTGGTGGAGAACAATCAACAGACACATACATATGTGATTCATCAAGCTAACCAATAGTCTCGTTTGGTAGAGCCTGAAGATGTCAATTGGAATGCCCCACTTACAAATAAGAAGCAGAAACAATTTTCTTCCCCCACACAAGAGTACAGTAAAAAATCACTGCTAGTAAAACGAGGACAGAAACAGGAAAACACACCAACTCTAAATATAGAATGGATCTATATTCTCGTTCCGGCAGCGGAAGTCACCAAGCACATTCTGAAAATTGTGAAAGTGTAGAAGAAAATCTATGCCCATATTCGGGATACTTGTCAGAATATTATAATAAATTTAGAAACATCATAATGAAAGAATCATAAATATATCCCTTTTAGTTGACTGACTCAGCAACATGTCACCCAGGATCAGATACACACCACTGTTCTAGTCCTGGAGGGTCATAGGGAATACTCCCCCATGTCATACGGGCATTCAAGTCGGGCACATACACCTGTTTTAAATGGAGTTAGTCATCCTAACATGACCATTTATCTCAAGAATGCACATACAACTACCCATAATAACTACTTTTCTCAACAAGTGGATTCCAAAGTGAGTAAGAAGACATCCAAGAAAAAAACACATCCATCACTGTTGAAAATTCAAGAGCCAATCTGCAATAAGTCCTTGCTCAATGTTGGAGTTCTTAAAGCCCTCACACAATTTTCTATTGCAACTCAGGGTTCTACTCCCTCATTTACAGATTCTAGAAGTATCAATAGTAAATTTGAATGTCATAATCAGACACTTCCTCATGAAGGCATACTTCATGAAAATTTGGTCAATCTCAAAGAATTATCTTTAGATAAAAGCCACGATAAACTTCTGCAAGGATAGTAGACCAAGGAGAAAGAGGTCTCATCTTTTGTTGTAACCCACCATGGTGGTACTCCCCATGATGATTAATTTAGCTATGAAAGTCCTCTCCATTGTAGTAATTCACATTTCTTGAAAAATTCTTCAATGGACAATGCAGTAATGAGAAAACTATCTTATCTTGAGGCACTTGAAAATGTGAATCGAATCATGTTTGATGACTTACCACTAGAAGGTGAAATACTTTCTCAATATTAAGATATCCTAATGTGTAGGTCATTATCCAAACCATCCATGGGTCATTCATCTTCTAATTTGATAAATTAATTATCTACCAATATTGTTGAATCTGATGAAGAAACATAGAATCACCAGCTTTGGTCCAATCAGGTAGAAGAATCATCATCAAAAGAAAAAGTGGAATTGCTGAATATGAGAAAACAACTGGTGAAAGGTGAAATACCAGTCATGTTTTGGCCTTTGGCTGACTCTTGGTATGATATTCCAGAAATGTTGATAGAAGATTGTATTCACGATATTCGTCTCATAATATTGAAAACTTTTTGTCACTTAAAAGGGAAAATATTATCTTATGATGAATATCAAAATCATATCAAGATAATAGAAGGGGTGCATCGCCAAATTGACTTGACATCTCTCTCAGTTTCCCAACATCCAAAGGATGAGAATTAGTAGAGATACCTTCAGCGTTCATGCCTTGGCGCATTGAAGAGGTTACACTACATAATTACCAGTTCCCCATATGGTATTCATATCCGTTGATGGGGTGTTCATGGAGCATTGCACTTTATTGTGCTCTCTATTCAACAAAGCCCTTCAAAAGTGGTGTCATTCAATGTTATTTCCCATGGTTGGCAACATCTGCCTAGTTATGTGTGTAATCAAAGGCATGCCTGTGAACATGCCTCTACTAGTTCTTTCCAAAGTCATGAATATAAAGAAAAAGTTGTCTAATTACTCTTGAATCAAGAAAATGAGAATATAAAACATACTTCTCTTTTAGAGCATGCATATCATCAGGTGACAGAACTATCAGAAATAATCCAACAGTCATCTGATCCAGGTTATTTGAGTGGATGTCGGATGATGCATCCGATTACTTTATGAACTAAAGTCCAAAAAATTAGGAGAGATTTTAAGAAAGTTTCAGATGTAGAATATAAAGAGCCACCTTAGATATACAGACTAGAGTCTCTTTTAATATAATCCTCATTATCAACAGATAGGATTTGAGGAGTTAAGAAGGAAAAATAGGAACAGCCCCAGTCCACTGGACTGGGGAATTTTTCAAATTCCGAATCTCCTCCTCAGCAAAAGTCAGTCTTCTCTCGATTAGGGAAGAAGCCACAAGAGTAACACAAGGACTAATTATTAGGATATTGCCTCTAAATTATGGTTCATTAAGAATTTATTAAGGGATCAACCAAACAAAAGAAAATATCTTATAATGGGCATGGAAGAAGAAAGTATCACAGAAGCAGTGATAGAAGGGCTGAAATGCATTATGCATTGATAAATGACATCACTACCATTGTCACTAATCCCCCAGAAAAAAAGGCTCACTCAGAGGGATCAAATGAAGAGGTTACTATTCAAGAAGCTGTACACACAGAAACAAATGAAGTAGGTGAGCATACCAGAAGACAGAGGGTCGCCTAGGGGTAATACATTCCTTTGGTTAATACCCTTTCATACTCTAGAAAGGAACATTCCATGGAAAATGACAAAAGTTAGGTTGCATTCCACCCTACCTCTGGAGAAGGGTATTCACTCTTATTAGAGGAAGGTTTTTCACATCAAGAAGAAGGTATGAAGGCTTTAAGGAGGTATAATGCAGAACTACATCATGAAAGTCTTCTTTTTAAGAATGCTTGAGTTAATCAATCAAGAGAATTTTTTGATTCTACATGAAAGGATCAAGAATATACCCGATTAAAATTACACCCTCACGGGTCTAATCCTATGGGTAATACATGAAAGAAACTAACAATACTACCATCAGTGGATGTATCGTTCGCCACACCCATCCAAACTCCAGTTATCACACACGCAGAAGCCCAAGCTCAACCAGATCTTTCTAAAAAATTAATGACTATTATTGAGTCATTAATAGCTCAATTTAAATCTATGGAATAAATGAATTCACATGTTCAACCAGAAAAGCGATCTTAACCTGAATCAGTGGATGTAATTTCTCCCCCATCAAATTTTGCAAATACTATATTCCAAATTTTTAATTGTTCGGGAGATCCAGAAAAACACGTAAAAAATTTTGTTTCTTGTTTTGATCCTATGATGGGAACTACTCAACAACAAGAAGAAGTTAAGCTCTGGTGTTTGGTGCACTCATTACTAGGACCTTCTTTTTTCAGGTATACATGTTTGTATTCTCGGTCAATTACACGGTGAGAAGATATCCGTCAAATATTTCTTCTTCAATCTAGCTCAACATTTCCAAATACGATGGGTTTTGACCATACCAATTGTAAGAAAATGGAATACGAAAGATTTTTAGATTTCATTGCTCGTAGGAAGGGATTAACATATTCCTTAAGTTTTGCACTCCCTCAAATTTTTTTTTCCAATCTGTGTGGAAAATCTACGTGATGAATTACACACAACGTTGACCCCAGTTCAATACAAATGAGTTTTTCGAGACCGTACTTCAATTGCTCATCAGATAGAAGACTCTATTATATAGACTAAGTCTAAAACTCATTTGATTCCCTCAGATCCAGGAAAGAGAATAGGGAAATTATAGACTACTAAAGTTACACTTAAAAAAGAACCTGTACCTGCTTCCACTTCAAAACCTTCATCATATTGAAGGGATCCACCTCTTGAGAGTCAAAAACAATAGTTGTCTCTTCATGGTGATAATAAAGATCAAATGAAAAAACAGTTTGAGGATTTGATTAACAAAGTTTATTATTTCCAGTATGATCATGTTTCGGGATACATCATCTCGGCTTTGGAAAACAATATGGTTCAGTTTCCAAGGCCCAAAAGGCCGAACAAGGAAAGAGATAAAGACCTCCCCAACTATTTACCATTTCATCAGATGTTGGGGAATCCCATTCAGGATTGTTTTGTCTTCAAAGACCTCCTTCAAGAGATAGTGGACTGTAGATAGGTTAAATAGAATAGTTCTTCACCCAGGTAGCATGTGTTACTTCTACTAATCCAGAAGAATAAGGTGGGATTCGTGAATTCAAAAGAAAAAATGTGCATAAATATGATGACTTAATGGTCAGGAAAACGATCAACTAAACCCATGTCATTTTACAAACATAGTTGAATCAACCAATTGTGTCACCTTCTATGAATTCCATAGCAAAACCCCCTTAATAAAAAAATCTTCAAATAAGAAATGTTATTTTAAGAAATAAGAGAAGTATGAAAGAAGTCAAGCTCATGTAAAAGCCTAAGTAGACTTTGACTCTGGTAGATTTCAAGCCATCTTCTTCAAAAGCATCGGCACCGCCCCACTGAACGGCACATCCTGAATTGGTTCATCAGTAGAATCTTCATTAGATGAAGAATTGATCTTTGGTTCTAATAACATGTTTCATTTAACCAATCCTTATGCCAATGACAGTTTCGATTATGATGAGCCAAATTCCATGTATCGAATAGATGAATTAGAGGAAGAGACATAGGTCTAGGATATAGGGGAAGATATGGATATTCCAGAAGACACTATTTCAATCCTACCCCAACTAGAACTGTATATGCGGAAGAAACTCATGGAAAATACCTTCAGCGGGCTCAATAAGAACAAGAATGTTCTTCTACACATGGTAGATCCGGTCCTAACATAGTTATTTTGGAAGATCAGTTAGAGGACACACCTTTTTATTCTCATCAAATAAATATACCTAGTCTATAACAACCCAAAGTTTCATTAATGGAAATCCCTCTTGATCTAATTAAATGTATTTTATATAAAATGTCAACTTATTTTCCATTATGTTAAGAATTTTGACCGTTTCTAATATAGTCATTTAATAGTGATCACAAGATTAGTATAAATATAGGGCTTTATCCAATACAATTTACGCAGAAAAAAGATGTGATGACCTCATCTTGTAGAATTGATCCATACGAAGCTCATTTGTCGAACCTCGGAAAAGAGATGGAGTCCTTGGGTTTCCATTTTGACCAATCCAAAGCTGAGATTCATCATGTCAAGCTCTAACAGGACCATCTATGGGGATAGTGGATGTTGATAGAGATTACAACTCGAGCGATGCTATCCGAGCCACCCCAATAGTCTGTCAACATCGCACACCATACCCTTAGGTCTTATGCGGCTTTTTTAAGGGGTAATGTAACAAATCGCTAGTACTATATTCCTGTATATTATTTTTTTTTATATAATAATGAATATACCTTCTTGTCATTATTGACACATTTATATAGTTTTTTTTAAAAGAAAAATAGTATTTTTTTAGTTAATATTCTGCTAAGAAATATATTTTGATGAATTATAGGATTTTAGAATTAAATAATATTTCAATAAAATAATAATATTATTAGTATATAAATTTTTAATAAATATAAATGATCTTATAATTTTTTTAATGCAATTGTAATTTTTATTAAGGTTTGAAATCCATTTTTGTCAAAACCCGTGAATTTTTTATAAATGTAGGTTTTTATTTTAAAACATAAAATTAACATATATAGAAAATTTTTAGATAAAATAAATGTTATTTTTGGAATCAGGGTGTTGAAATTATCCAACAGTGAATTTTTCATAATTTTCAGAGACAGTAAATTTTTTTGGTAATAATTAAATACCGTTTAAATATATAATATTTTTATGACATAATAATGACCCAATTGTGATGTAATAAAATACTATAAGCTTTATGTATGGGCAATATATGTTTAAACATTAAAATAATGTGATTTTGGGGTTGTTTGACTTATTTTAAAAAGCATTAATGGACCCCTCAAAACTTCTTAAACATCTTGTCTTTTTAAATTATTTTCCATGGGAGTGTGACTCATCTCCACATAAGCAATCAAATTATTTTAAGAAGTTAGGACTTTGGCCTTATACAACATTGTTTTCCTTTTCCCTTTTCTAAAAACCATGGGTAAAAACCATGAGCTGATTTGTGATTTGGATTAGATTAATTTTAGGGGTCCCAAACCTAAATAATAAAGAATTCACTCACCTTTCCTATATAAACCCACCCAAGCTCCCACTTACACCTCACTCAAAGCCTTTGGAGTTCGTCCAACCTCTGCCCATCTCTCTCTAGAATCCTCCCAAGGTTCCCCAAGCTCTCAAGAAGCCTCTCTCAAGCCTCTATCAAGCCTTTGGCAGCGCACTTCCACATACTAGTTTTTCTTCCTTTCACCTTTCTGTCCAATTTTCATAATATTGAAATGACCTTTTAATTTGAATTATAAATGCAGGGGTATTGTTTCACACCACCCCCATACTGCCTTGTTATTGTTTGTATGATGGGATACCCCTTTCTCTCTCATTAAATTCCTTCCATGTACACCCGATACTATCCTGAAATTCTGAAAGAAACTTCTCTCTCTTCATTTACATTCAAGGAATACTTTTGTATCATGAATCTAGATTCCATTAAAACTGTTAGGACATGTATCTATATGGCCCCCTTACTTTCCATTTCATGTAGATATGATGAGACACCCCTTTCTCTCTCATCAATCATTTTTATGAATTCTTATATCATGCTGTTACTCTGCAAAAATTGCACCAATTTTCTACGCCAATGCCATTGTGTAGTGAATAACATGCCCATTTCTCCATCAAGGGTATTCCCCTCCAAGAATATTTACTTATTTATTATAAATATTCATTCCACATTCCTTTTTTTGTGGAATAAATGATTATGTTTTATTAATCCATGTTTTATGATCCATGTGGCACACTTATGCATGAAATGAAATGTTTAAGAAGGGTGCACCCTTACAGTGATCCAATGCATTGGGTAAAGTATAGTATCATGATACGTCATTTTCAATGATTTTTTACTCATCCTAATTCAAGTTCAACAAGGTTTTACTTGTGATACATGTTAAAATGAGGAATTACTCATGCTTCATGTGCTATGGGCCTTGGTTCATGCTAATTCCATGTTAAGTGTTGTTTCCATGTTTCCATGTTATGATTATGATGCTTTATCATGCCTTTATGTCCATGTTTCTATTATACAATATTTATATTCCTTTATTCTAGCATGTATTGTACTACTCATTTATTCAATGAATATTCCCTCACTGGGATTTAAATCTCACCCCTTTTCTTATGCATGTCATCAGGTTATCCCATGAAATGCTAAGTACGAGGGAATGTAGTGGAATGTAAAAGAAGTTTTCACTAAAGATGTTGTATTTCATGTTATAAGTTGTTTTTTAATGATTTTATGCCCCAGAGACACTATAACTCTCAATCTTCCATGTTGTATCAAGTGAATAGTTTATGTAATAAATCATGTTTATGTTTGTAATAAAAGCAGGGTTGTCATAGTTGGTATCAGAGGGTAGGATTAGTTATTTTTGTGATTAGGATTAGAAAAAACTAGTAATTCTTTAGATACCAGACTAAGTATAATAAAAAACATCCCTAAGTTTTGGTATGTATATAATAAGTGGTTTATCAAGAAAATAAATCCCTGTATGGATACGAGCAGGTAGAGGCGGCTCTGGCACATATGTATCCTAGGGGTAAAACCCGAAAACACTACTTTGAGCTAGACTCGAATGGGAACTGGTGCACAACAACGGGCCTTACTGCACTCTTGGTTATGACAATCCCAGGGGATATGTTCTGATAAATTCATCATCTTAGTATGAACCCTTATTAAAGGAATTAAAAAAATGCCCCTAAGAATATATGTTAGAAGGTAGATCATGATAAGCCTAGATTGAAGCCTATAGACTTGTGAGTTAAGGAAATAAAAGTTTATTAATAAGTCCTAAATTTTTGTCATTGGATTATCCTTTATGTGTTACCCCTAATTTCCCTTTTATTCCAGCCAATGGCTGATAATAGTAGGACTCGGGCTAATAACCGATCTGAAGATCATTATGATGACTGTACTAATGAGATGCCCAATCCAATGGGAGCGGGAATCGCGAAGTTTTTCATGCTTCTCTCTCAGCTAACTCAATATTTAAATAGAAAAACAGGTCAAGAGGAACGTCCAAACCCCCCTAAGAAGGAACAAGTCGTTATAGTGAGCTTCATGAGGCAAAGGCCTCCTAATTTTAGTGGATCATCTGATCCCATGATCGCTGAACAATGGGTCAACTCCATTGAAAATATCTTCTCCATCCTTTAATGTTCTGAACAAGAGAAGGTTCTCCTGGCGGTTTATCGTATAGATGGTGAAGCTAGTCAATGGTGGACGTTGATCAAAAATACGAATCCTGAGGAGGAGATCGAGGTGTTGGAATGGAAGTATTTCTAGAAGATGTTTTTTGATAAATATTTTCCATGTACCCTCCAACTTAAGATGGAATGGGACTTCCATTCCCTCAATCAAAAAAGAAGAGGAATCTATTGGAGCATAAAAGGAAAACATCACATGGATTGCAGGATACACATTCGGTTTTGTTGTTACCCCAGAATGCAAGGTTGACCGCTTCTTTGATGGGCTGAAGCCTAGCATGCAGAAATCATTGGTGATCTGTGACTTCGATAGCTATGAGTAAATTTTCCAATGTTCCTTCAAGGTCGAAATGGAGATCGAGGTATCACATGGGTATCATGGGGACAATAAGCGTAAGGTGGAATTTAATGTTGGAGGTCCGATGGATAAATCCAATGGTGCTAAGAAGATCCAGCACCCCACATGCCGAAAGTGCAGAAAGAAGCACCATGAAAATTGTCTCAAGGGGATGAGGAAATACTTTAGGTGTGGAAGATAAGGGAACCTAGAAGTTAACTGTTGGAAAGAAAGACCCACGACTACGATAGAGGAGAGGAATGCACCGTTTTAACCTCAACACATTGTTCATTTCTACAACTGCAAATAACTGGGGCATCTTGCAAATCAATGCCCTAATAAAAAGGTTTTCAGAGGAAACCAACAACCTCCAAAGCAACAAGGAAGATCTCTTTCCACCACTTCTGCCGATGTTAACCCCGACAACCAAGTGGTGAAAGGTACACTAGTTATTCATTCAAGAATAGATAATTTACGTTTTGATTCAGGTTCTATGCATTCTATTATATCTCGAATGCTTAGTAGAACAATCCCAGCACCACCAAAAATCATGGAAGTGAATATAACAGTGCGTACAGAAAATGGGGAAATCATTGCATCCCATGAATATATGTCCTCCCCAGTTATAATCTGTGGATTGAATTTCCCAACGATCCTCATCATACTCCCTCTGTTGGATTTTGATGCAATTCTATGCATGGATTGGCTTTCCTTATATAGAGCCAACATAAATTGTCGGGAGAGGGAAATCACACTTCATATGGAGAATTGACCGCCGATTCATTACAAGTTTTAGGAGGAAGATGAATCTTCATTAGCTCCATCATCTCAAGAATGGATATTACTTCCCTATGAGCATGCATATCTGACTCAGATGATTGAGTCCAAGGAAGATACCATCCTTCAAAAAGTGCCTATTGTGAAGGAATTCGCTGAAATGTTTCCCGAGGAACTGCCTGGTCTTCCTCCTAGAAGAGATGATGAATTCTAAATAGAACATATACCAGGGTCACAACCAATATCCAAGACTCCATATAGAATGGCTTTTGTGGAGATTGAAGAGCTGACGAAACAACTACAAGAGTATCTATTTAAAGGGTTTATACGCCCAAGTGCTTCACCAGGGGGTGCACCAGTCCTCTTCGTCAAGAAGAAGGATGGGTCAATGCGGATTTTCGTTGATTATCGTGAACTTAACAAAATCACGACAAAGAACAAGTATCCTCTGCCATAGATCGATGACTTGTTTGATCAGCTGTGTGGAGCACAATACTTCATTAAGGTAGATTTGCGGTCATGATTTTATCAAGTAAGGGTGAAGAAGGAATATGTCCCCATGAATTCTTTTCGTACATGATACGGGCACTATGAATTCATAGTAATTCCTTTCGGACTCACTAATGATCCAACAATCTTCATGGACATGATGAATAGAGTTTTTAGAGATTACCTCAACAAATTTTCGGGTAGTCTTTATAGATGATATTATAATATACTAAAAGCCCAAGGAGGATCATGAGGATCATTTAAGAAGTGTACTAGAGAATTTTCACAAGGAGAATCTCTATGAAAAGTACATTAAGTGTGAGTTCTTGTTGAAGGAGGTCTCATTCTTGGGCCATATCATCACAAGCAATGGGATATCTCTGTATCCCTCAAAAACAGATGCAATTGAGGGATGGTCAAGGCCAACATTTGTAACATATATACGTAGCTTCTTGGGGTTAGCTGGATATTATCGATGATTTGTGAGAAATTTATAATGATTTTACAACCCTCTTAGCAACCTAACTCAAAAGGGAGTAATGTTTTCATGTAGTGATGAATGTGAAGAATGATTCAAGGAGTTGAAAAAGAGTATTATCATTGTTCCCATGCTCACTTTACCCACAAGTGGGGAATGTTTTGTGGTATTCAGTGATGCTTCCAAAAAGGGATTAGGTTGTGTGATGATGGAGAATGATAATGTGATATCCTATGAATCAAGGCAGTTGAAAATCCATGAGAGAAAGTATCCAACGCATGTTCTAGAGTTAGCGGCGGTGATCTTTGCCTTGAATATCTGGAGGCATTATATATATGGGGAGAAATGTGAGGTATATACTGACCAAAATAGTCTTATATATATATTCACACAAATGGAGCTTAATATGCGCCTGAGAAGATGGATAGAGATCATCAAGGATTATGATTGTTCAATACATTACAACCCTGAGAAAGCAAACAAGGGGGGAGAATCCCTAATAATAAAGGATCCCGCGATTTTATCAATGATGAGAATTGAGAAGGATCCAACCTTCTTAGACTTTATGAAGATGGAAATGGGAATCATAAAGAAGGTAACATCATCAATATTTTCACAAATGATTTATCAACCGTCTCTTTTGGAAATGTTAACGGATGCTCCAAAAGATGATGTTGGAATTCCAAAAAAAGTGGAAGCTATCAAAAATGGGAAATCCTCAGAGTTTAATGTTAATGAAGAAGGAATTGTGTGATTTGGGAAAAGACTATGTGTTCCATCATGTCTGGAGCTGGAGAAGGAACTTTTGGATGATGCATATTGTTCAAATTTTTCTATTCACCCAGGGAGCATGAAGATTTATCGAGTTCTTCGAGAAAACATTTGGTGGGATAATATGAAGAAGGATATCGCTGAATATATATCAAAGTGCCTGGTGTGCTAGTAAGTGAAGGCAGAGAGGCAAAAGTCTATAGGGATGATGCAACCATGGCCCATACTACAATGGAAATGGGAGAACATCACCATGGACATCGTCACCAGACATTTGAGGATATCTAAAGGCAGCAATGCAATCTGGGTTGTGGTGGATCATCTTCCAACGACTGCACACTTCATTTCTATTTGGGAGGATTTTTCATTGGATCAACTAGCACAGATATATATATCAGGGATGTGGTAAGGCTGCATCAAGTACCACTAACTATTGTGTCTGACCGAGATTCACGATTCACCACTATGTTTTGGAAGAGACTTCAACATGCTCTAGATACTGAACTGAACGTTAGTACGGCCTATCATCCTCAAACTGATGGCCAATCTGTGAAGACTATCCAAACACTTGAGGACATGTTGAGAGCATACTCAATGGGATTTAATGGAAGATGGGATCAACATCTTCCTCTGGTTGAGTTCTCTTTTAATAATAGTTTCCACTCGAGCATCCAAATGACTCCATATGAAGCCCTTTATAGGAAAAGGTGCAGAACACCGACCTGTTGGGATGAGGTCGGTGAACGTAAGCTTCTTGGACCGGAAATGGTCAAGGAAATGGTGGAGAAGGTGAAAACCATTCAGCAACATATCATGGAATCCTAGAGTCGACAGAAGAGTTATGCAGATAATCATCGAAGAGACCATGAGATTAAAAATTGAGACAAGGTTTTTCTACGCATATCTCCATGGAGGAAGGTCATGATGTTTGGAAAGAAAGGTATGTTATGTCCGAGGTACATCATCTTCTTCGTGATTCTTGATCATGTTGGGGATGTGGCATATCGACTAGCACTTCCACCTACCATGGACAAAGTACATGATGAATTTCATGTATCCCTCTTAAGGAATTACATACCGGACCCTTCACATGTACTCTCTTCTAAGGTGGTACAGTTGGAGGATGATTTTTCTTATGAGGAGTAACAAGTGAAGATATTAGATCATGGAGAATACTTTCTACGAAATAAGACAATGCCCCTCGTCAAGGTGTTGTGGTCAAACCATACGTTTGAAGAAGCGACATGGGAATCAGAGGAAATGACGAAGCTGAGTTACCCACATCTGTATTAGTGTGGGAAAAGGAAATTTTGAGGGAGAAATTTCATAAGGGAGAATATTGTAATGATCAGAAGATTCATTAAGGGAAATCCCTCTTGATATAATTAAATGTATCTTTATATAAAATGTCAACTTCATTGTTTTTATGATATGAATTTTGACCATTGATAATATAGTCGTTGAACAGTGATCACATGATTAGTATAAATATAGGTCTTTAACAAATCCAATTTACTCAGACAAAAGAAGTGATGACCTCTTCCAGTAGAATTTCTCCATACGAAGCTCTTTTATTGGAGCTCGGAAAAGAGGTGGCATCCTTGGGTTTTCCTCTTGACCAAGCCCAAGCTGAGCTTCATCATGTCAAGCTCGAACGGGACCATCTACGGAAAAAGTGGAAGTTGATAGAGATTACCCCTTAACTGATGTTATCCGAGCCACCCCAAGAGTCTTTCACCATCGCAGACCTTACCCATAGGTCTTATGCGGCTATATTAAGGGGTTATGTAACGAATCTATAGTAATATATTCATTTATATTATTTTTTGTATATAATAATTAATATACCTTCTTTTCATTATTGACACATTGTAAATAGTTTTTTTTAAAGTTCAAATAGTATTTTTTTAGTTAATATTCAGCTAAGAAATCTATTTTGATGAATTAATGGATTTTTGAATTAAATAATATATTAATAAAATATTATTATTATTATTATTAAATTAATTTTTATTATGTATAAATGATCTTATAATTTTATGAATGCAATTGTAATTTTTATTAAGGTTTGAAAGCCATTTTTGTCAAATCCCGTGATTTTTCGATAAATGTCGGTTTTTATTTTAAAAGTAAAAATTACCATATTTTAAAAAAATTAGATAAAATAAATGTTTTTTCTTGAATTAGGACATCAAAATTACCCAATGATGATTTTTTCATAATTTTCTGAGACAATCGAATTTTTGGGTAAAAATTAAATACCGTTTAAATATATAATGTGTTTTATGACATCATAATGAACCAATAGTGATGTAATAAAATAATATAAGCTTTATGATCGGCCAATATATGCTTTACAATTATAATAATGTGATTATGGGTTTTATTGATTTATTTTACAAAGCATTAATGGACTCCTAAAGACTTATTAAGCATCTTGTCTTTTTAAATTATATTCCATGGGAGTGTGACTCACCTCCACATAAGCAACCCCATTATTTTAAGAAGTACTAACTTTGGCCTTATAAAATATTGTTTCCCTTTTCCCTTTTCCAAAAACCATGGGAAAAAACAATGAGCTTATTTTAGGTTTAAAATAGTTTAATTTAAGGGGTCCCAAACCTAAATAATAAAGAATTCACTCACCTATCCTATATAAAACCACCAAAGCTCCAACTTCCTCCTCACTCAAAGTTTTTTGAGTTCATCCAAAATCTTCCATACTCTCTCTATAATCCTCCCAAGGTTCACCATTCTCTCAAAAAGCGTCTCTCAAGCCTCTCTCAAACCTTTGGAAGCACACTTCTAGGTAAGGGATTTTCTACCTTTCACCTTTTTGTCCAATTTTCATAATATTGTTATGCAATTTTAATTTCAATTATAAATGCTGGGGTATGGTTTCTAACCTCCCCCATAATACACTATTATTGTTTCAATGATGGGATACTCCTTTCTATCTCATTATGTTCCTCCCATTTACACTCGTTACTATGCCGAAATTCCGAAAGGAACTTCTCTCTCCTCCTTAACATTCAAGCAATACTATTGTATCTTGAATCTAAATTCCATTACAATTTTTGGGAAATTTATCTATATGACCCCATTACTATCCATTTCATGTAGATATTATGAGACACTCCTTTCTCTATAATCAACCATTTTTATAAATTCTTATATCACGCCGTTACGCTGCTGAAATTGCACCAATATTCTAAGCCAAAGCCATTGTGTAGTGGATACAATACCCATTTCTCCATCAAGGGTATTCAACTTCATGAATATGTACTTATTTATTATAAAATTTCATTCCATATTCCTTGGTCAGGGAATAACTGATTATGTTTTATGAATCCTTCTTTTATGATCCATGTGGCACACTTATTCATGAAATGAAATGTTTAAGAAGTGTGCGCCTTTATAGTGCTCCAATGCATTGGGTAAAGTATAATATCATGATACGTCATGTAAAATGAGTCTGGAATCATGCTAATTCAAGTAAAACGAGTGTTTAATCATGATTCTTGTTCAAATTAGGATTTACTCATGCTTCATGTGCAATAGGCCTTGGCTCATGCTAATTCCATGTTAAGTGTTGTTGCCACGTTTCCATGTTATGATTATCATGCTTTGTCATGGCTTTATGTCCATGTTTTAATTATTCCTTATTGATATGCCTATTGTCTAACATGTATTTTACTCCTCATGTATTCCATGTTTATTCCTTTATTGGGCTCTACAGATCACCCCTTTTCTTATTCATGTCCTCAGGTTATCCGATGAAATTCTAAGTACGAGGGAAGGTAGGGGTCAAGTAAAGGATGTTTTCAATAAAGATGATGTATTTCATGTTTTAAGTTGTTATGTAATGATCATAATCCCCAAAGACACTATACCTCTTGATCTTCCATGTTGTATCAAGTGAATAGTTTCTGTAATAAATCATGTTTATGTTGTTAATAAAAGAAGGTTTTCCATATAATTGGTCTAATCTGCCGAAGATAGGAGTATTTCCAACTCCGACCCTGATATGGGATGCATCTACTGCCAAAGCATCAACTTCCTAGGAACCTGCGAAACCACATTTTCTTGATGGGAAACGCAGACCATCGGACCAAAAGTATAATGTCTTGAAACATTTGGCCTCATGTAATGACCATGTTATCAATTATGGATGCCTTTAATCGATCAATAGATTTTCGGGAGGCGCATAATGAGGCTTTTCCAAGTCCTCAAGAATTCGAAACTCAAACTGTTGCGGCTGAGGTATACCATATAGAGAATTATCCTAAAGAATTCCATATAGTGATATCTTTTATAGATGAAGATGAGATGATATTGTACAAGGACATTTTCAACCTTTGTATCTATCTAGAAAATTAAATGATATAGACATCTGACAAGCTTTCATTGATAATGTCTGAAGAGTAAATATCATTCCTATTTGTACACATCGATGATTGGGCCTCACTGAATCTAATATATCTCCTTCACTTTGATGTTGCAATGATTTGATAAGATTGAAAAATATCCTCTGGGTGAGATTACACTCAAAATTTTGTTTAGAGACATTGTGTCTAATTCACATTTCATGGTTGTTCATCAGGACACAACCTTCAACAATTTTCCTGGAAGACGTTGGCTACATCAACATGAAGTCGTGCATTCGTCATAGAATCAATGTCTCAAATATTGTTCCAATTGTCAAATTGGGATGTTTTATGGTGACAAGGCCCCATTCAAAACATGTGAATATCAATACATTGAGTTAGAATTTAATCACTTGGAGGAAAAGGGAAAATCCATGTCAAAGAAGGTAACCAAAATTAATGCTCCATGTGGTTTGTAAAAGATTATAGTATACCCATTCATAATAGTGTGTACAGATTATTTTTTGCCTACCTAGAAAATTGATACAATAGACCTAAATCCAAGAACTCTAATGGAAACATTCATAATTTCTGTTTCGAAAATCGAGCTAGACATCATGGGAGAAATTGTTCATTCGCCAAATAGGGAGGAAATCTTAAATGGAGATGTATTCATTTCATCAACTAAAATCCAGCAGTTCTATACATTATCAACATGATCAAATGAAGTTATAGCACTACCAGAGGAAAATAATGATGTCGATTCTCAATACATCATCTCCACTCTATCACCCCATGTCACACCCCGACCGCAGATACCCTTATCTTACTCTTTTCTTGGTCTCGGTCTGAATTTTTAACCTTTATTTGTGTTGAAGGGTTTCGCGCCAGTGCGCGGTCATCGCACCGTTAGCGGTGACCGTGCGGTTGGCCCGGGTGACTACGTGTTCGCCCGACGTTTAAATTTGAGAATTTTATGTTTTCATTTTTTTTATCATTATTATTATAAAGTTTATTTATTATTATTATTATAAAGTTTTATTAATATTATTATTATAAATTTTTTATTATTATGAAGATTAGATTTTATTCTTTTATTTAGTCTTCTATTAATATTATTATGGTTATTATTACAATTATTATAAGGTTATTACAATTATTATTATTATTATTATTATTATTATTATTATTTATTATGTATATATATATATAGTTTTTTTTTGTTTAACCCCCCTAACCCTAAGCCTACCCAGCCGCCATTCTCCCCTCACCCCGCTCCTCTCTCTTCCCCGTTTTTCCCCCACCCGCGTCGTCCTCTCCTCTCCGCACAGCCCGACGGTTTCTCTTCCCCTTCCCCTCCCCTTTGCCGGCACACCCACCTCCGTCCGGCGGATCTCCCCTGCACCCTCCTTCCGCCCGCTTCACCCGCGAACCCCCGCGCCGCCGTCCCGGCTTCCCCGCGCCGCGCCTCCTCCTCCCTCTCAGCCGCACCCAGCCGCCGCCCGGCCTCCGGCCCTCCTCCTCTGGTCCGTCCCTGCTCCCGACCGGCCCCTCCTGCTCGCTCCGGCGTCCGGCGGCCGTCCCTACATCGCCCCGTCACCGGCCAGCGGTTCCCGTCCCCTCCGGCCGTCGCCCTCTGCCCGGCGACCTCCCTTCCGGCGCCTCCCCCGCTTCCCTCGAGCCGGCCTCCCCTCACCACCGGCGTCCCGGACTCCCCGTCCAACCGGCCACGCCGTCCCCCCCTGCTCCCCCGCCTTGCACCGACCCCGACCGCCGCGCCCCTCTCGCAGCCGTCCCGGCCTCCCGGCTCCGCCTCGGCCTCCTCGCAGCACCCGTCTCCCTCGCGCGACCCCGCCTCGCCCAGCCACCCTTCCCCAGCTTCTCCGCGCGCCCGCCGTCGCCCTCGCTGCCGTCCGGCGTCCCCCCCCTGCGCGCTCCCTTTCCCCCTGCGCTGTAAGTATGGTTTTCTCTTTTATTTTATTTTATTACGTTTTGTTCTTTTAATATTATTATTAATAATGTTATAAGATTAATACTTTTATTATTATTATTATGTTTATTATCATTTTAATTATTAACATCTTTTTATTATTATTATTATCATTATTGTTATAATTATTATTATTATTTAATTATCATATTATTATTATGTTAATATTATTCTATTAATATTATTGTTGTATTACTATATTATTATTATTATTATTATTATTATACTATTATATTATAATTATGCTAAGTTATTATTATTATCATTATATTATTATTATTTTGATTATATTATTATTATATTATTATTATGTTGATATTATTCTATTATTATTATTTTTATTATATCATTATTGTTATTATTGTTATATTATTATTATACTTACTAAATTATTATATCATTCTTGTTATTAAAGTATGTTATTATTATTATTATTATATTATTATTAATATATTATTAAGATTAAGATTATTATTATTTTTATTATTTTCAAGTTAATATTATTAAGTTATTATTTTGTTATGATATTGTTATTATTATGGTTATGCTTATTATAATACTATTATTATTATTTTCACATTATTATTACTCTGGCATTTACTTGTGCTTTGTCAGGGGTTTTCTTCATCAATTTATATTTGTTTTTGGTAGGTTTAGGATTTTAGGACCCGCGCAAAGCGTTTCCGAGAGAGCGCCATCGCTGCGCCTTGGTTCCGAGGTTCCGTTGTCTCCGCGCCTCAGTTTCGAGAGTGTTGGACTTTATCACGTGGCTTCAGACACACGTCGTGTCATCGCGCCTTGGTTCCAAGGTCGTTTTACCGTCGCGCTTGGATCTTGAGGTAGGTCTCCCTATGCACTTGCCTCTAAATTAAGAATTTATTTATTCCTTGTCCTTTTATTAAATTTCAATAATTTAAAAAAAAAATAATATTAAGTAGTTTTTATAGTGTGGTGATTTGCTGATAATGAAAACTGTTTAATTCTAGCATTTCATTAAAAGTGTTTTCTTGGTTTCAATTGTGGGATTTCATAGTAATGTCGCTAAATGGTTCTTCCTGAGTAACGAAAGACATGTTGAATTGGGTTTTGAAATGTTTTTGTCATGTATAAATTAGTAAATGTACTATTTATGGAAAATGGTGTTTTCTTATAACCTTGATTAGAGAAAACGTCGTGTGACCCTTTGAAATTGTTTTTGGAAACTTTACGTGTGGTTCTTGGTTGACGAAAGATGTTTTCCCTTGTTGTGTTATTAAAAATAATGCTTTCTGGGTTGTGAAAGTTGTTTATGATCTTGTTTGAGCGTTTCCAAAAAGGGGTTTTTGCGAAATGATTAGGTAATGACATTTATGTTTCTAGAAAGGTATTTTTGGCGTGCGTGAGTTTTGAAATATTGTTTGGGTGTGGAAATGGTGAATTTTGTGTGCAATATCTTGTTTGGCCTGCGATATGAGGAAGAAACATACTATGTGAATGTGAAGCTTGTTTGAGCACATGGGGAAACCCTGGGTATCTAGGTGGGCGGACTAGAACTAGTGCGCTAGTGAACCGGATGGGTGTCGTCCCTGTTTCACTTAGCTGGAATGATTATTGCAACACTAACTAAACATATGATCTCTGAGGGTCGTGGCCTTCTAAGCCACGTGTTCTGAGGGTCATGGCCTTCTAAGCCACGTTTTCTGAGGGTCGTGGCCTTCTAAGCCACGTTTCACCGAGACACGAGGTTCTAGGGTCCCACGCGAGCTAGAAGAACCTTAGGGGATTTACCCATAGTGCTCTACCATCTTAGCGTGGTGCCTTCCGTCGGCATATGGGGGACCACTTGGGTGTGTGTGTGTGTGTGTGAGTATGTGTGTGTGTGGGAGTGTGTGAGTGTGTGTGTGTGTGCCCATGGGTATTTCTGATAACTTCTGGTTTATTTCTTCTTGCACTTGGTTTTCCTTGCTTGTTTACCTTTTCTTGCACTTGTTTTCCCTGCTTGTTTATTTTCAGTCATCCTTCACAGCCGATACTATTAGCCTTTGGAAAAATGGTTTTCAAGTGAAAATGCTTTATTCTCTTGGGGTAAGATTTGAAAATGTAACTCTTTATTTTTTTTTGAAAGAGTTTAAAACTGATAAAAGGGACCTAACTTTCAAAAAGGAATAAGGGAAATGTCTCGTGTTTGATTTTCAAGTAAAGCATTATGAAAACTTACTTTTATACAATAAAGTTCAAACCTGGATTATGTAGATTCTTTATTTACTGGCAGTGCATTGGGATTTGTTGTGGGGCTCACCTACTGAGTACTTTTGTGCTCATGCCTATCTTTTACATTTTTCAGTTGCAGGTTCCTTGTGTCCAGGTTCCCCTGCTTGAGTCGCTCAGTGTGGGAGCGACGTGGGTAGTAGTTGGGTGGTGACCCGCGAGTTCACATGGAGGTATGTCGTGGTGTAGTTGTTTATGTCTTTGGTGTTTCTCAGTTTGTTTAGTTTATATTCATTCTTTCGATCCTGTTTTTAGCTTGGGCTGAAATCGTTCCCAACGATTAAAGTTTCAGTGCCCGGCACTTGTTGCCATCCCGGGGGGATCGGGAACGCTCCTCGGGACTTGCCGCGGACCGGCTCGGGTGACCGGTTCAGGGTCGACCCGGCCTGGTTCGTGACAAAATGGTATAAAAGGTGGTTCTTGTTATTTAGGTTGTCCGGTAGAAGGAGATTAGGACTGTCGGAACTCGAGGGGTAGGTACGGGAAGAGCGTCGCGAACTCTTGCTCGCATTGATCCTCGAGTTACCAGGGGTAGTTCGGGAATTGTGTCCTTGTCTCTCCTGGTTTGTCTTGGATTGAGAGATGATAATGAAGGCAAGACGACGTTACATCATAATTTCACATAAAGTAGTGACCCATGTGGAGTCCGAGTACGTGGTTTGAATTCCTCCTAGTGGTCGACGCTGACTTGGGACATGGCCCACTACCATGTCGCCAGGTTGAGTGTGACTACTAGTCCCTCATTTCTGTGATTGATGCAAATTTGGATGTTGTTTCCGTTTTGGTCTGTGTGAGTGCGTAGTTGGAAATGAAAAAGGGTTTTTGAAAATTTGACTGGTTTCTTTTGAAGGACTTTAAATGTATAAAATGGGTTTTGAAACTGAAATCTCTTGATTTGAAAATCTGTTGTTTGCTTGGAATTGGTTAAGAATGATTTGGGGTGAAACCTCGGTTCCTCTTCATGAACGTTTGCACATGTGTGAGAATGCATTCAAAGTGTATGTTGGTGCGAGTATGAATGGAAAGTGGATAAAGACATGTGCAACGGGTCATGGGAGTACCTGGGTGTGTACTTGAAATTTAACACTTGACTTTGTTTTCTAAATTGGTTTTAAAGGGGAAATGGTTTTGGAAAGTTTTTGGTTTGAAAGTGGATTGGTTTTTGGAAAGTGATCTTGAGAAAGGGTGGTTTTGAAATCAAAAATGAAAAGGGAATTTTAAAGAAGAGATTTTTTTTTGGGTTGTGTTGTATTTGTTTGGTCCTTGTGTTGACTGTTTTTGATGAAGGCGCTTTTATTGATGTTGCTTCAGTTTGATGTTGGTTTTGGCCTTGTGTTCTATATGTCGCTCAGAAAATGCCGCCCAGAAAGGTCTCTAAGGATTCGGATATGTCATGCCCAGTTTTTAGTCCTCCTCAGACTCCGCCTATTCTCAATGGCGATCAGGGTCCGTTAGAGGCAGTGAAATGGCTCGAGGAAGTGGAGCGTGTCTTTAGAATGTTGGGAACTCCCGATAATGTTAAGGTTCGTGCAATTATGCAGTTGTTTGAGGGTCCAGCTCTGGACCAATGGAAGAGGGTTACCCCATCATCAATGCAAGGTGAAATGACGTGGGATGTCTTCAGAGTCATTTTCTTCCAATGGTTTGTACCTGAGGAAGTGAAGCTGTAGAAAAAGGGAGAGCTTGTGAATATTCAACAAGGTCAATGGACGGTGAAGACGTATGTTGACCATTTCAAGGAACTGATTCCCTTTTCTCCAGAGGTAGCGTCGCATGAGCTCATGAAGGTCTCTCTTTTCTCTGGGGGTCTTCATCCAGAGATCAAGAAGCGAGTACTCCCTTATAAAGACCTTTGTTTCGAGAAGCTGGTGGAGGATGCTTTCTTGGCTGAGTTGGTTTCCGGTGTGCGGGTGATTAGTACTTCAGCATCCACAGTAGTTCGTAAGAGTTCCTCCTCGGGTGTGGAAAATATGCCAGAGATACCTGTTCCTAACGAGTTATCCCCTTTGGTCCCAGCTTCCAGTTCATCAGATCGTTCGATGGTATGCTTTCAGTGTGGTCGTTTCGGGCATTTAAAGCCGTCTTGTTGCAACCCTCCGAAGACGTGTCATCGATGCGGTTGTCTGGGTCATCTGGAGAAGTTTTGCAGGAAGCGTCGCATGAAGAGGAAGCTGTGATGGGAGAATGTCAGTACCTGACTGTGAGGCAGAAGATGCTTCAGCCATCAGAGCCCCAGCCACAAGTCTCGGGGCGAAGCTCGCGCACAGTCAGGAGTTCCCAGGGGTGTGAAGCCTTGGTCCAGGTTTTGTGTTCCGTGTTAGCAGTGGAACAATCAAGATCTTTTAGTACTTGTTTCTCTGCTGTTAAGTTTTGACGTTGTTGTATATTCATTGTTTTACCATGGGGTTATCATGGACTTGTTCTATTATAATTCAAGTAGTCTGGTTTATGTAAATGTGTTGTTTTTCTAAAAAGTGACAATGGACTTGTTCTATGATAAATCTAAGCGTACTTGTCGTGAGAATGTAATATTCTAAATCGGGTGTCCTTCCAAAAAGTGAGTTTGACTCTCGTGTGGGTTGACCTCGTTTTAGTTATATTGTCGATGTGGTTATGTTTTGTAGTCTTCGGTGGATCATGTCTCCATTTTGATGTTGGTTAAATGTTTTTCTATGGGTTTTCCCTGGTGTTGAAGTTGTTGACTCTAGTCGAGGGTTCAAGGTTTCGACGAAGGTGTTGTTTTTTTTCACACGTGCTATGAGAGTTGGTTTAAACCGGTTGGGAGTTCCCGCGTCGACCCCCCCCTTTTTCCCAGGGTTTTCTATTTAGATGGTCAACTTTCATGCACTAGTTAAGTTCTTGTGGTGGGGAGAACCCCTTTGTGTTCTCCCCTCAATCTCGGACCCCAGTTTTCTCTTGAATCGGTCGGGTGTGACCTGTGCTGAGTAAGGTCATCCCCAAGGTTCTCAGTTCTCTCTGGTTCCTTTAGTTCCGTTTGGGGCAAGGACCTGAATCTTGACTGACTTGTGGCTTGGTGACTTTCTGGGGGCAGAAAGTGTCTGTGGTGGGGAGAATTGTCACACCCCGACCGCAGATACCCTTATCTTACTCTTTTCTTGGTCTCGGTCTGAATTTTTAACGTTTATTTGTGTTGAAGGGTTTCACGCCAGTGCGCGGTCATCGCACCGTTAGCGGTGACCGTGCGGTTGGCCCGGGTGACTACGTGTTCGCCCGACTTTTAAATTTGAGAATTTTATGTTGTCATTTTATTATTTTTTTTTATTTTATCATTATTATTATAAAGTTTATTTATTATTATTATTATAAAGTTTTATTAATATTATTATTATAAATTTTTTATTATTCTGAAGATTAGATTTTATTCTTTTATTTAGTCTTCTATTATTATTATTATGGTTATTATTACAATTATTATTATTATTATTATTATTATTATTATTATTATTGATTATGTATATATATATATATATATAGTTTTTTTTTGTTTAACCCCCCTAACCCTAAGCCTACCCAGCCGCCACTCTCCCCTCACCCCGCTCCTCTCTCTTCCCCATTTTTCCCCCACCCGCGTCGTCCTCTCCTCTCCGCACAGCCCGACGGTTTCTCTTCCCCTTCCCCTCCCCTTTGCCGGCACACCCACCTCCGTCCGGCGGATCTCCCCTGCACCCTCCTTTCGCCCCGCTTCACCCGCGAACCCCCGCGCCACCGTCCCGGCTTCCCCGTGCCGCGCCTCCTCCTTCCTCTCAGCCGCACCCAGCCGCCGCCCAGCCTCCGGCCCTCCTCCTCTGGTCCGTCCCTGCTCCCGACCGGCCCCTCCTGCTCGCTCCAGCGTCCGGCGGCCGCCCCTACATCGCCCCGTCACCGGCCAGCGGTTCCCGTCCCCTCCGGCCGTCGCCCTCTGCCCGGCGACCTCCCTTCCGGTGCCTCCCCCGCTTCCCTCGAGCCGGCCTCCCCTCACCACCAGCGTCCCGGCCTCCCCGTCCAACCGGCCACGCCGTCCCCCCCTGCTCCCACGCCTTGCGCTGACCCCGACCGCCGCGCCCCTCTCGCAGCCATCCCGGCCTCCCGGCTCCGCCTCGGCCTCCTCGCAGCACCCGTCTCCCTCGCGCGACCCCGCCTCGCCCAGCCACCCTTCCCCAGCCTCTCCGCGCGCCCGTCGTCGCCCTCGCTGCCGTCCGGCGTCCCCCCCCCCCCCTGCGCGCTCCCTTTCCCCCTGCGCTGTAAGTATGGTTTTCTCTTTTTTTTATTACGTTTTGTTCTTTTAATATTATTATTAATAATGTTATAATATTCATACTTTTATTATTATTATTATGTTTATTATCATTTTAATTATTAACATCTTATTATTATTATTATTATCATTATTGTTATAATTATAATTATTATTTAATTATCATATTATTATTATGTTAATATTATTCTATTAATATTATTGTTGTATTACTATATTATTATTATTATTATTATTATTATTATTATTATAAAAACTACTTAATATTATTTTTTTTTGAAAGAGTTTAAAACTGATGAAAGGGACCTAACTTTCAAAAAGGAATAAGGGAAATGTCTCGTGTTTGATTTTCAAGTAAAGAATTATGAAAACATACTTTTATACAATAAAGTTCAAACCTGGATTATGTAGATTCTTTATTTACTGGCAGTGCATTGGGATTTTTTGTGGGCCTCACCTACTGAGTACTTTTGTGCTCACGCCTATCTTTTACATTTTTCAGTTGCAGGTTCCTTGTGTCCAGGTTCTCCTGCTTGAGTCGCTCAGTGTGGGAGCGACGTGGGTAGTAGTTGGGTGGTGACCCACGAGGTCACATGGAGGTATGTCGTGGTGTAGTTGTTTATGTCTTTGGTGTTTATCAGTTTGTTCAGTTTATATTCATTCTTTCGATCCTGTTTTTAGCTTGGGCTGAAATCGTTCCCAACGATTAAAGTTTCAGTGCCCGGCACTTGTTGCCATCCCGGGGGGATCGGGAACGCTCCTCGGGACTAGCCGCGGACCGGCTCGGGTGACCAGTTCAGGGTCGACCCGGCCTGGTTCGTGACACCCCAAGACGACCCTTCATCATCAATAGATTCAGAAATGGAATCCACTTCTCCATGATGTTCAAATTTTAACTTCTCCCCTAACTATGGAAATTTTGCTTCATCATATACAATGCAAGAAGAAATATAAGAAGTAAAATATACTTAAGAAGAAGAGGAAGATCTCAAAGAATCTCCTCCAACAATTTAAAGGGTATCTCTACAACTGTGGATGAACTCAATGAAATAAATATGGTTCAAAAAAATTCCACGCCCCACTTTAATTATTGAGGTCGTGACTCTAGAAGAGAAAGAAATTTATAATTCATTTATAAATAAAAATTGAAATGTATTTTCTTGGAATTATATAGAAATTCATGGTCTTGATCCTGATGTTTCCAATCATCATTAGGGTTTTCTAGAAGAACATTGAGGATTCAAGGAAGCAGCAAGAAGAACATACCCAACTTATGCCTCCAAATTTGATGTGGAAGTTTATATGCTTATCAAGCATAACTTTGGTAGAGAAGTTCAATATCCCAAATGGTTGGATAATATTATCCGTGTGAAAAGTAAGAATGGAAAAATTAGAGTTTGCATTGACTTCATAGATATTTATTGGAATTGTCCTAAGGATAATTTTCCAGTTCCGATCACAGAACTCTTAATTGATGCAACCGTTGGCTACGAAGATATTCACTTAATGGATGGTTCTTCTGGGTATAATCAAATATGAATGGCCCCAGAAGATGAAGAGTCTACATCCCTTAGAGCTCCTCAAGGTGTGTTTTTCTATCGGTTAAGGTCCTTTGGCCTAAAGAATGCTGGTGCACCGTATCAATGTGCCATCCACCATATCGTCAAAACCTTTTTTGGGAAATTTGTTGAATGTTATGTGGATGATTTGGTGGTTAAATACATACAACATTTTGATCATTTGGATTATCAGGAAATTTTATTCAACAATTTTCAACAACACAATTTGAAGATGATCCCTTTGAAATGCTCTTTTGGGGTAACCTCAAAAAAATTTCTCGTCTTTTTTGTACGTCATCGTGGTATCGAGGTAGATCCTAAAAAGACAAAATCAATCCCTGGTATATTGCCTCCTAGAAATTTGAAGGAATTTATAAGACTTAAAGGACACTTGGCCTATATTTGGTGGTCCATTACCAATTTGGTGGGCAAGTGTTTACCCTTCACTAGTTTAATGAAGAAGGGAGTCACCTACCTATGTACTGAATAATGTCTATAAGCATTTGATATCCTCAAGAAATATTTCTTTAGTCTACCAGTATTAATGTCACATGTTGAAGGAAGACCACTTATTCTCTATGTGACAGCTTTAGAGAGATCATTCGGTTCCTTCCTTGACCAAAAAAATGATTCTGGGAATGAAAACAACCTTTACTATCTAATTTAGACTATGCTTTAGGAATAAAATCGATATTCATGTATTGAAAAGTGCTTCCAAGAATTAAACTTTTTAGTTAAAAAATTTATACACTACCTACAACATCATCAGGTCCAATTTTTCTCTCACAATAACCCGCTCAAATTTACCTTTATTCATCGAATGTTTACAAGACATATGACAAGTTGGGAAGTTATTTTGCAGCAATTTGATATCTAGTATGTGTCTCAAAAGACAATAAAGGGCCACACTCTGGCCAAATTCCTTGTTGAACACCCATCTGTAGAAGATACATCTTTAAATATTGAACATCCTGATTAGGAAATCTTATCTATTCAAGATATTCTTAAAACATGTGAAATTTAATTTGATTGGGCCACCAGAAGTCCAATAGGGAAAAAATTAGAGATCCTAAATTCCACAATGTTGGGGTAGGAATCATGATTATTTCCAAGAAAAGAAAATGCTACCCTATTCTTTCTTTTTTTGGAAGGTGGTACAAACAATGAAGCAGAATATCATGCTCTCATCCCAGGCTTGGAATTGGCGCTTCAGGAACAGGTGAATCACATGAAGGTAAAATGTGATTCATATTTGGTAATAAAACAAATCAATGTGGATTATGCCCTAAGAACGGAATAATTAATCCCTTTATGTGATTATGTATGATATTTAATGGAGTAATTTCCTTTGGAACTTACATTTTATTATGTCCCATGATCCCATACTACCCAAGTTGATGCACTAGATAATGTAGCCACAACCCTGATAGATCCAACCGGGAAGAAAAAGTCATCAGTATTGCCCACCGTCGTGTAGTTTCACCTTTTCTTCAAATCAGAAAAGAGGAAATCAATGAAATCAGCCCCATTTTTGAACCTTATGGTCATATTATTGGATGTAAGACACCTATTCGGGAATACCTTCAAAATGGAACACTCCCACCTGATAGATCTGGGAAAGAACTAGTCCAGCGACGTGTGGTCAATATTAATATTTATGATAGTCCAGATCATTAAAAAATTCTCTACAAGTGAGGTTTTGTGGAAATTATCTTCAGATGTATTAATGGTGGAGAAAAATGGTTGTCATGAATGAAGTACATGTAGGTGTATGTGGTGCCCTCCAACCTAGACATAGTATTTCTTATAAAATTAGAAGGCTTGGATACTTCTAGCCTTCAATGAAGCTAGATTTTTTTGATTTCACTAAGAACTTTCATTCATGCCATGTATGTTCCAACATCATTCATCAGCCCCCAATGTTGATTTATACAGCTAAATATTGATGGGCATTTTCCACATGGAGAATGGATGGAGTGGGACATTATCCTCCAGTTACATTAAATCAGTTTTAGTATATTCTTACTGCTAGAGCCTTATTTTCTAAATGGGAAGAGGAAATACCTCTTAAAGAAGTTAGTTCTAAAAGAATTTTTATGCTTTTCAAGTCTAACATCATTACCAGATTTGGTTTCCCTCATACCATATTAATGGACAATGGCAACAACTTCTATTCTTTTTTGTTGAGAAAGTTGTATCAATAATACAACATCAAATCCAACCATTCGTCTTGGTATCATGCTACGGCAATGGCCAAATGGAGGCCTTCAATAAGAATCTTTCAAAATACTAAAAAAGGTGGTGGATAAAGAAATGAAATCATGGCCTCATAAACTTTTTCATGCTTTATGTGCTTATCGGTCCACAACTCGCACTACTATGTGGTCAAATCCGTATTCATTGGTATATGGAACAAAAGCAGTCATTCCTATTGAGGATCAATTACCTTCGCTCAGAGTAGCCATTTGTGATCATTAATCCATATATGAACAATCTTAGAAGCTATTTGATGAATTATAACGATTAGTTGAAAAATTATTGTGCACCCTGCACAACATGGATGTCTATCGGAATCGAATAGCATGAGCTTTCAATAAAAAAGTTCATCTTTGTTCATTCATTCAAGGAGAGTTGGTATTGGTCCTTATAACTCCAATGATACAAGGAAGGAAATCTCCAATGGTTGAGCCAACTTGGGAAGGCCTTTTCTCAATAAATATGATCAACTCCAACAGAGCTTATTCTTTAATCTCAATTGATGGAGCACTAATTACAACTCCAACCAATGAAAATTTATGAAGAAGTATTTTTTGTAACACAAATACACCCCCATTGTTCTTTCTGTAGGGAATTAAACTACATATCCCCTTTATCGTCCATGAGGACGTTAAACTATGTTCCCATCATCATCCTGTATGATGTTAAAATGTAAACAATCCCTTATATGTCCTACATGACTTTAAATTGTACCTTTCCATCTTACGCGACGTTTAAAATGTGAACAGTTACCTTAATACGTCCTACATGAATTTAAAATGTGTACTTGTCCTGAAAGATGATAAAATCCACGACAATATGTCCTAGCTACATGACGGTAAACTGTACATAACCTTTTGTCCCATATGATGTTAAATTAGGCATTGTTAGCATTGTTTCTACCTTTGTTTCTCCGACCGAGGTTGAACCATGTAAGCTTAGAGTATGCTTCAACCATGACACCTTCTCTAGGCTGCTAACCACACATAAGTCCCAACACAATTTTCAGGTTGTTGTCCTCAAGTACAACTTGATCACCAATTCATTCTCAATCGAACTACGCGGAATGTTATCCTTGCCTTCTAGGATGGGTATGTAGGAAAGCTCCCAAGGTAAAGCCCAAAACCAATATCTTCACATAGGTTCACCTCCATCTCATACAATGTTGATCCAGAAACCCCCCCCCCCCCCCGATACCAATTTCGTTATGTTGGTTCACCATCATCCTACATGACGTTAAACTATGTACATACCTTTTGTCCCAACCACATGACACTAAACTGTTCAGCACCATCATCCTTGCTATATGGATTTTAACAATACAGTGCCCTGTCCATGCATATGACCTTAAAATATTCACACCTTTGTCCAGTATGAAAATAAACTACAATAATCTCAGTCACCCTCCCTTGAGAGGGAATCATTATTGACATTGATCTCCAATAATGTCATATTCCAAGGACTATGTGCATACATGGCAATGCCCAAACCTTTAATCTTCGGTCCAACCATCATTGCACTAAATTTTTCTTTCACCCTTCACATGTATGTACCAAATCTGTATAGAGGGTATTTCAAAAACAACACAAGTGTTGATTCCCATCCCTATGTTATAAGTAGGAATGTTCGTGCATCCCTCAAATCCGGCCCCTAGTATTTGGGCCTAACCCAGAACTCCACTGTCAGTCCTTTGGCTGAAAATTCCACCTCCGAGCACATGAATGTGGTATAAAAACCTTGGTCTTTATTCACATCAGGTTTATAACAAACACACAATGTGTCACCCTCATTATTGTTCGAGCTCTTTAACCCTACAATAATATCTCCTACGCTCTCATCCCACATGAAGTTAAGCTGTATTTCAAGAACTACATATGTCTTGGTTCTCATCCTAATGAGATATGTAGTGAAGTCCAACATCTCAATTCAGGACCCACCCACAACATCATTATGGTATGAATTGGCCTATGTATCACCTTCATGCAATAGACAATACCCATTTTTATGTGTCATACTCCTAACCATAAATACTTCAAGATCTCCATAACCCTTTTCTTGAAATTTGGTTACAATATTTCTTATACTCGAGAATTATTTTGTCTAACCATGAAACACGTACCCTTAGGCGTCCTTGCATAAATAGTCTATGTAACAAACATGTTAGCCAAAAGATGCTATTAGTTGATTATGTATCTAATTCCCTTTAGTGTCCGGAATAATTCAACCCCTAACGGGTTTGTAAAATATGGGTAACTTCATTCTTGGGGAGAAAACCTATATTTGTGCTTATTGGTCTTAGCGATGATATGTAGGGATCCGCAAAAACTGTCATCTTTAACATATTTTTCCCATACAATTTTTCATTATCTAAAAGTATTCAAGTCTATATTTTCCTTCACTACATTTGCGTCAGACCTTCATAGGAGTGACATTCATCAAATTAATTGATAATATTGATAGGTAATATCTTCTCTATATTCAAGTACCTAATTATATACAACATATTCTATGATCTAGAAAATTTGAATCTCTATAAACTTCTACTGGATTTTACCAATATAAAAGTAAAATTTCTAAGAGTTCTTTTTCCAAACTATGCAGCACATGCCACTAGGTGGCCTTGCATAAGTAGTCTACATAATGGACATGTCATCCAAAAGAAACTATTATTTGGATATGTAGCCAATTCCATTATGTGGACCTGCATAATTCAACCCCTAACGTGTTTTTCAAATAGTGGTAGATTCACTCTTAGGAAATACTTACTCTAATTCATTTTATCCCTTTCTTCATATCATCCATCAGATTAAAAATTTCATAATTAATAGTTTACATTTTTTTCTCTCATACGTGAATGTGGTAATATTTTTTCCAACAAATTATCAAGGAATTGAGTCAATTTTAATCCATTCGGTCATAGCTATTTGACCTTAAACATTATCCTTTTTATATCCAACATGAATGACTTTAAACTGCCTACAAGAGATAGGGTAATCATTAAATTGGGACTTGTAAAAGGAACTCAGAACAAAAGTTGAGTCCCAGCTCACTTAACATACAATTTGTACGATTTAAGAAATATTGAGGAACAAAAAAATGAAATGTTTGTGGGGATGTTTGTATAATCCTAAAAAAAATCAAACTATGCTTACTAGGCCCATTGGCTTAGGTAAAAAAAATTATTAGTTATCAAGAGAATGCAGCTACAAATGATTGAAGATGAAATGTCTTTTTCATTGATCCATAATATTAGAAGAATATCCACATATTGGGGTATCTTCTATTTTTCATGAATTACAAGAGGCTTTCAACATAACTTTTCATTTGATTTACAGAAACCCGAGATTCATCACCAGCCACTTGAAGTTCATTTACTCGACCAAATTCACTCTTTTCAGAATGATGGAGTGATATCATGGCATCTATGATGGATTTCATACCATTCATTTGGACTCCTTCCAATGAATTGTTAAGCTGGTCATGTTCCCCAGTAACAACATCGAACTATTGCTGATGGTGAATCTCCTGGACAACATTCTCCTTGATCTTCTACTTCAAATCCTTCAGATTTGTAGCATGATCAACCTTAGATCGGGACACCTCAGCCTTGAATTAACCAAAAATGGTTAGCAACCTCACTCTGGTTAGACCTTGATGACACTTTTTCTCTTGCTCCCTCCTTACGATGACTTCTTTCACTACGGTATGGATCTATTGATATCCAAAATTGCCAAGTCCCAGCATGATGAAAAAGGATGATAGTCGCAGGATCGTCGAAGATAACACTTCAACAGGCACTTCATATCTGATCTTCCATATATTCTGTCATGCCTTGCGATGTTAGAATTTGAGAGCCTTTTTCACCTCTGGGTCTTATTCGGCATCGCTATCACATGGGGGAATATAGTCTAGAATTAATTCACTTAAGGTAGTGCCTTGTTCTGATTCTTCCCCCCTGACCCTTGGTACATCACATTCTACTCCCGTTGGGACTGAGCTTGAGGCTTCACCTCCGGATCTATCCACTAATGCCGATGGCCCTGCATAGTCAATTGAATGATTTTGTTAGTTTCAAAGTATAACAAATTTGATTAATTGTCTTGTAAATTGAGTACTACCACAAATATTATCATCTTTTCCCAATGGTTGATTAGTAGCATGAGAAGGCTCTTCCCCATAATTCCAATCTTCAACCGGATTTCAAGACGAGTTTCAGGATGCTCTGTCCGGTTAAGTTCCACTTGAGCTAGTGTATCTCCAATGATAGGGCTGTCTATACCCCCTGCAGGGATCGGCAAATCAACAGCTTTCTCAGAAGTAACTGCACATTTCAACCATTCATTGTCAGATATGTAATAAAAAAAATTAACAGGACAATGGATAACACTCACGTTCAAAATCTTATAAATCACATTGTAATATAACATGATCTAAAATTTCTTCAAAAGACTCGCAGAGTTTCATCATTTAAAATAGTGATATCCCAGATTCATAGTTACTCTCACTAGTGGGAGAATTTGAAATGTCTTCTTGGTGACCTTCCTCCTGTGACCTCTAACCTAGGGTAGCTTCCTCAGAAAAAAATGTTGAGTTAGTTTCTGTGGTCTCCAAATGTCTTGGTGCAGGTGTTGAACCTAAAGCATCGTAGATTGGATGTCAGTTTATGTTTTCATTCAACATTCTATGAAGTATTGTTAATTTACAAGAAGTAAGATCTTCTCTCCTTACAGAAACCACTAGAGAAGAACTGGGAACAGATGTTGTCTCTTCTTCTATCATCATTTCATCAGGAGCAGCCAGGTCAGCAAGAAGTTTGTGAATGTTCACCAGCACCCTCTGTCGTCCTCAAAGTTGGGTTAGTCCTCTCCCTCAAAGGGGAAATCAATGAAGCCCCTCAAATCCCCAGATGAATGATAATATTTTAAATGAGTTAGGATTCATGACAATCCAAAGGAATTACCCCTATTGATGAAGCGTTTAGTTGTGGAATTATTCCTTCAATGTCTTTTCGTATTTTTCTTTTTGGGTGTGTTAACATCATCACCTTCAAATAAAGGTATTGAAGAGTGATAAGCCCTCTCTAACTCCCCATCCATGACTTGTTGGCCTGGAGATACCTTTCCCGGCTCCCGAGGATATTCAGTGGCTCCAAGAGTGGTGCCACTAGGGCTGTACTGTAGTGAAGGGACCTCAACAGTTCCTTTCTTATCAAGCTGTAGAATAAAGAAATTAATTACCTTGAGTAACAAATCTTTGACTGAATTAAAGTTTTAGTGCAAATAAGGAATGAAATTTACATCTTTAGAAGCCTCATAATCGTGCCACTCCTCGTTTACTAAAGCACCAATCCCCTCAGTGGTGCCACGATTAATCATTTCCTTCACCCTTGTGGTGATAGGAAGGGAATCATCAGTGGCATATAAGAGAATTTATAGCTCTCTGATGCAAGCCTGCACTTCATTGGGGGTATCCTCAATGTGGATATTAGTAGAAGCTTCATAATTCCACACTCCAGGGATATGTAGCCCTTCGCATAAGTCCATCCGGGTAGTTTCAACATCTAAATATAAACACCACTTTGTCTGGACATCCACTGGTCGTAAATATTCAAAATGTGGACAAGAATACCGCGAGGAGGGTACTGCAATATGGGACATCAACATCTTCCAAGATACTACAATCACATATATAGTATAATAAAATGTATCTTGTTGCTCTATAAAATAAGGGAGACAAAGTTTCTTCAATGATATATCTCACCTTGAGTTGGCGAATTAGGTCTCTTGATAATGGTGAGAGGATTATATCTTGCACAAGGCCATTTTAATGCACGTCGTGCCTCATCATCCCCATCCTCAAGAATCTGGTGAATTAGCCTCAGGTGAACAACCTAGTGAAACAACTCTGGTTGAGGGAGAGTCACCTTCCAGATGAAAGGTTTCTTTCCCAACACTTCTCTTTTTACTCCCCGCCCGATAGGCATGGTGATTCAATACCCCTGTCGGGTATGATGCTACCCAGTTCTCGGTATACCATGTAGTCAATTGACCCGCCACTCCAACAACGGGTAAATCGAAAACAGCCATGGTCATCTCCATAGCTGTTAGTAACCACAGTTGTCAGGCAACCATTGGATGCTGCTCTGACCTGACATGCACGGGAGGGGATACAACAATATGCTGTAGACTCTTGAATTGGCGTGAACATCTATATGGAGCATAGGCCTCGCATATAATGTCTCCATCAATCTTGGTGGCCAATACACCATCTCTACAATCCAGCATATATGACCTCAATTCTAGTCTAGTTGTTCCATCATGAACAAACTTCCCGGTTGGCGGGATTCCATAAGGAACGAAGATAAATTCCTTGAACATGATAAGCCTCACCTTCAGATCATAGTAATTGAGGGATAATGGATAAATTCAAGAATACTCTTGCACCGATGGCCTAAATGACCTTCTAAGAAGCTTTACTCCTCTCTTTAAAGTGTTTGTCCTTATGTAATTGGTGATTCATCCTAACAAATCTTGTAATTGTCCCACTATTCTTATTGGAGTATTACCCATATAGACATGGAGTAAGGTCCTGTGAATCTTCGCCAAAACTGGTGTGGCCAACCAAACCATTTTTCACTCAGCCAACTTGGCTGCAACATCAAACGTCTTGGACCTGAAGCCTCCCATTGAATCCCTAACTAAGAGAAGATAAATGCTGATCCAAAAGTCTATAAAACCCGCAAGATGGGTCTTATCTAGGTTTCTTTGATCCACATCATACAACCACTTTTCAAACATTCCCGCTTCCAGAGTGGGCCGGAATGTGCCAAGAGCACCCCTCTTCTCTACACTGGGGCGGCTAGTAGGATGAGTACAGGTGGGACCCATGTCATTATTCTTGATCGGATACATTTCCATCCATTCATATGGATGGATATCTTTTCTGGAGTGGGTTTTCGTGGTTTTTGTTTTCTTAATCCTGTGGAAAATTTTCAATAATTCCCGACCTAAAGCCGGTGTCTTCTTAGAATCATTCCACGTCACTATCGGATGGATGAACTCGTCATACATGTCTCCCATAATTGGAGACCCCATGATCTTATAGACATCCCAAAATATGATTCCTACTTCTCCATGAGTCAGATGGAATGAATTGGTTTCTAGGTTCCAGCGGCTAATTAGTTATGCCACAAAATTATCATTCTTATAGACATATGTTTTCCCAGCCCAAACGGTTCATATATTGCAGTTCCCTTCAGATCCATGATAAACTCTACACAGTTTTGTCACACCCAATATTCCCACATCCAAGTCGGCTTCACACCTCCTCCGAGATAGAAATCCAAACTCTTTTTCCATCCAATTGATTGGTCCATATGAGAATTTCAGAAAATAGAAGGATAACAGTATGGCTACAGATCAGGCTCGTAAAGCTTTATATCTCATGCACATGGGCTATGATGCATTATTTATGCCTTCTCCACTCTTCCGGCATTGACAAATGATCCTAAAACAGAGGCATTTTCCAAAAAGAAATTTGTGTAAGTCAGAAACCTAGAATGAAGAATATAATTCTTTTCCTCTAGAATGTTGACTCCATGTAGATAACCATGGCCATATAAAGGCAAGTATATGATCTATGTGAAATTGGTATGATAATTATTCTTGTGTTTTTCAAAATCTACGAGAGTGCTATCGAAAATATCATAATAGTCATGGCCAATGACATTCATCATGTCATCTATTCTCTTGATGGAAAACTCATCAGCTAATCCAATTCTTTTGGGAGCCATTGAATCTGCATAAATATAAAATAGTTAACTTTTAATTAAGTATATTTTTATTTAATACTTGTGAATAAAAAAAATGTCCAAGGCATTGTGGAGCACATGTAAGGTCGCTCAAGTCATGTCGCACAAGTTTTGTAGCACAAGTAATGGCGCACAAGTCAAAATCCTTACTGGAGAAGAGTGACACAAAGAAGAGTGATCGACTGATGAAATGAAGACACTTGCCCGATGAGAGTTCAAAATAATTGAAGGCAGGTTGGTTTGTGCGAAGTTACAATAATATATATGGGTGATCCCACAAACCTACGCGCTGAAACCACTGTGCTGAAACCTGCGTGCTGAAACCTACACGCTGCTGAACCCTGGTTTCTCTTTTTCCTCAGAGTCAAATCCTCTCTCTTTTTTCAGATCCAACTCAGAGGGAGGGCTTTTGATGATGCTCGTTTACATCACAGAGTCCAAATAATGTAAAAGGGGAATACCTTAAGCACAATGAAAGTCATCCATTACAAAACAGCAAAACTTGACAAAGGCATGAACAAGGACCCCATTAAGAAGGAGCCACACTTTTTTTCTTCTCACCGCGCAAGTCACATGCACGCCACATATGGGTCGCACAAGTCACTTGAATACTCAATTCTCTCTTTCTCCCAAGGTTCCCTGTGGCCTATAAATAGCCCATGTGGGCCCCCCATATCGAGGACAAATTTTCCAAAACATAGATTCAAGCTCTGGTCGTCCAAGTCTTTGCCTGACGTCTTCCGAACACTTCTAAGCTAATTATTTAACTATAATGGAAGCTCTAAAGAGTAAGAAAAAGTCTTAAGTGATGGAACTCACCAATACATGCGTGACTAAGTGTCCACCCCTTAAGGGAAATTAAGACACTTGCACGCTGCCTTTTCCTCTCAACAGAATTTCCGCACCACTCTTTTGGATTCCAATAGGAATGATACTGAGGGATTGAGTTCAAAGTCACCCAATTATTACCCTATAGATTCATTGTTTCCCATGGGGACTCATGTCGTGCAATTCTACTTGCGCGACTAGGACTTACGAGCCAGAACAATACTTGTGCGCCTCTTTCCTAGTCACCTCCTATCCCCAATTCCACCTCTCATATTCAATGAAAAGCCTTCAAACCCCTCTTCAAAGCCATTAATGGCATGGTCCCTTTGTTGGCTTCCTTATCGGAAAGTAATTCTGTGAGAACCTATCCCAAAACCTTGTGACTTGCAAGATTTATGTCACCACGGTTAGGGGTTTCCTGTATAACCACATCCTCTGAGATGAGAAGATATTTTGATTTCGGCTCCTTCTTAGGAGTAAGTGCCAAGTCACAAGTCCCCTTAACCTGGGCCACTTTCTCATGAGTAATCCCTAGTAATATTTCTTTTAACATTGGACCTCTTTCTTAGGAGTATGCCCCAAGATATGAGTTCCCTTATATTGAGCATCCTCCTAAAGAGCAATCCCCAATCTTAATTTCCCTTTTAATTTTAATCTCCTTCTCAAGAGTAATCCTCATGTTAATGCTCCAAATCTCCATAAAGTACAAATACCATTATGGACCCTACTCCAGGGCTTCTTTCCTGAAGTATGTCATGGTCTTCATCTACTTGGGAAAACATACATACGTATGCCCCACATCATTTCTCATGACTGCCTCTTTCAAGGAAGCATCATAAAATTTACTGATACCTCTTGTATCACACACCGAGCATGACTCGCATGATCATATGCTGTAAAAGTAATCATGAACACTCTTCTTGGGTCATTAACCATGCATATACTCAATATTTCCTAACCCGAACTACGTTGACTTTGATATCTTATTTAAATGTAGAGTACATAGGAAGTATTTTTAAGGTTTATGCCCAATGTTCAATAATTCTTATCCATCCCATATGACGTTAAGATATATCATTTTAATTGAACTACGTGGGTTAAGATTTCTTTATTAATGAGGTTACGTAGATAGCCTATCTACAGGTACGATCTGAACATGAAATAACCTCTATCTTTCTGAATGAAAATAAACTTTATGTTGCCCAATGAGTGTCTTTAAAACTAGTATGGTCATCATAGTGACCAATAGATTTCCATATAATATATTGAAGGATACCATTGACTATGAATCTCCAATACATGTGGATGATTCTCCATCAATGAAAACCCTCAAATATATATAAAATATTTTCTAAATCCCGTACATATCAATCATTGATTTTCAATTCTAAAACTCATATACATGGTTGGTGAATTAATAAGGATTCATGAACATAAAAAAATATATAAGAGATTCCCGGAGTAGGAAATAATTCCCCCTAAAAAGGTGTGAAGAGCCTGACCACCCATCATCTCGACCAATGCAAATTCATATGCCTCATTAGTCCACAACTAATGAACACCTACCTTTGGAATGTAGGTCCAAATGTATATACAATCATTGGGTGTTTCCAGTTCTACGAAAAAACCCGTCAGAAACCGATTGGAATGTTTGAACCTTAAACAAACAAGGTCATTCCAATTTCCAGGATAAACAATTGTTGATGGTGGTTTTTCTATTATTCACATTTTATGATTTTATAAATATTTTTGACACAGATTATGTGATACTTATATGAATCCATTTTTTTCAGTTTTTTTATTTTCAGTATTTTGTTTCATAGAGATGGTTATTCGTGAATGACTGTTGGTACCATAGGATAAGGTGACCAATGTGTGTGATATTAATACTTTGAACTCATCATCATACTTATGCCTATTAGAGGGGATCTTGGTGTAGTCATGTCCTGAGCCCCAATGGGTAGGGTTGTGACCATGTGGTATTAGAGGATGTCCTTCCTTTGGAATGGTCTAGTTGTCTCGTTGTGACCCTTGTTTGGGATTTATGGAGACATTTTTAATCTATCTCGAGTTAGATTTAAGGCCAGGTACTGCAGTGTTTGTGTGATAACTGACATATCCATTCATCAGCACTCTAAAAACCTACTTGTCATATCGTAATAATTATGCTTTGGTTGTAGGGGAAATTTGGTATGTGCATCATGTAGGAATAGGTTATAGGTTTCATGTGCTTCTCGAGTCATCTCTAATGATATAAACTTCTATCATGTGGAATCTTGAGTATATTTCTGGATTCCATAATTAAAATAGCCATAAAGGATTCTATTATGGGGCTTTCATGATAATCCCCTAGTGGTGAGGCTTTAGTAGATGAATCTATTCTTGATACAGATCCTCCAGGTGGTCTTCTAGTTAAGAGACCACCAATTGAGTAGTAGTTTCTTCCAATAGTTTAGTCCAAAAAAAATGTGAAAAATAAGTGTGTTTCATGAATTCTAGTTGTATTGACCTCTATGGTATCATGGTGGGCCAAACACCAACGCCGATGATGACTTTCCTGAGATAGTCACTTGTGTATTATGCCTTGTGGGTACACCTCCCAATTAGATGGCCTTCATTAGGGAGATGGTTCTATTGGGGTTGTCTATGATATAGTATAGTCTAGTTCTGAATTCTAATGATGTGATGACACTCAGTTGGATAAATTTTGGGAGGATCTTCAAGGAATATTTTAATACATCTATGTTGAGATTGTTGTACATCCAAGAACTTCTCCATCTCTAGTAGGATAACATAACTATGGATGTGTATTAAGAGATGTTCATAGGTTTATTGTGGTAATTTCATTATACTTTTTGTATTAGATATTTAGAGAATATACCTTTAAGTATGTCTTGTGCTGGAAAAAAAGGGATTCAATGATATCTATTTGTATTCCCACCTACGTTGGATTTCTGATGCGGGTCTTGGTTGAGGATAGATTTATTGTTGATTAGAATCCAACAATTGGTTCTAGGAACGTAGGATATGAGACTTTGGGAGTAGGCAACTAACACCTGAATCTGGTATCATGGAATGTAATATTCTTTATGAGATGATCCTTGAATATAGTTTCTGCTGATGAACGCTCCCATGCCATATATAGTCATCCACATGAGATGTGATTTGTTTTCTTGACATTGATAGGGACATCACATGAGATTTTCCACCCTATTGTGCTTTTAATAGGGATATGTTCAATGGACCACCATAGAAGATGAAATGATTTGGTCATGGAGTTAATCATGATGGTGTAAATAGAGGATTATGGAAAGAAGTAGGTGGTGAAAGATGGTTTGATTTTTTTCCACCAGTAGCCCTGAGTAGTCAACACAGTGCACAGGGAGCAGGTGGACAGTGGAGAGGGAAGAAGAATTTCATAGAGGCCAATAAATCTGAGGCACTAAGGATGATTATAGGAATTCTATGTCTCCATTTTATTAAAGTAAAAGTATTTTTTGATACATTTTTGAGGAAATATACTCTTTCCTCTTCTCCCTCGAAGCATATCAAGGGTGATGAAGGAATTTGGTAGTGCCTTGTAATGGTGTTGATTAATGAAGATTCTTACTCAGGGGGAAGAGGGATTCTTACCACCACCAATACTCATTCATGTTACATGATAGGAAGAATTATAGGTGAGTCTGTTTTGACCAAATAGGATAGAATCGACTTAGGGTGGATGAGTTCCATTGACATGTATGTTCAGGGAGGTTTTGTATTCTTGAGTGTCAGTGCATGCCCTAGAGATACTCAGGATCCTCTATCCATTACTCATTTATTCGAGGCTCCTAAAGAGTGGATCATTTTTTTCACACATCATTTAATAGAGTGATATTTTATGGAATGATATTTTTTTGTTTAAGATATTTTTATATTGGTAGGGATTCCCCACAATGATCCTCCTTATTATGGATTGGTTTCCTACCATCCTTGCACAATTGGTTGCCACCCGTGGGTGTGGTGGTGTTTTGTATTTTGTTATGGAGATCCTCATTTCTAGAGGATTGATCTAATGTTGATCATGGTAAGACCATGTGTGGGAAGATACATCGTACTTATATCAGTTGGATAGTATGAACCTTATAGTAGTATTTATATTTATTTCCTACTATAGTGGTGAAGTTGAGGTCGCCTAACTATGGATGTTTTGTGTATATCTTTCAACGTTGAGTTATATTATACATATACTTGCACACATAGAATGCCCCAATATTTTGTTACAATATCTATTGACTCCCTTGTAACATCAAGAGTTGTTTATCTATTTGATTCTTTTAGATGGAGGTCCTTGTAATACCACGTGTCTGAAAATGATAAGGATTTTGTTTTTCATTGGTTCCATCTTGTGATCAGTTTCAAAATTTCACCAGAGACGCAAAAAGACTGAACATCATGTCCTTAGTTATTGGTAATCATCCCTATGATTTCTAGAATGGTATAGAGGGACCTATAGGAGATTGTTTCCTTGATATATAGAATGAAATGATATTCACTGAACATGTTCTCGGTTGGTTTTCCAAAAGTGGGTTATATGTCGACCTTCCAAGGATTGAAGTTGGCACCATACAAGTTGAAAGACAAGATGATAAGTATGTTTATTTAACTTAGTATTACACCCATGAGAGGGGTGGTTGTTCCATATATAGTAAACCATTACGTTTTTAGAGAACATGTATTTAGCATTCAAGTCGGTGTGGTGATGTTGACACTCCACCATCAATTAATCTCCAACTTAGCCCATATTCAAGAGGCCCTACATGTCATCATTGTACGTGTCAGATAATGCGAGAGATAATGTTTATGGGACTAATATTGGTTCATGTGATGGATGTTTAGGCTATTTTTTATCCTTGTTTGGATAATACCTACATATTTCAATATGTATCCTTATTTGGTTGTAGAGGTTATGTACTACTAATATTTGTACCAAAATTTTGACTGAGTGATTAGTGTTTTTCACATATCATAGATGAGGATATATGTTCAAGCTTCCTTACAATAATTCAACATTATTTTATCTAAAAAAGTGGTCATACTTCTTCTTTTTTTGTCCCCATGAGTATGTTATTAGAGACAACATGAGAATACTCTAGTGAGTTGACTGGCGTTGTAGATCAGGTTGAGCACTTAGTTTCTTCACCTGATCTTAGGAATTTTCTTACAAGGTTTAAAATCATTGACGGTGGGGAGAGTGTAGAAACTATAGCTTTTTTATATAATCCACTATTATATTTCATGTAATATTTATGAATTTAAACTATATGTCAGTGCATAATTCAATTCCCTTGAGATCCTTGATGCGGTGATATTAAATATATTTATTACATTTTGTCATGGTCATTCATTTTCCACCTTTTTACACTTTCAATTTTTCTACTCTAATTGTGAGATAGATGTAAGACTTAATTTTTTATATCTTCTTTATTATTATATCTTCAATTCTTCAGGGAGAAGGGTTTTTGTGGATGTGTATAGGTATTATAGACTATGGCCTCTCATGTGAATTATATGAATAGTCTATGTAGTTTTCCAGACCATACATATTGGAGGTGGGTTTGGGTTAGTCCCGACTTGAGCCCTGATGTTTCAGT
Source organism: Viscum album (assembly GCA_963277665.1). NCBI lineage: Eukaryota > Viridiplantae > Streptophyta > Magnoliopsida > Santalales > Viscaceae > Viscum > Viscum album. Next base: position 579,635,364 of record OY728164.1, read on the forward strand.
TCATTATAATATCAACACCTATATTATTTTATTGAAAAAAACATTTTAAAAATATATATTTCTCAAAAATAATTGAAATCCCTTACATTTTGTCTAACCTAAAGAAAAACTCTTTATTTCTCTATTTCAAAAAAAACTCTCTATCTCATGATAAATAACATTTTTTAAATAATATATCAACAAAATTACTTTATGTTAAATACTTCCTAGAAATATTTCTTTTATGAAATCTAATTAATATGATTTTCACCCATTAGCTCGAAATCCCATTTCATCACCATAAAAATATGTGAGTTTTTTCCTTTCAGACATCCCTCTCAATATCCAAGGCTCTCAAAGTTGAACCGATTCACCACTATAAATTAACACAGGTTTTAAACACAGGTTTCACTAAAACAATATTAATTGATCATGTCACATCCTGTAACAACATTGAATAAAATTTATTTCAATTATTAAACATAGAATTCCAATCATGGATTATTTCTGGGAGTATGTACTCTTCATTTAATTTATAAAAAAATCATCATTCACTATAAAAACATAAATAAAAATTTTTTCAAGATAATGGACATATGAAAATAAAAATTTGAATTTATCATTACATATATTGTAGAAATTCCACCTACCGAGACATTATTTTTCATTATTTCCTATAATTTTTTTAAAGCATATTGGGTTCCAATATATCTTTACATTATTTATTTTGATGATTAAAGAAATCCTAATTTTATTCTAATATGTTTGTTAAGGGTTTCATATTATAAGTATATTACCAAATGTTTTTCAATATTTATCTCACTAAATAAAATTACATTATCTTACAATATTTGAAGAACATCATTAGATGTTCAGAATCATAATCTATCACATGATACTTTATCTAATGAGGTTCAACTGTGTTACTCGAGAATGAGAATTTATTCAAAATGAGAATATAAAAGGAATATATTCTTCGAATATGAACATTCATAGTTATAAAATGTTGATGAAAATACACACATTATCATATACTGGAAAATATTATTATGCATCATTGAATTTTGAGTATATTATGAAGACATGTCACATTATCTTATGGAAGACATTCTATGATTAATAATAAAATAAACTATTATCCCCAGAAGATATAATATTGAAGAACATTATGATTATGTTTCTAATATCTTCATAAGTCATTTCATAAATCTTGAGTATACCAGAATAGAATTATCCATTTGAGGAAAGATCATATTACATAAAACATACCAGACAGTAAGAAAATCATTAACGTTGAGATCAGAAATGTGGTCCCATATTTGGAAAGCATAGATACATAATGACTGTTTCCAAACATATTTTACTCATTGTGTTGATCATTAATCCTTTGGAGTATACTTTTTTCTATTGATTAAAATGAATATAAAAGGAATCGTTAAGAAAAACTCAATAACGAAGAAGTACACATACATGAAGAAAATATACCCAAAAAACACCTACATCAAGAATAAAAACAGAAGAAAAAATTGATGTAGACCATTAAATATTAATAATTAATATATTTAGTGTTATTTTTATCATCCCTATTATGTACACTAATTATCATTTTGATCTATATTAATGTCTATCATCTTCTTTGGATGAATCATAATTTACTGTCAGTTGATTCTTGTGACTGTTTATAGCAAATGTTTCACAAAACCTGTATCTATTTTTTCTTGACTATACTGAGGGCAAGAGTTTGTAAAACTATATATAGGTATTATAAATGGGGATACTAGTAAAAATATCATAGTCCTTTTTAATAAGTGACACATTCTTATAAGGAACTATTATCAAGAGTAAATGGGTTTTTAGTGAAAATCACAATGTTCAATGAGTATATTGTTGGTGTAGTGGACTATGGGATTTTTGTTCACTGAGCCTCTATAAACCTATGTGTTCAATTTTCTCTACATGTTTCACATTTAACTTTTATATATTATTAAGGATGAAAATTGGATGTGCTTACTTATAAGAGGGTCTTCTATATTCCAAAAAAAATCATAAGAACTAAATTCACCTCCCTCATGAGTTATTTAGTCAGTCATTATCTATGAAAACTATTTGTATTAGAGATAGTGACTATTGATCTCAAAAATATGATTTTTGAATTAAAATTTTCTATTATTAAATGGCTTCTATGGATGATAACAAATAAGGTTTGTCAATGGTTATATATCCTTACATTAATGGTGAAAAATTGAAACTAATAGAAATGTAATATGGTTATCTTCCTAAAAAATCTTATTCTGAAAGACAATATAAAATAAGTTCATCCACATGAATTATCTATACCAAAACCCAAACCTGTGATTCAACAACTGAATCATACTATGACGTAAATTCTGAGGCTATGAATGCATTCATCTATGGGTTAGGACAAGATGGGTCTTACTGAATCTCTCATTGTCAAAAAAACATGAAATTTTTACTAATATAGTGGTAGTATATGAAGGTACTAAAAACATGAAAGATCTTAGATATGATACAACCAATATTAAGTTTGATACTTTTAAAATAGTTGATGGAGGGAGAATTACCCAAGTAAATGGATGTCTCACTAAGATCGTGAATAATATTGATTCTCTATGAACACCTATCACATAACATGAATATTATATTAATGATTACAAAGTAATACAACCAATGTGTAGCGGAATTGATATATATATTAGAAAATAAAAAGAGCAGAAAAATTTCACAATAATAGATATCATGAAAACTCTTATGATGTATGATGTTGAAATGGAAACTAAAAATGAAGATCTAAGAATGCTCCAAAAGAAAATTCATGAATGAAGGCCTATATTATACCTCAAAATAAGGTAGAAAGAGTATAATTGAACAAATTTATTAATCATATAAATAATAATACATCTCAAGAATAATCGAATCATACAATGAGAATTATATATTATCTAAAATATTGAGAAAAAAATTAACAAGAGTTTATGTTTCAGAATAATCATAAAAAACCCAAAAAAGAATGGTTATAACTCAAATGGGATGAGATTTTATAAATGTAAAATGAAAGGACACATTAAAACTAACTTTTTTGAAAATAAAATATGAAAAGAATATAGAAAATAAATATTTCTAGAAAACATGATATAAGAAGAGTAAAAAAGATATTAAGGCCACCTGGAGTGCTTATGATGATTATTGGGAATGCATATCCTCAGAATTTGATGTTGATATAATAAATCCACTGTCTAACAGATGTTTTATGGAACAATATGATTATGTGAATTCCTACTAATTTTCTTCTCATGAAATTTAATAAAAAATAATAATTTATCATAAAAAAATCTAAATGAATAGTACACCATACTGGAAATCAAGTGTGTAAAATTGATAAATAAAAAATAAATCTCTTCTAATTTTCTATAATAAAATCATTAGGGGGGAATAAAATTTGAATAATAATATTTCAGAACAAAATATTTTGTAAGAGAAATTTATTTTAATAAATAATGAACAAGTCCAAATAATAAAAAATATAAAGAAAGAAGTTAAAATTTTCAATGATACTACACATGTTTTTACAAAAGGGGATGATTATTTAAATTAAATTCTTGAAAAAATAAACATTGAGAAAACATTTGAATTTATAGCTACAGAAAAAAATAATTTTTAAAAAAAAAAATTTCCCGAAAAAATATCATCATAAAGATACATATTTTCATTGGGGAGAAATTTGGATTTCTTTATAAAATTGTTATTTAAAAAATCTTATAATTTGTGGAATAAAAAAATAATTCTTTCATATGTGTTTTCCAAACAATGTACAATTCTTCCATGAAGACAGAAGAAATCCAATATATCTGGATCATTAATAGCTAACATTTCTGTATCCAAACGAATTTGGGTTTCAATGAATTCTGTTGTTCAAATTTTTAGAAAATTAGTCGTATGAATACCAACATGAAATGTTCTACATATAGTGGTTGATAACGAAATATGAGTGGAGTTTAATCCATCTTTTATTCACTATCCAGATTATAAGGAGGATATGTTACATTCTGGGACAAATAGAAAGGAAATATAGTTTGCATTGGATCAGTTGGAAATCAATAGTCTATCCTTATCAACAATGTAATCTATGTCGATTTCATGAATAAACACATGATAATTATTTATTAATATTGTGATGGTGGTTATTCTATAGATTTTTCTAAAAGTTCATGATCTTATTTTAAAGACAAATGTCTCAAATTTAAATCGTTTAGAATAGGCAATGATTACTCATTATATATTTACATGTTGTGAAAATAAATGTAAATTATTTAGATAGTGATGTTGATGAATAATGGATTTTGAATATATGGAATGGACATTAAAATTTTTATTTCGTGAAAAAATTGTCTAAAAACCATTTGATTTCCATAATTCCTAATGATATATTAGACATAAAGATACTATATATTTCATGCGAGAAAGGGAAAGAAGGATATTTTATCATTCAAATTGGTTTAAGAAGTTCCAACTTACAAACCTCTTGATCAAATTTAGATAGATTTTTTCAGACCCACTATAACTGAATGTATTGATGGTAAGTCATGTTTTTTGTGTTGGTAGACAGTTTTTCAATATTTATATGGGATTATTTTTTAATAATTAAATTCGATGACATTTCAATGTTTATTTTTTGTAATCATGTGAAATATATAAAATATTTTAAATCGAGTCTTTGAGAAGTGCTCAGGGAGGTGACTTTGAGAATCGAGAATTTAATTCGGTATGCTCTATGAATGGAATAAAAAATAAATTTACATCCCCCATGACACCTCAACTTGATAGTTTTTTAATGGAAAGAATATAACATTTAAAGAAATTAACAGGGCTTTGTTATGTGAAAATAACCTTCCCACTTATTTCTGGGATAAATCTATTAACAAAATCATTTTTATCACTAATAGTGTATGTATAAGACATATTTATAGGAAAACACCCTCTGTGTTGTGGAATAATATAAATCCAAAGGTAGGATACTTTAATTTAATTAGATCTAATGTTTACATATTGAAAACTAATAATAATCTTGGAAAGTTGTATCCAAAGGCTGATGAAGTTATCTTCTTAGGCTACTATACTAATTCTAAGGCTTATAGATATATCTAGAAAAGGTCATGGATTGTAAAAGAATCATCTCATGAGAATTTTTATTAATGTTATTGTTTTAATCCGGAAATGACACATGTGAATGTATACAATGATTCTATAAAATACATGAGACATAAACCCTTAATTCATGAAATTAATTATGGTAATTTTGATATTTATTACTTTAAACAAAATCAAATTTGGGAAGACGCCAGTGAACCAAAAATTTTGTTTCCTAGAAGAACCATATACCAAAAAGACCATCCATTAGAAACTAATATATGAAATCTAGGTTATAGAACAGTCACATGAAAAATGTTCTAAATTTAGTGTAACTCTCTTCCTTCTTATCCCAATTAGACCCTAAATTCATAGAAGAATCCTCATCATATGAATGTTTTATCATAGAAATTCAAGAAGAGATTTATAATTTTTATAAAATTGATCTGTGGGAAATATTTTAAAGATCCTAAAACTACAATATATTTGGATGTAAAAGGGCTTATCAAAACATGCCATATGAAATTTTAGTAATAAAATTAATTAAATCTAGCAGGGTTACTAAAGGATATAATCTAGAGGAATGGATGGATTATGAAGAAACCATTTCTCCTGTAACATGATTATAATATATCAGGATCCATCTATAATATGCATCCTATATGAATTTCAAATTATATCATAAGGATTTAAAATAATAATTTTTTATAGTTTATTAAATGTGGATGTTTATGTAAAACAACCTCTAGTTTTGAAGATCCTCATTTTAAAAATTATATGTTTAATCTTTCCACGGATCTATATGGGATTAAACATTATCCATGGGAATTGTATGAAATATTATTTTCTTTTTTTATTTTTAGATGGTCTTACAGAAGGAATATAAGATCTTACATTTTTTATGAAAACTCATTTTTCAGATAATTTACAATTATAAAATTATGTGGTTGATGTTATTTTTGGATCAATAAATTAAAATTTATTAAAGGAGTTTTTTGAAAATAAGAAAATAGAATTTTAAATGAGCATTATGGGAGAATTAACCAATTTTATTAGATTTGAAGTTTATCAAAAATATCATAGAAATATTTTAAATCAATGAAAATATATGCTTTACTGACATAAGCAGTTTTTACATGAAGATATTAAGACTAAGTCAACTCCTATGAGTTCTAATATCAAACATGATTCAAATAAAATTGGAAAAGAGTTTGTCAAAAAAAAAATTATTGTGGAATCATTGGATATTAGATATACCTTATGACAAGTAGACATGACTTTGTGTTTTTAGTATGAATTTTTTCACGATTTTAATATAATCCAATACAATCACATTTAAATTCTGAAAAAAATATTTTAAGATGTCTAAAAACATCAATAACCACTTATATTATTTTTGAAAAATGCTTTTATTGAAAATTAATTTCATATTCTTATATTTATTTTTGGGGATGTGGATTATATAGGAGGATCACAACAAGAACCTATGATTTTAATTATAAATTTATTTTTTCATGGCCATGTAAAAAAATTATTCTATAGAACTATCAACTATATATGTTGAATATATTATTAAAGGATCATTTCTTATCATGTTTCGTGGATGAAACACACCTTAATTTACATTTTATTTAACTTATATTGTGTTCCAATTATACATGATAACACTAGTTTTATCAACTTCTCAAAGAATCCCATAAATCATTACGGAATAAAGCATAGTGTTTTAAGACATCATTTATTGGGAGACCATCCACATAAAAATGATATGTTTTTAGAATATTTCTTCATAGAAGAAAAAAAATATATCTTTACTAAACCCATGTCTTTTGACCGATTCACTTTTATTAAATCAGAATTAGGGATGTTGAATTTAATAATGTAATATTTAATATTATATATCTCAATATAGAATAATCATGATTATATATTTTATTTCAATATATTTTTTGCCTCTATTTCAAGTAATGATATAATATAATAAGTCACAACACCTATATTATTCTATAATTACTTGGAATTTACTATGGCACCCCATGATTCACATGAATAAAAAACATTAAGTGACTTCTCTAAACTTGAAAAAACTAACAAAATCTTTGAACCCTTCTTATCTTCTCTCTAAACATTGGTACCCTAGCCTTCCAAAATTTAAATTTCTCAACCGTTATTAAAATGGATAAACATAAAAGATTAGACTATGCATTATCTTGATTTAGGAAACATCAAATGATATCAAGAAAAGTTCTAATTGGATAGGATATTGATTTCAAATTGGTAGACATTATTCATATGTAGTTAATGAAGGTTGTTAATCGTCAAGGATGTAAAAACTTTTTTAATGCATTAGGAACATTTGAAATGTTCATGAAACACGAACTTTATTTTTATGAATATTTTGTGTTTCACATTGGTGATGATGAATACCTAGTCACTGCAAATGAAAATAAGAAATAGTTGACGTTGTATTCTGTCAAGATTTCCAAAATATTGAATGTTACACATGAAGTATACCTCATTTTACACACCTCCTTATATTCCATGGATGGAGTCACTCTTCTATAGAATATTACATAGCTTTTTTAAAATTCTATTATTGAGGAAAAGAATGTGATTGAACTGAAGATATAATAAAATTTTTGGTCAAGTTCATTTAGTCTCAAATCAGTCAATGAATTAGTGAGTCCAAAAAAATTTATAGGTATTTCATTTATTTACATTCTTATGATTGAAAACTGTTGAACATAGAAAAATTTATCATGAGATATATTTTCTATATGAAAATAAATCTCTCAATTTCTACCCATTTATAGGAATCATAAATCTAGTGTTTCAGAGTGAAAAATTATATTTGGATATCATTGATGGAACATAGTGTCATGGTTTGAAAAACTTACATGAAATTGTTTTAGGAAAGAGAGGATTTCATTGGTTATTTTCATGAAAACGTTGATAGCTTATCACTCATTTCCCAAAAATGCCCTAATCAAATTCATGGGGAGAATTCTAATCTTTTTAAAAAACCAAGAGTGGTGGAGGAATCTTCCAATCATGCCGAGTCTAAAAAATCATTCATGATGAAGACAAGTCATTCAATTTAAGAAGAAGAATTCAGAGTGGTATTTCTTCAATCCATCAAGTTGATAATTAGAATATAATTCCTACACCTACCTAATTACCTATCCAATTTCCCATTTTATGGATATCCATAGATATTATGTAGATGTTCTCTATTGGAAAAGATAAGAAAATCTCTATAAGGTTAATACTATCTCTATTTCTAGTTAAGACACACTCTCTTAAAATTGAGAGAATAGTTTAATAAAGAATATGATGAATTGTTTCCCAATAATCACATCTCAAGGAAGTTTCACCTAATGTTGCCGAAAATTTTCTAGTTCAATAAAATAGTACTAAATTTTAATATGAACGGATTTCCCCCTTTCCATAATGAACTCAAAATAATGAATTGTCAAAAGATAAAATTAATATTTCAAAAGGGCCTTAGTAGAGACCCTCTATATTAGAATCTAAAATCAATACTATAAGAGATAATGTCTCTAAATATAATTATAAAATAATATATCTACATGATCATATAGTCTCCAAAGTTATTGTTCAGGGAATATGACTGTCAGGATAGTCTATTTTAGGAAAAAATATTAGAATGACCTCTTGAAGGAAGGAATCTTAGTTCCGATGTTAAATTTAGAATAATGGATATATATCATGATTTAGATTTCATAACTATTAGTATTTATAATATTCTACGTGAATTTTTACAAGATAAGTATGTAAAAATGAATAGAGAACATTTTTAGATGATGTAAATAGATTACTATTAAAAATATAGGAAGATGATGATAGTTCTGCAAAATATATTTGTTCTATAATTGAAAATAATATCATAGAAACATATTAAAATTGTATACTTGTTAATATGGAAGGATGATTCATTATTACTATTTTAAAAATGATATTTTTTACCATGAAACTCATTATGGTGATATAGAAAATATGATTCATGATCTTCATGAATCAATAGTAAGTAGTCTAAAACCAAACTTCTATGGTGATGATGAATTTGTAATGGATGAATTTTTAGAAACATTGTTTTTATATGAAACTTATAAGGTAAATGAAATTGTGTCTATCATGGGGATTCTAGATAATCAATTTTATGTTTTAAAGAACCTAATAGCTAGATTCACTAAAACAGGAGGCATCATAATTTTATTAGATTCTTTTCTAAGATGATTTGGAATGGTTTTAAAAATATCTCATATTATTGAATGATTGACATGGTTAAATGGATTGATGCAAGTTTGAAAGATATATTTCAAATGTGGGGAAGAAGACTGCTTGAACCATAGATTTCTTATCATTACCGACATGCCTCTCAGTTCCTCGAAAAAATATTTGAACCATTAGAGGATCTCCCAAGGGAATGTAAACTGTTTTCTGAAGACACACCTTTCTTCAACATGGACCATATTTTAAAATTCACTTTAATGAGACATGTAACTATGATTTTGGGAGGGAGTATCAAGTGGATCCCAAAATTCAATCAAAACCAGTTACGTTTTCTCATGAAGAATGGGTTGGTCATGGAGCATCCTCACTGATGTTTGGAAATGTTGTTGTCACCAAAACTGACACTCCTTTACTGTCATCATATTTACCTCAGAATAAACCCATCGCTTTTAATAAACCACATATTAAAAGTCATTTTCAAAAAAATGGTCGATACTCATCATTTCAACAAATGTCAATTTAGTTCCATATGGGTGGAAATTAAAACCCATTTGAAATTACTCCACTCATTATTGAATTTCAATAACATTTGAATATGAAACACCAAACGGTACTTGAAAATATGTATCAATTTTTTAATATTTCATCTTCATGACAATGATATCTTACTCTTTTAGCATTATTGTTCTTTTTATGCGATATTATCCTATGGTGTTTATATTAATTCTTTACATTTTTTCAGTTATTGATTCTCAATGAATCACTATGATCTCTATTTTCTTTCAAAACTAAGTTTATCAATAATATATTGAAAATATTACATGTTTTTTCTTATTATAATTCATTTTTATATCACAAAAAGGGGATAATGAAAAAAATATATAAAATTTCACATGTTTGGGAAATGACATTATTTTTCTGAGTTGAATATTAATAGTTAGAAGAATTTGAAGAAAAGAAATACTTTATCAAATGAAATTAATTATTCTTAATCATTGTTGAATATTTAATATCTTACAAAGACAGGTTACATTATATTATGCAAGACATTCTATAATGAATAGTTTGTTTATCCTATATTCCAATAAAAATATAATTTTGAAAAAAATTGATTACTTTGATAATCTTATCATACTATGTCACATACTTTTTGAGTATATTAGAAGATTATTATCTATTTGATGAAATACCAGACTACCCAAGAGATTCCATTAAAAAAAAATTGATGATTGAGAAATTTTTTGATGTAGCGATCCCATAAAATATTCTATTCATGGAAAGGGGAGATTCATAATAAATATTTTCTATCTTTTCAAAATAGCTGTATGGATCATTCAATCTGAGGATTTATAATGTAATTTAGTTCAAACATCATATAAATGGAACAGTTAGGAAAAACGCATAAATAAGAAAAGAATGCACAAGAAGAACATATACACAAATATTATTATACATGAAGAATGAAAAAGGGAGAAAATGTTACTGATGAAATCTACATAGTAATAATAAACACATTACATGGTAATCTTATCATCTTTAGAATTTTTATTGAAGATCATAAAAAGCTACATTATGGTCTATCATCTTCTTTTAAAAAATATCCATCTACAATCAGTTGTTGGCTGTGACTGTGTGATGGAAACATTTTACAAATCTACAATAACATTTATCTTTTTCTTACTCAGTGTAAGAGTGTGTATGACCATGGATATGTCTTTTAAAGTTTTATCATAGTCATAATCTATTGGACTATTATACTAAGTTAAAAGTTGTTGTACTCATCTAGGAGCTCCCGATAAAAGAGATTTTTAGTAAAATCATTATGATTGAGATGTAGAGCTTTGGTGGAGTGAACCAAGGAAATTTTTTATCCAATCACTGTAAACCTATCTGTTAAATTATCTTTTTTTTTCATGTTCAACATATTCGCTGCATATACCCTTAAGGGAGGTAATTTGATGGTCATTTTCGAAGAAGGTAGTATACATTCAAAATATTTTATAAGAACTCAATTCACTCCCCTCTTGATTTTTTCTTTTGGTAATTATCTAGGAAAACAATATTTTCCAAATAATGATCCTTTTTAGGGTAAACATATAATATCAATCCAAATAATATTTCTTAAATGACAAATCATTGGAATAAGACATTTCCTGGAAACATTTCACAGATCATGCTATATTGGCATAGCTCTGTCAAACACTGGTAGAATTCAAAAACTTCATTCCCTTTGAAATATGTAATACCCTCATGTTTTATGATCCTTTTTTTGAATAAATTTATTTTATTTGATAGATTCTATTACACATAAAACTGAGTAATTACAAACCAAGAAAAAAATATTATTATTATTTATACATGAATATCATTACCCATCCATTAAACTTTTAAAAATTTATATGAATATTTAAATTTTGAAAATATGTATAACATTTATTATATTTATAAAAAATTAATTTATTATTACTAATGTATTTATATTATTCCTAAAATACCCATTTCTAAAAAAATAATTTGTATTGGTTTTTGTGAAAAACATAAAAAAATATTTTTTTTTTCAATTTGAGGATGTGTATTGAAAAAATGAGATTTGTTTTTTGACTCACCATGTAAATATTGTCATAGTGTAATATTTTTTAATTTTATTGAAGTGGTAAATTTATCAATGAAAATTTAAAAGTTATATTATTTATCAAAAAATACATTTTAGCTATAATAATTTATAGGGATCTATTTTATTTTAAAATGGTTTAAAATGTTTAATTAGGTTAATTTAATTATAATTAAATGAATTAATTTCCTTGAAATAATTTTTGTATTGATGATTGATATAATATTTTTTTGGGAAAATTTCTTCTTTGGAAAACTACTTTTTCATCATGCCTACTGGATTAATTTTAAATTATAAATTTCCACCAATATAATGGAATTTAGAAAAGTAGATTGTCACGACCCATCCTCAGGGCCCGTGCTGTGACTACCCCAATCCCGCCTTCCATAGGCCAGGGGCTGGCGACTTGCACTAAAGGCATAAATCTGGATAACTGGGAAGGCATTGCCATTATAAAAGTAAACAAAACACCACTGAGTACATGAGAAAGTAAAACACTAAGAAAAACTAAAACAAGCTGTGCTGAAAGTAACGGGGCCGGAAATACAAGACCAACTGTAAAGTACAAGGATAAAGATAAAACAGCTGGAAGGTGACAAGAAGCTCATGGATCGTCCACCAAGGATCCTACCTGAAGGGTAGGTACAGATAGTGCAGCTCCTAGATCTTCCACCACGGATCCTACCTGAAGGGTATGTATAGCTAGCCTCCACAACTCTCTCACCCTTCAACCTCCTCCGAGTGTCGCCTCGTCATGAATTCCACCACTGGATGCTTTCTCTTTGTGAGGTCCACCTCTGGGTACCGTCCGATCCTCAAACACTCGGCCTCTATCTGCGCTGCTCGTCGTCTGCAACCAACACAACGAGGTGCGGGAATAGACCGTGTAGGAGTGAGTATAATGATACTCAGTAGGGTCCTTTAGACCCTCAAGGTCTCACTAAATCCATCAAGGATAACCACAAAGAATATCTCAACATATAACCTCTACTTAAGTATGTGCCCATACATATACCCATGTTATCATGTAACCCATCTCAATCAAGAGGACACACAATGATTCTGAAATCAACGGATAACCACTACCTAGGTATATGTCCATAAATATACCTAAGTTATCAAGTGACCCATCTCAATTATGAGGAAACACAGTGATTATAGAATCAACTCAAACCAGGTTTTAATCATGATGTCGAAACAACGGCTGCTGGAGAACTCCTCCTCTGTCGAGTAAAGTGGGAAAGCCACTAAAACCATGCGCGCCCCACTAACCATGGACTGCTGTAGTAATCCACCTGTCGAGTACAGTGGTCCTGCCGCTACAACCATGCGTGCCCAACTAACCTTGGACTACTGTAGTACTCCACATGTCTAGTACTGTGTGCCTCCTGCTAAAACCATGCACTTCCCACCTTGGGTCTGCTGCTACAACAAAGCGCTCCCCCTCACAGGTTCCAGAGGTACTACTTCTGTTGAGTACCATGGGTCTGCTGCTACAACCATGCGCTCCTCCGTCATGGGCCTACTGCTACAACCAAGAGCTCCCCCTCATAGCCTCCAGAGGTACTCCTTCTGTTGAGTACCGTGAGTTTTCCACTACAACCAAGCGCTCCTCCACCGTGGGTCTACTGCTACAACCAAGAACTCCCCACTGGGATATCCAAAACACATAGAGACAATAGATCAGCAGTCATCAAGTCTTAGCCAATTACTAGGTCTCTGCACTCTCCTAGCTCGTCACCGGGAGGGTCCGCTCCATGAGCTACTGGTCGATACTCCAAGTATCACAATGTCCCACGAAGAAGTATCTCAAAGACCCGCCTCGTCATAGGGGTCTCAACGCAACAGACGGCGCGTCAGTCAGACGTCAGGTCTGTGAGTTACTAGCCTTTTCATCCTAGGGGCCCGGTTGGTTTCGTGTGCAAACCAACCCGGCCGTATCTCAATTGTACCCCGAACTCCCATAGTGTATGCTCATAGGTACTGTTTCTCAACGTGATCACCAATTCCAATAACGGTTCATCAAACAGATGTCCTGTCTGAAAGTTATCAACTTTTCCGTTCCAGGGGCCCGGTTGGATTTCGGGTAGAATCCAAACCGGCCACTATCCAACTGCAACCAAAACACAGGCGAGGTAAGACAAAAGTTCCGTCTCATCAAAAGGAATCCAACAAAGTCAATGACACGTCAATCGGACGCCCCGAGCTCAAGATATAAGTGTTTCAGCTCCAAAGGCCCGGTTGGTTTCGTATCCGAACCAACCCGGCCATACTCAATGTTTTCTAAAACCTTGAGTGTAATATACCGAAACGACCGTCTCGATCCAAAGATCGCATCACAGCTGACGGTGCATCAATCAGAGGTCCGTAGCCCATGATATGGGAAAAAGACTGTAAGAGGTCCGGAAATGGGGGTTTCGGGCCCGGATCGACCCGGCCCGAGACCCCATGGGTCAGCCCGAACAGGGTCGACCCGAACCGGGTCCAGGTCCAGCCCAATTGGGTGCATCTCGGCCCCGCTGGCGTGGGCCAGCCCAGCCCGGCGCGCTGGCACGCTGGCGGTTTGATGGCCAGCTCGGTTACATCGAGCTGGCGGACAAGGGGGGGGGGGGGGGGGGGGCGCTGCCCCCTGTCTTAATTAACGTGGCTCCCACGTGGGGGTCGTTCCTGCCTCCAGCCGGGGATTTCTAACCCCCGGATCTCACCCTGACCGGCCGCCCCGCTCCAGCCGGCTGGTTGCTGTACCACGGGACCGGCGCGGGCCGGTCCCCCTGCTCCGACGCCGGCGGCCAGAAATTGGCCACCGGTCCCTGCTCCGCCGCGGCCTCAGACTCGGCCTTGGTCCGACCGTCACGGCACGACGGTGCCGCGCCCCTCCCCCGCGGCCCCGCTCCGGCTGCGGTTTTTTCATGATTCTCTGGCGTGGCGTGTCGGCGCCGCGACCATGTTCGACTTCAACGGTGCGGTGCGACGGCGCCGCACATCCTTGTCGCCCGATCCCGCGTGGTGTGACGACACCGCGCCATATCCGTTGCAAACCACATCAAGGACAACAACAGAATTAATGGAGGAGGGTCGTCCGTGTTTGTGCGGTTCGGCCCCCTCACGTTATTCGATAGCAATCGACTAAGATTACAAATAATTCCAGAATATTCACGAACAAAACAATAAATCCCCTACCTCGAAATTGACGTCGCACATCATCGAGTCACGGAAGTCGAATGTCGTGGTTGTCGGGTGTTGCGGAAGAATAGTGTCGACTCCATTGTTGTCGAAGGAGGAGTCGTTGTTGTAGACGATGCTCCTCACTAACAGTGTCTTCTCCCTTGATGCGGATGAAGAAGAAGAGTTGATGGAGTGAAGCATTCTTCATCGTGAGAAGATGTTCCTCAATGGACAGTCGATGTTCTTAGTTTTATGAGACGAACACCCTTCTGAATTTCACTAGAGCTTCCCCCCCAAAATCCCAACACAACAAGTGCCAAAATAATATAATGGCCAAGACATTATTTTAAACACCCAAGTTATTCAAAATTCAAAAAACTTAATTAATTAATCAACGAGTTAGAATTCATTGATTAACACGTGTTAAAAACATTAAAGTGGAAGAGAGAGGGAGAAGAAGAGTTTCCACAATTAATTACAATGGATGTTAAAGAGGGGTTTCAAGGTGTTGAGGGAATGTGAAATGTTGGGGGATCGTGTGGGCTCCACAAACCCTAGATATTTTTCCATGGGAAGTTTGGTGGGGTGTGAGCCCCACCTCCAACTTCCTTTTAGAGGGAAAAACTTCCACTTAAATAAAATTGTTTCACCACAATTTATTTAATTCTTATTGAATCCTAAAATTTTTAACTACCACATACGTCAGAACGAAAATGCGGTAAAGGTCCCCTTAAGTTAATACCAGCGTCGCGAGTTCATCGGTGCCCTTATATTTCAATTCCGAACACCGGTTAAGAAGATGGAAAAACCCATTCGTTCGTTCACTGAATGTACCCGAGCTAAACTTCAGAAAATGATTTCGGGCACACCGGGCCTCGGAATCAGTCGCCGTCAGAAACTGCGTTCAGGTAAAATTCCAAAGAAATTAGGAAAAAATTATCTTTGAAATTTCTAGGTCTTTACATTACTCCCACCTCAGAGCTTTACATCCCCATAAAGCTATAACACAAAGTAGGGAAACTTAAGTGGTACTGAGCACGCATCTGAGCCTCCTGCTCCCATGGGATCAATTGGATGTTTCCGTGCTCCCAACAAAAATGTACAATAGGAATAGACCATACTCATAGGACAGCTTATGTTCATCCTCAACCTCTATTGATACCCCACAAAAGTCACTCCATCGCCAATGTCCAGCACCCCATGGTCGATGATATGTGTCGGGTCAAGCACGTATCTTCCCAGTTGAGATACGTGGAAGTCTTCATGCACCTGGTGTAACTGAGGTGGATGGGTCAAATGGTAAGCCACCTTGCCTACCCTACTGAGGACTTGAAAAAGGTCCGCTGAACCTCAGAGAATACTTGCCGCCTTGGCCTCATCTCCGTAAACCTCGTCGATGTGAGACATGTATAAGGTCGTGATCGTCATCCTCGAAATCTAGAGGTCTATCTTTCCTGATTAGAAATGAAACTCAAAACTCTTTTTTCCCTGAGGGTATGGTTGGCCGACTCAAGAGTGATCGACTACACCCTCCTATGCCTGAGTTTATCTTGTGCTGCCTAGGGTTTTTTTTTCACCGACCAAGGAAAACCTGTCCCAATGTTGCATGTAAACCACAACCTCTTTGCCTAATACAGTCAATCTGTGTATGAACTGTGGATCCAATACATACCCGGACAAATGCCGTAAGGCCTAGACGCTGCCAACAAGAGATTCCAACAGAAACTCTCACCTCGGGGGTCAGACCACACTGTTGGCGTAAGTGTGATTATCGAGTCTCCTCCCAAGGTATCCCCAGACGTGAGGGTCAAGTCTACGGTTTTAACCGGAAACTCTAGGTCTGGAACAAGATTCGTGGAAGGAAGGAATGATTAATATCAATTTATGTTACTATGGAAGCTTTTAGTGGATACATACTGTCCTTTGAATCATCATTTTTTTAGAGCCATTGGGTCACACTCTTTGACTGAATGCATCTACTCTCTTCCCCTGCCCTCTAGATCCCCGATCCTAGAGGGGGCTACAAAGGCGGGTGATTGTAACATGTTGAAATGTACACCACCTCATGCTATTCACCTAGCTCTGCCTTCATATCTGCTGCTTCACAGAATCATCTTTCCTTTTTTACTTCTTCTTCAAACATTCGCACACCCAAGTCTCTGAGACAGAAACCAGTTTCTAGCTTTCCATCTTCTAACCTTCACTGACTGCATCCATTCAGAAAAAGAATTCTCAATCACAACGGTTCTTTCTAGCATCCTATAATAATTAGGAATGAATAGAGAAAAGGTGCTGGATCGGATATCCCTAAACGCACCACGCTCATAGGTCCGAGCTCTATATCACTGATCGAAACGTATTCATTGTGTAACCGAAAAGCTCGATACTCCTCTATGAATTCTCAGCTACCGACACGTCGTCCTGCCTAAGCTGTATAAGATCTAGAAGTCATTTAGCCACCTCCTCAAGCCAGTCCTCAGCCTCCTGTGAGTCAGGTTTTCCTCGTAACTTAAAGATATCTGATGTTGGAACATGTGTAAGGAAGTAAGCCTACATGTGTCACCTACCGGTACAGCCGGTTGTAACTGCTGACCAACAGGTAGTGATGTATAGGTGACACACTACCTGAAGGAACTACCTCAGGAATCGGTCCACGTATAGAAGCCTCATCACTAAGCAGACCATCCTCATGGTCATTCATTGGAAAACAGTATTAGGCAAGTCCACCATCCACTCTACTGATTTCTCAGCTAGGTGGAAAACTCTTGCAATCACCTCCAGCCAGTGCTCTACTGTCTGGGAATCTGCCTTGCCCTTATAACCTTGGCAGCCTCTAATATTGGAAATCGTGCAACGCTCTCTGCCAGCGTGCACAGTTTGCTAGTATGGTTGGTGGAATCTTCTTCCCAACAAGTGGTGGTGCTGCTGGTATACCACCCGAGGGTGCCAACATAAAAAGAGGTCCCTGCACCGGAGCCTCGTCACTCGGTGGGCTGCTATCGAGTACAATCTCAGAACTCCAACTAACTGTCTTCGTGGAGACATCCTGAATAGATGCGACATGGTCAACATTTTATACCTGGTGAGATGACCGGGTTTGAGCTGAATTTAAAACTTTTGGAATCACACACGCAATCAGTGTTTTCGTGCACAATGTCGGAAATCAGTAGTCAGGGTCCTGGTGTACGGATACGTCAGCCGCCGCACCAACACTAGACTCCTTGAACTAAAGACCACACTCGGTACCCTTAACACTATTACTTTACATATAAAAAGACCATAGTCCTTAGTTCTGCGGTAGAACCTAACTCCTTTGATACCAATTTTTCACGACCCGTCCTTAGGGCTCGTGCCATGACTACCCCAAGCCCGCCTTCTATAGGCCAGTGGCTGGCGACTAGCACCAAAGGTGTAAATCCTGATAACTGGGAAGGCATTTCCTTTATAAAAGTAAACAAAACACTACATAGTACAAGTGGAAGTAAAACACTAAGTAAAACTGAATCAAGCTGTGCTGAAAGTAAAGGGGCCAGAAATAGAAGCCCAACTGTAAAGTACAAGGAAAAAGATAAAACAGCCGAAAGGTGACAAGCAGCTCTTGGATCGTCCACCAAAGATCCTACCTGAAGGGTAGGTACAGATAGCGCAACTCTTGGATTGTCCACCATGGATCCTACCTGAAGGGTAGGTACAGATAGCCTCCACAACGCTCTCGCCCTTCAAACTCCTCCGAGTGTCGCCTCTTCATGAAGTCAACAACCGGGAACCATCTCATTGTGAGGTCCACCTCCGGGTACCGTCCAGTCCTCGAACACTCGGCCTTTGTCTGCGCTGCCTGTCGTCTGCAACCAACACCACGAGGTGCGGGCGTAGCCCGTGCAAGGGTGAGTATAACGATACTCATTAGGGACCCCGATACCCTCAAGGTCTCACTAAATTTAACAAGGATAACCACAATGTAGATCTCAACCGATAACCTCTACTTATGTATATTCCCATACATATACCCAAGTTATCAGGTAACCCATCTCAATCATGAGGAAACACAAAGTTTATGAAATCAACGGATATCCACTACCCAGGTATATGACCATATATATACCTATGTTATCAAGTGACCCATATAAATCATGAGGAACCACAAAGAATATAGACTCAGCTCAAACCAAGATTTAATCATGAAGTCGAAACCACAGCTGCGGGAGAACGCCTCCTCTGTCGAGTATAGTGGGTCTGCCACTACAACCAAGTGTGACCCACTATCCTTGGACTCCTATAGTATTCCACCTGTCGAGTACAGTGGGCCTTCAGCTACAACCAAGCGCGCCCCACTAACCTTGGACTGTTTTAGTACTCCACCTGTCGAGTATAGTGGGCCTTCTGCTACAACCAAGCGCTTCCCACCATTGGTATGCCGCTACAACCAAGAACTCCCCCTCATAGGCTCCAGAGGTACTCCTTCTGTTTAGTACCGCGGGTCTGCTGCTACAACCAAGCGCTTCTCTGCCATGTGTCTGCCTCTACAACCAAGCGCTCCCCCTCATAGCCTCTAGAGGTACTCATTATGTTGAGTACCACGGGTTTGCCACTACAACCAAGCGCTCTTCCACCATGGGTCTGCCGCTACAACCAAGTTCTCCCCACTGGGCTATCTGAAACACACAGAGACGATAGATCAGCAGTCGTCAAGTCTCAGCCAGCTACTAGGTCTATGCACTCTGCTAGGTCATCACCGGGAGGGTCCTCTCCACGAGCTACTAGTCAATACACCAAGTATCACAAAGTCTCATGAAGAAGTATATCAAAGATCCTCCTCGTCATAGGGGTCTCAATGCAACAGACATCACATCAGTCGGACGACCAGTTTGTGAGTTACTAGCCTTTTCGTCCCAGGGGCCCGGTTGGTTTCGTGTGGGAACCAACCCAGCCATATCTCAACTTTACCCCAAACTCTCATAGGGTATTCTCATAGGGGCCGTTTCTCAATGTGATCACCAACTCCACTGACGGTTTGTCAAACGGACGTCCGGTCTGAAAGTTATCAGCTTTTTTCATTCCCGGGGCCCGGTTGGATTTCGGGTACAATCCAACCCGGCAACTATCCAACTGTAACCAATACTCAAGAAATGTTAGCCAAAAGTTCTTTCTCATCAAGAAGAATCCAATAAAGTCAATGACACATCAATCGGATGTCCGGAGCTCAAGATATAAGCGTTTTCGCTCCGAGGTCCCTATTTGTTTCGTATCTGAACCATCCCGGTCATACTCAAAGTTCTCCAAAACCTTCAGTGTAATATACCGAAATGACCTTCTCGATACAAGGATCGTATCGCAGCTGACAATGTGTTGATCGGAGTTCTGTATCCCCAGATATGGAAAAAATAACATAAGAGGTCCAGAAATGGGGGTTTCGGGCCCGGACCGACCCGGCCAGAGTGCCACTAGGTCGGCCCGAACCGAGTCGGCCCGACCTAGGTCCGGGTCGGACCGCTTGGGAGCGGCCCTGACCAGCTAGCACGGCCCGGCCCGACGCGCTGGCGGTTCACTGGCCAGCTCGGTTACACTGAGCTGGCGGTCCGCGGGGGGGGGGGGGGGGGGGGGGCGCTGCCCCCTATCTCAATTAACGTGGCCCCTACATGGGGGTTGCTCCTGCCTCTAGCCAGGGGTTTCCAACCCCCCAGGTCTCCCCCTGACCGGATGGCCCGCTCCGGTCGGCCGGATGCTGCACCACGAGACCGGCACGGCCCAATCCCCATGCTCCGATGCCGGCTGCCGAAAATTTCCCGTCGGTCCCTACTCAGCCGCCACCTTGGTCCTACCGGCGTGGCACAACGGCGCCACGCCCCTCCGCCGTGGCCCCGCTTCGGCCGCGGTGTTTTTGTGATTCTCTGGCACGACGCGTCAGCACCGCGACCATGTTCGACTTCAACGGCATGGCGTGACGACGCCACACATTCTTGTCGCATTCCCCGCGCGGTGCGATGGCACCATGTCATCTCTGTTCCAAACTACATCAAGGTCAACAACAGAATTAAGGGAGGGGGGGTCGGACGTGTTTTTGCGGTTCGACCCCCTCCATTATTCGATAGCAAGTGGCTATGATTACGAAGAACGCTATAATATTCACGAAAAAAGACAATAAATCCCTTACCTCGAAATTGACATCACACGTTGTCGAGTCACGGAAGTCAAACGTCATAGTAGTCGGGTGTCGTGGAAGAATGGTGTTGATTCCATCGTTGTCGAAGGAGGAGTCGTTGTTGTAGACGATGCTCCTCACTAACAGTTTCTTCTCCCTTGACATGGAGGAAGAAGAAGAGTTGAAGGCGTGATGCATTCTTCTCCTGGAGAATATGTTCCTCAATGTATGGTCGGTGTTCTTAGTTTTAAGAGATGAACACCCTTCTCAATTTCACTAGCGTTTCCCCCCCAAAATCCCAACACAACAAGTGCCAAAATAATATAATGGCCAAGCCATTATTTTATTCACCCAAGTTATTCAAAATTCAAACAACTTAATTAATTAATTAATTAGAAAGAATTCATTGATTAACAGTTGTTGGAAACATTAAAGTGGAAGATAGAGGGAGAGGAAGAGTTTCCACAATTAATTACAAGGGATGTTAAAGAGGGGTTTCAAGGTGTTGAGGGAAAGTGAAAAGTTGGGGGCTCGTGTGGGCTCCACCAACCTGAGATATTTTTCCATGGGAAGTTAGGTGGGGTGTGAGACCCACCTCCAACATCCTTTTAGAGGAACAAACATCCACTTAAATAAAATTGTTTCACAATAATTTATTTAATTCTTATTGAATCCCCAAATTTTTAACTACCACATACGTCAAAATGCAACTACGGTAATGGTCCCCTTAAGCGAATACTGGTGTCGCGAGTTCATCGGTGCCCTCGGATTTCAATTCCGACCACCGGTTAAATAGATGGAAAAACCTGCTCGTTCGTTCACTGAACGTACCTGAGCTAAACTTTGTAAAATGATTCCGGGCACACCGGGCCTCGTAATCCGATGCCGTCCGAAACTGTGTTCAGGGAAAATCCCAAAGAAATTAAGAAAAAATATTCCTTGATATTTCTAGGTATTTACATAGATTCCCTATTTATAATTTAAATAACTTTTTTATAATAAATTAAACATATTTTTTGGTTAACAATTATAGTAAATTAGAAAGATTAATTACCACTGTTAAGGTTAAAATTTGTTTACAGGTGTTTTTCTAAAATGATAAGTCGTAAAATGACAATAAATTCATCTAATAATAACATTCATGATATAAAGAAGTCTTATTAGCTATAATTTTCTATAATTATATATTTTTGGAATTTTTTATATGAATAACATGTGAACACCATATTATTTTCAAATATTCTATGTTTGTTCTCTCCCCCACTTTGAACGGTCACCCTTATCCTCTCTTATTCACACATCAAAAAATATTTTGTTTAGCCAAGAACATCTCAAATATATTTCTTATTTGAATCAAAAATTCCTATATGCCTTGTGGTTATTAGTAATCCCTCAGTATAAATCCTTAGAAATAAACCTAAAGGGGTTCTTTAAAAAGTATTAAATTTAATAACATTGTGTTTTGTTTTATTTCATTGTTCACATCCTAATATAACATTCAATAATGATAATATCATAAAAAAGACATCTCCATTATGCATAGATATTACTTTTTTTAATGTAATAACCTAAATCCACCACCTATTCACTCAAAATGGAAATTAAATCGATGACCATGTGTGTGGGTGACTACCACCCCAAGAACTAGAATTCTTTTTTTCCATCACCACCTCTTACTGAAGGAAATAGATATAGAAATAAAATTTATATATGATATCTATAATATTATTTCACCACTAAAATTATATTACCTAATCTACATTCTTCCTCAAATATCACAAGGAAACAATAATGTCGCTCGAGTATGGGGAGGACAACTGCCTCACAAAACCATGTGATGCATTTTTCAATTTTGATTTACATGGATAGAAATATGGATATATTATATGAATATATATTATATTTATAAAATAATTATTCTTATTTAATTTTTATTTTAAATATACCTCATTACATTCAATTTTGTGGTGGATATGATAATGTCGTTCATGAGTATGGTAGACTACCACCTAACGAAGTGATTTGAATCATTTTTCAATAATGCTTTTCATGGAAGGTATTAATGAATAATTTAAATAATAAATTATATATATCTTAAATGTAAAGTAATATATAATTTTATTTTATTATCTTTCCTTTTTATTTTAATCTGTCATGAAAATCGAAAAATCATTCATCCGTACGTAAAGTCTTCCATCTCCTCGAACCGTGAAATAAATTTTAGTTCTCCATCTAAAATTAATATATATGTTTTTTTATATATTTCTTATCATTATGGATATTCTTTAAGGATGATAAAAAATAATGTTCTGTTGATACTAACATAAAACATATAAGAAAATTGAACCAGTTATTTCCTGAAATATTATTTTAACAAAGAAATTTTTATAAACTGGTAATAAATTATTATAATTAAATCATTTATGGTATAATACATATGATCATTGTTATTTAATATATATATATATATATAAACATATATTTAATATAAATGAGGTTAAAACACGTAAAAAATAATTTCATAAATAATGTAATATATTTTCTCTCAATGTTCCTTCCTTGAGACATATGTTGATTTTTGCACCTATTTTATTTTATGAGATGTATATTCTATCCCATTTATAGGTTTTATCATAAATTTAATTATATTCCTGACATTTATTGTATATTTTTTTTGGATTAATGTGGATAATGATTCAATTATTACTAATGTTTTAGGGTTTTATATTATAATCTCATTATTAGTCAATATTATTTATGAGTGTGCTTCAAATGATTAATTCATACAATATACTTCACAATAACATATTTCATTTTCTCCTGTTATTTTTATTTAATTATAATAAATTTTTTATATTTTTGTACTCTTTTATGCACTACTTTTTAAGGGAAGTTTTTAAATAAAACAATCGTTATTTCTCCTTTTGGACGAAAACACTTTTTCTTACTTGTCTATTTTCACCAAAAATAATTTATAAAACATTTTACTATTATATAAAAAAAATTTAAATTCAATTTTACACATGGTTAGATTTGTAAATATATATTTTAATGGAATATTAAGGTTTTTTTCAGTCAAATCATGTTAAGATTTTACCATAATTGTGAAAAGATTATTTTTTTAAAATGTCCATCATGAATGAAATTTATTGCCATTATGAGAACTCAATAATTTAATTAATCTTTTATAATTATAAAATATAATTTTCAAAGAAACAGTATTTCCGAAAAAAAAAATATTGTTTAAATTTTTTTTTTCAAAATAGTCTTTTTCCTCATGAATTCTTTCCAGTGATCTATTATCTTTTTATTATATAAGATGATACGATTTGTTGTTGATTATCTTTTTCCATGGATATTATCCAATAATGTTTTATTAATTATTTAACTAGATGGTTTATATTTACAATCCTAATATATTTAATAAAGAAAGACATTTTTAATGGGTTATACAATAATTAAATTATCATAAAACCCTTTACTTTTCATGGGTTTATATATAATCATTATTATGATATTTTAGAACACATATATATGATCTTCATTATGTGATGGTTGTGATGTTATAACCAAATTAAGTAGTTATATTATAAAAAATTACATTGGTATCATTATAACCTATGAAGTTGGTCATGTTATAATTACGGAACGTGGTTACATTATATCCATGGATTGTGGTCATGTTATAACCAATGAGGAGGGAAATATATCTCCATCCAAAACATTGGTAAATGATATGTTATAAATAAACATAAATTCATGTTCACATACATATGTAGGACTTATTTAATTATACATAATAATATTTGATGACCTTATTTCTTATCCTTAATGAAATTAGTAAATATGATTCTTTTTATACATGTTTATAATGTTATAAATGTTTTTGTATGGACGAATTAAATTTCATATTTTATGGTTTAACTCTCCTGTCTTGTGTGATTTGACACCTTTTTTTATTCATGTCTTATAAAATTCCATTATTTCATCAATGAATCATGTTTTTGATTTTTTATATTTATGGTATGGTTTTTCAAATGTTATTCACATGTTCTCAAATGCTTATACACATGTTAAGTAGATATCTATTACGTTTACCTTTACTATGCAACTGAGTTCACCCTTTATTATGTTTCATTTCCCCGTGATATGAATAATAGTCTTGTATATGATATTACTATCAAGTTTTCTTGTTATGAAAATCTTAGTAGGATATATCATAGCTCACTTGTAGACAAGTTTTTTAGGTTCCCTTGTTTCCAATATCACTACATTTAGATACTTATTGTGTGTTTCAATATGATATGAAATGAAAAATAATATATTCAAATGTGATAGTTATATATTTGATGTCTGGATCCCTATGGTTGGTATTAGAGTAAGGCAGAGTTGTCCATTGGAAACTATGATGAAAAAACCATAGTGAGATTCCTTGGGATATTTAAAAGGATAAGTTGAAGAATAATTCTATGTATTGGAAATACCATAAAATATTGGTGAATTATATAATGACCAATTTAAATTAAATTAAACCACATTAAGGATACATCATGTTGTCTTGGTTTGAGAAATGATGTACCTAGTAGTAATAACTCTAAAAAGACATGTTGATATTGACCTGACCATTACCTGGTAAATATCCAAGATACTTACTTCCTACCTAGTTTGACACTCTTGGGGGACATTCACTAGAAATAGAAAAACACTTTATAAAAAATCATGAAGAATTTGAATGGACGATGACCAATAATTATAAAGGATTAATATAATCTGAAATATATTTATAATAAGGATTCTGAATTTATATATCCTATAAATTATTTTTCTTGATTATGTTTTTAATTTATTCCACTATGATATTTTTATTTATTTGTGGACATAACCTGAAGGAACCATTTTAACGTTGAATGAAATTTATAATCAAACACATTTCTTCTTGAGAAACCAAATTTTATGGGAGAAATAATAAAAAATATCATTTTTATTCTCATGAAACATTCACAATCAATGAATCTTTTTGATCATTGAAATTATATAAAAGAAGGAAAAAAATCCAGAGACTCCTTCATGAGGAAATCTCCACCCTATTTTAGTGGTTCCACAGACCCTGAAGTTGGTGATTAATTGATTTGAATCATTATAAGTATATTATAAATTCTCCACTGTTTAAAACATGAAAAATTCATTTTAGCTATCTAACATTTGGAAAGTGAATAAGATCCTCTGAGGACTCATTACAAATGGTACACTAAAATAAGTTGAAATTGAATACATGAATTGGGACGAGTGTATGATGATATTATTCAATATTTAATTTCCTCATAATCATCATATGAAAATGGATAATGAATTCTTTGAGTTGAATACAAAGGATAGTGAATATCATTGTAACTAAGAGGAAAATATTAGAAGATTTTTTTGGCATGATTCTTGTATTAATAGTCAAAATGGATGTAAGAATGGTAAATTCATTATTGGCAAAAACATATTATCCAAAAGGTATTGTCCATAAAAAACTTTGGTATCTATAATTAAATTAGTCATTGTGCTATCAAGGATGAAATAAATATTGGTGTTACTAAAAAAACTAATTTGATTGATAAGATATGGTATTATTAATTCAATGTAAACTCTAAAAACATGAATATTAGAAGATGATATTTTATTTATGATGAATGTGTGGTTGTAAACATGGATGAAATTGATTTAATTGTACTACTAATTTTATAATGATGAACATATAGTATTTGACTTCTAAACTGATGGAAAGAAGATAGAGAATGATATGAATGTAGAGAATTATCTATAGAATAAAGCACCCAAAATCCAGTATTTCAGATGTATAAATTATGTATATTATGAGAAAAATAAATTAATTTAATGGATAATGTGATCGATAATCAAAAACAGCCTTTGAATACAAAGGACAATTTGAAATATTATCAAATAACTATAATTGAAGTGAATCATATAATTTGGTAACATGTTTTCAATAATCCAAAATTTGGAATATAATTCTTTATTTTCTTTTAGTGATCCATTTGAAACACTTATCAAAATTTGACTTTATTTTTCGAATTTATTTTTTTACACTATGTGGATTTTGAAATAATGAAATAAAATTTGATATTCTATAAATTGAAGAGTGAACCCAGGCATCCATTGAAACTTTTATATAAGGAATAATAGTTTTCTTATCTTTTTGTGCTATATATGTCTCTATGTAAGTTTAACACAAGTGTTATAGGAACCCTCATGGGATTATGATTTTAATGGTGGTCATAAGTTCAAACCCACAAAGACCATTTTTGAGGATTCATGTGATGTATTTTTATCAATATCAAGGATATTCCTTAATAAATATATGGAAATTTAACCATTTTAATTTGTACATTTTTATTGGAAAAATTATTTAAGTAGGGGAGACTTTCTATTTTATAGGAATATCATTAAAGGTGCTCTTAAAAATTACGGTTATCATATGTTTGATGTTATGGTAAATATGGGTTATTTTAAATTCTCCATTTTTTGGAATACTATAAATATATATTTTGAAGAAAAATTACCAACAAACTGGGTGAAAAACCATTTTCACTTAACATGGCCATCTGGAATGAACCCACAACTAAAGGGAAATGATGGTATAACACTTAAGACAGACCTAAGTTAAAGACTATTTATGCCTACAAAAAAATGAAGAGAGGTAATGTTGAGTATGTATCTTGATGCTACATATAATTCAATGTTAACATGGAGAGATAGATTTTTAATGGGATTCTAAAACCATTATCCACACCAAAATG
This sequence comes from Viscum album, assembly GCA_963277665.1. NCBI lineage: Eukaryota > Viridiplantae > Streptophyta > Magnoliopsida > Santalales > Viscaceae > Viscum > Viscum album. Next base: position 579,663,460 of record OY728164.1, read on the forward strand.
GAAATGGATAACATTATAGTAGGTTTTGTCATCAAAATCACCAAAATGTTAATCGAGAATAATGCCACATGAATTGAACATGATTGACATACAACATAATCATAATTAATCTCTCTAAAATAATATTCTATTTATATTATATTTTCGAGGTATAAATTATGGAGGGTGAAAGGTTTAATATAGTAGAATATTCTAATGTAACTTATTGGGATTTGAGGTTTATCTCAATGTTCTAGAAAACTCTTTACTATGTCATGGATATAGACTAATGTTTATACATTATTTATCATCATACGATATATGGTTTTTCTAAGATAATAATTCAAACCATTGAGTATATGTTATGGGCTATTTATTTTTCTTTCAATGGTGAGTGGGATCGACAGCTTTCTCTAGTTTAGTGTTCAAAAAATAGTTTTTACATGAGTATTAAGATTACCCCTTATGAATCTGTTTATGGAATAATGTATAGAACTCCTACATATAGGGATTAAGTTGGAGAATAAATGATATTAAGAATAAATTTGGATGGTGATATATCAGATAATATTAGATCCATTTGGAAACTGAATATATAATCCTAAGTCAATAGAAAATTTATGCTGACAATTTTTAATCTGATATAGGATTTCAAGTTGATTAAAATGTGTTTATAATAATTACACAATTGAATAAGGTAATATATTTAAAATAAGTCCAAAATAATCACTAGTTATATGATCCTCTTTTAAATTCTTTATCATATTAGGGTCATACCAAATCACTTGGCACTTCCATTAAACCTCTCTCTGTTTTATTATTTCTTCCATGTATCTCTCCTAAAGAAATACAGACATGATCTATAAAAAAACTAAACTAAAATTTCATACCCCTAAAGAATTATATTTCAGATGACTAATAACAAATTGAGAATTTTTATCGTACATAGATTGCGATATGAAACATGACCACTCACATGCTCAATGTTTTGTGGTGAGACCACCTACATGACGAAGCAATATGCGTACCAGATGATGTAATGAGGATGAAGTGTCGTTTTTTTGTACCAAAGTGATGTAATTTTTAGGGAAAATAAATTTAATGGGGGTAGACTGTAACACCCATATATTTTATGAAATATTTTTTCAAATGAAATAAATCTCATTGATAGTGTGTGTTACACAAAACTTAGAGATTTAATAAACCTGGAAAAATATTAACATTATTATTTAAAAATGTAATTTATTACCTATTCGTTAATATTTTAATATGAATATTAATAACCAAATTTTTAAAATTTTGTATAATAGTTCTTATATTGGTAAAATGTATAATTTTTTTTATTAATGTCTTTAAATGCTTTGAAAATAAAAATATTTTCAGAAATTGATTTGCGTTGTTTTATTTAAAAAATAAAAAACTGAAACACTTATGAAATTTATCTAAAAATGACCTAAATATTTTTTGTCATCATTTAAACATTATCTTTTATATTCTTCTAATTGTTATGAAAATATAAATTTATCTATAAATAGTAAAAAATACCATATTTATAAAAAAAATTATTTTTGAATAAAGAATTTACAAGGGTATTATTTGTTTGAAAAATGTTTTTAAGGTAAAATTAGAATAGTTTTATTCTAATTAATACAATTTATCTCATTAGAATCAATTTCATAATGAATTTCTATATATGAACATTTTTCACATTTAAAAATTTTATGTTTGGAGAAATATTTTTTGTCACGCCTGTGAGTTTATTTTTAAATAATATATTAAATTTTTTTGAGTGGAATATATAAAAATATATTGCATATTTGGAATCATAATAATATTTATTATATGATACTTTTAATATTTTTTTTAAAAAATGAACAGTAAAATCATTAAATATTAATTAACATTGTTAAGGAAAAAACAGGTTTACAAGGGGTTATACTGACATAACAAAGGGTGAAATGAATTTTAATTTTATCCAAAATATATTTTATGGAAATATATAGACCCTATAAGAAATTAATTACAACAATTATATATTTACTATACTTTTGTAATTTTAAAAATGTAGGTACACTTATTTCTTTTAATGAATTTTAGGGGAATCATATCCCACTCTTATAAAAGGCCCCCATATCCTCTCCTATTAACAAATTTACAACCCTTTGGTTCATGCATTAAATTACCTAATATATTCAATAATTATATAAAAACAAACTAGATTTTAACATCCCAATTTTTAATTCATATAATCTATGTTCAATAGCATACATGTTACGACACATCGAGCTTAAACTAACAATGAAATAAATTTATTTAAATATTAACATTATAACCTAGAAGTTATAATTTTGGGTATAAACATGGTAAAAATAATTTAAAAAATACTATTTATAGATGTGTATAAAATTCTTGGACCAATTAATTATAAAGTAATGAAAAACCCTCTTAAAAATAAATGAAAATGTTTTTCTGAAAATCAATTTCACTGCGATCAACTATAATTTATACCAATTAATGTAAAACATCACTCTTGTTGGATTATATTAAGAATATATATATATATAATATTCAATATTATTTTTAATAATTATCTTATGTGTTTTCTAGATATGATATATGAAAAAATCTAATTTTATGGAAAAAAGAAGTATTTATCTAAAAAGGAAGTATTGCCGCCTTTTGATGGCACACTTATTTTTAATGTAAATTTTTATGATTTCCAAAATTTCATTTTAAAAAATAAAGCTATTCTTTTAAATAATGTATTAAAATTTACATTGGTATAATTTTTACTATTTTTCTGATATGTTTCATGTTTTTATGAATAGTGAAGAATACTAAATTTAAATTGAATACACCTTCTTTCTAGATAATTTATAGTGTAAAATTTTATTTTTGATTAGTTTCAAAGTATATTTTTATAATATTTTTATCACATAATTCAATTTAGGTAATTTAAATCAATATTACGAGGAATCATGTTCTAAATATTTAACAATATTTTGAACATTTTTTACTTTAATTTTATTTTTTTTCTCGATCCATCAATGAGATAAATTTTTAATTACTTTCTTAAAATTATGTGTTTAATATTTTAGAAATGGATTCTGAATTTCGAATTAAAGGATAATAATTTATTAAATTGGTGACTTTAATATTTAGACTATATTAATAGTAACTTATGTAATTTTTTCATTTACCATAACTAAGGGTAAATCAGGTCATTAAGGGTATACATAATATTATAAATATTACAAAATTACCCTAACACATATCATTATTTTATTTGATGATTCATTTACATATCTATTCATTAAAGTATCATTTCTGATACGATTTATTGAATATTGGATTATAATATTACATTATATAATATTATAATCAAAGGAAAGTCGACATTATCATACTATTGTATTTAATAGAAGAAACATTTATAATGTTGTGTTATAGAAAGGATATGTTCAACAATAAAATATATTTTGAAATAGAAAATATTAATATAAATAATGGTATTTTTCATATAATATTTTGGGATAAAACAATTACCATAAATTATATTAATAATACATAAATAAATAAAATATGAGTTTATTAATATCACCCAAGAAATTTTTAGTTTTGTTGGAAATTATATCGATTTTTAAGTATTTTATTAAATTTATCTTATTTTTCTGATAGTTTTTAAAAGTCAAGTAATGAATAGTGTAAAAATTGACATTATTGATATTTTAAAGAAAATATTATTTTATTAAATGTTATAAAATTTATAAAAAAAAATATCTTCCAAAATATTTGGATAATTTAATAAATATCATCAATTACTCACTTATTGTTCTTTTTTATTTTATAGTAATTATATTAACCCTCAATATGTAAATTACGTGATATTGGTGTAATAATTAAAAGGGTTAAACATGGGTTAAAAAATTAAGATAAAAATTAACAAATATAATAAAAAATTGTATAATTTTCATTTTATAAATTTATTTTGACAAAAAATCATCATATCTTCTAAATAAATATTTTTCAAGCTATTTTTTAGGGAAAATTAATTTATTTTAATTTAATAATTTGAGGAATTCTAAGGGTGACCCTCCTCTATTCTATAAATGGGTATGCATTATTCTCTTTTCATCACACTAGAAAACCTATTTTTTCAGCCAATCAGTACCAAAATCCTATCATATAATCATTACCCACATTCTAGAGGCCTTCTATTATGAATAACTCCATCATTTTATTTATTAAGGTGTTAATCAATGGATATCATCTTAATGATAAATATCATTTTTAATTAAGTATTTCTATTTTATTTTTTCTTCCACTTATTTAAAATCTATTTCACCCATTATGAAACAATAAACGCATTATCCTCAATATTTTGATATTTTATTATGTTAATATCATCACATAAATACATCTCTACTCTCATTTAATTAGAAAATAATTATCTTCTGTGTGTACGGTGAACTACGCTTCATGAACTGATGTAGTTCATTTTCAGTCACGATCACTTAAGACTAATTATAATGAAAGTATTAAATATTATATATTATATTAATTAAATATTTACCATTATGAAATAATAATATTTCATTTATGTTCATACATTGCATTAACATAAAAACAATAATGTCTTTTATACATACATATGAACTATCACCTCCATGAAGTGATATGATTCGTTTTTCACCACCACATCAAAATAATGATATATTTCTGTATATTTAAATTTTTTATATGAAAATTATTATTTTAATATAATTATTTAATGATTAAAAAATAATTTCCTTCTTTTGAAAATGATCATTGAGAAACGGAAACATTACTCATTAATACGTATGGACTTTCATCTCTAGGATTATAACATAGTTTATTTTTAATAAATATAACTAATGAATTGATTTAAAATTATAATTTATTTATAAAAGAGATATTATTTAATGAATATAATTATGGATATAATGCTCTAATAACCACTTTGACTATTGAAATCACACCATATTTAATTTGGACTAATGTACCAAATATCATCAAAATGACCGACATGAACATAAATAATTAAGATATTTATATAATATGATAAAAATTCATATAAAAATAGTGAAAAAAATTAAAAAGGTTCTAAATAAAGAAAAAAATTAACCTATTTTTATTATTTGGTAATATAAGGATTTTACAATACGCGTCTAAATCAAGGTAAGGGAATTTCTTATAGACTCTTATTTTAAAGATACTCATTCAATTAATTTTACAAAAAAAAGGAATGATTATTAACATATAAATCATCAATGGGATTTCTCTCTTTTATTTCTAATTAATGTTTTTATAATTTTTTTTCAAATTTAGAGTTTTATTTTCAAATAATGTCTTCTCATTTGTGAGTTCATAGCTTGGTGAAAATGAAATGAGATGTCAAGGAAGTAATGTTATCATTTTTACATTATAATTGATTTAGGTGTTGTTATTATGTTACATATCTTCGGAATTGTTTACGATTATGAGTGATTCTATGATAAACTACGGGTTGGTGATACCATTATAGCTCTCTAATGTATTGGGTAAGGATAAAAAGTTAACTAGATGGGTTTCTCCTAATGTATTAAGGGAATATACTATGGTGGGTATTTCCAATTCAATAATATAGGTTAATCCCTATGTATCCTTAACATCCATAATAAATGTACGAGTAGTATGGAAATGATTTCATAATTTATTTTTATGAATTATTTATCAAGGAATTTTGTTTTATGAATCTTTTGATTTCACGAGGAAAGATAAAGATATTATGTTTTAGGGGTGAAAATTATGACTTTGTTAAAATGTTTTTTAGGGTTTATAAATATGAATAGACTACCAGTTTGTATCATATCCTTCTTATATCCCTTAAACATATTTTTTCTCTTTTTACGTTTTGATATATTTTTCATAGGGTATAATGATGTGTAATTGAATGGAGAAAGTTACATTGAATGTTATGAATATTTTTCATGAAAAAGATATCATGTATTATTTTAAAAGTATTATTTTATTTAAATGGATACAATATTAGTATTATCTATCTTTTATGATTGAGAAATGTTATGTTTTAATGGTGGAATAATTATCCAATACTCTAATTTTATAAGTATCCTCAATGTGAAAGAAATTAAATTCTTGACTAAAACCAATGATTTATTTTTAAATTTATATGGATGGTCTGTTGAATTTGGTTTTAAGGTTCTATTTAGATAACTTTAGAGGTAAATATGTCATATGTTATATGTTTTATATAACCACAATTTTCACTAGGGTAAGAATATTCATAGTTATTTTATATAAATTGATTGAGTTTTAGGTGATATGAATACAGATATTTTATTTTTTATCTTCCTCATATGATGGTATATTATGATTTTGTTTCTCACAATATTCTTATTTGTTTTATATAATGATTGGATCCAGTAGCCAAAAAAGTAATAATGGATCTGAAAGAAATATTGGTGGATATCTGATTATGAAACTTAATTAAATAGGAGGTACAATGAGATGTATTTTGGTTATTCAAACCAACTACCACGAGTTATGATTAACCACTTAAATATTGGATGGGTTTATAACGCATCAAATATGAGAGAAATGAATCCCAGAGTAAGTTTAGGTAACAAATATTATAAAGGTAAATGTATTAAATGTAATATATGATATGAATGTAAAAATAAATAACTAGTTATATGTCTTAATGGGATGAAAAAATATATTATATGTGGTAAATTAGGTCATAATACACTAATTTTTAAAGTAAAAAAATAATAATTCAATTGAATATAGGAAAGGGAAATTATTTTCCCATGTTATCAGTTGAATGATTCAAATTTTAGGAGTATTTTTCTTTGTGAAAATTGATTTCTTAAGAATAAGGATAATGAATGTGACCAAAAAGACCCTCCAGGTATCTATTTTAAAACACCTAATACCATTACAATTAGAGATAAGGAAACTAAAAATGATATATGAAAGGTATGGATAATTTCTTGGTTCATGTTTTAGGATTATTAAATATTAGCAAATCATTCATATTATTGTTTATTGGAAATATTTATTGTGGAAAATGCTGCCAATTCATGGTTAAGGGATTATGAAGAATGATGAACAATTAAGATGTTGACTTATAATGATTTCAAAAGTTATGTTAGGTATAAGGATATATAAATGTTTAAAATTTTTAATAATATTTTGATTATAGAAATATATTAGGATATATTCTTAGTCTGTGTTATATGTAACCATTATGTTTTTTATTATAAATTTTTATTTATGGAAATAATTATTATTGTATATATAACTATTAGGGATTATATGATCCCTAATTTTGAGTTGATTATGGGATATTAAATTTTTGGATGAAAAGTGAGATGTATAATATATCCATTGAGATTAAAATGTGTTATGGTTATTTTTTAGGATTGTATCATATTTTGGGATTGATATAAAATTTATATTGTTTTAGAAAAAAGTCAAACTGTAGGATGGGTGGAAACCCATCACGTTCGACAAAGATGCAGGAATCGAACCCAAAACTGATGGGAAACAACTGTAAGTATCGTACCAATGTACCATGTGATGTCTCAATTAGTTTAAAATTGTATTAATAGTTAAATTATTTGATGAATGCGTAATAAGTTAATTTTTGGGAAGCCTTTTATGATTAATGTAAATATATTACTATGGTATTTAATTTTATGAATAATGGTTGAATTATATATTTTGATGAATATAAAATTTTATTATGGATTTATGGTGATTCAAGTTATTTATGAAAATTGTAAGCAAATTCGGGTATTTAATTTGGAAAATTACTTAATTGGTATAATACGTCATGAGTAATTTATTTTATTTGGAGAAAATTCTAAAAATAAATCTTATAAGTCTACAAGGTCAAATCCATCTGGATTTTGGGTTTTAATATAATTTTGGATTATTTTGAGGATTTTTTAGGAGGGATAAGTTTCTAATTGTTTTTGGGGAATATTGATTATTATTGTTGAATTTGTTGGATTAATTGTAGTTTTTCATCATATAAAGGTATATTATTTTTTGAAAATTATCCTATTTTATGTTTACTATTTTTGGGTTAATGTTTCAATATATTGGAATTAGAGAATTAATATTTTATGGATAATATAATTCAATAGAATTTATTTCCAGTTTTCATGGAAAGAAATTTTCATCTTGAATACACATTATTTTGAGAAAAAAATTATTCTATTGTGGGAATTGGTTAATGTATGAAACTCTACCTATAAATAATAATTTGGTATGTTCATAGTCTAGTTAGTAAAATAATTCCACACCCATATGAAAAGAATCTTGAAAAAAAATCGCTCGTTGTTTAGTTTTATTATTGAGGAATCATTTATCTTTTTACCCATTACAAATTTATCGTTTTGTGATTTTTAACCTTTTCATGACCAGGTTATCTGAATATATCTAGTAGAACTTGATATATATTATTTATCTTCCGTGTACATGTTTTCATACATGTAACCCTATTATGTATTATCTCAGGTGACCATTGTACATCCCTTTCATACTATTAATGTAGATGTTTAATTAATCATTTTTTGATGTGGGATTTCAATAATGGTATTGGTGAAAAGTCAATGCATAGTTTCAATGTCACAATATAAAATTTAGAGGAAACAATTTCTTAAAGGGATCATATTTTATCTTTCCATGTAATTAATAAAGATAAACAATGTTCTATAACATATATGATACTCCACATTGAGCATAAATAAACAATTAACGATTATTATTTAACTTTTACTGATACAACCTAACTGCAAAAATGGATGCTATTATAATGGTTTACTAAATTATGAAAATTCAGCATAAAAATCAATACATAATTATTTTTCTAATTAATTATAAATTAATGTTAATCCCTTTTAAAAATAAAATGAAAAGTTTGTCTACACACTCATTTAAACTAGCACAAGTTTGATTTATAATAATATTTATAAAAAATCTCACATTTCTTATTATATTAATCAATATATAAATAAATTATATTAATTATAATTAATAAAATTCATCTTAGGTGTTTTCTAGACATGATATATGAGCAAATATAATTTTATGTATAAAAGTGGTATTTTTCTAAAAAGGCATTTTTGCTGTCTTTTGATGGTGAACTTGTTTTAAATTGTTTTTTTGAAAATTTTATATATTTTATTTGAAAAAATAATCTTACTAATTTATATAAGGTTATTAAAATTTATATTGGTTGAACTTTTGGTATATTTTGGAAAATTTTCATTTGTGATGAATAGTTAAAAAATACTGAATTTTAATTGAAAACATTGTTTCCATATAAATAATGTATAATGTTATATTTATGATTGGTATTATGTTATAATTAGATCAAATTTTTATCATTAAATATTATGTTGGTAATATGATTCAATTACACATTTATATTGGATATAAAAACATTTCAATCTTTTGATCATTTTTTACATTAAAAACAAATTTTCTCAATTTGTTAATGGGATTAATTGTTAATTAATTTTTGAAATTTATGTTTTGTAATTATGAAAAATAGAATGAATATTTGTAATAAAAAATTCCATATTTTCTATATATGTCCCATTTTTTTAATGTCCGGACTCTGCATATCTTCGAACCTGTTGCCGGACCGATCACCACATAGCCTCAAGCATATCTTCTTAAATGCCACGGGCTTCTGACTAGAAGCCACGGTCTCATGTGGTGATATTGGGGAGACTATACCCTCATATCAAAGTTCTTGTAGGAATGAAATAGTATATAAATATAGTTCAATAAGAGAATTAATAAACAAATAAGAGAGAAATAGAAGAATAATATGTTGAATTTTTTAAAAAATGACCAAAAATGGTTTATAAAATAGATGTATGAAAGTCATTGTAATGATAAATAATTTAAATCATTAAACAATTAATAGTTCAGTACAATAAATTAAAAAAATTATGAAAAAAATAACATCTGTACTAGAGATCTCTTTGAGTATCGAGAGCTCTAGATCTGTCCATTTCTTCTAACTCTAGGAGCAAGCCACACAACAATCAACCTAGGTCATGAAAATAAAATGTCAACTTGGGTACCAAGGGTACCTTAGTAGGGTGGGGGTAAAATATTAGTAGACTGACACCCCTAGTTTCTATCCAAAACTAGACATTGAATAATAATTAAATAGTTTTCAATTTTAGTGAATTAATAATAGAAATAAATAAATAAACAACATTCCAACTAGGATCCTAAGGGAAACCTGACCGTTATACAATAATCCACTCATTTCTGGAATAAGATTCAGATTATTTCAATTATGTATATATATATATAGTAATAGTGTATGTAGAGTTATAAAGAATAAAATATTGGTAATAATGTAGCATTCTTACATTTATTCAATTATCCATTATTTTACTACATATACCCTCTGGTTCCCGTAGACACCCGTATCGCAATACCTTCCACGACTTGTGCCAAAGTCTGAACAATTTCACATATTCAATTAACAATCATCATGTCACATCATATTTTATTTTCCTTTTAATTCAATTCATATATGACCAATTGGACCCATAGTACAATATTAATAAATGGGTATAGAACACCATGTCTTGAACCCTGTGAGTTTTTGGAGCATCAATATCTATCACACATCCCATTTACGAATCATTTATAAACATATATACATATACATCCTAGATGTATATCGTCATGTCTAGCACCCTATTAGTATTTGGAGAATTGATCCTTATCTCAGAACCTGTTATTGAATCACATATATATATATATATCATCAGTGGATAACATCATATCTAGCTCACCGTAAGTATTTGGAGCATCATTCCATATCTCACAGTCCATTAATTAATCATACATAAATTTATATCATGTGTGTTAAATGTCGTGTCGAGCACCCCATGAGTATTTGGAGAATTAGAAACTATCTCACTGCCCAATGATCGATCACACACAAACACATATAATGTGTGTAGACTGTCTTATCTAGAACCCAGTGATTATTTAGATCATCAGTCCATATCTCACAAACCATTTATCAATGAAATATATATATATATATATATATAACATGGGTGTTTAGCTTCATGTATTGCACCCCATGAGTATTTTGTGTATCAGTCCCTCTCTCACAACCCATTTATAAATCAATCAAACATACATATATATATAGTGATATATCAAAATATAATAATTTTAACATAAGGTAATATTTCCAGGATTCCAAATTCACATTACAACGGAATGGTCACATATTTGGTTCAAAGCATTAGGCAAGGAATCTCATGCATATCACATGACATTTCCAATTTCCATTAAACATTTCAATTGATATAATGTGATTTATGATCTTAAAGAATAGGTTTCGACTAATCCATACAAGATGTGTTATGTTCACATAATTCATTTAATATATCATCATATGACCTTGTTACATTAAACCAAGTAGTAGTCATATCATCCTAATGTGATCCCTTTCAAATTTTACCATTTCATCTAAACCATTTAACAAAATAACCCAGATTAAAATAACCACTAATATAAACCATTATAATCCATATGATTATACCCTATCATGTTGAAATTTCATATTTAAATACATCCAACATTTTTATCTACTCATTTACCCATTTTCCATTTAAGGCATATAATGAGTATACCAACACATTATACATCACATTAATCGAATTGAATTCATATATTATTATGAATTTACACATTATTAAATCCCCATAAACAACTCATGGAACCAAAGAGTGTACCCACTAGTTGTTACTTTTTAAATTCATTCATATCACATGGGAATGCCAACATATTTATTTCCACTCACTATTATTCATTTCACAATTTTTTACCCACCAACGAATCAAATTATATTTTCTTAGATCCATTTTATTGATGTGGTCCAACATGCAAAGGAGGCAGCACATCTCCAAGCTAACCAGACCATTTTACATTAATTAATAAAGATACCTTTATCAGGGAAAACAATGGAAAACCACACATCATGTAGAAAATAAAACATAAATAGTATACTCATTAGATTTTTAGCATGAAGGTAGCGCCCCTTTGATGGAATATTTTTACTAAAAAAACATGATTTTGTTCTCTAAAAAATCATTTAGTACAAATAGAATGTTCATTCCAAAAATAAAGATCAATTTATCCATGGTTGTATGTAAACAAACTCTGCATTTTTTTTAATTTAAAGGCAAGGTTGAGGACCCTACCTAATAGAATATCCACACCAATGGTTTCTAACTCAAACAGGGACCCGCTCACATGCACACAATTCAATATATATATATATACATAACGATAAATATAAATGGCTTTAAATCACATCACGTGTTCCTAGCATTATGAGGAAACATACACACAAGTGATATATATATATGTATATATATTCACTTATGTTATTATGCTTTCGCATGACCAAAAAAACAATTACTTCCTATATATAAATCCTGTTACCCATAATCACCTTAACACTATCAAATTCTGGGTGAAAAATAATTAAAACATTTCGAAACAGACCCCAAATCTACGAATCTAAGAAAATCGACGTAAAATTCATCGACATCAGTGATAGGTTCTGAAACATAGCCCAATGGGTCCCATGATACCCCATTCCTACTAAAAAATTGGTAAAATCATGAAAAACGGAAACAATCCCTCACATGAGGTTTTGAAATAAATGTTAGGGTGATGAGAAGCCTGAAAATTAATGTAATATTGTAGGTGAAGGGAAAAAATCCGTTATATAAGAGATTTGTGTAGAAATCCATGAAGAATCAGAAGGAACAAAGGTCAAAGGTGTGTCAAAGGGGAGATGAATGGGAGATCACACACTATAAGAAGTTGACTAGGAAGTTGTGTTCACTGTAGGGAAGGTAGCGCACAATAGTGGGTTTCACCCATAGAGGTGTGCACACTTCATGTGGGGGTTCGTCCATGGAGGCTCATTGCAGAGAGTTCACATTAGGGAGGGGGTATTCTAGGGGTTTGTGTGATGGAGAGGCAGAGGGGAAGCTGCGAATCACACCTAGAAGGGAGGAAAGGGTAATACCTCCATTAGTTTTTCTAAAAACATAATATAAAATATAAAAATTATAATATAAAAAACAATAATATTAATATTAAAATTATTAATATTATCATTAAACATTTATTTGTAATTTCTTATCCTCCCCTTAATCTTAGATAACTGATTTTTTAAATTTTATTTTAATTAAATTCAATTTCATTGAAAAGATACATCATAGTACTTTGGCTCTCAGGAAATTAAAAATATGTTTTGATGCTCGGTTTTAATAACTTACAATATTTTAATTAATAAATAAGTTCAACAACACATTTCAAAACCACCCTGCCCAAAACATGGGATTCTACAATTTACCCACCATAAAAATTGTCATTCCCGAGAATCCATTGGGAACTATGAAAACATCACACAACCTCCAATTGTTTTGATTTTACATTTGAAAGATAATGTTATGTTCCCAAATTACAAATTCACCCCTAATCATTTCTCATGCCCAAGGAACATAAGAAATTAAAAACTAATTCAATGAAAAAAATGCAACCAAAACATCAAAACGATAAATAATCACGCTAACATTACTTGAGACACAGTCATGTCATAGTCTCTTTAACCATTATCCCATTGGATATTTTCACTAATCGTCGTAGAATTTAACGGTCAATCCTAAACCATGACTCTTCCACAATTAGAATTTCCAAAAAAGACACATCTTAAGAATTCTAGTCATGCCTCTCATGTGATTTATTCATATGGCCAAACTCAATTACTTTTAAGTTCCTAATAGAGACCTCATCAAAAGAATGGTCGAATCTCAATCAGCCAACAAAAATTATCCACACAAGTTTTCCTCAAAATACATCATTGAACCATAAACCACACTCACCCATAAACCGGTGATGTTCCTATATTACGATTCAATCACCAACCATATACCATAAGAAAAATGGGAGATAACCAAACCATGTTAGGCTAGCCATCAATGAAGATTTCACATCCAGAATAGAACTGCAAAGCCTTTCTCCCCAAGACATTCATCAGCTAACACATGCATGTACACCAAAGTCCTTACCCGACTTCTGGTGACATTTCTATTCCATTTCATCACAAGGATAATTTAGAATTATCATGTTTCAGCATGAATAAAGTAATAACCTAATGAACTATTCATCCACCATACAACAAAGATTAAAACCACATACCAAACCAAACTACTTTTAAAACATCATCGTGGTGTAGGACTGATGCTAAAATAGTTCCTGCAAGATGAGGTCATCATAGGGGATATGAATGTCTCAATGAGAAGAATAGACAAAGAGTAATCCTATGTCAGGAAGAATATATGTCAATCCAATACTAGTCGACTGTTTACAATAGCCCACATTCACTTTCTGACGCATCATCATCCAAACACCAATACCTATACAACCCAAGGAATTTGTTTTCATTCAAATAATACTACTGAAACTCTTCCAAAACTAACGGAGTTTATAATGGCTTGTGCAAACCTCCAACCTTATCGATTGTGTATGGAGAATCATGCACCGACCAGTACACCATAACAGATGTGACACTGCCCACTTTACGAGTGTCCATGTCATTTTATGAAAGGACTAGCCACTCACAAGAGCTCTATTTCAGATATACCATAGACACACATGTGAAATTCCATGAACCTTTATTAGAATATTATAACATCAAGCATGAAAGCCGAAAATTAATCTGATCAGCATGTCAAAACACCTGATTCCTAAAAAATCCTCTCGAACAGTGGGACAAAAAAACCAAAATGCCCCAGTCACCCTACACCAGAGTTAACCCAAGTACGACCTCAGCCTCACAATTTCAATAATCACATCAAACTTATCCTATTCTATACATCACAAAATTCTCCTCAACACCATGTATGTCAACACAAAATATCCCGAGTTCACAAAAACCAACATCACATCATCTCATACAACCATTAACTTAGATGATGGCATAACAAGCCATCCATCAGTAATGAAAAGAAAGTTTCACACATCTTCCTAAATAGGTGACCATTCCCAAGGCATGTTTAACTAGTTGAACCATGAATTCCATGATGTTGTTACTATGTTAAGGATTGAGATACAATGACTACCCATCTGATCAAGGATGTATTGTTAAAACCCACAAGTCATACTAGGGACAACAATATCCAAAAACCACCAACATCAAAATCTCATAGTGGAAGAAAGGCATCTCTATCTCTAAGGGTGATACATACAATAGGATAACCCAATATAAACCATACATGTCAACCCTATCACTAGGTAACGGAAAATATATTCACTATGATCAAGATCTCCTTGTCATTTTGGCCACTTTTAAGAAGAAAAACTATAAATAAACACTCATTTCTTCATTCCATGGAATGTCAAAGAAGCATATATACCCTTACACGAGTGTCTTTAATACTGGACACCACTACATTTTCCATTTCTAATCCATTTACATTTAAAACCATTTCATAATACAGCAGACAAATGTTCTAAAATCCAGTCAGTTTGGTGGCCATATACCAATCCATAAAGAACCCACACACTATATAGGTGGAATATGGCTCCCATTTAGTTGCAACAAATGAATCTTAGCAAAAGAATCCAATTTCATAAAAAACAAGCTAGCTCGTTACTAAAAGAATCTATGATATAAAAACATGTTGTAATCATGGAAGCATTTCATTTTAATCACAAATACCAACCAATAATCACAAAGACACGATACAAGGAATATGTTCTAATAGATTGGAAGCATAGAAATAGACTAGCATGAAAAATACATCATTAAAACATGGTATCTATACATGTATGATAATAATAATAACAACATATCATGAAATTTAAGTAACTCTATCATATCTTCAAACAACCTATGATTATAGCTGCATGGCATGCCATATACATGACATGTGAATCCCTATGTGCTAATTATGATGCATTCTATATTTCATCCATGCCTTATAATTCCAAGGGTAAAATTCCATAAACTCCATAAATCCATATATAACAAAACAGACACCAATACATTAAGGTGAAATCATATCAATTTTATTTTTTAAAATCACGAACATAAATTCTCATCTCTGGCCACTTGGTCATTTAACATTGGATGGGTGATCAGTCCCAAGAATGACTATTAAGAATTTACAAACAAATTCCTATTATCTGGTCTACCAAAAAAAATATTAGGCCAAGGAAAACATTCCATGTGATATGGCATTGTAACTTCCTAACCCAACCTACCATCAAATTGATAGCCTAACTGGTTTCCACATCATTGCAATTGTGTATCCCCATATTCCATTGGATTCCAACTAGCGTCGAGGGTCTCAAAAGATGATAGTGGTGAGAATATAACATCATATCAGATTTTGAACAGTAGTATAACAGTATATAAATCGATTCCAACAACCAATGTTGTAAACAGATAACATATGAGCTGATGAATAGTATAGTCATTTTTATAAAAAAATCCATTGATAGTTTATACAATAGGTGAATGAATTTTCTGGTGATCATACCTAATTAAAAGCAGTAAATAATTAAAAATTCTTCACAATACAATAAAAAAATTGAAAAAAGTAACAAATCCATAGGGGTGACCTCCTTCAGCATCTCAAGCCCTAGTTCCATCCTTTGCTCCTGACTCCAGGTATAAGAAACACAAAAATCAACTGAGGTACTACAAATATAGAGTTTACTCGGGTACTAAGGGTACCCAAATACGATGTTATATAATATCTCAGTAGGCCAAAACCCACTATTTACTATTCCAATCAATGTAGTGGATAATAATTAAATAGTGTGAAGGACTAGAGAAGTAATAACATAATAAGAAAAAATCAACAAAAACCTATTCATGTTTCTAAGAGGGACCTAACGATTATACCAGATTCATATTGATGCTGAAATAAGAGTCTTTTTATTTCAATTATGTATATATATTAAAAATGTATAGTGATTTATAAAGTATAAAAAAATTATAAGGTCACATAATGACTATATCATATCCGACCCATGTAGGAGTGTGCACCATTTCTCGTATTCTATTCACAATCACTATATCATATCTGATTTCATTATCCTTTTAATTAAATTCATATACAACCAATTAGACCCATAATGAAATCTCAATAATTGGGTGTAGAATGCGAGGATGAGATCCCCGTGAGTATTTAGAGCATCATCCTCTGCCTCACACCCCATTTATCAATCATATAAATATATTAACATATATATATATGTGTATCATGGGGGTATAACATCATTTCTAGCACCCATTGAGTATTTGGAGAATTGGTCCATGTCTCAAAACACTTTTATCAATCATATACATACATACATACATACATATATATATATATAACATGGGTGTAGAACATAATGCCTAGCTCCCCCTGAGTATTTGTATCATCAGTCCCTGTGTCATAGACCATTTATCAAACACAAATATATATATATATATATATATATATATATCATATGTGTATAACGTCATTTCAAGCACCCTTGATGTATTTTTGTGGAACAATCCTGATCACACTACCCATTTATTAATCATATATATACATATATCATGGGTGTAGAATCATGTCGAGAACCTCTTGAGTATTTGGAGCATCAGTCTCTTTCTCACAACCCTTTATCGATCAGGTATATATATATATATATATATATATATATTCTTGGTGTAGATCATCATTTACAGAACCCTGTGATTATTTTGAGAATCAGTCCCAGTCTCACAACCCATTTATCAATCATATATATAAATATATCAAATACCTCAATTTTAACACATGGAAACATCTCATTAATTCCTAGTTCTCATTACATTAGAAAGGTCACATATTCGTTTCAATGCATGAGGCATGTCATCTCTTACATACCACCTGCCACATCCTATTTCATTTAAAAATTTCAATTGAAATAAGATGCTTTATGATCTTAAAGTAGCGTTATGGACTAAATACTCCAAGATGTGACATGTTTACTACCTTTATTCAAACAATCATAAGTTGTTCTTATTACATTTTCTCAAGGCATAGTCATTCCATCCTAATCGGTTCCCTTTCAGGTTTAACCATTTTACCTAAACAATTTAACAAAACAACCGATATGAATATACCCAATCATATTAACAAATCCAATCCATATGAGTATACCCTATCATTTTATATTTTCATATTTTAATACATCCCATTAGCTTACCCACTCATTTACACTTTTTCCATTCAAGGAATATGATGATTATACCAACTCATTTTCCATCAATTTCTTTAGAATGAATTCAACACTAATAATGAATTTACACATGATTTAATCCCCATTCACAACCCATGAAACCAAAGAGTATACCTACTCATTGTTACAGTATTCATTTATTATTATAACATATGAATATACACCAATTTATTTCCACTCACTCTTATTCATTTCACATGGGTTTACCAACCTCAGAATCCAATTATAGTTCATTTGAACAATTTCATTCAGTTGGGTTAACATACAAAGGACGTGGTACATCTCGTTGCTACCCAAGCCATATTACTTTAACTAATCAAGAAACCTCTAAATAGTAAAGCATTAAAAACTATTTAGAATCATTGTAGGAAAACAAAAATAGTATGTTCACTTTGTTTTTAGCTTCAAGGCGGCACACCTTAAACAGAAGGATTTTACTACAAAAAACATGATTTTATACTCTATCAAATCATTTAACCCAAATAGGTTGTTCATTCCACAATTGAGATTCAATTTATCAAATTTCATAAATAAATAACTACTGAATTTTTAAAACTAAGGGAAAGGATGAGAACCCCACCTCAAAATAATGGCCAAGACCAATATTTCTAACTCAAATAGTTATTTTCTTGCATGAACAAACATCCATATATATATATATGTTTGTATATAAACTAAAACCTCTACATTTATTCCCTATTCCATGAAGGAACATGCACATTGGAGTTATATAGATTTAAATATATCCATACCTGGGAATATGTGTTAACACCACCAAAACATAATACATCATCTTACAATTAAATATCGGCACCCATAAACTCTTTAACACTCTCATATTAGGGGTGAAAAACAATTTATATGTTTAGACACTTACCCCAAATCAACAAAGGAAGAGAGAATCTACCTAAAATACCTCTCATTTGATAGTGGTTGCGGAAACATGGACCAATGTGTCGCGATATACCCCATTCATACCCTAAAATCGGAAGAATCATAAAACAATGTTTCAAACCCTCACCCAGGGTTTCATCCAAAATGGAATGGCAACGAGAAGTCCGAAAATCACTAGAAAAATGAAGGAGATTGCATGAGGAATTTGTACTTGGGAGATTCGAGTAGGAAACCAGGAAAATTAGATGTATTGAAGGTAAGAGGGGATATTGTGCAATATAGCATGTCGACCTGGGAGTTACATGTGCCACAAATAAGGATGAAAACTACTAGTGGTCACGACCATGGTGGGGTGCATACTACATTAGGGGGTTAGACCACAGAGGCTCGCTATAGAGAGGTCACATAAGATGGGATCCACTAGTGGATCATGGGCCTGAGTGGGAGAGGGGAATCTATGTGTCATGCCTAATAGGGAGCAAATGGGGAAGACCCACACTGTTTTTCTAAAACCCTAAGACAAATTAATAATAATATTATTAATAATAAAATTATTATTATCATTAAGAATTTATTTATTATATCATATTATCCCCTCAATCTCATTTAACAAATATACTTTTTGAAATTTAATTTATTCAAATTAAATTTCATTAAAAATATACATTATAGTGTTTCTACTCATATGAAAAAATATCTACTAATACTCATTTTTAATAATTCCAAATCTAGATTTTGAAAAATATCCAAAAAAACTAGAAAGAACCACCTGATCCAAAACATGGGATTCTAAACATTTTTTGAAATATTAGAATTAACTTTAGGAACTTTTTTTATTTTGAATGTTTAGATTAAATTGGGTAATTAAGGTTAAAAATTAATATAAATATTATAAAATTAACCTAACACTTGTAATAATTTTATTGGATGAGTATTTTTCAACCTAAATAATTAAAAATCACTTATGAGACCATTTATGGAATTTTGGATAAGAATGTAACCTTTGTAATATAATTCTCAATGGAAGGTTAGTTTTTTTATATAATGTTTCTAATAAAAGTAATATTTTAAATATGGTGTTTTATAAGTGATATATTAAACTATAAATATTATTTTTAAAGATAAAATGTCAATATACATCATGGTAATTTATATAGGAAATTTAATGATAGAATAATTACTATAAAAAATGACACAATGATGATGTAATAGAAGTTTAATTAATTGAACTATCAAATAAATGATATTAAAAAAATAAATATAATTTTTGATGATTAATATCATCAACAAAATTTTTAGATTATTATGACATATTAGAGACGTTTTAGTATTATTTTTTTTAATTTATGTTGTTGCTATAATATCTTTCAAATGTCGGGTAATGAATAATGGAATAATTCTTATTATACGTATTTTAAAATAAATAATATCTTATTAAAAGATAATAATTTTCAAAAATATCAATTTAAAATAAATTTATCAGTCCTAAAATTTCTTGAATTACTCATTTATTTTTATTTTGGAATTCAATTTTAGTTATTTAAACTCTCAAATTGTAAATTACATGATATCCCAGTATGAATTAAAAGGGTTAAATAAGGGTTAAAACCAAAAGATAAAGATTAAAAAACATGCCTAATTTTTAATGGATGAATTTTTTTCTATATAAAAACATATTATCATATAAATAAACTGGATTTATCCATTTACAATTGATAACTTATTTATACTTATTTAATAATTTGATAAATTCAAAGACTGCCCCTCGCCTCTCCTATAAAAGGGAACATATTCATCAGTTTTCTAAAAAAAACAATTTGGATCATCAAATATAAACATAAATAAATTGGTATAGTTCATATCCACCTTTCATAGTCCTTATTTTAGCCAGAACACCATCCTTATAGGTGTTAAGTTGTTAATCAATGGATATTTTCAAAAGAATAGGTATCATTTCTGATTAATTATTTATATTTTATTTCTTCTTCAACTTCCCTAAAATATTCTTAATACATTATGAAAATAAAAATAAAGTGTCCTAAATATATATGTATACATCGTAATTTTATTAACAGAACCTAAATAAATATCCACATTCATCAAATGGGATAAGAATTATCATCTCTCTGTGCTGTGAACTAGCACCTCATGAATTGATATAATTTGTTTTCAATATTTATCTCTCAAGGATAGTTGTAAAGATGTAATTGTTTTTTATATATTATTTCTTGATATATATATATATCATTATCAAATAATAATATATCGTTTACATTCTTACCATTCCATAAATATAGAAATGGAAACTTTGTTTGTGTGTATGTGTGAACTATCACCTCCACAAAGGGATTTAATTTTTTTCATCACAACCTCACATGGATGATATATATAAGTATATATAAATGATTAATATGATATTTATGATATTATTATCATTATTTAATTATAGAATAATAATTAATCTATGTTTATTATTCATGGAGATAATTATTGTACATGATGAGTCAGAATCAATGTAAGAGAGTTTCTTTTCAAAATCACCTTTTAATGTTTCTCTTTCAATTACTTTAACTAAATTCCAAAGGAATTTATTTTTATCATATATGTCAGTATTTTTAATTCATAAATTATTGTTTCTTAAATTTTTTCATTCTTCCTTTAAAAGATTTCAATTGTATATTCAAATAATGTGTATTTATTTATGAGTGTGGGACATTATAACAATGACGTGTTATTTCAAAGTGGAAATGTTATTTTTCATTTATGATTTTATTATGTGTTATGTGAATGTAATGGTTCTTGGAAATATATTATGAGTATGGGGGGATACATGATAAACTGAGGGCGAGTGAGTTTTTGATGTCTTTCCAATGCATTTCGTAATGATATGGGATTAATCGGCTGGGATTCTCCAAAATGTCTAAGGGGATATACTGCGGTGGGTTTTCTAAAATTTAACCTTCGAGGTTTGTCTATTTGTAGCCAGGATTGCAATATTATATGTAATATTGACATCAATATTTATTGACAATATAAGTTATGTATTATGTTTTGAATAGTATTTTAAGAGTACTTTTTATTTCATGATATAAGCTATAGAGACTACATATTGTGGGTGAAAATTAAAACATTGTGAAAATATTTTCACGAATTTATATGTATTACTGGAGTAATATATTATTTATTTCTTTTTATATAACTTATTGAGTTATTTTTGTCCATCCCATTTTTTTAAAAAATCACAGTGGATAAGAATTCTTAAGAGAGAGGGGGAAACCTCTTTGAAAGTATTGAGGATTTTTCATGAAATAGATATTTTTAAATGTTTTAATTTTTTGAAAATTTATATATTTTTTAGTAGTATAAACATTTTATAAATGAGGGATGTTATGTATTAATGATGGCCTAATACTTTACAACTCTAATCCTTAAAAGATCATTAATGTGGAAGAAATTATTTTCTTGACTAGAACTCAATATTTTGAAATTTTAATTGTCATGTACTTTTATAGAGTCATTAGGTTCATTAGGAAACCCTACTATTCAGGATTTTGGTGTAATCCTATATAGGATCTCCAAATATGTTGTAGAATTCTTAACATTGTGTATTTTTTTATTTATTCTTCCACCACCTTAACAAATTTAAAAATTATGATGATCTATTAAAATAAGTATCTATAGTATTGTTATAAGTAATTATGTTAATTTAATAACCTATTTCCATCTCTTTTTTCACCAATTGGGAATCACCCCCCCTGATTGTGTGCATGGAAGTCTACCGCCTCACAAACTGATGTTATTCATTTTCCATAAAAAACTCTCATATATGGATATAATGATTTATTATATATATATATATTTGATATATATGATACCATTATACATATATAATTATAATACACTAGCTTTCTTATTTCCTCTGTACCTGTGGAAAAACAATAATATAGCTAGAGTGTACAATGGACTACCACCTCACGAACCGGTGTGATGTGTTTTTTATTTTGGAATTGTATGGATGGTAACAAGGATAGATTTAATGAATATTTATGATACCTGTAACAAAATTATACTTCTAGAAGTATTATCAGACATATATATTATTACATTCTTGTATTTGGGGGATACGATAACATTATTCAGGGGTACGACAGACTATCGCCCTCTGAAGCGATACACTTTGTTTATCCCTAACACATTGAATGGAATATAATAAGGAAATTTTTTTTATAAAAATATGTGATATATATGACATAAAAATTATTATTTAAATATAATATATTACTTACCTTTCTTAATTTCATATATTGTGAAAATGGAAGCAACATTCATGTATAGGTGTGACCTACCATCTCTATGAACAATAAAATTCATTTTCTGTCTCCAATATTAATCGATTACTCTAAATAATAAATATATAAATATACTTTATGTCAGTATCCTGGTAAAAAAATATATAATATTGAACCACAATAAAAATGTATGTATTGAATATACTAACAAAAAATATTCATGAAAAATCGAACAATTATTACCCAAAATGTTATTTTAACAAGGTATCTTTATCAAATTGGAATCAAAAGGATAAAAGTAAATCATATATTGTATGATAAATATGATTATGGGTGTATAATATATATATTAATCATATATTTATTATAATGGAGGTTTTAATATATATGTATGAAGTTGTGACATATTGTAAAAGATGTTGTCCCAATTTGTTTTCATTGAGACATGTGTTGTGTTGTGCACCTATCTTATTTTATGAGGTGTATATAATACCCATTTTACACATAATATCATGAATTCAATTATATTCATGACATTTTATTTTTATCTTTCAGTAATAATTTAATTTTTATTACATTTTAAATGTTTCCAATGTTTTATGGGTTTGATGTTACCATCTAATTGAATATCGAGATTGTCTATTAATAAGATTTAGATATTGAAATATTATAATTTATTTATCCACATATTAATTAATTTTATTATACTCTATCTATTTCAATGTAATACATTCTTCCCATGATTTTCATTGATTTATACACTCATTATTCAAAAAACATAATCTTTTAATAAAAATTGTCTTTATTTCTCTATTTGGTCGAGATCCCTTTTTTAATACATGTCAAAGATTTCAGAAAATGATTCGAAGAATGTTTTAATATTATCAGAATATTTTTTATATTATTTATTACCAATGTTTAAATTATAATAAATTCTTTAAAAGTAATATTCATTTTATTTTTCAAATAAAATGTATTTAGATTTTACAAAAAAATTAAAATTAATCTTCATTTAAACATGTACGACATGGAAAAAGTTTTCCAACATCACCAAAAATAAAATTTTTAAGAATTATTTAGAATTTTATAATTTTATTTACAAATTAAATTATTTTGAAATTATATTATTATATTTTTGTTTTATAATGTAATATTATATGAAATTCTATTTTCCTCATTAGAAGTTTCAAGTGATCCTTAAAAAATCATTTTCAATCTGAGATGAAATCCATTGATGATAGTCATGCATTACTGTAGATATTATCCAATGATACCATCTTTATTCATCCACTATGTTGTTTATTTTAATGATGAAATATTTTTTATGAAATCCATTTCTTTTCAATTGTTTATAAAATGACTAAATTTTTATTAATACCATTTTCTTTAAGGGGTTATGTTATGATGAATGATTTATGATCTTTTCACACACATATTTATTGTTATTATTATATTATTTTGGTAATATTATAAAAAAATAATCAGATAACATTATAAAGAAGTATGGTGGTCATGTTATATCCAAGGATGGTGGTGACATTAAAACCAATTAGATGGTTATGTTGTAAACAAGGACGTTGGTCACATTATAACTAAGGATGAGTGTGATATATATCTAAATCCTTTTCATTTGGTAATGATATTTTATTCATGTACATTATATCGTGTTCACAATTTTATATTTGGACCTTCTCCCACATCCATATTATAATGTGAGTGCATGATTTCATGTCCTCAACTAAATGAGTGAACCGGTTTCTATATATACATGTTAACAATGTTATAAATTTATGTGTATACTAAAAATATATATATTATTTGAAAGTTATTATCTAATATATTTTGTGATTTGGTTTCTTGTCAATAATGTTTTATTAACTACCAAAATTTCTTCCATGAAAGAAATTTATGATCTATGATATGATGTATATGGTTTTTCGCAATTTATTATCATGTTTCCATAACCTTATGATCGTTTTGAATCGATATATCCATTATTTATCATTTCTATAAATATCAACCCATATATTATTATGTTTTATTTCCCATTGACATGAATAAAGGTATTATATATGATATTTCTAATAATTGTTCTAGTTGGGAAGAGAACAGTGGGAGATAGTGTAGTGCACTTGATGACCAATTGTTTATGTGTCCACGATTCCCAATACACTGTACCTAAATAATCATGGTGTGGATCATTATGTTATGTTAAGAAAATTCATATATTGAGATATAATATTTATTTATGAGAAATGTGGCTCATTATAGTAGGTATCATATAATTTTTTAGTTAACCATGGGAAAATAGATTAAAAAACATTAGCGATATTATTAAGTTTATGTGTATGGATAAGTGGAAAGAAAATTACTTTTATATAAAAATATCCTATAATATTGGGGATGGATATAGATATTGTTTTCCATTAAATTAAATACTTGAAGGAATTCAATAAGGGTGCATCATTCTAGAGGATATTTACCAATGGTTATGAAATCATAAAAGGCATGTTAGTATTCACTCGAGCATTACCTGGTACAAGACAATAGGTATTACCATGCACATCATTTAACAAAACTAAGGGATGTTATTTATAAATTCACAAACTCTTTATGAAACATCACAAAATATTTGAATAGATGATAACCATAAATGATGTACTCTAAAATTATGGATTCATAGATGGATAAGAAGGTTAATTATTTTGGCTTAATACAAATAATTTTTCATTTTTATGATTGTTGTTTCTTATAATACAATTACTAGAATTAATCGATGGCTAGAACTTGAAGGAATCATGATAATGCTGATTGTGAAGAATACTGAAATTATTTACCTTCTAAGCGGGAAAAGGTTTTTGGTCCAGGAATGTGAAATCTTACTATTATGGTAACATAACATTCTAAATATATGAATCATATTAACATCAAAATTATAAAAGGAGGGAACACTGTCATGTTGAGTCCTTCAAGAGGTATCATCCACACACTTTTATTAGTTCCACTTACACTCTAGTTTATATGAAATGGACCAGTACCAAAAAAGTATAATATCTACTATTTTGTGTTCAAAATATCATAAAGTAATTTCGGCTGTATATCTTTTGGAAGGAGAAGTAGATCAATGGTGGTCTCTTATTAACATTATCAGGAAAAAAATATGAAATTGACTGTATACAATGGTAGGAGTTTAGTAGATTATTTTAAAATTATAAATATCATTGTATTATTCTTTAAAATAAGATAAGTATTTCATTGATGTAAAGAAGAAGGATAATTAAGCTTTTGGCACCTATGTGGAAAATTTTACAATACTATTCTTGCATGATTTTGGTGTTATCATCCAACAAGAAAGTAAGGTTGATTAATTATTCAGTGGCTTAAAACTAAGTCATCAAATGATTTTATCCATAAGTTACTTTTTCATATATTAATATATCATTCATTTTTCTATCAAGGTTTAAATATAGATTAGATGTAATAGTCAATCACTTGGGTTTGATGAGAATAGAATAACAGAATTATTATAAAACTCTAAAAATCATGGAGATTTAATGATGATATTTCTATTATTCAAAAAGTATAGAAGGAAAAATAGAGGTAATTTTCCTAATGGGGTAATAGTTTTTTTTCTCAAAGGAATGTTCATCGCGAAATTGATTAGCAAATTACTAGGATGAAGGTTTCTAATGATGTAGATAGATGGAAATCTCTAAAAAATGCACCACCCACACTATAGTGTATCAAATGTAAGGATTATGAGAATTTTGAAAATCAATGCTCCAATACGAGGGATAATAAGGATGATAAGACAATGAATAATTTAAATACAAAGGAAAAGGGATATATTATTCAATATTAATGGTTTATGCTAACAATGACAATTAGGGAACACTTATACTCCCCAATTTATTTTGGAATTTAATGATTTATTTTGTATGAATATCCTTTATAAAAATATTATAAAAATTTGGTGTGATATTGAGAATTGATTTCCATAACTACACGTGTATTGGAATAATTCTATCAGATTTTATATTCTATCAGTGCAAGGAATAAGGCAAGATTATAATGGAATTTTTTTAAGGACAATGGGTGACTTATCTTTCGGAGGCATATATATCTCCATGTATGTTAAACTTATGATTTATGGAAACTCGAATTGATTTTTATGATTATGTATGATCATATATTCAATGTTTTAGACACCCCTTTTTATTTTTTTTTGATAATATGAGCTCACACATTGAAATATATAGTTTTTAAATTGAATCTTGATATTATTTTCTATATATATCTTGTTTGTATTTTTGAAAAAATGTTAAATGTATTTTTTTAACATGAATAAAATGAATAAAATTTATATCCCTCATGAACACTCAATGTTTAAAATTGTTTGACATATTTCTCAATTTTTATTTTGATAGAAAATAATTTCCAAAATATTTTATGGATTTTTTGTGTTAAAAAAGTGATTTTCAATGAATGATTATTTTCTATAATAAATTTTCAAGTGATCCTTCATAAATTATTTTAAATATAATATGAAATAAATTGATATTAATTTTTTTCCATGGTATATTTTCCATTGACACCTTAATTATTATTCCACTAGATGGTTTATATATATAATGATAGGTTTATTATGGAATACAATATTTATCAACTAGTTATACCATGATGAAATGTTTCAGAAACCCATTTCCATTCATGGGTTATGGAATGATGAATTTTTAAAAACATTTTCAATACCTATGTACGTTTTTTATTATGTCATGGTAGTTAGTTAATAACTAAATAAGGTGATTATAGTAAAATCAAGGATGATGGTAATGTTATAACTCAATATAATTGTCACATTATATCCAAGAATTGATTTCACATTATTAACAAGTACTATGGTAAAATTATAACCAAGTAAGTGTGGGATCTATATCTCCCTCCAATGCATTGGGACATGATATGCTATGCCTAAAACTAAATTCATGTTCACATGATTATTTCTGGACTGGTATTCATGTTCAAAGGATTATGTGAGAACCTGATTTCATGTCCTTAATGGAATGAGTGCACCTATTACTATTTAAAAAATATTCAAAATGATATACATTTATGTGTATTCAAAATTTTTATATCAATTTTCAGGGTTACACTATCAAGGATTATGTACATTGATTCCATTAGGATTAATGTCTTATGGGATACCAATATTTCTTCCATGACTCAATTTAAGGATCTATGATATTAAGTCTTTGTTTTTTCAAGTGTTATTATCATGTTCTTAACCACTTATGCTCATGTTAAATTAATATCTCCCTTATTTATCATTACATTTTATCGTAGGTCACCCTTTCTTTTATTTCATTTCCTTGGGATATAATGAAATGTATTATGTATTTTATGTATATGAATGTTTCTAGTTTTGAATATTATAGTTGTAAATGGTGTATCTCGCTTATGGACCAATTGTATTTTTTTCCATGTTTACAAATGAATTAGACCTAAACAATTATTTTTTTGATCATTATATTATGTAATGATGATTCTTGTATTGATATTTTATATTTAGATATAAGAAGTTTGAGTCTTTACAACATATCCCCCTATAACTCTTGTGTTAGAGAGGGTTGAAGGCAGATATCCAATTTGAAAATTATCTACTGAGTTGAATGGGAAAAGTTACATTTTGGCATAACCCTTAGTGAATTACTTAAAAACATATTTTTGATGTTTATTTCATCGGAAAATTATTTTTCATGACGTATTCACTCCTTTGAATACATTAATATTTCAATTAAATTTTATGGAATAACATATTGTACATACCATAATCCTATAAAGAAACTCAAACCCTTCATTTACCTTTTTCAGCCACATTGTCCAAGTTCCACCAGTCTTCCATACTCCTAAGAGGACTCTCAAACAATAGATGGAAAAACCTAGTATATCAAATTTATAAATTCCTCTTTTAACCCTTATTTATTATACATGGTGAATGTAATTTAATGAGTCAAAATTCACCGATCATTATTTTTATTATCAGTTTAACAAATATCTCTAAAATTATTCTCTTATAAAGAACCAAAATAAATCGTTCTCTAACTACCTATATAATAATCATTTGCAAGAATCATCTTCTGGCCTCTAGTGGGTAAATAATTTCTACCGTGAAACCAAACATAAAATTCATCCATTTCATTATGATTATTTAAATAAACCACAAATTAAACCTTTGTTTCTCTACTATAAATAAAACACGGGTTTTCAAATAAATATAAAACTCCATCAAAAAAATTATTCTAATTTAATTATAAACATCATAAAATTAAGTAACACATGTGATCCACCAAAAAAGAAAAACCATTCCTTTTAGAATTATTAAAACCCTAATAAAAATCAGACCACCACATGGAACATATTTTTAAACCTTCCAACCCATAATTTTTTCAAATAATTATCCCCAAAATAGTTTTTAACCCCAAAATCACAATAGTAAATTTTAAATTAATCGAATTTATTTAAAAATAATAATAATTTAAACCAAAATCTTAAAAATTTCTTAAATTTTACAGGATGTCTGCAATAATAGATATTGACAATAATAAAAAATAACCACTACACTATTTTGAACACACATCTATAAATATTCCAATTATTGAATACACTTTATTTAATGACTAATAAATACGGTCATTTTTAATCACCCTATTTTAAGAATTTTAATCACTAAAATGTAACTAGGTAGGTTCAATGGATAAATCAGTAACCATTCAAGTTTCTTGAGATGTTCCCATTCAAATTTCACCTCCTAAATTAGTCCATTTTTTCTAGAATGATTCCCAATATATGGTTAACATATCATTTAAAAATTCCATCATGATTCAATAATTCTAATTGGTTTGTTGAAATATTATACATTAAAATCTTACTCAATCGCTTCCCGATTCATGATATTGGACTCATCAGAAGTTCACATCAATTAGAGAACATAGATGATTTTTTAAAATTATAAATATTATTATTAAAACTAACTCATATTCCACTTCCCCAATTCAATCAATGTTCTCAAGATTCCATAAATTCCAAGGAAATAATTTCCATAAAATTACCAACATATGATACCCCAGCTTTTGGGAAACTTGTAAAAACACACTATCATCAATATACCACTTATTGATCCATCACCAATGATCATTATAATTCTTTTAGATACACAATCTAAATCAATACTTTTTCAAATCAATAAAATTTGGTCTTTCATCTCTTAAACCAATATAGGTCCAACGAAATCCATCTCTCTAGTCCCCACCCAACCTAATGATGACATGAGTGGTCAACCATATTGTTCTCTAAGGGTGAAATATGAATTATTTAGGTGATATATGTTATTAAAATAAAAATCTACTAATAAATGGAGATCCTTTCTGATTTTTGGCTTTTGACTACAAATGTATAAATAATGTCTTCTAAAATTTTAATATCTCACATATTCTACTAATATATCTATTTTTGGGAAGTTATAGTAATATTTAATTCCACTCTCAATGAGTTCTATATTAACTTGTAAATTATAGACATAAATCATGGTCCCCTATCATAGTTAATAATTTTTATTCACCCACTAAATTATAACCACTTTATCAATGTGATGTTTTACAATAACTTATAGAAATATATTTCTTGAATAGAAAACAATGGTATTTATTTGATAAGTCTATCCATGACCACCCAAACAATAAAAATCAACCATTTTATCATCAATATATAATTATGAAATATATATAAATATATTCCAAATTCAATGTTTTAATGTTTAATGGTGATAAAGAACAGACTGTTTTTTATCCTCACTTACTATTCATTCGAAAATCAATCGAAACCAAAAATAATATATAGGGTACTTATTTTCATTATCAATAAAAATGGAATATAATATTTTGAAAGACCTTAGTAACTCTAAGATGATCTTTCCAACTAGAATGTAAAAAATTGTTCCTAAAACAATTTTCCCTTGTTCTTATCAAATCAATATATATCCTTAAAAATTTAGAACTAAATAATGTATAATACCTCATTAAATAGTGGTCTCCCCAATATATTTATTACCTCATCCACATACAATCCTATTCTAACAGTTTTTTCTCAATCACTTTTTGAAAATATAATTCATTTTATTCATGAGAGGGACAAAATTTCTTTCATTTATTCTACTAATTTTGGAAACTTTTCCAAAATCCCCATCAATTTTCACATATCTCCATATTTATTCACTACTTATGTAGAATATTTCATACTCAAAGAATATTTCACTACAATCCATTTATTTGATGAATATTTGTGCACTAAATCAAGAGTATAATAAAACTCTACATAGATCCATTATGAATTTCAAAAAATAAAAATTCACATTTAATTTCCAACTCAAACCTACGATTATATATCATTTAAAGGAAAAACATGAAGTCATTATAAAGGTTACATCCATTATATGGTTCATAATAATCAATCATGATAATAATGTCCTTATATAACCCAAGTTAGTGATCTTAACACTTAATTAAAAACAATATCAAGGGTGGTGATTATTTAATGAATAATTCCATTTATTACCATCAACACGAGAAATAAATGTGTAAGTATGAAATTTAATTAATGGGATAGAATTTAAAACCTTCGTATTTTAGTATATATTTTCCTTTAAAAATTACAATGTTTAATAAATTTTTTCCCACAAAATAGTGAACCAGAAAACACAAAAATTTTGTTTATTAAAATAAATTTTATCATTGTAGAGTGGTTGTTGAATTAGAGGTTATAAATAGAGGTAACCAAATTATGAAATACATATAAAAGTAAAATTAAATAAATATTTCAATAAATATTAATCTAACTAATTTAATTAGTATAGATAGAAATATCATAAGTTCATTTTCTTCTTAAAATGTATTTTTTTAAAACTGTATCTTTGTACACTATATATTTTTTTAAAATCTATTTATATTATGGATTAAATATGGAAAAAATTATTATTTGATATTTATAATATATTAAAACTATTTGGTTAAAAAACGATCTTAAATATTACTATAAACAAATAATATTTTAGAAAAGTCATTTTTCCTTGAACAACATTTTTTATTTTTCTACATTTCCAATTATAATTTAAAATCATAAATATTAAAAATGTGATTTGAAACAATTTAAATAATCATTTTCTATAGAATAATTATAATAGTTTAGGATAATTTTTTTGCGAGTTTTTGAGGAGATATTTTTATTTGAATATTATAAAATATTTTTTTAACAAATACCGTAGTTTTTATAACGTTAACATAATGTAAACATTAATTAAAAATTTATAAAACAAATTTACCAACAGAATGTGTATTTTTGAAGTAAAATAAATCATCTAATAATACTATGTTACACTTCAAACACCAAATTATATAATATTTGTACTGAAGAAAAAAAATTCCAATTTTTTTAACTTTATTTAAATATTAATGTGGTGTATTTTAATTTTGGCGTGATTTTAAGGAAATAAACATATTATTTTTTTATAATAAACTATATAATATTACTGAAATAAAAAACCTTTAATAATATTTTCATAACATAAATTCAATTATTAAAAATAATTTTATTCTTAAAATATATATTTTATACTTTTTGTGAACAATTGATAAAATTATTTTTTATCTAAATTGAAAATATTTTTTATAAAATTACTTGTATATTTTTAATATGAGTACCCAATTTATATAACAAGTTAAAATTTATTTTTAGTTATAAAAATATGTTACCAAGGTTAAAAAAACAAATTTGTGGTAAAAGTAAGGTTTGATAAAAGTTTAAACAAAATATAAAAGGCCTAAAATTCATCAATCATTGTATTCACATCATGATGGAAATATTCCTTAGTTATCATTGAAGAAACATGAAAATTAAAATGATGGAAAATGGAAATGTACACTAAAAAATATAAAAAAAATGGAGCAATAAAAAAACTCAATTATTGATTAAATGGATCAACATTAGAGACAGATATAAAATTTCATATATTGAGTTTATACTACCCCAAGAACTACCTTTGAATTTTTGTAGCTGGTACCATTTACACATGATCCAAGGGAGGTAAATATAAAAGTGCATGTATAATATTTAAAAACTACTCCAAAGTAGGTCTAGTTATCAAATAATTGGAACAACTATCCACAAAAGTATATAAAAACATATATTATATAGGGATCCCACTGATATGCCTGTTGTGAAATATTGTCTATTCTTTTAGATAACATATTGATGGAATTAAGAAATAAAAAACCAAGTGTTGTTGGAAGATCAATGGAAAATGATAACATTTAAGCCATGACAAATGAGATTCTGAACAATTATCGATGGAGATACCACTGTATGGTCTTATAAAATATTTTCAAACTCCTAGTATATTTATAGTTGAAAATACAATTAAAAATGATCTTAATATGGTTCATCAAAAATGATTGAATTACAAATATACTAATATCTCATTTAATGAAAGAAAAATAATCTAAAACTCCTTGTATATTTTAAGGGTTTCTTGAAAAACAGATACTCAACCCATATACATTATTTTCCAATTTAGAGCCACTTTCCTTGAATATTTCAACTCTTAATTCAAAAATTTCATTCCTCTTATTTATAAAATAAGAATTTTACCGCATCAATTCAATTCCCACTTCAATACACATTAGTTCAAAAAAACACTATGAACTACCCTCCCAAACACTCCTAGAAACATCGAAGATATTTCATCCCCCTAAAAATACCATCCCTCAAAGTCTAAATCTGGTTTATCAATTACCAAATAACTTTATTAATTTCAATTTCATTAGGTATTCTTTTTACACATAATATTATATTATATCTTTTTAAAAAAATATTATCATAAAATTTATTATAATACAATTTTATTTTAAAATTAATTATCTATATTCCACTATAATCCTTAAGAATGGTGAAAACATTGTTCAAGTGTACATGTTAACTTCCTCCTCCAATAGAAATTATTTATATTTTTATAAAAAATTATATGGATAGTTCAAAAAGTATATTTCAATAATAAATATTTATTTAATTTTTTTTAATATTCTAATAAGACAAACTATTTTATACCTCATTCACATTCTATGAAAAACAAATACATCATCTGTTTGTATAAGTAATAAATTATTAAAGTTATGAATTTTTTCAGAAAAGAGTATTTAATATAGATATATTTATTACACAATAACCTAAATCACTTGTGTTGATGCTGAAAATTATGTTAAGGGGTTCGTCATCGAAATTTTATTTATTTGACACATATTCCATATCCATCACAAATATTAATTTGTAGTGTAAACACTAACATTTTATGATTTTTTAAAATAGATATCATTAAATGAAATGGATTAAACATCCATCATATGTTCTAACATTAATTTATATTTTGTATGAATGTTGATGAAGTATTCGGGTTTTTTTTCAAATATAATTTTCAAATATAGAATGTTATGATTAAATTTACATATGGGGAAAATTGTGTGAAATTCATCTCTAAAACCCTTTTACTATAATTATTATTTTTAGTTTTTAATTTCATTCCAAATTCCATTTCCCTTGGTTAAGAATTTTCTTAATGTGAATATTGAAGTAGATATCAACCCAAATTCTTTAATTAGTCCAATAATTTTCCTTCCCAATATCCATATTCATTGGATAATTGTACAAATATCATTATCAATGATTCAATAATTGATTATTTCAATTATAATAAATTTAGTTATTTATATACTCTTTAATGGAAATTTTTGATATTTCCACTATGTATTGTTTTGAAACAAAGTGTACATTTTTAATGTTTTTTGGTTTAACTCGTTCTTTCATAGTTATAAGAATTATACTTCATGAATCTAACTTTCCATTTTATAAAATTGTTTTCAAATTAATTATTAAATGAATATAAATAATATAATATGTTTAAAAATTAATTGATTTATTTTAAAAATTACT
This sequence comes from Viscum album, assembly GCA_963277665.1. Taxonomy (NCBI): domain Eukaryota; kingdom Viridiplantae; phylum Streptophyta; class Magnoliopsida; order Santalales; family Viscaceae; genus Viscum; species Viscum album. The sequence continues at coordinate 579,699,018 of OY728164.1, forward strand.
TCAGGATTATTAAATTTATTTTAATGTCTTTTTGTTTTAATAAATAAGTCATTAGTTTTTTATGACATCTAAATTAATTTTTTTGAAATAATATTTCTTTTATAAATATTTATATTTTAAATGTTATTTGTTTTAAAAGGGTAATTTTTTATAGTTTTTATTAGTAGCGAAGTATTTCATGTTAAATGAAACACATTTAATATGAATTTAATGATTTACAAAAAGTGATATTTATTCCTGCTTTTAAAAATTATTAATCCAATAATTTAAAAGGGTGATTTTCATCAATGTCAACATTCATTTATTTTTCACTATGTATCATTTTGGATATTCTCTTATGATACCATCCACCTTCATTTCTGGAATTCTTATGATTATGATTTATAAAGTTATTTTCAAGAAACTCTATTTTTCCACGAGTTATGTTTTCCTTGAGGAAATGATGAATTTCATTCATTTTGTGGCACAAATATATGTGATTATCTAAATGGTATGTATTTGGAATGATAAATACCTATGATATTTTTTGGATAAAAAATTATTAAGAATGTTTGCGTCTAATAATACCTTAAGATGATTTGGGACCTTCAAATCTCATATATGGGTTGGCTCTAATAAATCCTTGATATTTTCTAGGCTTGATACACCCATAAAACTATATGGTTATGATAAATCCCTAGAAAATTTCTGGTCACTAAATACCTAAGGTATTTTGGTTCATAAAAAACCCATAGATAGGTTGAAATAACCCTCTAATGCATTGGGAAAATTATGATATATAGTGAGATTATGTGAAATGAAATATGGAAATAACCTAGAACCTATAGGATAATTTCCATTATGTGATGGGTGGGCCTAGAATTATTAATTCCTCCACTATATTGGTTATAAAATTATATCAAAAGTGTTAACATGTAATAAATTTGGAAGTAAACTCAATCTACTATGGGACATTGTTCACAATATTTATAGGAATGAGGTATAAATTGAATCCACTACAGAACATTGTACACTTTTTTTATTAGAATGGAGAGTTAACCTATGACATTATGAAACATTTTTATATATATTATGATTGTCATAGAAATTAATCTTGGAAAACTAAATTTTCTTTGATTATGTTTGATTTATAATGTATTGTTTTTAAAACATATTGTGTTTTGATAGATCATGTGTTATATTATTTTTAGATAATTATTCCATGTTTTATTGTTGACAATATGTGTTTCTCAATATAATATTTTATAATTTTATGTTCCTTGATCTTTATTATTCTCTCATACCCTCATTTTTATTATATTCTCACTTATTTTCATCAATTCTTATCTATAATATTTATCCTTATCGATAATCTAATATCAATAATTACTTATTTTTTATTTCTGATGTTATGGAAAAATGTATAAAGTATTATAATTCATAAATAGTACCATGTGGGATGATATTTTATGGAAAATTATTTTTATTTTTAATAAATAAGTTAATAAAATATATATTCATCGATGAAAATAATCATTTACTATAAATACCCAACCCTGGTAGCCAAAAGTGAGTGCCTTAATTTATTACATTGGTATTATGAACAAAGGTACACATACCAATGAACCAAATAGTTTAGTAGATTTGGAAGACTAGATAAAAGTAGATGTATTTCACTACCACTTTAAATGAAATAAAAAATATAAACCCCATCCGAAATACCTATAAAAACATTTTTTATCACTAAAAGTTATTCAAAATATATATCTTCACAACCAAGGAAGAAATTAAACATAATAAAGTGGTGAGCTCAGATACTGGGTAAGGGTAGGTAAAATAGTGGAAGCTATCCTAAATAAATATAAATAATAATTCATAGTGAATAATAAAAAACACATTCCATTAAAACATAATCATGATCATATGATTGTAGTAATAAAAGTTGAGTAAATAATTCCCAGTAAATAAACATGTGATAATGAAACTTAACAATGGATATTATTCTTATCTAATAATGATATGAATTATCAATTAATGATATCATAATTAATGATTTCATAATTTGATACATCATAAACATACAATCATGGTCATGGTCCTAATTTCTATATAAATTGGTAAGGCCTTGGAGAAAATCTTGTCTAGTTTGTCTAAAGAGACATACCGATGTAGCTAGGGGTTATATCGGGCCCCATTAATAAAATAGTAATTCCAATGAAGTCCACATATGTTTAATAAAAAATATATCATTAAATGAAGTTTACCCAAAACAATTGGATTTATTTTAATCATAATCATATTTGAATGTACAATAAGAAATTCATTCAGATATCCTTCAGAGAAATGCCATTTTTATTTTGAAAATAATAGTTTTTTGGAGAACTATTTATATTTGTTTTAATAATTAGATTGTAATCGTGTATATCCTATAAATGAGAAGGTAAGAAAAATGAAATTATATTTTATTCATATATTATTTTCAACTTAATCGGAGACATGTAATAAGTGAATTTATGAATCAATTTAAATGAGAATCTTTAGTGTCTTTTTAGGGAAAATACTAAATTCTCTTTGAAAAAGGCGTGGTTTTTCTATAAAACTAGAAATGAACAAACATATTTTTTCATGATATAATGATTTATTTTATAGAATTAATTATTAAATAAATCATATTAAGGATTTGACATAAAAATGGGTATGAAACTAGGATGTAGCTTTAAATTGGACTTTCTTATCTAGAAGAATTGAGAAATCAACCTTGAAAACTAAAGTATTTCTAATAAAATAAGGATAAAGTGATCTGGATAGATGATTTTGGAATATATAATAAAAAATTTTAGAAAACTGAAACAAAAAATAATGAATAAATACATTTGGGTGAATAGAAACAAATCATTACATGAATGAAAAATTGAGGGTCTGGGAGAATCTGTTACCACTTTTCAAACAGTCGAACCATATGCTCTATAAAATCATTTATTATAAAATATGATATTGATTTCCATTATGATAAATAGATTCACCTTATTATAAATAAACTGTAACTATACATACACACAACACATGAGATAATAGTGAATAAGGTATATCATAAAGAAATAAAAGGTATATGAAAAAACCCTCTGCACATGTATGAAAGTGTTCTAATATTTTTCTTAATGTGATAGATAATTAAATGATAATAATTAATATCTTAATTAAGAACATATTAAAAATATATTTTAATAATTATAATATTTTATTTTCCATTACGGACTTATTTCTGAGTTATTAATTTTAATTTCTTCTTTTAGGAGTGTTCGTTTCTTTGGATTTCATGATTCGTTAATTTGTATACATGTTCGAAAGATCATGTTAAATGAGAATAGTTATCAATAATTGAAATTATGTTTTATCAATGATAATACATCAGATAAAATATTTATTTATGTCATTTTGTTATATGGTTTGAGGATGAATCATTTGACAAGAAGTTAGTGATAATCGTTTAGATTATTTTACCTATTTCCTGGTCATCACGAACTAGTTTTTTCATATTAATTAATTTCATGTATAGTTACTAGTTAAAAAAATAGTATGTAAGTTGAAATATAAGTATCAAAATATGTTTTATCCATATAAATGGTTTTATGGCCTTCCATGTATGTGAAATTGAAAATTTTACACTGGCCATCCATGAATGCTGTATATCAGCACCTCACGGATGATGTATTCCTTTTTAGAATAAAAAGGGGAAGAAAATATAATTTATGGTTGAAATAAAATTAACATAATAAAATAATATATATATATATATTTGATTCTATATTTATTATGTATCTTTTTATAGATGAGGTTAGGAATGGAAAAAAGAAATTGAAGCAGAGGGATAAAAGGTTTTACCTCTTGAGTGTCGCCACCTTTTAGAAACTCCTTAAGAATCATGGAAACAGAAGTTGGGTGGGACAAGAAAGACCAAAACGTGGGGGAGAGGTTTAGAAGTGGAAATGGGTAGAATATGAGGAAGATTAAAGGCATTGGATTTGTGAGGAGAAGGTGTTGTGTGGGGTTGTATTTACAATCGAGAAGAGTGGTGTTTTTTGTTGTTCAATTCATTCGTTATTTATTTTGGATCAAGACAATGAATATTTAGAATTCATGGGCCAAAATACAGTAAATAATTCATATAAGTTCCCAAAAATGGTTTATTTCCTCATACACATATCATTAATGACTCAATAATTCATGTATTTGGCTAAAATGTTAAATTAAATAAATTATCGTATTAAACTATTCCACAAAAATTAAACTATTTTAACAAAATATAAAAAATTCAACGTAAATATTTTTTCACAATTTTTAATTCAAAAAATAAACTATTTTTTAAAAATAATTTTGTATATATGACAAATTTAAATTTTAAATTTTAATTCATCATTAACCCAAAAAATACCGATTTTAAAATTACAAATGATTTTATAACACAATGAATGATTAATTATGATATCATAAAATTATGTTATAATAATAATACAACAAAATTTAAATTTAGTAATATATATTATGAAAATAAATGTTCTTTTAAATCTATATTTTAATTTAAAAATTGTAAATAAACATTCTTATTTCATTAAAAAAAATCGACACAAACATTATCATTTTTGAAACATTTAAATACTAAATCCTTGATAAAAATATACCATATATTTATTTATAAGATACTTAATAATTAATTTTTTACTTTTATTTTATATTTTCCTATTTAAATCAAAATTGAAAAATTAAAACAATGAATTTGATATTTTTATAAAAATCGTGACTTTAATTATTCACTAGAAAATATATATTTCCTTAAAAATACCTATATTTCAACCTAAGAAAATCATGACATTCAGATTTTAAAAATGAATGTTATTTTTTTCAATTAAATTTATAAAATGAACAAAATTTTGATTTAAAACATCTGTGCCACTAAAATTAAGTAAAATTTCCTTTTGAAAATATAACTTTTATGCATAAAATTGTATTTATTCTTATATTAAGCTAACCAAAAATATTGACTGAATTTGAAAAAATTTGATTGTATATTAAATATATAAATTTTATAAAAATATACTGATAATAGTGATTAATTTAATTAATTTAGTGAAAATTTCATTTTGGTCATAAATATAATTATAACAAAAACACCTCTTTTATAATCAATTGGTTTTTATATTTATTTATAATTAATTGAATACCAATGAATAAATTTTTTAATCATGTATAAAATATATTTTCATAATTTACATAATATGTTTCATCCCTATCATTCAAATGGATAGTTTGTAATAATAATCATTATTTACCTATTGATTTTCTGGGTTCAAAATATTGCTGGCTATTGAAAAAGATAAATTTTAAAAAGAGACATAGTATTAAATCATATGGGGTTACATTATCCCCAAATTTATTTAATTTCACACCCAAAATTTTAAATATCAAATAGAAAATTGTAGTTTTATACTTAAAAATTATATAGGGTAAATAAAACGTTCTCTTAATAAGACAGAATGGGAAAATCGAAGGTCACCCCACAAGTAGGATTTTTGGGGAGTAAATAGTGTGTTTTAATATATAACACTGACATGGAAGATAAAAATATCTATATTGTTCTGATTATAATTGATAGAGATCATGGTCATTTTTTATTTTACCATCACAAATTTGAAAATCTATTGATAAATTAAAAAACCATTAATTTCTCAAAAAGAAAAAAAATGGATAACATTTTTCATCTAAAATCATTTTCCTAAAGGTGAGGTTTTTCTTTGTTGTATAAGGACTCACATGAGAAAAAAATTACATTTTTCTTTTCTGTATTATAGTTTATTCCTTTTGTTTTTCTTTAATCTATCTCTAATTTATTTGTCTAATCTATAAATGGATATTCCAGATAAATATTTATGTCTAAATCACCTTAATTATTTATAATATCCCCAATCCATTTGTTAATCCTTTAAATTTTTATTGAAAAAACCATGGAACATTTTATCCAATATGATATATATCACTTAAATACTAATCAATAACATTACTAATAAATTCCATTTGTGGTTTACCTAATGATTCATCCCAAATATGTTTGTCCAAAATCAAATTCCAAAGATTTAGAAGAAAGGTTACAAATTGTTATAATTTCCAAAAAAGAAACATAATTTATCTCTTATTGTTACATAAATTATATATTAATACTTTATTAGATTTAATCCATTATAAAACATGCATAATTCCATGATTAAAATCTCATATTGGCCTTAAATACAAACATCTAATAATTCTAGAGTAATATAAACCATCGTATCTGTAATTACATTCATGGTCACCAATACAATCGCATAAACATCTATATACTATTATCTCAACATCAAGAACATATTATGGGTAATATCTCCAATTTAATGCGTTTTTTATGACTAACTAACCATTGAATCACTTCTCTTTATTACTAGGGTTATTCATCATATGAATCAAATTAATTAAAGAATAAGTATGACAATACAATCTGTCTATATTTCATGATTATTAAATCAAAATAATTATTGATAAAATACTCCAATAACTCAATTACTAAAATAAAACACATGAATATTAATCATTTCACATCGTCTATAGTAGTAGCATAAATTTGACCATGAACTATTATCCTCATTTGGGGAATATTAATTTATAACATGGACATTGATTTTCATAGTTCCCCATATACTTCTAGTTAAAGCACCAAACATTAGAAAATTCATTCCTTTCCTTACAATGTTGCTCATGAGGGGATTTTCCTCCAAACATGAAAACAACTCATTTTCCTTAGAAGCATATAACCATGGTGTTTCATTCGATAATTATTAATGTGGGAACATACTCTTTTCCCTTATTCTATTCATCTATCCTTTTTAGTTGTAAACATATTTTCATTCATCCCTTTAAATGTATATTCCTTGGATAATTAATTTTATTTCTTATTATGAAATGATATTATTTCCTCATATGATGAGAATATTTTGGAGAGTACATCCCTTCAATAGTTTTTCGTAAGCACATTAATGATGTTATCATTATTACTCTTCAAATAACATGAATTTTTATGGATCACTTCATTTCTTCTCAGTTCAATTTAAGAAAAGTAATATACACTAAATTATTTATTAAATAATAATGAATCATTTAAAACTAAAAAAATTACTGAAAAAAATCAGATATTTATGCATAGATAATATTATATTCATAAAAACAGCTTCTTTAGGGATATATTTAATTTCAAAAAATTCATAATGGTTTTCAATGAAAATGTGAATTTTCTTAAACATAACCCCCCCAGGAGTGTCAAACTAGGTGAAATTAAAGGTATATTGTTGTGTATGAGGTTACATTGGGTTAGGCCCGTCGCACCTTGTTGGAGTTTTTAACCATAGATATATCTATACAAGAACCATACCAACATTAATATCTAGACAGAGATTTAATTCTAGGAAGACCCACATAATCTATACCATACCAAAATTCAAGAATGTTCTTATATGATTATCCTCAATGTATATCTTTGGGTTATGATCGCTAATCGATGTTTTCCAAATATAGATTCCATGGTATCATCTAAACTTTTTTTAATACCAACTGTAATGACCACAACCCTAGTAAGCTAGATCATGTGCCGTATATTGTTAAATTGGTTCTATGAACAATTGTTTTCATACTTTAATAACTGAATAGTTTAGTGTCATTTAACGACCAGATACATACATAAGTATTACATTATAACATGAAATAAAATAAAATATAAAAAATCCATTGTAATAACCCATAAACTAATAGGTTATACATTTGTTTCATTTATAATATAAATCTTTGAATGTTGCGGAAAATAAAACTTAAGAAAGGGGTGAGATCATATGCTTAATAAGGGTAAGAAAAATTGTAGAAGCTGTAACAAATAAACACAAATAGTAACTGTTTGTGAATAAATAAAAACACATTCCCTTGAAAAATAATCTTCAAAATAATATGGAATGAATAAAATATGTGTATGTAATTCCATTTAAATTATCACATAATAATGTAATATAACCCTGAGAATTTTACTAATCAATTAATCACAGGGATTATAAATTACGAATATCATAATGAGGGAATAAATTGTGAAATCTAAAATAGACATACAATATTGTATTCGGCCTATAATTGTACATAAATTTGTATGGCCCGGTCCAATAACCAGTCTAGTTTTACTCATCAGATGTACCAATGAATCGAGTTACTATAGTGGGCCCCAGTAATCACTTAGTATGTCCAATTCATTCCTTATATGTAAAATAATAAGATATCTGAAAATCAGTGTTTCCCATAACACATTGAAATATATTAATCATAATCATATATTAAAGGACTCTAATAGAATCATTGTATAATTATTCATAGAAATAAAAGATGTTTTCTTTTTAATATTCATTTATTATAAACATAATAGTGTAAACATGTTTATCCTTGAAAACAAAATTGAGAAAATTTAAATATTCTATAGTCTTATATTAATTCAAACTAAAGTGGAAGAATGTAAAAATAAAATTTAGGAAACTTTAGAAATGATCCTCCTTAGTAGGGATTAAGATAAAATAATAAGAGTCCTTATAAAAATGGTATACATTTTCTAAAAAATAAGAAAAAAAAAGTTATTATTTCATGATAAAATGATAAATTTTATACAAATAATGACGGATTAACAAATATTATTGAGTGAACATGAAAATTGGTTTGAAATTGGGATGTTTACTTAAATTGGGCTTGCTTATCGGGTTTAATTGAGAAGGGAACCAACTAAATAATGTATTTCCCATTAAAGAATGATTATATGAGATGGATAGTATTTTTTGATTATATAAAAAAAATTTGAATAAATTTATAAAAATTAATGAATAATTTCATTAGGATAACTAGAATGAATGCATAACTAGAATGACAAATCGAGGTTCGAGGACAACCCCATACCACATTGCAAATAATCAACCCGTATAACCCATAAAATCAAGGATAATAAAATAAGTCACTAAATAATATTATTATAAATATATTCATGTTATGATACATTAATGGAAAGTATAAATACACCTCACACATTAAAAATTTGTTTATAAGGTATATCTCATAGAAAAAAAAGTGAGATGATAAAACCCTTACGACATTTCTAAAATTGTTCTTCTCATGCACTTATTATCATGGATATTGGAATTATATTATATAATAATTTAATTTATTTCCTATTAAACATTAATTGTATTAATTATAATTTTATAATGTTCATTTTTTACATTTTTTATGAGTTATTAGTTTCAATTTTTCAATCTGGAGTGTTCGTTTCCTTAGTTTTTAGGATTGGTTCTCTTGTATACATATGGGTAAAATTATGTGAAATTTGAATAGTGGTTCTGCATTAAAATTTTATTTTATTAATGATAATAAAAAATTTAAAATGATTATTAAATTCATTTGGTTATATTTTTTGAGGTTGAATGATTATATTAGGCATTAGTGATATTCGTTTAGAATATTCTGGTGGTTTCATGAACATCGTGAACTAGTTTTTTCTTTTTAATTAATAATATATATATATACTAGTTCTATAAAACTAAATAAGTTTTAATATAAATATTATAATCTATTTTCACCATACAAAATGTTTCATGGCCATCTGGGAAGGCCAAATTGAAAAACTAAAACTCCTCTTCCAAAAAGTTAGAAAATCAGCACCTCACTGACGATGTTTAATTTTTAGAATAAAAAAGTGGAAGGGAATAGAATTTATTTTTGATATAGCATTAAAATAATAAAATTTAATTATATATAATATAATGGATTTATCATGTAACATTTGATATGAGTGTTAGAGAATTATAAGAAAAGAAAAGAGATTGAGAGGGAGAGAGAGAAGGTTTTTCTTCTTCAGTGTCACCTCCTTGAGAAACCCTTTAAGAGGCATTAAATTTATCTTTTGGTGAGGATATCAGGACCTTAACATGGGGAGATATTTTGGTAGTGTAAATTGGAAAAATAAAAACATGATCCCAGACATTGGATGTGTGAGGAGAAGGGTTGTGAGGGGATGTATTTATATTGGATAGATTGGTGTTTTTTTATTATTGAATTCATTTATTTATTATATTGGTTGAAAAGTATGAATAGTGACGATTATTATGTCTAAATTAAGAATCTAATGTGTGTGATTTCGAACCAATGGGTTATTACCTCAGGCATACGTCATACATGACATAATAATTCATGTATTTGAAAATAAAGGATGAATACCATACTACCGTACTTCACTATTCACAAAAAAAATATTCTACTTTAGAAAAATACATTAAATTGAACATATTTTTTTTGGATTTATATAATTCTAAATTCAACACTATTTTTTGGAAATAATATTTTATATAGGATTAACTTAAAATTTTAATTAAATTCGTCAATTACTTGAAAAATACCAGTAGTAAAATATCAACACATAGTCTATCATTTTTAAAACATTTATTTTCTTATTACATTATATAAATATAACATAGTTTTATTTACAAGATACACAGTTTTATGTACACATTAATAGGTGGTGTTAGAATTTAAATCTTAACTAGACCATTAATATAACGAAAAATTACAGTTTTGTAAAAATCAGAAATTCAAATTATTCACTATAGATAAATATTTTCATAAATCTAACAAAATGTCACCCTATGATAATTTATTATATTATAACATAAAAAATAAGGTTGGGTTTTTTTCATAAAATTAATTTATGTATAATATTTTACTTCTGAAACATGTATTCATTTAAATGGTGGAGAAATAAAATTTTAAAAATATATCTTTTTATGCTTAAATTTGGATTTATTATTATCTTAAGCAAATCAAAATTATTAATTGATTTTTAAAATTATTTTATATAATATGTAATATATAAATATTATTTTGATTTCCTATTAATAGTTAATAATTTAATTTATTATGCTAAAATTTCATTATGGCCATAAATATAATTTTTATGAAAACACTGACTTCATCTTCAATTAGTCGTTATTTTTATTTCTAATTAATTGGTACACAATTAATTAATTTTATAAACATGTGTAAACTATATTTTAATAATTTACTTAATTCATTCCATTCCTTCCATTCAAGGGATAGTTGAGAATAATAACATTTAATCACTTTTTTAATCATGTTTTTTGGTTTATCATTTTCTATCAAAGAACTAAAATTTTAAAAATAGACATATAGTAAAATATTTGGGTGTTACAATTACGTTTCTAGATATTGTGTTAAATTATTTTCAGATATATTGTTAAATTGAGATATATAGATGTTTGGATTGTTTCATTTCTATATGTATCAAATATAATGTTTAAATTATGTGATCATAGCCTCAGATTTGGGAGTGTGGGTCTGAGGGGCCTCAATAAAAGTTTTTCATAGGGTATGAAATATACTTTTCAAAATAAATATTTTATACATGTTGAAATATCATTATATTTGATATGGTGATATAAAAAATATTCTTCTTTAGTAGTATCATAATAGATTATATGGTGATATAACATGTTGTGATATTGATTAATCAAAATGTATGATTGATCATGAATTTGAAAACTATATTTCTAAAAGATAAAAATCCACATAAGGATATAAATATATTTGATTTCTCATATCATGATACATATTGGAGAATCTAAAAAATTATTAATATTATAAATATATATCATTCAAAGAGATACAAGGTTGGTAGCATCATGTTTTTATTTGTATGGGGTGAACATAATTGTAAATACAAAAAATCATTTTGATACCTCTTCAAGGCCTATATAAAAGGACCAAGGATAAAAATTGAATTTAAACTATTATTAATGGTTCCAATGTATTCAAATTTCATAGAGAATTATTTTTTCCTTCATCATTTTTGTAGGGAGTCAATAGAAAACTTCAGATGAATGAGGATACCAACATAGCCTTTGCTAATTTATGTCAACCTAGGGATACAACTGGGAAGAATGATTTATTTGGAAGATTTTTAATAACCATCAAAAAATGTTTGTTTGAGGACAAGAGTATCCACTGTCTTTAGTGTACGGTACACATTTTCTTCAATTTGTATACAAGTTCTTTATTTCATAGATATTTTATTTAGGGTTTGAGGTTTTTTATTTAATTTATTATATATGTGTTATTTAATCCCTAGAAATTAATCGATTGTAGATTTTATCCTGAAAATTCTCAGTTTGGACCTGTATGTGAATGTAATTTTTCCTTTGGAATATTTGTTTGGATATGAATAGTCAAAATTCTTGTTTTTTGGATCGTGGAAGACTTAATTATGTATTTTGAGTATCTGTATTATTCTTTTCGGTATCAAGAGAAAGAATAATTGTCTAGTACACATGAAACACTAAAAAGTGATATTTTTTGTTCTAAAATACCAAATAGTTGTGAGTTATGGCTATGAAACACATTCAAATCATGTTTGTTTCTTGGGAACTTCAATGTAGGGTCAATAAACATTATGTTATAATTTAATGATAATAAAACACACCTTGGATAATAATCTATCCATTTTAAAAATAATATTACTTAGATATATATAACATAAAATGGATGCGTCTAGGTACATGGTTGAGTGAGTTGTGAAACCATTCAATAATTCCTAAAATGATTACAATATTATATTAAACAATATAATACACCTTTTTGTAATTTATTATATTAATATTTTCTAATTTGATTCTATAATTAATTTTGGACCAATTATAACTTTTCAATATTTATAACTTGTGTATTAGAAAATAATATAACCACACTAACTATGTTCCACAATAATTATTATGAATTAACATACCCACAAAATTATTATATAATATATGGACTACATTAATAACTAGTATAATTTATTATAACCAAAAAACCTTCTCATGTTTTTTCTTTAATTTTATCTCAATTCATTTATATTCATAAATAAGACTCATAGTTATCACATGAATCATAATGGAATGATACAATTAGTCTATCTCTCAATAGTATATTAATGTGTTCATCACTAATATACCCCAATATAAAATTTCGTAGTTATGTTGTGTTAAAAATGGATACCACGAATCTCTTATCCTAAATTTTATGGATTCATATATATATACCATTACCTAAATTTATAATACCATAATACATTTCATTTGTGTATATAAGAAAACTATTATTCTAAATTTCAAAAAAAAAATTCATTGATGTCAAAATAACATATAGAAATCAATATTCAAATTATTAATATAATATTATATAAATTTTTCAATCCAATGATTAATCTGATAGGAAAGAAAGTATTGTATATATATGTATAATATGTAGACATTTTTACACCATTGAAAATTCATATATATACTTATCCTACAATCAATTAACTCTTATTTATGATTATATTTACATAATCACATGGTATCTAATACCTATGGATAAAATGTAGAAAAATTTATTTATGTAATGGTCACATATTTATACTCAAAATAACTGTAACGCCCCGACCCCAGTTACCTAGAGTTGGTGAATTTTTACATAACATTGGCATGATCACAAGAAATATGAAATCTCGAAAGACCGATTGGTTTAGTATCCTAGGAAACAGTAGATATATTCATAACGTTTTACATTACATCATAAAGTGAAAAACTACTACAACAACATAGTCTCCATATTTCACACTCATATCCCCACATTTTATCCCTGCAGGTCATTCATAAATTACTTCTTCACATCCTGGAAAAAATAATACATAGAAAAGGGGTGAGCTCAAATGCCCAGTAAGGATAACAATATAGCGGAAACTTTCATAAATAAGAATAAACATTTAAGGCAATGTATAACTTAAAACAAAATCCTTTTAAACTTGAACATCAACATAGTATGGCAAAAATAAAATGAAATAATTCCATTTACTTTTTCACATGGATATTCTACTAATCGAATAATCACATGCAATATCAATTACCACTTTCATAATGGTGGAATGCATAATGCGAGACTATCATAACCACATAGCCAAGGCCTTGTGCCAAGACTACAAATAAGATTTTTCCAAGGACTTGTGCCAAGACACTAGTTTGTCTCATTAGACCTACCGATGCATCTAGGAGCTATAGTGGGCTCTACCCGTCACATATTAAGTCCAATGCATTCCCATATGAAAAGGTATAAACATAACATAAACATTCGTATTAAAACTAGCATACAAAATGTCAATTATTTCACCATAAACTATGAACGGTATAAAAATAGCACATCCATAGTCAAACATATCAAAAAACCTTCAATACAATATAGATGTTTTGTATCATAATAAATCAACTTCAAATAAGCGTAAAATCCATCAAAGGATGATAACATAGATGAAATCAAAACACTTTTTAGAGAAATATCATTTTCTATTTTGAAATAATTTAATAGTCATATATCTATGAAATAAAACATTTTCATTGAAAATATTATTATAAGATTGTAAGGGAAGCTTCAATGATTTTATAACAGTGAAAAATAACTGCACCCGCCATATAAGTTAATAAAAACATTCTTACCTTAATTCTGTCGAAAAGGTTAAAAAGAACCATGTTTAGAAAATGATGGAAAGATTCCTTTATAAACCACTTATAAAAAGTCAAAAAAGGGTATCAATGACTTTAACCCATATTTTTGTAAATATTAAAAATGTTTTGAAATATATTTTTAAGAAATATGGATGTGGATGATAAAGAGATCCCAGTAGAATATAACGTATAAACAACCTCGGATAATGAAGAGATTGTGAAATAAACCCTTACCTTTTACTTTTCCTTGGTTAGGGTAGGTTAACCTCCTCTATAATGGTGAAATAATTTTTATTAAATTATAAAAGAATCATATATATTAATATGATATCATATATTATCTTTTAACATTGCTTTGTAAATAATATCTTAGTATTATCGTCGTTTCGGGTGTTAACTTACTTGTTTTATTTCCAAAGTTTTGTTACGTAAGCCATGTTTGTCAAGGATAGGTTGTATCTTATTCATATCCAGAATTATATCAAGTCCGTAAACATTATTTTTAAATCATCAAATAAGAATTATACTTGAATGGATACGATGGAGAATGAATCTCATCGCGTTCGTGGAGACGGTAGTCCGTACGTACGCACGAGCGACAATATAATTCTTTTGATTTTAAAATAATATATAATTGGATGGTATATCATATATAAAAAATCATTATCATGTTATATTTATTATTTACATGATTTATACATCATTATTATACCCATACAAATAATTATTTATTGAATAACAATTACACCACGATGTAGAGACGGTAAGCCGTACGTACGCATGTATGGTGACATGTTATTAAAAGGATGGATAAAATACTGAATATGGTTGTAAGATATTTATAATAACATCATAGTATATATATGATATTGGATTTATTATTTTAGAATGGTAATAACAAAGGAAGAATAAGTGGAAGAAGAAAGGAACTTGAAAAAGGGTGGTGAAATCATTACCTCTTCTTCGAGTTATTCCTTTTGATTTGATCAAAAGGGCTCCTTAGGTTGGATTTCAGATCAAAATAAGACCTCTATGTTGTAGTAAGGGAAGTTGAGAGAGTATTTGTGCTGGGGTTTTCCGAAACAAAAGGCTTTGAAGGTGTGAAGTAATGAGAAGGGGGAGTTCTCTTTTATAAGAGGGGTGAGGGGCACCTTTGGAAAAGATAAAAATATTAATTTATAATAAATTCATATTCGAGTTATAATGGCTCCAAAGTTTACTATTCATAGTTTAAGGTGGGTATAGGTATAAAACCATTCAACCAATATAATTTATACAGGTTTGGGTTACTATATTAGCCTTATCTTTTAGTTTTAACTCTTAGTTAATTAGTTTGACATTTACCATGTCACTTTGTATTTTTATATTATATACTTAAAAAACATACTATATACATACAAGAAACCCCCAAGTGATCCATTAATGATACACCTATCATTCTATAAGTCTCTTGGCCTAACCTTATATTTTTAGGAATTTAATATCAATTAATAATATAATATATGTTTTAAAAACTATTTTATGTCAATTTTGACACTATTCAATAGTTGATTTTTATGAAACTTATAAAAGAATGATTAATTTGAAAAAAGTAGATTAAATAAAAACTAATATGTCATATTATCCTATAAAATTAGTTTAATTCATTAAAAGTCTCAAATTATATTTATTTGGGTATTTATAATATCAATTATTTTAATTTTTCACTATTATGGTAATTACTCCATCATCATTGTATCATAAATAAATTAAATTCTATAATGTCTAAAAATTATAAACAAACTATAATTATGTAGGAAATATTTTTGTATTTCTAATGAATATTTACAATCGAATTTATCTTATGTATAACCCTATATTAAAAATGTTTTAGTAAATAAACATTGATTTTAACTCTTTTAACTCTTCTTTGAATTAAATAATAATTAATGTCTTAATCTAATCCAAGTGGACCTAAATGATAATATTTTATTCCTAAGGTTGTTTTTGGTCAATATAAACTTGTCCAATAGAATTAGGACATGTGTTAGGGTAATATTAATATCATTTATACCCTTAATTAACCTATTTACTTTTAACCGTGGTAAATAAAAGTAAAAAGTTACTATTCACCAAAAATTATTTTCATCTCATTGAAACACATTTTACTTCATGATATTTACCATGTCTCTCGTATTTTCGAAATTCCATTTACATAAGAGGTAAAATTATGTTTTATGAAAAATTCAGTTTTTTAACTACCCCTTAGTAGTTTCACTATTCATCAAAAATTGATGTTTTTTAGAACAATGCCAAAATTTCATCCTAGACTATAATTGATATTATGAATTCAAAAATGGTGTCTATTTTAAAAAATTCCAAACATATATGTTTAATTAATTAATTTTATAATTAATTCCCGCTGTCACAACAAATAGCGTGTTTTTAAGAAACAATATATACCAAAAGATTGACAATTGTTTAGGTCCAATTTCAAAGTGAAATTAATTCTAATGAACACCATTGGATAAAATGGTAAAAATATGTTCTAAATATACTTTAAAACCACTCAATAATATAATTTATCACTATAAATTATTTTTATTAAAAAAGTTGTTTTTAAGTATTTTTCTCTATTCATAAAAATTTGAAGTTCTCAGAAAAATACCAAAAATTCATCTTAGGATAATTTCGATATTACGAAACCAAAAATGAAGTCCATATTGAAATATAAAATATATTTAATTTCAAAAAGTAGGTATTACTATTCATAAGGGCAAGTTTGATTGGTTGTGGTGTGTTAGAACTTGATGTTGCATACAACACACAGTATCACATTATTCAAAGAGAAGCATACCGTAGAAGCTTGGGGTGTTACATTCTCCCCTCCTTCAAATAATTTCATCCTCCAAATTTCTAGAATACTACCACATGAAAATACTTGGGTGGTTCTTCATCATAAGTTCTTCGGGTTCCGACGTTGCCTCTTCCATCTTATGGTTCCTCCACAAAACTTTTACCAGACGCGTCGTCCAGTTTCTCAGTACTTGTTCTCTAGTATCCAGAATCCTGAAGGGCTCTTCACAATAAGACAGATCGGGTTCTAATTCTAATTTTTCATAGGTGAGTAAATGTGTTGGGTCAGGCATGTATTTCCTCAACAGAGATACATGGAACACATCGTGATCTTTGGAGAGACTTGGAGGCATTGCCAATCGGTAATCTACAGCCCCAATTCATTCTACAATTTCGAATGGTCCGATGTACCTGAGACTCAATTTAACTTTCTTACCAAAACATATGACTCCCTTCCATGGAGATACCTTTAGGAAAACAAGATCAGCGACTTGAAATTCCAAATCCTTCCTTTGATTATCAGCATAGCTCTTTTGCCTACTTTGAGATGCATTGATGTGATTTTGGATTACCTTCACCTTTTCCACCGTTTACTCCACCAGTTCTAGACCTACAAGTTTTCTTTCACCAACGTCATCCCAACAGGTTGGTGTGCGACATCTCTTTCCATATAACGCTTCATATGGTTCCATATGAATACTCGAATGGAAGCTATTGTTATATGAAAATCGTACTAAAGGTAAATATTGATCCCACATACCCTGAAAGTCAAGTGAACAAGATCTCAGCATGTCATCGAAGGTTTGAATAGTCCGTTCTGATTGTCCGTCTGTCTGAGGGTGGTAGGTAGTGCTCAAATTAAGTTCAGTATCCAGGGATTTCTGAAGACTCATCCAGAATCTTGAAGTAAAATAGGGATCACGATCAGAAACTATCGATAGTGGTACTCCATGAAGTCTAACAACTTCATTAATATATAGTCTTGCTAGACGTTCCAGTGGTAGATCTTCTCTTATAGTAAGAAAATGTGCTGACCTGGTAAGACGATCAACAATAACCCATATTGCATCATTCCTTCTAGGATTATTTGGTAGTCTCATGAAAAAGTCCATCGTAATATTTTCTAATTTCCACTCAGGTATGAGAAGAGGTTGCAATACTCCACCAGGTTGTTGCCTTCCAGCTTTCACTTGTTGACAAACCATACATCTTGACACAAAATCGGCAATCTCCCTCTTCATGTTGTCCCACCAAAAATTTTCCTTCAAATCTCTATACATTTTTTTTCTCCCATGGTGTATAGTAAAACTGGAACTATGAGCATCATCCAACAATTCCCTTTTTAGATTAGGTATATCGGGAAGACAAATCCTCTTCCCGAATTTCAAAATTCCATCTTCATACACAAAGTCTCTCAAACTCCCATCATTCACAGCTTTAATATTATTTTGAAATTAATCATCATCGGTTTGAGAACTCTTAATCCATTATAGTAAAGATGGTTTGGAAACCATTTGAAAAAGAATTGATGTTTCACCTTCCCTGGTTATTCCCATGTCCATCTTCACTAGATCCATGAAAATTGGATCCCTTTCAATTCTCATATTGTTCAAAACACCATGGTCTTTCCTGCTCAATGCATCTGCCACCTTGTTTTCCTTCCTTGGGTGGTAGTGTATCATACTATCATAATCCTTGAGTAATTCAATCCATCTCCTTTGCCTCATGTTGAGTTCTATTTGTGAGAAAATATACTTCAAACTCTTGTGATCAGTATAAATCTCACATTTTTCACCATATAGGTAGTGCCTCCATATCTTAAAAGCAAAGATCACAACTTCTAACTCGAGATCATGAGTAGGGTAGTTTTGTTCATGAATTGTCAACTGTCGTGATGCGTAGGCAATTAGCCTATCATTCTGCATAAGGACACAACCAAGTCCTTTCTTCTATACATCACTATAAATAACGAACCCATCATTCCACGATGGTAGAGTCAATATTAGAGCATTGACTAATCTTCTCTTCAGTTCTTCGAAAAATTCTTCACACTCTTTTTTCCAAAAAAAATTAACCGCTTTACGTGTGAGATTCATTAATGGGTTATCCAATCGGGCAAAATTATGGACGAAACGTTGATAATAACCTACCAAACCAATAAAACTACGCACCTCAGTTATATTAGTTTTTTTTGGACAGTCTTGGATTGCCATGGTCTTAGAAGGATTAATAGAGATTCAATCTTTAGAGACAATATGGCCAAGAAAAGAAATATCTGGAAGCCAGAATTCACCCTTTCTAAACATTCCATATAATTCATGTCTTCTTAGAGTCGCATGTGATTTTCATGATCTTCATAGCTTTTGGAGTATAACAAGAAATCATCAATAAATACCACCACAAATTAATCAAGATACTCCTTGAAAACTCTATTCATCAGATCCATGAATACATAGGGTGCATTAGTCAATCCAAAAGGCATTACTGTAAACTCGTAATGCCCATACCTGGTTCGAAATGCTGTTTTCGGAATGTCTTCCTTCTTTACACACAATTGATGGTATTCAGATCGAAGTTCAATCTTGGAAAAGTATTGAGCTCCATGCAGTTGGTCAAATAAATCATCAATTCGAGGTATGGGATACTTGTTCTGTATTGTTATAGAATTGATCTCCCTGTAGTTGATACATAACCTCATAGATCCATCATTCTTTTTAACAAAAAAAAACAGGGGATCCCCATGGAGAAACACTAGGGAGAATAAATCCCTTATTACTCAATTCCTCTAGTTTTTTCTTTAGTTCGACTAATTCCACAGTGGCCATTCTATAAGGGGTATTCGATATAGGCCTTGATCCAGGAATTAAATCAATGGAAAACTCAACTTCTCGTTCTGGAGGATGTCCAAGTAAATATTATGGAAATATATCTACATATTCATTCACAATAGGTACATCCTCTATTTGAACATTCCTTTCCTCACCCATAGTCATTTCATTCTCTTCCTCCCCAATAATTGAATTTAGATGAGCTACTGGGGGTGGATCTAGATAAGAATTAGGAGGTGACGATTCGGCTCTAAAGATAAGGTGTTCATTATCATCATCATCAAGAATCATAACCTCTTTATTCATAAAATAAATCTTCGCATCATAGTTCGAAAGCCAGCCCATACCAAGGATTATATCAAACTAAATCATAGGTATGATGATGAGATCAGTAGATAAAAAACATTTATGTGCTCTAATGGGGATTGATTCACAAAACATTGTTGCAATGATACTTCCCTTAAGAGTTTTAACTGACAACTCCCTTGTTAAATCAAATTGGAAATATCTATTTTTCTTAGCAAACTGGGAAGATATGAAACAATGCGATGATACAGAATCAAATAATGCATTTTCTAAACTTGAGGAAACCATTAAATTACATGGCACCATGTCTTTCGGAACTTCTACCTCAACAGTAGTGATATCATAAGCTTGGCCTCTATCCCTTGGCCTTTTCTGAGGTAAGTTATCTCGATGCTTAGGACATTCATTTGCATAATACCCCATCTCCGAGCAATTGTAGCACTGAACATTGGTAGCTTCCTTCATTCCTTTGCAATCACGAGCTTGGTGGACTTTTTCACCACACTTGTAACAGAATCTCATTCCCTTCAATAAGGTACCAGGGTGTTTCTTTCCACATTTACCACATGATGGATATTCAAAATTTCCCTTCTTCTGCTAATTTCCATTCCTAGATTGATCCGCAGATCTCTTCTTCTCTTTCTTTTCATTAAAGTCATAAAACTTAGAGAATTCCTTTTCAGTCTTGATAGCACATGAGACAATGTCTTCATACGACAAGAAGGATTGTGATACTAATGTTGGACGGAGAAATGTTTTTAACCCATCAATGAAACGATCAATCTTACTTCTTGGGTTATGTATATAATCTCCAGCATACCTTGCTAACACTGTAATGTTAGCCTCATACTTTGTGACATTATCATCCTCCTTTTGTCTCAGACTCAGAAACTGCCTTTCCATATCTTCTTGATGGTCGCGAGGAAAGTATTTTTCCAAAAACAGATCTTTGAACTCCCTCCATTCTATATTTGATAATTCATCATCATCCTTCATATTTTGAATCAATGACCACCATTGATCAGAATCTCTAGTGAGGCGGTAAACTGTCATGATAACTTTTTCCCTTTCACTACTCCCCAAAGCCTGAAATATTTTCTCTTGGGACAATATCCATTGCTCAGCTACTAAGGGATTAGTACTACCATTGAACATTGGTGGTTTTTGCCTCATGAAGCGATCTAACATTGATCCTCCATGTCGTGGATCAGGGTGCTCCATACGGGTAAGGTTATTATTCATAACCTGAGTAAGTTGTCCCAGTATGGTGATTAGCTCATCGGCACGAGTTGCATCACCAGCTCCACTATAATTATCTTGAGCAGGGGGAAATCCCTACATGGAGTGCGTGCATCGATACAGTTTCCATTTCTTCCACTAGGCACCATTTCTAAACAATGGCATAAACTAGATCTTTTTATGAATCAAAATACTTAATTTTATACTTATAAAACACTTCACATAAATTGATCTATTTATGGATATAATCCATAATCATAAAAATGTTTTCTTTGAGGAAGTATATACTCATAAACCCTTCATAATTATTTGTAAAGAAAATGAGAGTTATCCTAAGCATATCCCCCAGGAGTTTCGTAACCAAGAGTGCAGCAAGGCCCATTGTTGTGCACCAGTTCCCGTTCGAGTCTAGCTCAAATCGGTGTTTTCGGGTTTTACCCCTAGGTACATCTGTGCCACAACCACCTCTACCTGCTCGTATCCAGAAAGGGATGTATTTCTCGGAAAACTCACAAAATCTCTACAATACCAAAATTTTAGGAAGTTCTTCTATACTAATCCCCAAAGTTCATCTTAGGTCTACGTGCTCTAATCAGAGTTTATCTAAATCTAGCTTCCAAGGTTTGTACTAAACTTCCTCTGATACCAACGGTAATGCCCTGACCTCAGTTACCTAGAGTCGGTGCATTATTACATAACATTGGAAAGATCACAAGAAAGATCAAATCTTGAAAGACCGACTGGTTTAGTAGCCTTGGAAACACTAGATATATTAATAAAGTTTTACATTACATCATAAAGTGAAAACCTACTACAACAACATAGTCTCCATATTTCAAACTCATATCCCCACATTCTATACCTACAGGTCATTCATAAATTACTTCTTCACATCTTGGGAAAAATAAAACATAGAAAAAGGGTGAGCTCAAATGCCCAGTAAGGATAACAATATAGCGAAAACATTCATAAATAAGAATAAACATTTAAGGCAATGTATAACTTAAAACAAAAGCCTTTTAAACATGAACTTCAACATAGTATGGAAAAAATAAAATGAAATAATGCCATTTACTTATTCACATGGACATTATACTAATTGAATAGTCACATGCAATATCAATTACCACTTTCATAATGGTGGAATGTATAATGACAGACTATCATAACCACGTAGCCAAGGCCTCGTGCCAAGACTACAAATAATATTTTTCCAAGGCCTTGTGCCAAGACACTAGTTTGTCTCATGTGACCTACTGATGCATCGAGGAGCTATAACGGGCTCCACCCGTCACATATTAAGTCCAATTCATTCCCATATGAAAAGGTTTAAACATAACATAAACATCCATATTAAAAATAACATACGAAATGTCAATACTTTCACCATAAACTATGACCGGTATAAAAATAGCACATCCACAGTCAAACATATTACAAAACCTTCAATATAATATAGAAGTTTTGTATCATAATAAATCAACTTCAAATAAGAGTAAAATCCATCAAAGGATGTTGACATAGATGAAATCAAAACTCATTTTAGGGAAATATCTCTTTCTATTTTGAAATCATTTAAGAGTCATATATTTATGAAATAAAAAATTTTCTTTGAAAATATTCTTATAATCTTGTAAGGTAAGCTTAGACGATTTTATAATGACAGAAAATAACCGCACCCACCGTATAAGTTAAAATAAACATTCTTACCTTAATTCTGTCGAAAAGGTTAAAAAGGACCTTGTTTGGAAAAGGACGGAAAGATTCATTTATAAACCACTTATAAAAATTAAAAAAAGGGTATAAATGACATTAACCCATATTCTTGTAAATAGTAAAAAAATTTTGAAATACATTTTTGAGAAACATGGATGTGGATGATAAAGAGATCCCAGTAGATTATTACGTATAAACAACCACGGATAATCAAGAGATTGTGAAATAAACCCTTACCTTGTACTTTTACTTGGTTGGGGTAGGTTAACCTCCTGTATAATGGTGAAATAATTGTTATTAAATAATACAAGAATCAAATATATTAATATGATATCATATATTATCTGTTAACATTGGTTTGTTAATAATATCTTAGTATTATCATCGTTTCGGGTGTTAACTTACTCATTTTCTTTTATATGTTTTGTTACGTAAGCCATGTTTTTCATGGATAGGTTGTATCTTATTCATATCCATAATGATATCAAGTCCTTAAACATTATTTTTAAATCATCAAATGAGAATTATACTTGAATGGATATGATGGAGAATGAATCACATCGCGTTCGTGGAGACGGTAGTCCGTACGTATGCCTGAGCGACAATATCATTCTTTTGATATTAAAATAATATATAATTGGATGGTATATCATATATATAGAATCATTATCATGTTATATTTATTATTTACATGATTCACATATCATTATTATACCCATCCAAATAATAATTTATTGAATAACAATTACACCACGACGTGGAGACGGTAAGCCGTACGTACGCATGTATGGTGACATGTTATTCAAAGTATGGATAGAATACTGAATATGGTTGTACCATATTTATAATAACATCACAGTATATATATGATACTGGAGTTATTATTTTAGAATGGTAATAGCAAAGGATGAAGAAGTGGAAGAAGAAAGGACCTTGAAAAAGGGTGGTGAAATCATTACCTCTTCTTCGGGTTCTTCCTTTTGATTTGATCAAAAGGGCTCCTTAGGTTGCCTTTATGATCAAACTAAGACCTCTAGGATGTAGTGAGGGAAGTTTAGAAAGTATTTGGGCCGGGTTTGGCCGAACCAAAAGGCTTTGAAGGTGTGAAGTAATGAGAAGGGTGAGTTCCGTTTTATAAGAGGGGTGAGGGGCACCTTTGGAAAAACTAGAAATATTAATTTATAATAAATTCATATTCAGTTTCTAATGGCTCCAATGTTTATTATTCGAAGTTTAAGGTAGGGATAGGAAGAAAACCATTAAACCAATATAATTTAGACATGTTTTGGTTACTATATTAACCTTATCTTTTAGTTTTAACTCTTAGTTAATTAGTTTGACATTTACCATGTCACTTTGTATTTTTATATTATATAGTTAATAAACATACTATGTACATCCAAACGACCCCAAAGTGGTCCATTAATAATACACCTATCATGATATAAGACTCTTGGACGATCCTTAGATTTTTAAGAATTTAATATCAATTTATAATATAATATTTGTTTTAAAAACCCTTTTATGTCAATTTTGACACTATTCAATAGTTGATTTTTGTAAAACTTATAACAGAATTATTACTTCGAAAAAAGTCCATTAAATCAATAATAATATGTCATATTATCCTAGAAAATTAGTTTAATTCATTAAAAGTCTCAAATTATATTTATTTGGGTATTTATAATATCAATTATTTTAATTTTTCACTATTATGGTAATTACTGCATCATCATTGTGTCAAAAATAAATTAAATTATATAATGTCTAAAAATTATATATAAAATATCATTATGTAGGAATTCTTTTTATATTTCTAATGAATATTTACAATCAAATTTATCTTATGTATACCCCTATATTAAAAATGTTTTAGTAAATAAACATTTATTTTCACTCTTTTAACTCTTCTTTGAATTAAATAATAATAAATGTTCTAATCTAATCCAACTGGAACTAAATGATAATATTTTATTCCTAAGGTTGTTTTTGGTCGAGATACCCCTGTACAATAGAATTAGGACTTGTGTTAGGGTAATATTAATATCATTTTTAACCTTAATTACCCTATTTACTTTTAAGCGTGGTAAATAAAAGTAAAAAGTTACTATTCACAAAAAATTAGTTTCTTCTCATTGAACCAAATTTTACTTCTTGATATTAACCATGTCTCTCGGATTTTCGAAATTCCATTTGCAGAAGTGGTAAAATTAAGTTTTATGAAAAATTCAGTTTTTTAACTACCACTTAGTAGTTTCACTATTCATCATAAATTGAAGTTTTTCAGAACAATGCCAAAATTTAGCCCTAAGATATAATTGATATTCCAAATTAAAAAACGATGTATATTTTACAAAATTCCAAAAATATATGTTGCATTAGTAAATTTTATAATTAATTTCGGTTGTCACAACAAATAGCGTGTTTTTAAGGAACAATATATATCAAAAGATTGACAATTGTTTAGGTCCAATTTTAAAGTGAAATTAATTCTAATGAACAACATTGGATGAAATGGTAAAAATATATTCTAATTATACATTAAAACCACTTAATAATATAATTTATCACTATAAATTATTTTTATTAAAATGGTTGTTTTTAATTATTTTTCACTAATCATAAAAATTGGAAGTTCTCAGAAAAATACCAAAAATTAATATTAGGATAATTTCGATTTTCTGAAACAAAAAATGAAGTCAATTTTGAAATATAAAATATATTTAATTTCAGAAAGCAGGTATTACTATTCATAACGTCTAGTTTTATTGGTTGTGGTTTGTTAGAAATCGATGTTGCATACAACACACGCTATCGCATTACTCAAAAAAGTAGCGTACCATAGAAGCTTGGGGTGATACAATAACTATCCTTTAAAATACATAACATAGTTAGATACAAATATATTAACCTATATATTGATCTATTAAGGGATCTTAAAATGTTTTTTATAATTTTTTTCATAATGTAATGCCTCTATTCATGGATCTAAATCCACAGACTAATTCCATTTTGTGACATGGTATTAGGTAAATTTCCCTTGTTTATAGAAGCATGTAACGATTAAAAATGGATAAAATACAATTTTGATGTATATTAACTCTATAAAATATATAAACCATATGTTTTAACCATTCATGTGTAAGGTGAAACACTTTTATTGAATATGTTGAAAATTTGAAAAAGAAAAAAAAATATGTTTAACAACATTCCTATAAAATTTCAAAAACACATTTTTACGTAATTTAAATAAATGAATGAATATTTTTCAATGCCATAGACTCCACTATATCCTCCCTCCATGTCTCCATGGTGGATTTATGTCTTCCCACTAAAAATAAACGAGAAAATTCGTTACCCTATATATTATATATTATGTTTGAATTCACCCTAATACGTGGATATAGGGGTTGGGTGTAATCTTAGTATAATTCCACCATGACTCTAATAAATATAAAAAAATGACAAAACCATCTATTTAATTCCAATAAATACTAGTAAAAAACCTCATTAATTTAAAAAAACTATTTATAAAAAATATTACACAACTAGAATATCAAAAGAACTTATTTTAGAAGCCATTTGATTGAAATAAATAATTCCTTTAAATGACTATAAAATTGACCCCTGATTTTATATTCATTTCAGACCATGTTTTGGTTTTTGAAGACTTGCTTTAAAAAAAACATTCTATTTTTATAAAATGATTAGAAAACCCTACATTTCCTCTAACACAAATGAAAATAATTTTTTTCACATGTTTACCAGAAACCATCTATCACATGATAAATAACATGTGATAATGAATCGATGATCAAAACCATTTATATTAAATACATTCTAAAAATATTTATTTTTTTAAATCTATTTAATACCAGGTTCACAAGTTCTCCAAAACCCATTTATTCACCAAAAAATGGTTTAATTTTCCTCCTTCCTTCCATCACTCTCTACATCACAATTTCACTAAGTCCTATCGATACACCACTATATAATTTTAGTGATTTTGAAAATATGTCACACTAAAACCAGTTTCACCTATATGAATGATGTGGCCTTATTTTTACACAGTTTTCCACATCCTTTTTATTAATTTTTAATTATTTATTTAATTATTTTTACACTTTTTATCTAATAAATTCACTTTTGTATTTTTATTATTGAATTTTCCAAATATTCAATTTTATAACATTTTATGTAATTATGGACCCTTAAATAGTTGATTTATTCCTTATTTGTTTTTAATATAAATAATTTTCAGTTTTTTTATTTAAATATATATTTGATTATATTATTTAAATTTCATTATTAATAAATATTGAGTTTCTAATTAATTTACTTATCATTTTTATGTTTATATAACTTAGTCGCGGATTACCAGACTACCGGTAGCTAAGCTACATATAGTAGGGGTCCTTTTTCTCTATCGGTGACCTTGCCTGTATCGGTGATCTTTGTCACCGATACACTTTCCTACCGGTAGGTCTCATTTAATTATAACAGCTATCTGTAATTTTAACTATCAGTGAACCTTTAATTTTATAAACAACGGTGAGTATTTGGTTTGGTTAATTTAATTCTTCGCGACTTTTTAATTAGATAATTTGTGGTTAAAAAATTATTTAATCAACATAATCCTCTTAATTTAACATAGACATTGTTTTAATAATTAATATTTTAATATAGTTACATTAGAATAAGTTATCAATGTTATATAATGTGTTTAGTCTTCCTGCTTTATCACATTAGTAAATAATAAAATGGTTTGCACTTAATTTTATTAGTTCAATTAGTTATTTAATTAATTAATTAATAATTTTTTAAATATTGATTATTTTATTTTATGTATGAATTTTTAATTTT
The DNA here is from genome assembly GCA_963277665.1 of Viscum album. Lineage (NCBI taxonomy): Eukaryota > Viridiplantae > Streptophyta > Magnoliopsida > Santalales > Viscaceae > Viscum > Viscum album. The sequence continues at coordinate 579,727,405 of OY728164.1, forward strand.
AATTTATTTTATAATTGTCTTAGTCTAACGGTGAGGTAGACGAGCTCTAGCGGTGACCCCGCACTACTCTATTTTCTCACCGATACTCTTTTCTCACCGATGTTCTTTTCTCACTGATACATCCCCTTATATCAGTAGCCTTACTACCGATCCGCTATTGGTGTCTTTTTCACTATAACCTTTTAAAACCCTAATTTCATTGTTATAATATAGTTATTAATTTTATTTTATTTTCATCCATTAATATAAATTAACCTCATTAATGCAATAGTTTAATTTTATGTTTTAAAAAATTTAGGTTAGTTTCTAATATAAAATAATGTTTATTTACAGTGCTAATTAATTAATTAATTTTTTTGTTCTAAAATTTTATAATAAGTATGGTTCTATGCAGTTTAAATTTTAATTAATTCTTTTAATTCTGTTGTTTTAATTTTTTCTTTAATTAATTATTTATTAAGTATTTTAGTATTTTTTTTAGTTTTGTTGAAATTTTATATGATTTAAATAAATTAGTGGTCTTACCATTATTTTATTAGTTTAATTAATTCTTTATCTTAGTTGACGTTTTTGGGGGTGTTTTTGTAGCTACTGATAGATGAATTTACTGGTAGCTACCAATAGCTGCATGTTATCTCATCCTCACTGATAGCCAATCAGTGACATTTTTGCATCACTGTAGCATTATTTATTTTTCACTCTGCGTGCACCCAATCGGTAGATCTATCTCCCTGAGTACCTTCATTTTATTTTCCCTGTATCGGTAGCTACCTCACTAATACCCACTCCTTTTTATTTTCCTCACCGCTATCTGCATTATACCGAAGACCCTTTGCGCTGATCTCCTCACTGATTCTCTCGCTTTACCTCACTGTTACTTTTCATCCCGTTCATCTCACCTTCATCCAATGTTATTCAAACTTCTACTCCATTGTCACCGCTTGATAAAGACGGATTTGGCATCCCTTGATGTTTTGGAGAGATTTCATAGCCACTGCTTGGGTTCACACCTTCAATCGCCACACCCGATTGAACCCGCGCTAACGAGGAGGACGTTTTAACCTGAAGCCGCCAAAGATGAAGTCCCCTAGAAATTGATATTCTAGAATGTCGTGTCATCCATTGAGATATGATGAATAGGAGATGACCACCATTGTGTAGCTGAATCTGAACCATAGGCTGTTGCGCCGCACTATGTACCGAGAGACCCACAACTCCTGATGCGTTGAATCTAGAGCCCTGGTCTTGAGAGGAGAGTATCTGAACTAATCTCTGATGCATATGAAGTTGGGCACTCCACGTATTTGTTCGAGGAGCCTGCTGCACCACTGATTTATGAACCTCTACCATGTTGAAGGCGAGGATGTGCACCACCATGGAGGCCACAGAGCAGCACAGGAGCCAGGACAATGATGTTGGTTGATGTTGGAAGCAGTGCTGTGTGAAGAGGGTGTTGCGCCGGGTTGCAGAGGAGGAAGAGAAACCCTCCCCCTACTGTGTGCCGATTTGGGGGGAGGGAAGAGATAAAAAAACAAATGAATAAACAAGTTAAAAAATATAATAAAAAGGATGAATAAAATAATATAATAAAAAAATTATAATAAAATTAAAGTCAAAAGAAAAAAAATAAGAAAAGAAAAAGCTAAATTTATGTAAAGTTAAAATAAAGTTAACTTGTTATAATTTTATCTTCACTAAGTCAGATAAATATAAATAATTTGTAAAATTAATTAATTAAAACAAATATATTTTTTATAAATAGATAAATTAAATTATAAAACAAAATTAATAATAAATGATAATAATAATTTAATTAATTATTAATAGTATAAATATATAATTACAAATAATTACAAATAAATTATAAATTTACATAATAAATCAGAAATACATAAAACTCAAGTAATAACATTATGTAATAAATTAAAATTAATTAATTAATTAATTAATCAAATAATTCAATCTCTCTAAGAGTAATAATTAAATTATAAATACAATCTAAAATATTATCTTCATTATTTATTTACTTATGTACTTAATTTTTAATAACTTGGACTAAAAGAAATTGATTTAATTAATAAATTAGTATTTTTATCTTTTAACTTAATTAAATTAAAAACATATTATTAATTTATGTTTTACTATAATATTTTTATGTGAATAGTTTTATAAATAGAGTAAATAATAATTATCAATTAACTTATATTAACATTAAACACTTAACCTGAAAAAACAATTACTTCATTATTTTCTTTCACATTTATTTATTTATTTTGTTTTAATATGTGCAGGTTCATTCAGGGTTCATGTTTACATCAAGATTCCCTTAACTAACTCACTCGGAGTTAGTTATGTAAGAAATTATAGCGCGACGTGGTGGTCGCAAAAAAACTCACCTTTTGTAGTACGTGGGTGAAGAACTTCTTGAAATATGTGGAAGATGTGCGGTGAGAGGCAATAGTTGATAGTTTGTATTAAAACAGAGCAAGAAGAAGAATTTTGGAGGGACATTTATTCACAGAGACACACTCATTCAATGAACTTACCATTCTCAGAGCAGATCAGAGTACCCAGAGCACTTCTCTGAGAAACTTTCATTGGAGATCCAAGGCCGAGGAGCAACAATTCATGCGAGCAGAGGGAGTTTTCTTCCTCTATTTTATTCCAAATCACTCCTCTATATTTGAATGACTTTAGTTTTCAAGATAATGATAATATACATGTTTTCTAGCTAAATTTTTAGTTCGAGGGTGAATTGATCTTCTACTGGTTACTTTTCATTCTCATATCACATAATCATTTCACTAAATTTAGTAAAGATCAGTGAGATTGATGCTGTGTTTATCCAATTTCTTTCCACCACTAGTACATAATTTTTAAAACTCTACAATCAAATCAGCGATATTGATCATGGAAACATATTTAAAAAATAATCAATTCACAAATTCTTTAGGACATACGGCGAGTTCTTCCTGCTGTCATTATCTTTTAGAACTTTTCACAGCTAATTTTTTTTGGAGTGGCGATCTCCAAAATCAATTAGTCTGTGTGACATTACACTTGGTGATGGAGGTAAGTCACTATCTTTATGGTGGTGTGAGTAAAGAGCTTTAATGTGATTCGGAATACCTATTAAACCAGTAGAATGGAGACTTTTCCTAGAGCATTTTAATTGATTGTTCACTTTTAGCATTTTATATCTCTGTTTCTTACTGTTCTTAGTCTATTTCTTGTTTCATAATAGTTTCTAATAGAAACTAAAAAATATTTTAGTGTTTCATTGGAGTACAATTTTTAAAAAAAAAATAGAAAAAAATATAAAACAAATATAAAATCTATTCCACTTCTGACAACAGTGCGATCTTTTTGTATGTTTTTTAGAAGAATAGTGGTCAAATTCGCCTTCTCTATGGGTTCGACCCTACTTGAGAAATATACTGTAGTTAGTTGGAATATAAATATTAAACATTGGTCGGCTTCAACGACAGATCAGGTCAAGTTTTTGGCACTGTTTCTGGGGAAGGCACGAGCCATTGCTTCTAAAAAATTCAAAAAAATAACATTTTAAAAAAAACATCAAAAAATTGAATAAAAAATTAAAACTGTAAAAAAATCTGCTACATTTACTACTATATTTCTACGGTTTTTTTATTACTGAACTCCTCTTAGTTATACTATTGTGCTATTTTGAACTTTTTTACACATTGCCTCTGCACAAGAGAATTCATTATTACATTAGCGACACTGAACATTGAACTAGACAAACATTTAGCTGCTCCTAAAAAACATTCTAACAGAGAACCAGGATAATAGAGTTGATCAAAACATGAATGTTCCATATCCTGTAGTTACAACCCTTCAACTACCTATACTTAGGGAATTTCAAATTCCAATTGTATCAAGTAACCCATCTTGCATTAGGTTGACCCTTAGGTATATGAATTCTGAAATTAAACAGTCTCACCTTTCTCAACACCCTTCATTCAATTATCTTCCAGGAGAGGATTCGCTTGAGTTAATTAGAGAGTTATATAGTTCTGTACAACAAATACCATTGAGAGAGCTTTTTTAGGAGGAGTTGAGATTGAGTTTGTTTACATTTTTTTGAAGGGTAAGGCTAGGACTTAGGTTCAGAACATATATGAAGAAATTTTTGAGACCTAGGAAGAGGTTTTTACTGCCTTTTTGTTAAAATTATATCCTAGGAACACCACCTCTAAGATTAGGCACAAAATTATTGGGTATTTCCAGGATGAGGGAGTGTTATTTCACGGGGCATGGGATAGGTTTAGATGTCTCCATAGAAAAATTCACAATCATCAGTTTTCTCCCCATTTACTCATGAAAGCCTTCTATAATGCTCTCACCCCTTACAACCAAAATTTAGTTGACGAATTCGGTGGGGGTGACTTTTCACACTCCACTCCTGATGAGATGAAACTTGTGTTTGACAAGATTGCTCAAAAATCTCTTCACATGTGTTCTAGGAAGAGAGTTGTTCATAGAGGTGAAGTTAATCCTTAGGCTGCTATTGTTAGTGATAGATTCTTAATGAAAAAATGTAATAATTGTGGGATGTTCGGTCACACTCATACATGTTGTCCTAATTTTTATCTCCCTGTCCAGATTGATGAGAGTGCTAAATTTTTAGATTTTCGAATGATGAACCAAGGTACAATTGATCAATTCTCTAATCAGTACATGTTTTTGTTATCAAAATCACCCAAACTTGTTATGGAAAGAACAAAGTGTCATAAAGCAGACCACTACCACTAACTACTACTCACACCCTATCATTTATAACTCAAACCAATATGGGGATGAGTATTATAATTCTCAAGGGGAGTTAAAGGGGTTTTTAAAACTAGTTTTTGGGAGAAATCAGTTCATTTAGGAAGGAAACAGATGGTATGATCCAAAATTTAGAACATCAAATAATTTATATGTATAAGGATCAAGGTGATAAGGGAAAGGGAAAGCTACCCAACACTTCAATTGATAACCCAAGAGAGAATATTATGGCTGTTACCACTAGATCTGGCCTTAAAACCAAAGAACAAGTTCAGAAAAACTCTGGGAAAACTAAAACTTATGAAAAAATTTGAATCTGGGAAGAAAAATATGCTTGACACAGAATTTGGGAATCTTGACATCTTTGTTCAAACTGAACACAATGTTGAATTTACATATGAAATGTTCACGAACATAGGAAAATGAAGTGAGAGTTGATTAAAGAATAAAAGAAAAACAATGGAATTGAGGGTAAGGATAATAATCAACTTATTCTTAAAAATTATTCTCCTCCCATTCCCTTACCTGAAAGAGTGAAGAAGAATGATGAACCTGATTATTTTAGGTTTCATAAAATGATTCAAAACTTTAGCATCAACATTCCATTTGTATAATCTTTAGATAAAATTCCATCATCTGTTTCTTTTACCAAAAGGTTTCTAAAACATAAAAATGATTGGAAGAAGTTGGACAATGTAAATATTAATGAGGAGTATAGTGCGATCTTGTTAAAGAAGTTACCTCCAAAATTGAAAGATCCTGAAAGCTTCATTATTCAATGAAAAATAGGAGAAAGTGAGAAACATAATTATTTGTGCGACTTATGATCAAGAATCAATCTTATGCCTTACATTCTGATTAGAAGGTTGGGTCTCAGGGATTTGCAACCAACTTCTGTTTATCTTCAACTTGTTGACAGGTCACTCACACACACTTCAGGGAGGGTGGATAATCTATTAGTGAGTGTAGGAAAACTAAAACTACACACATACATCATTATCTTAGATACGGAGTGTGATGAAAAATTCCCAAACAACTTAGGGAGACCTTTCCTTGCTACATTTGGTGTTGTCATAGATGTGTCCAAGGGGAAACTCACTCTTCAAGCCATTGATGATGTGGAGGAGCTTTTAGTGTTTTAAAATCCTCAACATGTGGTTGATTTTGATTTGATATATGTCACTGAGAATCAATGTTATAAAATTTAGGTCCGATCTTAGTATGGTTCTTTTCCTCTTGAGGTCACAGAGACATTGATTCCCAAGACTATTGAAACTTTTCTTCAAGCATCAATTCCTATCCCACACCCTCCTCTAGATGAACAAAATATTTCTTTATAACCCTTTCTAGAGAATGAGTCACAATCTATACTTGAACTGTCTCAACCTATTTTTGAATGATTTCCTTATATAGACGACTGTATAAGGGTTTCTGATGTTGTTAAAGGTTCTGGTCTGAGTCCTGATGAAAAACTAAATTGTGCCCATTATGAGAAAGTGTATTTTCTAGGAACATTCATTTCTGGTCAGTTTGATGTTGTTTGGGATGAATTCCCACCTGAACTTGAAAAATTCACATCATTTGAGTCGTCTCTGGACATCCGGTAACACATGTTGGAACCTGAATATGAATCCCTCTTCTGAGAGATTTCTGAGCTGCCTTTTGAGCAAGTTGTACTGGGAACATTTGATGAAAATACTGAAGAATTTTTTGATTTTTTTGCTTCTGATTCTAGGTTAGAGATGACTTCTATGTGTGGCGGAAGCCATTTCAGTATTACTGGTCAATTTAGTGATTTTATAATGAAGTTGTTGAACATTTTTTGAGCTGGGGAAGTGGTATTTGGAGTCCAAAATGGGCTGGACAGTATATTAGAAACTGTTTCTTTGAATGTAGTTTTGATAATATTGTTTGGAACTATAGATGAGAATGTGTTGGTTGATCCTATTTTTGAATCTTTAGATAATAGTGAAGCTCAAATAATTAATACTTCATTTCCATTAAATGATCATGGATAGAAATATCTAGAAAAATTGAGACTGGTTGGGGACTTTAAACCTAGCACTTCATGGGAGGAAACCCATGGTTTTTATTTTGTTAATAAATAAATAATTATAATTAATAAAAGTATAAATGAAGACTATAAATTTGGTGCTTCATGGGAGTCAACCCATGTTCTATTTTTTGTGTTTACATTTATTTCTGTTCTTGTTTTACTTTGAATAATGTTCTGCTGTAATTACTTATGTTTTCATTCTCTATGCTAGTTATATATTCATGGTTCTCATGCTCAGTGTTTTTAGGATGCTACTGCTTGTGTCAATAAAGGGAGTGGAATTACTATGCTGAAGGAGTAATGGAAATTTAGTCACGTAAGTACCTTACCATTAAATTTTGTTTCTTATTTCTTCTCCTTAATGTTTTGCGAAAAATTTGTTGCATATACTAGAATAAAAATCTTCTGCATGTCACTATGATTAATTGAAAAATTCTGCATGTTCCTCTTTGCTGAAAAAGAGAAACAAAATTCTCACTGCTTGAAGTTAAGTGTGGGGGGTGGGGGGGGGGGGGGGGTTCATGCAAACTGAAAAATATTGTTTTAAATCTTATTGTATCATTTAGGTGTTTAGAATTGACATTTTCTATTGTATTGAACATATTATTTAACTCAATTTTTTAAAATGTTTGCACAAAAAACACAAAACACAATGCGCATACATGTTTCATGTTATTTTTGAGATATATTGAAAAATATTTACTAGAAATAAATTTTAATGAATTTATTTGTAAAAGAATTTGTTTTTTATTTATTGTGGAAAACTAAATTTTTAAACTTAATTGAGACCCTTTAAACATGTCATATGTCTACTTAATTGGAAATCTGTTTTGAAAATTAATTGATTAATTTTTATTCTCCATATTTAGAAGTCATCTTTGGGGACATAGTGGGGTTTTAGGTGTGGGGGAGTGGGTCAATTCTTGACTATGCTAAACCGTGCTTTAATTGAAAGAACAAAAAATGTATACTTTTTTCAAAATTCTTTCATATTTTTAGGCTTTTCACTTTTCTCAATTGGGTCTTTCCTTAGGATAAGTTCCATGGTGGTAGTTAGGAATTACTCTGAACATGAAATTGGTGATAATGGATGATTGCTGAGTGGTCTTGGTTAGGGGTTTGAATGGATATCTTGATTTAAGATCTACATTTGAGGTGATATGGGTTACATGTTTATGGAATTACAGTCATACCCTTTGGAACTAGATGTTTGATTCTAATTTTATGGGCTTCATTCATTCTTCTTTTAATTATTAAAATTTATTTATTTACTGATCCAATGTAAAGGATTTTTAATATAAATCTATTGAAACTAGAGTAATTTGGGAATTTGGTATCCCATGGTGAGTCTCTAAGACCCCAGATGCAGGGTGTGTTTCTATATATTATAAGCCCTCTATACACCTTCAATAAGTGCATTGTGCAGTGCTTGGTACAATGATACATGTCTTGGGAAAAATAAAATAATGTGTTTAGGGTAAAAAATGTGCTCATTAAGGAGAGGGGAATGATGAATTCCAAATGAATAAGGGATAAATCTGTTTATATGGAAATTATTTAGGTTGTATCATTTAGGTGATTCACAAAAAAATTAATTATTTTTGGGACCTATGTGATAAAGTCAAAGTAAAAAGTTCCTTGGTTAAGATCTTAATTACATTGATATTTTATCTCCTGTCATTCTTGGACTTAGAACCTGATATTGGATTGAAATGAGTCACTAAGTTGTATCACATATGAGGCATGCAATATTCCTTGAAGGATGGTCTTTGCATTCTTAATTACCAGTGAGTATTTGTTATGGGCAGTACTCATTTGAGTAAATCATTTTCTTAAAGCCTACTATTATGCATTTTCCTCTGTTTTGAGTGTTCGACATGTTACCTTTTGAACAAAATCATTAATACAATACTCTTTTTTTTCAAGAATAACAAAACATGAGATTGTTTGAGGACAAAAAATGTGTAAGTGTGGGGGAATTTGATGTGGCCATATTTTTACACAGTTTTCCACATCCTTTTTATTAATTTTTAATTATTTATTTAATTATTTTTACAACTTTTATCTAATAAATGATCTTTGGTATTTTTATTATTGAAATTTCAAAATATTCATTTTTTATAACATTTTATGTAATTATGGACCCTTAAATAGTTGATATATTCCTTCTTTGTTTTTAATATAATTAATTTTTAGTTTGTTTATTTAAATCTATATTTATTTATGTAATTTAATTTTTCATTATTAATAATTATTGAGTTTCTAATTAATTTACTTTTAATTTTTTAGCATATGTAACTTAGTCGCGGCTTGCCAGACTACCGGTAGCTAAAATACCGATAGCAGAGATCCTTTTCCTGTATAAGTGACCTTGCATGTATCAGTTATATTTTTCACTGATATGCTTTCCTACCGGTAGCTCTCATTTAATTATAATGGTTTCCAGTAATTTTAACTATCAGTGAACCTTTAATTTTATAAACAATGGTGAGTATTTAGTTTGGTTAATTTAATTTTTTTTGACTTTTTAATAAGTTAATTTCTGGTTAAACAATTATTTAATCAACATAATCATTTTAAATTAACTTAGACTTCGTTTTAATAATAAATCTTTTATATTAGTTACATTAGAATAGGTTATCATTTGTTAAATAATGTGTTTAGGCTTCCTGCTAAATCACATTAGTAAATAAATTTTTGTTTTAAATTAAATAAAAGTGTTCACCCTTAATTTTATTAGTTCAATTAGTTATTTAAATAATTAATTAATAGTTTATAAAAATTAATTATTTTATTTTATGTATGCAGGTTGAATTTTAATTTATTTTATAATTGTTTTAGTCTACCGGTGAGGTAGACGACCTCTAGCGGTGACCCCGTGCTACTCTCTTTTCCCACCGATACTATTTTCTCACCAATGTCCTTTTCTCACCGAAACAACCTCATCTTTCAGTAACCTTGCTACCGTTCCGCTACAGGTGACCTTTTCACCAGTACCTTTTTCAAACCCTAATTGCATTGATATAATTTAGTTCTTAATTTAATTTTATTTTCATCTATTAATATAAATTAACTTCATTAATTTAAAAGTTTTATTTTTTGTTTTAAAAGATTAAGGTTAGTTTTTAATATAACATAATGTTTATTTTTAGTGCTAAATAATTAATTAATTTGGTTGTTATAATCTTTTAAAATACGTTAGGTTCTTTTCAGTTTAAATTATTATTAATTATTATAATTCTGTTGTTTAAATTTGTTCTTAAATTAATTAATTAGTTAGTATTTTAGTATGTTTTTTTAGTATTGTCAAAATTTTATTTGTTTTAAATAAATTAGTTGTCTTACCATTTAATTTTTAGTTTAATTAATTCTTTATCTGAGATGAAATTTGTGGTAGTGTTTTTTCATCAACCGATAGACGACTTTACCGGTAGCTGTCGATAGCTTCCCGTTATCTCATCCTCACTGATAGCCTATCATTTACCATTTCGCCTCACTGTAGCATTATTTATTTTTCACTCTGCATGCACCCAATCGGTATCTCTCTCTCCCCATGTACCTTCATTTTATTTTCCCTGTATTGGAAGCTACCACACTGATACCCACTCCTTTTTATTTTCCTCACCGCTATCTACTTTATATCGGTGACCATTTGCGCTGATCTTCTCACTGATTCTCTCGCTCTACATCACCGTTACTTTTACTATCGTGAATCTCTACTTCATCCACTATTATTCAAACTTCTGCTCCACCTGGCATCCATTTATGTTTCTGAGAGATGTCCTAACCGCTGCTGGGGTTCACACCATCAATCGCCACACCCGATTGAACCCGCACTGCCGAGGAGGATGTTTTCAACCTGAAGCCGCCAAAGCTGAAGTCCCCCGGAAATTGAGCTATTGGAAATTCTCTCCATCTATTGAGATACGCGGAATAAGAGATGACCACCATTGTGTAGCTGAAGCCAAACCAGAGGTTGTTGCGCCGCACTATTTACCGACAGACCCACAACTCTTGCTGCGCTGAATCTACACCAGCTGGTCTTGAGAGGAGAGTATCTGAGCTAATTGATGGTGCAGATGAAGTTCGCCACACCACGCTGCTATGCAAGGATCCTGTTTCACCGCTGATTTATGAACCTACACCATACTGAAGGCCTGGATAAACACAACCATTGAGGCTGCGGAGCAGCACAGTATCCAGGACACTGTTGTTGGTTGATACTGGAATCGGGGCTGTATAAAGAGGGTGTTGCGCCAGGTTGTAGAGGAGGAAGAGAAACCCTCCCCCTACTGTGAACCAATTTGGGGGGAGGGAAGAGATAAAAAACAAATAAAAAAACAAGTTAAAAAATATAATAAAAATGACGAATACAAAAATATAATAAATAAATAATAATAAAAGTAAAGTCAAAAGAAAAAAAATAATAAAAGAAAAACCTAACGTAATTTAATGTTAAAATAACGTTAACATGTTATAATGTTAACTTCACTAACTCAAAAAAATATAAATATTTTGTAAAATTAATTAATTATAGAAATTATAATTTTTATAAATAAAAAAATTAATCTATAAAACTAAATTAATAATAAATGATAATAATAATTTATTTTACTATTATGTTTTTAAATATATAATTAAAATTATTTAAAAATAAATTATTAATTTACTTAATAAATTAAAAATACTTACAACATAAGTAATAACATTAATTACAAAATTAATGTTAAATAATTAATTAATTAATCTAATAATTTAATCTCTCTAATAGTAATAATTAAATTATCAATACAATATAAAATATTATGTTTATAATTTATTTATTTATGTACTGAATTTTAAATAACTTAGTTTAAAAAATTGATTTAATTAATAACTTAGTATTTTTATATTTTAACTTAATTAGATTAATATCTTTTTAATAATTTATGTTTTACTATAATATTATTAAGTGAATAGTTTTATAAATAGAGTAAATAATAATTATCAATTAACTTATGTTAACAATCAACACTTAACCTAAAAAATTATTACTTCATTATTTGCTTTCGCATTTATTTATTTATTTATTTTAATATGTACAGGTTCGATCAAGGTTCAAGTTTACGTCCAGATTCACTTAATTTACTCACCCAGGGATAGTTATGTATGAAATTCTAGCGTGACATCCTGGTCGTGAAAAAACGCACCTTTCGCAGTATGTGGGTGAAGAAATTTTTTTAATCAGTGGAAGATGTGTGGTGGCAGGCATCAGTTGATAGATGGTATTAAAACAGAGAAAGCAGTAGAATTTTGGAGGGACATTCCTTCACAGAGACACACTCATTCGACGAACATACCAGTCTCATAGCATAGTAGAGTACCCAGAGCACTTCTCTGAGAACCATTCTTTGGAGATCCGAGGTCCAGGAGCAATAATTCATGCGAGCAGAGGGAGTTTTCTTCCTCTATTTTATACCAAATCTCTTCTATTTATTTGAATGAAAGTAGTTTTCGAGATAATGATAATATACATGTTTTCTAGCTAAATTTTCACTTCGTGGGTGAATTGAAGTTCTACTGGTTACTTATAATTCCCATATCACTTAATAATTTCACTGAATTCAGTAATGACCGGTGAGATTGATGCTGAGTTCATCCAATTGATTTTCACCACTAGTGCTAAATTTTTCAAACTCCACAATCAAATCAGTGAGAATGATAGTGGAAACATCATTAAAAAATAATCAATTCACAAATGCTTCGGGACTTACGACGAGAACATCCTGTTGTCATTATCTTTTCGAACATTTCACACCTGATTTTATTTGGAGTGGCAAACTCCAAAATCAATCAGTCTGTGTGACTTAACTCTTGGTGAGAGAGGTAAGTCACTCTCTTTATGGTGTTGCAAGGAAATAACATTAAACTGATTCAGAATACCTATTAAACCTGTCGAATGGAGACTTTTCCCCGGGCATTTTAATTTATGGTTTACTTTTAGAATTTTATATCTCTGTTTCTTACTGTTCTTAGTCTGTTTCTTGTTTCATAATAGTTTCAAACAAAAACTCAAAAAATATTGTAGTGTTTCATTAGAGTAAAATTTTAAAAAAAATTGAAAAAATATAAAACAAATAGAAAATCTATTCCACTACTGACAACAGTGGGATCTTTTTTTATGTTTTTTAGAAGAATAGTTGTCAAATTCTCCCTCCATGTGGGTTCGACCCTGCTTGCCACGTATACTGAAGTTAGTAGGAATATAAATTTTAAACTTTGACCGACATCAATGATGAATCAGGTCAATAACCAAATTAAGTAAGAATTTCATATGATATTTTATTAAAAATTTAAAAAGAATGCCATTCACCATGTATTTCATGGCATAGTTTTTTATCCTTTCATTAATAAGAAAAATCATTGTCAATTATTAAAACCTAGATAAAAAATTAATTTCACCATCATGGTCATTAAAAAAATTACAACCATATTTACTGTCAAATATAAATTATCAAATCCACCTACCTAAATGATATATCCCATTATTTATCATTTTTTTTCTGAAAAATGATTTTTAGGTCAAAACACTAAGCCAAATAACATGATTTATTTTTAAATAAAAATACATTTTATATCCACATTGGTGGGAAAATTTTCATAGATCATTCCATTTTGGAATAACACTATGAAACTCTAGAGATGAGTACAAAGACAGTTGTAAGGTTCCTGAAACTCATTCACATCAAATTTTTTAACACCCTGTGATTTTATAAATTATTTGTTTTAAGAAATTTAATTTCAACAAAATATTTGGTCATACATAACACCATATTTTAATAAACTGAAAAAAATTAACTTAATTAATTAATCCGGATTATTGTTACCAATCCAATAAAAATTTGAGAATTAATATGAATAACCATATTTTAAAAATTTTCTATGTTTTTTATATTGATAATAGTTCTTAATTTTTATTGAATTCATTATATATTTTGAAAAATACATTTTTTCTCACAAAACTGATTTTGTAATGATATTTTTGAACAAATAATAAAATTAAAATGTGACACTTTTAGAATATTTTTTTAAAAAATTAAATTCATTTTTAACAATCTACAAGTAAAAAATTACCAAAGGATTAATTTTTCATTTTTTATAAAAATATTAATATTTTGATGAAGAGTTATAAATAATTGTTTTTATTAAAATCTAGTACTCACCAGTGCATTCGCACGGTGATATGTTCAATTCTTATTTCCTGAAGACAAATCTATATTTTAATGTTGACAAAGAACATAAATATTTAATATATTGAAAACAAAAAAAATTGACACTTAATATTGTAATATAATTGGACATACTCTATAGAATTGAAAACATATAAGGAAAACAATGAAAAGAAAATAACATAAGAGAATATTGAAAACATATTGTTTAATATAAGAGAATATATAAGGAAAAGAACATATAAGTATTCCAATACTGTACAAAATAAAACATACAAATGCATTATGAAGAATATATGGAAAACATATAGGAGAATATATATATTCAAAAATGAACATGAATGAAATTGAATAAGTATTAATGTCCCCAAGAAATTATGAAATGAACCTGAATAAATTATTATTCAACATAAGAATACCAGGATATACAACACAACCCTGTCCAGTGTGCTTGGGCTATCACCAGTTTGTTCCAACTGTGCCTTTATAGTAACCAATTGGTTGAACTCATTCGTTCTTAAAGCAGCCAAAACCTATGAAACTGTGCCATCACTAATGCATTTCATCTTTTCCTCGCCAATATGATATTGGTTGGAATCTCCCTTTTCTAACACATAATTAGTATGCATGAATATGTAGCGTAATAATACATCATAAGTATACAACATATGATTACATGAATATGCAGAATAAGTATTAATGTCACCGATAAATAGACATGAATGAAATATACAACTGGAAAGAACATTCAAATAGACATGAAGAAAAAAATATAAGTATATACAACACAGTATTCAAAGGGATATGAATGAAAAGAACATTCAAACGGTCATGAAGAAAAAAAAATAATTATATACAATATAGTATTCAAATAGACATGAATGAAAAAAACATTCAAATAGACATTGAAATTTAAATATATATAACATAAGTATTAATGTCACCATGAAATTATGTCACACTAGTACAAATATACAACTTCAAATGCTTGGAAAAAGTTTTTTCATAGGAAACAATGCTTTCAATAAGAATACCTGAATTTGCAGAAACAAAGAAATGAATGTTAAAATAATATAATTAATTAAAAACCAAAATAAAAGATTAAAATTTCAATAGTATATACACCTTGATATTCATGGAAATTTTACTTTTTAATCATCAAATATAGAAGATGTGATTTTTTCCACATAAATCCATTATGGTGGTTTATGATAAAGTTGATTAAATGTGTTTTACCCCACATCCTATGAAGTCTAATCCTAGTACACTTACATAAACTTGGAAAATTAAGCATTGTCTCTAATTAAAACAGGTTATCGACATGTTTCGAAGCAAACAAGTCTTTTATAATTTATAATGACACATGAGAATACCAAACTGAAATAAATTCCATTTGAGAAATTAAAATCTTGTTGTAAATTTACTCTTTAATTCTTATGTAATAAATTGTATTTATTTTTTCAAAAGAAGAGGCTATGTTAATTAAAACAAGAATTAATATTAAATACTAAAGATAAATCTTCCTATATGATGTAAAATGTTCTGCATGATAATGTGGTATCTCAATTCATGTTGAGATTCTCTATGAAAATGGAAATGTAGGAACATCTTTAGGGAAGAAGAATGTGGTCAAAAACAAAAATGAATATCAGTTGATGGATTACATGATGTAGATAAAACTATCAAATATGTTTACAAAATTATAAATCATCTGATAATTGAGTTATATAACACTAATAAACAGAAATTTAATTTTGAAACTAGAGTATGACACAAACAAAAAAAAATAGCATCTCATCAAAAAACATATCTTTAAACATTACTTTTTGAAGTTGGAAAACCACAATCAATAATACATGGAGATGAAGCTTCATCGAGAAACTATCGAAGATATTAACCAGTTCAAAAAATAAATAACATCATAAATAAAAAAATCATGATATGATTTACTATTTAATTTAATAATATATGAAAATATAAATGACAATTTTTTGCCCATAATTCGAAAAATTCTACCATTAGAAACCTGTAGTCAATAATTATCAGGAAATGAAATGGAATATGTTCCTCTCAGATACCAAAGTAAGGAATATAAAGGAAAAAATTTAAATTTTAATTAATAGAAAATGATATCAACATAATTTCTTTGAATCTAAGTAACCTTAGAATTAAAAAATGAAAATTGTGATAAATAAACCTAAATTAATGAAGTGATGTAAGCACATTGGGTACCATTACAATGATCATGCAATGTACATAAAATGTAATAATTCTGAGGTGATAGATAAACAGATAATATGGGTGAGTAATTAAATATAAAATATTTCATACCGATAAGAAAGTAAAATATAGTTATATAAATTAATAATATGAAAACATGTCAATAGGATTAATACTCTTTGAGGCATACCCTTCTTGAAGCTTGCATTGTTGTTGGATGGTGTGTATTCCATATTTGTAATCATATGATAAGACATTTCACGATAATAATTTTCTTATTGAAGAATATATTATTAATAAATATAAGATATAAAATAACATATTGTAATGTTTTTCTTAATTCTAGTGGGATATAGCAATACATTCATGCGATACAAATTCTCTTCACCATTTGTGTTCTGATTTACTCATTGTTTTGAATTTTAGTTTCACCAGTAATCCTTGACATTAAACCTACATGGAATATTTTTCATTCTGTAATTTCATTATAGTAGTTTCAATCCCATACCTCTATCATCTGTTTCAATTTTGTCCATTCTTTATTTAAGGGATATATTTTAAATAATTTTATTGTCCAATTTATTCGTGTGTAACTATGAAGTCCTATTGATCACTTAAGAAAAAATCATTCTGAATAGAATATCAATGATTTCCTAGTTTAATGCTTATGATATCAACATAAAAATATCCATTGTGGAATAGTGGTAAACAGTGGGCTAAAGATTAATTATCTCTTTAGTTATTTGTGAAACACAACATAAAACCTGGCATAATTCCCCCTATTGTGATCATATATCCCATGTAATCCGTGACTTGAATCTCCATGGAAAAATTTTGAGAGTGTTCCACCATTAAAAAATTCATGAAAAACAAATTTTATTCCTCACACATATGTAGTACCAGTTATCTGTTGGGGTAAACTTATGTTGTGATATATCAAGAAGTTGGTTATTGTGTATTTGTAATGACTCTGATATAACAACACATGATTCTATGAATTATTTGATATAGTATGGATTCGTAAAAATTACATAACCGTGATTTGTTTCCCTTATGTAGCTTGGATTGGGAAGCCATACATAGATTAGACTCCTTAGATAAATGTGTATCAAAATGAAAATCATTGCAGTTTTAATTTTTTCATGAACAAATGAATGATAAAAAACAAAACATATTCATGTAAAGACTATACATAAATGATAACATCATTGTTGTTGTTCCTTTATTAATCTTCTTTGAAACCCCTCTTCTGTATCTATTTATGGGGATGGAAATTTATTATTATTTATCTTTTTATATAATTTTCGAAGAGTTCATGAAAATCATACAATGAATCATTGTGAGCGTAATATAATAAGTTTGATATGCAGTTACAGTTATCAATTTGAATTCAATTAATACTCTAATAATTAGTTTGAATAAAAAAATCGTATACCAAAATATTGAAGAGAGAAAAAAATAGTATAATAAGAAGTTATAACTCTTAAAATACTAATTAAAAACACCTAAAGACATGATTCACTACAACATCATAAAAAAACAGAACATCATCTTCTACAATATTTAGAATGGGGGGTTTTAAAGACCATCTTGACCATATTAACTAATCATACGTGATATCATAGAGGGATTCATGAAGTACATTCTAATTCCAGTAATGAATCTGTCCATATCAACTTTTAGGGGAGACCTTACGAAATCTGGAAGAAGTTTTTCATATGAAATGTGGAAATAGTCATGAATAATAAATCTATAAAAACATTATGTATGAGTTATTGGGAAATAGTTTAACAATCTATCGAAAAAGAGAGATAAATAGGAACAAAATAATTACATTGGGTACTAGAATTTGTTTTACTTACGGTCCAAGTAATATTGTAGAAAATCTCTAAGCATAAAATCCTGAAGAAGTTTCCACTTTTACTAACCTTACATAATCATTGATACATCACTTCATCAGAAAAGCCTTAATATTTCTCTCAGACAACCCAAACAATCAAGTAATTAATCACAATCCTGTCCGTTTTCCATGTTATTCAAATATAGATTCAACTAAGTGTGATTATATAAACCAATAATTTGATGCATTCTATCAAATAGTAATTAATAGGCAGCCTTCCATGAAAATTTCCTTCAACAAAATGATATTGATTCCAAAAGGATAATCAATGTGCAACATGAAAAAATCACCGATTGATTTGAATTCAATAATTATATCTGATTAAGAGACCTCAAAACATCATTACCACTAACATGGAACTCCATTCTAGAAATCTAATATGGTAAAAAAAAATAAACTTCAATTTATGATGAAAACATTTCAAGTGGTTCTTCTTGTTTGGATTTCCTTTAGGTTAGTAATTATAATTTTTATTTTTTTAATATCATTATTATTTTTCCATGTTACCAAGGAAACACATTAAATTTTTGATAATGAAACAAATAAATAAAAATAAAAAATCATATAATTAATAGTCATAGAACATTTAATATCTTTATAAAATATCTATGAAAAATTGTACATGTTATAAATAAATAACTATAGCATAGTTTTTGACGTTAAAAAATGCAAGAAAAGTCACTATAACCATAATAATTTTATGGGAAATAATACATTATATGTTAAATTCATCAAAAAATTTAAGCCATCAATGATTATTATACTCAAGGAAATGTAGTATATCCAATGAAAGAATGAGAGGAAACAATATAAATATCATTATTTACTACAATGCTCTTGGTAATATGTTAAATAAGAAATAACCCAGAAAAAATGAAATATTATTTATTAAAATTGGAAATGTAATAAAAACCTCATAATGTGAGAAAATAATGTTAAAAATAATAATATCCATTAAAATAATTTTTGAAACAAATATATATAACAAAAAGTAAATGACACCAATTTTATAGAAGATGCAGTAATAGTGACAAAATTACATTCACTATTGAGAAAACATTTTCAGAAAAAATAAGGAATTATAAATAATAAATAAAACAAATATTGATTATGAAAAAAAAATAATAAATGAACATTATTTTAATGGATATTTAGATTGTGAAAAAATTACCTTGAATCGTTGTAACCATGACATTCAAAAAAATGGATATGGTGATAAAGAAACCTGAATCAAAGAATACATGCAAGCTCATAAGGCACTATTATAATTTTCATGTAATGTAGAATCAATGTAGATATCATGAATAACAATGCATTTAGTGGGATATGATTCAAATAATGAAACAATAATGAGATATAAATCTAGAATGAAGGCTATAAAAGTAACACATTACATTTTTGATAAAATAATACATAATGTAAAATATAAAAACATATAATTAAATTTCATAGAGAATTTAATATATTAAAAAAACATATAATTATGCTTTTGGAATTATATTATATACAATTAAATAATGATTAGAAACTATATATATATATGTGGGGTTTAAACAGTGCTATAAGTAATTTGTTAAAATGATAAAACCATGAAAATAATGAAATTTTATTCAATGGAATAAAAAATGAAATAAAAAACCCAGATTATATGATAAAACAATCTAATAAATAACAATAGTGATAACAATACACAAAAATTGAAACAAATATATAGAAACAAATACATGATACCTAGAGATGATGCACTTTATTACTGCCCGTAAATTGGCTGAGAAAATTTTATCCATAAGATTTCAATTTAATAGATAGATTGGTTTTGAAATAAAAGTATATGTAGTAATTTGTGAATCATAATAGGAGATGTTGTGTCATAATGTTCGAAAAACTCTTGTGAAACTATATATACTATATCTTGGAGAGAACTATAAATAATACAGAAAAGTATGAGTATGCAACTATTCTGAAGCACTATATTGCATTACAATATACGAATTTCATATGAATGGAGTGAAATTAAAAAATAAAATGATATAACATAGGAAAAAATGAAATTTTACTCAATGAGATTGAAAATTAATTAAATAATAATAATAATATGAGAAAACAATATTACAAATAATAATATTGATAACAACAAAAAATTGAAACAATTATACATAAAAAAGAATTTTATTAAAGAAGGAAAATTTGTTGGGAATATTTTTTCCATAAAATTTCAATTTAATCAAGAGACTAGTTGAGAAATTGAAGTATATCTCCTAATTGGGGAATCAGAATAGGAGATGTAGTTTAATAATGTTCGAAAAACTCATATGAAACTGGATATACTATCTCATGGAGGAACAAAAAATATAAAAAACATTATGAGTATGCACATGTTGAGAAGCACTGTATTGCATTACAACCTATAAAATTCATATGAATTGAGTGAAATTAGAAAAATAAAATGAGAGGAAAATCTGATAGAGAGGTTACAATGAAATGATTACCGAGATGAATTTTAGATTATGGAAAATTTTTATGTGTTAATGAGATCTGTGTAAGGATGAAAAAGATAGATGAAGAAAAAATTGGATCGTTTGTGGGCATTAGAGCTAAAAGGAGATGAATATTATAGTGAACCCTAGGAGGTAGAGCTGGAGTAGCTAATGACAGACTATGTAGAGCCGGATCTTCCCAAGGAGGAGACAGATGCGGAGTATCTAGTGGTAGAGCAACCATATGAGAAGGATCTAGAGGTGGAGTTGTTATTTGAGGAGGAGGTCAGAGGTGAAAGCATAGGCGAGGAGTAGGCAAAGATGTTTATATAGAGTGTATTTGAGGTGGGACGTGGCCAGGGATGCAGTGTCAAGAGGTGTCAAGGAGGGAGTCGAGGATGGGAGGAAATATACAGAGGGGAGTCGATGATAGAGGTATTCTTTCACGACACATACCGATGGAGGTAAGAAGCCCTAAGATGGAGGGAATATTTGATGACGTATGGAAGAATTGGTAATGCGTTCGAGGGAAACCTTAAACTGGATGCATGTTAACATATAATTAGGTGACATGGATGCATATAGTGGTGACCTGTAGGTAGGAAGAAGCCAGATTTAATATATATAATAGATTACATTTTCATTTAAAGAATTTATAGGGATAATTTTTATAAGAATGGATTTAAAAGTTAAAAATAAGTAAACTATATTATAATTGATCCAATTAATTTAATTAAAACTAATTTAATATTTATTTTTAAAATAAACATATTTTTTTTTAAAAAAAATTACCCGCATCGAAAACCATGTTTTCATCACATTTTTTTAATTAATTTGAAATAAATTATTGAAAATTATAAGAATGGAATGTTGAAAAATGAATTGAAAATTAGAAACAAAAATTATTATAATAATAAAATAAGTTATACCTTATTTTTTGTTAAAATGAATAGTAAATATATTTAAAATAATAATTACTACAGTTATGGTTAAAATGGTATCGCCGACATTAATCTAATAGGACAATGGGTAAAATGTATTGAAAATTATAAAATGCCAATTTTATGGACATAGACATATATTATAACTTATATTATTCTATAAGCACCTATTATGAAGCCTTTTGGCATGTGAAAAACATGGAAAACATTATTCATTTAAAATATTCAATGTATGTTCTCTCATCCAATTATAAAATTCCATAATTATCCTCTACTATTAATAATCATAATACCCTAGGAATCAGCCATGAACTACCAAAATATGTTCCCTACATCTCTATACACTGATTATATTCCATTGTTTAATTATTAACTCATACAAATAATGATCTATGTATAATCCTAAAGTGCTTATTAGAATCAAGGGTAAAACTCATAACCATGTATATTATATTTTTTCATCCTCCAATACATTAAAATATTTGGAAATTATGTAACGCCCCGACCCCGGCTACCCAGTGCCGGTGCGTTACTTCGTAACATTGGCATGATCACAAAAGATCAAGTCTCGAAAGACCGATTAGTTTAGTAGCCTTGGAAACACTAGATACATTCATAAGTGTTACATTACATCATAAAGTGAAAAACTAATAACAATGTATTCATAGTCCACACTCATATCCTCTTCTGACTATCCCTGCATGTCATTCATAAAATACTTCTTCACATCCTGGAAAATATCAAAACATTGAAAGGGGTGAGCTCAGATGCTCAGTAAGGATAACAATATTGCAGAAGCTTTCATAAATAAACATAAACATTTAAGGCAATGTATAACTAAACAAAAGCCTTATTAAACTTGAACTTCAGCATAATATGGAAAAAGTAAAATCAAATAATGCCACTTACATACTCACATGGATATTCTACGAGATGAATAATCACATGAAAGATCGATAACCACTTTCATAATGAGAGAATGTATAATGCCGGACATTCTGAAACATTTTGTCAAGGCCTCAGCCAAGACGTCTAAAATGATTAAGGCCTTGGCCAAAACCATAAATCAAATTGGGAAAGGGCCTCAGCCAATTCCACGTCTAGTTGTCTCATGAGACCTTCCAATGCAATTTTTTAGAAGATAATTACGTTTAAAATTGCTTAAATATACTCCTGTGTTTTTCTAAAAACATTATGAATGCTTCTGAAAACAAAATAACTAATTTTGTGACTGCTCGACTAATTACATGCCATGATGGGTCCACGCCCAATCCCTTCCTGTCTACCACACTCGAGAGTCAGGTTTTCTAAAAACATTTTTAAGCTTGCGTTAAATACGTATACATTTGCACTGGATTTTCATATATTTGAGAGAAATATCTCTTTTTTGAAATCATTTAAAAATCACATAATTATAAAATAAAACCTTTTGAATAAACATAAAAGTCAAAGGGGTTCATACATCGTATAAAAGAAAGTTGTGAATAGAACCAAATATGCCTCAATGAAAGGGGATTGAGACAAAGTCCTTAAAAAGATCATTTTTTAAATAAAGTACATATATAATGTGTATTCACTATAATTACACATAAATAATGTACAAATACAATATAGGACATAATAATATCATGACATAATTTGAAAGTAGGAGATTAACCCAAAGAATAGAAATTGGGTTAAGAAGTTCCCTTACCTTGTGTCCTGTCCTGACTCGACCATTCTTTAACCTCCTGAATAATAAACTAGAGTTAATTTATATTTACATAAGAACCTTTTTCATGTTAATTATTCCTTTTATATCCCTTATTACCATGTTATGAACATTATTTAATTATTTAAGTTAATAACGGTCGTTTTGTCGATCTTTGGTACTTGAGTCAAAAATAAACTTCTTAAAATTACAAGTTGTTCATGTGGTGAAATATCCATTATATCCAGAATTATATTCATTATGTAGATATCATATATATCATATATATACAGTATATACATTCATTCATAATGTCATGAAACATTTAGAGGTAAGAAATGAAATGCACCGTTCATGGAGACGGTAAGCCGTACGTACACATGAACGCTACTTTCATTTCTATTTTGTATTTAATGGAATGAAATCATAATTATATAAATTTATAATATTATTACAGTATAATATAGTGTATAATACCATTTAATCCATCCTTTATACATCCCACATATGGCATTAACGATTCAAATCACTTTGAGGGGGCGGTAGTCCGCACTTCCTAAAATGAAATTATCGCGTTTTACCCATAATGGAAATCATAAAGTATTCCACAAATGAGAAATATAGAAGCATAAGTAAAACATAAGCATATTTTATATCATATATAAATATATTGACATCTTAATGGCCACCTTTTAAGGTGTTATATGAGTGTTGAACAATCATCGTTTCGTGAGGAAGAAATTCGCCATCCACAGAAACCGTATGTTCTTTAACCATTAGATGTAGGTGTGTGTAAGTGTAGCTCGAATCCTTCTTATAACAACAGCCTAGTATATTGAGGATACTGTTTTTGTTACAAAAGAAATTAATAAAAAGAGTTTAGGGTGTTGGAGAAGAAAAATAAAACAAAACAACATTAGAGAAGACATTACCTCAAAATCGGGTAACTCTTTTTGATTTAAGACAAAGGCTTCCTTGGAAGAGTTCTGCCCAAATTGAGGCTTCTAGGAGTAAGAGGGGTAATTTGGGAGAGTATTTGGGCAGAGTTTGGCCGAGCCAAATGGCTTGAATGTGTAAATGAGGTGGGAGAGGTGGGGGCCTTTTATAAGTGGAGAGGAGGGGCTCTTTTGGAAAGATTGACATGCTACATTATTATAAAATTCTTTTCGGATTCTAAAGGTACCACACTTATATAATTCGTGGATAAGGTGATAAGGGTTCTAAATATACCCATCTAATAGTCTTTGGACAAGTGTAAGACTTGTATTTTACATTATCTTTTCATTTTATTAAAATCGATAAATAATGAGGTCATCGCTGCATCATAATGATGTCATAAATAATTTAATTTATTTAATGTCTAAAAATTATAAAAAAACTACTATTATGTAGGAAATCTTTTTATATTTATAATGAATATTTATAGTCAAAATTTGGACATGTGTAACCCCACTTAAAGTCTATTTTAGTAAAACAACTCATTTTTGTGTCAATTTAATTTTAACATTAAAGAAATATATAATAATGTCATTTTCCAACCGAAGTGGCTCCATGGGGTCCCCAAGATGACCCATGGGTTGTCTTGGTCGGCCATGACTCATCCAATAGGAGTAGGACAAGTTTCAAGCTCATATCATATTATTAAAACATTGTTTTTACATTAAACTACACTAATTACCTCTAATCGCGATTAAGAACTTAAAAGTTACTATTCACCAAAAAATTATTTTAATCTCATTGAACCACATTTTACTTAATAATGACAACCATGTATGTCGTATTTTTGAAAATCAAATCATAGAAGTGGTAATATTTCATTTTAACGAAAAATCAGTTTTTAACAACCACTTAGTGGTTTCACTATTCATCAAAAATTGAAGTTTTTCAGAATAAGGCCAAAATTTCACCCTATGCTATAATTGATATTCCAAATTCAAAAATGATGTCTATTTTAAAAAATTCCAAACATATATGTTGCATTAATTAATTTTATAATTAATTCCCGCTGTTACAACAAATAGCGTGTTTTTAAGAAACAATTTCTATCAAAAGATTGGCAATTGTTTATGTCCAATTTCAATGTTAAATTAATTCTAATGAAAAACATTGGATAAAATGGTAAAAATATATTATAATTATACTTTAAAACCAGTAAATAGTATAATTTATCACTATAAATTATTTTTATTAAAAAAGTTGTTTTTAAGTATTTTTCACTATTCATAAAAAATAGAAGTTCTCAGAAAAATACCAAAAATTCCACATAGGCTAATTTCAATATTCCGAATCCAAAAATGAAGTCCATTTTGATAAATAAAATTTATAAAATTTCAAAAAGTAGGTATTACTATTCACAACGGCTAGTTTAATTCATTGTGGTGTGTGTTAGAGCTTGAGGTTGCGTACAACACACGCTATTTCATTATTCGAAGTGAAACGTACCGTGGAAGCTTGGGGTTTTACATTCTCCCCTCCTTCAATAACTTGCGTCCTCGCAATTTGATATTTTTCTTTGAAAATAAAAGGTTTAAAAGAGAAAATACCTTTGTGGAAAACCCACATCGGAAATAAGATTAATAAAATTTATCCTTAATAAGAGGGAAAGGGAAATGAAAGAGTCACCACCCAATTATGATCTCGATTATGAGAACATTGGTGGCAATTAGAGACATATAATTGGAGGAAAAATGTAAATATTTGTAGGGAGTGATTGAGGTCATCAATCACAATCAACTGTCAAATTGAGGGCCTCAAAACCTTCAATCTATGTTGATTTAAAATATCATCAGTTAAACAAGACATAAGGTATTAGGATAACACATTTTTTTTTGTTTTAATACCCCTTTACTAAAGTTTAAGAATTAATTTATTCATTGAATAAGAGATAGGTATATATATATTTATGCTCGACAATTAGAGTTTCAACCTTCAACACATCTTTCACTCAAAAAGATAATAGAATTCAAAAATGTTATACTTATCCTAATTGTATAAGGTTCCAAATGTACATATCATTTAGATTAGTAATATTATTTTGTAATAACCAGGGACTTCTTATAGGCTAGTGGTAGGAAATAAAGGCATGTCGCACTATGGTTGTGGGTTCGATTCCTGCAGCTTTGTCCGACGCGACGGGTTATGCCCCACCCTGCAGGTTGTCCTTTTCCTAAAACTATAGTATCATAATATTCCAAAAATAATCATCATAAATGCTTTAACCTTAAACAATACTATCCATGGTTCAACTTAATCCATTCCAACCTTAATAGTTATCCAAAATACCTCCGTCCAGACTTTCTCTAAAAGGTCTCTAAATTCCAAAATCAATTGTAACATCAGATTCCCCAAACAACGAAAAGTTTCTCTTATTGTGACATACTAAAAATATTATTACCTTAATCATATTACCTTAATCAAAAAGTATTGCAGTGCAATCTTTATATATATCATGTTATTCTTATAACCAGAATATAATCATTGAGTCCAAAAGCACCAATACATTAATTATTCCACTTCAACTGTAGTAACAGCATAATATTGTCCTTGATCCCTTGGACTTTTCTGAGGTAAGTTTTCCTGACGCTTAGGACATTCATTTTCACAATTCCTTATTTCCCTACAATTGTTGCATTCAACTTTGATAGCCTCTTTCTTTCCCTTGCAATCACGCGTTTGGTGACCTTTTTCTCCACATTTATAACAAACTCCCATTCCGTTTAGGCAAGTACCAGGGTGATTATTCCCATAATTATCACATAATGAAAAATCCTTCTTTCCCTTTTTCCCTTTATCTGTCTCTTGTTCCACCGTTCTCTTCTTCTCTTGCTTTACTTTGTTGTCATAAGACTTAGAGAATTCATTTTCTGTCTTGATAGCACACGAGACAATATCTTCATATGATGAGAAGGATTGTGATACTAATGCTCGACGGAGAAATGGTTTTAACCCATCAAAGAAACGATCAATCTTACTCCTTGGGTTATGTATATAATCTGCAGCATAACTTGCTAACCTTGTAAAGTTGGCCTCATACATTGCGACATTCTCATCCTCCTTTTGTTTCAAACTCAGAAATTGCCTTTCCATATCTGCTCTATGGTCACGAGGAAAGTATTTTTCTAAGAAAAGATCTTTGAACTCTCTCCATTCCATATTCGATATGTAATCATCTTCCTTTGTATTTTGAATCAATGACCACCATTGATCGGCATCTCCAGTGAGGCGGTAAACTGCCATGATAACCTTCTCCCTTTCACTGCTCCCCAAAGCCTGAAATATTTTCTCTAGGGAATTTATCCATTACTCGGCTACTAAGGGATTTGTACTCCCATTGAACGTTGGTGGTTGTTGCCTCATGAATCGTTCTAACATTGATCCTCCACACTGTGGATCAGGGTGCTCCATACGGGTAAGGTTATTATTCATAACCTGAGTAAGTTGTCCCAGTATGGTGATTAGCTGATCGACACCAATTGCATCACCAGCCCCATTATAATTATCTTGAGCAGGAGGGAAATCCCTACATGGAGTGCGTGCATTGATATGGTTTCCATTTCTTCCACTAGGCTCCATTTCTAAACAATGGCATAAACTAGATCAGTTTATGAATCAAAATACATAATCCCATACTTATAAAACACTTAACATAAATTGAACTATTTATGGATATAATCCATAATCAAAAAATGTTTTCTTTGAGGAAGTATATACTCATAAACCCTTCATGATTATTTGTAAAGAAAATGATTGTTATCCTAAGAATATCCCCCAGGAGTGTCGTAACCAAGAGTGCAGCAAGGCCCGTTGTCGTGCACCAGTTCCCGTTCGAGTCTAGATCAAAGCGGTGTTTTCGGGTTTTACCTCTAGGAACATCTATGCCAGAGCCGCCTCTACCTGCTCGTATCCAGACAGGGATGTGTTGCTCGGAAAACTCACAAAATCTCTACAATACCAAAATTCTAGGAAGTTCTTCTATATTAATCCTAAAAGTTCATCTTAGGTCTACATGCTCTAATCAGAGTTTATCTAAATCTAGCTTCCAAGGTTTGTACTAAACTTCCTCTGATACCAACTTTAACGCCCCGGCCCCAGCTACCCAGAGCCGGTGCGTTACTTCGTAACATTGGCATGATCACAAAAGATCAAGTCTCGAAAGACTGATTAGTTTAGTAGCCTTGGAAACACTAGATACATTCATAAGTGTTACATTAAATCATAAATTGAAAAACTAATAACAATGTCTTCATAGTCAACACTCATATCCTCTTCTGACTATCCCTGCAGGTCATTCATAAAATACTTCTTCACATCCTGGAAAATATCAAAACATTGAAAGGGGTGAGCTCCGATGCTCAGTAAGGATAACAATATTGCGGAAGCTTTCATAAATAAACATAAACATTTAAGGCAATGTATAACTAAACAAATGCATTATTAAACTTGAACTTCCACATAATATGGAAAAAGTAAAATCAAATAATTCCACTTACTTACTCACATGGATATTCTACTAGACGAATAATCACATGAAAGATCAGTAACCACTTTCATAATGAGGGAATGTATAATGACAGACATTCTGAAACATTTTGTGAAGGCCTCGACCAAGACGTCTAAAAGGATTAAGGCCTCGGCCAAAACCATAAATCAAATTGGGAAAGGGCCTCAGCCAATTCCACGTCTAGTTGTCTCATGAGACCTGCCGATGCAATTTTTTTAGAAGATAATTACGTTTAAAATTGCTTAAATATACTCCAGTGTTTTTCTAAAAACATTATGCAAGCTTATGAAAACAAAATAACTAATTCTGAGACTGCTCGACTAATTACAGGCCATGATGGGTCCACGCCCAATCCCTTCCTGTCTACCACACTCGAGAGTCAGGTTTTCTAAAAAAAATTTAAGCTTGTGTTAAATACGTATACATTTGCACTGGATTTTCATATATTTGAGAGAAATATCTCTTTTTTGAAATCATTTAAAAATCACATAATTATAAAATAAATCCTTTTGAATAAACATAAAAGTCAAAGGGGTTTATACACCATATAAAAGAAAGTTGTGTATAAAACCGAATATGCCTCAATGAAAGGGGATTGAAACGAAGTCCTTAAAAAGATCATTTTTTAAATAAAGTACATCTATAATGTGTATTCACTATAAGTACACATAAATAATGTACAAATACAATATATGACATAATAATATCATGACATAATTTGAAAGTAGGAGATTCACCCAAAGAATAGAAATTGGGTTAAGAAGTTCCCTTACCTTACGTCCTGTCCTGACTCGACCGTTCTTTAACCTCCTGAATAATAAACTAGAGTTAATTTATATATACTTAAGAACCTTTTTCATGTTCATTAATCCTTTTATATCCCTTATTACCCTGTTATGAACATTATTTAATTATTTATGTTAATAACGGCTGTTTTGTCGATCTTTGGTACTTGAGTCAAAAATATACTTCTTATAATTACAAGTTGTTCATGTGGTGAAATATCCATTATATCCAGAATTATATTCAAGATGTAGATATCATATATATCATATATATATAGTATATATATTCATTAATAATTTCACGTAACATTTAGAGGTAAGAAATGAAATGCACCGTTCATGGAGACGGTAAGCCGTACGTACACATGAACGCTACTTTCATTTCTATTTCGTATTTAATGGAATGAAATCATAATGATATAAATTTATAATATTATTACAGTATAATATAGTGTATAATACCATTTAATCCATCCTTTATACATCCTACATATGGCATTAACGATTCAAATCACTTTGAGGGGGCGGTAGTCCGCACTTCCTAAAAAGAAATTATCGCGTTTTACCCATAATGGAAATCATAAAGTATGCCAAAAATGAGAAATACATAAGCATAAGTAAAACATAAACATATTTTATATCATATATAAATATAGTTACATCTTAATGTTCACCTTTTAAGGTGTTATATGAGTGTTGAACAATCATCGTTTCGTGAGGCAGAAATTCACCATCCACAGAAATCGTATGTTCTTTAACCATTAGATGTAGATGTGTGTAAGTGTATCTAGAATACTTCTTATAAAAACATCCTAGTATATTGAGGATACTGGTGTTGTTACAAATGAAATGAATAAAAAGAGTTTATGGGGTTGGAGAAGAAAAATAAAACAAAACAACATTAGAGAAGACATTACCTCAAAATCGGGTAACTCTTTTTGATTTTAGACAAAGGCTTCCTTGGGAAGAGTTCTGCCCAAATTAAGGCTTCTAAGAGTAATAGGGGGAAGTTGGGAGAGTATTTGGGCAGAGGTTGGCCGAGCCAAATGGCTTGAATGTGTAAATGAGGTGGGAGAGGTGGGGGCCTTTTATAAGTGGAGAGGAGGGTCTCTTTTGGAATGATTGAAATGTTACATTATTATACAATGATTTTCGGATTCTAAAGGTCCCACACTTATATAATTCGTGGATATGGTGATAAGGGTTCTAAATCTACCCATCCAATAGTCTTTCGACAAGTGTAAGCCTTGGATTTTACATTATCTTTTCATTTTATTAAAATCGTTAAATAATGAGTTCATCGCTGCATCATAATGATGTCATAAATAATTTAATTTATTTAATGTCTAAAAATTATAAAAAAACTACTATTATGTAGTAAATCTTTTTATCTTTCTACTGAATATTTATAGTCATAAATTGGACTTGTGTAACCCCACATAAAGTCTGTTTTAGTAAAACAACTCATGTTTGTGTCAATTTAATTTTAACATTAAAGAAATATATATTAATGTCATTTTCCAACCGAAGTGGATCCATGGGGTCCCCAAGTTGACCCATGGGTTGTCTTGGTCGGCCATGACTCATCCAATAGGAGTAGGACAAGTGTCAAGCTCATATCATATTATTAAAACATTGTTTTTACCTTAAACTACACTAATTACCTCTAATCGCGATTAAGAACTTAAAAGTTACTATTCGCCAAAAAATTATTTTAATCTCATTGAATAAAATTTTACATCATAATGACAACCATGTATGTCGGATTTTTGAAAATCAAATCACAGAAGTGGTAATATTTCATTTAAACGAAAAATCAGTTTTTAACAACCACTTAGTGGTTTCACTATTCATCAAAAATTGAAGTTTTTCAGAATATGGCCAAAATTTCACCCTAAGCTATAATTGATATTCAGAATTCAAAAATGATGTCTATTTTACAAAATTACAAACATATAAGTTGCATTAATTAATTTTATAATTAATTCCCGCTGTTACAACAAATAGTGTGTTTTTAAGAAACAATTTATATCAAAAGATTGGCAATTGTTTATGTCCAATTTAAAGTTAAATTAATTCTAATGACCACCATTGGATAAAATGGTAAAAATATATTCTAATTATACTTTAAAACCAGTAAATAGTATAATTTATCACTATAAATTATTTTGATTAAAAAAGTTGTTTTTAAGTATTTTTCACTATTCATAAAAAATAGAAGTTCTCAGAAAAATACCAAAAATTCCACATAGGCTAATTTCGATATTCCGAATCCAAAAATGAAGTACATTTTGTAAATAAAATTTATAAAATTTCAAAAAGTAGGTATTACTATTCACAACGGCTAGTTTAATTCGTTGTGGTGTGTGTTAGAGCTCGAGGTTGCGTACAACACACGCTATTGCATTATTCGAAGTGAAACGTACCGTGGAAGCTTGGGGTGTTACAAATTATGTTGATATAATAAAAAATTATATACCATATATCTATATGGTTTTTTTTAAAACAATAACCCATATCTATTTCCTTTAAAATATAATGTGAAACGAAATAGTCGATAGAGTGTTTTGAGGTACACTTCCTCATGAACTAATGTTTTTTTATTTCTCTATCACCGCCTATAAATAAGGAATTTAATGATGGATTTAATGTTTATACATGATATTATTAGTATTATCATACCACTCTAATTATAATAACACTTCTTTCTACTTACCTCTAACCTCTGTAGAATAATATTGTCACTGATGTTTATAGCTGATTGTCGCCTCATGAACAGGTGTGATGTGTTTTTATTTATTTATTACATGGATGATACAAAGGATATTATAAAGGAAAATATATGAAATTTATAAAATAATTATACTTAGTAAATTATTATATAAGATATTCCTCCTTACTTTTAATTCCATGGGTGATACAGTAACATTGTTCAAGGATATAGTAGACTACCGCTTCACGAAGCGATGTGAGTCCTTTTTCATTAACTTATTGAATTGATGGTAATAAGGGAAAATTTAATGGATATTATTGATATATATGAAATAAAAATGATTCATTAACGGTATTGCACACAATATCTATATTTCATTTCATCCATTGAATAAATGGAAATATCATTCTTGCATATGTATATCCAACTGTCTCTATGAACATTGTAAATAATTTTCTATATCTAACATTAATGGATTACAGTAAATACTTATATAATTAATATATGCGATAATTATATCGTGTCTAAAATTATGGTTATGATAGAATAATGATCAATGTGGAAGGACTGAACAAACCATACCAAAACAAACATAAAAACGATAGACTTATTACCCGAAATGTTATTTTAACAAATAATTTATAGTAAAAAAATAATAAAAGGTTATAAGTAAATAATATATGGTTTGATAAAAATTATTATCGTTATTTAATATATTTATGATAATATTATATTAATTATACACTATATTATTGCGTATAAAAATGAATTTGGGACTTCATGTAGTAGTTTTTGTCTCAATTTTCCTTCTTTTAGACATATGTTTTGTTATGAAGATATATTATTTTATGAGGTGTATATACTATCGCCTAGACATGTTTTGTCATGAATTTAATAATATTCGTGATAATTGATGCTTCTCTTGATGTTATATTTTAGTGGGGCTTATTATTCAAAAGTAAACAATGGGGTAGTGGTTTGTTGTTACAATCTAATTCTTTATCAAAATAATTTATGATTATAAATAACTTGATGAAATAAAATTATATATTTATTAAAATCATGAACTATTTTCACATTTTGTAATTTATTATGAATAGTTTTTTTCTTTTTATAAACAGTCATGATTCAAAAATATTTTTTAAACAAAACTGAATTTTTTCTCTCTCTTCATTTGAATATCATTTTTATTTCATATCCATGTTTTCTAAAAAAATTAAATAAATTTTAAACATTATAAATATAAATATTAAATTATTTTATTCCCTTTTTTTAAATAAAATTGAATATTTTCATTGTTGTCCAGAAAAATCGTGTTTGGATTTTACTGAAAATGTGAATGTATTATTTTTTTAACTTGTACAACGTGAAAAAAATTTCACATTATCACAAAAAATAATTTTTTTGGTATTACTTTTAAATTAACATTTCTAATTTATAGATCAAATATATTATAGAATATTTTATGAATTTCTAGTTTTAGAAATTTATTTTCAAAGAAATATTTATTTTCTTATAGGATTGTTTCAAATGACCAGTTCTTAATTATTTTCTATATGTGATTACATACGTTGATGATATTGAAATTTTACATTGGAAATAATAAAAATATACCATCTATATTATTTTTCTAGATGGTTAATGTATATGATTCAGTTATTCTTATGAAAATTGTTTCTTTTTCCATGGGTTATACTATGATAAAATGTTAATGAAACCCACTTTATTTCCGATGCTCTGATATGATTAATGTTTTATGATCTCATGGAACATATATGTATGGTTTAAATTATTATATTGTGTTTATGTTATAAATTTTTTTTTCCACAATATAACCAAGTATTTTGGTCACATTATAATAATGGATGGTGTTCACGTTATAACCAAGGATGATGGTCCAATTATTACTAAAAACAGTGGTCATGTATGCTCCATGGACAGGTGGAACATATATATCCCTCCATTGAATCGTGTAATGATATCATATGAATGGAGAAGAATATATTCAAAATTTTATTTGTGGGCCTAATTTCATGTCTATTGAATTATGTGTGGTAATGATATCATTTCCTTAACAAAACAAGTGAACCTATTTCTTTTTATACAAGTTCCAAATGTTTTAAATTTATGTATATTCCACAAATATATGTCTTAATATATGTTTACTCCTTCATGGATTATGTTTTTTATTCATTTATGGTTCATGTCACATGAATATCCATGACTTGTTACAAAATTCATGCTTTTGATCTTTGATATGTCAGCTATGGTTTTCAATATTTATTATTAGGATTTCGTACCCTTATCCTCATGTTATTCTCATATCTCTTCATTTTACCCTTTCTATGAATCTACGTTCAACCTTTATTATGTTTCCTTTCTCCTTGATATAATGAAAGGTATAATTTATGATATTTATAATAATTTTTCTTCTTATGAAGGGATAAGTAGAAGGTATCATAACTCACTTATGGAAAAGATTTTTAGTTTTCCATGTTTTCAAATCCATTATCCAAAAAAAAGATTTATTTGTGGTTTTTTTGTAATGAATAATTTGATATTTATACATAATATTTATATATGAGATTTAGTATATTTACAATATTTATTAGATCATGTATTAGTTAACCATTGGAAACTAGGATAAGAATAAATTAATGAGATCCATATGGTAATGTGAAGGGATAATTCTATGGATAATTATATATGTTGGAAAATATCATACAATATCTGTAATGGATAGATAGTGTGGTTTCCCAGAAATTAAATCTCAGTCTAGATACTAAACATTCATTTGGTTTTTGAATAGACACAACTCGGAATGATATATCCAATAGATGCATGTCATACATGACTTGAGAATTACCCAGTACACAACAACAGGCCATACATTACTCCTACTTTGAAACTCTAGGGGTGTTATTATATAGAAATTCATAAATACATTATTAACCATCATTAAGGATTTTAATCGATGATGATAATTAAGGATATAAGATTGAAATAATGTGTAATATGTTGATAAGAACTTGTTAAGATTTATACGTCCTAAAAATTATATTTCATGATTATGATTACTGTTTTACACACAACGATTTATGGTTCTATTCAATGGTTGGAACTAGAAGGAACCATATTAATGTATAATTTGTGGAATGATGAAATTATTAATCTCCTAAAAAACCCAATGTTATGTGATTGAGAATTAAAAATAAAATATTTAGGCTCACACAACATTATCAATCGTGGAATCATGCTGAACATCATAATTATAAAATGAAGGAGCGATATTTTTTATACATTTAATGAAGAAAAATCAACCTCTTTTTGTTGTTAAATTGACCTACTATCAATTGGATGTCAATGTGGATAAATTTTGTAATCTTATCATATATATTAAGATATAAGTTTTAATTAAATCCCTATTATGGGAGGAGTTTGAGAGATTATTTTTTATCAAATAGATTCCTCGTATTCTTCATACAAAAATTGATAATAAATTTTTTGAGTTAAAGAAGATGGATGATGAATCTATTGGTACATATGCAGCCAATTTTTCAAGGCATGTTATTAATGATTCTAGTATTATCCTCCATAAAAAAATTAAGGTTTATAGATTCTTCAGTGGCTTAAAACCATGTATTGGAATGATTTAATCCATAAGGGACTTCTTTATCTAAGATGATATCATTCATTGTGATATAAAGGTATATATGTAGATTCTAGTTACCCATAAATCTCAATGGTATGATAAAAATGAATGATAGATTCAAATAAAACTCTAAAAATTGTTTATATATGATGCTGGTATTTTCATTATGTGGGGATTATGGAAGAAAAAATGGTTTATTTTTTTAGGGAACTACTAAATGTGTTCTATCCATGGTGGAAGTTCATCTAATTTTTTTTCTAAAGTAATGCAATGAAGTTACATATTGATGTGAATATTGAGAAATTTCTACATAATGTAACATCCTCACTCTTATGATTCAAAGGACATATGTATTGGAATTTTTCAAATCAATACCCCTATCTAAGGGCTAATAGGGATGATAAGCCACACAATCCTCTAAGGATAGTTGAAGAAAAGGGAAACCATATTTATCCAAAATGGTTGATGCGAGTCATGATAAATAGGGAACACTGTCTCCCCTATCCTTTTTTGGGAATTTCATTTCAGGTTTTTTATGAATGATTCCTATAAAAATATTATTGACATTTGAGTGATTTTGAGAATTCATTACCTCCTTCATCATGGATTTTAGAATAATGAAATCACATTTTTTATTATATCAGTTAAAGGGTGATCCAATGATTCCAAGGGATATTTGTATGGAATAATGTTGAATTATATTTTTATGCATATAAGATTCCCAGTAATGTACACATCAGTGTTAAAGACACTATCATGAGTTTATATATTTAGGGATGATAAAAAGTTCAAATCCATTAACACACATTTCTAGGTTTTATGTTAGGTAATTTTAATAATATTAGGTATATTTTGGGATATATTTTTGTCATTAAACCCTTTTTATTATATTTTTTGTAAATATATATTTAAATAGTAAATTCTTTACATTTTATGGTCTGATAATTAATGGGTTTTATATAATTTATTGTATATTTATCTTTGATGTTAAAGTAATTATAGGTTATATAAATTTAAAAATGATTTATGAAATATAATCATATAAATTTAGAGAAATGATAACCCACACATAATATGAAAAATGTTTACATCCATTAATGTTTCAAGGCTTGAACCAAAAACTGAATGGTGATTAGTGTATAACACTTACCATAGGCTGACAAGAAAAACACTTATGGTTGGAAGACATGAAGATTAATATTGAAAAATTTGTATTTTGGTACATGGTATATCATCAGTTTAATGTTATGAGACAAATTTTTGGGGTGATTATACAACAATTTTCCATACATGAATGGAAATGGGAAAACATCATCATCATTTTTTATATCAGCCTCCCCAAAACATCTAAAGGAAAAAATGCTACATGGATTGTATTCAATTTACTTATGAAGTCAATAAAATACATCTATATTAGAGAATACTTCTATATGTGTAATATTTTTAGGACATAAATTAATGATGTGGTAAGGATTAATGGAGTAAAACATTCTATTGATCTTATTAGGATCTGATATTTACATTGATATTCTGGAAATGTCTTCAACAAACGATAGATATGGACAAAATTATACACTATGTATCATCCTCTAATATATTTTCACTATGAATTGAAAATTAAAACCCTATATAATATTATAATATTTAATTCTACGTATTGAAAAAGTGATTTGGATAAATACATTCCTCTTGTTGGGTTTTCTCAAAAAAATAACCATTACATTGGTATTTAGAAGTCTCCTTATAAATCACATTATGG
This sequence comes from Viscum album, assembly GCA_963277665.1. Classification (NCBI taxonomy): domain Eukaryota; kingdom Viridiplantae; phylum Streptophyta; class Magnoliopsida; order Santalales; family Viscaceae; genus Viscum; species Viscum album. The sequence continues at coordinate 579,765,097 of OY728164.1, forward strand.
AATTATGTATAGAACTCCAAAGTATGAGGTTGAAGTTGGATAAAAAATTATCCTTATGAATCACATTATGAAATTATGTATAGAACTCAGAAGTATGAGATTGAAGTTGGATATAAAATCCACTAAGACTACACCTATATGAATAAATATTATATATAGTTAGATACATTCATCAACACATTATGGAGAACAATGTTTGTAGAAATGTTATGTTTACAATCAACATCAGGATCTTGAATTTGAGGTTGTTGAGAAGGTTTTTCTATGTGTTTTTTGTAAAATAGGTGGATGAGATGTAATATTAAGGGGACGATAAGATCTATATATCATTCCTTTTGAAATTCACGATAATATTAGGATTTTTGTTTATCACTTAGTGCTCCCACTAAACCTATCTTGGGTTCATGATGTGTTAAATGTTTCTCTCATAGGGAAGAACAAACCTGATCAATCACATGTAATAATATTATAAGTCATACTGATAGATAAATATTTTTCATAGAGGAATAACCAATGGATATAATGGATCGTATATAAAATTTTCAATGAAATCTGACCACTCACCTGGTCAATGTTTTGTGGTGAAACCATTATCATGAGAAAGATATGTTGGAACCTAAGGATGTAGCATGGAAGAAGAATCATTAGAATTTTATACTAATGTGATATAACTTTGATGTAAAATCTATATTAATGGGGGTATAATGTATGTTCTTTATATTCTATTAAATATTTTTTTTTCAAATAAATAAAATCTATTTATACCTTATGTAGAATTAAATAATGAGTTTTAGAGAAATATGACATATTATTACTATTATTATTTAAACATGAATGATATTAAATATTAATTTATCATATTGGAATGATATGTAATTTGTTTAAAAAAATTATGTATAATGGATTTTATATTGAAAAAAATATACTTAATTTTTAGTAAAGTATTTATATACTTTTAAAAATGCCATTTTTCTCAAAAAAGTGATCATTATTTCAATTTTTGATAAACAAATGGCAATAATTTTTGAAAATATGGGATAATTGAAATTAAATAATGAAATTTATTTTTGGAATCAACATGTTCAAATTGTATTTTGGTGAATGTTTTGTATTTTTTTAAATATAATTTTCCTGATAAATTGTGAAAAAATACTTCTTTTTATTGAAAAAAATATTTGCATTAAATTAAATTTAAAGGATCCAGTTTGTTTTGAAGGGATTTTAAAAGTAAATTTTTTACAATTATATTATAACTAATCCAAATAAAGTTATTTTATTCAATTTCATTTAGTTTTTTCATATAAAAAGTTTCGCAAATTTGGATATTTTTCTCATTAGAAAACAAATTTTTTGAAATTCTTGTGTGTTTAATTTTAAACTCAATATTTAAAATTATATGAATGAAATTTGGAAAAAGCTTGTATTAGATATTTTAAATCATAATAATTCATATTATCTACAAATTACAATTTATGTTTTGTCAAAATTAATAGCAAATTCAACAAAAAATTATTTCCATGAAAATGGTTCAAATATATTTTCCTAGAGTTAATCCAAATAAATAAGGTATAAACTGACTTATAAACTCCTCCAAAACCCATTTTATGGTCATATTTAAACCTTGTTACCAATGAGGATATATAATGAATCATTTTGGGACGTTTTTGAATAATAAAAATTTGTATTCACTTTATTATTTTAATTGATTTCATCTATATCTTATCCCCGCCTATAAAAGGGAACTCAATCTCATATTCTATTCACATATAAAATAACATTTTTGTTCTTAAAATAAATTTAAAAATATAATAACAACTTCACTATAATTATCTTATAGTAATTTAGTTAATTAATAAACCCTCCTAATAAGGCTTCAAGTATTAACATATTGTTATTATCTATTGAAAAGTGAACTTCAAAACCTGGTGTTTTCTTTTATTTATTCCTCCTCATCCTTAAATTATTCATCAATTTTTATGATATAATAAAACCATAATACCACATTTAATTTTTTTATAGTGTTGATTTCATAACCTATATCCATTGTATGTACTATAAAATGGGAAACAAAACTATCCATCTTGTGAACGAATTACTACAACCTCACAAACAAATGTTATTTATTTTGCATCATCACCTCTCAGGAATATATATAATTTGGATTTAATTTTTATAAATGATATTAATTATACTATTATATATCTGTAATTATAATAAAAAATATACCTTCTTACACCCATCATATTGGAAAATAATAATATATCTCGAGTGTACAAGGGATTACCACCTCATGAACCGATCTAATGTGTTTTTCATTTCTATTTTACATGAATGGTAATAAGGAAATACTAAATGAATGTATATGATATTTTTAAAATAATTATACATTTATAATTATGATATCGCCTATAACTTATTACATTCAATTATTTTTGGAATATGATAACTTCATTCATGAGTACAGCAGAATACTGAGTTGTTAAATGATGTGATTCATTTTCCACTAACACATTTCAAGGAAGGTAATAAATGTATATATAATGAATATATGTGATATATATGAAATAAAAAATATTCTATAATGTTAATATATTATTTATCATTCCTTTATTTTATCCTTTGAGAAAATGGGAAAATCACTATCATAAGTATAGCTCATCTCCTCCCTAAATTATATAATTAATTTTCAATCTATAATAGTAATGGATTACTATAAAAATTTATATAATAATTATATATGATATTAAAGTTTGGTTTAAAATAATGTTGATTATGGAACCATGATGAAAATATAAGTCCTGAAGCTTCCAAACAAAATCATACATGAAAAATGAAATAGTTATTACCTGAAATATTATCTTAATAATGAATTTTTAGAAAAATGGTAATACAAGGCCATAATTTAGTATTATATGGTATTATAAATATGATTATGAGAATATAATATATATAAAACAAATATAAATTTATTATACAAGATTATTTAACATTTATTTTGGAATTCAAAACCAAATGTAATGGATTTTTCTCAATTTCGACTCTTTGAGACATATGTTGTGTTATGAACCTATCTTATGTCATGAGGTTCATATCAATCACATATTACATGTCAAATATTTAATTTATTTCGTTTCATTATATTTAATATTTATTATTATTTTATTATTTTACGGGGGTTACAATTAACAAATTTCTAATGTTATAAGTGTGTGGGGTAGCAATATCATTGTTTATTAGGGTTGTTTGTGATTACGATTTCGATGATGAAATATTATAATACATGTCTCCGTAATATAATCAAGTTTATTCTAATTTTTTTATTTCATGAGAAATCATGTTTTTCTTTCATTTTCCCCTAATTATAAACTGATGGTTACACACTAAATTTTTAAAAGAACAAATACATTATTTCTCTCTTCAGTCAAAACACATTTTTTAATTGATGTTAATGTTTTCAAAAAATGAATCAAATAAAATTTACTACTTATTAAAATATTACATAATGTAATTTTTACCCATTTATGATGTTTTATAAAATAATTTAAAAGTAATATTCATGTCATTTTTAATATAAGGACCATTTTTATTTTAGAAAAAATGTGAAAGGAATCATTGTTTTAGCATTTTAAACCTGAAAATAATTTCCCATTATCATGAATAGAAAATGATTTAATTAATAATTTGTAAATTTAAAGAGACGTTTCAATAAAATATATTTATAAAATTCAATAGGAAATTTTCTTTTTAAAATACATTTTCAAATAAATGTTATTTTTCTCAAGAAATGATTCGAGAGATTCTTTAAAAATAGTTTTTAATCTAAGATAAAATTCATTGATGTTACTAATTTTTTACTAGGTATATTATCCAATGAAACCATATATATTATTCCTCTTAATGGTTTATGTTTATGAAAAAAATATTTTTATGAAACCTATACCTTTTCCAAATGTTTTATAATGATGAAATGATTCTTGAAACCCATTACTTTTCATGGTGTCATTTATATTGAATGTTTTAGGATATCATTACACATATACGTATGGTTTATAATATATTATAGTTATTATTTTATATCTAAAAAGGGTGGTTATATTATAAACAGGGATGGTGTTTACCTTATGACCAAGTATGGTGGTCATGTTTTAACTAAATATGGTTGTTTCATTATAAACAAGGAATATGACCACATTATATCCAACAGTGGGTGGGACCAATATCTCCCTCCAATGCATTAGGTTATTATATGTTATTCATAAACATATCTTCATGTTCACATGTTAATGCATTGACCACCTGTAATGTTCATAGGATTATGTGAGGGTCTTATTTCACATCCATAATGAAATGAGTGAACTTTCTACTATTTATACATGTTCATAATGTTATTCATTTATGTGCATGCCACCAAACTAAGTATAATTTAAATTTTACACTATCATGGATTTTGTATAATATATGATTTATGATTAATTTCTCCAGAACATCCATAATTTATTCTATGACTCAGTTTTATGATCTATTATATTAATGGTATTGTTTTCCAAAATTTATTCTCATTTTCTCAAACCCATATCCATATATTATGTTGATATATTATTTTAGCCTTACTGATAATCTACCCTCACCCTTTAATATGTTCACTTTCCATTCTAAATGAAGAATGTTATTATGTATGATATTTATAAGAGGGGTTCTAGTTATGATGATCTTAGAGGAAGATGTACTAACTCAGTTATAGACTATCTGTTTATGGGTCCATCATTAAAAATGAATTATATGAAAACAATTATTTGGTAGACTATTATGTTACGTAATGAATATTCATGCATTTAGATGTAGTATTTATATATGATATTTTTGGGTCATTACAACATATCCCCATAAAACTCTCTGGTTAGGGAGTGTTGTAAGGGGATATCCACACTATAAAAGATCTAGTTAATGTTATGGAACACGTACAATTTTTCCATGGCCTATACTAAATGTCTGGAAAATATCTTATCTATATCTCTATAATGAAAACCAATAAAATTGGTGGTTTATGCCATATTTAATTCTTTTAAAACTTTATATATTTTAACTAAAATGTATGGAATTTCATATTATTCATACCATAATCCTATGGCGAAACTCAAACCCTTCATTCATCTTTGTCCACCACACCTCCCATGTTTCACTAGTCTTCCAAACTCATGAGAGGTATCTAAAACAAATGATATGAATCCTTATCCTTTCAAATTTATATATCTACCTTATAAAACATATTATTTATAAATTGATAACACAATTTAATGATTCAAAATCCCCCCATCAATATTATTATTCTCTATTTATCAAAAATATTTAAAATTGATCCCTTGAAAATCCCCTATTTAAAAATCAATCTAACTATCTCAGTTTTAATCCTTTAAAATCTACATGATATACCTACCAATGGGTATCTATTTTTCCATCGAAATCGTTTATAATACATAAAAACTTCTATATAATTATCTAATTAAACAATAAATGAAACATCTATTTCTCTATAATAAATAAATAGTTGTCCACCACTATAGTTACTCAAGTTAATCATCACATTAAAATCTGATAAAATATTTAAAGGTCATTTTAAGGGATTATCTACATTAATCCCAAAAATTATAATTCATAAAACTCCAAATAAAAATAATTTTTTTTATAAATAAAAAAATCCAGCTATTTATTTATTACAACTTAGTTATCCAAATCACATAATTATCTAACCCCCTGATTTCTATAAAATAATCATTGATCGTTTTATAAATCACACCAATAAAATAAAATTTTACCCACCCCTTGAATCATACATTTAATGATTACATCATTTAATTATTCTAATTAATTCCATTTGAATTTATTTTTTCTCCTACATCGCTATACTCAATATCAAATCCAATAAATTAATTTCTAGGAATTAATAATTTAAGATAAAATGTAAAAAACATCTTAAAGACAACATTTTTTCCGAAATAAAGAATATAAAAAATTAAAAATATAAACCCCAACATCATTTCAAACTATCTTATATAAAAATTATGAGGATTAAATTCACTTTATTGAATAACTCAAAAGCACGGGTGTTATAATTCTCCCCACCATTAGAAAGTTAACCCCCCAAAATTAACATGGTATGTTCAATGAAGAAATGATCTAACTACTATCAATAGAGGAATTATTCCCCTTCCAATGTCTCCTCCAATATTAAACCATGTTACTATAATTTTCTCACTAAATAAATAATATATCCTTTAAAAAACATCTCTCTTGAGTCCAAATATCTAATCAATTTTTTAAAATTTGACACACATTCATCTATATTAATCGATTTACAATACAAAAAAAAATTATTGATCATGTACATCAATTGGGATACATGAATGATATTTGGAAAAAATTCATAACATTGTAGAAAATTTATCTAATACTTTACATCACCAATTAATTTCACGATCTCAAAATTTCGCAAATTATTTAGAATTAATTTCCAAACCAATGATGCCCCAACATTTGGATCACTCTTAAAAATAGATTATCCAAAACATCAAACATTAATGTCCTTCATATTTGACCATCATAATTCATTTACGTACTCTAAGGTAAATATATACATTTCGAAATCAATAAAACATTGTATTTCATAATGTAGACCAATCCAGGACCAACCACATCATTTTCAGTAGTCCCATCCCAAAAAATTGATGACTGATATTATCAATATTATTGTTATTCCAGGGTTCTATAATATTTTTTAATCAATATAAGTTTTTGTAGGAAATATTCGTTAATAATAGGATATCCATCATGATTTTCAAAAGTTTAGTATACATACATATTTCATGTCTTCTAAAAACTGAGTATCTCACTTATTCTACTCATCTATCTATTGATAGAATGTTATAGTAATATTTAATTATATCCTCCGTTAATTATAGATCCCCTTAGTGAATGTAGACATAAATATTGGGCCCCTATACCTAGAAATTGTTTTTTCACGCCATTAATTTTAACCACTTATTACATATGATATTTTCTAATGTCATTAGCTAAAAATGTTTCATGAATAGGGAAGAAAGGTTCTTATTTTATAAGTTTAACCAGGACCACCCAAACAATAACATACTTCCATATTAACCTCGGTCATCTTATTATGAAATCCATATAAACATTTTCTTGTATCAATGTAGGAATGGATATATATTTTAACAACCAAACTATTTTTTGACATACCCATTTTATTCATTATAATGTAATCCTTAAAATCATTAAATTGAGTCCCTTTTTTATTACCTAAAAAATGGAATGTAATATCATGATGCACCTTTTTAACTATAGTATTTACATTCCAACCCAAATGTTACAATATACTAAAAATTTATTTCCCATTTATCCTCCAACCACCATCTATTGTCTGAAATACAGTGATGATTAAAGTAATATTACTCATTTAGTAGTGGTTTCCCAACTATATATGGATTCCATCATCCTCTAACATTCTTCTTCAAACAGTTCTTTCTCATTCCGATATTGAAAAACTAATCCACATAATTTCAGGAGAGGAATAAAATTTCCAACACTTCTTCTTCCCTTCTGTGAAATTTTTCCAACAACCACATAACATTAAATAGATGTATTTATTCCATTAGTACGATTGTATATGTTCTTATTATAAGTCCTCGGGATTAAAACATTACATAATCTTGAGATAAGTTAATATTTTTACTTTAATTCAGATAGAGGGACTTTACCTGTTTATATTTTTAAATAATTAGGCCATTATTAATACATATCATCCCATAATCTTAATAGAAGATACTATCAAAACAGTATCCAATTTATACACCAAATAAAAACATCTAAAAACATGATTTATTTTCTTGGTAAAAATATTCATGAATTCTTCCATTTTTTAACCATCCTTATAAAATGTGGAAACATTTAAACAAACATAGGATGAGCCTAAACAATTAATAAGGGATAAAATAATGAAAAAAAATTACTCCATAAATATTTATACACCCATTAATTGATTAGAATCATGAGAACTTAATAAAAATCATAAATCATAAAGGTAATTGTGGGGTCTACATTATACATTGTAGCATTCACATCCACATAGGGAGTAACCTTTAGGTTTCCATTTGTAATACTCGCCACATTATATTCCCTATATATCTTAGGAGAAACCTTAATGTTTACCTAAGTCATGTTACCCAATAAATTGAATAGCTATCATGGGCTCACCATCCCTTGTTTTTTCGTGGATCCTCTTGTGTATATAAGAAATGACCATGCACCATTACATAATAATAAATCATGAACAAGCATAAAGGGAAAATAACATTTCTACATTGTAATCATAAGACCTAATTTAAATATATTTATATAATAAAGAGTTTATAAAACCCATTTTAAATTCCATAATACCTAAAAAACGAATATGGTATTTAATTTCTATTTAAAAACTTTATGGTTTTTAGAGGAAGTGAGATATCAAATAATTCCCACAGCGGAAGAAAAGTCATTTTCGCTACGTACTTTGAAAAGAATAATTACTTTTTTCATTTTGTAAAATGATTCCAAAAATATAATTCAGTTTTAAAACCATTGAATGAATTTATATGTCAACGCGGTTGATTATACATCGTATAAAAAATGTTGTATATAAATAAAAATATGCCTTAATGGAAGAAGATTGAAAGGATGTCCCTTACCATGAGTCTGACTTGTCTTGTTCATTATTTAATTTCTTGAATAATATACATAGTTTAATTTTTTACTTTCTTTATAACCTTTTCACATTTATTATTCATTTTATATCATTTATTATCATTTTATAATATTATTTAATTATTTTAGTTCATATTAGATGTTTTATCGATGTTCGGTACTTGAGTCAAAAATAAACCTGTTTTTATGCAAATTATCAATGTGGTCATATGTATATTATCTCCTGAATATTATTAATTATTTAAGTGTAATATATATCCTATATATATATATATATAATACTCAATAATGTTTTAAGTTAAAAAAATGAAACGATTCATTCAATGAGTTTGTGGGTTGTACGTACGCATGAACGCTTCTTTCATTTAATTGTAATATTAATGGAATAAATACTAAATGATGCATAGGTGTATAATAATTAAAATATAATATCTATGTCACATATGTTACATAATATAATTAATTCCATCCCTTATAAATTCCATTTATGGCATGAATTAGTCATATCCATTTGAGTGGGCGGTAGTCCAAATATCCTCAAATTAAATTATCATATTTACACATTATGGAAATCATAATGGTATGTTGTAAATAAAAATTCCAGAAGTATAGAAAAGATATAAATGTAATATATATCATATTAAAATATAGTCTTATCTTAATGACCACCATGATATGTGGTAGTATAAAATTGAATAATCATCGTTTCGTGAGGCAGTAGATCCTCGTACATAGAAACAATACGATCTTTTTCCATTAGATGGAGGCGCATATTTGTGTTGGTCAAAAACATAACAGAAAAAAATCCTAGTTTATTTAGGATGCTTTTTTGGTTATAATATAATGGAATGATTAGTTGTAATGGGGTTAGAGAATAAAAATAAGTGAAAGGAGCTTGAGAGAAGACGTTACCTCTAAATCGGGTAACTCCTTCTTATTTGAGGAAAATATTTTCTTGAATTTCTTTATTCCCAATTTAAGGTTTCTATGAGGAAGGTATATATTATGGGAGATTATTTTTATATTATCTGGATGATCCAATTGGGCATGATATGGGTGAGTAGGTTTTGTAGAGGTTGTGTCCATTTATTAGAGGGATGAGGGACATATTATGAAATGCTGGAAATATTATTTTATTATAAATTTATTTTTGAATTCTAATTGTTACAATGTGATATATTTCAAAGATAATTTGAGGATGGTTGTAACTCTTATCAGAAAATATGTTTATAAAATTTTATGTCAAAATTTGACCTTATTATTTTGTTTTAACCCTTAGTAAAGTAAATTATCTCTTCCAGTGTCTTCTTTTGTTTTTAAACCATATAGTTAATATAGTTACTATAAAACGACAATATAACATAATGTGGATAATTAATGAAATTAAAAACATTATCTAATCCATTTGAATGAATATCAGAACATTATGGTTGTTATATCATTTAATATAATAGTATTCGTTTTAAAAACTCATTTTAGTCAATTTTGACACTATAGAGTAATTGATTTTTGATAAAGTCCTAAAAACGTGATTCAGTCAAGAAAACAACATTAACTAAAATATATCATGTAATAATCATCCATAAAATTCATGTGTGATATCAAAATGTGAAAATTACATTTATTTTATTATTTTTCTTTTCATTTATTTTAATCATTCATTAATATTGTAATTACTCCAACATCATTACATAATAAATATATTTATTTATATTATTAATAAAAATTATAAATAGAATATAATGATGGAGGAAGTATTTTCAGACTTGAAATTAATATTTATAGTCAAATATATTATTTATATAACAAACTTTAAAATTATATTAGTAAGAAGATACATGTTTCTTTTATATTTCTCTTTAATTTAAATTAATATTTATAACAACTCATTATCACACCCTAAGGGCTCTATGGGATCCTAAAATCATCCCAAGGATTCTCATCATTGGTAATATCTTATCCAATTATATTAGTACAAATTTTAGTATAGTTTTATTTTGTTACAATATTTTTTTTCATTCATTTACTTACCTGATTTTTCCTAAAAACATGGTAGATAAAAATAATTACAAAAGATACTATTATCAATGTCCAGAAATATAAGGTACCTATTTATGAAATTTTGAAATAATGATTCCAAATATGGAATCCATTTTTTTAAATTTAAAAAACATATGTCCCATCAATTAATTTACAATTAATTCTCGTTTTCAAAACCATAAATCATATTTTTAAGAAGCAAAAAATTATCAAATTATTGACACTTTTTTATGTACAATTTAATTGTGAGATTACATCCAATGAAGAAAGTTTGTTAATTGATAAAATCATAATCCAATAACACATTAAAACCTATTAAAATGATCACATAACTATATAAATAAATCAGATGAAAAGATTATTTTGATTTAAAATGAAGTACTTTTAACTATTCACTAAAATATGAATTTCATCAGAAAATAACCAAAATATCAACCAAGGAAAATTTATATGTTCTGTTTCCAAATTAGAAGTTTTTTAGCTCAAATATATCATATAAAAGTTGCAATAAACTATATATGAAGGGGGTTATCCATTAAATGTATCTAAAAAGACTTTTAAAAATATTATACTGTTTTATGCTTAAAATTCAATTAATTATCTTTTTTAGCCTCTATCATTAATTGGAAAAAGTTAAAAACATTTAAAAAACATTTAAAATCATGATATAGTTAATTTTGTTCATTCTCTCCAATACAACAACTAGGCGTTAACTACCATTTAAAATAATAATATTACTGTTGTTTTATATTTCAGTATAACTCTGTGTTGTGAGAAACGTAAGATTTCAGAGAAAACCATTGTTATGTGTTAGGTATTCTATCAAACGTTTTGTCCCATTTAAAATAAAATTTATCTTTAATTCAAAAATATTAATATATATAAAAATTTATTATTCGATAAATACCTATGATGTTATATCTATTACCCCTTCTTAAACTACACCCTTGAAATTTTATTCAATTATTAAATAAGTGGGGGTATATATCCCTCATAACATTATCAGATTCCCATGTTTCATACTCAACCATATGGTTTTTCCACAAAACCATTACTTTATGATTCATCTTATTCCACAACACATGCTATATGTGGTCAAGATTCTAAGCTGGTTGTTCCTCATAAAAAATATTATCTTCCAACTGAACTACCTCTGGACTCAAAACATGAGATGGATATGAAAAATACATTATTAACATTGATACATGAAAAATAATTGTTTAATTGAGATAAAAATGGAGGTAATGAAACTCTATTGGAAACTGATCCAATATTCTATAGAATTGAGTATGGTTCATCAAACCAATGACTTGGCTTCTCTCTTTACCAGAACGCATCAAACCTTTCCAGGGGAAAATATTGAAAAATACATGATTACCGACTTCAAAAGAAATATTCATCCTCTGGTTTTCTATGTAACTATTCTACCTACTTTGAGTTTTCCTCGTGTGCTTTAGAATTTGCGAAAAATTTCTACCATCTCATCTAACAATTATGGTCCCATAAACCTTATTTTCAACCACATTGTTGGGAAAAAATCCCTATAGGCGTTCTCTCGGTATATTTTCGGTGTGGTTGTGTTTGATGAAAAATATAGATGACTGCAAATGAGTATGGTTGGTGTTTTCAAGAGATGGGTTTTTAATATGGCATAGATTCCCAGTGTTTGCAAAAATTCTTGGCCTCTAAATTTAAAGGTTAATTTTAGAAAAGAAGGATTTATTCATATGGGTCAATAGTATGAAAAACATTGAAGAAAATCGGATAAGTGTGAGAACTATGTACCATAATTCATGGGGAACATACCATGTTCCAAGAACGGTACGTAGAGCGGCATGAATGGTACACCAGAGTAGTTTGTGAAGCCGAAAATTTTTCATGGCAGAGGGAAATGCAGTATGCAGATGAATTGACGTCAGTAGAGGAAATTAACCACATATGAGAAAATGCAGTAGGTTGAAGGCGTGGAAAAATGGTTCACTGTGTGCTTACGGTTCGTAGTAGTAGAAGGATCTATATGCATTAGAGGCTGCATCGATGATTTGGTCGATCTTGGATTATCAAATTTTGCATGTATATTTTCTTATATAAGAATTTCTAATCCCATAGATTAATATGGACATCGAGTATCAGTAGAGAAAATATTTTTTTATTAAGGATTTGTGCAATGTCCGAAGGAGGTTCGCGATTGGGATTCCATGAATGATAAAGTGTTTCACGTGGATGCAATTCTGCTAAAGTTTTTTACAGGGAACATAAACTTGCAATGGAATTAGTACGTGAAGTAGGATGTATGTTATGAAGAAGTAGTTGACTTAGTATACAGAAGAAGAATCTCTCGTATGTGAGAGATATAATTATGCATGTGGAATGTGGAGGGGGAGCTCCGGTATGCAAAAGCTAAGAAAGTATGTGAACAAAGAATAGTTCATAGATAGAGTGTAGTTCATAGAGTATAAATGAAGGCAGAAATATGTGGTTGTGTTAGTGGTTCTCATAAGATGTAGTCGTACGTGGAGGAGGTTATCTACGTACCATACTCGGTACTCAGTTCTCGGTGGAAGCAGGTGGATCACCATTTTCATAGGGAAGATTCGAAAATCATTAATTCAGTTTGTGAAAGTATTTTTCAATACCAAAAAATACAATAGAAGGGGGAATTCATCTGCAGCTGAAAAAAAAGGACTTCCATAGAGCATCTACCTTTAGTTTATGATGCATGAATTCATGTAAATGAAAGGACCTAAATGTCCATAAATTGTTTTTTACCTACATGTTCATATACTATTAGTGGATTCCATTCCAAGAGTTCTGAGCGAAGGGAGAGCAGGGCGGTGACTCATTCCACCAGTAGTGATTCAGAAAAAAAGGCATAGGGAGTGACCCTTGGGAATGCTGTGAGAAGACCCTAAACCTTGTAAAGGCAGTGATCCTTGGTATAGAATATCTATCCTGATCATTGTACTCATTATTGGTTGTGAGCCATAGTGAATTTGGAAGATCATCACATCATCGTTGTAGGCTCCATGGACATATCCTAGTGATGGTGAACCAAGTAAGAGGTGTTGTGTCATGTGCATGATTTCATATCTGGTTATATATATTTCAATGAGAGGAAGAGAGAATTGAGTTTTTTTATCAATGATAAAAGAACAAAAAATGGAGAAATTTTTAATCTTCCATACCCTGATTTACCCCACCTTCTAAGGGTATTTGACCTAGTGTACCTAACAATTGGTATCAGCTAAAAAGATTTAAAATTAGTGTTTCTCTCTCAGATGAAGAAATGGGGGTGCTCAATCATAAAGTCATTCTGATCTTCAATGGAAATAATTTTTACATATGGAATAGTCGAAAACAGCACTACTTCCGATCAGTAGGGATAGATATCCTCATAGCTGTTATGCATGTAATATCATCTAACATTAATATTGGTTCTTTATTAGAATCTAAAAGAAGATAATTGGATGTTGATGCTAATAAGATCATTTTTAGGGGGATCCCAATAAAATTTAATTTATATGATGGTTATGTCATTCAAAAGTTCACATGTAGTGTGGGAAAATTGTTAAACATTTATTAGGGTGACACAAATGTCTGAGAAGAAAAAATACAGTTTCTATTGAAAAAGTATGAGGATCTCAGAATGAATCGAAAAGATAATGTTTATGCATTCTTCGATAGGATAAATATTATTGTGGAAGACTTGCAGGGTCCTTGAGGAGTCAATGAAGATATAATTATTTTCAAAAATTTCTTGAGGAAACATCCACCATGGTTCAATAAAAAAGTTTTAGTGTTGGAAGACAAATACTTGAAAGATATGACCCTCTATAACCCACACAGTCCCTTTATAGCATATGAAATGAGTAATGGTGATAATGATGCAGCAGGGAAGTGGAAGTCTAAGGATTTGGAATTCTCGGCCATGAAGAATATCTCTGTTGATGATAGTCCGAAGGAGGATTGTATGGATGATGTCATGTCATATCTATCCTATAATCTACAAAGGGGGAAAGAGACATTCATAGGTAAACTACATTTTGGTTGCATTCAATGTTGAATGATTGGGTATTTTGAAGCAAAATGTTCAAAGAAGTTTGATGATGAAATCGATGAAAATTATGAAACTCTTCAAAAGAAGTATTCATCAAATGAGAAATAGAGAATAAGTACTAGGAAAAATTTCTTTAAAAATAATAATCAACTTTCAATAGAAGATGAATGTTCAGACAAATCAGAGGCTTAAGAGTGAGATGGTATAAATTATCATAAATAGAAAATTTGGTGGAAGTTGTCAAAAATTTATTAAAAAGATAATAATGTGACAATGAAGAAGGATAAATTTAAGGAAGTGTTGATCTTTATACTGTATTAGTATCCTCTCTTTAAGAGGTGGATATTTTGAGATCCAAAACAATGAAATCTAACAAAGTAGTTCTTGATACCAAACTCTATATGTATAAATATGTAGAATAGAATTCAGAGTTGAATAGAAAAATTTAAAAGATGAGGTTTTAAGTGAATGAAATCTCAAAAAAGGTGGTTTAGTAAATACTCATAATTGAAGAACATAAAATATAAATTGATAGTTTGACTGAAACTGGAAGAGATCAAACCAAACACATTAATCAACTAGAAGAAAAAGTCCTTAGTCTGTGATGAACAACTAAAGATGAGAAGAAACTGCTAACTCTTTGTTTGACATTAGGAAAGAAGATCATACAAGTAACAAATAATATGAGATATAAGGATAATGGTCTAACAAAATAGAATGAGAAATCGATTTTGAATGATAAGGTTGGTATGTGGCTTGATCTAAAATTTAAATTAGTTATGGTTCTAGTCAAAAATCAAGAATCCACTCCCAGATTGTTGATGACATGGGTATGAAGAAGAATCAAAAGATTCAAAGAACCCAAGGAACAACTAGTGGTTCATTATTACCACAATGAGATGTTTCTCACATAAGATGTTATTGTTGTCCTAAGATGGGAAATTCTCCAAATGGATGTTCCATTACAAAGAGGTACTAAATGGATCAAGACTAACAGAGGTTGTCAGACAGATCTCAAAATTACAGGTAATCCTTTGATGGTCATTGTGTCTGGTGTAAAGGACATAGACATATGGAAAAATACTACACATCAATAGTGAATAGAAATTTGTTTAGGTAGAATGAATTTGTCCAGAAGAGAAAATGAAATGTATCATCAAGAGAGTTGAAAATTCAAAATTGATTTGAATATCTACAAGTTGATGCTAGTCCATCATATAATGAGTAAGATCAAGATTATCTTTTCATTTTAGATATGAGTTAGAAGGCTTGGGTCAAAAAGAAAAGGAAAGAGAAGATAGTGGTAGAAGAAATTTTATTCAAGGCATCCAACTATACGGGGATACAGATAATTGATAGTGGATCCACTTCCCATATGATAAGAAATAAGCATATAGTGACTGGAATTAGTTATGATAAAGTTGGTATCATAATATTTGGAAATGATGAGTGATTAAATGTTATTGGATCAGAAAAAGAGAAGTTTAGTAGAAAAGGTTTGAGATGAGAAAAATTCTTGGTTGTTGAGGGTCTTAGTCACAACTAGCTTTGTGTCAGTCAAATTTGTAACTCGGGGCATGCCATATGGTTTTCCAATAAATTATCTTATATCAAGGAAATGTATGGTGTTGTTTTGTTGAAAAAAAAGACAAAATTGAATCTATATCTCGTATGTGGTGAAGAAGATATGTGATTTCTATCCAAGAATGATGAAAAAAATTTATGGCATAAGCGTCTTGGACATATAATCCAAGGATCCCTAGAAGATCAGGTGAAATGTGATGCAGCTCAAAATCTCCCAAGATTTTCATGTGATCAAACCCATATTTTTGATGCCTACCAAAAGGGGAAGATCTTTTGAAATACCTATAATAAAAAGGGTCAAAATTCAACATGATTTCTTGAGTTGGTGCGTATTGATGTGTGCGGCCCATTATCTCTAAGAACTATTGATGGGATTAAATATTATGTCATATTAATTGATGATTATAGTAAAATGGAATGGGTTTACAGAATCCCCAACAAATATGAAGTGTTAAATTGCATTACAAGATAACTAAAAGAATGTAAAAATTTTCTTGGTCAGAAAATCCAGACAATTCAAACAGATAATGGAACAGAGTTCACAAATATCCAAGTGAATGGTTATCTTGGGAACCCTGGGATAAGGCAT
The DNA here is from genome assembly GCA_963277665.1 of Viscum album. Taxonomy (NCBI): domain Eukaryota; kingdom Viridiplantae; phylum Streptophyta; class Magnoliopsida; order Santalales; family Viscaceae; genus Viscum; species Viscum album. The sequence goes on from OY728164.1 coordinate 579,782,118, forward strand.
CATTTTTCAGTAGTAATAAATCCATGACATAATGGTGTTGTTGAGATAAGAAATCATATTGTGAACAACATGTATAGAACAATTCTCATTGAGAAAGAAATTCCAGAGAAATTTTGGAAGGAAGTAGTAATGACATTAGTATACACAAAAATTAGAGCATTGATTTTTCCAAAAGAAGAAAAACTACATTCGACTTATGTTATGGAAAAAATCCATCATTTAAGTACTATCGAATATTCAAAGGTAAATTTTTTATTCTCAATAAGGAGAAACATAGGAAATTTGAAACCTGTGGGGACGGAGGGATATTTATTGGATACTCAATGATGAAAAAAGTATATAAATGATTTAATAAGAGTCAAGTAAAGATATTCTAAAGTCACAATGTTACTATAGTAGAAAATGAACCCAATTGTTAGAAAATACATGATCAATTTCAAGAGGATAGTGAAAAATTGATGAACATATCAAGAGATTCATCATCTCAAGAGGATGATTCAGAAAAAGTTTTAGAAGATGAGAATAAACTAGTGTGTATCTAGAGACCAGTAAGAATAGCTAAAATTGATAGGGAAACCATAATTGGTGATCAGACGGCATGATACATACAAGGATTATAAATACATTACAATAAGAATCATACTTATCACAGGTGGATCCTAAATTTATTAATGAGAAGCTGAAGATGAGAACTGGGTTCAAGAAATGAGTGAAGAGCTTAACCACATTGAAAAGAATGAAACATCGTAGATTGTTTCAAGACTACCATACAAGAATGTCATAGGGATAAAATTGGGGTTTTGGCAACAAAATGAATGAATATTGTGTTGAGATTCGAAACCAAGCATTCCTCGTGTGCAAAGGTTACTCCCCAATAGAGGGTATTGATGATGATTATTCATTTTCATCTATTTCAAGGATATACACAATGATATTATAATTGTCCATAGTAGTTAAGATAAAGTTTAAGGTTTTCCAAATGCATTCCAATTCAGCAATTCTAAATGGAGTTTAGGGAGAAGAAGTTTAAATTGAAATTCCATATACTTTTCTCATTGATAAAGATGATAATAGAGTTTGCTGGCAGAAGAAGGCTTTATATGGTTTGAAGCAAGAACCAAGAACATGGTATTCAAGGCTGTTGTCAGTTTCTAAATAATCTTGGTTTTCAGTGTAGTGTAGTTGATTAAAATATGTATGTAAATAATGGAAATAGTTAATGTATGATTGTGCTTGTTTATGTCAATGACTTAATTTTGGGTGGATCAGATGAAGAAAAATGCTGAAAATTTTCTAAATTCATGAAATGTGGGTTCAAAATACCGATTATTGGGGATATTACATTTTTCTATTGCTTACATGTGATACAAGAAACGAATTGATCTTTTATTTCTCAATATAAATAAGCTACGGAGGTTTTGAGATTGTTTGGGATGTATAATTCAAATGAGATTAAGACTCTGGTTGCTACCTGGTTGAAACTGTCATGAGACAATGATGGAAAGCCACTTAATATCATAGAATATAGGAAAATCATTGGATGTCTATTGTATTAGTTAGCGACAAGGCTGAATATTGTATTTTCGACAAACCAAGTATCAAGTTATCAATGAAATCACAAGGAGAGCCACGTGATTGAAGTATAAATAATTCTTTGGTATTTCAAAGGAACAATGGATTTTAGCCAAATGTAAAATGAAAAATATCAACCAATATTATTGGAATATACAAATGTGGATTAGTCTGGTTTAGTAGATGATAGAAAATAAACATCATGAGGTTTCTTTTATCTTGGTGGGTTGTTTATTTCTTGGTTATGTAAGAAATAAGGTTTCATTTAATTCAACACCGTAGAAACTGAATATATTGGGGCTACTCAAGCATTCATGTAGCTATTGTGGATGATGTAGCAGCATGAAGATATTGGAATTTATGTGAAATCTCAAATTAAAATTAATTGTGAAAATTCATGTGCTAATAATTTTAGAAAAAATCAAATCCATCACTCATGGAAAAAACATATTGATGTAAAATATCATTTTATGAAGGTGATGGTGGAGCAGGAGCCTGTTATGTTTGAGTATGTGCCTACAAAACAATAGGTTGTAGACATTCTGAGAAAGGTCTTACCCAATGAATCATTTGATAGTCATCGACTAGCTCTGGGAGTCCAGTCGACTTCCCACACTTTAAAAAGTGTGGATGTGGCTTACCGATCTCCCTGAGGTATGATTTGTCTTTTCCTAATGTGATGATATGTGTTCTTTACCCTACTGTAGAAAACCATGGTGTGTCCTTTGGGATTATTGAAAAATGGGGAGAATGTGTGAATATTATAGGGGATAAAAGACATTGGGAGAAGTAGTTAAGTGGAGCATTGAGATAAGGGGAGTTTAAGATGTGATGAAGTTATTTTCAATAACTATATGATAAGGGGATCATTAAATCTGATGATTCTTGATGTGAGCGATCATAGATTAGATATCATGATAGCTGATTTTAATGATGAAATTAGTTTGTTGGTATCATTATTGTTTCAACAATTGTTTTCATAAATTCTATGATTATTTGATTAGATTTTAATTTACTCTTATCTCTCACAACAAGAATTACTCATGTGGGCTCAGATTATGTGTTTAATAAATCCATGATCGCTATCTTAATTGCATAGAGTGAATGGTAGTTGATGATGGAAAAAGTTTCAATGAAGTATCAAAATGAAAAAGCGTTAATATGAGAATAGTTTTCCAAAACCCAAAGGGGAAGGATTTTTGAAAAAAAAAATCATGGAGTCCACTTGATATGTTTTGGTTGTGGTTGTGTTTATTGAAAAGTCTAGCTGACCAGAAATGAGTATGGTTGGTGATTTCTGAAAATAGGGTTTTAAGGTTGTTCAGTTTCCCAGTTTTTGAAAAACATTTGGGCCTCAAAATTGGATTTTTTATTTTGGCAGAGAAATGATTTCATTATAGGGTTGAATGGTATGAATAATGATGAAGAAAATTGGAATGGTATGAGAATGATGTACCAAAATTCATGGGCCACGTATGATGTTCTGGGAACAGTTTGCGGAGTGGCAGCAGCGGTATGCCAGAGAGGTTCATGGAACTAAAAATTGTTCGCAGCGGAAGGTAGTGAGGTAGGTAAATGGCATGACTCCAGTGGAGGAAATCAATAATGTAGGAGCAAAGGTAGTATGCAAATGGCATGGAAAAACAATTTCTATGTTTATTTCAGTTCGCATTTAGAAAATGATCATTATGTGTTAGAGGTTGAATTGAAAATTTAGTAAATCAAGGATTAGTATATTTAGAGGGTATCATTACCTATATAAGAATTTTTAATCGCACAGATTACTATGGTGATCTAGTATCACTAGAGATCATATTTTTTGATCCATGATTTCGGAAATATTCGAAGGAGGTTGGCGAGGGGGATTTTGAAAAAGCTATTGTGGTTCTCATGAAAGCAATTCCGATGACGGTTTCTATAGGGTACATAAACATGAAAATAAAATAGTGCATGGAGGAGGATTTCTTGTATGTTGAAGGATTTGACTTGGTACATGGAGGAGGAATCTCTGGTTCAAGAGAGAGAGAATTCCACAAGCGGTATGTGGATGGGGAGATCTGGTACACAGAAGTGAATCCATTATGTGAACAAAGAACAATTCCCAGACGGAGGGATGTTTGTAGAGGCTGAATGAAGGCAGTGGTACACAGAGTCATAAGAGGTTCACAGAAGCAGAACTGGTATATGAAGAAGGGGGTCTGCATACCCAACCTAGTACTCAGCTTGCAGGGGAAAATGGTGGTTCACAGTTTTCTCAAGAATCTTGGAAACGCTTCAATTTAGTCTGCGAAAGTATTTTCTAGTACTTCACAATACCAGAGAAGGTGGACTTCATCTGTGGGTGAAAAAGGGACTTCCACAGAGCATCATCCGATAGTTTAGGATGCATGAATTAATGAAAATGAAGGGACCTACGTGTCTATAAACAATGATTGACCAATACGTCTATAAACAATGAGTGGATTCTTTTCCCAGAGTATTGAGCATAGGGAGAGGTGGACGGTGACCCACTCCACTAGTAGTGACATAGAGAAAAATTAATAGGTAGTGACCCACATGAATGTATTGTCCAGAACCTAATCCTTTTAAATACAGTGATCTCGGGTATAAAATATCTAGTCATCACATTGTCCTCTTGGTTTTTTGTGACCCTTATTGAATTTTGTACATCAGCACATCGTCGTTGTGTGATCCTTGGACGTTGCATAGTGAGGGTGAACCAAGTCAAAATTGATGTGTTCTATGCATGATTTCATATCCAGTTATATGTATTGCTATGGGTGGGAGATAGAATTGGGTTTTGTTTAACAACAAAACAAGCCCCAACAGGGAGAATTTTTGAACCTTCTATAGCCCGATTCACCACCCCCCCCCCTCAGGGTATTCGACCAAGTGGACCTAACAAACAGCATCCAAAAAGATGGTGTTTGAAATCTCTTTCCATATAATTACTCAAATGGTTCCATCTATATACTAAAATGATATTTTTTATTATAAGAAATCTCAACCAATGAATGATGATGGTCTCATCTTCCTGGGTAATCCATTAACCATGCACATAGTATATCATCCCTTGTATTAATTGTTTGTTAGGTTTTCCCATTTAATTGCGGATGATAAGCTCTACTAAAATTTATTTAATTTACCAACATCTTCTAAAGGCATTTCCAAAAGATATTTGTGAATTTAGGATCATGATCAAATACAATAGAGAGAGGAACTCCACCTAACATGACTGTTTCGTTAATAGACAACTGAAAAGGTTGATCTGGAGTCTGTGTATCATGAATAGGAATAAAATGAGCAGATTTTTTCACTCAGTCAACAATAACAAAGATAGAATTATTTCCTCGAGAATTCGTAAAAAATCCTATAATGGAATCAATTTATTTATTCTCCAATTTCCACTCTAGTACCTGGAATAACAGAAGCTTCCTTTCTAGAAATTGTCATTTTGATTTCACCAGCTAAAAAGTCAAACATCTCGAGGTAAATTCAGCAATATTTATTTTCATTCTATCATACTAGTAAAACTCTAGAGGATTGTTGTATTTCATTATACATCCTTGATAAACTGTAAATAGAGAACAATGAGCTACACACAAAAAAATCATTAATCAACTAATAATCAAAATGAACACATAATATTTTCTTAAATATAAAAACATAATCTTTATCAATGTTAAATTCAGTAAAAATACCCCTTTGAAACAATTTTTCTATTTTCTACAATTCATTTTCTTCCTTCTGAGCTTGATTTATTATTTCTTCTAGAGATAATTTCACTAAAACATGAAACAAAATTGTGTAATTACATGTGATAAGAACTTCCTTGCTAAGGAACATCAAATAATTAATAAAAGGGTCCTATTCCAAATGTAACATGGTTAATGTAGCATTACCATTCGGACTCAAAGAACTATTTACTTTGTTCGATTTTCCCTGATGGTAATTAATTTTGAAATCATAATCCTTGATTGATTCCAATCATATTTTCTATTTCATGTTCAATTTATTCTATGTAAATATATACTTCAATCATTATTTATCGAAAAATATTTCAAACTTTACACAATAAAAAATATGACTCCCAATTATTAATTAAAAAATAATAGAAGTTAATTCCAAATCATGTGTAGGGTAATTTAACCCATGAGTTTTAAAGTGATGTAAATCATAAGAAATTACATGACAATTATTCCTTAAGATACAACTACATACTTTCAAAGAACGATCACTATAGATAACAAATTCCCCATCCCTGGAAGGTAGTAAAAAAACTATACCATTCAACAATCTAATTTTAAATTCCTAAAAACATTCATAAAATTCGTTTGTATATATTAACATTACACATTTTCAAGTTAACATAGTCAGTGGGCTAAATAATTGTAAAAAATTTAAATAAACCCTCTAGTAATAAGCTGATAAACCAAGAAAACTATGAATCTATGTTATATATGTGATTCCTATACATTATTTATCAATATTTGTTTAATTATTATCAATATCTATGCCATATTTAGAAATAGTGTTACCATAAAAAGAAAGTTTTATTAAAAAATCTCATACGTACAGAATTTGTCATAAATTTTCTCTTATTTTAAGGATTGGAATAGAAGCCTTAAATGTCTTTTATGCTCCTTTTTTACGTTTAGAATCTAACAATATATCATCAAGAAACACAACCACAAAATTATCCATTATCTCATGGAAACTCTATTCATATGATCCGTGAATACAATAGGTCAATTGGTCAACCAAAAAGTCTTAAAAACAAATTCATAATGGAGATATCTTGTACGAAACACAGTCATCAAAATTTCCAATTCCATTAATTTTAATTGATAGTATCCTGACCACAAGTTAATCATTGAAAAATATGAGGCTCCCTAGATATGATCGAACAAATAAACGATATAAGGAAAATAATACCTATTATTAATAGTGATGTTATTAAAATATATATAATTAATGCAAATTCCAATTGAAACATCTATTTTTTAGAAAATAATACAGGATCACACCATGGTGATGTTCTAGTTTCAATGAAACCCTTATCTAAAATCTCTTGTAAATTCTTCTTTAACTCTAAAAGTTCAATTTGATACATTTGATAAGGGGTTTTGAAATAGGATTAACATTAGAAACCAGGTAAATAGTATATTGAAATTATTGATTAGGTATTACACCAGGAATCTCATCAGAAAAAACATCAAGGCACACATTTACCACTAGCACGTAATTATTTTGAACAATTTTTTTTGTTTTCAACAATATGTTCAAGATAACAATCATTTATGTATTTTGATAGTTTCTTATATTCCTGATAAATTATTAATATTGAGGGTTCATTCTTGTACAAAAACTAAAATTCTTTCTAAAAATAAACATCTTTAGAACTGATGTCAATCTCAGAATGATAAATATATATCTAATCCATACCCAAAATATAGTCAAACTCTACTAGATGAAAAACAATAATGATTGATGGTAGATTTTTTTCACAGAAAAGGACATTAAGGCACTAATAATTTATTTTTATATCAACATCTCCCCCATTTGTATTTAGATTAAGTTCTTGATTCATTTCTTGAGATGGAATTCCCAATTTAAAAAAAATTTCTCACTATTGAATGAATGTGTAGACCCAGAATTAAACAACAAAATGGATTAATCTCAATAAACATACAATGTATATGATACTACATCATTTATTGGCACTTCTTCTGATGAAGTAGTATAATAAGATTTCACAACCCCTTTCTACTTGTAGTTAAGATTAAATTCATCATTTGAGTTCTTAGTCAAACACTCGTTTTCATAATCTTCCATCGCATTTTAACTAAAACATTTTACTATTTGTTAATAAAATTTTGTGTTACCACAACTCTAATATAATTTGGTGTAATTACAGGCCTTATATCCCATTTTTTCCACATCTGAAGCACTTTATAGAATACAAAAGGGATTACCCATTTTGGTTTTTACCTGAATTTTCAAAAACTATAAATTTAATTTTCATATCATCCTAAATTGTTTAATATTTTATCCCTTTAATCCACCACCTCGAACTCTTATTCTGTTATTTTTAAAAGAACATGTGATCATCAAAATAATCCATTTCAACTATAACCACACATCAATCATGTTTTTCATAACTTCTGAACTCATTAGAAGATAATTAACTTCGATAGATTTTATTTAATCCTGATTAAAAATGATTTATTTGTTATCAAGATGCCATATGAATGTTGGATCATACCTTTCACGTGGAGTGAATTTTTCTTCATAAGAAGCCACTGAGTCATCGCCTTCCTCAATTCCATGAATTTTTTTTACATCCTAATTCAATCCACCTTAGGAATATATTTCTCAGGAAATATTCCATTGAATTCATCCCAATAAAGAGCATCAACCTCCTCACAATCCATGATATTTTTTAACCATAGACCACCACTGATCAGATTCACCATCAAAAAAATAAACATATAGACTAAAATTTGAATGTTCTGAACACCCCATGATAAATAAAATCTTTTCTATTGATTTAATCCTCTCTTAATCTTAAATAGTGCTAGACGATTCATTGAATGACAGAGGTTGTTTCCTCATGAAATTCTCCACTACCAACTTGTTCATCTATGGTTGATTTGGATAATCTCATGCATGGTTACCACCTCCATTTATAGTATGAGTTTATTGTTCAATCATTAATTTTTTTTTCAGTTCTGATTCTGATCGTCTTTGGTTTCTGATTTGAAAATTTATTTTCCTCTAGATGCCATCCTAGCATAACTTCCATGTTTGCTATACGTAAAACTATTCTGAATAGACATATCTTAAATGAAGCAACATGGTAATCCTAAATTTCTATTTTAATGTTACCATAAATTAAAAATAATTTATGGATATTATATTAAAAATAATCTAACCCTTAATGTTATCTAAACCGACCACTGATACCAACTATAAGGCCCCATCCTTAAAACATTGCATAATCTTGTTATAAGTCAATAATTTTATTTTAATTCACATTAGGGATATTTTCAGTTTAGAGTTTTAAATAATTAGTCCACTATTAGTACATAACATAACATAATAATATAAGATGACACTACAAAAATATTATCCAATTTTTTCACATATGTAAAACAATTTAGAAAACATGATTTCTTTTCTAGATTACAATTATCTTGACTTATTCCATTATATTACTCATCCTTATACCCATTGAATTTTTTTACAAAATTGGGATGAGCATGAAAACATAGTAACAGAAAAAATAGGTAAATAAAACGTTTGTCTATGAATATTTGTAAACCCATGATTTCATAAGAATTATGAAAACTTCATTGAAATATGAAATAATAAAGTTAACTTGTGGCATCCATATCATACTTATTTTTTATCTTTCATAGTCTCATAGGGAGTATCCTTCATGGTTACATTTGGAATACCCATCACTATATATACCATAAAAATATCAAGGGAATCCTTAATGTTTACCTCTGTCACAATACCCAAATAATTAGAGAGGTATCACAGGCTCACCGGCCCTTGGATTATCATAGAACCACCCATATACATATGCAATTTATAACAACCAAAACATAATCATAACACAAGAACAAGTAAAAAAAAATTACCACATTGAAATTATATTCCATCATTTAAACTTATTGACATAATCAATACATTCTCAAAACAATTTTCAATACCAAAATACCTAAAAATGAATATAGTATTTAATTTTCTTTTAAAAAGAATCCTAACTTGCAGAGGATTTCAGATATTAGGTAATGCTCAAAGTGGAAAAGATGTTTCCATTTCGTATGATAAAAAGAAATATTCCATGTGTCATTTGTTAAAAATATTCATAAAACATATTACATTAGAAAACAGTTTAATGAAATTAAAACTCAAATGGTTTTATTATACATTATATAAAAAAAAGGTCATATATAAATAAAAATATTTCTTAATGAAAGGAGATTGAGTCAAAGTCAATTACATTGAGTCTGACTAGTATTTTCCATTCATTAATTTCCTGAATAATAAACATAGGTTAATATCTAATTTCTAAATAAAATTTTTAATTTTTTTTAAACTAATATAACTTTTCACCATTTTATAACAATAATTTAATTATTTGAGTACATAGCAGTTTTTTTTCGATGATCGGTACTTGAGTAAAAAATGAACTTGTTTTGATAAAATTTCTACATGTTTTCATAAGTCCATTAACTCCATAATATTATTCTTTTTATCAATATCATATATATCAATTATATATGATTTTATAATATTCCATAACCTTTGGAGATATGAAATAATATGCACCATTCTTGGGGATGGTTGGCCATACGTACCTATGAATGCTACATTGTATTCATTTCCATATTAAAGAAATGTAAAGTAAACGATAAATAGGTAAATAATAATTGAATTATAATTTCAATGTTATATTTGATATATAACTTCATTAACAATATCCATTATATGTTCCATGTATGGCATGAACGAGTCATATTACCTTGAAGGGAAGGTAGTCCACATTTCCTCAAATGAAATTATCATATTTACACATTATTGAAATCATAAAGTTATGTTATAAATAAAAATTATAGAATAATATTTGGAATATAAATATGATTTATATTATATATTATTACAGTACCATCATAATGGCCATAATTGTAGATGGTAGGATAAAATTGAACAATCATCGTTTCGTGGGGTAGTAGTTCATCCCACACAAAAACAATATGTTCTATATCCATTAGATATACATGTAGGTATGTTTAGGCAAAATCCATTTCATAAAATCAACCTAGCATATTGATGATACTATTTTTATTATAATTTAATTTAATAAAGACTATTAAGGGGGTTGGAAAATGATAATAAATTAAAGGAACTTGAGAGGAGACGTTACCTCTAAATTCTGGTAACTCATTTTGATTTGAGCCGAAAGGCATTATTGAATTTCCTTCTAACCAAGGTAAGAATTTGTGGAATAAGGGAGGGATGATAGGAGAATATATTTTAGAATTGTACTATCCAAGAGGATTGATAGTTGTGATTGAGTGGGTAGAGTATGTGGTATTTTATAAGAGGGATGATGAGCACTTTAAGAATGTTTTGAAATATTATTTTGTTATAAATTAATTTTCGTTTTATAATTCTTTTGAAGTGATATATTTATAGGGTAAGAAAATTATGGGTCTAACTAATCTCATTAAATAGGTTTTAGATAATATTAGGTCACAAATGTAACCTTATATTTTTTATTTAACCAAAAGTTAAATAAATTAACTCTTACCATGTCTTCTTCTATTTTTAAACTATATAGTCAATATGGTTACAATAAAAATCCAAGAGAACCACAAATGGATCATTAATAAAATTTTTATTTTTATATATTTTATTTTTTTGAAGATAATCTTTTTGTGATTATTAGATCTTTTAGTAATTGTTTTTCAAAAAAACTCATTTGTCTCAAATTTGACATTATTGAATAATTTTTTTAATGGTTGGGGCCAAAGCCTCATTTATTATTAAATCAAAGAAAAGACCTCTTTAAATGGGTAGAGAGAGAGCCATTACATAGCCTGAAGGCCCAGTGGGCATTTATCCCATTACATGGCCTGTAGGCCCATCTTTTTGGCTCAATGCCCATTCTGTGAATAGTGCGGCTACAGTACCCTACTCTGCTACAGTACTGCATAGTACCTGCCACTGCTACAATACTTTTCCGCCGCTACAGTGACCTACCACCGCTACAGCACTCGTCGTTTCTATTGTATGCTACCGTACTACTGTAGTACCCCGCACCCAATGGGTTTTGAACCCGCATTTTTCATGTAGAATTAAGGGGTGCTACAGTACTACTACTGTACCCTGCGCCCAATGGGTCTTGAACCCCCATTTTTCAAATCAACTTGATTAATTAAAAAAACAACCTTAACTAGAATATAACATGTCATAATCATCCATAAAATTCGTTGATGGCATCAAAATTTTCTAATTAAATTTATTTTCGTTTTTTAATATCATTTATTTAAATATTTCATTAATAAGTTAATTAGTCTATCATCACTGTATTAGAAATAAATTTATTTATTGAATGCCAAATATCAATAAATAAAATACCATAATGTAAGAAATATTTTTATATTTATAATTAATATTTATTGAAAAATTGTCAAATATTTAACCCCAACATAAATTTTTTTAGTTAAAAGATACATGTTTGTGTTATATTTGTCTTTATATTAAATTAATTATTATAACATGTCATTTACACGCCCAATTGGCTCCATAGGGTCCTAAAATCGACCCAAGGGTGCCCATGGATGGACATATCTCAACCAATAATATATTTTCACCCAATAGTATCGTTTATTCTAATATGAATGGTGTTAGGGTATTTCTATATTAATATAATATTATTTTTTACCCTTATTTTCTAGATTTACCCTTTAACCACAATATTAAAAATAATTCATGGAGTTAATATTCATAATGTCCAAAAATAAAAGGTAACTATTTAAATAAATATATTCTTTCTAATTAATATTAAGGAATCAATTTTTCAAAAATCATAACACATAAGCTGATTTATTTAATTTAAAATTATTTCTCGTCGTCAAACCAGAAAACTAGTTTTTAATTAGTAAAAACTATCAAAAGATTCACACGGGTTTATAACCAATTTAAAGGTAAAATTCCTACTAATTAACACCTTTGGATTATTTTATAAAAACATTATATAATTACACATTAAAACCAATTAAAAGGATACCATAACTATATAAATAAATTAGATGAAAAGGTAGTTTTGAATTAAAATGAAGTAATTTCACTTTTCATTAAAATATGAATTTCATCTAAAAAATTACCAAAATTTCAACCCTGATAAATTTTTATATCACACATGTAAATATGAAATATAGTTTTTTCATATATAACACATTAAAAATACAAAAAATGGCTTTAAAAAGGGGTTTCCTTCAAATGTGGTCATACATCTTTTTAAAATATTAGAGTTTTTATGCTAAAAAATCGATTCGTTATCATTTTAAGAGTATAAAATTTGTTGGATAAATTTTTAAAAAATAATAAATATGTAAAATCACAATATAGTTAATTCTATTTATTTCTTCCGATACAACAACCAGGCATTAACTAACATTTAAAATAATAACATTATGGTTACATTATTTTTTATTATAACTTAGTATTTTGTGCAACGTAAGATTTTGGAGGAACCTGTTGTTAAATTTAAGGTATGCTATCATACATAGTGTCCCCATTAAACTAAAATTAAAATTTTATTCAAAACTACTTATAGATATGAAAATGTATTATTCTATAATTACTTGGGATGTAACATTTCTACTCAAATCATGTGCCACTACATTTCATTTATGTAATTACTTTTTAAGCACGAAATCAATAGTATAAATACAATCTAAAAAACAATGATGTCTTATGATTTGATCATACTTTGATAAAATGTATTTACAAATTTTATCGTTTTTATATAGAATATAATTTTCCATAAAATGGTAATTACTCCAAGTCATTAGAGCATGCTCAATAGGATCCAATTCCAAATTATCTATAGGGTAATTACTATAATTTGGCCACAATTTATTAGAACCTAATTCAAAAATCATTAATAATTACATTAATATAACCAAAACCCAATAAAAATAAATCATGATATATTTTATAGGAAACATCTATCTTCCGACGAATTAAAATATAACCCCCAAAAAATATATTTCTTATGTTCCTAAAATAATTCATAAATATTCCCATTCAAATAAATATTTACTATTTTCCCATTGATATATTCATTGGGTAATTTTAATCATTAAAAATAATAAAAAATATTTTATAATATCAAAATAACCAAAGAAAACTATATATCAAAATGTAATTTATATGAAATTCTTAGTAAATAATAACATTAGTTGTCTTAAGATAACGTAAAACACCCCAATAAAACCCACATAAGAAATAAATTTTACTCTTTGAATCTATTAGTGGTACATCATGTTTTTAAAAAAATATCATTGTCATATGAGGTTTTCCAGAAAATATTTAATTAGTTCATATGGATTTCCTCCATCAATTACATTATGTGAATTTCAACCCCAAAAACTTTCTAAAAGGTCTCTATAATCATATAGATCACATAGTTTATTATTTTCCTAATGAAAATTGTTTTGTTAGTCATATTTCTGTGAATTAATGAAAATTCATAATGGTAACGAAGTCATCAAAATACTATTTTTGGAATATCCTCTTACCTTGGACTTAAATAATGATACCCTACCTGAACATAAATTTTTACAGACCATCATATCCCCTTCTATTTCTCAGAAGTATATATAATTTGAAGAAAATTAGATTTATTCATTGTAGAGAGAAGGTTTAAATTTCGATCACTGATGCATAATGGCACGATTTTGTTAGTTATCATGGAAATGAGAAATTTTCAAATCCAAGTGTACAAACAATATTAAATGAATCCATTTTTCTAAATATCCAGAAGATTTACCATAAATGTTTTCAAATCCTCTAGAACCATTAAATAGGAAAAAAAGGTAATGATTTTTGGTCCCTGAACAAGGTTAATTTAAAATTCAACATCCCTTATTGATTGTAATCCATAAATATCTTAAAGGAATATATTTGGTTGTTGATATACTATTTTAAGGAGTGTGGGTCATTTTTTAAAACCATTTAATGGAAAAATAAACCTAATAACTAAAAAAATATAAATTACACTTCCAATATCCTACAAAATTCTCTATTATGTAGAATATTCCAATCCCTTTTTAAAATTCTAAATGAGTAATTGAGTGTTAAATTATCTAAAACACCATTATATTTTCTACAATATTGGTAAACCATGATGCATACATTATCATAAATATATTTCATTGATAAAATCACATAATATCTTAATAATATAATAGATTCAACACTTATGGACAATAAAATCCATTTAATATTATCTTGAAAATCATTCCCAATAATATTTTTATGATACTCAACTTCTACTACTATCTATTATAAAATAAAATCAATTTCATCTAATATGTATGATGTGAATCCAAATTTATAGTACCTATAATTCATAATGAAAAATATTCTTTTTTATCTTATCTAACCATTCTTCTATCGACATTAGTCAATTGAGACCAAGCGTCGTTTTTGGGAGATTTTTGAGCTCATCCAAATGGTGAACTGTTGGGAAATTAAAGAAACCCAATGAAATGATGATGTGATATGGAGTTGAGGAAGTATCCTCTAGCATGTTGTATTTTTTATATAAGTATATTGGAATAATTAAGGATATGGATATTTTCATAATGATTTATTTTTTGTTTAATACAAAAATCAAACTCAAACTTAAATATCATAGGGATTTTACTATAAGCTAAAAGATCTTGAGATGTTTTAGGGAGTTTCTAGGATTTTGTAAACCTATTTGTATTTATTATATTTTCTTGAGTTAGGAAGAGTATCATTGGAAATATATAAATCTTATTATATTTATATCATTAATTATCCTCTATGATTATATTTAAGTCTGTACAATTTAGAGGATATCAAAAAATTCGTCAATATTTCACTATTTATGTAAGAGTCATTTGAGTAAAGGATATTGTAAAAACGGATACGTTTCAACTATATATAACATTAGTCATTCTAAAATGTAGGTTTTATTCTAATTATTCAGCGAAAATTTTTCAATGGTAGAGAGACACCAAGTACATGTAGGATTATTCTTACTCTTGTGTAAGGGTAAATATGAAAAATGGATTTGGAAATTTTGTTAGCTCTAAAATTCATAAGACTTATTGAAAGTATGTAGGATTATTCTTACTCATGTTTAGGGATTTTTAAAGAGTCTATTTTTAAATAAATAGGATTCTAGACTTATAAAAATAAGAAGATTTATGATATTATTAATAGAGTTTTTAAGAATATTTATTTCATAAAATTTGGATGAATTATTTATTACATATGATTTTTGAAGATGGTATTTTGTTGATAAGATATCATAAAGGGGGATCATGAAAAAAGATGATTGAAAATTTTATTCACCTTATGAATATATTCAGTCATCTAGATTTGATTAGAATAGAAAGGTACCATTGAATCATGATTAGTGTCCATGAAAATTATGGTTTTCTTTATTTTTGAGGAAGAAAGATGACTTACACTATGAATTATATTTTTACACTACAAAGGAAAAATAAACCAGAATGTAATTGAAAATAATTTTTATTTCATAAAGAAATGAATGTTTTTGTGTTGTGATGTGTGTCAGGGTTCTACAATAAAATTATTTCAACTAATAAAATAAATATGAAAATAATTAAAATGAGTTTTTGGTATTTAATGGAAGTTATTTTTGAATTTGAAATTAACATTCAAAATAAAACATAAATAATTTATTACATCTTATATAAAGTAATATATTTTTCTCCTTATTAGTATTTTATAATGATATTTAAATATAATAATAAGAGAGATAGAGAGAGAGATAGGTTTAAGTATATTATTTTTATTATGAATGTAATGAATGAAGTCTAAGAAGACGATGTAGATATTGCAGTATTACAAAAATAAAATGATTGATGTTTAATCGGAGGAAATAACTCTAATTGGGTTTAAAATATCATTATTATGTGGGAGTATTCTAAAAATTTTCATGAAATTTTATTTATCATGGGTAAAATATAATATCTTTTCATTTTTATTCTATATGATTATACTTGTTGATTTAATGGTATCAGGTGAATTTGAATCCTTCCAATAATTAACTAATATTTTTTTTCAAAACCATATAAATAAGTAGTTGTTATTACTATGAATATTAGTTCATGAGTTTGACAGAAATCAATAATTCTCATTAAGTGTGAAAATTGATGTTTCTAAATAAAAATTAAAAAATAATTTAATTCATTAATTCACCAAACCCCTATTAAAAATTATCACTAGTCGTATAGTTCCTTCTCACTGTCCAACAACACCTCTGTAATGGTAGATTTTTTTCCAAACTCTAACATCTAAAATGTTCCCCCAACCAATCCTTGTTTGATTATTTATATATTTTTCATATTTTCGTCAAAATTATACCTATCCATTTATGATCTACAAGATAATATCCTACTGCTTTTCACCCTCTTCTAGTAAAAAATGTTCTTATTAGAATAATTCAATAGTCGAATAGAATGAATTATTAGGACTACACAACCCTAAATGATTATTCTAATAATAATATTATTTCATTCTATGTTTAGGTTCCTTTTATCCCCTTTTTTTGGTTAATACCATTTTTTATTTCATAATACCAATATGTCATGAATTTATTTATATATTTAATTTCAAAAACCATTTCAAAAATTTTAAAAAAAACAAATACATTAGATATCAATTCTATACAATGAAACCCATATTCTGTTAAAATTATGGTAATTTTTCAATTACCTATTTGAGAACGCTTTTTTATATCGGTATTGGATATTCGAATTTATTTGATTATAGAACATTATATTATGAACCTAGATGAAAATAGTGGTTGTTTTACAAGGTATGATAACCAATGTTATGTGGTGGAATATATAAACATTCATAGGTATGAACAAGAAGTGATTTTGTCTATATAAGGGTAACTCTTTCATTATATTATAATAACATTGATTTTCTCAAAATATATATATGATCAATTAAACATATAAAATAGAAAAAATTTGATGATATCTACTACTAAAAGGATGTTTGCACTTAAGGTGGCTAATTTTCAGTATATTTTTCTGAAGTCATTATCTAGTGGGGGTCATTTTCAATGATTGGAAGACAATGGAAGATGACTAACAATCTATAATTTTCTATTAATTGATTATTTAGAATACCTATTTATCATACTTACATTTTAATCTTCTATTTATTAATTATCATACATATTTATTATGTGGAGTAGGACCAAGTCTAAACAACATAAATCCATACTGTAAATGTGGGTGAGATTTAACTTTTATGTGTTTTAATAAATAAGTTCTACTAATATGAATGAGATCTATAATGAAATATTGAAGCATAGATTCATCATTTGGATATAAAAATTTGGTGTCAACTAGCATTAATACATATAATAATATTTCAAATATTGAGTTTCAATATGGGTTTTTAAGAACATAGTCATTTTTAACACCACAAGTTGTTTCAATGTTACAATTTAGGCCTCTAGTGAGGTAATTATATTTTAATTTTTTCATATTAGTGGGGATTTATGATTTAAAAGTAATTGATCTAAGGAATACATGTTTAAAATTAACATATTCAATATCATATATTATACGTTCTGGATGATGTTGATTTAAGATTCTAAATTTTACAAATATATAAATGTTCTTTTTTAGAAATTAAAAAATGAAGAAATGGATACAAGTAATAGGGAAAGACACATTCAGAAATATATCTGTGTTATTTAGATGATATTTTATTGTAATGTGTCTTATAAATGCCAGGATATGTAGAATCAATTGAAACTTTTTTTTATGCTCTCAGATATATATCACAATCCTAAAATAATGAATAATGTTTTTATAATGTCCAAACACATTATCCATAAAAATAGACGATGATAATTTGATGTGTAATCATGTAAAAAATTCTACTATATATCATTTCTACTTAAATTTGTGGGTGTGAAGTTAATAGGACCAGTGTGTGTATTGATTACAATTTTTTCATTTTTGAAATATTTTTATATGATTGTTAATGTAGTGTGTATCTCATGTTTTATAGATTCTATGGTGTTAAATAATTTTCATTAAATCATTTTAAAAATATTTTTTTGTGGGAAAGATTATAGGAAACAATCAGAAATACAATTTTATTAAAGCAATGTGGAAGAACATTCAACAAAAAATTCAAATTAAGAATCTAGATAATATAGGGAAAATCAAAGGGAAACTAGCTAACAATACACCCATATGTAGGAATTGTGGAAAGGGGGTGTACGTAAAAAATGATTGTAGATAAAGGATAACTAATTCAATTTTTTTTTATTTTTTGATAGATATCATAGATAATAAAAAATTTGTTACTAAGTTCAAGAAGTCTATTATATTAATTAATTATTTATTATGGTGATTTATTTCACTCAACAACTGGGAGAGGAATTGTGATGAACAATATATCTAGATGGTTTAGAAATATCCATATTATGGATGATGAATATTTTTCTTTTTTTGGAAATTTTTATGTGAATAAAAAAATAATTAGTATATAATTTATAGTGTTACATGGATGAAAAACTTATTAGGGTTACAGATGAACATGATTTTCATTGCTAATAGTGATTTTACAGTTTTATGTATACATTTTTTGAATGGGTTGTAAAATATAACATTGGGTTATTGGATCCAAATACATCGATCAATACTATTTTAGAAAATTAAAATTTAAATACAAATATTTATATTTTATTTATCATATGGTAGTTTGTATGTTGTTGTTTTGCAGAACATTAATTTATATAAATAACCAATATGATCTACATTACGATGATAATAAGATCCTTTCTAAGTTTATGTTTAGTAAAATGAATGGTCTATATAATATAAAATAATTAAGAGACATAATTTTTCTGGAGTAATATTATTTTTGTAATTATTTCTATGAAGTTAGTAAAATATTTTTACTAAAAAACATCTTTGGTGTGAGTTGAAAGAGAATAAATCCATCAGAAGGAGTAGCTGATGTTATCGATGATGTTCCAACTGAACCAATGAATTACAAAATCAAGAAAATGGAGTTACCTAAGAAAATAATTTATTAATATCACTATGAGTTCAAGGTGAATAATTTTGATGATGAAATGATATATAATTCTTTCTTAAAATCTATTGAACCCAACTTGTCGATGATTTGAGTAAAATGATTATCGTTTTTCATTTATGGGCCATTTGTAATTTTCTTAATGATAAATGTTTCCTTTTTTATCTACCCATGACCTTCCTAGCATATTTTATAACATGTATTGGGTGTTGGGGGTCCCAACGGGATTTTGGGAAGTATTAGGATTGTGTAATGTTTTTTGAACCTATAGGTGAAAATTCAAGGAAGCTATAATTAATCCCCAACATTATTTTTTTAGAATAGTTTTATGAGGTTCTAAAATTGAAGATATTTATACATGAATCAATAAATATATTATTTGAAATCATTAAAGTGGTAGTAGATTTAGAGAAAATTATTCTCTATAGATGTAAACCCCATATATTTTTTGGAATGAACCAATGATTCACATCGTGAATGACTATGTTCCCAGATATTCTATAAATTTATGTATCCCAGTGATATTAATCACATGACCACCATTCATCTCAAAATCTAGGTGTCCCTAGTTCAATTTGAAGTGATCATATTGCCTTCAATTCATATCATTGGTCATTTTAATCCAATGATCAATTCTTAGAAATCGGAAGCTATTGAGGCTTTTATTCAAATATTATATTTAAAGAAATTTCAATTGAAATAATCATGTATTCATTCATTACAATTGATTAATAAAATAATTAGGTATAGATTTATTATTTGTTATTTATTACCTTATTTTTATTGATTAAAGGATATATTAGTTTTCCAATAGAGAATTCTCTAATTTAATTCACGTATTCACATGGATTATGAGTTAGTTGTTTATGGTATAATTTCCCTATTATTTGGTTTCTACATCAAAAATTATTATTTATGCTCACATTGGTGACTTATGATTCTCAATTTGGTTCTTTATAGATTCCTCCCCCAATCTACTTTTTCTTTGTCATCGGCCCATTAGGATGATGATTTGACAAAATATATATTAGTTCAAGCATGACCAAACTTCTATATTTCTTGCTACCGTTATGTGTATGATGAATGGAATCATATTGACAGGGGGTCTCATGAATGGTGATGATTTTCGTGGGACATAATGTTTATTATTTGTCATAGCTAGATGATATGGAAGCATTATTGAATCAGAAACATATTTATGATGGAAATTGGTCCATTGGGATGGCTATTGATCAATATTTCAAATAGTAGTTTACTATAAATGGATAGACAATGAAGGGATGATACTTGATGATGTATCATTATTTATTTCAAGTAGATATAGTAATTGAAGCTGTTGTTTCATTGAAGACAAGTTGGAATATGTACATTGGATGTATGGATTCAGGGAAAAAATTATCATTTCATTCATGGAAATGTGTTGGAATTGGTTCGTTAATGATTATATAAATTTAATCATGGGCTGAATGATATATTTCTTGTAGAGATAATTTTATAGAGAATTTAGGAAGTGGGTTCCCCTATCAAGATGTGATATGTTCTTCTAGGTGTGTTTTCTTATATATGTCCATGAAGGGGTCTGTAGGGACTACTTTGATCATCTATGAAATGTGACAAGTAGAAGTTAATTGATGGGAATCATTATAGAAAAAATTAGGGGTCAGGTGTACATATCTGATATTATTTCTGTATCAGTACATTCCTGATGGAATGACTCTCAAAGCATCGTTCTTCCATATCATATGGTAATGTATATTTGGTACTCACCAACCTCATTATGATAGGGGTCCTCAATCTATCGAGTTGGTGATCCCATCTCACTAATCTCTAGTGGAGAGGAATTCCTCTACTAGAGTAATAACTCATATGATTGTGACGTCTACATGTGATTCATGTGTCCCATACATTCTTATTAATGTTTACATTATGATTCTGGCAACATGATAGAACATGCCCATTGAGCTATATCACCTACCAATCCTTTCTGGCTATAGAGATTATTTTTTCTCTCTCTATACTCTATTGTGTAATCATTATAATATATATATAAATATATTAGTTTATACCTCCCATTTTCCATCATGGGATGATATAAACAATTCATTTATTATTTAATTGTGTTTTCTAGGGAATCTTATTGGGTATGTTTAAACTCACCACTGTATGGGATTTTCCTATACATGATGTGTCATGTGAAAATGTTAGAAAAATTGTCAAAGACATTAGTTAATGTAGTTTTATAGGATCATAGTTATACATATTATCATTCACTATGTTTGTTGATTATAGACAAAGATCGATATCTTCATTCCCTACTTATTTTTCCTGTGTACTATTAGGTTAGGAAATATCATGGTGAGGCAAGTATGTTTCCTTCTTACTATGTATATATTCCTTTTGTACTTTGATGTTTTTTTAGAGTTAATTTTTTAAATTATTTATATTCCCCTGTATATGATTACTTATATTTATTTTATGGAGTTTTCTTGGGTGTGTGTGTGTAGACATGTATATTAGGATAAGGCATACCATTTCAATGGCATGACTTCGTAGAAATAGTTTCTATGTTAAGGCCTATTAAAGGTGGTAATGTGGTATTACACTAAGATTAATGATGGAATTGCTGGGGGATCAGTGGGTTGGTTTATGACAAGGTTGTATCATAGTGTATTTATCCTAGAGAATGTTTTTGGAGAGAGATGTGTTGTGTTGAATTATTTGAGTACTTATATAAATATTATTATGAATTCTTGAGTTTTTCACTCAATTAATGGAACCCTATGATTGTAAAAACACATTAAATTTTTAGGAAATTTTGATGTTTCTATGTACCTTTATTTTGGTGTAGTGACTTGGGAGATTCGGGAAAACATTAAATGATGTTTTGAGGCAAAGGGTAAGTCGCATGGGCGACGCACGGGTTGTCTAAACCGTATGGCCAAACCCTTTGTAGTTGGTCTTGGAGAGAGGAAATTCTGCATGGGTAGCATTTACTTTGTCTAACTATGTGGCTAAACTATGCGGGAACGGTGGCTGAGGCAGTAGCTGACGCATGGCTAGCATACGGTTTGTCAAACTATGCGAACTAACTGTGCGACCAATTTAACGATATCCTTAAATTGTTGATCTCACGTGTTTTTCCTCTAAGTGCATCGTTTGTGCTCTTAAGGAGCCCTGAATTGGGATTTGTCTTCTCCTATGGTCATAGATGGTTCTCCCACTGTTTTGGAGGTTCTCCAAAGGCTCCTCCTCATCAATTGAAGCATGATTCTTGAGGTATGTGATTGTTCTTCATCATTCTTGATCGGTTTCTTAGATCTACTTAGATCTACATCTCTTCTTCTCTTGGTTTCTTAGATATATTACCATTATGGGTATATCAAAGTGTGTGGATGACATATATGATGATATTTGGTCTTGATCATTCTAGGATGAGAGATCTAAGGTGGGTTCTTGAAGAAGAAACCCGGTTTTCTTGAGCATTCTCGACCGTTGTGGTTTTCGTCAAAACCATCGAGGTAGGTGGTTCCATCCCGAATTTCCAAATTGATTATCATTATATTTTCTTTATTTATTTAGATTGTTGAATTAAATTCAATTTCTCATGTTTTCTTTCAATTAAATTGAAAAAACTCGATTCTACTGAATCGAGATATTTGAAATGGTTTTGGCATGGAAATTTGGAAAACCCCAATTCAATTGAATTGGGTGTGTTTGTGGAAATTGGAAAATTTAAATTGTTTAATTTAAATTGGGGATTTTATGGAAATGATTTCAATTAAATTATTGAATTTAATTTTAGGAATAAATTGTGTAATCATGCAATAGGTTTTGAGTGGATTTCAAACTGGTAAAAATGGCGTAAAATGATTTGATAGAAAACCATTGGTTATATCTTTTGAAAAAGGCATATTTTGAATAAAACCGATTTTGGTTTTAAATGGAATGAAATTAGAACATTTTAAATGGAATAATTGGATTGATCGTATTTTTAAGTATTCTTGAAATAGTTCACCAAACATGTAAGAGCACATGCAAGCCTTAGTTAGTTAGTGAGTTATTTGGAAACACTATATGCTATGACAACGTTCTATAACATAATTGTGGTGGGTGACATCCTTTATGGGTTGGTGAAATGTCTCCATTAGATAGTGTCATAGGGATGTGTGTATACACATTTTTCAAGGTTCACATAGAGAGTGTGGAATCCTATAACTGGTTAATACTATCGTACCTTTTCATAGATGACCGTGTTGCTTTCTTGATTATTTATATTTGAGATATAAATGTATGAAAATGATTTTGAACTACTTGACATGTCAGCTGAATTTATATTAGTTGTATTATATAAATTTTTTTCTTAAGACACATTTTTATAAATATTCTATCATTGTAAAGCCTTTGCATAAATTATTTTTTCCATCATTTGAAAATGTATAACATGTTTTGTTAAAATATTCTTTTGAATTTCCAAACCCGTTTATTTGAAATTTGAAATATTTTCTTTTCATAATATGTATTTTTCATCTATTAAGGAATCTTTGGTGGTGTCCTACTAGGCTTAGGCTCACACCCTAATTTTTTTATTTTAGGTGTTTGTATACATTCTTCTTCCAGGATCGAGTAATAGGAAGGGACCTTTGGGAGGTGGATCCAGCGGTTGATCTTTGGTCTTGGTGAGTTGTGTCCTTAGGGACCTTAGGGCAATTTTTTCCATTTTTTTGTACTTGGGCTGTAGTATTTTGGGATTTTTATGCCTCTTTGTATTATGGTACTATACTCCCAGTGGAGTTTCTTTTTGTTATGCATACTGTCTTGTTTCTTTTGCTTCCACATTCTTGTAGAAAAATCGTTTCCACTTGCATGTTGTGTGATTCCAGGTGCTAGTTGCTGACCCATGGGGAACGGGAATGCCGTTCGGGCTATGTCAGGGCTGACTTGATTATTAGGTTTCCCAGGTACAAGGGCGGGTTCATGACAATGTGGTAACAAAGGGCAGGTTAAGCATCTTGCTTTGATGATAGTATGCATTTGATTATTCATGTCGGGACTTAGGAGGCAGTTTTGATTGAGTTCCTGGCCATCTCGCACAACAATAAACCTTAAGTAACCAATGTTGGTTAGTGAAATATGACTTTTGGACTAGTTCTTGTATTTTCCATGTTTTTATTTGGATAGAGTAGAATCCAAATCTTGTTATCCCTTAATTTATGAATATTTTTTATTGTTACTTGGTTTGGGTGTTAATCTATGTCTTTTTATGTTGTGTAGAATCATTCCTTTTAGAATACATGAAAATCAGATCCAAAAAGTGGCTGCTGGTGAATCTCAGTAAGCGAGTCCTATTGTGGATCCTCGTCTAGTTGAGGTCTTTGTTCGTGCTGTCCATGCTTTGCGACAGGCATCACCTCTAGTTCCAGTTCAGGCTCTAGCTATAGATCCTCATAGTGATATTCCTTGAAGACATTCTCAAGGGGTCCAACGCCAGAAGCCACCAGTTTTCAAAGGCTCCATTGACCCTCAGCAATCGGAGGAATGGTTGAGTAAGATTGAATGACTATTTGGGTTCTTGGAGACACCTGATGTGATGAAGGTGATGTGTGCCACCTTCATAACGGAGGGACCATGTATGAGATGGTGGGACACAAAAGTGACGATTGGGAAACTTGAGGGTTTGGAGTGGAAATACAGTATGGTTCTTTTCACTAACCAGTACTATCCAGAATCAATGGGGGTCAACCAAGGCTATGGGGTTTTTCATGCTTGAGGAGGCCTAATAAACCGTGACTGAGTACTCAAATCACTTTTCATAGATGGTATAGTTTTCTCCTGAGATTGTATCTAATTAGAGGATGAAGGATTGATGATTCGAGTTCAGAATTCGATCAGATATCCATTCTTAGGTTTTCTTACTAAAGATACCCACTTATGTTGATGTGTTGGATTAGGTGATGATGGTTTAGATGGACTTTGCAGAAAATTCAATGTTGAAGGAGGTTCTTTTCCCTCCTAGTGGCAGTGTGGGTTCATTTAATGGAAAATGGAAGCGTGACTTTTCTCAGGGTAGTTCTCGACAGCAGAGTCATTCAAGACCTCTGGTAGCACCAGCAAGGGATTCTTTGACTATCTATCTTTGTGGGAATCCAGGAAATTCTAAGAGGGTTTTCACTAAGGTAGCCAAGAACTGTAGCTCCTACGGATGTTTAGGGAACCTATAACGATTCTTCCATCACTTCTCTACTCCACATAGTGTAATAGTATCATCATCACCTCTAGAAATGCAGGGTAATCAAATGCTTCATGTACAAAAGGGTTCCATCCATAGGTATCCGGAATGAATCTTCTTCATGCAGTGGAAGAGTTTCCAGAGGTAGCTGATATAGGTCCTACAACTATGAGAGGTACTATTTCTATAGATTCATTTTTATTGGTAGATCATTTTGATACTGGTGCATCTCACTCATTTATTTTAACCAATATTGTTAATCTGCTTAATCTACCAAATGAACATTTATCTTTTACGATGGATATTACTACACTCTTTAGTACAATTAGAGAGAAGGGTCTCAATAGTCCCACTTGTGTCTTCTCTCTAGCATATCATGATCATGCTTGGAGTTTCTTGGTTCTCGACATGAAATAGTTTGACTTGATATTTGGGATGGATTGGATCATTGTCAATAAAGGTTGGATCAATTGTTATCTTCAACGAGTCTACCGTACTACACCCAGTGGTGTGCCTCATGTTTTCAAGTAGAATTGGACCCAAGGTCAAGAATATTCTGACCCTCTTATCCAATGTTTAGGAAAGTTATATCAACGTTTTCATTTAATCTAGAGAGAGATTCAATATGTGATGATCTTCCTCCAATCATCGCTGAGTTTCCTGATGTGTTTCATTCTGGCTTCTCTGCTTTTCCACCAGTAATGGAGGTTGATTTCTCTATTGACTTAATCCCTGGTATGCAACCCGTTTCTATTCCCTCTTACCAAATGGCTCCAGATGAACTAAAAAACGGAAGTCTCAGTTAGATGATATTATTGAGAAAGGTATTTTACACCAGAGTGTGTCACCTTTGGAAACACTAGTTCTCTTCACCAAGATGGATGATGGTTCACTTTGCTTATGTGTTGATTATAGAAACCTCAATCGAGTTATGATAAAGAACAATTATTTGTTAAAATGAATTGATTGTTTATTGATCAATTGAAATGGGTGAAGTGGTTTTCAAAAATTGATCTTAGATTTGGTTACCATCAGTTGAGGACAAAAGAATCTGAAATTCATAAGACTACTTTTCGGAGTAGGTATGGCCATTATGAGTACCTTGTTATGCCCTTCGGCCTAACAAATGTTCATGCAGTTTTCATGTCTTTGATGAACATGGTTTTATGGGAGTATCTAGATACTTTCATGGTAGTCTTTATTGATTAAAGTCTTGCGTACACCATGTCTGAGGAGGATCATGTGAATCATCTGATAACATTTCTGAGTATTCTAAGGAATCACCGACTTTATTCATTGATTTCAAAGTGAAATTTATGGATTCAAGAGGTGAAATTCCTGGAACATGTCATGTCAGAACAATGAATATCAGTTGATCCTGAGAAGTTGAAGGCTGGTATCACTTGGGAACAACCATGAAATGTTTTCGATATTCAGAGCTTCGTAGGCGTAGTAGGATATTATCCCCAGTTTGTTAGAGGCTTCTCAAGGTTAGCCTCTCCAATTAATGCTCTAACATGAAAGGGAGTAAAGTATTCCTAGAATGATAAATGTCAGAGTTCTTTTGTTGAGCTAAAGAATCTCTTTACTACTGCTCTGGTGTCAACTCTTCCAAAGGCTGGGATAGGTTACGTGGTCTTCTGTGATGCATCGAGTTCAGGTTTGGGATGTGTCCTTATTCAAGGTAATCATGTTGTTGCCTATGGATCTCATCATCTTAAGTCTCATGAGAAGAAATATAATACCCATGACCATGAACATGAAGCGGTAATGCACACACTTAAGTGTTGGATACATTACCTTTATGAAGAAAGGTTTACTATGTATTCAAACTATAAGATGTTGAGTAATATCTTCTCTCAAAAATATTTGAATATCCACCAAAGGCGTTGGGTGGTGTACTTGCAATATTTCAACATTGGCATTGCCTATTCCCCGATAAAAGGTAATGTAGTTCTAGATGTGTTATGTAGGAAACTTTTATCACAGGCTGTGAAATAATCTTCAGTAGAGTGGAGTTTGATGGATCTTTTTCCTCAGTTTCAGATTAGAGCATAGTGGAAGGGGAATGATGTTTCTTTATCTAGTGTTCTATTGACTTCTTCTCTCCTCAATATAACTCTTTACGAACAAAAATTGGATGATAAATTCCATAGCATTCTGGACTCTCTTTATGGTGGGGGTACTGACACCTAGTGGTCGTTCTCAAAATAGGGTGTTATGTGTTATCACAACTATTACATTGTGTTGTTAGCAACAAGGAAGGATTTGATGGGGGGTTTCTATAACCCTTAGTGGGTTGTACACCCATGAACCACGAAGATGTTCAATGACTTGCGGTGATTGTTCTGGTTGCCAGGTATGAGATGAGACATTGATGAGTTTGTGTCTCATTGATATACATGCCATCAGGAGAAAGCCGAGCACCAGAAACCACTGGGTTTTCTTCAACCACTTCTAATCCCTACATAGATGTGGGATGAAATATCATTGGACTTTGTGGTTGGGTTACCTCAAACCCATAGGAAGAAGAACACGATATGGGTTGTGATTGACAGACTGACCAAGTTGGCTCACCTTATACCTATTTGAGATACAACCAATGATGAGGAGTTGGGAAATATCTATGTGAAAGAAGTTGATCATCTACACGGAGTTCTATCTTTTATAGTCTTTAATTGGGATCCTTGGTTTACTTCTCGCTTTTAGAGAGGCCTTCAGAAGGCACTGGGATATCTTGTCCATTTGAGCACAGCCTACATTCCATAGTCAGATGGATAGATAGAGAGAGATATTAATATCCTTTAGGAAATGATCTGCGCATGTGTTCTCAACTTTGGTGGGTCTTGGGATGATCATCTGGGGCTAGTTGGGTTTTCTTATAACAAAAGATTTCTCTCTGTGATCAAAATGGCTCATTTTGTGGCTTTGTATAGCCATCCTTGTAAATCTCTTTTATGTTGGCTAGAGATTTGTGAATGTAATTTGGTAGGACCGAGTTTTTTCCAAGAGACAAATATAATATCCAATTAATTCATCAGAGAAAGTTGACAACACAGAATCGGTAAAAGTTTTATGCAGATCATCACCGTAAACCATCAAAGTTCTTAGTTGGTGACCAGGTGTTCTTGAATGTTTCACCCCGATTAGGTCATTGATGGCTTGGGAGGCAAGGGAAGCTTACTCTCTATTCTATGGGACCTTGCGAGGTTGTTGGTCTTGTAGGGAAAGTTTCTTTCCATCTTTCTCTACCACCATTGCTGACGTTGATACTTAATGTGTTCCATGTATCGTAGCTGACAAAGTATATCTCTGATCCATCTCTTGTTGTGAGCTGGTGGGATCTTGAGATTGAACCAGATTTATCTATTACAGAATGACCAGTGAAGGCTGTTGATTCTGAGACCAAGGTACTTCATGGGAGAAGGATACCTCTGGTCTATGTACTTTGGTAGCATGGTTTTTATTCTCATGATACGTGGGAAAGGGATGCACCAATGGGAGGGTAGTGGCCACATCTTTTTGACGTGGAGGTATCTTCATAGGCTTTCTAGGGTTAGAAAGATCTTATGGCAAGGAGGTCGTAACATCACATTATGTTTTTAGGTACATTTGATGTTTCTAAGTACCTCTTTTTTCGAGTATTGACTTGGGAGAGTCAGGAGAACTCTAAATGATGTTTTGAGGATAAGGGGAAGTCACGCAGGCAGCGCACAAGTTTTCTAAACCATGCATCCAAACCATGCATAGTTGGTCTTGGAGATGGTAACTTCTACAGGGGAAGTGCACAGTTTTTCTAACCGTGCGGCCAAAATGTGTGAGAAGGGTGGACGAGGTAGTCTCTAACGCACAACTAGCACACGGTTTTTCAAACCGTATGAACTAACCGTGAAGCCACTAAAATTTGAACCTCAAATTGGGGATCTCACTTGGTTATTCCTCTAAGTTCTTTGTTTGTCCTTCTATGTGAGCCTCACTCCATATTTTTCTTCTCCTAATGTCATAAGAAGGTTCTCCCATCATTCTGGAGGAGATCCAAATGATCCACTTGGTGAATCGAAGCCAGATTCTTAATGTATGTGATCGTTCTTCACTGTTCATGATCATTTTCTTAGATTTAATTTGATCTAAATCTCTTTTTCTCTCAGTTTCTTAGATCAACACCCGTTATGGGTATATTTAAGTGTTTGGATTCCAAATATGATGTTTTTGGTCATGATATTTCTAGGATATGAGATCTAAGTCGGGTTCTTGATGAAGCAACCTGGTTTTCTTGAGTGTTCTTGACCATTTTGGTTTTGGTCAAAACCTACGAGGTAGGTGGTTCCGTCCCGAATTTCCAAATTGATTATCAATTTATTTTCATGATTTATTTCAATTGTGGATTTAAATTCAATTGCTTATGTTTACATTCAATTAAAATGGAAAAAACTCGATTCCAGTGAATCAAGATATTTGAAATAGTTTTGGCATGGAAATTAGGAAAACCCCAATTCAATTGAATTTGGTGTGTTTATGGAAATTGGCCAATTTAAATTGTTGAATAAAAATTTTGGATTTGATGGAAATGATTTCAATTAAATTGTTGAATTTAGTTGTTGGAATAAATTGTGTAATGATTGAATTTTTTTTGAATGGATTTCAAACTGGTGAAAATGGCTTAAAATGATTTGATAGAAACCCATTGGTTTTATCTTAGAAAAAACACATGTTTTGAATAAAACCTGTTTTGTTTTTAAATGGAATGAAATTGGAACTTTTGAAATGGAAGAATGAGAATGATCATATTTTTAAGCATTCATAAAATAGTTCACCAATCATGTAAGAGCGCATGAAATCCATAGGTAGTTAGTGAGTTATTTGGATACACTCTACGCTATGACAACATTGTAAAACATGCATGTGGTGGGTCACATCCCTGACGGGTTGGTGACAATTCTCATTTAGCCAATGTCATAGGGATTTGTGTATACAAATTTTGCTGAGTTCAAATAGAGATTGCGGAATCCTATAACTGGTTAATACTATCGTATCTTTTGGCAGATGACCATGTTTCTCGATTGATTATTTATATTTGAGATATAAATGTATGCCAATGCTTTTGAACTACTTTACATGCTGACTGAATTTATATAAACTATTTTATATAAATGTTTTGCTAAACCCATTATTTTATAAATATTCCATCATTGTAAATCCTTTGCATAAATTAATATTTCCATCATTTGAAATTGTATAGAATGATTTTTTAAAATATTCTTTTGAATTTCCAAACCTCTTTATTTGAAAATTGAAATATTTTCATGGATAATCTATATTTGGCATCTGTTATGGAATCTTTGGTTGTATCCTACTAGGCATAGGCTCACACCATACTTTTTCCTTTAGCTGATTGTATACTATCTTTTTCTAGGATTGAGCAAAGGGAAGGGACCTCTTGGAGGTGGATCCAGCTTTTGATCTTTGGTATTGGTGAGTTGTATCCTTATGGGTCTTGGCACTATTTGCCCAATGTTTTAGTACTAGGGTTGAAGTACTTTGGGATTTTTATACCTCTTTTTATTCTGGTACTTTACTCTCTGTGGAGTTTCATTTTGTTATGAATACTGTCTTATTTATTTTGCTTCCGCATTCTTGTGGTATAATCATTCCCACTATCATGTTGTGTGATTCCAGGTGCTAGTCGCCTACTCGTGGGGATCGGGAATTCCCTTTGGGCTATGTCAGGGCCATCTCGGTTATCAGGTCACCATGGTACCCAGGCTGGTTCGTGACAACGATGAAGTGGTGGTCGAGCTTTCCATAATATATGACTCTAATAACCTTATTTTCTAACATGTTCTCCGGGAAACCTTTTATTGGAAATCTTATGGTACATGCATCATGTAATTTTGAGTATTTTCATTCATGTCCTTTTAATGTTATCTCCTTGTATGTGATCATCTCTCCATGGTATGTCTGGTTAACTGTCACGATGTGTAAAAAATGATAGCTAACTATGATTTCAAGTTTGGGTAATGATGATGACCTTTTGACTGATGAGGCATCTATATAAAGACCTATTAATGTGGTATTCCCTCTAAGAGATTCGTTATTTTACCATCAAACCGATGAGTGGTTTGTGGATCTTACTATATTTGTTTAGGTTGGATTTCATCAGCTAGTCAAGAAGCTATTTATTTCAATTGTGTAGGATGAAGATGCATGTAGGAAAAATATGATGTATATGTTTCAAGGAAAATACATCTCAGGATTCATGGGGGGCCAGACCCTTAAGATGTATGTGATAATCTTGTGTCATCATTTTGAGTTTTCTAACTCACGTGGATAACATTAAATTAGATGGTTTCACTCATAGAAATCCTTACCCTAAGATCAGAAGGGCACTAGAGTGTTTTATACAATTAGAACCATGATGATATGACCGTTCATGGAAAACCATCAACACATCTTCCAGGAAGACTATTATCCTTTTATCATTATTCCTCTATATATTTAAGACCTTCTTGAACTATGTTGGGGGGGGGGGATTTCATTTTTAAATAATGGAAAATGGTTTATTGATCTCTCATGTTACTCTATTGATATGGTGCAAGATGGATATTTCCATGTGTGGAAGTCTGTATAGGTCCACCACAAGTATATATGAGATACCATGGTCTATTTATAAATTCCTCCCTATGTTGGAGTACTAGATATGGATTTTTTGATTGATAGATTATGGGAAGAGTATAATCCTACATCCATGGATGGGAGTATATATTGAGGAGTAGAGTCATATTGTACAAGTGGTAGACTAAAAACATTATGATCTCGACGCGGGTGGCATACACGTACCTAGAACCAGTAGGAGGGATCTTCTATATAAAAATCACATAGATGCTCTATTTAACTTAAATATATACGATTTTATTATCACGTGGGATAGGTTTATATGGATCATTATATCCCAACACAACCTACTATAGAAAGAGGTATGTTCATAGACTAACCTATGAAAACGAGGCATCATTTTGATCAGGGATCTCTTAATGGTGACCAGGGAGGCCCTTAGGGATGTAGTGTTGATAGATGGTATAAAAGAGTTCCCTATAGAGGAGTTATAGGTGGATGATGAAACTATAACATACCCCCAATACAACCCTAGGTGTTACATTACATGAAAAATGTGATGGAAGAAGAGGGTGTTGTTAGTGGTCGACTTTGGTGGGATATGTCAAGGATGTATGTGTAATGATTCCAGGTATAGTCATGGTGTTCACCACTTTAGATCCAATAATTTTGGATACTAGAGAAAATGAATATTTTAAATCTATATCTATTTTTTAATATTTTTAGATTATTATAGATAATTGAACCAATGAGTTGTGGTTGGGGTCCCCTCAATGAGCAATTCAACAAATTAAAAAATCTATTAACAGTAAGATTTAGTGCCAAATAGAGATATTTTTTCATGGGAAATATTATTTATTGTTACTAAATAATATGAATTCATATATGTATAAAATTATCATCAACTATGAATTCCCATTTATACTATCAATATGAATATTTAGATTCATATGGGTTGATTATATGATATATTCCTCAAATGTAAAGAACAATCTTTTTCATGAATGATTAAAATCATGGTTAGGAATTTGAAAAATATATCTCAATAGTTAGAGATCTTGGCCTTTTTTATAGTATGATCTAAATACATATGGATTCTAGTGGTGATGGAGGAATACATGGATGTTTTCATTGAATATATTATGGGACCATATTTGTGGCGATAGATCGACTTCTATGTCATATTCCACTTTGAGTCCTCCCCAATATCATCTAAGGAATATCATTGGAAGGTTGTTGATATCTGAGAGCTGTGTGTGTACATGGATGACCATCATGATAGTGGTTTCATTGTACCCAATGTATTCCCTTAGAATCCTCCGGTGTTGTTCATCAAGACGGTGTTTATGATCACGAGGTTGTGCATGGAATACCGTTTCCATAATCTACTGATAGACATGAACAAATACCCTTTACTGAGGATCAGTGACCTTTTCAACTCATTGAATAGAGATAATTTATTATTGAATATTGATCTCAGGTTTTTTTATCTTCTTTTTTGGTTTAGTGAAGAGGCCATACCAAAGATGACATTATAATGACTCTACATCCACTATGATTTCGTGGTGATTCCCTTTGGAGTGATGAATTCCCCCAAATTATTTATGGAAATTTAGAAATAAATAAACCAAACACTATTGGATCATTTTTCGTTTATATTTATCAATATAATTATCAATTTCGTTAAATTTTAGTAATAGAAGAAATTAATTTTAAGGAGAGTCCTAGACTTACTTCTGAAGCACGAATTATACAGTAACCTCTCAAAATGTGAGTTCTATATTATAGAGGTTCAATTTTGGGGTATTGTCGTATCTAAACACGTTGTTGTTTTATACAATAAAACATAAGGGTAGTGAAATCATGGTAACCACTCAAGTGCGTGTTAGATGTGCAGAGTATCTTTAGGCCAGTAGTGATATTAGGTACTTTTGATGAATTTTCGAGGAATCTATCCCTATTAACAACCATGACAGGTGAAGGGAAGCAATTTTCATGGACATATTATTTATGTAGAATGATTTATGATATAAGTAAGAGGATGACTAGTTCTCTAGTATTATGAAAATTAGGGTAGGTTGTCGAGTACATGGTGTTTTGTGATTCCAATAATGATATATTGGGTGTGTGTTTATGTAGAGGTACAAAATGATCACATTTGGGTTGATGCAGTTGATACATCATGAGATGAAAAATAGAACCCATTATTTGATATTTTCAGTAGTAGTCTTCTCTATGAAGCTGTGGTGATGTTATCTGTTGGGTGAATACTTTGACTTTTCTCAGAAAATAAGATTTTAGGTAATATATTTTCTAATGAAGTCCTAAAACAAACGTAGATATGTTAATTAGTGTTATTTCAAGATTATGACTCGAAGATAAAATTTATATTGAGAAATGGAAACGTCATGGAATAATAACTTAGCTGGAAATTCAATTCCCACATGGGGGAAGAGATGTATTAGTAGTTTTCTTATTTGTAGAAACCACTGATAGAGGAGAGAGTGGAGTACTATCTATAGTAGATGGTGGTGACCCACCACTTCTCCAACATCAAATATAATCTCAACTTTGTTACATTTAATGTGATATTATTTATGGTTGTATATCCTCAAAAAAAATCCAAATGGATTTTTAGAAGGTGGGGAACACAACATCTATTTCCAAGGATGGATGAAACATGTAGACTATTTTTCAAAGGAGTAACTGAGGGAGTTCATCCCACCCCCCACCAATGTAGCTACAACCTAGAGTATAAAAGATGCACCAAGTCCATTGATGATATATTTTGGACCTAATGAAGTAAAGTGTTACTGAATGTGTATCATAATGCCTCACATGCCAGTAGATAATAGTAAATCATCATATTCTAGTAGGGTTGACTCGACTTATTTAATCATAGAATGAGAGTAGTATGGAATATCATTGGATATTTTTATTCTTATTCATGGATAAAGAGAGTCAATGATACTATCTAGGTTATTGTTAGTCATCATAGCATGTTGGTTCACTTTTATTCCATCTGGGGGTAGACTTCAACAGATTATTTAGGCCACCAATATGTATAGGAGATCTTACTAATTTATTGGGTACCCTAGATGATTTTATTTGTATAATATTTTATGTTTATGTTAAAAAAGTGGATAGTTTTTTATGATAATTTTAGGTTATCATTTAGGATGCTCTTGGTGTTTCACCCCCAGAATGATGGCTGACTGAACAAACATTAATGTCATGGGGGTCACTGTGAGAACCTTCATATCAGACTCTAGTCTATGTTGGTAGGATCACTTTCCTCTAGCATAGTTTTATTATAAAAACCAAATATACAATAATTATGTAAATATTCATGAATTTATATGGAAGACTTGTTAGGTCACCCTTATGCTGGACTGAGAATGGTGTGGAATCTCTTGTTGGACTAGATCTACTAAATGTGGCGATGGAAACGGTTCATATTATCTACAAGCATATGAGAACTACTCAAAGTCAAAAAAATTATAATATATACAAAAATAATATTCCCTTTGTTTTCAGTTTTGTAGACCATTTATTCAATAACATCTCTCCTCAATGAGTATTATATATGTTTGGTTGAGGTGACCATTTATCTCCATGATTCATCAGCCTTTACAAATACTGAACGGGGTCAATGATGTCACCTATCGCTTGGATTTATCCCTATTGTTATACTGACTGTAGGATGTATTCCATAAGTCGGATAAATTTATATAATTTTATAACCTATTAAAAATTATTTACTCATACGAATTATATATTAGGGATAGATCCATCTTTTCAAAATACCCAAGGAATATCGAGGGTTGAGAGTAGAAAATCCAATGAGGTTTGGTTATTCTCTTGGTGTGTACCCATTGGTAGAATGATAATATTTTCTAGATCTCTTGGTATTATGAAAAATATAGTCAAAAATAACCCCATCAACATTTTATTAGGTTATTCCAATTTTGGGAGAAAATCTTTGAAGATGGAGAGGATGCATGGACAATGGTTTTTGATGTATGGATGCTTTCAAATTTTCTTTATGATGTTATTTTCCATTTTTATTATCTCTTGAGATTTAAAAAATATATTGTATTGTGTCATGGGTTTGATTGGTTCTTGGGTAGGTGTTTGAAATGTTTAATAATTGGGTTGTGTTGCTTTTAGCTTTAGGTGAAATTTCATGGAATGACTACATAATTCACAATGTGAGTTTTTTATAAGATATTCAAGTGGTTATTTATTCAAAGGACTCATGATGTGAGTAAATAAATTCACAATTTGACATACTTCTTGATATAGTGTATCTAGAGATGTATTTTATGTCTATATAAACTACCTAATATTCATAGAATGATTCTGTAAT
The DNA here is from genome assembly GCA_963277665.1 of Viscum album. Taxonomy (NCBI): domain Eukaryota; kingdom Viridiplantae; phylum Streptophyta; class Magnoliopsida; order Santalales; family Viscaceae; genus Viscum; species Viscum album. The sequence continues at coordinate 579,818,771 of OY728164.1, forward strand.
TCGTGTTGTGAATGGGTCAGTTCCTAGCCTATCTGAAAATTTCTATATCCCTCTAATTTCATTCATATCATCAACAAACCTCTCAAACTCCCAGAGTACGAAGGAAAATATTCTGTGATATTCAAGAAATTAATTCTTTTATTTCACCCATAGAATATAGATATCATGTCATGGAAATATGATGCAAATGAGGTTCATCATCAATGATAATATTCTAATAAATCACCAACTAAGTGATTGTGAATTTGATCTTAATCGATGATTGATCCAAAAAATGATGTGGGGATTTGTTATTTGTGACTTCATTACAAATTTTTTTAGATTCTAGAATTTATTCGTTTATAAATGGATAATTCCTTAATTTAATTCCCATATTTTCATGAACCATGGTTTAAAGATTTATTATTTCCTTTCTCTATTGATCAATTTGTACATCGATGACCATTGGATGTACAATAACTGGACAATGGTGTTTCTTAAATTTGTGTTTCATGGATTTCTCCAACATTTTTCACAGTCTACATCTTCATCCCATGTAGTTATGTATCTAAACATTAAAAAATTAATTTGAGAATGATCGAACCTACATATTTCTTTACTATTGTTCTATAGGTGATGTGTGGAACCCTATCAACATGGGGTTATATGATCGGCTATGTGTTCATTGAATTTAATAGAGATGTTTTAGAATAAATGGATGTGATTCATGGATTCATAAATGGATATTGCATTGAATATTGAAATCCGTCCACATTAATGGATGATAATCATTATTTCTAATGCTGGGTGAAAAGAAATGGGTTCCCAATAATAGAATCATCCTAGAACATGTTTATAGATTTGTTTTTAGTAGTGGTCATAGATTTTGTAGAGTTTTCATTGAATATAAGTGTGAATTATTTGTACTACAAGTAATTATTAATGGAATGAATCATTATTTCACACTATGAAATGTGTTATACCAATATCATTAATGATTACAGATATTAAATAATTGTAATAATGAAACATTCATGTGGTGACTAGGTCAATTCCAACTCCTAAAATTAATTTCACATTCAGATTAGGAAAATTTATTACCATACGTGTTTGCCTAGGTAGATTAATGACATTATCTATTGGTCCTACATCGAAAATATACTAGTTGTGATGAGAATATGTTCATTTTTTACACTCTCTAGGCCAATGGTTGGGTTCATGTGATATTATTTTAGTTCGTGTTTGGATCAAAACATCTCTAACTATGTGACTCTCTAGAAACATGTATCCCATATCCAATGATCAGGTAGAGTCAGTACTCCCCACACTCATCTATGTGAATGCTCTCTTTCAGTGGTTTTTGAAATCTCATATCACTATTCTCTATATGTGAACATGTCCTACAATATAATTAGAAATCCATCGGATGATTCATCTATCATCAATGCAGGGACACTCCAATTTTTCTACAAAGGTATATATTAGGATTCTAGAATTATGACATTATTAGATTATGGAGCTATAAAACCTATCATTACATAATGGCTATGGTGATCATGCTTTCACTCACTCTTATATTCAAGTATGCTTATGAGAATATATCTATTGTAAGGTCTCAAACTCCTGTGTCCATTTGCAAGATTATCTGACCATTTATTTTAATGTATCTTTATGTTTTTATAGGTTTCCAACATGGAATTATTATACACACACCTATATGGTTTTCACATAAATTTTTCATGTCTTATATAGACAATATATAGATTGATGTTAAATCAGTGGTCATTATTTTGGTGGATCATTTTGTTTTCTCGAAGGCATTGATCATGTTGGGTTGTGAGACCCAGGGATAATGAGATAATATCTCTCATGCATTTCCATTTTTTATATCCGGTTGGGAAACATATTAGTTAAAAATAAAATTTTAATCTTTTACTATCTATATCTTTTTTTTTTGTTCTTTGATGTTTTCATAGATGGAGTTTCATGTATTCATACACTCTAGAGGTCCGACATTACAATTACTCTACATTATTTTAAGGCGTTTGGTTTTGTGTGCGTTTATAGTTACATTATTCTAAATCCTCCAATTTTTAGTGTTATGTTTTCTCAAAACATGTCATTATCACCTAGTAAATTGGATATGGGTGTTGATGTGTTACAATAGTCTTACTAATGGTCTGGGTGCGACATCGATGGGTTTGTTTATGACATTTCATACTTCTGTTTGTTATATTTTCATATTGTTTTTTATTAAGATACTATTTGTGTGAGGATATATTTTTAAATTAGCTTATGATATTTCTTTGGTATGATCTATGAGATTGAGTAATCTTATAGATAACTGAAAAAATCATTATGATCTGTGATATTGAGTTCTTCTAGAAGGAATACCGAATACATTCTAATGAGGTGATACTGACAACATTCAAATGGAATATTAAAATTCACTCTTATAAGTCTAATTGAGGGCCTATAGGTTTTATGGTAAATTAATACAAATTGAATATTAACTAATTCTACCTAAATTTATGTGTATAAACAATCTTCCCACATTTTATTAATTTGAATAACTTTATTAGTTGAGGGTTTGGGAGTTATTTTTCTATTCCTCATTTGTTTTGGATTATATAAAATTTCATAGATTTTTATTTTTTATATGATTTATTTGTTACTCTATTATACTCTCTTCAAAAGAATATTAACTTGACATTTTTATAATTTTATTAAAAGAATAACATTATGGAATTTTTTTTCTCATGCTTCGTTTTATTATTTTTTATCAGAGTGATTGTTTTTCAATACCCCTTTTAGATTACATGGAATACATCTTATGGAAGCATTATTTATCAATGAATGTATTTATATTTACTTTTTATTATTACACAAACATTTTTGTAGATAATTTTTATTTCCATGGAAGGTTTATCTATTGTTATGTTGTAAAATATAAGTCATAGAAAACTAACAATTTTATTTGGATCTATCTATATGTAATGGAGAATTACATAAACATTTTTGTGATTTATACTAGAAAAGATATATTTATTATGATTATTTGGAATTATAATATTACTAATAAGGAAATTAAATACTTTACAATAGATGAAAAAACAATAAAACATTATTTGAACTATAGTGTTAAGAACACTATTTTTGTTCTAAATGATGAAAAATATCTATAATGAAATGTCTTCTTGTGAAAAAGTGTATAATATACATATAAGGTTACAAGTAACTCATTTATTAATATATAATGATTTAGTAACCAAAAGGGATTTGAATTATTATGATTGTGAAGATTTAGATTTATTTCCTAGGGAATCTATTTTAGAGATTCATCATAGGTCTATGTGTATTGTGAATATCTTGCATTCTATTTGAGGGAAAGAGTTATCATAAGAGATATTATTGAGAAGATCAATAAAATACATTCTTTTTAAGATTAATCGAAGAAAACAAAGATAGAAGACTAAAATGTATTTCGCAATTTTGATTCTTGATGCTCCTATTGGAAATGTTCTGTAATTTTAAATCAGGTTGAACGGAACTGGTAAAAAATGAAAAATAAGAATGGGGCAGCTTTTTGACAATGTTTTAGGGTATTTATATTAAGAAAATATAATTTTGGGGAAATAAATTCAAAATTTTATATGTATAATAGAAAAAAATAATGATGAGTTGGGTGGTAGAACATCTAAATAATTTGAGAATAAACCTCCTTAGCTAGTGAAAAAAATACTATTAATATGGGAAAGAATTATTTATTTTACAAGTATAGGAATAATTAGAATGATAAGAGTGAGAATAATGATACTTACGAGTTGATTTTATATGAATGCAATAAATAAGGTAATATTTGATTGAAAATACAATCATTGAAAAAGAAATAAATATGATCAAATATAAATAAAAATGTAAATGGAATAAAATAAAATCTATAGACACTTAGAGTAAATTCTATGTAAATACATCATTAAATATTTATTTAGATTAATTAGTTATAGTTCAAAATTTGTTGGTTTCATTAATGATATTCCATAGAAAAGTTAATAGTATATAAATTATATATCTATAGAAACCCTTAATAATTTTACCATTAATTCAACTTATCATGTTAATTTTGATGAATTTTTAGTTCAAATAACTGAAATAGATAAAAAAAACTATTACATTGAAATATAAGGATACTTTTTTTTTGTTTGGGGAAATGACAATATATGTAAATATTTTTAATAAAAGTAATTATAAAGTTATTAATGTTTATGATTTTTTGAAGGATGATATTTCTATATACAATATTAAAATTTTAAGAATTAATTCTACGATTAATGAACACATGTCATAATTAGATATGAATTGATATAGAATTTTAACTCATAATGATTTGAATTTGGTTGAGAAAAATAATTCTAATATTTTCAATATAAATAAACATACATAAATTTTTAATTCAAAGATGATATATTTGATAGATATAACATATATTTGATACCATACATAAATAATTCATAAATAGTATTCACTATAGAAAATCCACAATTCTAATAAAATTACATTATTCTTAAAAGACAACCTTTTCTATAAAATGATAGGGAACTGGTAAAGAAAAAGATAACAAAATTTAAACCATGTTCAATATTTTTATTTTCATAAATATTTTATTTCTACGTTATAATCATTTTTTCAACATAAAATAGTATGAATGTTATTGATTCCAAATCATTTATTTTCTAACACATATAGACCTATGAAAATAGGGTTATTAAAACTATAAATTTAATATATTTCCAAAAAATGGTTGAGTTCTTGTAGCTGAAACATTTGGAACCTGGATAGTAGGTGTTAGTGAAACATGAAAAGAAATAAAATGCAATTATAATGTTTTGAAAAACTAAATGATGGAAAATTAAAAAGCGAGAGAGTTCTCAATTTGAAATAATTAGAATTGGTGTTATTGTGTTTCTCAATATGTGTTTTTAAATATTGTATGGATGAGTATTTAGTTTTAAATATAAGTTGGGTTCTTAAATTTGTGGATATGATTAATTTAATACATGACATTGGAATTAAATAAAAAAGTATTGAACCCCTCAAATTTTTTATTTTTTGCATCTAATAGTGGTTTAATGGTTGTTATGAGTAGAGGAAGGCATTCAAAAAGATCCTAGCCTTGTTATACTATATTTTGTAGCCACCAGATAGCCAATACATTTTCTATGGCCTACTTGTTGGTCTAGTCATGGCTTGGGTTCCATAGTAGGTACTTCCACCATGCTGGTGGGATTGTTGGTGTTTTTATTAGGGGATGGATGGTAATTTTACCATCATACCTCTCTTGATTTTAAATATAAACAGGGTATGAGGGGTGTTATTCAACTAAACTACTCCATCCCTTTTTTTCGTGGACCGCCTTCATGGAGGTGATTTTTGACCTGTTTTGGATATCAATGTTCAATTTCACCATATATTGAAATTATCCTATCCCCTCCATCTGTATTTCTAATTTTTTCCTCTATTATTAATTTATTTTTGATCGCACCAAATCATGGTTCAATCAGATAAACAAGAGTGGTCATTCAGTATTTTTATATGGATGGAATCTCATTGAAGTCATATTCATGTCTTTGAACACTATATCTATAGGGTATGAACCTATTGTTAATTTTCTGTAGTTATTATTAAATTTATATTTAAATAATTGGGTAATCCGCATTGTGTGATATGTCATATCCACATGTAAGTTCTATTTTCCATAAGTAGACATCCTACAAGTTTATTTTAATGGTTTTTTCATTATGTTGTCATCAAAGAGTGAAAAAAGAATTATTCCCATTTTCATTGAATCTTTTAATTTATTATAAATGTTTTAACTAATTAGTGATGGTGTTTGTCTTGAGAGAGAGGCTTGGGAATCGAGATGGGATTGGAGTGAAAATGGTTAAGTAATTGACCATACGTGGAATTAGTTATTGAGATTTGTTAAATTTAGAGAAATCTTTATTTATAGGTAGGTGGTCTTGTACAGTATGCCTAATGTTTTATAAATGAGCATCACTGTCATGTGGAACATGCATTTTCACACTGTGGGAGACCAGTAATTTGTTTAAAATGGACATATACTGGGTAATTGTTTTCTTTAATTTTTAACAAATAGATGACCTTAAAATATTTATTTATTTAATAAAAACTATTCCCCTAAAAATAAATTAGCACAAGGGATCTCAAATAATGACTACGTTCTAACTTGTTGGATTAGTCGTTGAGGGTTGGGGACATGACTATTGAGACATCAGGTGGCCACCCGACAACATGGAAGGTGATACTAGTCCTAAAGTGATCTTTTAGAACATGAATATCATCATGAGACACCTATGAGTTGTATGTGATTGTAGACTTTCGGGAATGAGATTGGGTAGACCTTATAAGGACTCCTCTGTTCCTTTGATCTATAGGGTTATCAAAAATATAGTGAGAAGAGTGATTCATTTAATTTTTTATGTGTCTATCCCCAGTTGGATAGACCATAAGTAGTTACAAATTGGATTGGGAAATTAGAATAACCTTGGTTGAATATGAGGTTTGAGTTAAATCATCGCCAATATCTTTGATTGTTGCTTTTGTGGGGAATCCCCATGTAGTCATTGAGTTCATGCTAACCTCTAGTTGATTTCAAGGGATATGATGTCTTTTGAGTATCATTCATTGACCTAAGACCAGTATCATGCAGAGTTCCTCTATTCATATTGAATTAGGAGACCCTAATAGGTGTCATGATGATAGGCTAACATTGAGCTAGTGTAGTTGGATGTAGATAGAAATGGAATTTTTTTGGCATTTTATCAGTCGTGATTTTGTTTATTAATTCTTCACATAGCATAAAATCTTCTGGTAGATGTGATATGGTTGGGATTCCATGTATTCATATCGCAAATATTGTACTATCATGGTATGTGACCTTGGATTTATGAGGATAGATTTATGGATACCATAGATTTGGAGTGGAATAGATGGTTGTATTTACATGGATTTAGAGCGAGTGTAAAATTTTAACATATATGTATTTTTGGTCTTTTATATTGGTATATCAAGGGGTAGGTCCCCAGATTCATGTGGATATACTTTTGGTTTTCATGGATTTTGAACTAGGTATATAGTATGGATACCGTATTTTTAAGTATGGTATAACATTAGAACTTCCATATATTTAGAGGATAGATACTTCATTATGATGAGATGGTTTTGAAATGTTTTGAGGATACATTTATGGATTCCATGTATTTGGAACAAAATATATTGTTGGCATGAAACAAATTTAGAGTTGATACACCATTTCAGCTATCATAGATTTGGAACTCCGAAGATGAATTCTGTGGGATAGATCCTATAATTCATGAGGATATGGATTGTTTGACCATTGATTTGGAGACCACATGTTACTTTTTTTAATAATCACTATGGAATGATCATAATCACCCTAGAACTGACAAAAGAAGGTATGGTCCATCTGGGATAAAAATTTGACGATCAATGGTTTTATTTATTTATTTCAAGAGTTGTTTTTTATTAGATAATTTCACATGGACATATAATATCCTATATTGGTGAATATGGGATTATGATGGTGGTGCCCTACTGAGTAATTCATTCACAAAGTACCTGGAACACCATTGCACTTGGGTACCTGAGTATCTCTCACTGGTTTTTACAAACATAGATTTGGGATGAGGCTTTGCATAGTATAGATAAGAAGATAATGTTGGATAAAATCAAATATCAGTATGTGGTATAAATCTGATTCACTATAGATAAATAATTTCAAATTCTTTTTTTACTAGTCCTTATGTGTAATTAGTCAATTTCCTGGTTAGTGTATTTTTTGAATGGTTGTTCATGGATTTAATTTATTGTAATAATCATTATTCTTGATGATATTAATTTCTTAAATTTTTTTATGGGTGATATATAGTTAATTTATATTCTATTGTGAACTATGATACATGGTTTTATCCTCCATGATGTAAATCGCTCAGCACCCACTACTATTCAGAAGACTTTGAAATTTAGAGATCCATGCCAAAGGTTCCCTGGAAAACATTTCTAGTCTCCATTCATAGAGTGATCTAAGTTGGGTTGTTACAAGTGAAATCAGATATATTTTCTTTTTTTCATTACTCTTTAATATTTTGGTACACATGAGATAAAGGAATGTGTCAATGCTTATGATGTTACCTAGACTATTGTGTTTTTAACACCTTTCATAGTAGAAGTCTAGGTTACTATGGGGACCTAATTGATGTTATCGGTTTGATATTTTATTTATTGTCACTGTTAAAAACAAAAAAGTTGTTTAATATTTTTGATTTACAGATCATAGACCCTGGCTCTTAGCCCATTCATAGGAATCCAGTTATTGGACATCTGACTATTGACCTATACAGCCAAAAGAATGTCAGTATAAAAATTAGGCACATTGGATTCATATTATATAATCCTTTTTGTGCTTTTTTTCACCAAATATTGTGCCTTTTTAGTTTATTGTTTCATCAACATAGCATATTAAATATTATTATATATGTACTTTGTGGCCTTTTATTATATTGGGATGACTTATATATATGTTTTATACCTGAACATGCTTTTAGGGGAGCATGGCCATCCGGTTTTAATTCTATGTATCCTAGGAATTCGTGAGTTCAATTTTATATTGTTGTTAATGGAAGAGGGATGAGAAACAAGGGTTTTGATCATATTAAAAAAGTGTATTTATATACTCATTTTTTCTATTGAAACATGGATCAATGTGTAACACCAATGATTTTAATGGGTGAACACATTTTTCAAAAGCACATACGACACACAACACCAATCGTAACTAAACCGTTAATAATTATTATAACCTTTCCAATGAATTAGTGGCTATGAATAATAATAACCACAATATTAAATATATATCAATATCCTAAATAGAACAAATTTATCGTTCAAATCATTGGAAATAAGCATTCAATTTTTGGTAATGTCATTTTCTATTTCAAAAATATTTTTTATTTTAAAAATGATTTTTGTTGCTTCATCTAAGAGGATAATAAATAAATATACAACACCTTTGGAAATATTATTTTAAAAAAATTATTGGTTTTACAATATATTATTATAAAAGTTATATTTTGGTGAATTTTTTGGGTTTTTATGAAAAAGTTGATTATCCAGTGAATAGTCGAAAATAATGTTTTTATTAAAATTTGTATTTTTTATGAAGAATTTACAACGATTTATTTTTTAAAAAAACAAATTTTCCAAAATAAAATTAGCTTTATAATATTAAATATTTCCAAATTATTTTCTATGGAAGAAGTTTTATCGATGAAATTGATATATTATTTTTTAATACTATAAAGGCATTTTTCAGAAAAATGTTTTTCAACATGTTTTAATAGTATAATGTAATTTTAAATTAAAAAATGGTGTTTTAAATCGTGAAAAGTTTATTAAAAAAATTTAACCTAGAAGTCCAAATTTGATATAGATAATTTTTTTTTCATTATGAATAGTGACTATAGTATATATTTATAACATGGAAAAGGAAAAAGGGTTAATTAAGGGTAAATATTTATTGATAATAACTAAAATCTAACCAAAAAATTAATCATATTTTTACTTTATAAATATATATCACCCATAATAAAAATAAAAAATGTAATATATAGCATATTTTATATTTTAATGATTATAACCTTTATCATACATTATGTAAAAAATAGTCAAAATATCAACTTTTTTGTTTAATCATATATAATTTTTTTTAAAAGGATAAAAATAAGGTATGTTTTCTTAAAAAAATTTATTTGAAAGATAAATAATTTATTTTAACATGGAAATTTTTTTAGTGGTGAAATAAATTACTAAAATTCTAATGAAACGTCAACACAATAATTATTTAATTATAAGTGAAACTAAAAAGAAGTTTTTAATAATATTAAAATAATTATAATTTGAATAAATAATAATGATATAAAAAATTAAAAAATATGACATTTTCAGAAATTATTAATGGTATATATTTGAATTCCATTTTTTTTCTTGATGTTTATAATGAAAAAAAATATATAGTCTAAAAACTAACATATATTATATTTAATAAAAAATAATTTTTTATTAAATGACTTAATTTTTTTAAAACTTTTTTATTAGGCAAGGTAAATTATTAACAATTTGTAATTTCATCCATGATCCATTTATGTATGGTTTCCCATTTTATAGTGACATTATTAACCACTAAATAGTAAAAATTTTTATACCTCTATAATTGTAAAAAAAAAGGAAAATAGGTTAAAACAAATTGTTAAGGGTGAAAATATCACCTAAACATGTATAAATTTAATTGGTTTTATTATTTCAACTAATAAAATGTATTTTATAATATTATTAATTTTGATCCATTTTAATATGAATGATAATTTATATTTATTTTATATATTAAGAAATTCGAGAGTTCCCCATCCCTATCTTATAAAAGGGGCCCTCTTTTTCTCTTTCATTCAGACATAAATAACAATTTTTTTCTTCCAATACCTACCAAAATATTTTTCCTACACCCCTTAAAATTTTTTATTTTCCTTTTTTGACATAAACCCCTTATAGAAAGTCTACTGGTGTAATCTTAAGAAGGTTGTTTGAATAAGAGCTATAATTATTACCCTGATATTTTTTTTATTTCTTCTTCCATCTCCAAGTAATATTCAACCATGATGATAAAATTACCTAATTATAACTATAGTTCTGATATGTTATCATTTTAATCAAATAGTCTACATACATTTCCTATTCTTTCAAATGGGAAATGAAACCACTATTCATGTGTACATTACTACAAACTTATGAACCATTGTAACTCGTTTTCCATCATTTCCACACATTGATGTTCATGGTTATGGATTTAATGTATATAAATTATATTGATTGCATATTAATTATTATTATGATTTTAAATATCATATATTCTCATACCTTTCCAAATATTTAAAAAGTAATTACATCATTCATATGTATTTCTGTATTGCTAAATCCAAGAAGTGAAGTGATTTTTTTCATTACCACATCATATTAAAATGATATAAAATATTATTAAATGAAAAAAATATATCAAATTAATATTAAAATAATCATTATATAAAGTTAAAATATTAATTATTTTATTTCTATCATGATCGCTGATAAATGAAAATGTTACTCTGGAATATATTAACATACAGTCTTTGTGATTATAACATAGTACATTTTTAATAACTATATTTCATATTAATTTTTGAAATTATAATTTATGAATAAAAATTATAACTATTATATTCATATTTTTCAACATATTTTGGAACAATTACATCAATTACTATAGTCAATATACTGAATTGATTTTGTACATATGAATTCAATATCATCAAAATGACTAATTTAAACTTATATGATTATGTAATTAAATATAACATGGAAATAAATAATCTAAAATTAGTCATAAAACTGATTTGGTTTATTAAGAAATTAATTAATTAACAAAAGTATACTATTCAGGTTGACAATGAATGTACGTGAAGAGTCTGATATAAGGTGATGAATTCAATCTAAATTTCCATCATTTAGGCATAATATAATGTTATACACTCAATTTATTTTATATGGCATATATACTAAAATTTGATAAGTTATATCATGAAAAAAATTATCGTTATTGTTATATTAATATTAAAGTCAAATTTATTTATCCATGTGAATTTTTCTTGAAAGATAATATGATTTAAGTACTTTAATATCTTAGATTCTTTCGTGGGGTTATATTTATTCTTCAGCATCATAATTATCCAAATATTGGGTGTGTGATGAATATTTAATTGTTTTGTTTTGTTAAATCGTATTTATGTGGACATACATTTGATACACATAATCAATTCAATGATTAATTCTCACATCAATGGTATGATCAATATAATAGATTTCATCTTGATTTCCAATCCACTGAGACATTCTTGGTCTTATTAAACTCTTTATTTTTATGAGATGTATATATTGTTGCTTAAATAAGTTATGTTATGAATCATTATAAATTCAAGGTATTTAAAAATTCATTTGATACTATTTATTTCATGGGGTTATAGCTCAAAAGTTATCACAAATTGGTAAAGGATTATTTCCCAATCTCATTATTAATTAAGATTTTTAATCCCTTTTCATAGTGAATTAATTTATATTTCAATAAAAAACGCAATATATTTTATAATCCATTAGTTATTTAGAAAATTATAAGTTATCCCTTCATTTGAGACTATTATATACTCAACATTCAAAACATTATTCTTATGGAAAACCAACACTTTTTTTCTACTTGGTTATGAATATTTTTCTTCTATGACTCTATTTTAGTTAAAATGACTCCAATAATGTTTTCACTATTCTCCCATGATTTATTAAATACATTTTTTCTGATTTTTTACATTTTAAAAAATTGTTTACGAGGAATATTTTTTTTCAGAATGTTGTGTTTTTTGATGTTTTAGAAATAATTATGAATGGAATCAAGGATTCAAAATACTTAGCATGAATTTATTTTTATCCCAAAATAAACATTATGCTATCTCATTCTTCCTTTACATTTTTATATTATTATTATAAATGATATTTTTTCCTAATATTTTTTTTTTCATTTTAGTTTTTAAATGTGACTTTCAAAGGGAAAAGTTTATTTTCCCCAAGAATGTTTTATATGATATATGTATGATATTTATATTCATCCTTAATAGAATGTTTATGTATCTTATGTTATTAATTTGTATTCCACCCTTTAATATGACTAATTTCCTTGATATAATATGTTATTAGAGGGTCCCACTATATCCCGTTGATTAATTGGTAGTTCTCACAAGAAAAAAATGTAACAATGCAGTCTTAACATACATTAACATTACATCGCATTTTTGGAATACATAATACATTTCACAAACAAATTCTCAATGACCATATTAGTTTAGTTAAATTGGTTAAAATGAACAAAATTAGTATAATTAAATGAAATATCATTAATTTTTACCTCAATGTTCTCCCCACTTGGTCATTATACATATAAACCCTTTTTCATAAACTGGGGAAAGGAAACATAAGAATGCGGTGTCATAAAATTCTTAATACAGATAAATAAAAGAAATGTGTAATTATATTTTTAACATAATGGTATGATAACATGGTCATGATCATTATAAAATTATATGCAAAAAATCTATGATCATAAACATGAATCAAGGAATAATGATTTTTAGTTTATATGACATGTATCATAAAGAAACCAAGAGCACAATCCATGAAATAATAACATAAGAATAAGAAAATGAACTATGGAATACGCATAGGAATATAAAAACCATTTAACAATGGTTTCTACCTATACCTTTATAACATTTAAGGCTTGGGCTAGTCACCCATGTTCCAACTTTGGGCTTGGGATTCCCACCCATGTACCCTCCTATTTCAAGATTGGGATTCCATACCAAGTAACCTTTTTTGGTTTTTGGATCCATCCTGTATACCCTCTTATTTTGGTCTTAGGATTCCATCCTATGTACCCTCTTATTTTGTGATTTGGATTCCCTCCGATTTTCCCACTTGTTTCGGGACTAGGATTCCCTACCTTGTAACCTCTTTTATAGGCTTGGGATTCCCTCCCATATACCCTTTGATCTCATAAAACATTTAACATTACCCAATTAATTGTAGGGATATATAAGACTCACCATTAAAATGATAAAACCATACATACATGTGCCACTAGTTAATAAAACATACATCATACTCTGATCCATAAAAAGAGATCGATTATATAAACATCATATCATAAACCATAGAACAAAATGGTCACATAAAAATTTATTCATTTCATAACCTATGTACAATATATAGGTTTCATAATCATTTAATCATAGAATAACCCAAAAATAAAATGGGTTTCACAAGTATTTATCATGTTATAACCCAATGAAGTGAAACAGATTCACTATGCATATGGCCTATAGAAGAGGAATGAGGCTTATAAACATATAACTCACGAAAGAAGAAAATGATTCATAAAAATATAAACCATGGATGAGGAATTAGTTTCACAAATATATAAATCATAAAATAGTATATAATTTCAAACTATATTACCCATGAGAGAGAAACGGGTTTTCAAGAAAATCATTCCATAAAAACATAAACAATGATAGGAACCATTGGAAAATTTCCTTGAAATACATGATTAACATTGATTGATGTTATCTAAAATGTAGAAAGGACTTTGAAATTTTTTTTAAAATAATTTTTTATGAAAATATACTTTCTTCTATGACAATTTTCCAATAAAACATAAATAATTTTGAAAAAAAATTTCTTGAATGTAAACATGAAATCTTCTAAATAAATCCTGTAAATTTTTTTGGAAAAAATTTTCTTAGTAAACAAAAATACTTATACTGAAACATTTTTTAATTCAAATTTCTATAAAAAAATTTAATAGAAGCTTGAAAACATTTTCAAAAAAAATTTCCTTAAAATCATATAATATAATATTGAATACATTATCGTAATAATATTACATGAAAACTTATAAAAACATCGTGGAAATATTTTGAAAATATTTTTCCTTAAAACTAAAAAAATATTCTTAGAACCCTTTTGAAATATTCTATCCCTGAAAAATACTTCAAAAACATTTAAAAATTCATGAAAACATTTTCAAAACCATTTAATTTAAAAATTATTTCAAAAAAAAATTATTAAAAATTATCCTTCTCAACATGCAATGTAAACGTCACAGAAATGACTGTGGGTAAATTTTTAATTTCTATACTCATTAAAAATAACATTCCATGTTCATGGAAAAATGATTTGAAACATTTATTATTGGGAAAGAGAGAAGAATATTCACTTGGAACATTGGTAAATGTTAAAAATGGGTAAATATTAATTTTAAGTATTATAGTAGAAAAGTAGAATATTATTTGAAACCCTTGTTAAAAAATCATTGTTTTAAATGAACACTGATTTCTAGATAAAGAGATGGTAAATTCGAGCTTTGTTAAAACAACCTTCATAACGTTATTATGCACCAAAGAGTGTAAAATTGTAACAATATATGAATATTTCAGAATAACCATATGATAAGATAATTTATTATAGTTCATAAGATATGGATCATAATATTTTACCAAAGGAAGTATACACATAATCAATCTTGACAAACAATGAGATTGTTTCAATAAACTCTTACCACTAAGTGAATTTGAATTATACTACCCATGTAATAAAATGGAATTAAATGATGATAAAAATATAATTATAATATTAATATTAATGATATTATTCGTCAATGGTTGTATATACACCTCATAGATAAAAATATGGGCATAACATGGAAAGTCTCTCAAAGAGGGAAAATTGATAAAAAGTAATTTTACAATTTGATAACTTTTGAAACATAAACCCAATAAAATAAATTTCATTAAATGGACATTTAAATTCCCATAAATTTATTTATAATAACTATATGATACATTCAAGAAAAATATACACACCATACAAAAGGAATGAGTGGTTAATAAATCATGTATCACACAAAAATAAAAAGTATGATGAAATTCCCTTACCTTGTATCTTGACTATCATCTTACTCGTTCATAACACTTATATAATAAATATAGATTTGTTATAAATATGTTACAGTAAAATATTAATATATCTAATATTTGATATGGTTTTATTATGACTTTATATTACCTTCTTGTTAATAACATTATGTTATTGATTCTTTTTGGGTAAAATATGCTTTATTCTTCGCATGTGTCTTAATTTTTATATCTTTGGTTAGTATAATTATAACATAGATTCATAAATTCAAACGATGACAGAAATATAATTTATATCCATTATATTTCTATTATAATAATCTTTATAATATATTTTTATGAAATAGAATACACCGTTAATGGGGATGGTAAGTTGAACATCCACATAATTGTTTTTTCCTTTTAATTTTCAAAATGATATAAAATAAGTAAATTAAATATATGTACATATGTGTAGATTTATAATAATTCATGTTTCATTATTACATCACATATATAATATAATTTCTCTAAACACGTATTAAATACATTTCTTGTTGTGTGTGAGGGAATCATATTGCTTTGAAGTGGAAATGGTCCACACTTCCTCAAATAAATTATCATAATTACAACAAATTCAATGTGTAAATATATGAGGAGAAAAATTATTATAGAAGAAAAAAATGAATAATTTTTTTATATCATATATATAATTATGTTTTCAATCATTCTGTCCATCATGATTGGTGGTATTGGAAAAAATGTCCAATCATCATATACTGCGGCGTTAGTTCGTTGTACACATAAATAGTTTGTTCGTTACCAATTATATGGATGTGTGTGTATGTGTAGTTAAAAAACATATCATTAAAACAATATTTTATATTTATTATACTGGTGTTTTTATACAATCATATAATAATAATATTTTAAGTAGTATAGAAATAAAATAAAAGAAATGAGTTTTGTGGGAGGGTGTTACCTCTTAATTGTGTAACTCCTTTTGGTTTGCACCAATGGGAATCCTTGGAAGGCTTTATGACCAGAGTTATGAATCTAAGATAAAGAGAGTTATTATTATGAGGTATTTTTTATATTTCCGGAACCTATGTGGATTAGTATGTGTGGAGAAGTTGGAGGATATGAGTCCTTTTATAGTGGAGATGGAGTGGCACTATTGTGAATTTAGGGAAAAGGAATTACATACATATATCAAAATTGTACATTGAAACCAATAATGAAAAAAATAATATCAATGGGATTATAGTGTTGAAATATTTCCAGAAATGGATTCTTGGAAATGTTTTTAGGATTTCTTAGATCATAAATTTAAGGTTTAATACTTTGTTTACCAAATTTTTCTCGTAATAATTTTAACTACATTCACTAATATGTTTTGGTCCAAATTTAAGTTGACCATATTGAAAATTATAAGTTATTATTTTTAAAAATATGGAATCCATTATTCTAAATACCAACCTCAGAAATGGTAGAAATTAATTTAAAATTAATTCAATCGACATGATGATGTTTTGGGTTTTAAATTAAAATGATCAAAAGATTGCAATGTTTTTATATTCAATATCAATGTTTAATTTCTTTTAATGACCTAAAATTTATTAATTGTAAAAATTATGATCTAATTTAACATTTAAATAAATTTAAAATATAATTCATGGTTATAAATAAATTACAAAAAAAATAAGTTTTGATCTAAAATATAGTATTTTTCACTATTCAGTAAAAAGTCATACTCCATAGAAAAAAACTAAATATTTACCCTAACCTATTTCATATTGTAATGACTTGTCCATAAACATTACATAATCTTGAATTAAATGGATAATTCACATTGAGGATCTTTTTAGGTTTAGAATTTTAGAGAATTAGGTCATAAAATTTACATAACAATAAGAATATTACATGTAGACAATTATAATTTGTATCAATTTTTTTATAAAATAAAAAAACACTTAAAAAGGGGTAATGTCTAGTTCCATGTTTTAGAAAACATGGATTTTTCTTTATCCCATACTTGACCTTTATTCATCTTTAAGTCCTTTTGAAAACATTTCAAAAAATGGGGATGAGCATAAAAATTACAGTAAGGGATATAAATTAAGGAATGGAGACATTATCCCATAAATAAATACAAAAAAATTAAACCAAACTTTTAAATCCTAACATACTTCATGAAATCATTATATTTATGAATAACACAGAGAAAATCATAAATCATAAAGGTGACTTGTGGAATCTATATCAAACATACATTGTAGCTATCACAAATAGACAAGGATTCATATTTGGAATACCCATCACACTATATTCCTTAAATCTCTTAGGAGAAACATTCACGTTTACCTCGTTCATGTTACCATATGCAATGGAGTGCTATCTCGGGCTCACCCACCCTTGGTTTATCACGGAACCACACGTATATGTAAAAGATGCCCAATATCCATAAAATATTAATAAACCATAAAAAACATAATTTAAAAATTACATTCAACATTTCAATCTCAATATATCACTTCCAAATATTGGAAAAATAAAAGATATTATCAAACCATTTTCAAATCCATTTATAATATTACCTAAAGATATTTTTGAATCAATCTGTCACATACCATTTTTGAAAATTTGAAATGAATTCCAATCTCAAAACATTCATGTCCAGAATAATAAATCCTTAAAACAATTTTTTATACGTGGACATTAATGTGAATTATTTATAAGAAAAATTCTTTAAAACATTTAAAATGATAATTTAGTTAAAGTGTTTTTAACAAAATGAGAGATCCTAGAATACAAATAATTGAGAAATAACTGTTAATCAGAACTTAATAATATCATGAGAATAAGTGTATTCAAGATATAATATTCCAAGGGATAGTATATACACCATATGCGAGTGAATTGGTGCATATCAACAATGATGTCTCAATGAAAATGTAAATTGAGATGAAATCCCTTTTAAAGAAGGTATCCTTAGATTAAGTATAAATAAATTACATAATTATCTGTGACAAATATAAATACACCCAATATTAGTGGATATTATGTGTAAAACAATCATAGTATATTCACACATATTCATAGCATGACATAATCAGGAATTAGATGTTTAACACAAAAATTGAAATTGGTTTAATTTGTTTTCTACCCGAAATTCGACAGCCTAAAGTCATTACATTAAAATTAAGAAAATATGTTTATGAGAGAAGAACTGATATCTCATCACATGTACATAAAATTTACATCAATAAGGATATATAAGAACATATCCCAACATTAAAATATCTAAATAGAAATACTTAACAAAAACAAGTATTTTAGAAGGTGGAGGGTGAAAGGTTCCCTTACCGATTTGGTATCTTACGAAACATTCACCCCACGAAAGAATGATCACAAAATGAATATGTAAATACACATAAATTTATGTATATTAAAATAAATACTACAGTCATGGAATGTACATCCACCACACAAAAGGAAATAGTGCCTAATATAGCATTAATCTCACGGGAATATAAAGTGAAATAAAACCCTTAACACGTTGTAATCAATCGAGCCGTATGAGAAAAAATTAATAACCACAAAATTAATCCCATAATACCATGAATATAAATATAATAATGATACTATATATCAAATTGATGTACACAATACACCACATGGAATAAATAATTGGTGAACAATGGAATTCTCACGGAATTAAATGTGAGATAAAAATCACATACCTCGTCTCCAACTTCACTCGTATGTTCTTTGTTTTCCTAAATAATAAACATAAGTTATTTTATAATTTCATCATAAACTTTTTAGTTGTTATTATTACTTTTATATCACTTGTTTATTTTCAATAATAGTTAGTTAATTATTTGTGTTCATATCGGACTTTTTGTGGATGTTCGGAATTTGAGTTATAAAATGGAGTTGTTATAATTACAATTTGTCTATGTTGTCAAAAATATATTATCTACAGAATGATATTAATGATTTATATATCATATATATCATATATAACCAGTTTATATATATATTTATTTACAATAGTACATAAATTTGGAGATAAGAAGTGAAATGCATCGTTCATGGAGACAATAAGCGTATGTACGCATGAAGGCTACATTCATTTCTATTTAATAATTAATGGAATGAAAACCTATTGATATGTAGGTATATTATAATTCCCGTATAATATCATATTATATATATATTACATTATTTCATTAACTCCATCGTTATACCATCCATGTATTTCATGAACCAATCATATCACCAAGATGGGGCGGCAGTCCACACTTCCTGAAATGAAAATATCATGTTTAGCGATTATGGAATCCATAAAGGTATTATATAAATGAAAAATAAATAATCATAAAAAACATAAAAATAATATATATCATATATAAATACAGTTCCATCATAATTTCCACAATGAGAGGCGGTAGTAGTAAATTGAACAATCATTGTTTCATGAGGCATTAGTTTACCATCCACCGAAACATTATTTTCATTACCCATTAGATAGAGGTGTGTGTAAGTGTTGATAAAATAAGTATCATAACAAAATCATATTATATTAATTATACTTCTTTTTTATAAAATAAATTAATAAAAAGTGATTAGGGGTTTGGAGAAGTAAAATAAAACAAAAGAACTTAAGAGAAGACGTTTCCTTTATATCGGGTAACTCCCTTTGGTTTGAACCAAAATGGTTTCTTGAAGTGTTTTTTGACTAATGTAAGTCTTCTATGATGAATAGAGGTATCTTTGGAGATAATTTTAGTAGAGTTTTCATGAGCTAAAAAGTTTAGAATTGTGAGAAATGGGTAATAAGTGAGGGCTTTTTATTTGGGAGAGGAGGGGATCTTTAGGAATGTTTGAAACAATTATTTAATTATAACCACATCTTCAGTTTCAAAATGCCAAGTAATAGTTAAATTAGAATTTACAATGACTCAAGGTCGTAATGAAATTATCCAATAATAATTTGATAGGTTTTGGATATTTTTTTAAAATTTATAATCTTATTTATTTAAATCATTTATTAATGTGGAAAATATTGCATCACTATTGCGTCAGAAATAATTAAATTTATATGATGCCCAAAAATTATAAAAAAAATGATTTAGTAATACTTTTTATCTTTCCAATTAATATTTATATCCAATAAAATAACTTATATAACGCCATGTAAAACATAATTTACTAAAATATATTTTATATGTCATTTTTGTAATTACATTAAATTAATTAATATAAAGTGTCATTATTACTCCCATGTGCCTTCATGGGATCCTAGATTATACCCAAGGATGCCCATGGTAATATATGTGTCATCCAATTGGATTAGGAAACATGTTAGGGTAATTAAATAATTTTAAAATATTATATTTTACACATATTTACTATATTTACCCTTTAATCATGGTAAATAAAATATTTACTGAAGTAAATATTTAAAATGTCTACAAATAAATGATACTTATTTAGAAAATTATGACATAATTATTACTACTATTTAATACATTTATTTAAATTCAAAACATAAAATTGGAAGAAATTAATTTATAATTAATTACCTCTGTTAAAATAAAAAGCGTGTTTCTATGAAAAAATAACTATCAAAAGATTCACTCTTGTTTACGGCCAATTTTAAAGTGAAATTAAATCCAAAGTCAAACATCGGATTAACTAGTAAAATTATATTCTAATTACACCTTATAACCAATTAAAAATATAATCTAACAATATAAATAAATTTTATTAAAAGGCACTTTTGAATGAAAATATATTATTTATCATTATTCATTAAAAAATGAAGTTTATCAGGAAAATAAAAACAATTTACCAAAGTAAATTTTGATGTCCTGAATATAAAAAAGAATTTTATTTTGTCAAATAGATAATATAAAAATTAACAAAACTAGATTTAAATAGGGTTCACCATCAACATGTGGTTATGCAACCTTTTAATGAATATTAGAGTATTAATTCTTAGATTCATTCTTGTTTTAAGCATCTAAATTTTATTGGATAAATTTAACAAAAATTAACAAACATGTATAATCATAGTTTAGTTTGTTCTAAATATTGTCAACATTATAATGGCTAGGAATTAACTACCATTCAAAATAATAATATTATATTATTAGTGTGCAACATAAAATTTCAAAGAAACCAGTTGTTGCATACCAGGTACTCCATCGAACCTAGTGTCACCTTTAAAATAAAATTAAGATTTAATTAAAATATATAAATAAATACGAAAATTTTCATGTTCTTTATTTACCTAGGATGTTACATCCTTCCCCCATTTTGGGAGTTGTGTCCTCGCAAATTTAAAATTGGGCTCAAAAACATCATTGAATATCCCATATGGGAAAAAGAGTCAATAAAACAATCAATTTATAAGATAGAAATAGAAACACACAAGTTACCTGAGATAACCTATACTTGGATTCCATGTTGGAAAACATGGATTTGGAAGAGAAAACAAACCATCATTTTCTGATGGAGAGTAATAGAAAACATGATTAGGATAATGTTAACCACTAATAAAATCACAAACTTGTGATGTGTTAAGTGGTCATTGAAAACCCAGTAGAAAATGTAAACTAACTACAATGTTTTTTTATGTTACTTTTTAAAATTTTCAGCAATTCATTTACTGCATATAATAAGAACATTATAAAATATACATACCATCAAGTATAGTTTAATCCATTAATATTTTTCTACCAAAAAAATAATCTTTTCCCGAAAAAAATATTATTCAAAAAGTCTTGGTCACAGCAAATGAACAAGAATCAACTTCTAGATAATCACATAATCCAAAAAAGAATAACTATATAATTCTCTTGCCTTTAGACATCAACTAAAACGAAAAAGGAAATTATGAGATCATTTAGT
Source organism: Viscum album (assembly GCA_963277665.1). Taxonomy (NCBI): domain Eukaryota; kingdom Viridiplantae; phylum Streptophyta; class Magnoliopsida; order Santalales; family Viscaceae; genus Viscum; species Viscum album. The sequence goes on from OY728164.1 coordinate 579,841,294, forward strand.
CACCAAAAATGTGTAATCTTATATAACCAAAATTTCCCAAAGTTCAAAAAATACCATTCAATACAAAATTGTCCTTAAACGTATTCAAAATAATCCAAACTAAAATTGAAACCCAGATCTTAGAAGGATTGAATCACATAGTATTCCTTAGTAAATCTTAACATAAAACTGCAAAAATGTAAACTACTCTTAAAGTCTCATACTGAAGGATAATTAATCAAATCACATATTCCCTATGATAGGTTAATAATTTCCATAAATATCCCAAATCCCTATAAGTATATAATAAAAACATAGATTCCCCCAAAATAAAATACCACAATTACTCATAAGAAGAAAAGATAATTGTTCCTTGATTAACATTTTGATAGATCAAATTTCAGGGTTACTCATACTATAAAAAGTCTTCCAATGTAATCCCATCATCAAAAGAGCCTTAATACTTTGAAGAATTTCAGAATCATAAAATATACCATATCTTTTGAATCCCTTATATATAGAATTCTTACTCATTCAATGTTCTTCTTGATTCATTAAAAATTCTTTACCAACTTATTCTGAAATACTTTTTTCCAGCATACAGAATCAGGAATCATATTCTAAGATTTAATAATGTTAGAACATATGTTTAGAAATAATCCATACATTTCTTTGGGCATTGTCAGTTTCTTCATCCTTAATTATAATGGAATTTGGTATTGGTAAACATATATTTGTTTGATCCTAGTGATCCCATTCTAGAAATATCTTCATAGGACAACGGTTTTGATAATGTCCATGCACACCACATTTAAAACATTCATTGTTCCCTCAGAAAGAACTTTTTTCCCTTTCCAAGACTCAACTAAATGCATCCTTTTTCCATGGCTGTTTATTTCTTTATGACCTTCACTTCCACATCGATTTCATCCTCATGTCCCTTTGAAACATTTTCATATGTGTTTCTCTCCATATCCTTGAAAATGGGTTTTTAAATATACTTTCCTTCATGACAATTATCTGATCTTCCGTGTGGATGTGTTTCATGCATATACGATGCTTTATAGAAATCTCCATGGTCCAGGTGGTAAATCATGACTCTAGATAGTTGGTTATGAATAACCACAAGAGTTCTCATTACAGCTCCAATTTCATTAAGTTTCTTATTCCGAAAACCATCATAGTTTTTTTCACATCCACTCTTACTTTGGTTCCTGCTAGATCCATCCATTTACTAAAACCAAAAAGGTAAGTGTGAGTTTATTAGTAAAATCATCATATAACATATTATGAGGTGGGTAGATAAATAGATGTACTTATTCATGTTATCTTAAACTCATAACTATGACTCTTTCTAAAATCCTAACCATTATTGTAATGTCACTTATGATTAATGAACACCCTAACCTCTAATGTTTTCTAAACCGAAATCTGATACCAACTGTAAGGACCCTTCCTTAAACATTACATAATATTGAATTAAATGGAGAATTCACATTGAGGATCTTTTTAGGTTTACTGTTTTACAGAATTATGTCAAAAAATTTATATAACAACATGAATATTACATTTAGAAAATTCTACTCAGTATCGATTTTTTTCATAAAATAAATGAACTCATTAAAAAAGAGGCTTTTCTAGTTCCATGTTTTAGACCACAAGAATTTTCGATGATATCATCATTTACATTTATTCATCTTTAATCATGTGAAAAACAATTCAAAAATTAGGGATGAGCATAAAAATCTCAGTAAGGGAAATAAAATAATGAATGAACACATTCGCCCAAAAATAACTAGAAAACAATGAAACAATACTTTTCAATCATAACTTCTCTCACGAAATCATTAAATTTATGAATAACACATAGAATATCATAAATCATAAAGGTAACTTATGGAATCTATATCAAACATACATTGTAGCTATCACATCAACTTAGGGAGTCATATTTGGAATACACATCACAGTATATTCCAAAAATCTCTTAGGATATACATTCATGTTTACCGCCATCACGTTACCCAATGCATTAGAGAGCTATCTTGGTCTCACCCGCCCTTTGTTTATCACGGTACCACCAGTAAATGTAATCAATGCACAATGTCCATAACATATTCATAACCCATAAAAACATAATATAAAGATAAAATTTCCACATTGCAATCACAATATATCGTTTCAAAATATTGACAAAATTAATGCTCTTATCAATCTATTTTCAAAACCATCAAAAAGATTAAATAAATTTATTTTTGAATTAATGTGTCCCAAACCATTAAATGATTTTGAATGAAATTTAAATTTCGAAACATTCATGTCCATATGAATAAATCCTTAAAAAAAATTTAAATCATGTACATTACTGTGAAAGTTTAAGAAGAATAAACCTTTAAAACATTTATGATGATGTATTAGTTAAAGTGTTTTTAACAAAACGAGAGATCCTAGAATATAAATAATTGTTGAATAACATTTAATCAGAACATAATAATACCATGAGAATAAAGGTAATCATGATATAATATATCACAGGATAGTATATACACAATATAAGAGTGAAGTGGTTCATATCAACAATGAAGTCTCTATGGAAATTTAAATTGAGAGTAAATACCTTAAAAAGAAGGTATCCTTAGATTAAGTATAAATAAATTAAATAATTATGTGTGAAAAACATAAATAAACCTAATATAATTGGATATTATGTGTAAATAATCAGAGGTCATTCCCACATATTCATTGCATGACATAATAAAGATGTAGATGTTTAACCCAGATATTGAAATTGGGTTAAGAAGTTTTCTTACAGAAATTTGACAGCCCTACAACATCAAATTAAAATCCAGAAAATATGTTGATGAGAGACAAAAGTATATCTCATCTCTTGGACATAAAATTTACATATATAGGTATATATAAGAAAATATCTTAACATAATAAAAAGTAAATTAAAATACATAACCAAAATAAGTCTTTTAAAAAGAGGACGGTGAAAGGTTCCCTAACCGATTTGGTAACATACGAAACATACACCCCATGAAATAAATATCACACAATGAATTCGTAAATACCAGAAAATTAAATTATATTACATAAAATAATACAATAATGGGCAGTATATCCACCACACAAAAGGAAATAGTGTCTAATATATCATAAATCACCCGGGAATAATAAGTGAGATAAAAAACCATTACCACATTGTAATTAATCGAGTCATTTCAGAAAAAGTTAATTACCACCAAATGAATCCCATAATACCAAGAATATAAATACAATCATGATAATATATATCAAATTTCAGTACAAAATACATCACATGCAATAAATAAGCGGTGAACAATGGAATTCTCACGGACTTAAAACTGAGATAAGAAATCACTTACCTCAGGTCCAACTTGACCCGTATATTCCTTATGATTCCTAAATAATAATCTTAAGTTAAATTCTAATTTCATAATAAATTTTTAATTATTATTATTAATTTTATATCACTTATTACGATGCAATAATAGTTTGTTAATTATTTGAGTTCATATCATACATTTTGTCAATGTTCAGAATTTGAGTTAAAAATGAACTAATTATAATTACAATTTTCCCATGTAATCAAAACTCCATTATCTATAAAATTATATTAATGATTTAGATATCATATATATCATATATAATATATATATATATATATATAAATATATATAATATTACATAACATTTGGATATATGAAATGAAATGCACCGTTCATTGAGAATGTACGTCGTACGTACGCCTGAAGGCTACTTTAATTTCTATTTAATACTTAATAGAATGAAAAACTAATGATACATATGTATAATATAATTCTAGTATAATATTATATGGTTTATAAGTTACATAATTTCATTAAATCCATATTTATATGTTACATGTATGTCATGTATGAATCATATCACATTGAGGGGGTGGTAGTCTGCACTTCCTAAAATGAAATTATTGAGTTTACCCATTATGGAAACCTTAAAGGTATGATATAAATGAAAAATAATGTATCATAATGACAAAATAAACATGATATATATCATATATAAATAGAGTGCCACATTAATGGCCACCATGAGAGGCGGTAGGAGTTAATTGAATAATCATCGTTTCGTGAGGCGTTTGGTTTTCATCCATAGAAACATTATGTTCTTCACCCATTATATGGATGTGTGTGTAAGATTATTTATTATACTTCTCATAAAAATCTATGTATATTGAGGATACATTCATTTTTATAAAATAAAGGAATAAAAATATTTTAGGGGGTTGGAGAATTATAATAAAACAAAAGAACATAAGAGAAGATGTTGTCTTTAAATAGGGTAACTCCCATTGGTTTGATCCTGAAGGGTTTTCTGATGTGTTTTTTTCCTAATATAAGTCTTCTAGGATGAATAAAGGGACCTTGGGAGATTATTGTAGAAGAGGATACACTAGAAAAATTCTATATATGTGTGATAAATGGTTAGGAATTGATGACATTTTATAAGGGAGAGGAGGGGCTCTTTAGGAATGTTTGAAACAATTATTTTATTATAACATCATCATCAGTTTAAAAAGATAAACTAATCATTAAAGTCAAATTTAAGATGAATAATGGTCAAAATAAATTCATCCAATAAGAATTGGATAGGTTTCAGAATATTTTTTTTAATATTTATAATCCTATTTATTTAAATCATTTATTAATGAGGTAAATATTGCATCATTATTTAGTCAAAAATTATTTAATTTATTTGATGTCCAAAAATTATAAAAATACTAACCTGATGAATGAAATATTTTTATATTTCAAATTATTAATTATCGTTGAAAATATAACCTATATAACACATGTAAAAATTAATTTTCTAAATGATATTTGTTTATGTCATTTTTGTCTTTACTTTAAATTAATTAATATAAAGTGTCATTATTACTCCCATGTGGCTCCATGGGGTCCCAAATTATACCCAATGATGCCCATTTTCGGATATATATCAGAAAATATGATTAGAACACATGTTAGGGTAATTTAATATTATTATAATATTATATTTTACACTTTTTTACTATATTTACCCTCTAATCATGGTAAATAAAATATTTGCAGAAGTAAATATTTGAAATGACTTAAAATAAAAGTTACATATTTAAAAAAATTTACCTACTGATTCCAAATATGGAATCGATATTTTTAAATTGAAAACACATAAGTGGAATAAATTAATTTAAAAGTAATTCCCACTGTCAAACTAAAAGCGTGTCTCTAAGAAATAAAAACCATCCAAATATTCACACTTCTTTATGTCCAATTTCAAAGTGAAATTAATTCAAATTTAGAACATTGGATTAACTGGTAAAAGTATATTCTAATTAAAAATTTGAACCAATTAAAAAGATAATCTAACCATATAAATAAATTTGATTAAAATGCACTTTTGAATTAAAATACACTATTTTTCATTATTCATTAAAAACTAAACTTTATCAAAAAAATACCAAAACATTTCCCAAAGTTATTTATGATGTCCCAAATATATCGAAATAATTTATACTGTGAAATAGAACATATAAAAATAACAAAAACTAGATTTAATGAGTGTTCGCAATCAAAAGGTGTTAAATCCACATTTTTTAGAATATTAGAGAATTTATACTTAGATTCATTCCTGTTTGAAGCCTCTAAATTTTATTGGATAAATTTAATAACTTTTAACAAAAATATATAATCATATATTATTTAGTTCTATTTATTATATCCATTATTACAGTTAGGCATTAGATACCATTTAACTTATTATTGTGCAATGTAACATTTTAAAGAAAACCAATGTTTCTTATCAGGTACACAATCAAACATAGTGTCCTAATTAAAGTAAAATTAATATTTAATTCAAAATATTAATATGTATGAAAAATGAAATGTTTTTTATTTACTTAGGATGTTACATCCTCCCCCCCTTTTTTTAATTGCATCCTCGCAATTTTAAAATTGCACTCGGAAACATCATTTAATGTCCAACATGGGAAAAAGAATCAATAAAAATTTCACTTTAAAAGAAAGAAAAAGAAACAAAAACCTTACATGAGATAACCTATACTAGTATTACATGTATGAAAACATCGATATTAAGGAGAAAACAAACAATCCTGTTGTGATGGAGAGTGATAGAAAATATGATTAGGAGAAAGTTAACCACCAAGAAAATCACGAACTTGTAATGTGTTAAGCGTTCATTGTTAACCCAGTAGGAAATGAAAAATAAAAACGTTTTTTTACATTTAATTTATTTATTTTGATGTAGTCATTTACTACATATAAATAGAACATAAAAAATATACTTACCTTCAATTAGAGTTTCATCCTTTAATAAGTTTCTACCAAAAAATAATATTTTTTGAAAATAATGATTATTAAAAAATACATGGTTACATAAGAAGCATAAGAATAATTTTCTAGAGACTCACATCATCCACAAAAGAAGAACTATATATTTATCTTGCCGTTAGACATAAAACAAAACCAAAAAGTTTAATTTGAGATCATATAATCACCAAAAAGGGTATTCCTTTATAACAAAAAGTACTGAAAGTTCAAAAAAGGACATTCAATACACAATTGTCCTTAAAAAGTTTCAAAATAATCCAAACATAAATTTTAACCCAAAACATTGAAGGATTTAATAAAATGGTCTTCCATATTAAATCATAACATTTAACTCCAAACATTTAGACTACTCTTAAAGTCACATATTGAAGCATAATTAACCAAATCACATATTTTCTATGATAGGTTAATCGTTTCCATAAATAATCCAAATCTCTGTATGTCCATAAGAAGAACATATACTCTCCCGGAATAAAATTCCACCATTACCCATCTAAACAAAAGATAATTATTCCTTGAATAACATTTTCATAGATCAAACTTTAGGGTTACACATACTATAAAAATACTTCTAATGTAATCACATCATCAAAATAGCCTTAATACATTTAAGCATTTCACCATCCTAAAATCTACCATAACTCATAAATCCATTATATGCTGACATCTTACTCATTCATTATTCTTCTTGATCAATTAACCATTCTTTTCCAACTTATTATGAAATACTTCTTTCCTACAATCAAAATCATGAATCATATTCTATGATTCAATAATGTCAAAACCTATGTTTAGAAATTATCCATACCTTTCATTGGTCATTGTCATTTTATTCATTATCAATTGGAATGACATTAGGTATTGATAAACATATATTATTAATATACTTGTGACCCCATTTCCAAATATTCTTCATAGGACAAATGTTTTCATAATAACCATTAAAACCACATTTAAAACATTCAATTGATCCCTATGAAAGAGATTATTTCCCTTTACTAGAGTCACCTGGATGCTTCCTTTTTCATGGAAGGTTCTAGCTTTATTTCCTTCACATCCACATCAATATAATCTTCTAGCCCCTTTGAAAAATTTTCTGATGTGTTTCATTCCACATCCTTGACACATAGGTTTTTGAATATACTTACCATTATGATTATTATCTGATCATCTGTGGGAATTTATTTCTCGCATATATGATGCCTTATAAAAATCACCAAGGTTCAGTTGGTCAATAATGACTCTAGATAGAAGGTTGAATATAACCACAAGAGTGCTAAATGAAGCTCTAATTTCATTCTGTTTCTCATTCTGAAAACCAGCATAGTTTTCATCACAACCACTATTACATTTGTGCCTGCTAGATCTAGAAATTTACTAAAACCAAAAAGCTGAGTGTGAGTATATCTATAATATAATCATATCATATCATATTAGGAGGGTAGATAAAAAGATATACTTATTCATGTTATCTTAAAATTATAATTATGAATCTTTCCCAAATCATAACCATTATGGTAATGTCACTTATTCCTAAAGAAAACCCTAACCTCTAAAGATATCAAAACAGACCTCTGATACCAACAATAAGGACATGTCCTTAAATATTACATAATCTTGAATTAAATGGATAATTCACATTGAGTATACTTTCAGGTATAGAGTTTTAGAGAATTAGGTCCTAACAATTACATAAAATCATTAATATTACATATAGAAAATTCTACACAGTGTCCACTTTTTTCATAAAATAAAAAAACTCTTGAAAAATGGAGTCATGTCTACATACATGTTTTAGAAATCATGACTTTTCATTGATTACATCCTTGAACTTTATTCATCTTTACGTCCTGTGGACAAAATTTCAGAAACTTGGGATGAGCATAAAAAGCTCAGTAAGGGATATAAAATAGGTAATGAAAACATTATCCCATAAATAAATACAAAATAATGAAACCATACTTTTCAATCATGACATACCTCATCAATGCAAAAGATTGATTTATAACACACAGAAAATCATAAATCATATAGGTAACTTGTGGAATCCATATCAAAATTACATTTTAGTTATCACAGCTAAATAATGAGTCATATTTGTAATACCAATCATAGATTATTCTTTAATTATCTTAGGAGAAACATTCACATTTACTATAGTCATGTTCCCCAGTGCATTGGAGAGCAATCTCGGGCTCACCCACCCTGGGTTTATCACGAAACCACTTGTATATGCATAAAATGCCCAATATCCATAAAAAGTTCATCACCCATAAAAAACATAGTGAAAAGATAACATTTCTACATTTCAATCACAATATATCATTTCAAAATATTTAAAAAATCAAAGCTTTTATCAAAGCATTTGTAAAACCATTTAAAATATTAAATAATGAGATTTTTGAATCAATGTGTCCCATACCACATTGATGCTTTTGAAAGAAATTTAAATTTCAAAACATTAATGTACAAATGAATAAATCCTTAATCCCATTTTTATTACATATACAATAATTTGAAAGATTTATAATAATAAACCTTTTAAACATTCAAAACGATATTTTATTTAAAGAGTTTTTAACAAAATGATAGATCCTAGAATAGAAATAATTGAGGAATAAGCATTAATAATAACATAATAATATCATTAGAATAAAGTTAATGATGATATAATATGAAAAAGGATAGTATATACACCGTATAAGTGTGAATTCGTTCATATCAACAATGAAGTCTCAATAGAAATGGAAATTAAGATGAAATCCCTTATAAAGAAGGAATCCTTAGATTAAGGATAAATATATTACTTAAGTATGTGTGAAAAATATAAATACGCCCACTATAAGTGGATATTATGTGTAAAAAATCATAGGTTAATCATACATATTCAATGCACAACATAATCAAGAATTTGATGTTGAAACAAAATAATTGAAATTGGGTTAATAATTTTTCTTCGAGAAATTCGACAGCCTAGTGATGTCACTTTTAAATTCAGAAAATAAGTTGATGAGAGATAAAATGATATCTTATCACTTAGACCAAAAATTTAAATCAATAAGGATATATAAGAACATATCCCAATATAATAATATGTAAATTAAAATACATAACAAAAAGAAGTATTTTAAAAAGAGGAGGGTGAAAGGTTCCCTTACCGATTTGGTAACTTATGAAACATACACCCCACGAAAGAAGAATCACACAACTAAAATGTAAATACACATAAATTAAAGTATATTACACAAATAATACAATCATGGGAAATAAATCCACCACACAAAAGGATATATTGGCTAATATATCATGAATCCCACAGGAATAAAATGTGAAAAAAACCCTTCCCACATTGTAATTACTCGAGTCATTTGAGCAGAAATTAATAAGCACCAAATGAATCCTAGAATACCATGAATATAAACAGTATTAAGATAACATATATAAAATGTTAGTACACAATAAACCACATTAAATAAATATGTTCTGAATAATGGAATTCTCACGGAATTAAAAGTGAGATAAGAAATCACTTCCATCGTGTCCAACTTGACTCGTATATTCCTTGTTATTACTGATAAAAATAATAATTTAATTTATACTTTCTTAATAATATTTTAAATTTTATTATTACTTTTATATCACTTATTTTCATGGAATAATAGTTAGTTAATTATTTGATTTCATATCGGACTTTTTGTCGATGTTCGGAATTTTTGTTAAAACTGAACTTGTTATAATTACAATTTGTCCATGTGGTCAATACTCCATTATCTATAGAATGATATTAATGATTTATATATCATATATATCATATATAAACATTTTATAGATATATATATATTTATTTATAATATTACATAAAATTTGTAGATAATAAATGAAATGTATCATTAATGGAGACAGTAAGTCGTATGTTCGCATGAACAATACTTTCATTTCTATTTAATATTTACTGTAATGAAAACGTAATGATACATAGGTTTATTATAATTCCAATATAATATCATATGATATATATGTAACCTAATTTCATTAACTCTGTATTTATATGTTTCATGTATGTCATGAACGAATCATGTCACCTTGAGGGGGCAGTAGTCTGCACTTCCTAAAATAAAATTATAACGTTTACCCATTATGGAAACCATAAATGCATAATATAAATGAAAAATAAATAAGAATAAAGAGAAAAATAAAAATAATTTATATCATATATAAATACAGTTTCACCTTAAGTGCCACCATGAGATGCGGAATGAGTTAATTGAACAATCATCATTTCGTGAGGTGTTAATTTCCCATCGACAGAAACATTATGTTATTCAACTATTAGACATAGGTGACTGTAAGTGTAGTTAAAATCCTTCTCATAACAACTACATAGTGTATATATGATAGATTTGTTGTTATAAAGTAAAGGAATAAAATGAGTTTAGGGGGTTGGAGAAATAAAATAAGACAAAAGAACCTAAGAGATGACATTTCCTTTTAATCGGGTAACTCCCTTTGGTTTGAACCAAAAGGGTTTGTTGACATGTTTTCTGCAAAAAGTAAGTCCTATATTATAATTATAGGGATATTGGGAGAATATTGAAGTAGAGGGTGCACAAGAAAAAGTCTTGAGAAGTGTGAGAAATGGATAGTAAGTGAAGGCTTTTTATATGGGAGGGGAGGGACTCTTTAGAAATGTTTGAAACAATTATTTTATTATAACCTCATATTCGGTTTCAAAAGGTCAAATAATCGTCAAAGTATAAGTTAATATGACTAATGGTCGAAATAAAATCATCCAATAATAATTTTACAGTTTTATATATTGCTTTATTATTTATAATCTTATTTATTTAAATAATTTATTAATGAGGTTAGTATTGCATCATTTGTGTGTCATATATAATTTAATATATTTGATTTCAAAATATTATAAAAAGTACCATGATATATAATATGTTTTCAGAATTACAAATAATTTATATATACTAAATTTTATCTTATATATCCCCATGTAAAAAATTATTTACTAAAAGATAATATTTTATGTCCTTTTTTTCTTTACTTTAAATTAATTAATACAATGTGTCATTATAAATCCCATGTGGCTCCATGGGGCCCCAAATTCGACCAAAGGATTCCCATTGTCGGATATGTATCATAAAATAGAATTAGGACACATTTAGGTTAATTTAATATTATTATAATATTATATTTTACCCTTATTTACTATATTTACCCTTTAATCATGGTAAATATAGTATTCACTGTAGTAAATATTTAAATGTCTAAAAATAAAAGTTACCTATTTACACAATTTAGACCTACTGAATCCAAATATGATACCCATTTTTTTAAATTCAAAACACATAATTGGTAGAAATTAATATAAAATTACTTACTATTGTCAAAAAACAAAAAATCTAGTTTTTAAGAAATAATTACTATCAAAAGATTGACACTTGTTTATGTCAAATTTAAAAGTGAAATTAATTCCAATGTACAAAATTTTATTAAATGGTAAAAATATATTTTAATTACACTTTAGAACCAATTAAAAAGATTATCTATACATATAAATAAATTTTATTAAAAGGAACTTTTGAATTAAAATACTGTATTTTTCACTATTCATTAAAAATTGAACTTTATCATAAAAATACCCAAAATTTACCCAAATTAAATTTTGATGTACCGAATCGAATGAAGAATTTTATTTTTTCAAATATAACATATAAATATGAACAAAACTTGTTTTAAAGACGGTTCAACATTAAACAACGGTAAATCAACAATTTAATGAATATTGGAGTATTTATGCTAAGATTCATTCATGTTTTAAGCCACTATCATTTATTAGATAAATGTAAATACATTTAACAAACATGTAAAATTTTATTTTAGTTAGTTATATTTATTCCCACAATTATAAAGGCTAGGTGTTAACTACCATTTAAAATAATAATATTATATTATTAGTGTGCTGCGTAAGATTTTAGAGAAACCTATTGTTTCATATAGGGTACTCCCCCTACCATAGAATCCCCTTTATAGTGAAATTAATATTTAATTCACAAACATGAAACAATATGAAAACTATCATGATATTTATTTACCTTGGATTTTACAAATATTTTCTTATATAAAAGATGATTTTAATTTTAAAATATTAAATCTATAAAATTTCAAAAAAAAATTGCAATGAAATAGGTTTCTCTATTAGAAGACATTACAAATTTCATAATCGAAATATAGTATTTTAAGAAAAAAATTTGTCTTGTTCTTATCTTATGTATATCAATCCTATTAGATGAATAAAAAAAAAGTGGTTTAATATATATAATATTTATTAAAATAATATTCCTCAATAATTGTAATTAAATTAATTTAATATGGTAAAATATCATTGTAACCATACAAATATTAACATTTCCCTTTATATTAAATAGGTTTTTCATATTCATTTATAATAAATTTGTAACCTATAAATTCAAATTATATTTGTGTAAACAACATATTTTCATAAAATATTTATTACTATTAATAAACAGTAATTTGAAGGCATGGTTAAATCATATTATATTATATGGCAATAGTTAAAAAATATATTATTTTTTGGTAAAACTCAGTATTGTGTGCTATACGTGCCATTAAAGAATGTCATTGTTGTGTGTAACACATCATAATCTCATTGATAAGTTTAGATAAAGATAAACATATAATAAAAACTATATACAGTATTTTGTGAAATTAAAAATATAAAAAAAATTAAATTAATAAAAAAATAGTTCTCAAAATCTCGAAATGTCACATTTTACCCCTAATAAAATGAATTTCTCCCTAAAACATTATCTGGTTTTTTAATGTTCAATTCATTATAGTTTTATTCATCAACACCCACATTATAAAAAATAATACTAAAACTTAGCTTATAAATGGAAAGTTGGAACCATATTAGTTTCCCAAAATAACATTCGACTTGGTTTCCACATTTTATTATAGTTGATGGAAAGTGAAAATAAGGAAATAGAATAGAAGTATTACCATCTTGTTCTGATGTAGAGTGATATGAAACATTGATAGGAGAATGTTAAAAAACAAAAATCCATTAATATATTATGAATTACGGGACTATGTGATTAATCGAAAATAGATGTACCAGTATACCATATTCGGATTCAATATCCATTTTCTAAAACATGATGATTTTTTATAAAAATATATACATTTGTGATTTTCGGACAACCTCACCCATTGTTTTTCTTTGATCCATATCAACTTTTATCCAAAAATTTAGATTCCTTTTTTATTCTTAAAGCACTTCCAGATCATGAGATCCAGGATATTCTATATCGTTATTCATCAATTATCATAAACAACATGTTTTTATAAAATTTGTTTTAATATGCATAAATCATCATGTGGTGAGGTAATAATTTATTCTCACATAATTCATCGAAATATTAACTTAATCATTCTATTAATGGTTAACTTTATCACCCTTCCAAAATAAGTACATACCAAAAAAAGTTTCAAGAGAAGTCACTAAATCAACTTAACATTGATCCCCCTTATATCACAATGTATCTATTGGTTTTTTACATTCAAAACATTTGATTACCCCCATAATATATTCTCTTGAAACATGGTAATAACTTAAAATACTATAAATACTATTGGAAAACTTGTGTGCTTACTTATTCTTAAGGTTACATGATATATTCCTTAAATCCATGAAGTTGTAAACATCATCCACCATTATATATACTGCATTGTAAACGAATAAATAATCAAATCCTAGGAAATCAGTCCTATAAAATTTACTATATCCAAATCAATAATATCTTTATCCAAGAGAAACTCAGTTTTCTACACATATTTATCTCGTTAAGGGTTACCTTCATTTAATCAAAATATCACTTTTAAATGTCTTCATCACCATTAAAAATATAATTTTAATCCCTTAATGCAATAATAGATTGAAAATAATTATATGTTTTGTGATTCATATATCATAATCAATGAATTCCAAAAAATACATATTTCAATCATCCCACATTATTCATAAAACATTACTTAGGCTTTATCGAAAAATTCATTAATACCTCTTTACTATGATATGAAATATGAATCATCATTAAGGTTCTTCAAACTCAATATAATCATTCTTATTATATTTAATTTAAATAATATTTAAAGAATATCACATGCCTTTCACATGTTGTTTTCGATCACTTTATATTTAAAATTATAACTAATTCTCGTACCACCATCCTCATTCTATTTATGATATTTCCAATTGGGAAATTGATTCTCATAGTTCCTATAATCTTCACATCAAAAGATTTAAGTATTATCCATATTCCTTTGAGTTCTCTACATTGACTAAATCTAGAAACAATGTGTTTGAATCATTTATCATATTGGGATACCATATAGTAAACAAAAATTACTTATAGGGTGCATAAATAATGGCTCCATGATATTTAATCTTCTAAAAGATGGATTAGACCTAGGTTATTCAAAGGAATCATCTGATAAATTCCTAAATGATGGTTTGTAAAGATTTTGTGAATTCCCAAAGCATATCCACCGAGAGTGTCAAACCGAGTCAGAAGAATGTCCCTTTGTCGTGTACGAGATTTCCCATATAAATCCTTGAGACATCTTGTTATAGTAGTTACCCCAAGGTACATATGTTCCCAATCCACATCCATTTGTATTATAAATAGAACTGTGTATTTTTAAAAAACAATCTCACACTACCATATAAAAATATTCTAGGACATATTCTTGAATATTGAATCATCTTTATACTTATCTTAGATACGTCACTAGATATATCATTTGAAATATAAAAATGGATCTCACTAAATATTTATCTTCCTAGTTTCCAAAATGTAACTAATCCTTTGATCTGATACCAATTATAATGATCCAATATTATCATATAATGAAATTATATCACTTTTTCAAAATAAATATTATATTACATAAAAAGAAACCCAAAGAGTGTATTAGTTTACTTCTATTTGAACCATTGAACAAAAATATTCTATCTCAGTGAAATAGCATCAACATTTACAACAATGATTCCCCCCATAATAGTTCTACATAAAAAAGATCTTCATATGCTCGGGAAGGGAAACATAAGAAATAGGTGAGCTTAAATTATCAGTAAATGTAAATAAATGATATCAGTAAAAATATCATGAACATAAGGATATGAGAATGTAATCAAGATCATTAGAATATCATTCAACAAAAATTAAATATCATGATGTTGAATCAAGGAATAAATATTTTTTTTATATGACATGAATCATAATAAAATTAAGATCATAATTCTAACACCCCAGGTAAATAAAGAATATGACATTTCATATTTATCCATATTTGTGAATAAAATATTTAAATTACTTTAAAGGGGACGCTATGCTCGATGGCGTACCCAACACGCAACAACGAGTTTCTTGGGAATCTTACGTTGCACTCTAATAAAAAAATAATATTATTTTAAATGGTAGTTAACATGTAGCCATTGTAACGGAGGGAATGGATATAAATAACTAAAATATGATTATATATGTTTTTAAATGTTTTTACATTTATCCAATAAAATCTAAAGGCTTAAAATACGGAAAGAATTCAATTTTAGGCGTATATGCCCTAGTTTTCACTAAAGGTTCACTTATCGCCTTTTAATGGAGATCCATCATTAAATATAGTTTTGTTCACTCTTATAAATTCTATTGGACCAAATAAAACTCTTCTTAAGAATCGGGACATCAAAATTTACTTTGTTTAAATTTTTGGTATCTTTCCGATAATGTTCATTTTTTTAATGAATAGTGTAAAATCTTGTATTTTAATTCAAAACCTCTTTTTAATCTAATTTATTTATATGATTAGATTATATTTTGAATTGGTTTTAAAGTGAAATTAGAAAATATTTTTCCATTAAATCCAATAGTGGTCGTTGGAATTAATTTCACTTTGAAATCAGACTTAAACTAGTGTCAATCTTTTGATACTTATTGTTTTATAAAAACACGCTGTTTGCTCTGACAGCGGGAATTAATTATTAAATTAATTAATGTGACTAATATGTTTTGATTTTTTTGAAACGGACTTCATTTTTGAATTTGTAATATCAAATATAGCTTAGGGTGAAGTTTTGGTATTTTTCTGAAAAACTCCAATTTTTTATGAATAGTGAAACCACTAAGTGGTAATCAAGCAAACTGATTTTTCAGTTAAATGAAAGTTTACCACTAATGTGTATTGAATTTTGAAAATCCTACATACATGGTTGTCATTAGTATGAAAAATGTGGTTCAATGGGATGGAAATAATTTTTTGGTGAATAGTAACTTATTAAGTTTTTAATCGCGATTAATGGTAATTAGTGTAATTTAAGGTAAAAATGATATTATAAGAATGTGAAAACGCCATGACACTTGTCCTACACCTATTGGGTGAGTCATGGGTGACCAAGAAAAGCCATGGGCCAACTTGGGGACCCCATGGATCCACTTTGGTTGGGAAATGACATAAATAACTTTTTATTTAATGTAAAAGTAAAAATGACACAAACATGATATGTTCTACTAAAACAATTTTTAAGTGGGGTTACACAAGTACAAATTTTGATTATAAATAGTAATTGGAAAGATAAAAATATTTCCTACATCATAGTATTTTTTTTGTAATTTTTAGATATTAAATAAATTAAATTATTTATGACATAATAATGATGCAGCGATGACATCATTATTTGACGATTTAAATAAAATGGAAAGATAATGTAAAATATATGAACTACACATGTCAAAAACTTATTGTATGAGTGGAGTTGGAAGCCTTATCACCTTATCCACGAATTATATCAATGTGGGACCTTTTAAAACCGAAACACATTTTTCAAATAAAGTAATATTTCTTTACTTTTCAAAAGTGCCCCTCCTCTCCTCTTATAAAAGGCCCCCACCTCTACCTCATTTCACACACCCCTCAAGCCTTTTTCTCGGCCAGCCCCTGCCCATTTACTCTCTCCACATCCCTCTCCTCATCCTAGAGGATTCCCCTTGGGCAGAATCCTTTCAAAGGAAGCCTTTAGGCTCAAATCAAAAGGAGTTACACTTTTAAAGGTAATTCATTCTCTCATGTTCATTTGTTTTATTTTGCTTCTCCAACCCCCTAAAATATTTTTATTTACTTCTTTTGTAACAACACCAGTATCTTAAATATAGTAGGATGTTGTTATAAGATTTATTCGAGCTACACTCTCACACAACTACATCAAATGGTTAAAGAACATACGGTTTCCGTGGATGGCGAATCTCTGCCTCCCCAAACGATGAATGTTCAACATTCTTTTAACACCTTCAAAGGTGGCCATTATGATGTCACTATTTTTATATATGATATATAATATGTTTATGTTTTACTTATGCTTCTGTATTTTTCAGTTGTGTCTTACCTTTATGGCTTCCATTATGGGTATACGCGATATCTTCATTTTAGGAAGTGCGGACTACCGCCCCCTCAAAGTGATGTGATTCGTTAATACCATATTTGGGACTTATAAAGGATAGAAATATGATATTATATATTATATTATACTGGAATTATAATATACCTTTATATCATTATTATTCCATTATATAAAATACAAAATAGAAATGAAAGTAGCGTTCATGCGTACGTACGGCTTACCGTCTCCATGAACGGTGAATTTCATTTCTTACCTCTAAATGATTATGTAACATTATAAATTAATGAATGTACTGGATATATATGAAATATATGATATCTACATCATGAATACAATTCTGGATATAATAAACATTTGGCCACACGAACAACATGTAATTGTAAGAAGTCCACTTTCGATTTAGGAACCAAACATCGGCAAAACAAATATTATTAACTTAAATGATTACATAATGTTTATGACATGGTAATAAGTGATATAAAAGGAATAATTAACATGAAAAATGTTCTTAAGGAAGTATAAATTAACTCAAGTTTATTATTCAGGAGATTAAAGAACGGTCGAGTCAAGTCAGACCCGAGGTAAGGGATCCTACTCCTCTCTTTCTTTTCAAGTACACACTTTTATGTCATTCCTTTTAAAGCTCATCTTTCTGGTTATTGGGATGATATTTTATATTACACTTACTTTAATTTTTATGTTCATGTTATGAGAGACCCTATTCTCTCTCATAAATCCATTTTGGATGTTTTGAGTGGTGTCGTTAGGCTGCCGAACTTTCGTAAGAGATCTAACCTCTCTCTTTCTTTTTAAGTACTCTCCTTTATGTCACTTCTTTTAAGCTCCTCTTTGTAATGTTGGGGGATGTTCTTTTATATTCCTCTTTCTGTAAATTTTATTGTAATGTGATGGGATACCCTATTTTATCTCATCAATCCATATTCGGAAGTTTTATGTGGCGCTGTTAGGCTGCCGAGTTTTCGTAAGGGATTTTTCATCTCACTTTTATTCCCTTGAGATTTATGCTACATTTGCCACAAATTCCTTTGAGTGGTGTATGTACTGCCCATTATTCTACTCTTTGTGTAATATAATTTCATTTATGAGTATTTACCTCAATGATCTATTGTCCTTCTTTCATGGGGTGTATGTTTTGAAAGATACCCAAGTCGGTAAGGGAACCTTTCACCCTCCTCTTTTTTAAAAGACTTCATTTTTTGGGTCTTTCAATTTACATATTGTTATGTTGGGATATGTTCTCATATATCCTTATTGATGTAAATTTTATGTCCAAGTGATGAGATACTCTTTTTATCTCTCATCAACTCATTTTGATGTGATGCCGTTAGGCTGTCAGGGAACTTTTTAACCCAATTTCGATTTCTTTGGGTTCAACATGTAGTCATTGAATATATCATCCATTGAATATGTGTGAATGACCTTTTATTGTTTTACACATAATATCCACTTATATTGGGTGTATTTATATTTTTCACACATATTTTTGAGATTGATTTGTCCTTAATTTAAGGATACATTCTTTATAAGGGATTTCATCACATTTGACATTTCTATTGAGGGTTCATTGTTGTTATGCACCAATTCACTATTATATGGTGTATATACTGTCCTTTGGAGTATTATATCATGAATCCTTTTTTTCTCATGATATTATAAAGTTCTGACTAAATATTATTCCTCGATTATTGTATTCAAGTGTCTCTAATTTTGGTAAAACCCCTTTAACCAAAATATCGTTTTAAATGTTTTAATTATTTGATCTTATTAATATCCATGTTTTCAAAATGGTTTTTAAGGATTTATTTATATGGATATTAATGGTTTAAAATGATAAAAGCATCAAGGTGATATGGGACACTTTGATTCAAAAATCTCTTTATTAAATGTTTTAAATGGTTTTGGAAATGGTTTCTTTTTGAATGGATTCATTATTTCAATATCCTAAAATGTTATATTGTGATTGAAATATGGAAATGTTATGTTTCCTTTATTCATGTTTATGTGATACGATTATGTTATGGTTCTTGGGCATTGTTATGATGAACGGGTGGTTCCGTGATAGACTAAGGGCGGGTGAGCCCGATATAGCTCTCCAATGCATTGGGTAACGCGAAGGAGTGAAACGTTAAGGTTTCTCCGAAGATATTTAGGGAATATACTGTGATGGGTATTCCAAACGTAACCAAGAGGGTTACTCCCCAAGTAAGAATGTTATGAATGCCTCAAGTTACCTTTATGTCTTATTATTTCTATGATTTATTCATGATTTGATATGCCTATGTTTTATGGGTAAAGTATGATTTCATTCTTATGTATACATGTACTCATGTTTCCTTTCCATATCTATATATCCCTTACTGAACTTTTTATGCTCATCCCAAGTTTTTGAAATGTTTTTCACAGGTCAAGGGAAGGGTACATGATGTGATGATAGTGTCAAGGATGTGTCAAGAAAGAATCCATGTTTTATTTTAAATATGATTCTGTTGATGGGAAGAATGAATACTTTCTTTTATGTAACTAATTTGTTTAAATGTGGAATGTAATGCAAGTTTCATGAACTAATTCTCTAAAAATCTAAACCTAAAAAGATCCTCAATGTGTAATCTTGTAATAACTCAAGATTAAGTAAGGTTTAAGGCTGGGGACTTATAGTTGGTATCAAAGGTCGGTTTAGATAACTTTAGAGGTTAGGGTATTCTTTAAGCATAAGTGACATTACCATAATGGTTAGGATTTCAGAAAGAGTCCTAGTTTTAGATAAAGTGAATGAGTAAGTGTATCTTAGTTTTTACCTTCCTCATTTGTACATGATGGTTTTGTTGATATACTCACACTGACATTTCTATTTTTAGTGAATGGATGGATCTAGCAGGCACCAAAGAGACAACAGGTTTGAAGGAAACTATGGTGGTTCTCTGATTAAGATACTAGATAAAATGGAGGATTCAATGAGGAAACTCGTGGTTGTTCTAAACCAAATATCAAGGAGTCATGATCAACCACTTCAACCTTGGTGAGTTCTCTAATGCATCATGTACGAGATGGCCAACTCGATGTGGAAATTCAGGTAATAATTATTAAGGTAACCATTTGGGTTTATATGATACTTAATTTTTAGGTAATTATGGGTTACTCTATGATATGATGGAAAATGAAAGGAATGAGATAAACTTGAGGTTAAAATATGTTATGATTATTCTTGAAGATTATTTTCTCATTTTGGGGAATGTTTTAAGAATTATATAGTTTTGGAAAAAGGACAACACGCAGACCGTGTGACTACCCGTCGCGTTGGACAAAGCTGCGAGAATCGAACCCACAACCAAAGTGTGACTGGTATTTATTGCCTACCACTGGACTACATGAAGTCCCTAGTTAGTTTGGATGATTCTTTCTAGTTATATGATTTTATGAATTAAGAGTAAGTTGATTTTGGGTTATTTATGAAAATGATTAACCTATCTTGGAGGATATGTGATTAGGTTAATTACTTTTCAATACGAGACTTTAGGGGCAATTGATGTTGTTTGGAGATAAATGTTACGATTTAACTTGGAAGACTATGTGACTAAATCCTTCAAATATTTGGGTTTCAATATTATATTGGTTTACTTTGAATAATTTTATGGACAAATTGTTTATCGGATGGTCCTCGTTGAACTTTGGGTTTTGTTGGACAAATTTTGGAGATTAAGCATAGATTTTCTTTTTAAAGGGTTATCCTTTTCTGGATTATCTGACCTTGTACTAACCTTTTTGGTTTTGTTTCTGGATAAAGCCTAAAGACATGGGAAGTATATAGTCCTCTTTTGTGGATTAGGTGATTCTCTAGAAGTTGATTATAGTACTCTTAATTTGAACAAGTCTTCCTAAATACTCGCCTTTTGGAGAAAATATGAGTTTTTATAAGGAATCTAATAAAAGTTGAGAGTCAACATGATAAGTGATTATGTTTCCTTATGAATAAATTCCTCAATAAAAAGTAACTTAAATCAAAAATGTTGTCTATTAACTTTTCCTACTGGGGAATCGAATACCGTTTAACCCATCACAAGTTTGTGATTTTCTCATGGTTAACTTTCTCCTAAACAAGTTTTCTATCACTCTCCATCAGAACATGACCCTTTGTTTTTTCCTCCATGTCCATATTTTCATACTTGGAATCCTAGTATGGGTTAACTCGGGTGACCTTTGTACTTATCTTTCTTTATTTTAAAGTGTTTGTTTTACCGACTTTTGTTCCGATGTGGGACTTTCAAGGATGTTTCCAAGCGCAATTTTAAAATTGTGAGGACGCAATTCCCAAAAGGGGGGAAGGATGTTACACCCTAGGTAAATAAAGAATATGACATTTCATATTTATCCATATTTGTGAATAAAATATTTAAATGACTTTAAAGGGGACGCTTTGCTCGATGGCGTACCCAACACGCAACAACGAGTTTCTTGGGAATCTTACGTTGCACTCTAATAATAAAATAATATTATTTTAAATGGTAGTTAACATGTAGCCATTGTAATGGCGGGAATGGATATAAATAACTAAAATATGATTATATATGTTTTTAAATGTTTTTACATTTATCCAATAAAATCTAAAGGCTTAAAATACGGAAAGAATTCAATTTTAGGCGTATATGCCCTAGTTTTCACTAAAGGTTCACTTATCGCCTTTTAATGGAGAACCATCCTTAAATATAGTTTTGTTCACTCTTATAAATTCTATTGGACCAAATAAAACTCTTCTTAAGAATCGGGACATCAAAATTTACTTTGTGTAAATTTTTGGTATCTTTCCGATAATGTTCATTTTTTTTAATGAATAGTGTAAAATGTTGTATTTTAATTCAATACCTCTTTCTAATCTAATTTATTTATATTATTAGATTATATTTTGAATTGGTTTTAAAGTGAAATTATAAAATATTTTTACCATTAAATCCAATAGTGGTCGTTGGAATTAATTTCACTTTGAAATCAGACTTAAACTAGTGTCAATCTTTTGATACTTATTGTTTTATAAAAACACGCTGTTTGCTCTGACAACGGAAATTAATTATTAAATTAATTAATGTGACTAATATGTTTTTATTTTTGTAAAACGGACTTCATTTTTGAATTCGGAATATCAAATATTGCTTAGGGTGATGTTTTGGTAATTTTCTGAAAAACTCCAATTTTTGATGAATAGTGAAACCACTAAGTGGTAATCAAGCAAACTGATTTTTCAGTTAAATGAAAGTTTACCACTAATGTGTATTGAATTTTGAAAATCCGACATATATGTTTGTCATTAGTATGAAAAATGTGGTTCAATGGGATGAAAATAATTTTTTGGTGAATAGTAACTTATTAAGTTTTTAATCGCGATTAGTGGTAATTAGTGTAATTTAAGGTAAAAATGATATTATAAGAATGTGAAAACACCATGACACTTGTCCTAAACCTATTGGGTGAGTCATGGCCGACCAAGAAAAGCCATGGGACAACTTCGGGACCCCATGGATCCACTTTGGTTGGGAAATGACATAAATAACTTTTTATTTAATGTAAAAGTAAAAATGACACAAACATGATATGTTCTACTAAAACAATTTTTAAGTGGGGTTACACAAGTCCAAATTTTGATTATAAATATTCATTAGAAAGATAAAAAGATTTACTACATCATAGTATTTTTTTTGTAATTTTTAGATATTAAATAAATTAAATTATTTATGACATAATAATGATGCAGTGATGACATCATTATTTGACGATTTAAATAAAATGGAAAGATAATGTAAACTCTATGAACTACACAAGTACAAACCTTATTGGATGAGTGGATTTCGAAGCCTTATCACCTTAGCCACGAATTATATCAATTTGGGACATTTTAAAACCGAATCACATTTTTCAAATAAAGTAATATTTCTTTACTTTCCAAAAGTGCCCCTCCTCTCCTCTTATAAAAGGACCCCACCTCTACCTCATTTCACACAACCCTCAAGCCTTTGGCTCGGCCATCCCCTGCCCATTTACTCTCTCCACATCCCTATCCTAATCCTAGAGGATTCCCTTTGGGAATAATCCTTTCAAAGGAATCCTTTAGGCTCAAATCAAAAGGAGTTACACTTTTAAAGGTAATTCATTCTCTCATGTTCATTTGTTTTATTTTGCTTCTCCAACCCCCTAAACTCTTTTTATTTATTTCTTTTGTAATAACACCAGTATCTTAAATATACTATGATTTTGTTATAAGATTTATTCGAGCTACACTCTCACACAACTACATCAAATGGTTAAAGAACATACGGTTTCCGTGGATGGCGAATTTCTGCCTCCCGAAACGATGATTGTTCAACATTCTTTTAACACCTTCAAAGGTGGCCATAATGATGTCACTATTTTTATATATGATATATAATATGTTTATGTTTTACTTATTCTTATTTATTTTTCATTTGTGTCTTACCTTTATGGCTTCCATTATGGGTATACGCGATATCTTCATTTTAGGAAGTGCGGACTACCGCCCCCTCAAAGTGATGTGATTCGTTAATACCATATGTGGGACGTATAAAGGATGGAACTATGATATTATATATGATATTATAATTTAATTATAATATACCTTTATATCATTATTATTCCATTATATAAAATACAAAATAGAAATGAAAGTAGCATTCATGCGTACGTACGGCTTACCGTCTCCATGAACGGTGCATTTCATTTCTTACCTCTAAATGATTATGTAACGTTATAAATTAATTAATGTACTGGATATATATGAAATATATGATATCTACATCATGAATAAAATTCTGGATATAATAAACATTTGGCCACACGAACAACATGTAATTGTAAGAAGTCCACTTTCGACTTAGGAACCAAACATCAGCAAAACAAATATTATTAACTTAAATGATTACATAATGTTTATGACATGGTAATATGTGATATAAAAGGAATAATTAACATGAAAAATGTTCTTAAGGAAGTATAAATTAACTCAAGTTTATTATTCAGGAGATTAAAGAACGATCGAGTCAAGTCGGACCCGAGGTAAGGGATCCTACTCCTCTCTTTCTTTTCAAGTACACACTTTTATGTCATTCCTTTTAAAGCTCATATTTCTTGTTATTGGGATGATCTTTTATATTACACTTGCTGTAATTTTTATGTTCATGTGATTAGAGACCCTATTCTCTCTCATCAATCCATTTTGGATGTTTTGAGTGGTGCCGTTAGGCTGCCGAACTTTCGTAAGAGATCTAACCTCTCTCTTTCATTTTAAGTACTCTCCTTTATGTCACTTCTTTTAAGCTCCTCTTTGTAATGTTGGGGGATGTTCTTTTATATTCCTCTTTCTGTAAATTTTATTTTAATGTGATGGGATATCCTATTTGATCACATCAATCCATATTCGGATGTTTTATGTGGCGTTGTTAGGCTACCGAGTTTTCGTAAGGGATTTTTCATCTCACTTTTATTCCCATGAGATTTATGCTTCATTTGCCACAAATTCCATTGAGTGGTGTATGTACTGCCCATTATTCTACTATTTGTGTAATATAAATTCATTTATGAGTATTTACATCAATGATCTATTGTCCTTCTTTCATGGGGTGTATGTTTTGAAAGATACCCAAGTCGGTAAGGGAACCTTTCACCCTCCTCTTTTTTAAAAGACTTCTTTTGTTGGGTCTTTTAATTTACATATTGTTATGTTGGGATATGTTCTCATATATCCTTATTGATGTAAATTTTATGTACAAGTGATGAGATACTCTTTTTATCTCTCATCAACTCATTTTGATGTGATGCCGTTAGGCTGTCAAGGGAACTTTTTAACCCAATTTCGATTTCTTTGGGTTCAACATGTAGTCATTGAATATATCATCCATTGAATATGTGTGAATGACCTTTTATTGTTTTACACTTAATATCCACTTATATTGGGTGTATTTATATTTGTCACACATATTTTTGAGATTGATTTGTCCTTAATTTAAGGATACCTTCTTTATAAGGGATTTCATCACATTTGACATTTCTATTGAGGGTTCATTGTTGTTATGAACCAATTCACTGTTATATGGTGTATATACTGTCCTTTGGAGTATTATATCATGAATCCTTTTATTCTCATGATATTATAAAGTTCTGACTAAATATTATTCCTCGATTATTGTATTCAAGTGTCTCTAATTTTGGTAAAACCCCTTTAACCAAAATATCGTTTTAAATGTTTTAATTATTTGTTCTTATTAATGTCCATGTTTTAAAAATGGGTTTTAAGGATTTATTTTTATGGATATTAATGGTTTAAAATGTTAAAAGCTTCTAGGTGGTATGGGACACTTTGATTCAAAAATCTCTTTATTAAATGTTTTAAATGGTTTTGGAAATGGTTTCTTTTTGAATGGATTCATTATTTCAATATCCTAAAATGTTATATTGTGATTGAAATGTGGAAATGTTATGTTTCCTTTATTCATGTTTATGTGATACGATTATGTTATGGTTCTTGGGAATTTTTATGAAGAACAGGTGGTTCTGTGATAAACTAAGGGCGGGTGAGCCCGATATAGCTCTCCAATGCATTGGGTAACGCGAAGGAGTGAAACGTTAAGGTTTCTCCGAAGAGATTTAGGGAATATACTGTGATGGGTATTCCAAACGTAACCAAGAGGGTTACTCCCCACGTAAGAATGTTATGAATGCCTCAAGTTACCTTTATGTCTTATGATTTCTATGATTTATTCATGATTTGATATGCCTGTGTTTTATGGGTAAAGTATGATTTCATTCTTATGTATACATGTACTCATGTTTCCTTTCCATATCTATATATCCTTTACTGAGCTTTTTATGCTCATCCCAAGTTTTTGAAATGTTTTTCATAGGTCAAGGGAAGGGTACATGATGTGATGATAGTGTCAAGGATGTGTCAAGAATGAATCCATGTTTTAGTTTA
The DNA here is from genome assembly GCA_963277665.1 of Viscum album. Classification (NCBI taxonomy): domain Eukaryota; kingdom Viridiplantae; phylum Streptophyta; class Magnoliopsida; order Santalales; family Viscaceae; genus Viscum; species Viscum album. The sequence continues at coordinate 579,868,148 of OY728164.1, forward strand.
AATATGTTTCCGTTGATGGGAAGAATGAATACTGTCTTTTATGTAACCACTTTGTTTAAATGTGGAATGTAATGCAAGTTTCATGAACTAATTCTCTAAAACTCTAAACCTGAAAAGATCCTCAATGTGTAATCTTGTAATAACTCAAGATTAAGTTAGGTTTAATACTGGGGCCTTATAATAATATAGGAAAGAATAACATAGGAATAAGCCTTGGAATTTTAACATACATATATAAAAATAAAACCATATGTTATGGATTCTTACCAAGACATTCATAACATGATAGGATTGGGATAGTCACACATGTACCTCTATCAGTATGGAAATTCCATCTCATTTACCCTCTAATTTTGGGACTGGGATTCCCTCCCATGTACCTTCTTATTTTGGGAATGGGTTTCCCACCATGTACCCTCCCATTTCTAAATTGGCATGACCTCCCATGTGACATTTTATTTAAATCATGGGATTACCTCTCATGTAACCACTTGTTTGGGTCTTGGGATTCCATCCCATGTACCCTCTTGTTTGACACTTGGGATGACCTCTTGTATACCCTCTTTTTTAGATTATGGTATACCTTATCGTGTACCATAGGAGATCATAAAACATTTATCCTGAACAAATTAATTTTAGAGAGAAATAGATCCTACATGGGAAATTAAAAAATCATAAATACATGTGCCACAATATAATAAAACATGCATCATACTGTGACCCATAAAAATAAATGTGTTTCCAAGACATCATATCATATCCCTTGGAATGAAATGGGTATCAAAAAAATTTAATCATATTATATCCTATATAAAATATACAGGTTTCTTAATGATTTAATCATAAAATAACATGTTTAATGTAATGGATTTCAAAATTCTTTATCATGGCTAAACCCATTGATGTGTAATGGATTACCTAAGAATATAACTCTTAGATGAAAAATGAGGTTCATAAATATATAAATTATGAAAGCGGAAAGAGTTCTATTAAAATATTACCAATGGAATAATAAATTATTTAATAATCATATAAATCTTGAAAGAGAAATGAATTTCATAAAAATATAATCTGTAAAAGAGTAACAAGTTTTCATAGACATCATTCTATCAAAACATAATCTATTAGTGGGACCTTTGGAAAATTTCCTAGAATGTTATAAGTAACATAAATATATGTTTTCCTAGTCATGAAATGATTTTTATATTCTATTTAAAAAATATAGTTTAGGAAAATATCATTTCTTATTTGAAAAAAAGATCTATGAAACATAATACTTTCTGAAATCCCATTTTATGAAAGTAAACATGAATATTAATAAATAAATCCATGAAGATTTTTGATAAACCTTTATATTTATAAAAAATATAAATAAATCTTGATGACCTTTTGATAACCATTATCTTTGAAAACATATAAAAGGAGCTTGAAAATATTTTGAAAAACATTTTCCATGAAAACTTATTAAAAAATATCGAAAAATGTTTTAAAAACATCTTCCTAGAAAACTTATAAATGAAAATTTCGAACGTTTTGAGAACCATTTTCCTTAAATGGTTTTATAATATTTGTAAATACATTTTGAAAAATAATTTCCTTGAAATATACTTTGAAAACATATAAATAAATATTGAAAACATTATGAAATTTTTTTCCTTGAACTTCACTTTGAAAAAAATTCTTAAAATTTATCTTCTTAATCAGGTGATGGAATACTCAACAAAATGATTGTGGGTATATTTGACATATCATACCCTGTAAAAAACATTCAGTTTTCATGGTAAAAAGTTTAGAAAAATACTTTGTTTGGATGGACACATGAATTTTCCATTGATAAAATTGGTAAAATATAAAATGGGTAAATATGTCTTTTAAATATTGTAGGGGAATAGTTTAGTATTCATGGAAACCATTTTTTATAAAATATGGTTTTGATGGTACACATATTTCTGACTAAAGAGAGGGAAATGTCAGGCTTCCATAAGAACACCTTCATAACAATATTATATAACAAAGAGTGGAAAATTGGTACCAATACACGAATTTATCCTTAATAACCATAGTAAAAGAAATGTAATTATATTTCTTGATATTTGGATAATATTAGTTTATCAATATAGACATAAACATAAACAAATCACACAATAATGAGTTTGTTTCGATAAACTCATTCAACTTGATAAATTTTAACCACACAACCCATGTAAAAAAATGGAATTAAATTAATTTTAAAATATAAATAATATAATAATACTCATTTTATAAAATTTCAAATGAATTATCTAAACCTCTTGGAAAAATATTTACATAACATTGCATGTGTCTCAAAAAAGGTAAATTAACAAAATCTTAATTTTCTGATTTGGTTACGTTTGAAACATAGTCCCCATGAAAGAAATTTCACCATATGTATATATAAATACTAATTAATTTATTAATATGAATCATATAATACATTCGTGGTCAGTAAACACAATACCAAAAAGTAATGGGTGCTGAATAAATCATGTATCTCACAAAAATAAAATGTGAGATCAAATTCCCTAACCTTATGTTTTGACTCTCAACATACTCGTTTAGACATACTTTATAATAAATATAAATATATTATAAATTTATAACAGAACCATATTCTTATATCAAATATCATATATGGGTTTATATGTCTTTATATTACTCTCTTGATAACAACTATATGTTATGGTTTGACCATGGGTAATATCTTCTTTATTCTCTATATGTGTCTTAATTTATTATATATTTGTCCATTATTCTAATATAATTATTTAAAGAATGTAAAACATTATATAGATATCGTGTATATTAATTATATATTTATCAAAATAAAATATAGAATATAAAAGTATGAAATGGAATTCAATGTTCATGGAGACAGTAGGTCGTACAAACACATGAATTCTATTATCGTTTAATTGTCGTAATGAAATAAAAAATGTAAATGAAATATATGAGTATATATAATTAAATATATCAAGATTCCAATATAATTATTATATAAAATATATCTTATATGTTCACTAAACCTATCCCTGATACATATCATGTAGTGTGTGAACGAAACGTATCACTTGGATAGGTCAGTGGTCTACAAGTCCTCAAATGAAATTATTTGATTTAAACCCAACAAAAATATAAAGATATGTATTTTTAAAGGATTGAAAATGATTTAAAAAATAAAAAATATTATATATATCATATATAAATATATTTTCTATCAAAATTTCCACCATGAGGTGTGGTAGAGAAAAAAATTAACAATCATTATTTAGTGAGGTGGTAGTTCTCCAAACACTTATACAATATATGTGTTAACAATTATATGGATCTGTTTGTAAGTTTAGTTCAATCCCATAGAATAAAAAATCATAGTATTTTGATTATAATACAATTTTTGTACATGAATATAATAATACTATTTGAGGGAGTTGAGAAATAAAATACAAAGAAAGGGGGTTACAGGGAGTTACCTCAAAATTTGGTAACTCCGATTGGTTTTTAAAAAAGGGAATCCATGGAAGGATTTATTATAAGGCCCCAGCATTAAAAATTACATAATCATAATTTAATTCAAGAATTATCATTTTGTATCCTTTCATATTTATTTTTTTTATAATTAGGCAATAGTAATTACATAATAACAAAAAAATTTCAAAGTAGACACTTTTACTCTCTATCCATTTTTCGACATGATAAAACTCTTTAAATCAAGATTTATTTTTTGTTCATATAATTCATTATAAAATTCGAAATTCTTTTTTTATTTCTATTAACCATCCTTATACTCTGAGGAACAAATTTCATAAACATGGGATGAGTATAGAAAGCTCGGTAAGGGATAGAAACTAAGGAATGCAACTGTTAGTTAAAGAATACATTAAACACTTAAAAAAACTTTCAAAAAATCAAAAATTTAAACCATAAAATAAAAATTAATTGACATAACTCTGGTAATCATAAGAATCTTGAAAAAAAAATTTATCAATAATAATTCATAAAGGTAACTTGGGGCATCTATATCATACTTACCCTATAGCTTTCACATCTACATATGGAGTAAATTACATGGTTTCATTTGGAAAACCCATCACAATATATTCCTAAAATATATTTGGGTTAACCGAATATGTTAACTATGTATCAATCCCAATGCATTAGATAGCAATCATAGGATCACCCGACTTTGTTTTATCATGTAAACACATGTATAAATAAAAACACATAATAACATTAACCAAATCACAACACTTTAAAAAATAATAAATAACACTTCTATAATTAAATCACAAGATATGTTTTAAATATATTGATAGAATAAATCCATTATCTAAACCATTTTTAAAAAAATATTAAAAAGAAAAAATATATTTATTTTTCTTTTGAAATATTTAAGATTTGTAGAGGATTCCAAATTCCAAATAATATTCACGAAAATGGAAATGTCATTTTCATAGTATACATAAAAAAATACTTTTTTTCAGTAAGTTAAATGATTTTTATAAATATAAAACAATGGAATACTATTCAATTAAATTTAAATTCAAATAGGTTTATTATACACCGTATAAAATAAGATGATGTTTATTATGAAAATATGCCTTTATGAAAGGATTTTGAGACAAGGTCTCTTACCTTGAATCTAACATGTCTCATACAATAATTATATTCCTAAATAAGATACATAGATTAATTTATATAAGATAGAAAAACATTCAGTTTTTATTATTCTTTACATATCACTTATTATCAGGTTATAAAAATTAAATAATTTTTTAATTTCATATCATACGTTTTGTTGATATTCGGAACTTGACTGGAAAATGAACACGCTATGACGTCAATAGTCTATCTGATCATATGTCCATCATCTCCAAAATAATATTAATGAAATTATTATCATTTAAAAACATAAATTATACTTTTAAATAAAACCATTATGTATTTTTGTGTAAAATTAACATCGTTATAATCATGGAGACGGTAGGTCGTATGTACGCATGAGTAACGATTAAATTTTTCATTAATCGATATTGAAATAAGTAAATCAATATATTATCATTACATAATAATAATAATATTATTATTAAGAAAATCATCATAATAATTTAAATATACTTATATATATATATATCATATAAGTGATGTGGTGAATAAAAATGATTCACATCGCTTCGTGGAGGTGATAGTTCACACATACGCAAGAACTACATTATCATTTTTTTGTGAATGGAATGTAAGAACATACTTGATATATTATTCACTTTTAATGATAAAATATTCATGAACATAGTTTATAAACATTAAATCCATCATTATGACCATTCCTACATGACAGTAATGAAAAATGTACTATTTTCATACGAAAGGTGGTAGACCGCCGTACACACGAACATAATGTTCATTTCCTAATTAATTAAATTGGACATGGATTTAGGATATGACATTAATAAAAATAACACCTCGGTATATAGGGTATGATAGAGTTATTATTTCATCATGGTCATAGGATATTTGATGGTAGGGGAAGAAGAAATAAAATAGATATTCATAATGAAAAAAATGATTCATCTTCTTTAGTTAATCACCATTAATGAACACGTTAAACCTATAAAGAAGGTTTTATGCATAAAATAATGTTTTAATAATGTGTGGAGGTATTAGAGTAAGGGTTTTCGGATGAGCTTCACTGAACTAGATAGTTTTAGAAGAGTGAGTAGTAGATAATGGTGGGTAACTTTGTATAGTAGTGATGATGGGAACCCTTGGAGTCTCTTAAAATATTAAATTAATATAAAATAATTTTTCAATCTAAATGACTCCACATTGAGTTATATAACATTTAATAAGAGTATGGTTCAAAATAATTTCATCCAATAATTTTTATAAATGTATTGATTATATTTTAGAACTTATATTTTTGTTTTACCCTTAATTAATCTATTTTAATTATTATTGGTGTAAAACAAATTTCAATATTAATATTATATATATTTTACTTATATGGGGTAAACATATCATAAATGGACTCTTTATGAACATTAAGACCTTATAATATTACATTTTTTATTTTAAAATATTTTTATGAGTTTAAAATTATTTAATAAAATATTATTTTTATAAAATATCAATAGTTCCAATTTTGACACTATTCATGTCATTGAATTAAAATAAAATAATAACAGGGTTATAAAATAGAAAAAAACATTTAATAGACTTATTATGTGTAATTTTCACCTAAAAATTCATTGTGTATCCTAATTAATTAAATTTTATTTCTTTTAAAAAAATTATATCATTTATTTAAAATGTTTATTAAAAATTAAACATTATATCATTGTTGTGTCAGCATTTATGTAAATTATTTTATCTATAAAAATGAAATAAAACTACCATTATGTATATAAATTAATTATCTCTCTAGTGACTATTTATTTTGTAAGTTATATCATATTTATCAGTATATTAAAATTATTATATGTATAATAAATTTGATGATGACATGTGGTCACATTCATTTATTTTAATTACATTGAAATCACTTTCCTGGAAATAAGTCTATTAAATGACTCAAATTTTTTCCCTTGGTGTCAAGGTTTAACTTTTAATCATAAAAAATTAATTTGGATGTCGTTAGGGTAATTTTATTGTACTCTTTTTATTATTTATTACCATAGTTTATCTTATTTATATATAACTCTATTGAATAAAAATTACCAAAGTTGTTATTTTTAAAATCAAAAAAATGATTCAATTTAAATAATTTGGAACCTCTAATTATATATATTTAATCTATTTTAAAAAAATTAAAATACTTATGTGTTAGTCATTAATTTAAGATTAACCAATCTTTTCAAAATGAGAAAACATGTTTTTATAAGTAAAACCAATCAACAGATTGACATGCATTTATATATAATTTCAATATGAAATAATAAGTAATAAGAAAATTTAAGTTATATGATAAAAAAATCTTATTATACATTAAAATCAATTAAAAAGATCATATAAATATATATATAAACAAGATGAAAAGGCTGTTTTAAATTATTATGCAATATTTTTCACTATTCATTACTATATGATTTTTTCAAAAAAATACCAAAAAAAATTTGAAACTAAATTTTAATGTCCTGATTCTAATGAAATAGTTTATTTTTTAAAATAAAACTTATTGATATGTTAAAAACAATATGTAAAATGGGTTTTCATTCAAAAGGTTTTAAAACTACCTTTTAAAAATATTTGAACATTTACACCTAAAAATGAATTTATTCTTATTTTAAGCCCATCAATTTTTTGGAATAACGTTAAAACATTTAATAAATATGTGTAATAAAAAAATAGATACTTCATTACATTCCATAAAATACAATATAAAAGTTATAAATACCATTTAATATAATTATATTAATAATGTGTTTTTTCTGTAACTCAGTATTGGGTGCAACATAAGATTTTGGTGATACTCATTGTTGCATGTCAAGTACGCTATCAATGATAGTGTCCCATTTGAACCCAAATTAATATCAGATTCATAAATATTAATATATATATATATAATTAATATTCTATAATTACCTGAGATATTACAGTCTTCCTCTTTTTTGTAAATTTATTTCTTGGAATTTTATTCACTTATCAAATAAGTGGGGGTATTTCCCCCACATAGAATTTTAAGAATCCATTGTCGCCCTTGAAACCATTGGAATTTTACACAAAACCTTAACCTGATGAATCACCTTACTCAGAAACACATTATCTCTATGGTCAATAATCTGGATTGGTTGTTGATCATAAGGGATATTCTCTTCCAATTGAAGTACTTTTGGACTCAATATCTAAAATATATATGATATATACATTCTTAACATTGAAACATAGAAAAAATGTATACCTATGATAAACTGGGTGGTAAATATACTCTATAGGCAATTGATTCCAGTTTTTCTAGGATTTTATAGCTTCCAATGAACCGTGGACTCATCATCCATTTTTACCAAAAATGTGTTGCAATTTTCCATGGAGAAACTTTGAGAAATAAATGATCACCTAATTAAAAAATGATCCTTCATATGGTAATCTGCATAATTTATTTCCTTCTCTTAGATATTCTCTTATGTTTCTATTTCAACTAATAGTTTACTACCATCTGTTCTACAAATTTTGGTCCCATTAAATTCCTTTCACCTATTTCATGCCAAAAATATGGAGTTCAATATTTCTTTCCATATAATGTTATAAATGGTTCCATTTGTATAATGGAATGAAAAAAATTTATTATAAGAAAACTAACTCATGAAATATATTATTCCCAAGTTAATTTGTAATTCATTTAACAAGAACATAGCATATCCTCCACAGTCTGAATTTTTATTTCTAACTTCCCATCTAATTGAGGATGAATAGATTTTCCAAAATATTATTTAGTTCTCAAAGACTAATGAATTCCTTTTCAAAAGATATAAGACAACCTAGAATCATGATCAAATACTATGGAGAGTGGAAGTCATTGTAATCTGACGATATCATTATAATACAATATAGAAGGTTGATCTATGGATTATGTATCTCGAATAGGAAAAAATGGGTAGATTTAGTCAACCTATCAACAATAACCCAAATCACATTGTTACCTTTAGATGCCTTTGGTAATCCCACTATGAAATCCCTATATATATGTTCCTATTTTTCTTTTGGCACTGGAAAAGGAAAGAGAATATCCATTGAAAATTTCTACTCTACATTAACCTACTAAAAATTCACATCATTGTAATTTAATAATAAATATTTTCATTCAATCCCACCATAATAATCCTGACGTTGTTTGTACATCTTAGTACTTTTTGAATGAATTGAAAAAGGAGAACTATAAGCTTCACATAACAAATCTATCATTAATTATGAATGATAAGGAACACATAATATCATCCCAAATATCAAAACACAATATTTATGATTATTAAATACAAGAAACATATAATTTTGAACCAATTATACTTTTTTCTGAAACTCACTATCTTCCTTATATTCTTTCTTAATTCTGTCTACTATAGTTGATTACACAGATATGTAAAACAAAATAGAGGTATATCTAGCACCATCAACTTCCAAGACAAATATTATCAAATCATTAACTAAAAGATCATGTTCCAAGAAAATAATGGTCAATGTATCTTTACTTTTTCAACTCAAATCATCATCCACATTATTTTTTTTCGTGGATGGTAATGAATCATGAAATCATAATCTATGATTAATTTAAACCATATTATCTATCTCATGTTCAATCCATTATATGTAAATATAAACAACTATATTTTCAAGTTAATATATATATATATTATCAATCCAGACAATTTATGCCTCCATATTTTCATTGAAAAAACCACAATAGCTAATTCCTAATTATTTTTAGGTTAATTTAACTCATTATTTTTCATCTTACATGAAACATACTCAATTAAGTAATAATTTTATATTAGTACACAACCATGTCCTTTCATTTAATCATCACAATTGATAAAAAATTCACCATTTTGGAAGGTAATTACAAAATTGAATCATTGACTAATCATTCATTCAATTCTTGAAAAAAATAATCACATTCTATTATCTATATAATCATAATTCCTTTTTGAGTTAACATAGTTAGTGATCATGATATCAATAAATCTTTTCAAAAAATCTCTACTAATTACCTGTTAAACATAGAAAAGTATGAATCTCGGTTATATTTTTTGGTCTTGTCCATTCTCCAACAACATTTTTTAGAATGATCAATAGTTATGTCTTTTTTATAAACAATATGACCGCGAAATTGAATTTTTTGTTACCAAAACTCAAAGTTTCTGAATTTGAAAGATAGATTCTATTCATTAACGGTTTTAAAGACAACACTAAAATGATGTTAATTCTCTTATTTAATTTTATAATATATAAAAATTTCATCAATAAAGACAACCAAAAACGTGTCCATGAACTCCTTGAAAATTATATTCATAAGATCCATGAGTACAGTAGCTGCATTAGTTAACCAAAATAGAATAACTAAACTATAATAATTCATATATATAGAAAAAAACATAATCACCAAAATGTATTCTTAATTTACTTCCAATTAATTCTACCCAAACGATAATTCAACCTCTAAAAAAAATATGCTTCCCTAGAGCTGGTCAAATAAATCAATGATATATGGAAAATGATAATTTTTCTTAACAATGATTCTATTCATGGCCCTATAATTAATAAAATGTATCATTGAACAATCATTATTTTTAACAAAAAATATAGTATCACCCCATTGTGATGATCTAGGATTAATTAATCCTTTATCTAATAACTTCTGTAATAACTTCTTGAGCTCTAAAAGTTCAATTTGAGCCATTCAATAAAGGTGTTTCTAAATTGGATTAGCATAAGGAACTAAGTAAAAAATAAATTTAACTTCTTGATCAGGTATAATATCAGGTAAAACATTATAAAAAACATCATGATAATCATTTAACACCAACAGCTCATTAATATGAATAGTTCCTTTGTATTAATCAATATGGAAATGACAACATTCCTTTCTATCTTCTAATAGTTTCTCAGCATCATGATATGTTATCAATGATAAGGGATAATTCTTCTATGAAAAATGGATATCTTTATAAAAGGAATATTCTTTATATCTATAGTGAATATTAGTATGGTAAATAGAAATCCAATCCATACCAAGAATGATATCAAATTCTAATAAGGAAAAAACAAAATGGATTGCAGGTAAATTATTTACATTTATTAAGACAAGATGGTTGTTCTCATTTATTTTTTCCTCATCATTTCCCCCATGTATTTTTACCATATTTTTTGGATTCATTTCTTGAGGTGGAATTTCCAATTTACAAAAAAAATCAGACAATTGAAAGAATGTATAGACCATAAATCAAACAACACATTGGTATAATATGAATAATTTTTTTACCTAATACAACTTCATTTTACATCCCAACATCTAATAAATTAGTTACAAATAATTACACCACACTTTTATGCTTGTAGTCTGCATGTTTCCCATCCTTAAATTTCTTCATCAAACACTCATTTTAATAACTAAACAAATAGTTATATTTAAATCATTTTACTAACTATAAATAAGAAATCTTATTACAAATACATTAATATTTCTTAGTGTAGTTAGGAGACTTATGTCCCATTCTACGTCATCAGAACCACTTAATAGAGTTCAAAAGGCATTACCCAGTGTGATTTTGACAATACTTTTCACTGACTGTAAAATATATTTTCATAAAATTCGACTTTTTGGAATAATGTTTCCCTATCACTTGCGACATAGTCATATTATATTGTTTATTTTAAAATAACCCATTATCATCGGGAAACTCTATTTCTATCTTCTCTACTCATTAAAAAATTCTTATCTTTTGAACTCAAGAGAATCCAATGCCCTTTGATATTTTGGATTTAATATCGAGTAAAAACAATTAATTTTACAATCAATATCTTGGATGATATTTGGACAGTACCTTTCCAGTCGAGTAAATTTTTCTTTTTTATGAAGTCATTGAATCATCATTCTTTCAAAATTCTATGAATTTGATTCCATCCCATAGAGAAATATTTTATGAAAATATTTATCAAGAAACATATTTTTGAATTAAACCCAATGAATAACATTAATATCCTTAATTTTCCTGACATTGTTAACCATAGAACACCACTGGTCTGCTTCACCTTCATAACCAAAAATAATAGCACTAGATTTTTAATTTTCTGAACACTCCATGATATAAAAAATATTTTCTAGTGCTTTAATCAACCCTTTAGTTATCACAGTGTCAGATATTCCTCCAAATGATGGGGGTGTTTACATATGAAATGCTCTACTACCGACATGCTCCAATGTGGATGATCATCTAGATATCATGGATGGAAAGAACCAACATTTATATCATTAGTAAACTACACCATCACTATAAAATAATATTCAATTCTATTTTCGAAACTCTCTGTTTTTAGATTAAGAAGGTTATTATCCTCTAGATGTCATCCTAGCATAGCTTCCCTCTTTCCTCTATGCAAAATTATTCTAAATAGAAATAAAATATATGAAAAAACATATTAATCCTTGAAATATACATCATTAAAATTTAACCATAATGTTAAAATAATTTATAGATGTTCTATTAACAATATTGTAACCATTAAATTTATCTAAACCAAACTTTGATACTAATGATAAGGTCCATGACATAAAGTTACGTAATCCTGAGTTATGTAAAGAATTTACATTGAGTATCTATACATGTTTAGTGATTTAGAGAATTAATCCATAACTATTACATAACAACTCAATAATTATAAAGTAAACACTTTTACTCACTTTTCAAAATTTTAACAAGATAAATGAACTTGAAACATGATTTCTTTTTTTCATTATAGAAATATTCACAATCTTTATATTTAGTTCTTTATTTCTAATACCCTTCACTATAAAATGTGGAAAAAATTTAAAAACATGGGATGAGAACAAAAATCTCCTTAATGGATTTCAAATTAGGAATAAAACGACTAGTCCAATAATATTTTGATCTCAATAAAACATTTTAACAAAATCATAATTTTTTACCATAAAACATATGATCTTTTACATATCAAAAGAAATAATAATATAACTAAAAAACATAGTAGAAATAAAAAATCATAATTATAACATTTTAAATCCATTTCATACATACATTTTTTCATTCAGAGCTACATAGGTTGCAACCTTCATGGTTAGATTTGGAATACCCATCATGTTATATTCCATAAACATCTAATGAGAAACCTTTTTGTTTAACTTTATCTCATTAGCCCATGCATTGGAGAGCTATTCTGGGATCACCTTCCCTCAGTATATCAACAACCACCATATACGTAAATAGATCCTAATAAACTTAAAATAATCATTGAAAATAAAATAAACATTATTGAAAAAATTACTTTTCCACATTGTAATTGAATGAAATATTTTCAATATATTGATATAATAAAACCATTATAAAATTTTTTAATACCGAAATACATTAAAATGTAAGATGGTATTTATTTTCATTTTTAAAACATTACAAAAAGTAGTGGTAGCTAAATACCAAATAATGGTCACAACGATGAAACTATAGTTATTGATATATAATTAAGAAAACATAACTTTTTTGGTTTTGGTAAACTATTTTTTATAAAACAATTCCTTTCAAAAATCATTCATTGAATGGAAAATTCATTAGGGGTGACTATAAACCATATAAAATTAGTTGGTGATAACTATTAAATTTTACCATAATGAATGAAGATTGAGATGAAGACCCTTACCTTGAGTCTGAATAGTCTCGTATAATATTTAAATTCTTGATTAAATAAATTAGGTTAATTTAATCATTATTCAGAGATTTTTTAAAGTTTTCATTCCTTTTATTTAACTTATTATAATATTATAAAAATTATTGAATTATGTAATTTCATATTGGACGTTATGTCGATATCGGTACTTGATTCAAAAATGAACATGGTATGATGTGAATAGCCCATTTTGTTGAAATTCCATAATCTCTAGTATAATGAAATTATTACCATTTTAATATTTCAAATATACCTATTATTAAATCCATTAAGTGTTTTTATGAAAAATAAACAATGTTATAATCACGGAGATGGTAGGTCGTATATACGATGATTAAAATTTCCATTTTCATTGATCATTATGGAAATAAGGTAATTATTATATTGTATTTCTAGAATAATCATAATATTGTTCAAGTAATAAAAATAATTTAAATATACTTATATATATATATGTCATGCTAGTGATTTGGTGAATAAAAATGATTTATATCTCTTTGTGGAGGTGATAGTTCACACACACGCATGAACGACGTTATAATTTTTATATTCATGGAAATTAAAAAAATTATTCATATATTGTGCACTTATAATTAAAAATATTTCATGAGAATTTTATAAAAATATTAATTCCGTCATTATAACCAGCCTTGAGAGGTGGTAATGAAAAATGAAATATATCGATTCGTGAGGCAGTAGTCCGCCGAACAAAATAAGGAAAACTTCATTTACCATTTGATGAAATTAGAGATGGATTATTGAGATGATATTAACAAAATTGCATCTTAGTATTTTTATTATATAGTAGGTATTATATCATCATGTTTGGGGGTATTTTAATGATGTGGAAGAAGGAATAAAAAATAAATATTTAAATAAAATGATAACTTTTTTTATGATCACTATTAAAGAACAACTTAACACCTCTAAGGAATGGGTTTTTCCTAAATTGTGGCTTCAATAATTTGGGGATGGGTTATTTTATTAGTTATGGGATGATATTTTTTGAACCAAATACTTTTATAAGATTGATTAATAGTGATGTATGGAAACTTTTTATAATACCGGGGAGTGGAACCCATGGAAACTCTTAAAATATTAAATTAATATAAATTAATTTCAAAATAAAAATGACTCCAACATGATTGATGTAATAGATAATATGAGGATATTTCATATTACTCTAATAAAATATTTTTTATAACTATATCTATTATATTTTAAATCTTATATTTTCGATTTATCCTTTGTTATTCTATTTTTATTTTAATTGTGAAAAAAACATTTCAATATAAAGTGTCTATAAATTTTACTTATATATTGTAAATTTCAAATAAATGGGCACTTTATGATCTTTTTGACTTTATAATAGTGTATTTGTATGTTTAAAATATTTGTTAAAATTATTTAATAAAATATTATTTTGGTAAAATATCAATAATATAAATTTTTTAAGTATTAATTTCATGGAAACTATATAAAATCCAAAATGGAAGATAAAATTTAAAAATCCATTGATTTTTCTTATAATAATTCACAGTCACATAGAAAATTAATGGAGTACCCTAATTAATTCTAATTTTATTTCTTTTAAAAAATTTCATATCATTTATTTGATATTTCTATAAATAAAATATTTATTGTGTCACTATTGTGTTAGCATTTATCGTAATTATACGATCATTAAATATTCTAAATTAATTCCCATGATGTAGATAATTTTATTAGCATTTTGAATACAATTTATTATCAAAGTTGCAACATATTTATTTCTATATTAAAATTATTATACTAATTAGAAACAAGAGTGGGACATGTTGTCACTTTCTTTTCTTTTAATAATATTTATATCACATTTAATGACAAAAAGCCTATTAAATGAGTAAATTATGATCCCTTGGTGTTAAGGGTGGAGTTTTATTCATCAAAAAGGACTTTTTTTAGATGTTTGGGTCCTTTTAGTATTCTAATCATATTATTCATTACCAAAATTTAACCGATTTTCCATTAACCTTGGTAAAAAAATTACAGAGATACTATTCATAAAATCCAAAAAAATAAAATGCAGCTATTTAAATAATACAGACCCAATTTTTTCAAATATATAATATTTTTTTCAAAATTTAAATCTTGGATGTTTTAGTAATAAATTAAAAAATAATCCATATTTTCAAAATGAGAAAACTGAGTTTTAAAAATAAAAACCATCCAATATTTGATATGTGTTATATCTAATTTCAATGTGAAATTTCTTACAATGACCAAAGTGGATTAAATGATAAAAACATAATCTAATTATACATTAAAATTATTTAAAAGTATAATATATTTATATAAATAAATTATATGAAAAAACAGTTTTCAATTAAAATGCATAATTTTTCACAATTCATTTAAATATGATTTTTACAAGAAATATTCCGAAACTTTTTCCAAAAAAAATATTTTATGTCATGATTATAAATAAAAAGATTATTTATCATATATAACTTATTGATGTATGAAAACTAGATTTAAAATGGGTTCTCCACCAAAAATATTTAAAACTACCTTTTAAAAATATTAGTGCTTTTATGCCTAGAATTGGATTTATTCATATTTTAAGCCCATACAAATTATTGGAGTAATGTGAAAACATTTAATAAATATGTGTAAACAAAAAATAGTCTGTTCTGTTAATTCTCTCCAATACAATGACTTAGTGATAAAAAATATTTAATATAATAATCATAATAATGTATTTTTTCATATAACTCATTCTTGTGTGAAAAATAATATTTCAATGAAACACACTATTGTGTATCAAGTATGCAATCATAGAGAGTGTACGCATTAAACTATTATTTATATATAAATCAAAATTATAATTATAAATGAAAAATATTTATTCTATAATTATGTAGGATGTTACATTTATAACAAAAGGGGGGAATTAAGGTGGAAGGGAGGGATTTTAAGAGATATTTGGGTAGAGAATGGCTACACCAAATTTTCTTGACATGTGTAAAGAAGTGGGATGATAGGAGGCCTTTTTATAGTGGAGGTGGAGTGGCACTCTTATAATTTTCTGAAAAGAAATTACAAACATGATATTCACATGTTCAGTGGATCTATTAATGGGTCAAATTCTATACATGTGGTGATAGTGTTAAAATATGTATATTTAGTGGCTCTTGCACATGTGTCTAGGTCATTTTTGGTCTTAAATTTTCGGTTGAGCACTTTGTAATCCTACTTTTTATCTTAATAGTTTTAACTGAATACACTAATATTTTTGGTGAAAAATGAAGTTTAACTAATTAGGAATTAGAAATTATTCTTATACCAAATATTTAATCTCATTTTCCAAATAAAACCTAGATAAGTGGCAGAAATTAAATTAGAATTATTCCTAGATACAAGACGACACTGTGTGTTTTAAAATTAAATTGATCAAATATTTTCCAAGTTTTTAAGTCCAATATTAATGTGAAATTGGTTCAAATTACCTATATTAAATTCATTTGAAATGATATGATCTAATTAAACATCATAACCATATTAAATTGCAATTTATCCTTCTAAATAATTTATATAAAAACTATTTTTGTACTAAAATTTAGTATTTTCAGTATTTATTGAAAAAATGAAAATTCAACGAAAATTACAAATAATTAACCTAACCCAATTCTTATGATAATATTTAAAATTTTAAGGCTATTTTGACATAATAAATCTAAAATAGTTCCAAAAAATAGATTTAAAACGTGCTCTCCATTGAAGAGTGGTAAAAATACCTAAATAAAAATATTGGTTTTGAGGCATAAAATTGGGTTTGTTATTATCTTATGTCCATAAAACCTATTAGATGAATATAAAAAATATTAGGTTATATATATAAAACAGAATTTACAAAAAATATTACACACTAATGGTAATTAATCTAATTTCATATCGTAATACAACTTTTTGATGCTAAAAATATTTATACATTCTTTTTTAATCAGTTTTTCATATTAGTTTATAAAAAATTAGTAACCTATGAATTCATCTAATATTTTTGTAAACCATATTTTTTCAGTAATTATTTATAATATTCATAATATATAATTTAATGGGTACTTTATACCTTCTTATATTAAAATATAATATTTTAATAGTATATTATTGTTTGTAAAAACTCAGTCACACATATTACGCATGCAATCAAGGAAAACCATTGTTACATGTAACACAACATAGCCTCGGTGTTCCATATAGTGAAAGCTAAAATTTATGTTGTTTTTGGTGAACCATTTATTGTCTGTTGCATATATCGTAATCCATTCATATAAAATAAACTATTTTTAGTGTTGTGTGAAATGAAAAATCTCAAAAATATTTAATTAATTCAAAAAACATAATTAAAAAAATCTCGGGGTGTTACAAAAATGTTAGTTTATTTGGAGGAGGACATACCGATTTATTTAGCATTAATTGGCATGAGTCTATAAAGGATAGTTTTGATGTCTTAAATTTTTTATTCTATCATTATGAGATTATTTATTCATTTCAATGATATTATTTTTTTAGTTATTACATTCTTGGAAAATATTCATGTTCATGTGATTATTTATATGGAATTATGCGATCATAATTTATTCATGGTATATTATTCATAATTGTCATGTTATTGATTAAATGGAATGTGTTTATAGTTTTATACATTTCCATATTTATTGTTCCATGTTTACATGTGACAATATAATAATGAAACCACCAACTAAGGGCAACTGTAATCAGGGATGCTAGAGTTTGTGTAAGATAATGATTAATAGAATCCACTAAAACAAGATTTAGTAAAAAATAGAATATGGAATATAACTAATTGACTTACATTGAAGATAAGTCTGACTATTGAAAAACAACCTAAAATATTTTAAAGGTATATATTATGAGTTATTTATATAAATAAATCACTATCTATATATTATAAGTGGACTTGGTTGTGGAAGATATAAATATTGGGGTAATAACTCAAAAAGATTCACTTGAGTGTATATTTTCCATCATTCCAGTTCATGGTGAGTTTTCCCATACAGTGTATTTAGTTTTATACTCCTAGGGGATATGTTTGAGTTATTTTAACTTTTCCATAAGAACCATTATGATGAATCATAGAATATAATGTATGAAAAACTATGATACTTCTAATGTTTGATGGGTTTGTAATTTTAAGGTTAATCATAATTATAAAGGAATAGATACCAATTTTGAGGTTTTAAGTGAATATAATTTTACATAATTAGGGATTTTTTGGGATAGGTGTATGGGAATACCACCCTTTGGTTTAATATTTATTTTATTTAATAGGTTATTGAGTAATAATGCTTTTTTATTTTATGGGTATATGATTAAATGTGTTGATAACCCTTATAGACTATATGATCGTTGATAATGAGGTAATTATGGGTTATTAAAATTTAGGAACATATATTTTATTATTTAGATCACCATGGGATTGAAATCTTATTTGATGATTAGTTTTATTTTTTAGGATTATCTTCATATATTTATAAAAAATTATAGTAATTATATTATTATAGTTATAAAAAACCCTATCGAATTTTATGGGTAATAACCCATCAAATTCAATTACTCAAAAGGGCTTGAACCATCAAAGATATGATAAAAAGGGTTCAAGGACTACCACTAACAAACAATATATCATAGTTAGTATGATATTATTTTTACTAAAATGGTTTTCTAGATAGATATTAAGTTTATTTTTTGAACATATTATAAGATAAAATTTTTTTAGGGGATTAATGGTATTTATAACTGTTTTTTATTGGGATAAGGTGTATATAACCATTATGTTAGATGTAAAGTATTATTTGAGAAGAATGTTATTACATTATTACAGATATTTGTTGAATGGTATAAGATAATATTTGAGGTTAAAACCTTCATTATTGATGAGGTTATTCAGGTTATTTTGGATAAACATTTATTTATTTTAGCAATGAACATTGTAACACCTTTGGTATTATTGTTGAATTATTATTTTCAAAGTATTACTTATTGATATCAAGGTTTAATCATTTTCAGTATTATATTACATTGTTCTATTTATTTTTTGTTTTATTAGAGATTAGTGTAATATCATTTTTTTGAAATCATGTGATCCGTTAGAAGTTAATTTTAGTTCTTTTATAATATAATATATATTTCTTCTTTGATATTCACTTCATAAAGTAAAAAAATAAAATGGAAATTCATTAAAGAATTAAAAATGAAGAAATTGGGATCATAAAAATATATCCATTGTATTTTATGGGGTTATATTTCTTGGTATTAAAATAATTCTTCAACTAAATGAAAAATAATTTGAAAATTAAAATACATTCATGTTACCTCTATTTCTAAAAAATATCAATGTTCTTTTTCAAACCTCACTAGTTTATAATTCAATGGATGTTAACATTCTTCTGATCATTCAATTTTATTGGATCAATTTTCCCTATAATCTTCTATAATTATTTATAAAATTAAATTTATCCTTAATGTTTATATTTTCTCATAATAATCATTTTTTTTCTGATTGGAAATCTCCTTATGTGTTATCCTAGATGACCATTGTATTTAACTTCCCTACATTCATGAAGATATTTTATATTGTTTTTATGATCTAGGCTTCAAAAAAATTACATTTCAATCCTTTTATTACTGATATATAATATAAATTTTGAGGATTCTACTTATTTAGTAGGGGAGGGTAAAACATCGAGTTATTAATACAATAATATTATGTTTAATAACATTAATGAAACACACTATGATTCTAAAAAAAACTTGAAATATTATTTTTATATAGAAATTGAATCGGATTATAATAATATGAATTATATCATTATGAAATATATATAATTATTTTAATCAATAAAAATTTATTGTTTAACTCTTCGTAAATAAGAATTAAATTTTTTGTAAATTCCCTTGTTTTAAAAAATATGTTTTACTCAATAAATATTGTTATTTATTTTTGTGAGAGGATAATAAAAATAATTTCTTCTACTTTTCAAAAATTTATTTTCTTATCATTATACCATTTTGAAATTCATCCTATCAAAGTTATATTATTGTAATGTTTTTTCATTTTTCTAAAAGAGATTTATTTTTTAGTGAATGGTGAAAAATATAGATTTTTTTAAACTGTATTTTGGTTTCATGTATTTAAAATGTCATATTTTGTTATTAAATTATTTCAAATTAACATTATAAGTATTATATTATTAATTTTTTAATTAATTTTATTGGAATCAATTATATATATGAATTTTATGGGAAACAAATTTATAGTTAAAAAGAACATTCCTACTAACTATTTTTAGACAAGTATTATCAGTTTAATCATAAATGAATTTATTCAACTTATTTTATTCAAATCATAGAAAATGAAATATATATTTTTAATTATTATTTCAAATTATTTAAATAGATAAATTTTTTTGGTCATTTTTAATGGAAACTATTGTTAATCTTTTGCAGGATAAATGTTCAATTGATTTATTAAGGGTGAAATAATTTAATAATGACAAAAGAGTAAGCCTAAAACATTAGATAGTTTTCTTTTGTGACTTAATTTCATGCATAATTATCCAAATTTGTAAAATGTTTCCTTTTGTTACCATATGTCTATAATTTGGAACATAATTAAACATTATGTAAATAATAGTCAAAAGTAACATTTAAGTTGTTTAATTTTCATTAAATTCATGAAAATAGAAATAAAATAAGGTATGTCTATTTATAAATTGTGTTTTAAATATAAAATTTTTTATTTTAACATGGAAATATATTTCTAATTTTTTATGATTATATTACTACTTTAAATTCATATGCAACACCAATGAAGAATTTATTAAATTACAGGGAAAATAAAATATATTTTTTTTAAAATAGAAATTTTCAAATAATTTGAATATTTTTATATTATAAACTAATATTGTACATAAATAGAATATTATTGAAAATTATGAATGGTATATATTAGAATTCAATAGTTTTTATGGGTTTCTAATGGCATATTAAATCAATAATGTCCAAATTTATATTAATAATATTTTATAATAATTATCTTCATATAAAAAATTTTATGTTTACTAATAATCATTTATTTATCTAATTATATGTTATATGGTTTATAATATCAACCTTGATCTCTTTATTGATCAATTTTTATGTAACATTCATGACCCCTAAAGAGTAAAAACATTATTATAGTGGTAGTTTTCAAAAATGGAAAAAATATATTAATAAAAATATTTGACGGTAAAAAATAATTTATAAAAATTTCCATTTATAATTGAATGAGATTATTTTGATTCAATATATTTTTTAATTTGGAACGATTTTAATATGAAAATTAATTTATAATAATATAAAGTTTTATGAAATTCATAATGTTCCCCTCCTATATCTTATAAAATGGAAACTATTACTATCTTTTCCTCACACATAAATAAACATTTGGTATAACATCTGGTGTTTTAATAGGCTGTAAAATTTTTAGGAAATTTTTATTTGGCTGGTTGGTGGATGCACCAACCCTTTAAATAATACAGTATATACAAATCTATGTATTAGAAATATTTACAGTGTTGTTTTTTGGTGCGGTTTAAAGACCGAGAAATATATTATGAGTTTGGATGAGTTTTCATAGGATTGATCATTGAAATATTATATTTTTTTAAAGAAATAGAATTGATTCATGATTTATTACAACTATGAATCCCTTGAGGAGGAACTATGAAGCACAATAAGTTGTGTCAAGCAGTATTATAAACCATTCAAGGTGGAGAGATAAATGTTGTATCTAAGATTTAATTTCATTTAATCCTATAATTTTTTGAATATTATATAGGATACCTTGATGTGTTACCCCTTCTAAATAGACAATTCTACACTTTTCCAACCCCCATACAATGGATAGATCAAATTTTTTGTGATGATACTATTTCTTTATATTATAGTGAGTTATTATTTCAGTTGGGGTAACTGTTTTAGTTATGATGGTAATTTATTTAATGAAATTTTAATATTACCGTTATCCTTTTAAGGCAATGATCTTTTCATAGATGAATCATTATAGGAACATATAATTCACATTCCATACATATTCCTTGTAATGTATGATAAATTGACATTTTTCTGATGTATGATTAAATTTATATCATTATTCTATGATTTCATTCTAATACCTATATTTCATGCTCATTTGACTATTTATATTACCTTTTATTAAATTATGAAAATTGGTTGGTTATGTAATATGATTTCATCTACCTAATTGATGCTTCTATGCATAGCATGATAGTGTAATTCTATTAAACAAAGTAATTCGATTATATTTATGCCATGAGAATCTATTTTCTGCGTTGAATCACAAATGTTTGTGTTTAAAAGAGAAAAATGTTAAAATTTATAATGTATTGGTGCTCAATAAATTGTAAATTTTAAAGCATATAGTCGAACCATATGATTCAAAATTGTTATATTCTGAACAAAAAAGTATTAACCTGGTCACAATTAAATGGGATGAAATGTTCCAATTGATAAATATGAAGTTCCGTTACAAATTATATATTGGTTACCCATGTAATTGAACAACAATATGTTACCTATTATATTCTAAGAACACAATTTAAATCCTAGTTTTGATTACAAAAATGTCAATTATAACTTGTAATGGAATGTAATGTAATGATTTTGGAAGGTAATTAATCTAAATAAACCATAAAATATACTAAATTAATATTCTTATAAAATATAACATCTTTTATACATGATAGAATTTATATCATTTCGGTATGATATTGGTAACAACCCAAACTATTATAAGTGATATTTCCCTTTTGATCTAATTAAATGTATTATTTTTTTAAATGGATATAGAAAAAACTTACACTCTCTTTGTTTTATTATATCCAATTTGATTGAAATTACATTTATGTATCATTACCATTGACAAAATAGATGTCGAGCAGTGATCACCAAACTAGTATAAATATAGGGTTTTAACAAGTCTTTTTGACATAGACTATGGGGGTGATGCCCTCAACTAGTATGATCTTTCCTTATTAATCCCATTTTTCAAAGCATTTTAGGGATAATAATTTCATGGATTTTACCTAGACTAATCCCAAACCGAGATCCAACAGCATAAGAATAGGAGAAACCAATTATGGGAGAAGTTCAAGCTCATCGAGATCACAACCCAAACCATTTTACTAACTAGTCCCACGAAATCCACAACATCACAGACTTTACTCTTAGGGAGTACGAAAGTGTAATAAAGTGACATGTATTAATAATCACTCATTATTATTATGTACATCAATTTTAATAGAACAATGAATATTATTTTTTTAATTTTTTTATAGCACAAATAGTATTTTTTGGTTAATATTCTAATTGAATTCTGTAATCAATTTTAATTAATTAACATATAATTATTTATTAAAATATTATTATTAATGTTATTTTTTTAAATATAAATGGTCTAATAATTTTTAGGAGGCCAAATGTCATTTTTATTTTGGTTTAAAAAGGGATTTTTTTAAAACCCATAAATTTTCAATTAAAGTTGTTTTTTATATTTAATGGGTAATTTGAAATATTTATAAAACTAATGGATAAAATGACTAATATTTTTGTAAATAGGACCTCAAAATTATCCAATGGGAATCTTTCATAATTTTCTATGTCATTCAAATTTTTGGGTAAAAAATAAATACCATATAAATATATAGTGTGTTTTATGACTTCATAATAGACCAATAGGGTTGTAATAAACACAATAAAATTAATATTCGTCCAAAAATTATTTTTAAATTTAATATAATGTGATTTTAGATTGGTTTGACTTATTTTACAAATCCAAAGTGAATACTTTAAATTGAATAATGTATATTTTGAGTTGAAGTTCATTTATTTAATAGTGTGACAGACATCAACATACGAAAGGCTTATATTTTAATATCTTTGAACCATGGGCATATAAAATAATTTTTTTAACTCATCTTTGGAATCCAAGATCGTAAAATAACAAATTACTGTTTGTGGATTTGAATATTTAAATATATGAATTCCAAAACCTTTGTCTGTGAAATATTATAGAATTCCCCATTCATTTCCTATATAAACCCACCCAAGAAACCACTTCCCTAAACTAAAAATACTTGGAGAACATCCTTACTCTGTCGTACCCTATTTAGAATCTTCCCAAGGTGCCCAAACTCTCATTAATCCCATCTTCGAGCTTTTTATGCCACACACTCAAGTAAGGGTCCCCTCTATCCTAATTTTATCAATGATTCCTTTTATTACTAAACTTTTTATTTTCATTTATAATGATGAGGTATATTTTTTCACCTCCCACATACTACCTTTATTTTTATTTAATGATGATATAACCCTTTATCCCTAATTAATCCCACTCATTTACACATCTTACCATGCCTAAATTTTAGAACTGTTTTTTCCATTTCCCCTATTTCTAAAAGATTCTTTATTATGTTATTCCTTCTCTTTCAAAATTTATTTTGGTGGTACATGTATTTATAAAACCATATTATATGAATTTCATTTATATATTATTAGATTCCTCTTTTTCTCTCATCAATCGTTTTTATGAATTTTTAGGTCACGTCATCAGGATACTGAAACTGCACCATTAATCACCATTCAAAAACAATTATGTATGTGAATACCATATCCATTACCTATCATGGTAGTTCACTTTTATACACATATACCATTTTATTCAGGAAATATATGTATGAATTCCATCTACATTTATTGTGGAATAATTAATTCTGATGAATGAATCCATGCTTTATGTTCTATGTGGCACACTTAAGAATGAGAATGAAATGAATGTGACGGGTGCGCCTAGAATTATATAGCACTCCAATGATTTGTGTGAGGATTCGTATCAAGATACGATATGTTGATACATAAGTTTACCTCATTCCATTATTGGAATTTTTTCACTATGATGTCATGGCAGTTATCCTTGACCTATAATTTTATGTTTTATGTTGTTTCCACATTTTCGTGTTATGATTATCATAATTTATCATGCATTTATGTTAATGTTTCTTTTTTGGTCCATTGATATTCCTATAATATTATATTGTTTTATTCATCATGTTATTCCATGATTATTCCCATAATGGGTTATATATCACATTCCATTCTTTTTTATGAACTTAGGTTATCCTATTCAATGTTAACTACAATGGAATTGTGTGATCATGTAATGGATGTTTTGAATAATGATGTTGTATTTCATGTTTTATGTTGTTTTTTAATGGTTATAATCTCCCAAAATAGTATTATTCTCTATCAATCAGGTTATATAATGTCTAATTTAATTTCATTAAATCATGAATGAATGTAATTAAAATAAATGTGTTTTTATAGTTCGTATTAGAGGAATGTTTATTTATTTTTGGGAATATGAATAAGAAATTTTAATGAAATAATTAGGAATAAGCCTATGTATAATAAAAACATCCATAAATCACAGTGAGTACAGATAATGTTTTTTATTAATAAAATACATCCATCTTTAGAATCAAATGGGAACTGGTGCATGGAAACATGCCTTGATGAACTTGTGATTTGACACTCCAAGGAAATCTGATTTGATAAATTCATAAGCATAGAATGAACTATTATTACTGGAATGAAATAAAATCCCATAAGAATATACATTAGTAAATAAATAATGGATTGCTTATATTGAATCCAAGGAAATCATATGTAAAGGAAATAAATTTAATTTCTAATTTATCCATTTATTTTTATTGGATTTTACTTTGTTTTTTAAATTGTTTACAATAATTACCCTTAATTTTCATTTTATTCTAGCCAATCATCAGTTATAGAAGGAAAAAAGATAATAACTGATGTGAATATTAATGTAATGACCACCATAATGTGATGCACAATCTAATTGGAGCAGGAATCACAAACATTTTCATGATACTCTCTCAATGAACTCAATTTTTGAATAAAACCCTAGATCAAGAATAAATTCCACCCCCCCCCCCAAGAAATAACAAGTCGCAGTCAAGATCTTCATGAGAATTAGACCTCCTACTTTCAATATATCATCTGATCCCTCAATCACAGAATAAATGATCAACTCCATTGAGAAGATATTATACATCATTCAGTGATTTGACAAATAGATGTTTCTTCTGCCTATTTATCATATGTAGGGTGAATATGATCAATGGTGAAGATTGATCCAAAATAGAAATCCCGCGGAAGTGATCAAGGTGATAGAATTGATGGATTTATGGTAATTTTGTTTCAAAAAATATTTTCCTCACACCCTCAAAATTAAGATGGAATCAGAATTCCTTTCCCTCAGGAATAAATACAATGAATCCGTCAAAGCCGATGATTCAATCTACACATGGAATGAATGATATCCTTATAGAATTTTTGTTACCCCCGAATGAAAGGATGATTGTCTCTTTATTGGGATGAAACCCAGCCTATGAAAACCCACATTGATCCATAACTTTGATAGATATAAGGAAATTTCATAATGATCCCTCAAGGTTCAACGGGAGATCTGTGAATCATAGGGTATCACGGGGCATGAAGCGGAAGGTGGAGTCAAATTCTTGTGGTCTAGAAAAGTGGTCTAACTTTGCTAAGGTATTTCAACACCCCACTTTCTAATGGTGAGGAATGAAGAAACCTAGAATATTCCTGAAGGGGATATAGTAATTCATTACGTGTAGTAAGGAAGGGATCCGATACAGTGATTTGCTACAAGTAAAAACCCTCTATTGTGATAGAGGAAAATAATGCTCTTATAAACCCTCAATGAATTTTTCATTTCTACAACTGAAAGGAACCAGGGAATTTCTCAACCCAATGAACTGTACCAATGGTTTTCGGAGGAAAAAAACATCTGAGTTAGCATGTGTGATGTTTTCTATTACTAGCACCGAAGTGAATTCCAAAAATGATGTGGTGTAAGGTATGCTAGTTATTCATACAATAATAGAGAACATAGTTTTTGATTTTGGTTCTATCCATTATTATATATCTCGAATGGTTAGTAGAACAAACCATACACCACCACAATGTGTGGAATTAGAGATGTTGGTGAAAATGGAAAATGGGGAAATTATGGCCTCCCATTTAAATAACCCATCCCCTATCACATTTTGTGGATTTAACTTCCTAGGAAATAGTCTCATATTTCCCTTGGTGGAATTTGATATAATTATTTGTATGGAATGGAATTACCTATATAGATCCAACATAAATTTCCATCAGTGGAAAATAAATCATTATATGAAAAACCAACTACCAATTCTATACAAGTACAAGGTGGTGGATAAATATTATTTAGAATCATTATCATAATAATTGAAATTAATTCTATAAGAGCATGTGTATCATGATCAAATTATCGATTCTAAGAAAGGTACCATCATCAAATACATGTCTATTGAGAGGGAATTCACTAAAATGTTTCTGGAGATATTTCATGGTCATCCTCCAAGTAGATATGTTGAATTCTAAATTGATCTTATACCTGGAGCATTTCCAATATCTAATAGTCCATATAAAATGTTTTTTCCGAAGGTTTTAGACCTAATGAAAAAACTATAGTATAATATAGATAAAGGGTTTATATACCCATGTACCTCACTATAGAGTGAACAAGTCCTTTTCTTCAAGAATAAGGATTGGTCAATTCCCCTTGGCATTGATTATCAGGATCAAAACAAAATCGCTCTAAGTAACAACTATCATTTTCCACGAATTTTTGGCATATTTGATCAAATAATTGGACCACAATAATTCACCATGGTGTATTTTTTGTCAGGTTATTAACAAATAAGTTTTATGAAGGGGGATGTCCCCAAGTCTAGTTTTCATACAACATACAATCATTATGAGTTCATAGTGATTTCATTCGGTCCCACTAATTAAACATAAATCTTCATGGACTTGATTAATAGAGACATTAGATATTACATCGAAAAATTTATGGTAGTCTTTATTGGTGAAATTCTAATATAATCTAAAAGTAAGAAAGAACATGTGGAGAATTTATGATATATGATAAATACCTTACAAGGAGAAAATATTTAATACATTTATAGAAAATGTGAGTTATCTCTGAAGGATGTCTCTATATTGGGGAATATCATCATAATAAATGGGATATTTATAGACCTTTTGATGTGTATGGCATTTTAAGGATGTTCAATGACATCAACTGTGACAGATATCCATAGTTTCCTTCGATTAGAAAGATATTATTGATGAATTTTGAGATATTTATCATTATTTGTACCCATTTAACAAATATAACTCATGGGGGAGTTAGGTTTTCTAGGAATGATGAATTCGAAGAGCGAATCAATGAGTTGAAAATGAGGCTTGTAATTATGATCATACTGACACTTCCCACCAGTGGAGATCCTTTATTAGTATTTAGTATTCTTCAAAGAAGGTCTTGGGATGTTTGTGGATGCAAATTGACAAACTCATTGCATATTCTTCAAGGTGGTTGAAAGTTAATGAGCAGAACTATCCAACACATGATATGGAGTTGGCTGTAGTGATGTTTGATTTGAAAATTTGGTGAAATGTTATCTCTGCGTAGAATTGTGAAATATATAAGGATCACAAAAGCCTCATGTATATATTCACGCAGAAAGAGTGGAATATGAAACATTGAAGATTGTTATAGGTGGTCAATGTCTATGACTATTCATTTCACTTATTTCTTTATAAAAATGATAAAATGGTAGATTATCTAAGTATAAAGGATATATCAACTCTTTCATCGATGAAAATTGAGAAGGATAATACCTACTTATATTTTAAGAGAATAGACATGATATTCATAAGGTAATGAACATCATCAATCCATTAACAATTGATTTCATAACCGTATCTTATGGGCCGGTTAAAGGATACTCAATGATATGATGTGGGATTTCATAAGAAAGTCTAAACTATTATAAAATAGAAATATTTGGAGTTCAATGTTAATGAAGAGGGTGATGTAAGATTTGTGTCAGGACAATTTGTACCATCCAATCATCAGTTAAAGAAAGATCTATAAGATAATGCATGTAGTTTAACTTTTTCTATCAACCCCAGAATCACAATGATGTATCAATATATTTGAGAACACAATTTTTAAGAAAATTTGAAGAATGAGATCACATAATATACATCAATATGTCTCTTATTCCACCAAGTGAAGGTGGAAAGGATAAAATTAAAGGGGGTGATTCAACCATTACCCATACCTACGTGGAAATGGGAAACATCCACAGAGACATTGTCACGGGGTTACCAAAGACAACTTGAGAAAACAATGATATCTAGGTTATGGTGGATCATCTTACAAAGGTTTCACACTTCATTGAGAATCGATAGGATTTCTCATTGGATCAACTTTCTTATATATACATCAAATATGTCGTGAGGGTTCATGGTGTACCACTTTCCATTTTATCCGATTGGGATTTAAGATTCCCCTTTATGTTCTAGAAGTGTCTCCAACATGATTTGAATACTAAGTTAATCTTCTGCATAGCGTATCACCCTCAAACTGATGGCAATATTAGCAGACAATCTGATACATGAAGAAATGTTGAGGGAATTCTCAATGGGCTTAAATGGGGGATGGGATCAATATCTTTCTTTGGTTGAGTTCTCTTTCAACAATAGTTTACACTGAAGAATCCAAATAAATAAATTTGGATCCCATAAGGTAATGTGTTCATAACCCTTTAATGCAAGGATGATGTTTGGGAACAAAAACTACAAGGACCTAAAATGGTCAAGGAAGTTGGGGAGAAGGTTAAAACTATTCGGTAGCACATCATGGATTCTCATAGTCGGCAGAAAATTGATGATGACAATCTTCAACCAGACCTTGATATTGATATTGAAGACAAGATATTCCTCTGAAAATATCCATGTAAAAGAAAAATGAGATTTTGGAATAATGGAATTCATATCACTTGTAACATTTTCTCTTTTGGGACCCTAGATCACATTGATGTAGTGGCCTATGAAAAAATAACTCCCACCAACACAATCAAAGGTACATGAAATAATCCACATACACCTATTGAAAAAGTACATACCAAACCCCTCTAATTTACTCAGTCTAGAGGTGGTACCATTGGATAATGACATCTCTTATGATTTGGAGCTAGTGAATATCTTAGATCGTCGTGACAATGTTCTATGCAATAAGGAAATTAACCTCATCTTTGTTTTGTGGAGAGAACACATGTTTGAAGAAAGAAAATGGGATCTGGAGGATGAAATGAAACAAAGATACCCTCATCCAATTTAATGTGCTAAATAAAAGTGTCGTGTGTGAAAAATTTTAACGGGGAAGACTGTAACGACGCGAAAAACTAAAAGTGAAATTTATCATTTGATTTAATAAAATGCCTTATTTTTTTAAAATTGATATAGAAAAAACATGCTCAAATTTATTTTATTATATCCAATTGGATGTAAATGACCATTAAGTATCCTTATTTTTAATAAAATTTCCATTGAACAGTGATGACGTGACTAGTAAAATGTAGAGTTTTGACAAATACTTTCAATAAAGACAAAGGAGGTGATGGCCTCAACTAGTCGGATCACTCCCTATAAAGCCCATTTATCAGTGCTTTCGAGGGAAATTTTGTTTCTGGTCTTTTCCCTAGACAATTCTCAAGGTGATATCTAATAACATAAGTTTGAGCAAAACTCTTTATGGGAGGAGCTCAATCTCATCAAGATCAGGGCCCAAACCATTTTCACTGAATGAACACATGAATGTCCCACCATCGCACACCATACTCTTAAATCATATACTATTGTAATAAATGGATATGTATCAAGACCCTAGTATTTTTTATGTACATTATATTCATATAGAATAATGAATCTACTTTTATCTTTCATAATTTTTAAAGCACAAATAATATTTTTCGTTAATATTACAATTAATTTAAAAGAACTATTTATGATGAATGAAAAAAATAAAATATTGATAAAATATTATTATTTGATTAATTTTAGTATATATAAATGATCATATAATATGTATGAGTCCAAATAAATTTTTTATTATGGTTTAAAAACATGTTTTTGTCAAAGCCTCTCAATTTTCATTAAAAGTTGGTTTTTATTTTAAATGAAAAAATTTAAAAATTTATAAAATTAATTTCATAATTATAATATTATTTTTTGGAAATAGGACCTAAAAATTATCCAATGATAATTTTGTCAAAATTTTCTTAGACAGTCAAATTTTTTGGTAAAAATCAAATAACGTATATGTATATAGTGTGTTTTATGACATCATAATCGACCAATAGTTAGGTAATAATCCCTATAAAATGGTTATTCATACAAATATAAGTTTAATATTTAAAATTATGATATTTTATATTTTTTTACTTATTTATAAATCCTTAGTGAATCCTTCAAAATTTAAAATATATTTTATGATTTTTAGTTAATTTCAACAATACTATGACTCACATCCACATAAGCAATGATAATATTTTAATATCATTAGAAAATGAGCTTATAAAATTATTTTTTCCACTCCACATTTGTATCCGCATTGGAAAACCATTGGATGGTTTGTGGTTTTTAATATTTAATTATATAGATTCCTAAACCTATGTTTTTGAAATATTAAAGAACTCCTCTATCATTTTCTATATAAACTCACCCAATATACCACCTATATTCACTAAAAATACTATTATAACATCCTCAATATATCTTACCCACCCTTTAATTCCCCCAAGGTGACCCAAGTTCTCATAAATCCCCTCTTCAGGCTTTTGAAGTCACACCTTCAAGTAAGTGTTCCTTTTACTCTAA
This sequence comes from Viscum album, assembly GCA_963277665.1. Taxonomy (NCBI): domain Eukaryota; kingdom Viridiplantae; phylum Streptophyta; class Magnoliopsida; order Santalales; family Viscaceae; genus Viscum; species Viscum album. The sequence continues at coordinate 579,900,476 of OY728164.1, forward strand.
TTTTATACAGGTTTCCTTATATAGTTACACCATTTTATTTTCATTTAAAAATTATGGGGTATGTCTTCAAACCTCCACTATAAAAACCTTATAATTTTTTAATGATGAGATACATTCCTATCTCCAATTGAACCAACCGACATACACCTATTACCATGCCAAAACTTCATAAGAGTAATTCCATTTCTCATCTTTCTTCGTGTTTCTTTATTATGCTATTCCTTCTATTTGCAAATTACTTATTTTGGGATGGGTATTTCAATGAATATATTATTTTTCAATTAATGTATATGTTATGGTTGTCCTCTTTCAATCTCATAAATCATTTTTATGAATTTTAACATCACACAATTAGGTTTCTGAAATTTCACTATAAATCTCCATTCCAAAGAAATTGGTTATGTAAATACTGTAACCCTTCCCCATCAAGGGTGTTCACATTTATACAAATATAACATTTAATTTAGGGCATAAATGTATTTATTCATCACACTTTGATTGAATAATAAATTATGGTGACTAATTAATCAATGTTTTATGATCTATGTGCCACACTTAAGCAAGACAATCAAATGAAAGTGACAGTGGCACTCAAAATTATATAGCACTCCAATGCATTTAGTAAGGTTTAGTATCTTGATACGACATTATGGGATAGTACCAGATTCCTTTTTTGGGCTTTGTGCCCTATTTTGTCTTGGAAGTTTATCCTTGACATATGATGCAATTTTTTAAGTTGTTTCCATATTTTAATGTCATGAATATCATGATATATCATGCCTTTAAGTTCAGGTTTCTTTTATCCTTCATTGATGTGACTATATTCTAACATGTGTTTTCATCTTCATGTAATTCCATTTTTATTCCCTTACATGGATTTATAGCTCACCAATTTATTATTTATGTTGTTAGGTTATCCCATGCAATATTATGTACAAAATAATTCCATGGTCATGTAAAAAAGGATTTCTATAATTATTTTTTATTTCATGTTTTAAGTTGTTATATTGTGTTCTCAATTTCCCAACACACTAGAGTTTTCAATCTTTTGAGTTGTATTAAGTGTAATTTTATGTCATTAAATCATGTGTGAATGTAATAAAAGGATTTGGGGTCTTATAGTTTGTATCAGTGGAATGTTTAGTTATTTTTAATGATTAGGATTAGAAAACACTCATGTAAGACTTTTGGATAAGACTATGTATAATAAAAATATACCTAAATCTTGGTCAGCAAAGATTAAGTGGTTTATCATGTAAATACATCTTCATCTTTATAAAACAATGTTGTTGTGGCTCTGGGATAGATGTATCTAGTGGTAAAACTCAAATTCACCACTGTGAACTAGACTTGAATGGGAACTAGGGCATCTAAATGGGCCATTCATCACTCTTGGTTTGACAGTCCTAGTGGATCTTATTTGATAAATTCATATTCATAGTACGAACCATTATTAAAAGAACAAAAAATCCCATAATAATATATGTTTTGATATTGATTATGGAAAAGAATTATTTAGGCCTATAAATTAATAAGTTAAGGTTATTAATATAATTTATAAGTTGTTCCTTTTATTTTATTGGACAACCCTTTTTTTCTTTAATAGTTTTAAATAATTACCCCTAATTTTCATTTTATTCTAGCCAATGTCTAGTAATATGAGGAATCTAGATAAAACAAGATGTGAAGATCAATGTAATGAATACCCCAATGAGATGGGAAATATGATAGGAAAGGGAATAAAAATCAATGTCACGATACTCTCTCTGTTATCTCATTTTTTGAATTAAAATCTTGATCAAGAGGAAAATCTAAACCTCCATAAGAAAGGACAAATCACAATCGAGAGATTCATGATAAACAGTCCTCCTACTTTCAAAGGATCATATGAACCCTCTATCTCCAAATAATGTATCAACTCTACTGTGGAGATCTTCACCATCCTTAAATGCTCTGAAAAAGTGATGGTTCTTATGGTTTTTTATCATATGGTGGGTGCAACTGATCAATGGTCGAAATCGATAAAAAAATATGAAGCCTATGGAAGAGATCAACGTGATGGGATGGATGGTTTTTCAGAAAAGGATTTTTTATCAACAGTTTCCTCACACCCTCTCACATAAGATGGATAGGGTCTTCATTTCCCCCAAGAAAAAAACATGATGAATCCATTAAAGATTATGTGGGTAACATAAAAAATAATACACAATACACCTCTGGATTTTCCATTACCCCAAAAATCAAGGTTGGTCGTTTCCTTGGTGGGATAAAATGGAGCCTATAGAAATATCGGGTGATCTTTGACATTGATAGCTATAAGTAAATCAGATGATATTCCATCAATGTTGAAATAGAGATAAGAAAATCTCAAGGGTATCATGGGGATTATATGTGGATTGTGGAGTCAAATTCTAGTGGTCCCATAGAGATATCGAGTAGTAATACAAAATTTCAACACCCTGCATGCCAAAGGTGTTGAAAGAAGCACCCTAGGAATTTCTTGGAGGGGATGAGGATATGCTTTAGCTGTTGGAAGGAAGGGAACCTAGAAATATATTGACTGGAAAAAAAGTGACTACTACAACAAGGTAATGGTATGGCCTAGTAAAACATCAACATATTTTTTCATTTATACAACTGCATGGAACATGGGAATTTATCATACCATTGCAATAATCCAAGGGGTTTGAGAGGAAACCATCAAGATCCATGGTATCAAGGGTTATATTTTCTATGACTACTAATGAAGTGAATCCGTACAATGATGTGCTGATAGGTACATTAGTTATTCATACAGGAATAGTGATTATACATTATTATTCTGGTTATATGCATTATTTTATATCCAAAAAGTTTAGTAGAATAATCCAAACACCACAAAAAATCATAGAAGTAGAGAAGTCTTTAAAAATATAAAATAGGGAAATTATATAATCACTTGTATATAAATCATCCCCTATCACAATTTATATATTAAACATCCCAATGATCCTTATCATACTTTCCTTAGTGGAATTTTAGGAAATTATTAGCATGGATTGGATTTCCTTATATAGATCTAACATTAATGTCTGTGGGATAAAAATCCGTCTCCATATTGGAAAACAAACCCCTAATTCTATAAATGTACAAGGAGGGGGATGGATTTAATTTAGCACCATCATTCAAAAAATGGATATTACTACCATATGAGATAAAATTTATTGCACAAATGATCTATTATCAGGAAGGAACCATCCCCAATGACATGCCAATTGTAAGGGAATTCACTGATGTGTTTCCTAAGGAATTCCATGGTATTCCTCCTAAATTAATTTTTTAATTCTAGATTTGTCTCCTTCCTGGGGTTTTGTCAATATCCAAGACTCCATATAGAATATCTTTTGTGGAACTTGAAAATATAAAGAAACAACTATAGTAAAATCTTGATAAGGGTTTCATACACCCAAGTGCTTCACCGGGGGTGCACCAGTCCACATCGTCAAGAAGATGGTTGGGTCAATGCACCTTTACATTTATTATCATGATCTTAAAAATGTCATGATAAAAAATTTATCCTTTCCTACAAATTTAGGACTTGTTTGATCAGATTTATGGAGAAAATCATCAATGCTTTCAAAGATGACTTCTCAATCATCTTTTCTGGGTAGGTTAATGTATTTTCCATGAGATTATGTGGGAATTCACAAGAAAGTAGAAACTATTAGAAATAGAAAATATGTATACATCATCGTTATTGAAGAAGGTTTTTTAATATTAGTAACAATATTATCTATACCGTTAAATAATATGTTTATTACGGTTCTATTGGATGATTCACAAAACTCATCCTACTCTATCCACCCCAGAACCACAAAAAAGTATTGAGATATATGGGAACACTTGTAAAGACCCGTAAATTCCAAGGAATTTTTTATTCTTAATTTTCTTTGGAATATTACAACAACACAGTTTCTAACGGCGCCTAATTCCGAGGACCGGTGTGCCCGGAATCAATTTCTGAAGTTTGGCTCGGGTAAGTTCAGTGAACAGATGAGCGGGATTTTCTAACATTTGAACCGGTGCTCGGAATCGAATTCTGAGGGCACCGATGGAATCGCAGCGCCGGTAATTGCTTAGAAACGCCTCTTCTGGAGTTGCGTTTGCTCGGGTGTGGTTTTTAATTTTTGGGCTTAATGTTATGAAATAAAATAAATAGTGCGACAAACTTTATTTTTTATCACTTAAGCCGCATGGAAGCCACTCGAAGACACTTAAAGCAGCTTAAGCTAAGTTTCTGCGGATAGGGTGCTATCCAAAAATATCCTACCCTCTTGGAAGGATATTTCTGAGGTGGGAACCGCACGAGCCCCACCATTTCTTTTTCCGCTAAGTAACGCACCCGCCAAAACCCGTCATTATGAAAGTCAACTGACGCATTTTCTTAATTTCCTAACGCACCAATTAATTGGGCGGTTTTCTTCGTTGAATTAATTGGGCAGTTTATTTCGTTGAATTAATTATACAAATTAATGGGTCGTTATTTATCTCTTTATTCGTTTCTTAACCGGTTTGAAATCCGTTGGCATAGTAATAAAATAAGGCCAACACAGCCTCCCTTTTTTGGAATGTTGTGTTAATCCTTGAAGAACCTCCGAGAATTCTTCATCCTCCTTCACGAAGAACACGAAGAATGCGAAGAACACGAAAAAACACTGGCCTCCGATGAAGAACGCCGAAACTGCGGAAATCGACGACGCAACGCCTTGGGCCGCGATGCCGACGTTTCCTCTTCTGCGACGTTCCTTCCTCCGCAACGAAACCATCAATCATCTTTTGGAGTTCGGCGAACAAGCTCGGAAGTGGAATCGGGTAGAAAGCGATGACGGCTTCGCCTTCCCTCGAGTCGGACGAACGCTGACGTCCCCCTTCGATGTCGTCATCCTCGCGACGCCATACCGCGTCGAACCTCGAACGACGACGCCTCCTTCCGATCAGCTTATACCCAAGGTAGGGGTTTGTATTCAATTATTTATATTTGTTTGAGATTTACGACTTGATGATCTTCATGGTTAAAAACCATTTGTTATCGAATTTGAACTTTGTGGTTTGAAACCAAATGATAACGAATAACGTGAGGGGGGCCGGACCGCACGAACACGGCCGGCCCTCCTCCGTTTTTTCTTTGTGGTTGGTGCGAGGAAGCTTGCTGTCGTCGCACCACGCGGTTTCATGTGGTAGATATGTGCGGCGTCGTCGCGCCATGCCGTGGAAAGGAATTCAAGGACGCGACGCCGTCGCGCCGCATCGATTAAAACCTAAGACATCTGTGGACAGAGTCGCGCCGCAGTGAAGGGGTGCGGCGCCAACGCGCCGCGCCGGAGAACCACAAAGACGGTGTGTTTCGTTTTTGACATGCGGATTGACGGGGGACGACGAAGCAGGCCGTTTGGGCGTTTGAATCCCTTCGCAGTGAAGATGGGGTCCCATGGGGACCATAGGCGAAGACGGCAGGAAGAACGGACCACCAGAGGGCGTCCGGTGGTCCGCGGAAGGCGGCGGCGGCGCGCCACGCCAGCGCAGCGGCGCCGGCGACCGGCGGAAAAAGGGGCGGCCGGCGAACCGCCAGCCTCAATCAGCGGCGAAGGGCGGGGGATCCGCGCGCCCCGCCCGCGTGTCGGCTCGGCCACGCCGGCCGAGCCGCGGCTAGACGGTCGGGCCGGACCGAACCAGACCGCACCGGACTGGGCCGGGCCCAGCCGGGTCGGACCCAGGTCGGGTCCACCCGGTTCGGGCCGACCCAGGGGGGGCCGGGCCGGGTCAGCCCGGGCCCCGACCCCCGTTTTCGGGACACTTTCAGTCAAATGCCCGTAACTTGAGCTACAGGCCTCCAAACGACACTCCATTAGCGGCAACGCGATCCTTGGATCGAGACGGTCGCTTCGTTATATTGCACTCAAGGTTTCGGATTATTTTGGGTTCGGCCGGGTTGGTTCGGATACGAAACCAACAGGGCCCTCGGAGCGGAAACGCTCGTAACTCGAGTTCCGGACGTCCGAATGACGTGTCGTCGACTTTGTTGTTTTCCTCTAAGTGAGACGGATATTCTGGCTTACTCCGCTCGAGGTTTTGATGTCATCGGATTGCGGTCGGGTTGGTTCGCTCACGAAACCAACCGGGCCCCTGGGACGAAAATGCCAATAACTCATAGACCGGGCATCCGATTGACGCACCGGAGATGGAACTTTTGGCATCCTCTGCCCGAGTTTTGGATGCAGTTGGATAGTGGCTGGGTTGGATTGCACCGAAATCCAACCGGGACCCGGGAACGGAAAAGCCGATACCTTTCTGACAGAACGACCGTTTGACAAACCGTCAGCGGTGTTGGCGATCTCGTTGACGAACGGTCCCTATGAGTATACCCTATGAGTGTTCGGGGTATAGTTGAGTTACGGCCAAATTTCTTCGCACACGAAACCAACCGGGCCCCTGGGACGAAAAGGCTATTAACTCACAGACCGGACGTCCGATTGACGCGTCGTCTGTTGCGTTGAGACCCCTATGACGAGGTGGTCCTTTGAGATACTTCTTTGCGGGACTTTGTGATACTTGGAGTATCGACCAGTAGCCCGTGGAGCAGACCCTCCCGGAGATGAGCGTGCGGAGTACGGAGACCGTGTAGCTGGTTGAGACCTGACAACTGCTTGACCGACTTGACTTGGAGTGAGTCGACTAGCCCAGTGGACGGAGAACCCGGTATTTGGCGACAGACCCATGGCGTACGGAGCGCCCGGTAGTTGGCCGCAGACCCACGGTACTCGACAGGAGGAGTACCTCTGTAGGTTATTGGGGGGAGCGCCCGGTATTTGGCGACAGACCCACAGAGGACGGAGTGCCCAGTAGTTGGCCGCAGACCCACGGTACTCAACAGGAGGAGCACCTCAAGAGTCTTAGGTTAGTGAGCAGTACCTCGGAGTCGTGACATGACAACTGTACACTCCAGATACGGAGCTCTTCAGCAGTTACGGTTTCGATAATGAAAATCCTAGTTTGAGCTAATACTTTTTGACCTTTGTGTTTAACTAATGATTGAGATGGGTCACTTGATAACTTAGGTATATGTATGGGCATATACATGGGTAGTGGTTATCCGTTGATTTCACACTCCCTCTGTTTCTTCATGATTGAGATGGGTTACTTGATAACTTAGGTATTTGTATGGGAATATATCTAAGTAGAGGTTATCTGTTGAGATCTTCTTGTAGTTATCCTTGTTGGTTTAGTGATACATTGATGGTCTCGGGGTCCCTACTGAGTATCGTTATACTCACCCCTGCACGGGCTATGCCCGCACCTCGTTGTGTTGGTTGCAGACGATGGGCAGTGCTGACGGAGGCCAAGTGTTCGAGGACTGGACGGTACCCGGAGGTGGACTACACGACGAGTCAGTACCCGGAGGTGGACTACACGACGTGACGAATCACAGAGGAGGTTGACGGATGGGAGCCTGGAGGAGGCGATCTGTACCTACCCTTCAGGTAGGATCCGTGGTGGACGACCAGGAGATGCGCTATCTGTACCTACCCTTCATGTAGGATCCGATGAGGACGACCCAGGAGCTGCTTCCTACTTCCAGCTGTTGTCTTTTTGCTGTTGTACCTTGTTCAGTTGTAGTCGTACTTTTTTTGGGTTTGTATTCTGGCCCATTTACTTTTCAGCATTTCTTTTGTACTTAGTGTTTTGCTTCCGCTAGTACTCTGTGGTGCTTGTTTTATTTTATAAAGGAAATGCCTTCCCAGTTATCAGGATTTTACGCCTTTGGTGCTAGTCACCAGCCCATGGCCTATGGAAGGCGGGCTTGGGGTAGTCACGGCACGGGTCCCGAGGACGGGTCGTGACAAATTGGTATCAGAGGAGTTCGGTTCTACCGCAGAACTTATAACTATGATGTTTCCTTCTGTGATGCAATAGTGTTAAGAGTACCGAGTGTGGTTTTCAGTTCAGGGAGTCCAGTGTTGGTGCGGGCGGCTGACGTATCCATACACCAGGACCCTGTCAACTGATTTCCGACTTTGTGCACGAAAACACTGATTGTGTGTGGTTTTCCAGAAGTTTTATTTAAATGTTAGCTCAGACCAGGTCAGCTCACCAAGTATAATATTTTGACTGTGTCACGTTGTTTCTTTCAGGATGCCTCCCCGTGGACGACCAGCTAGAGCCCCGAGAGTGGTACGTACTGACAGCCCGCCGAACGACGAGGCCTCAGTGCAGGGCCCTATCCCAGTTGAGGCACCAGCGGAGGCACCAGCGGTACTACTACCCGTTGGGCCACTGATGCCACCAGTCCCAGCAGCAGAGGATGCACATCGCTTGAGCGCACTGCATGAGTTCCAGTGCCAGAGGCCACCCAGATTCCAGGGAGGGATGGACCCGCAGGCGGCTGAGGATTGGTTGGAGGCTGTGGTGAGAGTCTTCAGGCTAGTGGAGATGCCGAAATATTTCATGGTGATCCTAGCTGCTAGCCTTTTTCAGGCAGCAGCAGGCAGATGGTGGAGCCTGATTCTTCAGATGCATGACGAGGCGACACATCTATGGGCAGACTTTGAGAGCCTGTTCCGGGTAGAGTATGTACCAGCCACCCTTCGTGCGGTGCGTATACAGGAGCTACTTCAGCTGCGGCAGGGCAGCATGTCAGTGGCGCAGTACTCAGCGAGATTCACAGACCTCTCGCGCTACTCCACAGATATGGTACGTCACCAGTTCTTCAGGGCCCGAACCTTCGAGCCGGGGCTCAGGCGAGAGATTAGAGCTTCTGTTGTTTCTCATAGCTTTCCGATGCAGACAGGGGTGTTAGAGAGAGCCCTCTTAGTGGAGAGTTTCCTTGCTGAGCAGTCTCCAGCAGTAGGACCCACCACTAGCCGGCTTGCGGTAGAGTCTTCTGCAGTAGGAAGTAGACAGATGACACAGAGGTCCAAGAGGACCAGACCTACTGGTGGCAGACTGCACGACTCAGGTTCAGTTGTGTGGGAAAACCGGGGTGGAGTCAGAGCCAGACGTGTCGAGAGTGGACAGTGTTACTCCTGCGGCGGAATTGGTCACATGGCACGTGACTGTCCGACCCTCCATGAAGATGACCAGCAGTTAAATGAAGAACCTATGAGACAAATGCAGAGGATCGATCAGGGCGGACCTCAAGGAGCAGGCGTCCATGGCAGAGGAGCTGGCCGTGCAGTTGGAGGAGGACATGGGAGAGCTCAGCTTCAGGCAGCTGAGGCCTATGGTCATGGAGCTCCGAGAGTAGGTGGACATAAGAGGAACTAGTGGATACGTCCTTTGTACTTCTAGTTCCATGTTGCTTTTGTATTCGTGTCTTTGTACTATGAGCTACAATAATAAAAATACACTTATCTTTGTTTTCTTTCCTTTCCTTTTTGTTTGGTTGATACTGAGTGGTCCCGGTTAAACTGTTGACTTGACCCTCGCTTTCGAGATTTCTACTAGAGGAGACCCAGTGACCTCACACTGATGCCGAAAGTGTGACTCAACCCTTGGAGGCGACAGTGATAGTTGGATCTCTTGGTAGTTATGTCGAGGCCTTACGACATCATCCATGGCATGAATGCATCATTCAGGTCAGGATTGACTATATTAGGCAACTAATGTGGTTCATCCAGGGGATGGGACCAGATTTCTCTTATTGGAAAAGAAGAAATCATAGCAGCTATTTTGAGACTAAAGATGGTCCAGGTCATCCAAGAGCGGATGAAGACTGCACAATGTAGTAAGAAACAGGAAACCAGTGCCAGTCTTAGAGACTCGGGCGTGTTAAATGTTTCAAGAAGTAGAAGCTTTAAGGATAGATGAGTCTACGAAGCAGCAGACGTGGAGGCAGAGCTAGGAGAGTAGTATGAGGTGGTGTACATCTTAACATTCTACAACCACCCGCCTTAGTTATCCCCGCCAGGCTCAGGGAGCTGGAGGGTGGTGGAAGAGTGTGGCTGCTTTCGGTCAAGGAGTGTGACCCAATGCCTCTAGAAATGATTCAAGGGACAATCTGTGTCCACTACTAGCTGCCTTAGTAACGGACGTCGATATGAATTATTCCTTGCTTTCACAAATCTAGTTCCAGACCTAGATTTTCCGGTAAGCCGTGGACGATACCCTCACGTCTGGAGATACCTTGAGAGGAGACTCGATAATCACACTTACGCCGATGTTGTGGTCAGATCCTTGAGGCGAGAGTTTCGGTTGGAATATCTTGGTGGCAGCGTCGAGGCCTTACGACGTTGGTTTGAGTATGGACTGGGAAATCACGATTCATACACAAATTGATGGTATTAGGCAAAAAGGTTGTAGTTTAACTACGACGTCGGGATGGGTTTTCCTTGGTCGGCGAAAAAGGAAACCCCAGGCAGCGCAGGGTAACTCTTGCACAGGAGGGTGCGACTGATCACTATTGAGTCGGTCAACCTTAACCTCATAGCAGCAGTCGTTTTGAGTTTCAGTTCTAACAGAAAATGGAGACCTCTGGAGTTCGAGGATGACGACCACGTCTTCTTACGGGTCTCACCTCGACGAGATTTATGGAGATGTGGCCAGGGAGGCAAGTTATCTCTGAGGTTTAACAGACAATTCTAGGTCCTCAGCTGGGTAGGCGAGGTGGTTTACCGCTTGACCCATTCACTTCAGTTTCACTAGGTTCACGACGTTTTCCACGTTTCTCAACTGATGAGATACCTGCTCAACCCTCCGCATATCATCGACCTTGATGAGCTGGATGGTGGAGATGAGGTGACTTCTACGAAGGTTCTTGTGGGGATCGAGGATCTACAGGAGCAGATCCTAGGAGGAAGGTCGATTCCTCTTGTGCACTTTCTTTGGTAGCACGAGAACCTCCAGGTGAGCACATGGGAGCGGAAGGTTCAGATTCATGCTTAGTACCGCCTTTATTTCCCTAAGTTTGTGGTGAAGCTTTACGGGGACGTAAAGCCCTGTGGTGGGAGTAATGTAAAGACCCGTAAATTCCAAGGAATTTTTTTTTCTTAATTTTCTTTGAAATTTTCCAAGAACGCAGTTTCTAACGGCGCATGAATCCGAGGCCCGGTGTGCCCGTAATCAATTTCCGAAGTTTGGCTCGGGTACATTCAGTGAACGGACGAGCGGGTTTTTCTAACGTTTGAATCGGTGCTGGGAATCGAATTCTGAGGGCACCGATGGAATCGCAGTGCCGGTAATTGCTTAGAAACGCCTCTTCCGGAGTTGCATTTGCTCGGGTGTGGTTTTTAATTTTTGGGCTTAAAGTTATGAAATAAAATAAATAGTGCGACAAACATTATTTTATTTCACTTAAGCAACTTGGAATCCACTTGAAGCCACTTAATGAAGCTTAAGATGAGTTGTTGCGGATGGAGTCGGGCCGCGGCGAAGGGGCGCGGTGCCAACGCGCCGCGCCGGAGAACCACGAAGATGGCGCATTTCGTTTTTTGACGTGAGGATTGACGGGTTACAACAAAGCAGGCCGTTTGGGCGTTTGAATCCCTTCTCAGTGAAGATGGGGTCCCGGGGGGACCATAAGCGAAGACGGTAGGAAGAACGGACCACCAGAGCTCATCCGGTGGTCCGCGGAAGGCGGCGGCGGCGTGCCGCCAGAAAAAGGGGCGGCCGGCGAACCGCCGACCTCAATCAGCGGCCAAGGGCGGGGGATCCGCGCGCCCCGCCCGCGTGTCAGCTCGGCCACGCTGGCCAAGCCGCGGCCGGCCGATCGGGCCAGACCGAACCAGACCGCGCCGGGCCCAGCCGGGTCGGACCCGGGTCGGGTCGACCCGGTTCGGGCCGACCCAGGGGCGGTCGGGCCGGGTCGGCCCAGGCCCAGACCCCTGTTTTCGGGCCAGTTTCGGTCAAATGCCCATAACATGAGCTACGCGCCTCCAAACGACTCGTCGTCAGCGGCAACACGATCCTTGGATCGAGACGGTCATTTCGGTATATTGCACTCAAGGTTTCGGATTACATTGTGTTCTGCTGGGTTGGTTCGGATACGAAACCAACCGGGCCCTCGGAGAGGAAACGCTCGTAACTCGAGTTCCGGACGTCCGAATGACGTGTCGTCGACATTGTTGTTTTCCTCTAAGTGAGACGGATCTTTTGGCCTACTCCACTCGAGGTTGGGATGCCGTCGGAGTGCGGTCGGGTTGGTTCGCTCACGAAACCAACCGGGCCCCTCGGACGAAAAATCCAATAACTCACAGACCGGGTGTCCGATTGACACACCATCTGTCTCGTTGTTTTCCTCTTTTTGAGACGGAACTTTTGGCATCCTCCGCCCGAGTTTTGGATGCAGTTGGATAGTGGCCGGGTTGGATCGCACCGAAATCCAACCGGGCCCCATGAACGGAAAAGCTGATACCTTTCTGACAGAACGTCCGTTTGATGAACCATCCGCGGCGTTGGAGATATCGTTGAGGAACGGTCCCTATTAGTATACCCTATGAGTGTTCAGGGTATGGTTGAGTTACGGCCATATTGGTTCGCACACGAAACCAACCGGGCCCGTGGGACGAAAAGGCTAATAACTCACAAACCGGGCGTCCGATTGACGCGCCGTCTGTTGCGTTGAGACCCCTATGACGAGGTGGTCCGTTGAGATACTTCTTTTTGGGACTTTGTGATACCTGTAGTATCGACCAGTAGCTCGTGGAGCGGACCCTCCCGAAGACGAGCGTGCGGAGTACGGAGACCGTGTAATCGGCTGAGACCTGACGACTGCTTGACTGACTCGACTTGGAGTGAGTCGACTAGCCCAGTGGACGGAGCGCCCGATATTTGGCGACAGACCCACGGCAGACGGAGCACCCGGTAGTTGGCCATAGACCCGCGGTACTCGACAGGAGGAGTACCTCTGTAGGCTATTGGGGGGAGAGCCCGGTATTTGGCGACAGACCCATAGCGGACGGAGCGCCCGATAGTTGGCTACCGACCCGCGGTACTCGACCGGAGGAGCACCTCAGTAGTCTTAGGTTAGTGAGATGTACCTCGGAGTCGTGACAAGACCACTGTACACTCCAGAGACGGAGCTCTTCAGCAGTTAAGGTTTCGATAGTGAAAATCCTGGTTTGACCTGAGACTTTTTGACCTTTGAGTTTACCTCATGATTGAGAAGGGTCATTTGATAACTTAGGTATACGTATGGGCATATACCTGGGTAGTGTTTATCCGTTGATTTCACACTCATTGTGTTTCCTAATGATTGAGATGGGTTACTTGATAACTTAAGTATATGTATGGGCATATATCTAAGTAGAGGTTTTCTGTTGAGATCTTCTTGTTGTTATAATTGTTGGTTTAGTGAGACCTTGAGGGCCTCAGGGTCCCTACTGAGTATCGTTATACTCACCCCTGCATGGGCTATGCCCGCACCTCATTGTGTTGGTTTCAGACGACGGGCAGTGCTGACGGAGGCCGAGTGTTCGAGGACTGGACGGTACCCGGAGGTGGACTACACGACGAGTCAGTACCCAGAGGTGGACTACACGATGTGACGACTCACAGAGGAGGTTGACGGACGAGAGCGTGGAGGAGGCAATCTGTACCTACCCTTCAGGTAGGATCCGTGGTGGACGACCAGGAGCTGCGCTATCTGTACCTACCCTTCAGGTAGTATCCGAGGAGGACGACCAGGAGCTGGTTCCTACTTCTAGCTGTTGTCTTTTTTGCTGTTGTACCTTGTTCAGTTGTAGTCGTACTTTCTTTTGGGTTTTTATTCTGGCCCATTTACTTTTCAGCATTTCTTTTGTACTTAGTGTTTTGCTTCCGCTTGTACTCTGTGGTGCTTGTTTTCTTTTATAAAGGCAATGTCTTCCCAGTTATCGGGATTTTACGCCTTTGGAAATAGTCACCAGCCCCTGGCCTATGGAAGGTGGGCTTGGGGTAGTCACGGCATGGGCCCCAAGGACGGGTCGTGACAACACTATTGGTGGAATAATGTGAAGAATAAGATCGCATAATATACATCATGATTTCTTATATGGAAACAAGTGAATGGGAAAAGGAAGAAATATAATGGGATGATGAAACCATTACTCAAACCAACATTGAAATGGGAAAACATCACCATGGATATTTTAACTAAGATTTCGAAGACATCTAGATGGAACATTACTATCTAGGTTATGGTGGAATATATTACAATGATTTCACTCTTCACTGTGATTTAGGAGGATTTCTCATTAGAGATAAATTCACTAATATATATCAGTGAAGTGGTGAGGATGCATAGTGTACCACTATCGATTGTATCCGATCGAGATCCAAGATTCACCTCTATGATTTTGAAGAGTATCTAACATGGAATGAAGACTTTTTAAACATCAGCATGACATATTACCCTCAAACAGATGTACAATATGAGTAGTCCTTTTGGACACATGAGAATAGGTCTAGCGCATTCTCATTGTACATAAAAGAGGGATGTGATCAACATCTTCTGTTTATTGAGTTCTCTTACAATTTTAGTTTCTACTCAAGAATCCAAATGTCTCCCTATGATGCCCTTTATGGGAACAGGTGAAGAATACATGAATGATGGAAAGTGGTTTGAAAAAAAAAACTATTAAGTCCTGAAATGTTTGGGGAAATGCGGGAGAAGGTTAAGACCATTCAGTAGCACATCAAGGCTGCTCAGAGTTGATATAAAATCTAAGTCGACCATCATCAACATGATCTAGATTTTAATTTTGGAGACATGGTATTCATCCACCTATCTACACAGAAGAGACTAATGAGACTTTGAAATAAGGGATATCTTTTTCCAAGGTACATCGGCCCTTTTGAGACCATTGATCACATTAGAGTGGTATCATACCAACTAGCACTCCCATCTATCATATCTCACGTACATGATGTATTCCATGATTCCTTATTGAGAATGTACACACTAAACCACTATAATTAAATATAGTGGTGGTACCATTAGAGAATTACCACTTTTATTAGGAAAGAACATCATCAATGCTTTCAAAGATGACTTCTCAATCATCTCTTCTGGGTAGGTTAATGTATTTTCCATGAGATTATGTGGGAATTCACAAGAATGTGGAAACTATTAGAAATAGAAAATATGTATACATCATCGTTATTGAAGAAGGTTTTTTAATATTGGTAACAATATTATCTATACCGTTAAATAATATGTTTATTACGGTTCTATTGGATGATTCACAAAACTCATCCTACTCTATCCACCCCAGAACCACAAAAAAGTATTGAGATATATGGGAACACTTGTAAATACCCGTAAATTCCAAGGAAATTTTTATTCTTAATTTTCTTTGGAATATTACAAGAACACAGTTTCTAACGGCGCCTGATTCCGAGGCCCGGTGTGCCCGGAATCAATTTCTGAAGTTTGGCTCGGGTAAGTTCAGTGAACAGATGAGTGGGATTTTCTAACATTTGAACCGGTGCTCAGAATCGAATTCTGAGGGCACCGATGGAATCGCAGCGCCGGTAATTGCTTAGAAACGCCTCTTCTGGAGTTGCGTTTGCTCGGGTGTGGTTTTTAATTTTTGGGCTTAATGTTATGAAATAAAATAAATAGTGCGACAAACTTTATTTTATATCACTTAAGCCGCATGGAAGCCACTCAAAGCCACTTAAAGCAGCTTAAGCTGAGTTGCTGCGGATAGGGTGCTATCCAAAAATATCCTACCCTCTTGGAAGGATATTTCTGAGGTGGGACCCGCACGAGCCCCACCATTTCTTTTTCCTCTAAGTAACGCACCCGCGAAAACCCGTCATTATAAAAGTCAACTGACACATTTTCTTAATTTCCTAACACACCAATTAATTGGGCGGTTTTCATCGTTGAATTAATTGGGCAGTTTATTTCGTTGAATTAATTATACAAATTAATGGGTCGTTATTTATCTCTTTATTCGTTTCTTAACCGGTTTGAAATCCGTTGGCATAGTAATAAAATAAGGCCAACACAGCCTCCCTTTTTTGGAATGTTGTGTTAATCCTTGAAGAACCTCCGAGAATTCTTCATCCTCCTTTGCGAAGAACACGAAGAATGCGAAGAACACGAAAAAACACTGGCCTCTGATGAAGAACGCCGAAACTGCGGAAATCGACGACGCAACGCCTTGTGCCGCGACGCCGACGTTTCCTCTTCTGCGACGTTCCTTCCTCCACAACGAAACCATCAATCATCTTTTTGAGTTCGGCGAACAAGCTCGGAAGTGGAATCGGGTAGAAAGCGACGACGGCTTCGCCTTCCCTCGAGTCGGACGAACGCTGACGTCCCCCTTCGATGTCGTCATCCTCGCGACGCCATACCGCGTCGAACCTCGAACGACGACGCCTCCTTCCTATCAGCTTATACCCAAGGTAGGGGTTTGTATTCAATTATTTATATTTGTTTAAGATTTACGACTTGATGATCTTCATGGTTAAAAACCATTTGTTATCGAATTTGAACTTTGTGGTTTGAAACCAAATGATAACGAATAACGTGAGGGGGGCCGGACCGCACGAACACGGCCGGCCCTCCTCCGTTTTTTCTTTGTGGTTGGTGCGAGGAAGCGTGGTGCCGTCGCACCATGCGGTTTCATGCGGTAGATATGTGCGGCGTCGTCGCGCCATGCCGTGGAAAGGAATTCAAGGACGCGACGCCGTCGCGCTGCATCGATTAAAACCGAAGACATCCGCGGACGGAGTCGGGCCGCAGTGAAGGGGTGCGGCGCCAACGCGCCGCGCCGGAGAACCACGAAGACGGTGTGTTTCGTTTTTGACATGCGGATTGACGGGGGACGACGAAGCAGGCCGTTTGGGCGTTTGAATCCCTTCGCAGTGAAGATGGGGTCCCATGGGGACCATAGGCGAAGACGGCAGGATGAACGGACCACCAGAGGGCGTCCGGTGGTCCGCGGAAGGCGGCGGCGGCGCGCCACGCCAGCGCAGCGGCGCCGGCGACCGGCGGAAAAAGGGGCGGCCGGCGAACCGCCAGCCTCAATCAGCGGCGAAGGGCGGGGGATCCGCGCGCCCCGCCCGCGTGTCGGCTCGGCCACGTCGGCCGAGCCGCAGCTAGAAGGTCGGGCCGGACCGAACCAGACTGCGCCGGACTGGGCCGGGCCCAGCCGGGTCGGACCCAGGTCGGGTCGAACCAGTTCGGGCCGACCCAGGGGGGGTCGGGCCGGGTCAGCCCGGGCCCAGACCCCCGTTTTCGGGACACTTTCGGTCAAATGCCCGTAACTTGAGCTACTGGCCTCCAAACGACTCTCCATTAGCGGCAACACGATCCTTGTATCGAGACGATCACATCGTTATATTGCACTCAAGGTTTCGGATTACTTTGCGTTCGGCCGGGTTGGTTCGGATACGAAACCAACAGGGCCCTCGGAGCGGAAACGCTCGTAACTCGAGTTCCGGACGTCCGAATGACGTGTCGTCGACTTTGTTGTTTTCCTCTAAGTGAGACGGATATTCTGGCTTACTCCGCTCGAGGTTTTGATGTCATCGGAGTGCGGTCGGGTTGGTTCGCTCACGAAACCAACCGGGCCCCTGGGACGAAAATGCCAATAACTCATAGACCGGGCATCCGATTGACGCACCGGAGATGGAACTTTTGGCATCCTCTGCCCGAGTTTTGGATGCAGTTGGATAGTGGCCGGGTTGGATTGCACCGAAATCCAACCGGGACCCTGGAATGGAAAAGCCGATACCTTTCTGACAGAACGTCCGTTTGACAAACGGTCAGCGGTGTTGGCGATCTCGTTGATGAACGGTCCCTATGAGTATACCCTATGAGTGTTCGGGGTATAGTTGAGTTACGGCCAAATTTCTTCGCACACGAAACCAACCGGGCCCTTGGGAAGAAAAGTCTATTAACTCACAGACCGGACGTCCGATTGACACGTCGTCTGTTGCGTTGAGACCCCTATGACGAGGTGGTCCTTTGAGATACTTCTTTGCGGGACTTTGTGATACTTGGAGTATCGACCAGTAGCTCGTGGAGCAGACCCTCCCGGAGATGAGCGTGCGGAGTACGGAGACCGTGTAGCCGGTTGAGACCTGACAACTGCTTGACCGACTCGACTTGGAGTGAGTCGACTAGCCCAGTGGACGGAGAACCCGGTATTTGGCGACAGACCCATGGCGTACGGAGCGCCCGGTAGTTGGCCGCAGACCCACGGTACTCGACAGGAGGAGTACCTCTGTAGGTTATTGGGGGGAGCGCCCAGTATTTGGCGACAGACCCACAGAGGACGGAGTGCCCAGTAGTTGGCCACAGACCCACAGTACTCAACAGGAGGAGCACCTCAAGAGTCTTAGGTTAGTGAGCAGTACCTCGGAGTCGTGACATGACAACTGTACACTCCAGAGACGGAGCTCTTCAGCAGTTACGGTTTCGATAATGAAAATCCTAGTTTGGGCTAAGACTTTTTGACCTTTTTGTTTAACTCATGATTGAGATGGGTCACTTGATAACTTAGGTATATGTATGGGAATATACATGGGTAGTGGTTATCCGTTGATTTCACACTCCCTGTGTTTCTTCATGATTGAGATGGGTTACTTGATAACTTAGGTATTTGTATGGGAATATATCTAAGTAGAGGTTATCTTTTGAGATCTTCTTGTAGTTATCCTTGTTGGTTTAGTGAGACATTGAGGGTCTCGGGGTCCCTACTGAGTATCGTTATACTCACCCCTGCACGGGCTATGCCCGCACCACGTTGTGTTGGTTGCAGACGATGGGAAGTGCTGACGGAGGCCAAGTGTTCGAGGACTGGACGGTACCCGGAGGTGGACTACACGACGAGTCAGTACCCGGAGGTGGACTACAAGACGTGAAGAATCACAGAGGAGGTTGAAGGATGAGAGCCTGGAGGAGGCTATCTGTACCTACCCTTCAGGTAGGATCCGTGGTGGACGACCAGGAGATGCGCTATCTCTACCTACCCTTCATGTAGGATCCGATGAGGACGACCCAGGAGCTGCTTCCTACTTCCAGCTGTTGTCTTTTTTCTGTTGTACCTTGTTCAGTTGTAGTCGTACTTGTTTTGGGGTTTGTATTCTGGCCCATTTACTTTTCAGCATTTCTTTTGTACTTAGTGTTTTGCCTCCGCTAGTACTCTGTGGTGCTTGTTTTCTTTTATAAAGGAAATGCCTTCCCAGTTATCAGGATTTTACGCCTCTGGTGCTAGTCACCAGCCCATGGCCTATGGAAGGCGGGCTTGGGGTAGTCACGACACGGGCCTCGAGGACGGGTCGTGACAAATTGGTATCAGAGGAGTTCGGTTCTACCGCAGAACTTATAACTATGATGATTCTTTCTGTGAAGCAATGGTGTTAAGATTACCGAGTGTGGTTTTCAGTTCAGGGAGTCCAGTGTTGGTGCGGGCGGCTGACGTATCCATACACCAGGACCCTGTCAACTGATTTCCGACTTTGTGCACGAAAACACTGATTGTGTGTGGTTTTCCAGAAGTTTTATTTAAATGTTAGCTCAAACCAGGTCATCTCACCAAGTATAATATTTTGACTGTGTCACGTTGTTTCTTTCATGATTTAGATAGTTATAATCATGAAGAGGATAGACGCGGGCATCATAAGGAAAGAACATCATCAATGCTTTCAAAGATGACTTCTCAATCATCTCTTCTGGGTAGGTTAATGTATTTTCCATGAGATTTTGTGGGAATTCACAAGAAAGTGGAAACTATTAGAAATAGAAAATATGTATACATCATCGTTATTGAAGAAGGTTTTTTAATATTAGTAACAATATTATCTATACCGTTAAATAATATGTTTATTACGGTTCTATTGGATGATTCACAAAACTCATCCTACTCTATCCACCCCAGAACCACAAAAAAGTATTGAGATATATGGGAACACTTGTAAAGACCCGTAAATTCCAAGGAATTTTTTATTCTTAATTTTCTTTGGAAGATTACAAGAACACAGTTTTTAACGGCGCCTGATTCCGAGGCCCGGTGTGCCCGGAATCAATTTCTGAAGTTTGGCTCGGGTAAGTTCAGTGAACAGATGAGCGGGATTTTCTAACATTTGAACCGGTGCTCGGAATCGAATTCTGAGGGCACCGATGGAATCGCAGCGCCGGTAATTGCTTAGAAACACCTCTTCTGGAGTTGCGTTTGCTCGGGTGTGGTTTTTAATTTTTGGGTTTAATGTTATGAAATAAAATAAATAGTGCGACAAACTTTATTTTATATCACTTAAGCCGCATGGAAGCCACTCGAATCCACTTAAAGCAGCTTAAGCTGAGTTGCTGCGGATAGGGTGCTATCCAAAAATATCCTACCCTCTTGGAAGTATATTTCTGAGGTGGGACCCGCACGAGCCCCACCATTTCTTTTTCCGCTAAGTAACGCACCCGCGAAAACCCGTCATTATGAAAGTCAACTGACGAATTTTCTTAATTTCCTAACGCACCAATTAATTGGGCGGTTTTCTTCGTTGAATTAATTGGGCAGTTTATTTCGTTGAATTAATTATACAAATTAATGGGTCGTTATTTATCTCTTTATTCGTTTCTTAACCAGTTTGAAATCCGTTGGCATAGTAATAAAATAAGGCCAACACAGCCTCCCTTTTTTGGAATGTTGTGTTAATCCTTGAAGAACCTCCGAGAATTCTTCATCCTACTTCGCGAAGAACACGAAGAATGCGAAGAACACGAAAAAACACTGGCCTCCGATGAAGAACGCCGAAACTGCGGAAATCGATGACGGAACGCCTTGTGCCGCGACGCCGACGTTTCCTCTTCTGCGACGTTCCTTCCTCCGCAACGAAACCATCAATCATCTTTTGGAGTTCGGCAAACAAGCTCGGAAGTGGAATCGGGTAGAAAGCGACGACGGCTTCGCCTTCCCTCGAGTCGGACGAACGCTGACGTCCCCCTTCGATGTCGTCATCCTCGCGACGCCATACCGTGTCGAACCTCGAACGACGACGCCTCCTTCCGATCAGCTTATACCCAAGGTAGGGGTTTGTATTCAATTATTTATATTTGTTTGAGATTTACGACTTGATGATCTTCATGGTTAAAAACCATTTGTTATCAAATTTGAACTTTGTGGTTTGAAACCAAATGATAACGAATAACGTGAGGGGGGCCGGACCACACGAACATGGCCGGCCCTCCTCCGTTTTTTCTTTGTGGTTGGTGCGAGGAAGCGTGGTGCCGTCGCACCACGCGGTTTCATGCGGTAGATATGTGCGGCGTCGTCATGCCATGTCTTGGAAAGGAATTCAAGGACGCGACGCCGTCGCGCCGCATCGATGAAAACCGAAGACATCCGCGGACGGAGTCGGGCAGTAGTGAAGGGGTGCGGCGCCAACGCACCGCGCCGGAGAACCACGAAGACGGTGTGTTTCGTTTTTGACATGCGGATTGACGGGGGACGACGAAGCAGGCCGTTTGGGCGTTTGAATCCCTTCGTAGTGAAGATGGGGTCCCATGGGGACCATAGGCGAAGACGGCAGGAAGAACGGACCACCAGAGGGCGTCCGGTGGTCCGCGGAAGGCGGCGGCGGCGCGCCACGCCAGCGCAGCGGCGCCGGCGACCGGCAGAAAAAGGGGCGGCCGGCGAACCGCCAGCCTCAATCAGCGGCGTAGGGCGGGGGATCCGCGCGCCCCGCCCGCTTGTCGGCTCGGCCACGCCGGCCGAGCCGCGGCTAGACGGTCGGGCCGGACCGAACCAGACCGCGCCGGACTGGGCCGGGCCCAGCCGGGTCGGACCCAGGTCGGGTCGACCCGGTTCGGGCCGACCCAGGGGGGGTCGGGCCGGGTCAGCCCGGGCCCAGACCCCCGTTTTCGGGACACTTTTGGTCAAATGCCCGTAACTTGAGCTACGGGCCTCCAAACGACTCTCCATTAGCGGCAATGCGATCCTTGGATCGAGACGGTCGCTTCGTTATATTGCACTCAAGGTTTCTGATTACTTTGGGTTCGGCCGGGTTGGTTCGGATACGAAACCAACAGGGCCCTCGAAGCGGAAACGCTCGTAACTCGAGTTCCGGACGTCCGAATGACGTGTCGTCGACTTTGTTGTTTTCCTCTAAGTGAGACGGATATTCTGGGTTACTACGCTCGAGGTTTTGATGTCATCGGAGTGCGGTCGGGTTGGTTCGCTCACGAAACCAACCGGGCCCCTGGGACGAAAATGCCAATAACTCATAGACCGGGCATCCGATTGACGCACCGGAGATGGAACTTTTGGCATCCTCTGCCCGAGTTTTGGATGCAGTTGGATAGTGGCCGGGTTGGATTGCACCGAAATCCAACCGGGACCCTGGAACAGAAAAGCCGATACCTTTCTGACAGAACGTCCGTTTGACAAACCGTCAGCGGTGTTGGCGATCTCGTTGACGAACGGTCCCTATGAGTATACCCTATGAGTGTTCGGGGTATAGATGAGTTACGGCCAAATTTCTTCGCACACGAAACCAACCGGGCCCCTGGGACGAAAAGGCTATTAACTCACAGACCGGACGTCCGATTGACGCGTCGTCTGTTGCGTTGAGACCCCTATGACGAGGTGGTCCTTTGAGATACTTCTTTGTGGGACTTTGTGATACTTGGAGTATCGACCAGTAGCTCGTGGAGCAGACCCTCCCGGAGATGAGCGTGCGGAGTACGGAGACCGTTTAGCCGGTTGAGACCTGACAACTGCTTGACCGACTCGACTTGGAGTGAGTCGACTAGCCCAGTGGACGGAGAACCCGGTATTTGGCGACAGACCCATGGCGTACGGAGCGCCCAGTAGTTGGCCGCAGACCCACGGTACTCGACAGGAGGAGTACCTCTGTAGGTTATTGGGGGGAGCGCCCGGTATTTGGCGACAGACCCACAGAGGACGGAGTGCCCAGTAGTTGGCCGCAGACCCACGGTACTCAACAGGAGGAGCACCTCAAGAGTCTTAGGTTAGTGAGCAGTACCTCAGAGTCGTGACATGACAACTGTACACTCCAGAGACGGAGCTCTTCAGCAGTTACGGTTTCGATAATGAAAATCCTAGTTTGAGCTAAGACTTTTTGACCTTTGTGTTTAACTCATGATTGAGATGGGTCACTTGATAACTTAGGTATATGTATGGGCATATACATGGGTAGTGGTTATCCGTTGATTTCACACTCCCTGTGTTTCTTCATGATTGAGATGGGTTACTTGATAACTTAGGTATTTGTATGGGAATATATCTAAGTAGAGGTTATCTGTTGAGATCTTCTTGTAGTTATCCTTGTTGGTTTAGTGAGACATTGAGGGTCTTGGGGTCCCTACTGAGTATCGTTATACTCACCCCTGCACGGGCTATGCCCGCACCTCGTTGTGTTGGTTGCAGACGATGGGCAGTGCTGACGGAGGCCAAGTGTTCGAGGACTGGACGGTACCCGGAGGTGGACTACACGACGAGTCAGTACCCGGAGGTGGACTACACGACGTGACGAATCATAGAGGAGGTTGACGGATGAGAGCCTGGAGGAGGCTATCTGTACCTACCCTTCAGGTAGGATCCGTGGTGGACGACCAGGAGATGCGCTATCTGTACCTACCCTTCATGTAGGATCCGATGAGGACGACCCAGGAGCTGCTTCCTACTTCCAGCTGTTGTCTTTTTGCTGTTGTACCTTGTTCAGTTGTAGTCGTACTTTTTTTTGGGTTTGTATTCTGGCCCATTTACTTTTCCGCATTTCTTTTGTACTTAGTGTTTTGCTTCCGCTAGTACTCTGTGGTGCTTGTTTTCTTTTATAAAGGAAATGCCTTCCCAGTTATCAGGATTTTACGCCTTTGGTGCTAGTCACCAGCCCATGGCCTATGGAAGGCGGGCTTGGGGTAGTCACGGCACGGGCCCCGAGGACGGGTCGTGACAAATTGGTATCAGAGGAGTTCGGTTCTACCGTAGAACTTATAACTATGATGTTTCCTTCTGTGAAGCAATAGTGTTAAGAGTACCGAGTGTGGTTTTCAGTTCAGGGAGTCCAGTGTTGGTGCGGGCAGCTGACGTATCCATACACCAGGACCCTTTCAACTGATTTCCGACTTTCTGCACGAAAACACTGATTGTGTGTGGTTTTCCAGAAGTTTTATTTAAATGTTAGCTCAAACCAGGTCAGCTCACCAAGTATAATATTTTGACTGTGTCACGTTGTTTCTTTCAGGATGCCTCCCCATGGACGACCAACTAGAGCCCCGAGAGTGGTACGTACTGACAGCCCGCCGAACGATGAGGCCTCAGTGCAGGGCCCTATCCCAGTTGAGGCACCAGCGGAGGCACCAGCGGTACTACTACCCGTTGGGCCACTGATGCCACCAGTCCCAGCAGTAGAGGATGCACATCGCTTGAGCGCACTGCATGAGTTCCAGTGCCAGAGGCCACCCAGGTTCCAGGGAGGGATGGAACCGCAGGCGGCTGAGGATTGGTTGGAGGCTGTGGTGAGAGTCTTCAGGCTAGTGTAGACGCCGAAATATTTCATGGTGATCCTAGCTGCTAGCCTTTTTCAGGCAGCAGCAGGCAGATGGTGGAGCCTGATTCTTCAGATGCATGACGAGGCGACACATCTATGGGCAGACTTCGAGAGCCTGTTCCGGGCAGAGTTTGTACCATCCACCCTTCGAGCGGTGCGTATACAGGAGCTACTTCAGTTGTGGCAGGGCAGCATGTCAGTGGCGCAGTACTCAGCGAGATTCACAGACCTCTCGCGCTACTCCACAGATATGGTACGTCACCAGTTCTTCAGGGCCCGAACCTTCGAGCCGGGGCTCAGGCGAGAGATTAGAGCTTCTGTTGTTTCTCATAGCTTTCCGATGCAGACAGGGGTGTTAGAGAGAGCCCTCTTAGTGGAGAGTTTCCTTGCTGAGCAGTCTCCAGCAGTAGGACCCACCACTAGCCGGCTTGCGGTAGAGTCTTCTGTAGTAGGAAGTAGACAGATGACACAGAGGTCCAAGAGGACCAGACCTACCGGTGGCCGACTGCACGACTCAGGTTCAGTTGTGTGGGAAAACTGGGGTGGAGTCAGAGCCAGACGTGTCGAGAGTGGACAGTGTTACTCCTGCGGCGGAATTGGTCACATGGCACGTGACTGTCCGACCCTCCATGAAGATGACCAGCAGTTAAATGAAGAACCTATGAGACAAATGCAGAGGATCGATCAGGGCGGACCTCAAGGAGCAGGCGTCCATGACAGAGGAGTTGGCCGTGCAGTTGGAGGAGGACATGGGAGAGCTCAACTTCAGGCAGCTGAGGCCTATGGTCATGGAGCTCCGAGAGTAGGTGGACATAAGAGGAACTAGTGGATACGTCCTTTGTACTTCTAGTTCCATGTTGCTTTTGTATTCGTGTCTTTGTACTATGTGCTACAATAATAAAAATACACTTATCTTTGTTTTCTTTCCTTTCCTTTTTGTTTGGTTGATACTGAGTGGTCCCGGTTAAACTGTTGACTTGACCCTCACTTTCGAGATTTCTACTGGAGGAGACCCAGTGACCTCACACTGATGTCGAAAGTGTGACTCAACCCTTGGAGGTGACAGTGACAGTTGGATCTCTTGGTAGTTATGTCGAGGCCTTACGACATCATCCATGGCATGAATGCATCATTCAGGTCAGGATTGACTATATTAGGCAACTAATGTGGTTCATCCAGGGGATGGGACCCGATTTCTCTTATTGGAAAAGAAGAAATCATAGCAGCTCTTTTGAGACTAAAGAAGGTCCAGGTCATCCAAGAGCGGATGAAGACTGCACAATGTAGTAAGAAACAGGAAACCAGTGCCAGTCTTAGAGACTCGGGCGTGTTAAATGTTTCAAGAAGTAGAAGCTTTAAGGATAGATGAGTCTACGAAGCAGCAGACGTGGAGGCAGAGCTAGGAGAGTAGTATGAGGTGGTGTACATCTTAACATTCTACAACCACCCGCCTTAGTTATCCCCGCCAGGCTCAGGGAGCTGGAGGGTGGTGGAAGAGTGTGGCTGCTTTCGGTCAAGGAGTGTGACCCAATGCCTCTAGAAATGATTCAAGGGACAGTTTGTGTCCACTACTAGCTGCTTTAGTAACGGATGTCGATATGAATTATTCCTTGCTTTCACAAATCTTGTTCCAGACCTAGATTTTCCGGTAAGTCGTGGACGATACCCTCACGTCTGGAGATACCTTGAGAGGAGACTCGATAATCACACTTACACCGATGTTGTGGTCAGATCCTTGAGTCGAGAGTTTCGGTTGGAATCTCTTGGTGGCAGCGTCGAGGCCTTACGACGTTGGTTTGAGTATGGACTGGGAAATCACGATTCATACACAAATTGACGGTATTAGGAAAAAAGGTTGTAGTTTAACTACGACGTCAGGATGGGTTTTCCTTGGTCGGCGAAAAAGGAAACCCCAGGCAGCGCAGGGTAACTCTTGCACAGGAGGGTGCGACCGATCACTATTGAGTCGGTCAACCTTAACCTCGTAGCAGCAGTCGTTTTGAGTTTCAGTTCTAACAGAAAATGGAGACCTCTGGAGTTCGAGGATGACGACCACGTCTTCTTACGGGTCTCACCTCGACGAGATTTATGGAGATGTTGCCAGGGAGGAAAGTTATCTCTGAGGTTTAACAGACAATTCTAGGTCCTCAGCTAGGTAGGCGAGGTGGTTTACCGCTTGACCCATTCACTTCAGTTTCACTAGGTGCACAACGTTTTCCACGTTTCTCAACTAATGAGATACCTGCTCAACCCTCCGCATATCATCGACCTTGAAGAGCTGGATGGTGGAGATGAGGTGACTTCTACGGAGGTTCTTGTGGGGATCAAGGATCGACAGGAGCAGATCCTAGGAGGAAGGTCGATTCCTCTTGTGCACTTTCTTTGGTAGCACGAGAACCTCCAGGTGAGCACATGGGAGCGGAAGGTTCAGATGCATGCTTAGTACCACCTTTATTTCCCTAAGTTTGTGGTGAAGCTTTACGGGGACGTAAAGCCCTGTGGTGGGAGTAATGTAAAGACCCGTAAATTCAAAGGAATTTTTTTTCTTAATTTTCATTGGAATTTTACAAGAACGCAGTTTCTAACGGCGCATGAATCCGAGGCCCGGTGTTCCCGTAATCAATTTCTGAAGTTTGGCTCGGGTACATTCAGTGAACGGACGAGCGGGTTTTTCTAACGTTTGAATCAGTGCTGGGAATCGAATTCTGAGGGCACCAATGGAATCGTAGTGCCGGTAATTGCTTAGAAACGCCTCTTCCGGAGTTGCATTTGCTCGGGTGTGGTTTTTAATTTTTGGGCTTAAAGTTATGAAATAAAATAAATAGTGCGACAAACATTATTTTATTTCACTTAAGAAACTTGGAATCCACTTGAAGCCACTTAATGAAGCTTATGCTGAGTTGTTGCGGATGGAGTCGGGCCGCGGCGAAGGGGCGCGGTGCCAACGCGCCGCGCCGGAGAACCACGAAGATGGCGCATTTCGTTTTTGACATGAGGATTGACGGGTGACAACAAAGCAGGCCGTTTGGGCATTTGAATCCCTTCACAGTGAAGATGGGGTCCCGGGGGGACCATAAGCGAAGACGGTAGAAAGAACGGACCACCAGAGCTCGTCCGGTGGTCCGTGGAAGGCGGCGGCGGCGTGCCGCCAGAAAAAGGGGCGGCCGGCGAACCGCCGACCTCAATCAGCGGCCAAGGGCGGGGGATCCGCGCGCCCCGCCCGCGTGTCAGCTCGGCCACGCTGGCCAAGCCGCGGCCGGCCGATCGGGCCAGACCGAACCGGACCGCGCCGGGCCCAGCCGGGTCGGACCCGGGTCGGGTCGACCCTGTTCGGGCCGACCCAGGGGCGGTCGGGCCGGGTCGGCCCAGGCCCAGACCCCTGTTTTCGGGCCAGTTTCGGTCAAATGCCCATAACATGAGCTACGCGCCTCCAAACGACTCGTCGTCAGCGGAAACGCGATCCTTGGATCGAGACGATCATTTCGGTATATTGCACTCAAGGTTTCAGATTACATTGTGTTCGGCCGGGTTGGTTCGGATACGAAACCAACCGGGCCCTCAGAGAGGAAACGCTCGTAACTCGAGTTCCGGACGTCCGAATGACGTGTCGTCGACATTGTTGTTTTCCTCTAAGTGAGACGGATCTTTTGGCCTACTCCACTCGAGGTTTGGATGCCGTCGGAGTGCGGTCGGGTTGGTTCGCTCACGAAACCAACCGGGCCCCTTGGACGAAAAATCCAATAACTCACAGACCGGTCGTCCGATTGACACACCATCTATCTCGTTGTTTTCCTCTTTTTGAGACGGAACTTTTGGCATCCTCCGCCCGAGTTTTGGATGCAGTTGGATAGTGGCCGGGTTGGATCGCACCGAAATCCAACCGGGCCCCATGAACGGAAAAGATGATACCTTTCTGACAGAACGTCCGTTTGATGAACCATCCGCGGCGTTGGCGATATCGTTTAGGAACGGTCCCTATGAGTATACCCTATGAGTGTTCGGGGTATGGTTGAGTTACGGCCATATTGGTTCGCACACCAAACCAACCGGGCCCCTGGGACGAAAAGGCTAATAACTCACAAACCGGGCGTCTGATTGACGCGCCATCTGTTGGGTTGAGACCCCTATGACGAGGTGGTCCGTTGAGATACTTCTTTGTGGGAAATTGTGATACCTGTAGTATCGACCAGTAGCTCGTGGAGCGGACCCTCCCGAAGACGAGCGTGCGGAGTACGGAGACCGTGTAATCGGCTGAGACCTGACGACTGCTTGACCGACTCGACTTGGAGTGAGTCGACTAGCCCAGTGGACGGAGCGCCCGGTATTTGGCGACATACCCATGGCAGACGGAGCACCCGGTAGTTGGCCATAGACCCGCGGTACTCGACAGGAGGAGTACCTCTGTAGGCTATTAGGGGGAGAGCCCGGTATTTGGCGACAGACCCATAGCGGACGGAGCGCCCGGTAGTTAGCTGCCGACCCGCGGTACTCGACAGGAGGAGCACCTCAGTAGTCTTAGGTTAGTGAGATGTACCTCGGAGTCGTGACAAGACCACTGTACACTCCAGAGACGGAGCTCTTCAGCAGTTAAGGTTTCGATAGTGAAAATCCTGGTTTGACCTGAGACTTTTTGACCTTTGTGTTTACCTCATGATTGAGAAGGGTCATTTGATAACTTAGGTATACGTATGGGCATATACCTGGGTAGTGTTTATCCGTTGATTTCACACTCATTGTGTTTCCTCATGATTGATATGGGTTACTTGATAACTTAGGTATATGTATGGGCATATATCTAAGTAGAGGTTATCTGTTGAGATCTTCTTGTGGTTATACTTGATGGTTTAGTGAGACCTTGAGGGTCTCAGGGTCCCTACTGAGTATCGTTATACACACCCCTTCATGGGCTATGCCCGCACCTCATTGTGTTGGTTGCAGACGACGGGCAGTGCTGACGGAGGCCGAGTGTTCGAGGACTGGACGGTACCCGGAGGTGGACTACACGACGAGTCAGTACCCTGAGGTGGACTACACGATGTGACGACTCACAGAGGAGGATGACGGATGAGAGCGTGGAGGAGGCAATCTGTACCTACCCTTCAGGTAGGATCCGTGGTGGACGACCAGGAGCTGCGCTATCTGTACCTACCCTTCAGGTAGTATCCGAGGAGGACGACCAGGAGCTGGTTCCTACTTCTAGCTGTTGTCTTTTTTGCTGTTGTACCTTGTTCAGTTGTAGTCGTACTTTCTTTTGGGTTTTTATTCTGGCCCATTTACTTTTCAGCATTTCTTTTGTACTTAGTGTTTTGCTTCCGCTTGTACTCTGTGGTGCTTGTTTTCTTTTATAAAGGCAATGCCTTCCCAGTTATCGGGATTTTACGCCTTTGGTAATAGTCGCCAGCCCCTGGCCTATGGAAGGCGGGCTTGGGGTAGTCACGGCATGGGCCCCGAGGACGGGTCGTGACAACACTATTGGTGGAATAATGTGAAGAATAAGATCTGATAATATACATCATGATTTCTTATATGGAAACAAGTGAATGGGAAAAGGAAGAAATATAATGGGATGATGAAACCATTACTCAAACCAACATTGAAATGGGAAAACATCACCATGGATATTTTAACTAAGATTTCGAAGACATCTAGAGGGAACATTACTATCTAGGTTATGGTGGAATATATTACTATGATTTCACTCTTCACTGTGATATATGAGGATTTCTCATTAGAGATAAATTCACTAATATATATCAGTGAAGTGGTGAGGATGCATAGTGTACCACTATCGATTGTATCCGATCGAGATCCAAGATTCACCTCAATGATTTTGAAGAGTATATAACATGGAATGAAGACTGTTTAAACATCAGCATGACATATTACCCTCAAACAGATGTACAATATGAGTAGTCCTTTTGGACACATGAGAATAGGTCGAGAGCATTCTCATTGTACATAAAAGAGGGATGTGATCAACATCTTCTGTTTTTTGAGTTCTCTTACAATTGTAGTTTCTACTCAAGCATCCAAATGTCTCCCTATGATGCCCTTTATGGGAATAGGTGAAGAATACATGAATGATGGAAAGTGGTTTGAAAACAAAAACTATTTAGTCCTGAAATGTTTGGGGAAATGCGGGAGAAGGTTAAGACCATTCAGTAGCACATCAAGGCTGCTCAGAGTCGATATAAAATCTAAGTCGACCATCATCAACATGATCTAGATTTTAATTTTGGAGACATGGTATTCATCCACCTATCTACACAGAAGAGACTAATGAGACTTTGAAATAAGGGATATCTTTTTCCAAGGTACATCGGCCCTTTTGAGACCATTGATCACATCAGAGTGGTATCATACCAACTAGCACTCCCATCTATCATATCTCAAGTACATGATGTATTCCAGGATTCCTTCTTGAGAATGTACACACTAAACCACTATAATTAAATATAGTGGTGGTACCATTAGAGAATTACCACTTTTATTAGGAGAATCCAATGAATATCTTAGATCATTGAGACAATGTTCTACAGAATAAGAAAATGCACCTGGTCAAACTATTGTGGACAAACAACATGTTTGAAGAAAAAATGTGGGAACCAGAGGAGACAATGAAACAGAGCTACCCTCATTTGTTGTAATGTTTTAAATTAAAATTTTAAGGGAGAAATTCCGTAATGGTAGAATATTGGGACTACTAGAACTATTATATGTGAAATATCCATTTTGATATAATTTGTTGCATTATTTTGTAAAATGGATATATAAAACAAATGCACCTAATTGGTGTTATTATATCCACTTGTAATTAAATGAGTGTTATGTATCATTACTGTTGATAATATATCCATTTAATATTCATCAGATGGATAGTATAAATATAGGGTTTTGAAAAATATTTTCGACATGGACAAAGGAGGTGATGTCCTCAACCACTATGATTTCCCCCTATAATGCCCATTTATCAGAGCGTAGAGATAACATTTTTGGGATTTTCCTTAGACAGAGGCCAAAAATAGATCGAATAACTTCTCTATGAGAGAAAATGATTATGGGTGAAGTTAATTCTCATCGAGATCACAATCCAAATCATGTTAACTGAATGACCCCATAAAAGGCCCACCATTTTACACAATACTCTTACGGAGTATCCTGTTGTAAAAGAGGGATATATATCAAGACCCTAAAATTATGATTATGTACCTTATTTTTTTAGAATAATGAATATACATTTATTTTATAATTGTTTTAAAAGATAAAATAATTTTATTGATTAATATAAAAATTGAATTAAGAAATCTATTTTTGATGAATTATTAATTAAAATTTTAATAAAATATTATAATTAAATTACATTTATTAAATATAAATGAAAATATATTTTTTATAAGTCCAAATGAAACATTTATTATAGTTTTCAAATTATTTTAGTCAAAACCCATACATTTTAAATTAATGTCATTCTTTATTTTAAAAGATGAAATTTAAATAATTAGAAAATTAATTGGATAAAATGATTATTATTTTTGGAAAAGGGATGTCAAAATTATCTAACTATGAATTTTTCATAATTTACGAGACAACTGAATTTTTGGTAAACATTAAATACCATATAAATATATTTTGAATTTTATGACATTATAATGTCCCAATAGTGATGTAATAAACATTATAAATTGGATCTTAAGCTAAAAATAAATTTAACCTTTAAAATAATTTTATTTTAAAATTTGTTGATGAATTTTATAAATCCTTGGTGAATCCTCTATAATTAATAATATATTTTAATATTTTATGCTCATTTATTTAATAATGTGACTCACGTACACATTACTATGTCTAATATTTAATATCTTCAGCCCATGACAGTAAAGAATAATTTTTTTCACTCCAATTTGGAAAAAAATGGGATGTATTGTTATTTTTAATGTTTAATTATATAGATTCGAAAACCTATTTTTGTGAAATATTAAATAATTCCCCTCTCATTTCCTATATAAACTCACCCATGCTCTTACTTCTCATCACTATAAAAACCTAGATCACATTATTACCCAATAATCCCCTCTTTGGAATCCTCCCTAGGCACCCCCTGATCTCATGACGCCCCTCTTAAAGATTTTGAAGTCATAGACTAAAGTAATGGGTTTTTTTATTCTTATTTTATTCAATTTTCCTAATATAGTTACACCCTTTTATATTTTATTTAAAAATAATGGGGGTATGTTTTCTCACCTCCCCTATAATTACCTAATTTTATTTCAATGAATAGAGACCCCTTTTCTTCTCAATAATACATCCCATGTACACCTATTACCAAGCTGAAATTTCATAAGAGGTATTTCATTTCTTCTCTTTCTTCAAGTTTTTTTATTATTTAATGCATTATATTTACAAATTAGTTATTTTAGGACATATATTTCTATTACCATATTACTATAAATTGCATTAATATTTTATTTGGTACCACTTTCATCCTCATTAACCCTTTTTATGAATTTTTTGTCATGATATTAGGCTACTGAAATTTCATTGTGAATCTCAATTTAAAAAAATCATTGTAATAGAATACCATAACCATTCCCAATAAAGGGTGTTAACTTTTATATACATAATCCATTTTATTTAGGACTTACATGAATGAATTCTTAATCCCATGACTATGGAATAAACTATGATGATGAATGAATCCATTCTTTATGATCAATGTGGCACACTCAAGTATTAGAATGAAATGAAATTGGAGGGTGCACCCCGAAATTATATAGTGCTCCAATTAATTGGGTAACGTTTAGTATCAAGATTAGAGATGTTGAGATAGTGTTTTTCCGGATTCCATTATTTTTATTTGACAACTTTGATGTCTTATCAGTTTATCCATGACCGATGATGAAATGTTTTATGTTTTTTCCTCATTTACATGTTATGATTATCATGAAATATCATGCCTTTAGGTACATGTTTCTTTTATGATCCATTGATTTGACTATTTTCTAGCATGTGTTCTCTTCCTCATTTTATTCCTAGATTATTCCCTTATTATGCATTATAACTGACCCATTTCTTATGTATGACCTCAGGTTATCCGATGAAATGTTATATACAAAATAATGTTGTGGTCATGTAATGAATGTTTTAAATAATGATGTTTTACATCATATTTTAAGTTGTTATGTAATGTTACTATTTACCCAAAACATTAGGCTTATCAATCTTTCAGGTCAGATTTTGTCTAATTTTTTTCATTAAATAATGTATGAATGTAGCCAAAAAAACCGGTTTGTTATTATGACTCGTTTTATAAAATTTATATAATCAGAACTGGAACCAAGTTTCTCAGTTTGGGAATGTTTCTTACAATATAAAATCCTTATGGGTGTACAAAACCATGAATAAAATAATTTATATGGATTTAACATAACCAAATCCAAAATAGAATAATGGTGCCCTTTTTGTCACCTTATACTTTTTTACATGAAACTTATACGCACAGCTTTATACACATGATGTATGGGATTATTATTTAATGTGCTGGGATGAAATTATATGATATTTAAAATAAATTTATGATCTCATATTATATGACCTGTCCCCTTTCAATTGTTAAAATACATTTTATCTCCTTTTAGCAGTTAATATTATGAGTTACCGACTAATTTAAATTCAATTTCTATTCTAAAGTGTGTTTTCCTCTATAGGTTGTAAATTGAAAATTTTTAAGACTTATCCCACTTTTGGAAAATAAAAATTATTAAATGTTTAAAAGTAAATTACAATGTAATTTTCATATAAATCATCCATGAGAAATCTAAATAAAGCTATAAGTATTCTTTATTAAAAACATTTTATTTTTTGATTTTGTGCAAGATGCATTAAACTACATTAATAAAATGAGTTTCATTTAAATTCATATATTAAATATACATTATACATATTTTTAGCATGGGACCTCATGTAACAGTTTGTTTTAGAATTTTAAATTTTATAAGAATATAGATTTTGCTACAAGATCCTTCATGACTTATTCCTTGGTTTCATTTGACTTACATTTTTTGGTGTTATGTCCTAGGTTCCTTTTAGGGATGGCCTTGTTTTAGATCGATTCCATGCACAATTAAAGAGTATACAAGATAGATATAATACCCTATAAAGTAAAAAGGATTATAAAATCCTTTAAGTATTTTTAGAAGCAAGGACTCTTTAGGGTGTCGTTTTCATGTATAGGAAATTTAGTTGACAGTAAGACAACACTAGTAAGAGTGTAATTTTTTTGTATGTTGAATTTTAATGGAAATTGAGTTACCATATGTGGATATCTGTTGACTATAAACTCAACAAACCTCTATTTTACCATTGTGAGCTTTATGTGAGCCCCCCCCCACTATTTATATGCTATGTCATAATTAGGTTCTAGAAGTTGAATGTTATGTAGATGATTTCATTTACCAATGAAAATATATTTTAACCCTATTAAAATGATGATTCCATAACTATTACAAGTAAAAAATTTCTAAAATTGTAGTTCAGGAAATCTAAATGCCATGTAATAGATCCCTCTAGTGGATTTATGATACCTTTGGGAAAAGTGGGAAATCCTAGTTCCCATACATCGATTCAGAACCTGGTAGGTCATCCTAGAGTTTGTTCCTGGGGAACCTTTTGGAGTGGCTAGATATGGTTTATGATTACCTTAAAAAAGACAATCTGGGTATTAAAATCATTTATAGAAAAATTAATGATTTGTGATCAAGTATTTTGATTTAGGGAATGTGAATTATATACTTTTTAAATAAATCCTATTTGATTTTTAATTCAAACAAGATTCAATGGGTAGTATTGTTTGGGTGTTTATCCCAGTTGACTAGTAGTTGTTATGCGATAGATGCTTTCTTCAAATAAGTAAAGGAATGAGGTGGGTAGTCATTCAAAAAATCATGTCATATATGGGATGGTTGATTTTGAAAAGGGTTTCCATGTGAACTCACATTTCATTCAAATAATGAAGTTTTTAATTTCATAGGGTGTTATACCCTGTGGATTGATGAATCTCATGATTCCGAGCCGCGTCATTAAATAGGTGTTCCAGGATGTGTATATTTTTTTCATCATAATTATTCCATGCTAGTTGTGTGTTGTAACTATTTAAAAATGAATGTTGGTGTGTTCTCAGGAAAGAGTTTAAAATAAATGGTTTTTAGGATGTTTTGCTTATAGGAATGACGACATGTAGTTTTGATGTAATTTTAATAGGGCGAACAACATAAATAGATAATTCTGATAATCAAACATGTAACATTAGACCATTGAACAATGTTTGGATCTAGAAAATCCGGGATAGGAAACATGATGTTAGGTGTTGGGTAAAATGAATATATAGACAATATAAAATTTGATTGTCATAGAGGAGTAGTGATACAAGACTATTAGCAACATCATTGTTTACACACAGTTTTTTGACAAGCATGAACCTTATCTTGAAATCTTCACATGTATACTGTGTGAGGATTGTCTATACAACTGATTTTCCTATGTATCCTATTATGGATATAATGTATAATCATTGGGGGTTTCACTTAATGAGTCATTTTATTGTAATACCAACGGTATATAATACACAACTGATCATTGAATTTTTATGACTCTGATGTGTTTTTTTCTAAAAGATGTCATATTAACCATTATTAGAATGTGGGAATGTGGGATGGGAGATATTACCAATTACACATGTATGAGAGGATTTTTTTTCCATTCAATTCATATGTCCATGATGAACGGGTCATGCGATGAGGTGACTATTCTATTTTAAATTTTTTTGGAGATAATGATTATCCATTAGTGTGTAGTAGGGTATAGGTCGTCAGTGTGAAAACCACAGGAGAAAATGGTTGCAGGTCCTTGATATCAGTCGTGTGATGGTCCTTTTTGTAGTTGTATTATATATAAAATATGAGATTATTCATTGATTTAATCCATTTAGGATTTGATGTATTAATTTGGTTATGGAAATTTTTTGAAAGCTAGATTTAAAAAATTTCTTGGTATACCATATGAGGATCTACGGATATAGGATTAGGGTTAGTGTTGGGGTTGGTTATTTTGTATGATGGTTTATTTTTATTGGGATATGGTCAGTCTGAAGATATCATTAAAAGTAGGGAATGGTATTTTTTGAATGTGCTTAAAGAAATCTAAAAAAATTTGGATTGGGATTATGAACTAGTTCTATTGATCCATCAATCATAGGTCAAAAATATTTTTAGAAATTATCTGACAACAAACAATTCAACATGATTTATCTAAAATTATTGTATGTAATTGTTTTAGAAATCACATTGAGATTTCCATCGGTATGAGATGACTAAAACATAAAAGGTTATCCAATGATTTAAAAGGAAAATTTATTGAACATCGTATGGGATTGGAGAGCTGGATTTTGACTAAATTAATCAATCAAGGATCAAGGGTTGTTCCTTTATGGATAATATGATGGATGTTTTTGATGTATTTCAAGAATGATACAAATGTGATTTGGTAAAAATTGTACTGGTGGGAGTAGTGTGAATCGAAATAGGATATTTAAAACCCAAAACATGTGATGGGGAGAAAAATAGTTCAGATGATGAATATATAGATTCCATGATCATGTCCAGGGTTAGACG
The DNA here is from genome assembly GCA_963277665.1 of Viscum album. Classification (NCBI taxonomy): domain Eukaryota; kingdom Viridiplantae; phylum Streptophyta; class Magnoliopsida; order Santalales; family Viscaceae; genus Viscum; species Viscum album. Next base: position 579,937,615 of record OY728164.1, read on the forward strand.
GTGTCAAATAAGATATGTCTTGATGTTTTTGTTCACGATATGGGCATTGGATTGAGTTTATGTGGTGTAATTACCATATACATAAATTGATTAATAGAGGTTTATTGACAATTTAGAAATGAAAGGGGACTAATTTTAAATAAACATCATAAATAAAATAGTTTGGGGATGTTGTAACATCCAATTTTTTCCATGAGTGGATATTTTTAAGGGAATTTGAGATTACCCTATTGGTGGTTTAGCCAAATCTTTGATTGACACTCAGAATAAAAATATGAGTGTCAAAAAAATCGATCATTTATTTTTGGGTGGGTTAATGTCTGAGAGGTATATCAAAATTTTGGATGTGTTTGGGGAGTTCAATACTTTGAAATATCACCTTTTAGTAGAAATATACATGATGAATATTTTATTTAAACTGTGTGCCTCGTTAGAATAAATTGTGTAGCCATATAACAGGTGACACACAATTTTTGAAAATGTTGAAGGTGGGTTTTATATTTGTTTTACTCAACACATACCCAAATCCCTTTATATGTAGATACAATATTATTAATTGATTTTCCTAGAAGTGGATCTATATCTTTATCTCATCCTATGTAAAGTCATAATGATGGGATGTTATATTCTATTGCTCGAAATGGTGATTATCATTCATAAATAAAATTTTTTCCTACTAAATATTTCCAGGTTCTTTAAATTTAAAATGATTTTTTCATGTCTTTTTAAAGTGATATCCAGAAGAGAAATATCATCAATGAATATATTATTGGTATGGTCAGGTTCAAAATAAATGAATATTTATAGAATTCCATTTTTTAAGGTTACGAATATTTTTTCATTACAAAATATGAATTGGGTATTTACATTAAAGAATTTTTTAGACAGTTTTATTGAAGTGAAAAATTAAATGAGGATGATAGAGTTAAGAATATTACATTCTATTTATTCAAAAAATCAGACACCATGTCATTAAATAGTTCTTTGGATATAGTTACTATGATCATTGAAAGTGAATCTCTTCATGTTTCTCAGAAGTTATCATATGTTTTGTGATTCTTAATCAATGTCAACGATAATGAAAATATATTTATAATCAGAGAGAATTTTTTTAAACTGAATCACTTGTATCCAAAGGGGTGAATTTGGTTTTAATGGGTAGAAGACTTTGTTCATCCATGGAACGTATATAATAATACCAGAAAAATAATATATATGTATATTTTAGAATTTTTATGAAATAGGAGAATGTTTTATATTGTTCAATATTTCTGTAGGTACATTGAATCAATTTTTTCTTTGGATATTATGTTCAAGCGTCATTCATGCATAATGTTTTTTATAAGGGTAATAGTTACATTTCATGAATTTTATAAAATAAAGAATCATGAACCATCTATTAGTGAAAAAGTTTCTATGTTAAAATAAGAAAATATTTCAAACAAGATTTAGGTTTATGATATTGACCATAACAATTTTTTTCATAAATCATTTTATGCTTCATTCAGATATTCTGTTGAATTATCGAAAAGAAAAGATAAATAAAGGAAAATACAATGATAATCACCTCAAAATATTTATAGATTCTATATAATAAATTTAATTAAATGATAGAAAAGTAATTTTAGGATTTTATAGAGAATAAGAATTATGACAATGAGTGTGAACCTTGATTCAGTATTTAGAAGTCTAATATTTTGGATATAAATGAATTAGTAAATTAAATATAAAACATTGAATAAATAAATCAGAATTACTGAGAAAATGGGATATAAGAATGACTTTCATGAAAATATCTTAAAGGAATTACTATAATTGATCATGATGTTCATGGTGCTTCTCTTCAAAAAAATCATAATGAAATGAAAATAATTGGGAATGGAAAGGAGATATTATTTATCAGATTTAAGTTTCTAAAGAAATATATGTTTTAAATATTTTAAAATATATACTTTAATATAATTTTTATGCTTATATGTAAGAGAAAAAATTTCCCTAATAGATGCAGTGTTGATAGAATATTGTCTACACACGTATTTACTTACTGTTGCAACTTTATAAAAAAATTAATTGAAAAATAATTTAGATGTTTATTATAAGAATCTTATAATAATAATAATGAAACATTACAGGAGGTGGATGATCAATGGAAATAATATTTTTGTGTCGATATTGAGAAAGAAGATATTTCACCTTCAAAGATTAAAATTCAATTGTAATCTCAGCACCAAAAATATGGAAAATGACAGTTGAAAAAATCATTAATAACACTACTAATACGCAATTATATATTTATAAAAAAATAAATAGGAATAAAAATTAGTTCATAAATGTGATTAAGAATCTAGATTGTATGTTTGATATATTTCAATATGTGTAATATCATTGTCTATTGATTCAGAAAAAAATTATTAATGTTAATGATTTCAAGTGGAAATAAGAGATGGTTGAATCTATTTTAGAAAATAATTTCATATTAAGAAATATAAAATACAAATATTCTATATATTTATTTAATATTAAATTATTTATTAAATGGATAAATTAATCTGAATGTTATATGCCTTTTTTAAGGAATTGGGGACCAAAATTTGAAAATCTTATAAAATTATTATTGTGCTAATAGATTGTGTTAAACTAATAGTTTAAGATCACTAATGATAATTTGATGATCTGAAATAATTTTCCTTATGGACATATGAAGAGATATATCATCTAAAGGAAAAATACATTTTCCACAATCTATGTTTGATTGGATGTAAAACTAGTTATAGAAGATGAAACATGTTGTTAATATATTTTCTAAAATGGATAAATTATTTAGCAAATTCAAATATGGATAACTATAATATTATTAATACACATAAAGGAATGTTTTTCCCAACAAAATATATTTCAATATATTTATTATTTTTATTATTTTCTTTAAGAGATTTATGCTAAATTTATTTCCGATGTTATTTGTTTCTTGTATTATTAATTTTTGTGTTCATCATTAAATAAATAAATAATAGATAAAAGTATAACACAATATATTTCTATAGGTGGAGGGATTTAAATTCTATGTTCAGATATTTTTTTAAATGTTTTTTACTTTGTATTATTTCTTGTGTATTTTTATTTTCAAAAAGAGGGATATTTTTGGAAAAATTCTCATTTATATACCACTTTTTGAGAATCATAGGCATATATTTGTTGTTTTTATCATTAAATATTTTTCAAGTTGACTTTTTACAGAATTTTAAGTTCATTGAATAATAATTTTTATGTATTTAACCTTAATTGGAAGAACCTTTGTAATTTTAATTCTATGATAAGGAATGGTATATGTATGTTTTAATTTTCTTCATAGGATAAAATTTTTTATAAGAGGATTCTTTGGGTTTTTTAGAAGTACCACTATAGAAACACTGAACAATAGCCTCTGTTGAAGTAAAACAAGAGTGAATCCATAAAATATAGTTTCTGAATTTAATCATGTAAATGAATCTAAACCATGAATTTTATATTCTAAGAATTATATATTGTTATGAACTTTGATTAAAAATGTTATTATGATCTAGACGTGAAGATATTATAAGAGGAATAGTTATTTGAAGGATGATTATGTTTTGAGGAAGGCAACTTCTTGTTTATTTAACTACCGATTTTCGTAATATTTTTAAAAGAATCATTCTATTAGGATATCTTTTAAACTATAATGAACTATTTTAATTGTATTACTTATATAATTAAATGTAAAATTTAGGTCTCTCGAGGTTAAGTAAACATAAATTCAATCTAATCTATGTTATAAACGAATTTCAAAATTATAATTTTTTTTAAATCATGTGATATCCAGGTCTTATAGAAGGAAGAAAAAATCATTATTATTATTATTATTTAGAGATTCTGGGGGTTCAGAAGATAGACCAAGGAATAGGTTTTTACTTAGGTCTACATGCATCCTTTCCACATTGGATTAAAGAACACTTCTCACTCAATTGAGGGGTTTCTTTTTATCCATTGTGAAGACATTTTTATTTATATAAAATTTATTATATAATTTTCTTAACATTTCGTAGTTACTCTATTTTACTCTTATTTGAATAATATCAAACCTATTTTATACTTATCTTATTAAAGAATCACATTTTAAAAGTGTTTACATTATTCTTCATTTAAATTTTTATAAAGTACTCTATGTTTTGTAATTGTATTAAAATGAACATTTAAATCCCCTCCACTCATTTAGTGTACTTTCATACATCCTGAGGTGATTGGTGATCCATAGTGGTACCCAAAGTTGGGAAAGAAAATATAGTACAACATACCAATAGTTTCAATGGTGAAATATATAATGAAAAAAAATATTTTATCACTAAAATGATGTTTAATTATTCTACTAGTCATATTATTAAGGAAGGTATCAATATTCTATATGATAAAAGAAAATAAAAACTCAATCTCCTTGAGTTTAGAACATTTGAGGAGTGTATCCATCGATGAAACCAAGTTTTTCTTCAATATAAAAGTTATAAAAACAAAAAAAATGTATATCAGAGCATGTTCATATTGGTTTTAAATGGTCAACAAAAATATGTTTTCGAAAAGGATTAATATATGTTGTCAATTTCAATTATTATTTGGCTTAGAAGTTGTGGGTGTTTGTTCATAAAAAAAACTCTAATGTTTTCAGAACCATTATTTGATGAAATCTATTTTAAAAAATAGACTACAATGAATCTAAACTGTTTAAAGTATAAAATTGGTGTGGAATATGGATCTAGAGAGTTATTATGGTTTTTTTAATAATGGAATTCATTTATGAGATGATAAATTTTACAAATGTAGAACAAAATGGTGTGGTGGTGAAGATGAATTATATGCTAAATGGCATATCAATAAGCATAGGGTAACACTTTGGGTTTCCAAATGAATTTTGGGTGGAAGAAATGATCTATGTGGAATGCCAAATTCAATGATGTCCATTTACACCTATGGTGTAAGAGATTCTGGAATAACTCAAATATTGTAATATGTTTTATGTTTTAAACCTCGATATATTTATAAGTGTCCTGGATGTCCCTTTTCATACCAGGGTAATTAATAATTCAGAATTAATGTTTTGAGCATGATTCAGTATTTTGTATTCCATAAAATATTATTTTTCTTAGATATGATATAAAGAACTTAGGAAGGTATTACAAATAAGAAATGTTCACTTCAAACAATGAATCTTTTAGGAGGATCGTAATGAATAAAATGTTTTAAATGAATACATAGATTCAACGGTTAGTTCCATAGCTGATTTGGATTGATGTTAAATTTTTTTTGATTAATTCATAAAGAACTCATGTTTCATAAATATTGGAATTTCTAGAAGGGTATGTTTTATAATAAAATTTAATTTTTAATGTTTTGGAAAGATTATAAATACCAAAAATATAAATTATTATTGAACTTATGGAATTTTTTTTGAAGAACATCTTGATGAAGGGTAATATTCACAGGTTTTGAGGCTATAAAAAATGGTAAAAATTGAATCACAATAGTTCAATAGAAACATGAATTAATTTATTCAAATCAATGAGAGATAAATTGGAATCACAAAAGATGTGAAAATTATAAGTGAATCAAAAGTATGGGTGTTTGAAATGAATAATAAGATGGAATACGTTTATTTGTACAACACATGGGAGCTAATTAAACTTCTTATAATAAAAATATAACCGTGCAATAAAAGGTTCTACTATTTTAGTAATTATTTTTGTTGTATGAAATTGTACAAGGTAAGTCTATTTGTGAAATTATTTCAAAAATAAAAGAATTGGATTTCCCATTATCATTTTTTTATTTAATAACAAAATAATCACGGTTTTTTCCAAAATGTGATTTATGATTTATGTATATCATAAATTTTTATACATGAAAATAGACTTTATTTAGTGAGATACAAAAGTGTAAATATTCATGGAACAATATTAAGGATTCAAAAAATCTATAGGAAATTTTGTGTGAATGATTAATAAAATATTATATGGGATGAGGCAAACACAAAGGAAATATATCTTGAATTTTGATTCCTTCAAGGTAGATTTGAATTTCTTGTAGTGAAATATAGACTATTTGTACTACTAAAATGTTTTGTATGATGTAATTTTAATCATAATTTTCTTTTACATAGAAGGAATAATTTTAGAGGAACCAAACATGAACTGGATTGAAGATGTAAGAACTTATTTTTAAAAATGGTTATTGTAGAATCGAAATGATGATGTAGATGCTCATTATACAAGAGGGTGGTGAATTGTATACTTTAAAAAAATTCCTTTGGAACTTTAAAATATTTTAATGTTTAACAAAGTACAACAAGGTAAATTCAATAGACCTCTTAGTTCTGCAAACATTCTTGATTCTGGAAATATGGTTCTAGAAATGAATCTTAAGAAAAGAATACAAAGATAAATATTATATCTAAAAGCATATAGAATCATACTAATCAGAGTAAAAGTATAATAAAGTATATGATAATTATACTTTCATTAAAATTCAAAATGCAGTGGAATACAAACGTGAAACAATACAAGTAACAAGTATGAAATATTTTAACCCAAAGAGTTAGGTATCCAACAACCATGGATAAAGGTCCCTTGATTTATACTTTCAATATAGTATATCTTACCCACACCTGGGTATGAACTCGATACAAATATAAGAGTCTGTCTTTCTATCCCCAAAATCCCTCAACTTTATGTTTGCCGGTACTTTTGTCTTCATATCCCCAGAAAACATTGGATGTACTCAGCAACCTTCAGAGTCACACAAAGAAATTCTGAACAAGATTTTCAGTACATAAAAATAATGAGAGTCTCTCTATAGAAATCACTTCAACAGCATGTGGTATCTATAGTTCTTGAATAGTGACGAGATATTTCAAATGAGATCCAATTTATCGTTGCATTTCTAACGGTTGGATCCCTCTTCCAAAGGTCATATATTTAATTGAATTTTGGAGGGAACTGTACACATGTCACTCAAACAACGGTTGTTTTGAAATATAATTCACAACATAGTTTTATAACTCAAAGAAGAGTAACTAAAAAATATTGTTGCTCAACCACTCCAATTTTTTGGAGTCTAAGGAAAAAATAGAAATCAGAGTCTGAATGGGTAATCCTTCAAAGAGTATGTTAAAAAGATATACAGATTCTGCATTTTTAAGGAATTCAGAATCATAATTCTATAGAATTCAGAGTCTGAATTCTAATGAATTTGGAGGCCGAATTTTGAAGAATTTGGAAGAATTGGGTGTCCGAATTCTGAGGAATTCTGAATTGGAAATATAAGGAATTCAAATTCAGAATTTTGAGGAATTATAGAGTCCAAATAATGAGGAATTCAGAGTCCATATTATGATTAATTGGATTCCTAATTCTGAGGAATTTGGAGTCGGAATTCGTAGGAATTCAGAGTTGGAATTATTATGAATTCAGAGATGGAATTAAGAGGTATTTGGAGTCGGAATCATGAGGAATTCAGAGTCATAATTCTGAGAAACATGGAGTCTGAATTGTCAAGATTTCAGAGTCTGAATTCTGAGAATTACGAGGCCAAGTTCCAAAGAAATTGGATTCTAAATTTCTGAGAATTCGGATTCCTAATTTCATAGAATTCAGATTATGAATTTCAGAGAATTTATATTTTGAATTTCATAGAATTCAGATCCTTCATTCGGATCTTGAAAGCAGAATTCTCTATATCTATGTATTTATAGAATTCTGATGTTTTAGAAGTGAAAAAAAAATTACACTTAGGAATAAAATGAGTAATATTTAGTGAAATTGTGACATGAACAATGAATACATGGTACAGATAAATTTTCCTTGGGGTAGGAAAAATTTTCCTAGGAAGCGAAATCATAGGGGAAATGAATTTTTTTTAAGATAGTGTGTTTGTGAATTTCAAAACATTAAGGAATAGAAAATTCATAAGGAATCCCTATTGACTCAACAATATCCCCCTTTTTGGAAGGCACATAAATCCTTACAAAAAATAATATAAGGACTTAGAAAATATTTTTCTGGACATTGAAAATAAACTTATCTCCCTAAACGCATGGGTAATGATGAATATGACTAACTCCCCTTAGTCGTTGGAAACACTAAGGATCGTATTATTGATTTTCATAGAGAGGATTAACATTTTATTCCATAAAAAATCTTCTTGGATACGCACTCCCCCTTTGATGAACTCCCCCTTACATAGAGAAATTTCTTTTTTAATTAGTATTCTATTGAACATTCCTTTATCCCCCTTTGTGATTTAAATAAAGGAATACAGGGAATGGAAAAGAAAATATGGTACCTAAAATATTAGTACTAGAAAACCAATTTTATAAAGAGAAACCCAAAATTTCATTATGATTGGAAAAATTTATACAAGTAAGAAATACAACAAAAGGTCGGAATTGAACAAGATTATCCTTCATTATCCTTCGAAATCAACTTCATCACTCTAGTTTTGAACTTTTTGAGTTCCTTGTGATCCTATTTTGCTCATTTGAGAAGCTAATCCTGATATTCTATTTTCTTTTCTTAGGATTTGATATTTTCTTCATGAGTCTTAATATATTCTCTGTCACCCTTTAGAAATTATGCATGCTTAACAAGCTTCTCTTCTATCTCAATCCTGAGATCCCATTTTCTCTTCCAACTATGAGAAAATGAATATAATTTCCAATTCAAATCTTTCTCTTATTACATCTGAGTATTTTCTTCAAATGATATATTTTTTTAAAAAGACTTGGTGAGATATTTGAACTTACCATCTTCAATTTGAAAATCATCTTTGACATTATCTTGAAACTCATCATGAATTTTCAGTTCTTCAATAGTTTTTTTCACTATCTATTAATCTTATGGAAATATATTTTTTGGGCTGTGTAGTTTATGAAAATGGTTTTGAAATCAGCCTCATGTTTGACACACTTATCCCTCACCATGGATGCTGAATACAATTTTTAATTTTAGGAATGCAGAAGCATATGAAATTTGGAGTTTATGCTTGGAAATAGAGGGATAATTCAAACAAAGTTTTTCATAGACTAGACTACACAATCATTTTCAACAGAGGAAAACTCTGAATTAGATATTTTTCTTCGTGAGGAATCATTTTATATATAATATAATTTTTTTGATGAATCACCCACTTCATTCGTCTTCACCGCTGCTCTGCTAGGTGTATCAACAACCACTTGTTTTCCCTTAACAGATTTCATAATGACTTCTTCTTGATTGGGTGATTCATGTTCACTATCTGATAATTGCATAATTTTATCTTCATCTACCTCTTCTTTCTCAACACTTACCTCAACATCCTCTGGCTGAGTGAAATCATGGTTGGGGCATTCTTCTTAAGACACATTGTTCACTTCTTCTCCCCTCTTCTCAACTTTCAATGGGGTCGCAAGTTTTAAAGACTCACCTTCAGAGGTTTACAATGAAATTTTTTCAGATGGACGTTTCTTCTCATGAAAATCATTAACATGCTTTATCATGTCTTCTGCATCACCACTGCCTTCTTCTTCTTCTGTTTCTTATACATGTTTTTCTTGGCCTTTTTTAGGAGTCACAAAGTTCTTTCCTGAAATCATGGGTAAAGGATATATCAGAAAGGATTCTATTAATGACATATTCTCTAATGCTTTCTCAGCATCCTTTAGAAGTAAGTGGACTATCTCTACCTCAGAAAACATTTTCTTCTACTACTTCTCTTTCCCATGCTTCCCAAGCTCTTCAGCTGCCTTTTCCTTCAAAGTGATGGCCTCAGTAGGGTCCAAGCCAAACATAGGCCCCCCTTCATTCTTATTTATCTTTTCTTATCTCCAATTTTCTACTACTTCATCATGATACGATTTTTGTTTACTTTGCTTCGGTGGTGCTTACCGAATTTCCTTAGCTGTGGGTTTTTTTGTCTTATCTTCTAATTCATTCTCCATCCTCTTCCTTCCACCCTTTTTAAAGGTTTTAGCCTACTCATTTTTCATTGAAAGAGTTTGAACTTCCTTGTCAGGGAAATAATAGAATTGTTTGGATTCTTTGGAAAATCCAATTTTCATCCTTCTCAATGTATCAAAAATAAACAACATGACATTGGAATTCCTTGACTTAGAAATGCACGAAATTTTGAAGGATTCAAAACACTAAAAAATCATCATTGGAATAATGTATAGATATATAATAATTTGAAATTTCAAATTACCATTCTAAATATTCTCAATTATAATAAAAATGTACTTAACCAAATTTATCTTCCTTAGATTTTCTATGAAATCCAAAATATATATGTCACTCTTTTTTAGAGTATCCTTATCTCCTTTTCTAGGAATATTGAATCCTTGAACCCACAATTCAAATAATCCAAAATTTTGTAGACATGTGAAGAATATTTGGAGTCTTTACTTATAAAATACCAAGACAAGCCATGGATTTTCCTTAATATAACATCCTTGAACATCAGGTTGCTTGTGAGTATAGAACTCAGCTTCCCTTCATATGGAATACCAACCCAGCATGTAGCCTTGGTGTAAGAGAGTGAATATGACTTTCCAAAACACATGAAAGAAAAAATACTCCTTCCTTCTTCCTTGATGAATGTTACGGACACATAGAACTCTACTAACAACTCCGAATATACCAAATCATGAGATTTTGGTTTTGAAATACATACACTCTCCCAACAATTGTGTTTGAAATTCATAGAAACGATAGAGTCATATTTTTCATAAAACATTGGATCAACTAACATTTTTCGGTCTATCAACCATTCATATATTAGCTTGACAGTCATCATTTCATTATGGGAAGAGACTTCGTCATACATTCAGAAGTATTTAAAAAGTGAAGAGGTTTGGAACCAACTTTTGTTTTAAGGGTAGAGCTTTAGCAAGCAAGAGCATGGAGATCGATGTAGGAAAACCATCTGGGGTCATTTATATAGGCGTTTGAGGAGACGATTCATCTTCCAAACTCAATCCATTAGTTGAAAAACCTTCAATCCATATCATATGGATAAAAAGATAACCGATAAATAATATTGATAGATTTTATTCTTTTGCTGGTTGTAAAGAAAACATTCAGAGTTAAGGAAAAGTAAAGATGAAAAATTTAAAAATTAATGAAAATAACAATAAGTAAAACAAAATAATGAAAATTTATGATAGGAAACATACCTTTTGGATTGTTAGAAAGATTATTTGTAATGAGGAAATTTCTTCTTGAAGAACTTTAGATTCCAAAAATTTGATTATGAATACTTTGACTATGAAAAATTTAAAACTACAAAAAATTATTAGACTAAAAAAAATTAGCCTATGAAAAAAATTTAGTCTATGAATAATTTTAGACTGCGAAAAAAAGTTTTAATTGATAATTTCTAGAATAGGAAAATCATGAAAATAAAAAATTTCTAGACTGCAAATTTTTTGAAAATCTAAAAAATAAATTTACTCCCCTAATGAAAACGAGATTTTTACTCTAAGCCATTGGATTCAACAGAAAGATAACATGGAATACTAGCTTATAGTTATCATCCCTAACTTATATTTAAAGTATTCAAATCTATCGTTTGGTAATAATTTTGTGAAAAAATCAGCAAGTTGATGTTGTGTTCTGGTAAATTGAAGAATGACAACACATTTTAGTGTGTGATCCCTAAGAAAGTGATGTCTAATATCCATGTGTTTTCTACTAGAGTGATGTTCATGGTGTTTACATAGGGGAATGGCACTAGTATTATCAAACAAAATTTTTGTTTTGGTAAAACTCATACCATAGTCTGTGAGTGTGTGTTGCATCCACAAAACATTAGCACAACAACTTCCAGCTACTACTTATTCAGCTTCATCAATGGAAGGTGCTATTGAGTGTTTCCTTTTGTATGACCATGAAACTAATGAATCTCCTAATAAATGAAATGTTCTAGATGTACTTTTCTAGATCATTCTACATCCACCAAAGTTACCATCCCAAAACCATTAAAAAAATTTCTAGATATATAAAAGAGTCTTAAATACATGGATTCCTTTATGTAGCAAAAAATTCTTTTCACAGCCTTTAAATGATATTCCTTAGGATTGGATTGATATCTTCCACATAAGAATACTGAAAATAATATATCTGGCTGGCTAGCTGTCATGAAAAGTAGACTTCCTTCCATAACTCTAAAATATGTTTGATCTACTGGTTTCCCAACTTCATCTGGATCAAGTGAATTTGAGGTACCAATGGGAGTACATATACTTTTTATGTTTTAATATCCATTTTTTCAGAAGATCCTTAATATACATATGTTGAGATAAATATGTTCTTTATGATTTTTGAGAAATGTGAAAACCTAGAAGAAATTTTTACTCACCTATCATACACATTTCAAATTCAGAATTCATTATATTCTCAATGGAATCACATAATGATTTTGGAATTCAACTAAATATAATGTCATCAACATAAATATGAACAACCAAAACATTTTTCTTCTCAGTCATTATAAAAAGGGTTGGATTGGCATTTCCCATAACATAATTATTTTGATGAAAAAAAACATTTTTTTCTATCATACCAAGCTCTAGGGGCTTACATGAGTCCATACCAAGCTTTGGTATGTTTGTGAACATGTTCAAGATGTTTTGAATCATCAAAACAAGGATTTTGTTCAACAAAAATATCCTCTTGTACAAAACCATTAATTAATGCACTTTTTACATCCATTTGAAAATGTTTTAAATTGAAGAATGCTGCAAAAGGAAATAGAATATGAATATATTCAAGTCGACAAACTAGAGCATAGGTTTCTTCATAGTCTCTTCATTCTTGTTGATTATATTATTTAGCAACAAATCTTGCTTAATTTATTACAATGATTCCATTTTCATCACATTAACTAATGAAGACACATTTTACTCCAATAATAGATGTTTCTGTAGGTCTTTCACCCAAGTTCCAGGCTTTATTCCTTTAAAATTCATTTAACTCATCTTTAATGGCTTTAATCCAATCAACATCACTTAAAGCTTCATAGTGCTTTGTGGTTCTAATTTGGAATGGAATGCTAGATTTTATTCTTCCTTCAATAAGGAACTTCTAGACCATACAGGTTTATTTACATCACCAATGATACTTTCACTGGGATGATTCTTATGAAACAAATGTTTTGGGATTTGTAAAACCTGTTCATGAACATAGATAGGGAAATATTCTAGGGTAAATTCTTTAGAAACATTTTCTTGAACATTTTACTTAATGGAATGATCTTTTATCAAGAGACGATAATTAGTTTTTGAAAACTCATCTGAATATGTAGGTTGATGTTGTTTAGAAACAAAATGATCAGTTTCATCAAATTTAACATGTATTGTTTCTTCAACAATACATGTGTTTATATTGAAACCTCTCTAAACCTTAGAATTTGTGGAGTAGCCAAAGAAAATTAATTCATCATATTTTGGTGTTACTTTGTGTAGATAATCATTAGTATTCAGAATAAATACCTTAAACCCAAAAACCCTAAAGTAGGAATGTCTAGGTTTTCTACCATTCCATAACTCATAAGGAGTTTTATTAAAAAAAATATAATCAAAACACTATTTATAGTATTGAAATTATTACTTATAACTTATGCCTACAAATTTTTGGCTACTGAATATTCACTCACCATGGTTCTGGTTAATTCTTGAATAATTCTATTTATTCGTTCAACAACACCATTTTGTTCAGAGGTTCTTGGTGCTGAGAAGTTATGAGTAATGTCTTTTCTACTACAAAATATTTCAAAATCATAATTTTGAAATTCTCCACCAAGATCACTATGAATAGTTATCAAAGAAAGTTTTTCTCATTTTTAGCATGGGCTCGAAATGTTTTTAAAGAATAAAAAACATCAGATTTCTTTTCTAGAAAATAGACCCACGTAAATCTAGTGTAAATATCAACTAATGAAAATACATAACATTTTCCTCCAATTATTCTAATTTCTATTGGACCAAAAATATCCATATAAACCAACTATAATTCATCAGTGTTTGAGACATCAATGACTAATTTTTAACATGATTTATGTTTCTTGACATATTGATAAGGTTCAAAAACCTTTTCAGAATCAAATCTAAGCTCCAGTAGATCCATAACTAGTATTTTCATAGAGAGTTTGCATGGGTTTATAAGGTTAAAATGTTCTCTCCTTCTATGCCACAACCAAGAACTATCTTCCATTGCACTAAGGCATGGTAGATCATGGGTTCTAAGGTATTCTATGTTTAGTGTGTAAACATTCTCTGGACTATTGGCAGAAAGTATAAAATCTTCATTGGAATTGTGTACTAAGCACTTGTAATTCCTAAAACTCACAAGTTAACATTCTCAACATAATTAAATTATGATAATGAGGTTGTTCTTAAGACCCATAATAAATATAACATTCGAAACCAATTTTTTTCCAGAAGAACAATGTTACCTATACCAAAAATTTCTCCCATAACATTATCTCCAAAAGTTACTTTTCTTCTTTTTGTCTTGATAATCCTTTCAAAAAAGTTTATTTTACCAGTCATGTTCTGGGATCATCCATTATCCATATTCCACGAATTTTTGTTGGTACTATCTTTATTTTCCTGAAAATAAGAGTGTTAGACTTCTGGAACCCAAACATTCATGGATCCAGAATCTTTAGAAAAAAATATTTTTCGAATCCATATATTAATTGAAAAACAACCTTTATGAAAACCCCAGGACTGAGTTTTGTTTATGGAACAACTTTTTTCCCAATGCCCACCACACTGACACTTAGTGAAGAATAGTGAACTTTGAGAAACAAAATAATTGTTACTGAAAATCGGTTTTGAAATTGTGTAATGAAAACACAAATTATTCTGTAGTGGTCGAATTTAAGAATACATCTTATCAAAATTCTCATTACCTTTTCTAAAATTTGACCAACACTTCCTCAAGGAAAATATTTCAAACATTATCTTAATATCTATGTTCATAATTTCAAAAACATTAGAATTATCACTTGAGTTATGCTCGAAAAAAAATTTCTTAGAAATTACATTTTCTAGATCCATAAAATGTTTATCCTTCTCGGAATTAACATCCTCCAGGTTTTTGGAAATACTTTTGAAATCAATAATTTTCTTATCAATATCTTTAGAATGATATGATATTTCATTTTTATTAATTGAAAACCAAGAATTTTCCTTGTCAATATTTTTCTTGACATTAGATTTTACATTCTCAAGGATCATATAAAACCTAGAAACTTCATCATTGGTAGGTATAATATTATCTTCATCTGAAAAATATTCTTCATTTGAGGATTCATAGTATTTAATATGACTATAATTAGAATTCAATGATACATTGGTTATGGAATTAACATTATGTACCTTAGCCGTTAAACAATAATTTTCAATAGGTAGATTGGCAAGAAAACCAAGATTCTTCTGTCCATATGATTCGTAATCTGATTATTCTTCAGAAGAGTATCCACCACTAGCACTCCAGGTGTCATTATCTTTCAAAACATTCTCATCTTTAGATTTTTGTTACTTCAATCTATTACTTTTATAATTATTTTCCTTTCTTTATTTTCTCTTATGCATTGTACAATCTGGAATTATATTCCAGCACTTTTGCATTCATAACTAGTGACTTCAGAGTTGTTCTTGTCCTTCCTTACATTATTCTTATGTCTACACTGAATTCCATTCATCCCAAATATCTTTTTCATCCTTCGAGAAATATCAGCTAGCTCATTCTCAGAATGTTCACTTTCCCTTGATTCTGATAAAATAGTAACCTTCTTTGATTTGGATCATGTAACTCTCTTAGTAGTCTTGGATTTTATATGATATGAATTAGTTGTAAAAAAGACACTTACATTTTAATTCTTCTTCTTAATATTATCACCATCACTTTTCATTCTAGTCTCATGTTTAAGAAGAGTACCAAAAATCTCATCAATAGTAATCTACGAGTCTTTCCTCTTATCATCAATTGTTATTCTCTTTGATTCCCACTCATTAGGCATGTTGTCTATAATCTTGTCTACAAGTGACTCATTATCCAAAACTTTTTCACCCATGGATTGTAAGCAATTTAAAATAGTCATGAATCTTTGTTTTACTGTACACACTAGTTCTACATAAAGAAAAAAACCATGATATTCAGCTCTGAGCATATCTCTTCTAGTTTCGATAAATTTGGAAGCTCCAAAATGAGTTACTTCAAGCCTCTTCCAAATACAATTTGTACCATCACAAGAAGAAATATTGCGATATATATTCATGTTCATGGAAAATAACAAAGTAATATGTACCTTATAGTTTAGTTGATATTCTGACTTCTCTTGATTAGTAAAAGTTCTGACTTCCTTATCAAAAATCATGTAATCTCCAGTCAGCATAAATAAGTTGTCCACTCTAGTAATAATGAAAAAGGTCTTCATACGATCTCTCCAATATTCATAATAGTTTCCCATAAAATATAGGAGTTCTAGGAGGATTATGATTTTTAATCGAACAAAAATTCATTCCTTCCATCTCAAAGAAAATATCATTCCACACACACTTCTCTGTAAAATAATTTTGCAAACAATTATACAAATATCCAAAGCCTGGAAAATATAGATCAATGAAAAATTAGGCATAACATCTTATATGTTAATATAATAATTTTAGAGACCTCCTCTGGTACCAATTGCAGGATCGAAATGATGATGTTGAAGCTCAATAAACAAGATGGGTGAATTGTATACTTAAAAAAATTACTTTGGAACTTTTATTGATGGTAATGTTCAACAAAGTTAAAAAAGTAAAATTTACTAGACCTCTTAGTTCAACAAACTTGATTAATTCTAGAGATGTGGTTCCAGAAAGGAATCTTAAGAAAAGTATACAAAGATAAAGATTCTATCTTAAATCATATAGTATCTTACTAATCAGAGTACGAGTATAAAGCCGTTTAACATAGTTATACTTTCCTTAATAATCAAAATGCAGTAGAAAACAAACTTGAAACAATAAATGTAACATGTATGAAATATTTTATCCCGAAGAGTAGGGTATCCAACAACCTTGGAAAAAGGACCCTTGATTTATACTTTTAATAAAGTCTTTCTTACTCACACTATGTTAAGCCCTCGATATGAATATCAGGGTTTGTCTTGCAATCCCCACAAGCCCTCAATTTCAAGGTAGTCGGCACCTCTGTCTTCCTATCCCCGGAATCCTTCGAATGTACTCAGTAACATTCGGAGTCACGTGAAGCAATTCTGAAAAAGATGATCAGTATGCACAAAGAAGGAGAGTATCTCTTTAGAAATAACTTCAATAGCTCGTGTTCTCTAATGTTCTCAAACTGTGTTGATCTCATTCAAATGAGCTCCTATTTATAGGCGTGGTTCCATCAATCGTCTCCCTCCTCCAATAGTGAAATTTTTCATTGAATTTTGGAGGGACGTGTACATATGTCACTCAAACAACAGTTGGTTGGAAACAAAATGATGACATCATTTTATAACTCAAACATGAGTAAGTAAAAAAAGATAGTTGCTCAACCAATCCTATTTTTTAAAGTCTATAGAAATAAATAGAATTCTGAGTCTAAAAGAATAAGCCTTCAAAGTCTATGTTACAAAGATATACATATTCTATTTTTCATGAAATTCATAATCAAAATTCTATAGAATTTGGAGTCTGAATTGTAAGGAATTTGGAGTCGTAATTATGAGGAATTCTGTGTCTGAATGCTGTAGAACTAGGAGTCCCAATTCTGAGGAATTCTAACTCTAAATTCTGAGTAATTCCGAATATGAATTTTTAGGAATTCAGACTCATAATTCTGAGGAATTCGGAGTCTAAATTCTGAGGAATTCCATGTATCATTTCAAAGGAATTAAGATTATGAATTCTGAGGAATTAGAGTTTGAATTTAGAGGAATTCAGAGTCGGAATTTTGAGGAATTCAGAGTCATAATTATCAGAAATTCGGAGTATGAATTTTGAGAATTCGGATTCTGAATTTCAGAGAATTGAGAATCTGAATTTCAGAGCATTTGGAGTCTGATTTTCATAGAATTTGGATCGTGGATTTCATAGTATTCAGAATCCAAATTTTCGAGAATTCGGAACTTGCTTTCGGTTCCGGATAACAGGATACTCTAAATCTAAGTATTTATAGAATTCTGAGCTTTTTGATGTGAAACCAAATTTAACACGTAGGAATAAAATGTTTTAGATTTAAAGAAATTATGACATGAACAATGAAAACTGGTAAGGATAAATTTTCCTTGGGGAAGGAAAATTTCCTTTTTGAAGGGAAGTCTATGGGGGAATGAAATTTTCCTTATGATAGACTATTTGTGATTTTTAAAACATGAAGGAATGGAAATGTTATAAGGTGGCCTTATTGACTCAACAGTTATAAATAAAAGATCCTAAAGAAGAAAATAGATATTGGTAATGAAAATAAGGAGACATTATAATCATGAAAAATTTAGGTTGTTGAAGTTTTAATGCACCCACAATATAGTGGAATAGTTATGAGTATCCAAATATAAACCTATCTCTACCCAACTAGATAAACATTTCAAAAAATTTAAAGGGAAAGTCCAATAAATATAATATGATGACTAGTACATGATGATGGTTCCATATGAGTAAGTTGTTATAAGTATGATATATTTTGTGGTTTATACAAATCTACAAAATAATCATGATGTGGGAGTTGTAAGAATTTCTATGGAAAATCCTGGAAATGTGAATTGTGACATGATAAATTTGATACTCTTGTATCTCTAGGGTACATTTAATCAAGACTTATATTAATGTATTATCCCTTACAAGTGAATTTTATGTTAAATTTGGATTACATATGAACACATTAATTAGTACCATTATATTTTTTTAACAAATGAACAAAACATATTAGTTGGTTCTCTATATTATAGTCAAAATTAGCATTTTCTACTACATAGGTAGAGTAATTTATAGTAATAGAATGATGGAAAGAGATAATATAGATGATGTTCATCTTATATGACCTCAAAAGAATGTAATTTAATGGAACATTGTTTTGTTATAGTTAGACCATGTTTCATTTTCAAAATAATTTGGGATTTCACTCACAATGAAAACACATTCACCTGAAGTATCACGCTATTAGGAATAATCCGAATGATTGACTGTTATAGTTATGGAATATTAGTGAATGGTAGAATATTAATAATATGATTAAAACGTATATATTCTATTAAATTCTAGAGGATGAATTTTCTTTAGTGGGTCTTAAACGACCTATATGGATGGTTTGGATATTCATTTTTTATTTCTTACAAAAGATTAATTTTAAATTAAACAACTTGGTGGTGAAGCCTTACAAATAATATTCAAGTGGTTTATTCTACGTAAGGGTAACAGTATAGATGAATAATAATAACCAATATTTTTTTAATTAAACATAATATTCTTAATAGATATAGAGTGGATTAATTTTTATGGATTCAACTATTTATTTGGAGTTGGTTGTTGAGGCGCTGTATTTTTTTGTAGTGATTGGTTACCTTACTAAAGCTATGGTCATATATGATTATTATAAGGTTCTAGAACATAATCAACTATATGAAATTATTTAAAAATAACTGAGTATAAATACTTATTAATCATTCATGTAATTTCTTTTTTTCAATTTTTCAAATAAAAGTACCAGTGTTTATCTCGAGCAGTGTGACTAAGTTTTAACATCATAAATCATTGTTATATGGGTGGGTGAATTGTTTCTATTATGTGTTTATTTTAATTTAAATTACTACTATGAATAATTATATTCAGAATAATATGTTAAATAATATGGTATTTAACCAAAAATTGATTTAACGATTTGAAATTTATTGGAACTTCTATAATTATTGCACAAAATTAGGTTTCGAAAGTTTATTTGGGAACATTTTTGTATCAAAAAAACAAATATGTAATGAATTTTTTTTTCATGCATATCATAATGCATGAACTATTTACAAAATCAAACCATCTTGGGTTAATAGGGAATAAATAACAATATCCAACAAGAGAATCATCAACCATTAAATTACATTAGTTTCCCCAATAACTTAAGGGTTTCTATAAAAAGTATAGTTCTGTATTTTTATGAGTACATCTGATCCGTTAACAATATTATTCTTTAATACAACCACACATCTCAACACTAAAATCATGAGCATTTATATGAAACCATTTTTTATGACCAAAACCAAGGACCCAAACCCATACTATATCTCTACATGGTCTAAGTGCATTCCTCTAATCACTAGTCATCAGAAACTAGTTCCTAGGTAAAAAATAATCCATTGGAAAAATGATTTTCTCTTAGAAAACAAAAAAAAGGAATATCTAGTAATTTTTAATACAAACCCCTTATATTGAAATGTTTAAAATGTTAAATGGAAATAATTTTTTCAACATTTAAATGAGACAAACAATATACTTTCCAAATCAAAGTAAATAAATAAATTATACCACAAATCTAAGCTACATACTCAAATTTCTCATCCTTCCACGTATCTAAGTGTATCAGTAACTCTGTGATGATAAATTATAAGACCATTATTTTACATGCATCATAATAAATCATATTTACATTCCCAATGGAGTTCACAAGTAGGGGGATATTATAAACATATTTGGACTCCCCCAAGACTAAAAAAAATCCAATCATTATTGATCAATATAAGAACTCACAATTAATAATGATAACCAAAAATATATTAATCCAAAACATTAACATATCATAATCATTTTAGAATTAGAATATCAAAATCTCTGATGTTAGAAACCATTTGTTTAAAATCCACATTTCATGAAAATAACCATAAAAACATCAATTCTATATTCATTTCAAACCATGTTATTTTTTCTTAAAATATCATTTTAGAAAAACTATAAATTTATTTAATAATGATATAAAAAAACATCATCCCTTTAACCCAATAGAAACTATCTATTTCCCAATATTGATAAAAATTATTTTTCCCTAATAAATAAATAATGAAAATTAATCAATTAATATAAAAAACATAGATAAAAATTGTAATAACAATCTTTCATTTGTGAAAACTAACTCATTTCATATTCACACATTAACATCAACCCTTTACATAAAAATTAGAGTGAGTAGGTTATTTCTATTAGATAATCACTCAACTTAACACACACTTAATAATTCCCCATGTGGGATAATCAAACAATATAACATGTTTTCTATATAAGTATCCCTAATACCATTTTCACCCATGCACTCTCAAAATATGATATTGAAAAATAAACCGCATTAAACATAACTAAAAAATAAATACATATATTTGGTATTTTAATAAATAGTTTATTTCAGTTTAATTTAATATGAAAATCATAATTTAAAAGAAAATGAAGATGTACAAATCATTTGATTATCATAATCAATTTTCATTGAAAAAATGAATTAGTCCTTATATATAAATAATTGATGAAACCTACCTAGATGTTCATTCCCACGTTTATTTTACCACAATTTGTCAAATAAGAAATCTTATTTTGGTAAATAATGGAATAATTTCATAATAATACATCATAAATATAAAATTATAGGAGATATTAATTTTGTGGAATTTTAGCATCGCATGTTACATATTGGTATAGCCTCATGCAAGTATCTGGAATATAGTTCATGAACTCCAATAAGATACATAACATAATTTCAATTAGCAGAACACCTTGAATATATGTTGTCAGGGGGGGTGTGAAATGTTATTCATGTGTAAAAAGATACGATTATTCTTAGAGAACACAACCCATTTTTGGCACATCTCATGTTGAATGGAATAAAAGAACATTTTTTACATATCTTTTAATAAAATCATCGAAATAGGTGTTTTGGGAGATATCCACACCTCTATATATAAAATATATACATATAAAAATATAAATAATATCATATTCTACATACCTTAGTCCAATTAAAAAACTCTCACCCTTCATTCCCTGTTTTCAATCTTCTATCCCAAGTTCCACCAGTCTATGATGCTCCTGTGAGGTATCTCAAAAAAAGAGGAGAAATATATCAAATCAAAAATTTATAGACCTTCTGTATAATATGTATTACTTTTCTATAAAGAATATACATTAATGATTCAATATAATTTCATTAATATTCTTATTTTCCATAGAAATGATTTCATTAAAAATATAGCCTTTTTAATCATTTAATTAAAATATTCTCTTACTCTCTCTACCATAACCTATAGAAATCCCTACATTATGTCATAAAAGAAGTAAATAATTTCCCCAATGACATTATTCAAGAAAATAGTCTATTTTATTATAAAAAAATAATTCAAATTTCAATCAAACATACATTTATCTATAGTAATGCTGAGGTGACCTCCACCATAGTGCCATAAATTAACCATAAAATAAATTTTAATAAAATATTAACATGTCATTTCAAAGAAATTATCCACATTAATCCCAAAAATAATTTTCATAAAAACATAATAAAACATTATCCTTCATTTCTATAAAAACCTCCATCAAATAAATTATTTAAAATTAATTTTTCAACTCATAATATTAATTAACTATCACAACTTCATAATTCACATGTCCCTTGAAAATTTCACACCACCCAATGAAAATCACTCAAAAACATGGAAATACATATCGGTTTTTGATTATTTATTAAAATCACACACTTTTATGCTCAATTTAATAACCATAATAATAATTTTCTCATATTTATCCATCAAACCGAAAATTTATTAATCTATAAAAAATTAAATGATGTAAGCAAAACAAAGAATTGGAAATAATAACAAAAATAACAAAAACTCTATGTAAAATACACATAAATAATATATAAATATGGGAAAACACTTTATTTAAAAAGTCAAAAACATCGATGATAAACATATTTTACAATATATCATATTTTATGGAGCATTGTGTTTTATATAAAATTAATAAAGAATTTTTATTGAATATACTAACAATAAAATGATTACCCTATAAAACAGATATATTATAAGTCCATGATATATATTTCCCAATGATTTGTTATAGAATTAATGTTTCTCTCAGTGAATAGCTATTTAGGTTGGCAACCATTTCAATAATATATTATATATTTCTAGATAGATATGTGAAGAAATCATTACCCATATTCATTTTGTTTATTTTTCATAAATTCATTCCTATTGTAGCATAAATGATAGATTTAGCCAGCTATGTGTAACCCAAATCTCACAACAAGATATGATTACCAAACTATTACGGTTAATCATATTCTTTATGTATGACACAAGATAATCTATGTTCTTAATTTTTTTGGTTGAATATAATTGATTATTGATATCTTTACATGTATTTTATTTAGAAGGAATATAATAATTCCTATATATAGGGTTTTCAGTGTCCTATAATTTCAATAATAATATAATTCATATTTTAAATATCATGAAATCCTTACATGTATGTTTTTATAGATAGATTTAATTTTCTTTCATTTACTAAAATCTAATGTAAAAATACCCAAAAATATTAACCTATAAAACATTATAAAACTTATTATTTTTATTAATTAAAAAAATTAAATATATTTATAGACACATTTCCAAATTCCTTGCATTCCTAAGGTACATGAAAACCATTCATGAAAATATTTTTAATCATTTAAAAGTTATTACTCAAAAAGAAGTTTGGTGAGATATGTAGCTGACAAGTCACGTTTTTTATAGAACTATATTCCTAGAGCCGATGTAGCACAGCCCAAAGACCCACTAACCATATATCAACACCCATTATTGATCTGAATTCAAATAAACCCAAACACAAAATTTGAAGAATTATTAATGAAAATTTATTATTGAGTTCATAACAAAATTAAATAAATTTGTAGACGAAAAAAAATCATACGCTATACCTACCATGTAATTATTATATACAAGGTATATCAACAATAATAAATCCATTTAAATAATTTAAAATAATGTATATTTATATTAAAAATTTACACAATTATGTTTAAAAATTTAATATTGATCCAAATAATTAAATAAATCAATAAAATATTTATCACAAAATATAACAACCTCAAACAACAATAATTTCATTCATATAAAATTTCATACAGTATAATGTCACATTGATTTAAAGAGTTCTTGAAGATCCCTAACTATACAAGTATTTATTACTTAAAAATTTTTATTACATAAAATAATATGAAACAATTTCATATATTATCATTATTTGTGATATAATGGACAGTTATATAATTGGACTGCATTCTCATAAATGTTTTTTCATCACTATATTATAATTTTATAACACTAAAAGAGGAAAAAATTATCTCATAAAATTATCCATTATAACATTTATATCAAAATATGAAATACGTGGAAGCATTGGGATACATTGTTTCAACAAAAAATACAATTTTTCTTGAATCACCAACAAATTGTCATTATATGACAAAGACATTTATTTTATAGAAGAGAGACTGAAAATTTAAAAATTGTGGACCAATTCTCAATAAAACATTGTATACATATCATTACATAGAGAAAAATTCCTTTTGGTACTAAATAATATGGTTTATTAAAATAAAATTTTATATATTGATTTAGTTTTATGTTTTTTAGATGTGCCGGTGGTTCTGATTGGTGGTTAATTTTTTTCATTTGATTCAAGGATATTTTTAATATTTTTATTCAATTTTTCTTTCATATCTATTTCTCCTAGTCATAGGGTTTTCTTTATCTAATAATTTTGTTTACCCAACCATAGTTGACTCGGTTATTGGTTGTGTGTGATGGTGAGTAGGGACTCATGGCCTGTTACGGTAGAACTTCTTATTGGTGGATACATATATCCTTTTTCATCAATGTAAGAAACAAAAATTTTATCATTGTACATTATCCTTTATATTATATTAATGTGTATTATTTAGTATTGATGTATTATATAAATCCCATTCTCCAAATGATTGAACTACAAAATTATTATAATAATATGAATATCATTTATAAATAAAAATTTAAAATAGAATTAAAAGTGTTATAATGGTATAAAAATATAAATTAAAATAGATATAATATTCAAATTTGGATCCTCCCATTCCCCAAAAATAATCACTACCTAATAATTCTATAAAAATGAAACAAAATATTAAAAATGAAATATATATTTTTAAAAATAAAATATATTCAACCATGAGGGAACATGTATTTAAATGTATAATAAGGGAAATAAGGAGTATTTATAGAATATTGGACACCCATACGACCGTTAAAAATATAACCATTGGAATTTTAATATAATCATTTTGAATAGAAACATAATTTTTATAATAGTAACATCTCCTTTGAAATTGTAAAATAATATTTAGGTATCTTATAAAAGTCAAATATTACATTATTGTATCATGTTAGAACCAGTTGATTGTTTTTAAATTCACAAAATAAGTGTGTTTTTTTTTTGAAAAAAATATATGTTTTACCTTCATTTTTAAAACAAGTATAATTTGTAAATTTGAAATAATTTTCATAAAATGTTTTTATAAAATAATATTAAACTGAATTGAAAAAATAATGTAATTATATTTGACCATAAATAATTTTTCCAAGTGTAAAAAATTGATCATAATATTAAAATGAGCATTCTTCGAATAAATTAATATTTTATTTAGAAATATACTATTTATATTTATTTGAAACTTATGTTTAAAAAATATATTACATTTTTGAAATCAGTATATTAATAAATTGTTAGATTAATTTTTTTTTAATTTTTGAAACTAATTGTATTTTTAGAGAATAGTGAAATATAAACCTAAAAAACATTTAACATTATAAGTTAAATAAAACAATGATTTCATAAGGGGTGATATAAAAACCATTAGATTAGACACAAAATAATAATTTAATGTATATAGTCAAAAGATTCATCAATATCTATAGTCTTGAGTCAAAATAATAAATTATTAATATAATATTCAAAAAAACACCTCACTCTTCCCCTTATAAATATCACCCATCACAACCCATTCACCTCACACATTCTAACGTCCTTGACCTAAAAAATAGCTAAGAAATTTGATTTCTATCTCTCCCTTTCTTATCTATAAGAATAATTATTATCAAAATACCAATCCAAGGATCCTTAATTATAATACCAAGGGTAGACATCTATAGGAGAAGGAAATACCCCCAACTGAGACTTATTTTTCTTCCACATCATCTCGAAAAAAATTACAATAAACATGATATAATCAATTTGGTATTGAAAATATAATATAATTTATTATTTTTATATCTATGTTCCATCCTCTTCTCTTATATTTTCATTTTCAAATTTTTTTTCACAATATGGATGCTACACTACATCCATATGTACACACTTCGTTTTTATCAACCACCTTCAGGTATTGTAAAAGAAATAATATTGTGATTAAAAATTATTGTAATAATTATATTATATATTATTTCACATTGTTAAATGTATTCATATTAATTTAATTCAATAAAATGTTTATATTTCATGATGGTCAGAAAACTACCAAAATGAACAAATAGTATAACGATGACATTTATAATAAGAATAACCATCCCTATGTGAGAACACATGAATATTTAGAAATATTTAAATTTATAAAATTGCATTAATATAATTTCAGATCACTTCATGATTTTTATGCAATTTTTCTAGAAAACCAATAGTTATACACAAAATAATTCACCCTTGTAACCATGAAACAAACGACCTTATGAAACTAACAAAATTTATATCTCAGTTAAATGAATCTATTAGAAACAAAAAATTTAATTATATGTTAAATTAATTTAAATATTTTTCTAGATTATGTATTTAATAAATCTATTATGATAATTCAGGATGTTAAGTGAAATTGTGGAATGAATCTGTACATGAGGTAATTGATCTCTTCGAACCACCCAATTTTCTTTGAGAAATACATTATCTCTATTTACCTCACATTATCAATATATTATTCATATTAAATTATCATATATTTTCATATATTTCCCAAACATAAATACCTGTCTTAATTCACCATTAATTTATTGGGATATACATGTTTAAAATGTTACCTTATTAATTAATGTTGTTAAGAAGATCCGATTAATGTGAACTTATTTGTTTTCATGCCTCATTTCAAGATACACTCAATGAAAAGACTTTAAACATAATTAGTATCTAAAAAAATAATTTTATAATGTAAAATGATTTAGGTTCATTCCTAGTTTAATGAAATATATTTCTTTATAAAATTCTTTACTGAATCTTCACTGTTCATCGTAAAAACCAATTAAAAGTAATATTTTCAAAAATATTTCATCATTAGTTTTTATGTCTTAAATTCACTTGGAATTAATTTTCATGTCAAATTATTCCTTATTTATCTATGAACATGAATGAATAGATTATTTCATTCATTTAGTTATGGTATTGTATTTCTATATTTTATAAGATATGATTATGTAACTAATTTTAATTCAATATGTTTTTATAATCTATATTTCTTTTTAATGATTTCTTTAAATGGAACCCATATGCATCTATGTGTTTCTGGAGTGCACCTGGATAGTACCAAAAATTAGTGGATATTTATTATTTATCATTTGATTATATTTATGGGATTAGGTATTTAACCTAATCCATGATAAGAATCTATCTAGTATGTGATGTTGTTTTGGTAGTTATCTGTTAGTTATTATTATGTCAAATTTATATTTTTTCCCATGATTCCAATATATTATGACTCTATATTTTTTATTTTATACTGCCATGTAATTATTTATGATTATTTTATTTTACAATATAATGTTTTATCTTTTTGCTCATATTTTATGCTTCATTATCATCCTTACACATTTATGGGTAATTACAGCTTACCCATTTTCTATATGTATGCCCCAGGTTATTCTATGATGTTTTAGGATCTCATTATGATTTAAGAGATGATTATAGATATTAAAATAAAAATTATTTTCCTGTTTCATTTATAATGTTTTATATACATATTCTTCAAAATACACCATGCCTCTTGATCTATAGGATGCATTTATTTTATATTAATTATAAAAACCATGTAATGATATATATAAAAGATGTTAGTCACTATAGTTGGTATCATACGATATCATAGTTATTTTTTGGTATTTGGAATACAATACTTTAGTCAAATCCCCATGGATTATTTTATATATTATAAAATATATTAAACTTTTTTGAAGTATATAGAAAGTGGTTTCATAGAAATTACTTTCAAAACACGATACTCCAACTCAATGTGGAACTGGAATAGTTGTACCAATTGGTATTAAACCTGAAATGTATTATTAGGTATTACATAAAAATCTATATATTTGATGACCAAAAGGACTTACTGCACACATTTTTTATCACTCCCGGATAATATTTTTTGAGTCATCAAAAAAATATTTATGAACCATTATAAAGGAAATCAAAATATTTTTTGTATATAAAACCTAATAGTGAAATTATAATGAATAACGAATAATTAAACCTAGAGACACATATGTAATGATATAATTTATTTCTATAAGTTATTATTTGTAAATTCATATTTTTCCTTTTTTATGAATTTTTGTTTTATTGTTTTAATCCATATTTTTTTCCTTTATTTTATTTAATGGTATGAAATAGGAAGAATCATTCCATAAACCAATGTGATGGGCAATGTTATTATTTACCTAATGAGATTCATAATCTGATTGGAGAAAGATATGGGAACTTTATTGTGGTACTATATCAATTGAGTCATTTTAATAATAATAACATGATTCATGTGTAAATACTTCCTTCTTTTACAAAAGAGAAAATTTTGGGGAATCCTTTATATAAAAAGGTCCACCTACATTTAGTGGATATTTTTTCCTCTAATCGACGAACAATGGATTAAATATATTTATATGATACTATCTATCCACTAATTTTTAGAATAAAATAATGTCATACAAGATGATTATCACCTTGAGGGAGAAGTCGATAGGTCGTGGACAATAGTCAAGAAATTTTATCCCAAATAAAAAATAAAATCCCTATAATGCAGTGTATTGAAGAAAATATTTTTCAATAAATACATTCCTTGAACCCTCTACCTTTAAATTAGGGGAGTTACTCATATTCAATCGAAAAAATGATGAGTCTATAAGTAATTATTAGGAAAATTACCCAAGGATTTCTTGGTAGTCCACCTTCACTATCATGAACTATGAATTTATGGTGTTATGAATATTTAATGGAAAAAATATGTGACAATAAAAGGAGTTGGTGACTTTGGATTTGACAACTATGAATAAATTTTATGTTGGGCTTATAAGGATGATATGAAGATTGGTGACTCCCAATAGACTCCTATGGGATAGATATAAAAATTATAAAATGGAATTTAATATTGGAGGATCAATAGATAAGTATCATTAAGGAAAGAAAGATCAACATACCACAGGTCAAAATTACTAAAAAATAATTCTATAAACTATCTCATGTGAATAGGGAGATGGTTCATATATGGAAAACAATGGAATTTGGATAATCAATGATAATGTTAGTTTAAAGGCCCATTAATGTGATTGATCAAAATAATGTTTAAATCAACACTCAGCATATGGTACAGTAAATTAACTGCAAGAAACATGAACATTTTGAAATAAAATTCTGTAATCTATGGGTTGTTTGTGAAAATAAACTACTACAAATTCTAAGGCCTAGAGATAAAAAAATGAAATATTCAATCACTAATACTGAGGTGGATCCAAAAATTGATGTGGTGAATTGTATTTTAGTTATTCATGAAATAATATTCAATGTAATATTTTATACTATACTTAAAAATTATTCCATATAATGAAATTTTAGTATAAATTTTAAAACACCACCACAAAACATGGATATTTCATTTATATATCGAAAAAAATGGATCAATTCGTTTATCCCAAGAAAAAACTCCTCCCAGGAAATGTATATGAACTAATACTCCCATAAAATATTATCATACATAATTCAGTAGAATTTTATTCTATATTGGGAATGGATTGATTGTGCTTATATATATAAAAAATCAATATAGGGAGAGGCAGATCACTATTCCCATCTTTATTAGTCATTTTATTATTTACAAGTGTAAGGAGGATAATGAATTTTCTATATACTTATACTATAATGAATAGAGATTATTTACTTATTATAAATAATTCCTAACTAAATTTATTGATTATATGGAGGTTATAATGCTCAAAGACATGCCTATTTTAAAGGATATCTTGAAGTGTACCTTGAAAAGTTTTCATATCTTCTACCTATTTGAGAGGTTGATTTCTCGATTGAACATATTCCTAGATCCCTGCCCCTATCCAAGAATCCATATAGAATATCAACCATTTCATTGGAAGAACTAAAGACACAATTACAAGAGAATTTGTACAAGGGTTTTATATATGAGAGTGCAACCCCATGGGGATCATTGGCCATCTTCATCAAAAAGAAGGATTGGTCAATTCTCCTCTACATTTATTATCATAAACTCAATAAGATAATATTAAATAATATGTACTAATATAATGTATTGATGAATTGTTTGATAAACTAAATGGGGCATAGTATTTATATAATGTGATCCTTGGTTCGGGATATAACCAATAAAATATGAAGAAGGGTGATATTTCCTAGACTACATTTAGAACATGATATAGAATCTATGACTTCATAAGGATGGATTTTAGACTTATTAATTCTCTAAAAATCCTCATCGAATTGATGAATAGTTACATTAGAGATTACCTTGACATATTTATTGTAGTCATTATAGATGATTTTTCGATATACTCTAAAATTTATGATATTCATAGATTTATTGGACTAGATAGGTATTGCATATGATTTGTAAGAATCTTTATGAGACTTCCAAATCCAGTAACCAAGATAACTTAGAATGGGGTAATTTTTGGATGGATATGTGAATGTGAATGAATATTGAAGGAGTAAAAAATAGTCTTATTACACCACATGTCTTATCATTAAACATTAGTGTGGAACTATTTTTAGTATATAGTGATGTTTAAAAAAGGATTATGTTGTGTACTTGTGAAAAATGAAAAACTAATAGTCTATTTCTAAAGGAAGTAGATATTCCTGGAGAAGAAATATCCAATCCATGATCTGGAGTTTTATATTCAAATAGTTTCACTAAAAAATTTGATGAAATATCTCTATAGGGAGAAGTGTGAAATATATACAAATCAAAATGGAATAAAATTTATATTCACCCATAAGGATCTCGATATTAACTATAAAATATGGTTAGACCAAGTGAATAACCATAAATTCTATGTCAATTACTATCCTATGAAGTCATATAACATAAAATATTCTCTATGTATAAAGGATGTTGAACCATTATCCATGACAATGATTTAGAGTGATATAATAATAATATATGTGAAGAAGATTGACATGGGAATACCAATGAAAGTAACATTAACATTACATTCTCATGTAATTGTTCAAATATCTAATCATGATAAAAAAATGGATGCTCAAATGGATGATATAGAAAATATCGAAGATAAAGAAAGATCTATTAAAAGGGGAATCATAATATATCAAAATTGATGAAGGAGTTGTAAGATTTGGGCCAAAACTATATGTGCCATAAAATCCAAAGATAAAGAAGAAGTTGTTGAATGATTTAAACACCATTAAAATATCATTCCACCCAGAGAGAATAAATATTTTTTAATATATTAGATAGAAATAATGGTGCGATAATATGAAGTAGAATATTATGTAATATACATGAAAGTAACAGATATAATTTCAAGTGAATATTTAAACGGTAAAATTTTGTAAGGGGATGATAGAACCATCTCCCATACCTATATTGAAATGTGGTAACATCATTATAGTCTATCAAATTTTTTTCTGAAGACATGCTAAATAAATAATGCTTTATAGATTATGGTGTATTTTTTTATAAAGACTAAAAATTTCATTATTATTCGAGATGGATTCTCACTCGGTCAATATCCAAAGATATACATGAGAGACGCTGTGAGGCTACATAGAACACTACTATTAATTGTATCTGATCTAGATCAATGTTTTATCTTTATGTTTTGGAAAGGCCTCAAAAATTAAATAAGAACCAATTTAATCTTTTTTATGGATTATCACCCAACAATATGATGACCAATCTAAGTAGTAAATCCATACAATTAAGGATATGTTTAGAGTATTCTAGATGGACTCCAAAGTAATATGGAATCAATATATTCTTTTGGTCGAGTTTATGTAGAATAATACTTTTCACACAGGAATAAAACAGGATATATATGAATACCACTATAGTTAGAGATGTAGAACACATGTGTTCTCAGATAAAGACGTTCAATGAATGCTATTTTGACCAAAAATGATTAAAGAGATGGTAGAAAAGGTAAAGACCATTCAACAGCATATCATGGATAATGTTGACTACCATGATTTAGTGATAAAAAAATCATGACTCTAACAAACTCTGTGTTTCTATGTAAATAATTTATATTCTGAGAACATGTGATAAATGTTTACACGTACGAGAATAAATTGACATAGAAACCACTGAGACATATGATTTTTTCAATGATGCAAAACCATCATAAAAATCTCTAGGTTTCAAAGACCTCCATGATATCACACCTTCAAACTATCATACATCCAGACTGAAGAATTTACAACGTACATGTCACTATTGGTTGAAAAACCACAATGTTTTCATGATGCCAGACCATAAACATGGCTAAGTATTAGATACTTCTAGTTATTTTATTTTATGAGTAATATCTCCAACACTGAAAAATATCTCCATGTCTGAGAAATCATTATAGTATGCACTGTCAGAATATTCAATGTCAGATTATACATTGTCAGAGTATAAACTGTCTAATAATTAACCCATCGTTGAGATAATTCTAGGATAATGAAGATATGGCTTTTTCTTGGATCCTGGAAGTGTCATAGCTCTAGAGAAGTCTACCTCTAGAACAATGTACCACCAATGAAACATGTAGCTAGTGTCAAACAATGAAAAAACACACCATCAGTTCATACACCACCAAATCATAAGACATTATCTCTATTTTTATTACATTTCATATATTTTTCATTTATATTATTCTTATTTCTATATTATTAATGTTAATTATTTTTACTATTTAATGATTGTTCATTAAATGTATAGTAGGAGAAAATAATTATTGTTTGATGATGCGCAGTATGAGGAAGCATCTCTTCATATTCTCTTTACTCATATGGCTAAGAAAGTTGTATCACACTCCCTCGTGCACACACATATGGATATAATAAAATTAAGAAAATGGGCACAAGACACCCTAAATATTAAGGAGCTCAATAGATGAGCCAGATCGAGAAACCACAAAGATCACATGTTGTAAACATTTGACTGTGGAATAAAACTACATCATATCATTTAGTTCATTCCATTAGTCAAAAAATGGTATGTGAAACTACAATTTATTGAATATATCAAGATAAGTTTATTCATGATTTATTGATGAAAAAAATCAAGAGTCACAAGCTGCATTGCAATAGACTGAGTATCTCTAAACTCAATACTCCTAGATTTTTCGATTCAGTTCATATTTGTTATATATTGAGTAGTGTGTGCTATACTATATTTTATATATAGACACACTATCTCATACACTAATCTAACAGATACATGATACCTTTTCAAATGCTTTTCTTATTTTTCATCCTTATAGATAAGAGTGTAATAAGTCCATGTGTGGTGTATTTAGCTTTTTTTTCATGAATAACTATGGAAGAGGTTGATTGTGACTGAGAAGGTGTTAGGAATTTAAAACCCCAGTCAAGGATGTGGATTATCTAGTTTATTTTATATAATTGTATGGTGGTTGTTGATCACCATGTAGAATGGCTTAAGTCTCGACTTGATACTGAACCACTTGTATAAATTTTTGATCTTTTCATTTGAAATTTTTTAACATTATTTCTTCATTAAAAAATAAATTTGATTTAACTGTACGTTAATATATATATATATATATATATATTCCATTATAGTTTATCATAATTTATGTTCATATATAATTTTGATCAAGTTAATTGATTTCAAATTATTTAATAATATAGTATATCATTTTTCTAAGACAAATCAATATTTAGAGAAATATTATAAAGACAAATATCTTTATCACACAACTTATTTTGATAAAACTAGATGTTCATGGATATTTGGAGGATCATAAAATAATAAATTGTTTTGATTTTTTTATCAGATACTCTATTCACGCCCCTCATGAGAGACACACTCCAACCAACAATTGGTATCAAAGGCTTTTGTTTATTTGGTATTAATGTTTTAGAATTATTTCCGATTTTGTTTTAGTAGTGATTTAATATCTTAAATTTCTATTAGTTATAAATTTAGTTCATTAAAATGGATAATCGTCAAGAAGGTTATCCAACCAATAGACCTCCTTTCATTAATGGGACAAATTTTGACCAATGGAAAATATAGATGAAAATGCATATTGAATGTATGGGATTTGAAATCTGGTCCGGCATAGTAGATGAGTATAAAATTTCTTATACAGATAGAAATACATGGGATGATGAAACTGATGCTGGTTATAATAATAATTCCAAATACAAGAATGCCTTATATTGTGCCTTAGGATATGAAGAGTTTAATATAATATCTACATGTAAAAATGCCAATGAAATATGGGATACTCTATCTATATCACATGAAAGAACTAAAAATGTTAAAAAATGATGCTTAAGACTTAAAATATTAAATATTATTATTTTAAGACTAATCTAGAATATCCTTTATCAAAAACGTCTCTCAGGTTAAATGAGACTGTGAATACAAAGAACTCACTACGAAAGCTTGTCACTGTCAATGAAAATACTATGCGACTGTTGGGATGTCTCCTAGAAACAAAGGGTAGGGACATGAGTGTCAATTAGAGAATATTGTGACATCAACGCACTATAATTAATGGAGAAGACAAAAAATTCATGATGTATTAGGAATAGATAATGATTCACTAAAAAGAATATGTTGAACCTAAGGGAAAATTTGTTACATTAAAACCCGCTAAAAATATGAAAAGGGAAAAAGATAATGGTCATGTTCATCATGAAGGTTCATGTGATGAGGATTCATCATCAGACAGTGATGAGTAAATGGATCATCTAAATAGAAGGTTTCAGATGTTCTACATGAAGAATAAGTTTTTTAGAAAACCAGACTATAAAAGCTTGTAATGAATTAGAGGAAACATGATGAAATATTATAAGAAAAAGGATTACAATTCAAAGGATGTTGTCTTCATTGAATGAAAGAGATATTGTTATATAAAATTTGACAACCCAAAGATGAAAAAAAAGAAATATGTGTAAAATTAAAAAATATATGTTAAGTCTATGAATGACACATGGAGTTCATCTGAAGATAGTTCAACGGACTAAGATTCTTCACCTAATGAAAATTTATAAAAAAAATATGCTCTTTATGACTATTGTCATTGAGTTTTCAACATGACCCACAATTTCTATTTTTTTTCTAATTCATATGTCTGATAATTATAAAAATGATCAACTTGATGATAATATGGAAAATGATGAATTATTTTAAAATTGAAACATAATAGAGGATACCTTTAATTTTTTAAAGTATATGTATAAAATTCTTAAAACATAACATGTTCTAACTGTAAATACAATGCCTAAATTGTCTATAGAAAAAGAGAAAAAAATTTAACTGCTCAAAGAGAAAAATGAACATAAAGTGTCAAATGATAAATTAAATAATGATCATGGAATGTTTACAAATGGTAGAGATACTTTGACACAAATCATGGGAAATGAAGTTCCTCCAATATATTTTATTGGAATTAGATATGAACCAATATAGTATATAAT
The DNA here is from genome assembly GCA_963277665.1 of Viscum album. Taxonomy (NCBI): domain Eukaryota; kingdom Viridiplantae; phylum Streptophyta; class Magnoliopsida; order Santalales; family Viscaceae; genus Viscum; species Viscum album. Next base: position 579,973,670 of record OY728164.1, read on the forward strand.
AACTAAGATATGATTTTTTCCTAAATCTAGACCAGAAATCTCTAATTCTATTCATTTTTCAAAAGTACCAAAAAATATTTTGATTTATAAAAATTGTAAATATCTTAATAGGAAAGCCATGAAGAAAATATGGGTTCCCAAATCTTTCCTCTATATAATTTCTATACCGAAATAGATTACGGAACAAAATTAATTTCTTGTTTAATTTTTTAGGATAAATTCATGATGACCACAAGTATAAATATATCGTACTTGTATAGTGGTTGTTGAAGTAATTTGAAAAAAAAATATTTTTCATTCATTAAGATCATTATAAAATTTGATATTGGAGATGTCAAATATGGTGATAATGCAAAAGAAAAAATCATTGACCTTTCCAAATTGTTAATAGATATTCAATTTTAATTTCTAATGTTTTTCATGTTGATGGTTTAATGTATAATATTCTTATTATTTATCAATTATGTGATGATGGTTATTATTTCATGTTTGAGAATGATGGTTGAAAAAAATTTTAATCTAAAAATTATTTAATTTTTAATATATTATGAAATGATAATTTTAATGCTATTGATTTAAATTCAATTGTTTCTCAAAATGTTTCATGATTAAGTGAGATTCATAAGTAGTCTTGGCATTGATATTGGATATTGAGTCATTATAAAATTAACTGACTTATAAATATATCATAAAAAATTTTATTTAGGGACCTACATAATCTCGAGTTCCCAACTGATAAAATCTAAAACCCCTAAAAAAGGAAAACAAAAATTTTATATTAAATTAAATAATTAATTGTCAACATCACAACCTATAGAGTTTGTTCACATGGACTTCATTAGACCTTCTAGAGATTCAAGTCTGTATGGGAAGAAAAATCTTTATATTCTTATAGATGATTTTTCTAGGTATACATTGGTATATATTCTTGATCACAAATGTGAATACTGCTCATATATTATCAAGTATTCCAATATTTTAGAAAGTCATAGTGGACTTTGGATCTATACCTTATGAACTAATCATATTTGTGAGTTTGTAAATCAACATTTTGAATAATTTTGGTCATAAAGTGGATACACTCATATCTTTTCTGGTCCTTGGACACCACAACATAATGAATTTGTATAAAGATAAAATAGAACCCTACAAGAGATATCGAAAACCATGTTTATTTAGTATAACTTGCCTATATGTTTTTTGGCAGAAGCTGTTATCACAACATGATATATTATCAATAGATTTTTGAATAGACCAATCTTTAAGAGGACCCCATATGAGTTATAAAATAATAGAAAACCAACGGTTCATTGTTATTGTTTTTTGGGATGAAAAGTAATTATTATCAATACTAAGGATGACCATGAATAGTTTTCATCCAAATGTGATGAAGGAAATTTCCATGGTTACTCAATATATATAAAATCATATAGAGTGTTCTGTAATAAGTCTAAAATATGGAAGAATTAGTTCATTTGAGATTTGATAAAACTGATCCACATGATCTTAAGACCACTTTATAAAATTATGGGGATGACTTATCTTTTCTAAACATAAATTTAAAACCATTAGACTCAGATGTAGAACAACCAGAAAAATCATCCAGGTCTAAAGAATTTTCAAAACATGTAGAACCACAACATGATAATCATGTAGAAACTAGACCCTCCTAATCTAGTGTTATTAGAACCAAGAAGAATCATTCTTTAGATGTTGTTGTTGGTGACCATAAAAGAGGAACATGAACTATTGCTTCTCTAAGTAATATGGTTGAATATCAAGCTTTCATATCTCATCTTGACCCTATGATCATCAATGTAGCTATTAATGATGCATTCTAGAAAATTAAAATGAAAGAAGAAATAAATCATTTTTAAAGGAATATTGTCTGTGAGCATTTAGATAGAACCAAGGAAATATTGAATATTGTAACTAAATGGGTGTTTTGAAATAACGTTGACGAGTCATAAACTATAGTTGGAATCATTGTTACACCTATTATATATTGTTATATTTGGGAATAAAAAACTAACAATGAAGAAACATTTTCCCCTATAGCCATACCTAAATCCATAATTACACTTCTTGGTTACACAACACATCAATATTTCAAAATTTATAAAATGGATACTAAGATTCAATTCATAAATGGTTTTATAATTGATAATATTTTCGTGGAACAACCCCCAAGTTTTCCAAATCCTTATTTTCCCAATCATGTTTTTAAATTGGCGAATGATTTATATGGTTTAAAACAAACTCATTGAGCTTGGTATGATAAGATTAGTAATTTTATAATTTCAAAAGGAGTTATAAAAAGAATAGTTGATCCTAACATTTTCATAAAGTGAATTTAAATATATCTATTTGTTATAAAAATCAATATTGATGATATTATTTTTGGATCATCAAAATGTTCACTTGTACATATTTTTCTAAAATGAAGAAAATTTATTTGAAATGATTTTTATGGGAGAACTAAAAATCGTTCTTTGATTCCATATTTTTCAAAAATAAAGAAATTATTTTGAATCGATGTAAATATAATAAAATATATTTTATATTTTTTTAATATGGATAGGACTAAAATTACTGATACTCTTATGAGTACTAGATAAAATTGGATCATTATGAAATAGGAAACTGACTGAACAAACTAGTTTTATTGGTATGATTGAATGTCTTCTCTATTTGAATATTATTCAGCCATATATTATATTTAGTGTGTGTATGTGTGATCATTTTCATGAAAATACCAAAAGATTCACATATTATTACTATTATAATAGTCTCACAATACCACTAATATAAATCTAATTTAGGTTTTTTTTCAATAGATAAAATTAATTTGATTAATTAGTTATTATGATGTTGATTTTGGTGAATGTATGTTAGAGAGAAAAAGAACATGTGGAACATGCCATTTTCTTTGAAAGTCTCCATTTTTAGGGTCTAGTAAAAAAAATTAATTTTCATTTTCTACTGCTGAAGATGAATACAATGATATTGGTAGTTGTGATAAAAAAATTAGATGAATCACACTCTATAAGACTATCAATATTAATTCTAATATTTCCCCATTAAATGTGACAACACAGTTGTTATTAACATTTCTAATAATCCCCTTTATCATTCTAGATCAAAGAACATTGATATAAGAAATAATTTTTTGAGAGAACATTCTAAAAAGGAAGATATCACTCCTAAATTTATTGGCACAAAACATCGATTAGATGATTTATTCACTAAGCCATTGAATTTGGAGATACTGAATTATACCAAACATGAATTTGGAATGATAAATTTTGGTTAACTATACTGATTTGATGAAATACAATCGTGATGAAAATAATTATCTTTTCATGTCATTGTTTTTGATTTTCATTTTTAGGTCACACCAATGGTCTATCATTCTATTTAATTGTCATTATATTGTCTCTCATACCATTTAAAATTCTCTATTTCTCGATATCTCGAACCGCAAGTTAATTTTCTTGGTTTATTCTATTTACTAAAACATGTTGTGTGTTTTTACCTTTGTTTTGATTTATTCAAGTATAATTTTGATTTTACAATTTCTATTATCATAAATCATATTAATTTGGTATACATATATTCGCAACATAGGTTGAGCCTCATGAAATATTCATGTATCACTCTCTCGATCTTGGAGAATCCCTTTTCCTCCTTTCAAACTCTCACCTTACCCTTGATCGAACCTACTGAGCTGATCTAGATGCTGAGAATGGATCATCCATTTATGGTTTCCCCATATAAGTTGAAACCCTCTAAGATGGAGAAAAAGAGACTAAATCACCTTTTCCTTTTTCTCTCATCAAGCATGATCTTACAAGCACAGTTTATGTACAATAATGTGATGTTTATTCAATGTGGTTGTTGTCATGAATGTATCTAGTACATAAGTTTCTCCAAAACCAAGGGTGGTTGGAGTGGTTTTCAACAAATAATATTCCTTTATATCCCTAGATGTTACATGAATTATATCAATAGGTGAAGTTTTCATTTTATCAGGATGGTTAAAATTGGTTAAAATGTTGTTTGAAAGGACGAGTGTTTGGTTTTTCATCATGAAAGTTCGTAATGTGTTTGAATGTACCTCACGATGGAGTATTTAATTACCATCAAGGTAGAATCCTATAATCTAGTAATATTTTTATTAACGAATATTTTTTTTCTAACAGAAGATTGAATAATAAGGAAACTTATTGCCTATGATATAGATTTAGAATGTGGGATTCTTTTCATTTTTTTGCAACATATGATTTTCCTATGGTAGTGTGATTTTCTTTCATAGAGATAAAATGATGTGTATCTTATTTCTATAATGACAAATGTTTATAATATAAACCTTATAGATATATAATGGTACATATGTTGGAGATAACCAAATCATCCTCTTGATCTAATTCCATGATCTACCCAAAGCCGAGTTCTGCAATGAGGAAGAAAAAAGTACATGTTCATGTTGACAAGGAATCTATTATGTATTGTGGTTGTTTCTTTATAACAAGTTCAATATCATCATTAATGAAGATATTTTAGAACCAATGTATGTTTAAATGGGTTGGAGGTTTTGGAAAATTGTATACACAGTATAATCCAGTTGATTATCCTATCAATCCTAGATACCAAGATCATCTATATTTGGTAGCTGATGAAATCGTAGATTACTCTGATGACAAGGAAGAATATTTTGTTTTTTAATTAGAAAATGAATCATCCATTAATGAGGTAGTGACACTCACCTTTCTCCCAATGCATCTCCTATTTCCTTTTGAGATCATCATCTACCTAGGAGGCTTCCAAAAAGAGATATGTTTGTTTAGACTGAAAGAGACCGTGGTTTCTATGGAAGATCAATATAAAAGATCCAATTCAACCAATGTTGATAATGATGATGATAATTAAGAGAACAATGAAAAATAAGGTGTTTTTGAGAATGGTAAATGTAATAATGGTGATGAAAAAATATGTTATAGATAATGGGAGTGATTCTGAACAAAATTATCCTAATGGATGAGTCAATAATAAGGATGGGGAAATGCCTCAGGATCATTAGGATATATTTTATGATGTGGAGTATTCCCCATACATGGATATCTATCATGAATCCCCCTTATTGATTATGTTTAGTCCAGTTCAGATGCCAATGCTAATGAATATTTAGATTCTATTGTGGCTGAACAATTGATTGTTATTGCTATTGTGGAACATCATGTAGACCAGAAAGAGAGAAATGATCTTATTTTGGAATATTATGAGAATGATTAGTTATAAATTTTAAATGTCTATAAGTCTCATGTTGATAAAAAAATTTATAGATAGAAAACTTTTTTTGATTCTCAAATGGTTGTTGATATGGAAAATTCCCCAACAATTGGTACATAGTTTGAATCTAAGCCTGCCAGTGTTGAACATGCTATTCCTTCTCAAATATCAAATGGTTGTAGGAATTTAGATGTTTTGGTTCCTACTACCCATTCAACTATTTCATTTTTTTTCATATACCATTTCATAGACACTATATAAAAAGAGTCGGGAAATTTCAAAGTTATTGTAATATTCCATACAAAGAGTGATAATGTCTACAATCAGTGTTGAAGGTGATCCTAATGGATCTATGATTTACAAGGTAGAGTTTGAAGGCCTTCTCGAAATGTTCTGTTCTAGGAGAAATCCTATACCCAAATCTACTATGATCCTTTTGTTGTTTCGATGGGTGTAGTAACACAATATCACTTCAATTGATTTTGGTGAAAGGTTGATGCCTGATTTTCAGAAGTATGTAAGAAATAAACCCTCAGTTTTGAAAATTCATAGTGGAAAGGATTCTACTCATCTATTTGGGTTGGTTTTCCAAAATCTACATCCAAAAATGATGCATCACATACATAGGTGGAAATTGATAATTGAAATATTAGTAATGAGTTAGATTTTTTCACGTCTTTTCTTAAAGAAATAAGATTTTATTTTAAAGCTTCTTTGGTGGGTATTCGGAAATATCTTGAGGATAATTCCTCATCTTCTTCTATTAATTATGTCTACTATAGATTTTGATCAATTCATAATATCAGTGATAGAAGATGTTTTAGATTCCTCTAGTAGAGAACCTTTGCTTCCTAAAGAAATTATTTTGAAATTTGATCGAGGAACTGAGAAAGATCGTATGAGGATTATAAAGTGTGATAATGATATGAATGATGAAAAAGATACTATAACTAAATATATCATTTTTATCTCTCTTAGATATATAACAAGACTTCTTTGGATGATAATTTAAAATAACTTAGTGATATTTTTTTTATTCTTCTTATGAATCAAGTATTTAAAGAGAATTCAGATATCTCAGAGAGAAGACCCTGTGTTGAAAAAGTTTGTGAAAGAAAAGGGTGACTTCCTCAGTGCCACATAATGGGGTGGCCAAATAATCATTGATTTCATTGAACTAATGTTGCATATTTTCCATGTTCGATGCCAGGAAGTTGTGGCTCAATCAACCATTCCAATTACTCAATATTTCTCCATTAGACACAGTGTTATTGGTAATTCTATTGTACCTCTTCCATCCAGTTTTCAACATTTTCCTAGGGATCTTACTCAAGCATTGCACCAGTGTAGACCTATTGCTATACTAGATTATCATCATGTTTGATATCCCCTTTATCATTCACCTGGTGCTCCATATACTCTTCCTCATGATACTACTACTACATCCAATAAATAGATAGAGAAAGACAAATATAAAGAAAAAGAACCCATGTACTCCTCTTTGTAGTATTAATAATTATATCTTGTTGGATTATAGTGTCATTAAATTGATGGGATATAGATTGTAATATTATAATTCTCATAATTCTGAATGTCTTTCTAACCTTTTATTATGTATATTTTAATTTTTTCTACCACTCCAATATATTCATCAGTTTGTTCTTCCAATATTTAATTATATTCATTACATTTTGGATAATACCAAAAGGGGGAGAATTTTTAGGGAATTTTTTTATGGATTTTCTATACATATTATCTATGATTCTATATTATATACTTTTGATACTTTATTATATTTATCTTTGATACTATATGAATTTTTTTTATTAAAATTGATTCCACATTCTTATTCGTTCATTGTTACCATCTACACATACTGTGAAAGATAATTCTTGCTTAATATTTGGATCATACTCTGGATATCATGTTTTGTTATTTCAAATAACTTTGATAAAATATTTTTTCAATTATAATAATCTAGTTATGACATGATTTGTGATTATCAAAATGGGGTATATTTTTTAGTTCATGGTTTTAATGATCAGAAAAATATTATTCCAATGACATTCATGGTTATCTAAATGTAATCTGTATTGTGAGAATATGTGGTTATTTTTTCATAGTATGAGTCACCACAGACATAGACACCATTGAGACAGATGTCGTTGTACCTGATGGACTTTAAGTATAAAAATATCTAGGTATGATACATTGTAGGATATGACACTTTTAGACTGTCATTTGAGTGAAGTGAAGAATTTACAAAGTATGAGAAAACATTGGTTGCCACACCGTCATGTTGTCATTCCACTAAAGCATAAATGTGGCTATGTATAAAATACCAACATATATCAGTCTATTGGATCATATCGCTAGCACTAAAAAATATCGATAATTATTTGACATCATTAGAGAATACCCCAATAGTGTATACAAAATCAAATTTAACACCATCAGAGTATACATTCTAAGATCATTCACTATTTTATGAGACACAACAAGAATACTAAACATTTGGCAATGTCAATGATACCACAAGTGTTATACTGCCTCGGAAATCCACCACTAGAACAACAGACCGCCAAACCAACACACCACTAGTGTCGCACCACTAGAAAAACACACCATAAATCGAGTCACTGCTAGATCATAAGGCATCGCCGGTGTTTTTTTAAGTTTTCTTACTTTGGATTATATTATTCTGATTGTTATATTTACTAATGTTCATTCTATTTACTATGTTAATGATTGTGCCTGAAATGCCTAAAATAATTCATTAAAGAGTGTATCCAGATGTGTAGTACCAGGAAGTAGGTCGGGATATTCTCCTTACCTATATTGCAGATAAAAGCATTGCACACTCATTCATACACAAAAATAGTTCTGAAAATGTGCAGAAAATAAGCTGGTGATTCACTGAATATTTGAGAGATAAATAGTTGAACCTAATCGTGAACACAAAAATCCAACCTTTTGAAAACATGAATCTGAGGAAGAAAAATCCTTCATATCATTTAGTACTTTCCTCAAATTAGAAAAAAAATATTCGGCGACACTCTTTTTTCCTGGAGATATTATGATTTTATGATCCAATATTTATTGTTGAAATGAATCATTTTTCACAAGATGCATTGCAACAGACTCATCATCCCTAAACTGTATTCTCCAAGACTTTTCAAATCTGTTAATATTTATTAAATTTTGAGAAGTGTGTTCTATACTATATTTTATACATACACACACACACATTCTCCTAAGCTATAGATGAATATACACGATCACTTCTCAAACATTTTTCTTATTTATATTTCCCATGTATAATAATAGTGCATTTCATTCTGTGGTATGCTTTTCTTTTCTCCCACAAAAAACAACAGAAGTTCTATATTGTGACCATAATAGTTTAATCTATTTTATAACAAGATCATGTTTTTGGATCATTTAGTGTATTTTTTATAAACTACTTGGTTGTAGATGATCACCATGTTTAGAGGATTATATTTCAACTTGAGATTGAACCTCTTGTATTCATTTTTATACTATGTTTTTTCATTTTCTTAACTTTATTGACACATGAAAACATAAATTTTTTTTAACAACAATATATATATATATACTCTTATAATTTATCACCATTCATGATTATATATTATTTTCACTAGTAAACAGACTTCAAATGCTTTAATAATATTTTATATTATTAAACCTATATGAAATCAATATTTTGAGAAATATTTAGAAATTATAAGATCCATATAATAATAAAAATTCTGATAAACCGGGTTATTCTTAAAATAATACATTTTTATACCAGCATTTTTATCGGGTACTCAATTCACCCCATCTGGACATACTAACTCCGACCAACAGCTACTCAATATCGATAGAATTGGTTTTATAGTAATTATTATTGTGTCTTGGATTTTGAAGTGTGAGAGAAATTTTCCCCTTATATATCTCCTTGTAGGTTCATCATGATATTTAGGAATAAGGGAAATCTATGTCTGAAGTACATAAATTCCTTTGAGATTATTGAACACATTGGAGCTATAGCCTATCATCCTACACTACGACCAACATTTTCTCAAGAACATAATAAATTTCACATTTCCATCTTGATGAAGTACATACCAGATCCTTCACATCTACCAAATTTATAATAGGTAGAGTTGTAATATTATCTCTCTTATATAGAGCATCTACTGAATATCTTGCAACATATAGAAAAAGTTTTGCATAATAAGATAACTCACCTAATCAATGTATTATTTCACAATCATAAGTATAAGGATGTGTCTTTGTAATTTGAAGTAGAAATAAATAAAATATACCCTCAACCATTTTCACACTATTATGCAAAACAAAATTTGGTGGAAAAAATTTCATATGGGTGATATTTTAATGAGAATGAATTTTATCAATGCAATTTCCCCTTATGATTATATAAATGTGTCGTATTATGTAATGTAGTATTATATAATGCAGATGAACCACATGATAAAACAGGAAAAAATTTATTAAATTAATTTAATGCCACTCATATAGATAAAAATAGAAATAAATAATTGAAAGTATAATAATGGGATAAGAAATAAAATAATAAGATAACTATAATATAAAAAATTAGATCTTCTCGATCCCCTAGAATAATAACACTCTTCCTTAAAATTGATGAAATAAAACATATTAATAGTAATGAAATATTCATTTTGAAAATGAAAATATTTATAACCTTAATGGAAAATAGAATTAAATTATTATTAAATAAAATATGATGTATTTATAGAATGTAGAGAACACACATGACAATTAAAAATCGAACTGTTGGAATAGTAATCAAGCTATTAAAAATAGTAAAATGAATACTATTATTGTATCCTCACCTATGTAAATTTAAAATTATATTGAGGTATCTAATAAAATAAAAACATGATATATTTATATCATGATACATGTAAATAATTGTTTCCAAATAAGAAAATAATTTATTCTGTTTTTATAAATCATAAATATTTTAATTTAATTTTTATAAAAAATAAAAGTTTTTTAAATAATTTTTTTTTGTAAAATGTGTTTATAAAATATTTTCTATAATAAATAATTTAATTCTATCTGATCATAAATAATTTTTTAAATGGTCACTAAAATGATCATAATATTAAAACTATTATTTTTCAAATAATATGATCTTTTATATTGAAAGAAAAATTTTTATATTTTGAAAATTGTTTTGATAAGATGAATTGTATCATTGTAATAAACATTTCAAAAAATTATTACGATGGAGTTTTTTTAAAAATAGTCTAATTTTTTTGAATATTGATATATAAAAAATATGATATTTGGCATTATAAGTAAAATATGTGATTAATATTCTATGTTATGATGTAAGTGACAAATAGTATGACCTCACATGAAATATTTACTTTATATAGTCAAAATAATCATCACTACATGTAGTCTTGAACCAAATTTATAAAATAATGAATAAAATATTTAAAAGACATCCCTCTCCCCCCTTTATAAATACCACACCTTACAACCCCTTCTCCTCACACAATATAACTTTATTACCAAAGAAAATATCTTCTAAATTATCTCCCCATATCCTCCCCAATCAGAAGAATAATTTGTATCATCATAATACTAATCCATGATGAATAATGTTGTATCCCAATGTTATACATCCAAAGGAGACAATAACACCATCAAAAAAGACATTAATATTTTCATCGACATCCTCCAAAACAATCTATCCAACATGTAATATTGACTATAGTATAATAAGTATACTTTAATTTATATTTTTAATGGAATATATATCATCCATCCCCTATATTCTCTTCACATTATACAAACCAAAACTTTGTTCGCAATATGGATGATTCACCACCTCTATAAACAACATAATTGGTTTTTCTCCATTTCCATCAACGATTGTAATAAATAAAAAAATATGTTTACATATTTTTATTATAGGTATATTATAACATATATAATGTTATAGAATCTATAATTATCATTTAATTTAATAAAAAAACTATATTTTTTGAAGGTTAGTGAATGTTCCTAAAATGACTAATTAAACAATAACAATGTTTATATTAACATGAATCATACAAATGGTGAAACACTTATGGATATTTGTGACCATTTAAATTTTTTATAAATACATTGATATAATTTCATTTCACTTATAAATTTGTAGTCCGATTTAACAAGAATATCCGTAATTATCTCTAAATTAATTTGACCATAGATACATGAAATGAATGACAATTGAAAAGTAGAGATTAAAATGATATTTCAATTAAATGACTCTATGATTGCCATAAATATTGATACCATATTAAAAAATAATAAAATATGTTTCCCAATACCATATTTAATAAATCTAATTGGATTATTCTAGATGATATATGAATGTTAATAATGAATCGAGACACTAGGTAAGTGATCTCTCTAAACCAATCTATTTTCATTATGTCAGGATTTATCTCTCTTAACCTCAATATATATCTATATTTTTTTGTAATTTACTTCTCCTATATTCTATATATATGTCCACATATATATACCTAGTATTTTTTAAATTTCATTATTGGGGGTCTACATGTTTTGGGATGCCCTTCTAAATTTATTTCAATAATTATTGAAGATAAAAAAGAACATCTATTTTTTTCCCTCATTCCAATACCACAAGATGAAATGTTTTTAGTATTCCATAGATTATAAAACAAGTCATTTTATTATGGAAACATAGTAACTTTTGTTACTTGTTTTATTTAAATTATTATTTCCCTCCCTAATTTAATGATTTTATACCATTTTTCCTAATACCCCACGCGGAAAATGATTATTCAAAAATTATTTCTCCACTCTTTTTTATGTTATAAATGCAATTGAAAAAAAAATTATTTCCTATAATTATTTATTATTCTATGAATTTCAATGAATGATTGAATATATTCATCAATGGAATTCATTATTATATGAATTTCTTTTGTATTATAAGACATGATTATGAAACCCATTTCTTTTCCATTTGTTTTTCTGATTCTTGTTCATTATGCATGGTTTACTTATGTAGAACATATATGATTGTAAATATTATGATGGTGGTTCCCACACAACGTTCCAATTCATTGGATAATATTTATGTCTCATGAGACAATATTAATGCAATTAGGGAGTAAAATTAATCCATTATTGGACTACATACACCATGTGATGTTGTCTTGGTGTCTAGCCATGACTTATTATTATGTCATGTTATATACTATTTATCCGTTCAACGATTTTCATGATATCATGACTCCATATTTTTTATTTCATGATTGAATAAGATTATTCCAGATCATTTCCCTCTATAATATCATGTTATGCCTTAGGACCCATATGATATTCGTTATTGTCAAATTTATTCTCTTACTAAGATTTATTGCTTAATAATTCAACTTATTTATTTCTTAGGTTATATAATACAATTTTATGTGATCAAATAGAATTAAGAGCACATTATGGGAATTAAAATAAATATTATTATTGTGTCATTTTTGGGTATTATGATCCTAGTTTTCCAAAGAGATATACCTCTTGATCCATGAGTTGTATTTAATGGATATTTATATTATAAAAACATTTAAATATATATATATATATTATATTTGGGTATATGTAATCAATTTAATCACATTCATTGTTTTTAGATTGTTTTCTTTATCGTGGTCTCATATAGTTATCTTTCACCTATACTCTTCTCACTTGTTTCAACATAAAAGTACCCATTTGAGTCAGTTGTTCTTGTTTTCTAGGGTGTTTTGTGACTATGGAAAGGGAAATCGTGGTTGTGCAATCTTGTTCATATATTTTTAGAATTCATGTGGTATATGTTTTATTTTTAAGGAGGTATTATGGTGCATATTTTTGTAGTGTATATTTTTTTACTTTGATAGTGGGAAATTTACCTTCCCCCTATTTGAATCGTATTATCTATATAATTTATAATGATTGGATTTTTTTTCTTTATGATTTATCCAAGATGATGAATATGAAAATTCAAGATTCTAGTTCTGGTGAAGTTTCTTTTCTCCTATTTTTGGGGGATGTCTTTTGTTATAGTTGTGATGCACTATACATAATATTCCCAAAATTACAACATTTATAGAAAAACATTCATTAATAATATTCCTTTTACCTTTTATGTTTTTATTTTTAGAGAATTACGAATCATCATTATCTAATATAGCACATTTATTTTTCATTAAATGGGAAATTTTCCCACTCCATTTGGAATAATTAATCCATAATATGACTTCAAAAACTCTAAAAAATTATCTATATATGCAATTCCTCTAGAAGTATCATCTGTAATACATTTCATTATAACCTATAAAAATATTAATTTAAGAAGGCTGATCTAAAAGTCTCATTAAGGGAATATATATACAATAAGTTATCATAGAATAAAAAACATAAAAAATAATATTGAATAAAGTAAAAGATAATAAAATAATTATTTGTAATAGATCATGTGAGAAAGAAATAAATCCAGATATGGAATAATAATATAAATAATCACACGGATTGAAATAACTAGTTTCATATTATAGATTTCATAATGTTGGACATTTCATGTCCAAAATTCAATACATTACAAACCATCAAGGCCTTGTTCTAATACATTTACTTATTGTCTATACCACATCCAATACATCTAAATAAATAGTTAGGAATACACCAAATACTGAAACTAGTTTGTATCGTGAAACCTACCCATGAATCAAGGGGGTATTGTAGGACCCACCAATATATAATTGGGTCCAATGCATTCATCATATTAATGAATAAATCAAATATGTAGTATATAACCTTCATTCCTTAATAATAATAATAATAAATATTTAAATGAATAGTATTTGGATTTTTATATTTTTTGTAATAATTATATAGAATAAATCTATATTTATGTATTCCTCAAACATATATCGTATAATGTTAAGGTTATATGGTTAAGTCTATAATTTATATAATCAAAACCAGAAATAACATCTTCATAATTGATGCGAAGAAAGAAATTATATTATTTCATTAGGTCATATTATATTTGAAACATAAAAACATTTACTAATGTTGACATTCATGAAAAAGGAATTCATAATAAGAATACATTTAATGGTATCACCTAAAAAAGGATCATGATTTTAATCTGTCGATAACTAAAATTCAATAACGCGATCACACGGAAATTTAGAGTGTGATACATAAAACATTACTCCTAATAACATAGATATTTTATAGATAATGTGGAAATTATAATCCATGTCATGAAAGAGTTTTCAGAGGGGAATGTTTTTACCATAGTCACAAAATTTCAAGTTACATGCCACATTAATAAAGAATTTTAAAAAATGTGAAGTGATTTTTTTTGAAAATATTCCCCATTAAAAATATTTTTCAATAAAAGTGACTTGAAAATACCTAAGGGTTATGTGGAGGAAATGTGGAGTGGAGTATAAATATATATAAATTGAATGGAATTCCCTTTTAAATAATTTAAAAAATACATTTTTCAAACTCACATGATAATAATTATAATTAATTTTTTTTAAGAAAGGTTAAATGGGAAAATGATGGTCACATGAGATAATATATTTTAATTATTCAATATATAAATGAGGTAATTTTAGGTTTTATTAAATATGGACATTTGAGTGAAATAATATTTTAAAGTATCTGAATTATTCATAGAAACATTATACTTTTATGATATAAAATTCATTTGGGAAGAGGTTCTGAATAAATAATTTCACATTAACCAAATAGAGAAGGGGGATACCATATTAAATACAATAAGTGAAGAAATTTTGTGACTTATGATAATAAAGTTAAATATTTAACATTATAACACAATGAAATGAATTTTTATTTTACAAGATACATTTTGAATATCATAATCATTAATGCAATATTACATAACAGATAACATCAAGAAAAAGAGTTAATGGTGAATTTAAATGAAATTTAAATTAATATATAAATAATCATAAGATTATATAATTAAATATAAAATAATGATGTTCAGTAATGATCATTATAACTAATGGAAATTAAATTGAGTTATGAAAACCCATTATAGGATTATTAATAGTTAAATAAAAATAATTGGAAAAAGGGATTCAAGAAAGGACTAGTAAATACAATGAAAATAAAGAGTATTTCAATAATAATTCAATAAAAATAAAAAACATACCGAATATATTAGAAAAAATTCAAATGAGAACAATCATAACTCAATAAATGAAAATTGTGTTAATAAAAACCCATGTATCATACTTATCCACTGAATTGATGATTTATAATTTATATAACAATATATGATTCTATAAATACATTAAATTTAGTTAAAATTATGGTATTATAAATTAATGGGAATTATATAGACCAAAAAATGAAACAACTAGTGAATACAAATCATATCTCAACGAATCAATATATACTTGAGAAAATCTATATGAATGTGTTATCTTTAATAATATAATGTTATTAAAACGAATATTTTTAAACATGAATTAAAATAACATTAATATAGATGGAATAATTATATAATATATCAAAAAATTAGTATATAAGTTAGGTAAAAAATAGTTTCAATATAAAAAAACATCTTTAAAAAAGTAGGAATTGATGCCAGAACACTTACATTTAATATTATTTAATAAAGTTTTCTCTAAAATACTATAAAAATAACAATATTAGTAATCTATTTTGGATACAGATTCATTACTATAAAATTTCATAAAATTTATTTATAATCATTAATTTAAAATATATTAGTTTGTTATATTTTATTTTCATCGTCATATGTTATTTTATTCTATTGTTTTTTGGTATTAGTTTCAAAATGATGGTGTTTATTATTACTTATATATTTAAATTTCATCAATCCTATATTATTATATGTACATACATATATTTTTTATTATAATTTATAAATTTATAAATTCGCTTATTAAGTATTTTTTTTGGTTCACGACAACAAATATACTAATGTTAGTCTTTAAAAGAAAATTAATTTACGAAATTTTTGTACAATAATAATAAATTAAATATTAATATACCATATAAAAAACCATAAAAACCATTATTTTAGAATTATTGTATAAAAAACTAGTGGATAAATTTCTATATTCACCTATGACATATATATATAGAATTTTTTATATAGTTCATTAAACTGAACCAGACTATAAAAGGCTATAATCATTGGGCGATTATGGTTATGAGAGTGATTTATTTGGAATAACATAATATCATATAACATATTGATATTAGTTATATAATTTTATGGTGGTGAATCATATTTTTGGATATCTTTGTAAATGATAAAGTATTATTTTATGAACAAAATTATTCTCTATCATGGAGGTGGTAGTCTACACATACGCTCAAGCAATGAGTTTTTCATCCATAGAACAAGTGGAAGATAATATATTTTTTATTTTTAGATAATATTAATAAGGTTTTTAATATAATACTAATTAATTTTCTACCCATATTGAACCATCTATTCAAGGAAGTGAGGAAAAATAAAATATGTCTTTTGTGTATGTGGTTGTCCACACATACACATTAGGATGCTTTTGTTTTTGATGTAAAAGGGGAATTATGGTTAATGATTATTCCATTAAAGAAATAAAATTTATTCATAATAAAAATTCTGATTTAATTATATTATTATGGATAATATATATTATACTGATGTGGAATAAGATATAAAAATTGAAACAGAAAAGAAAAAATTAGATATTTTTTACCACACTCATTGGGAAATGATTTTGAAAAATAGATTAATAAATTTCATTTTAGTATTTTCAGGGAACTCCACTAGGATGTGTCTAGGAATATTTATGTGGAATTTGGATAGTTTTTTTAGCTATGCGTGTTTTCTTGTGAGGACATATTGGGTGATGAATGATGCTTTTATGGTGATGAGAAATATGGTTGTTGGAATAATGGTCCTTTCATATACATGTATCCAATAGGTATAATGAAGTTATTTAACATTATTTTATGTTTTATACTAATATTACATTACTTCATTATAACTATTGGTGGTTCTTTATCACTAATCATCATGGATTTCAGGAAATCAGTTGATATCTTTGTAACAAGGCACATGGAGTCACCCCTATTCCGGTAAATGTGTATGCTGATAGGATCAAGGTGATATCATGGGTTATGTTTGGATATTGGGTTATCTATTGTAATTTCAATTGTATTCTCACAATTTCCCCCTTGTTCATTAATATTTGAGTTTTGTTAGTTATGTTATTGTTTTGTAACTGTGGATGTTTCTACTGGGTTTGGTTTTTTATTTCGTCTATATTAAGATGATTTGATATTCACATTTAAATATAAGTGGTTTTATCTATTATTGAAAAAAATCAATAACTATATCTCCATATCACCCATTTTGTCAATTTATACATCATATATTATGAGAATATATATTTCATAACATAATTATTTTATTATTTATGGTGGATCTAATACCATTGATGAGTTTTATAGATATGGAATATTACATTAAATAGTGAAAAAATAAAAAAAAACATCACGTATTTATCAATATGAACATGATATATTATATAAAGTTAATATCTATATATATTGACTCAAAATTTAATATTTTTATTTAATGTGAATGGTGGTAAGGAATAAGCCAATTAAAAGGTCATAGCGGTTTGTATTGGTAGATCCTGAGTTCATACCAATTCACAAAAGTCTTATAATCTTAATATAGACAGTCAAGACAATATTAGTTGGTATGTTTTTCACTGTTACTTATTTTATTTTCAAGACTATCATCCACCATATTCTCCCTCTTTCATATATAAATAATCTTCACCTCGTGATTGATAATCTCATGGAATAATCTAATATCATTGATAGTGGGCTAGTGAACTGTGGTATGTCCTTTTAGAAAACTAATCACCCAAAAAGATATTGTTTCTATTATAACATAGTTTATGTAATACTAACTAAAAATTCTGATCCCACATAGAATTTATTTTTCATTAGCTATTAGTGATTTCACTTTCCCATAAAAAATAAAATTATATGACAACTTATATCCTATAGATTCTAGTGACTCAACCTCTTATAATCCTTATATGGTCACACACTCAATCTATATTAAATTTGAGAATTTTCATAAGGTTTTTCTAACACACCCACATTCACTAGGTTTCTATTCTACCAATGCCAATTCTCTATTAACTTGTTGTTGTGATTAATTAGATGGTGGGTGAAACCTAAAATATTTTTATTAGTGGGATGAGTTTTGGGATGAGAGTATGTTATTTCATATTCAATTATAGGAGGGAGCATCTTCTTCAATTATTCCTCATCTTATTATAAAAATTTACATTTCCCAACATGATACTATAATAATAATACATCAAATCTTTGCTTTCACTCTATATTCTATAGTTTATTGATACCATGATCATATGAAATTTTTTATAGATAAGGTATATGCCATAACTCCCATGTTTAACCTAAGAGTATTCTTGATGAAAATTATCTATTACCCATTGAAGAAAAGATTAAAAGAGTTTTCTAGTTTGTGGTTTTCCTAACGAGAGAATTTTAATGATACACAAATGCCTTTCCCATAAACATCTTGTCTTGTGGGAATAGAATAATTACTTATTCAAACATCATAGAAATAAAATAATTATAGGAAATCATTTTTCCAAAGTATGTTCACACAAGAGTCGATATAATGATTATAATGAGTGATGTTCATAAAATAATATATTCTAAAGGGACTGAATTCAATAGTAAAAACACATATATCTGGTTAATTTAATATCCTTATTATGGAGAAGAGATATATTTTCTCACTGTCAAGGATAATATTGATGTACTCTAGATAGTTTCTAGTTTGAAGGAAGGAAAAATAAAGATATTAGGACCCTATAATGTAAACAGGGTGACGAGACCAATCATCAATCTAGAATATGATTTAAACCCTACCAAAAATCAACATAGAGTTTTCAATAATGAGTAATAGATTTGTATGAATAGTTAATTGGGAATTAAATTCCCATCCATTCTCATTCAATATGGATTGTATCTTCCTTTCATACATTAACATGATGATCTTTCTAAAAATATATTTTTATTACAATACCTCGCATGAAATATTTTCCAACATTCAAACCATCATCTAATCAATGAATTTTATGTTGTCCTCTCTCTATCTCTGTAATATATCAATATTTATATCCTCAACCACCTAGTAAAATGATATTTCTCTTAATGATTTTATACCCATATAAAAATAATAATTTTTTTTTCTATTTAACAATTTGTATCTTTGAAAACATTATAGATGAAGAGGGAATGTATACAAAAAAATACAACACATTATTGATGAGTTTGATTTTACATCTAAAAGACATGAACTAGCCCTTAATGTAGTTAATAAATACTGTGATCCTGTTAATCATACCCTAAAAATTGGAAATTTTTACTCCCCAAAAAGACATAGGTTCCCCCAGGTATCTCACATGGATGTTTTTACTCAATATTTGATGACACTTTTAGAATATTTTGTATGATCCATATATATCTTGTTTTTGAAAATTTATACACTACTATTAATTTATGTAGGTATGATTATACTCAATATACCATAATCATCCATGTACATGTCGAATCCATGAATATAATTATACATTCCATTAATATTGAAATTCATTACATATATGAAAAACAAAATATATAAATTAATAAAACCATATTCCCCTCTACAAGTAATGAAACTTTTCCATTACTAATATAGTGATTCATATATCTATATGGAGTTTATTGGGACATAATGAACATTTTGTATATTCATCATCGTGTTTTATTTTTCATAAATATTGAAGGAAATCCCTCTGAAAAAATAAATGGATATTTTTTTTATAGGTGTACATAGACAAATAAAATGACCAAAATTATTTTCCGTAACACCTCTTCTAATATAAAATAGCATGTAAACACTACCCTTGGGTTAAATAATGAGAAGAAAATGGAGAAAATGGTCATTTTTATTAATATAACCCATCATATTACCAATGATAAATTTAAAACATCATGTTATTGTGTGACATTAATAAATAAAGTTTAACCTTGTATATTATTTCACTAATTCTCTCCATAAAATTATTTTTACATTTAAAACACATAACTCATTCATATAAGGGATCATTGAGCTATTAAAATATGAATTTATCTTAAATAATTCATCATATTGATATAGATTTATCTTAAATACATTATATATGTGTGGTGATTTCTTCTTATATCATATGAGGTAATATGAGAATGTCTTATAGAATGATATTCATTATGAAAATTCGTTCCTTGCTGCTATATCATTACATTATATTTATAGGTATTGTAATGTAGTTGTCTAGGCCAATAATATTACATGACATGGGTATATTTTCATTCATTGAAATGTATTGTTTGATTTACCTTAAAATATATGATTCATAAAGTAGATAAAATTTATGTTTTAATGATTCACGTATCATCCATGTAATAAATTCTATCATTAATCTGGAAAATTCATATAGAGAATCATTCGGGATAAATACATTGTCAATTAGGATATAAGGAGATATAATTGTATGTCCATTACTCAAACAGTATTAACATATGTGATAATTCATGGATTGTCTTGGAATCCTTCCCAAGGCATGTATACATGAGGAAGTAGGCATAAGAAGTTGGTTTGTCAGATTCGATCTTATTTTATTCTATCCATAAATCCTCTCAATCATTGTACACTATCATCCTATTTATTTTTCCACCTGAGGTAATGGAAAACTATGGTTGTAAGGAGGGTCATTCAAAATTATTGGGGGATTAATTTGTACTTTCACATACACAAAAAAGGACGAATATAATGGTTTCTGCTCATGGGTCCCCATATAACCCTTGTGATTGTAGTTGGAAGCTTAATAGAATATAGAAAAGGTATATATTATTCATTAATTTATACATGATTTTGATATTTCATTGTATAGTGATCTTGGGAATGTTGTTTCTAATATCTCTCACTACTATGAAAATGTTTCGTTCGATCGTTTGAAATATTTAGATGGTATCGTAGATTTATCATGCTTCATGATTATCAAAATCATACTAAAAATGATTTAAAATGCATATTATATTTGAATAAATGATTGTTATCATTGAAAATGATATTAAAATTACATTGTGTACTATCTTATGATATTAAATTTTATGATATATGATTTATTCACTCTATACAATACATTATATCATAGTAATCTATTCAATGTAATTCTTCTATTTTTTTTAAAACATTATTCCAAGAGATATAAGAAATTGTGTGGAATGATATCAATGATTTCATGTTTCATAATAGAGAATCATATCATGCAGATGATATTAAGCATATAGTAAAATATAATTCACTGTATTCTAAAGGATATATCATAAATATAGATATATCTATCATTAAATTTTATAGAAAAAGTACCATGTCATTGAATATGGTATATTATGTATAGTATAATAAAGTATATGTCAAACTTTTATTATTAAAAATTTTCAAATATCATTTGAATTATATAATTTATTAATTATTTTTATATTATAAAAAAAGTGTTTTGGGGGATTTAATTAATTAATAATGGTGATTCTAAATTAATAAGTTAAAAATGTTTATAATTAATCATTAAATTATTATAATTAATTTGTAATTATTAATAAAACATTTAATATATATATAACCTTAATATTATTTCATAATATTATAATCATCTTTACGTAGCTTGTATTATAATATATATACATATATATTGTTTAAATTGAAATTATAAGTGATATTTTTAATGTGTTTGTAAATTACAAAATGAGGAAATGTATAAATGAGTTTATATTTGAAATTTTGAATTATTCAGCATATTTAATTTGATCTGTTCAAATTAAAGGTGTTATTTGGTACCTTATTTAAACAATGTTAATGATATTTTTCAAAATTGATATGAACAATGTTTAAATAATATTAAATATATGATATTTTGTATAATTATAAAATATATAGATATCTTTTATAGATAATGTTTATATTAAAGATATAATATGATTATATAAAATGATACATATGTCAGAATATGAGGGATGTAATTTCAAAAATAAATATATTGTGTTTATATTTGTTTCATTATGGAATTTCTATAATTCATGTCTAAATTAATTTTTTTATAAAATTTCCAAATTTATGAATTGTTCATAAATTTATTGTATCATGTTTAAATAAGTGAAATTGTTAATTTATCTATTATTATTCCATGTGTTATTCATAGTTATAGATTTTTTATGCTATGAATTTGATTATGATGTTGTTTAAATACATAAAATCCCTATATAAATTTCCATACACTAATTTTTGGGGTCATATACTAGGTATGATAATTGATATATATTTTTACCTTAAATTTTTTTTTATTATAATATGATATTTAAATTAAAGGTTTATTATAGTTTATACATATTATGTGTCATAATTGTGAGGGTATTGATTTCACTCTTGATTAAATAAACCATGGTAAATAGACTTTGCTTTAAACTATATAGTGTCTGAGAGACTAATAACTTGTCTAGAAAATTGGGGTTTGTAATATGTAACTCATTGTATTTTATAATGGGTAATGATGCATTCAAATGATTCTAACCCTTTATATGAATGGGTTTCACGCACATTATAACTGAGATATATTTGGATTCATATAAATATTGTTGGATTTTTATTTGACTTTGTGACACAATATTGTGTTATGTATAGACGTACACATCAACATGGCTTGAACATATGGATTCTGTGAAAGTAATGTGATTCTGCGACTAATCACTAGAATCATGAATATATATAAAATTGAAAAAAAAGATATAAGACAGTGATATTAAATACAAATGAAAATACTAAGTGTCAGATTCCATCCATGGAAAACACATATCAGGACCTCACTCATTCAACTATTTTACATCATGTTAATGTTGGGGGCTTATGGATTATATTTTATTTGGAAAACTAGTAATGGATGACCCTAATAGTATTATGATTCGATTTGGCTGTATTCATTAGGTCACACATATCTGGAAAATCCACTAAAAGAATATCAAATGAATAATATTGAGTTTATCCATATAATGGATTAGGAAAATAGTTTGCCACTCAACCATTCAAGAGTGATGTATGATATTATTAGAATTATTGACTACCTAAATGGATAAGTAGTGAGATGATAACTAAATTTCAAACATCACATTGTGAAATATAGATCTTTTTCTTCAAATTTATATATGGGGTTTAAAAGTGGACATCATTTTAGTTGGACAATATTTAACAAAATTAATTATTAAATGAATTTAAAACATGATGCTCCTTTATGAATGATTTTTTTACATAATTGGTTAATCCTCATCATATATTACATTGAAATTAATCTTAGAGAAAGATAAATTATAATATAAGAAAATTCTATGGAAGGTAAAATAATTTAAGAATTTTACTTAGGAAAAGATAAAATTCAATATGTTGGAGTTATAATTTCTTGAGTTATTTATTTTTGATGTAGTTCAGCATGTGAATATGGATTCTTATGAGATGTATAGATGAATCCACATCTTAATTAAAAGGAATTAGAAGCAAGATAACAAAATATATTTCATTTTAAAACCACACATCACATATGATAAGTTAGGATTATTACATGGTGAGATATAAGGTTTACATTTAGGCATTCTTTATATATAGAAATTACTGTGTTAAACTCATCATAAATGTTCTAACAATATTAGCGTATTCAATAAACATTTAACTGATATTCTTAATATATCTAGTATAGATGAACTATTAAGGATATATCAATTTTATTGTCCTATAATGATATATTTAGGGTTTAAAAGTTCAAAAAAATAAGAAAATGTAGTTTGAATGTCCAAAAATGAACCTTCAAATAGTTAGTAAAGGTCATTGAATGGTAAAGTAAGTATTAGGAAATAAAGATATTATTTCTATTCAATTGAATTTTTTTCGATAACTTAATGATTTTATGAAAATATAATTACTTTTTTCCCATGTATCAATGTTAATGAAATCAATTATTATAATTTAGATGGTATATAATAAAAACTCAACATTTTTTAAAAAATTATAAGTATACAGGAATTTAAAACCATGTAAATATTTAATAAATATTATAGTCTACTTTAAAATTATTGTTCAAACGGTTTCTGAATCATGTGTATAAATTTTAATGAATATATTAGGATTGGATTGATCTAAATAAAGAGGATTTATTTTCATCTTATGTTTATTATATGATAATAAATGGTTTTTATTATCAAATAGTTCCTATGAGTAATATGAGATGATGTGTTTGATACACAAAGTTTATGATTCACCTGATTTTATACCATGCATGAATGTGAAATATGGATAAAATATTTTTATCTATGTTAAATGACTCTATATAAAATATTTATTAAAATATTATGGATTTGGTCTCACCACCCTTCAGTGGAATATTTCATCGAATAATATTATATTTGTAATAACTCTACCTATACAAATAGTATCATATAATACATGGATTCAAATATTTTATTTATTAAATATTCCCACAAAAAATTATAAATGTTAGTTCCTGAATTAAAATGTCTTTTTATATTGTAGAAGGATATGATGAAGATAATATAGTATATAAGAGTCAAGTGATTTTATATTTGAACTTATATATATCCAAGTACCACAAATTAATGATTGTATCGATCAATAATCAATGTGAATTACATTTAACATCCTAAGGAGTTACATTTCATTACAATAACAAATTTAATACCACTTTATATCATAAAATTATTTAGAGTGTATAGATAGATAATAATATAAAGGGTTACATTAGTTACCAAAAAGGCCTAAAAAAGGATTGATGGAAAAAATGTGAGAATGATGATGGTCATAAAATTTAAAAGATGTATTAGTCGATAAATCATATTTTTAACATCCTAAGATTGTATGTTTTTAAGTATTGTCGTATGAATACTGTGAGAAAAATTTGAACATAACGAATATGATTCCTAAACCACACTATTATTAAAACCATATTTTGTCACCAAAGTTTTTACTAAATTTTTTAAGAATTATGGTTTTATTATTTGGAATCATAGAGATTGGGTATAAATTACATAGATATATGATGAGTAAATCAAATATATAAAAGTAAATAAAACAAAAAATTTTATGTCGTGATCATTCTATATGAAATTATTAGATGTAAACTTCTCTTTGGTTTTCGTAGTACTTATATAAAGGTTATGAATGTAAAATGAATTATTTAACAAAAAAATACTTTATTATTATTTCATGTGGGATATATATATATTATATGATGTAAAAGGATAATTTAATACCTTAAGTATGTTTTTGAGTTGTCCACAAAAAGTATTTTATATAGAGTATTAAATTTTTTAACAAAATGTAATGGTTAAAATGGATGTGATATTATATAGAGATACAAAATATGCTCTTTAGTCACAAAAAAGAAGTTTGGTTCACTAGATGAACCACCAACTATACAATGTGGAGATTCATACACTATGACTTTTTTATGATCAAGGTGAATATTTTATATTCCCATTTCCCAAATTATCATGTTTAAAAATATACGTCACATTATATTCATCAAAATATAAAACCTTTATTATGGAAATTCTAATCTAATTATTGGGTGGTTGGGTCTGTTGATGATTATGTAATTGATTAAGTCATATCCAGGAAGGGATTTTTTTTCATATGACATGTTGGACATCTTGGACCACAATTTTGGTAATCTAAATGATTATATGACCATATCATTAGAAGATGTGTGATGTTGTTATTTATTTGATATATGGTATTTAATGTTCTCATCTTGAATGGTTAATGCAATGTGTTGTATTGATAACCCTATTATGTTTAAAAATGAATAATAATGAATAAATTGGTATGATATTTTGTATGTTCATACTCTATGTCCCATTATCACACAATATATTAAACAAAGGGATCATAAGAATATTAATTTTTATATATCATACAATTAGTAAACACTTGTGTTGATATATGTGTCTTTAATGATGATCACCCGAAGTCCCTTTCAATATTGAATAGAATTATGTTTTTCAAAAGTCTAATTATTGATTAAATTTATGAATTTGGGAATTTGTATTTATTTTCTATGAAGAAAAGTATCATGGGGTCACATTATGTGATTGACTAAAGGGGGATTAGATTTTACATAATTAAATTAAATGCTCTAAAAGAATTTAATAGTTTATAAAAAATCATTTTAAGATATATATTCATATTTCTTTTGAATGTTATGTAATGGATGGTTAAATTTAATATATCTCTCCAAAAGTGATTTTAATGTATTTTTGGAAATGATTTTATTAGTTACTATATATGGTTAAATGGAATAGAATAGAAAAGAGTTTATTTATAGTGGGAGATTGATAGATATATTCCTTAAACACTTTATACATATTACATATTTTTTACTCATAATGTATGCGATGATAGGATAATTTCTTATATTATGGAATTCCTATTGAAAATGAATCCCTTGAGGTTATATTATAACTTAATTTAAATTGATGTAATAATGTTATTGTCTATTATATTCATATCATATGACACCGAAAGAACATTGTACATTTAATTGTATTATATTATTCATAAGTAAATATATGATTCATCAAAAAGGGGAATGTTAAATGTTAAAAAATTGGCGATCTTTCATTTTAAGTAAACTATAATTAATTTAAATGTGTCTTTTTTTAAATGATTAGGAGAATTGAATAGGATAAGAGGATACAAAGAGTTTTAATCTAAATTTAATTACTCATATTTTATGTATGTATGAGTAAATTTATATAGAGTATAATGAGTACTCCCAATGAATATATATATAAAAAATATCCATTATAAGTGATGTCGGTTTATCAATACAAGTTCGATTCTTTTTGTCGATCCTCCCTACCATTGTTCCCTCTTCATACTACTCTTCCCACTGGAGGTACTAGTAAACTATGAGTGAAAGAAGGATATTACCCAAATGATATGTGATTAAGATCTTCACATGTATACACTTTGAAGGAAGAAATTTTTTACACCACAAAGGTATTTATTAAACCACTATGATTGAAGTAGGAGATATAATTTATTGTGTTGAAAAGTATGTGCTATTAATTTTCATATAAATGATTTCAGTTTTTCATAGCATTGTGGTACTATTAATGAGTATTCTCATTTAATTTTATTCATTTTATTTTGTTGATCCATATATATCCTATGAATAATTTTGTATAATATGAAATATTATGATAATCAATACTAAAAAATGGTTAATCCAAAAATAAAAAAGAACTAATATAATGACCACAATGTGGGGAGTGAAATAAATATATCATTACCCACACTATTTCTCATAACTCGAGTGAATAAATGATCATGTTGCAGGGTTAATTTTGAGGTTTTAGTGAATATATCACACAATACATTTACAAATTATAAACAATTAATATAAAACTACATACTAAATAAAAAATTACACCATTACTATAATTTGTAATTTTTTCATTATATATTTCATTGAATATAAAAACATTATGGAGAATAATCACTTGAAATGAAACCATAATCCGGGGATAAGGGGACTTATAGTTTAATATTGAAATAATGAGGAATGTAATATTGAAAATGAAATGAGTAAAATTTATTGGTATAATTATAGAGATAATATTTCCTATAAGAGGGGGATTTGACCAATACATTGATTGTTATATGACCATTATATTGTCAAATGAACTACACATTATATTTTCATTAGATACATTATAATTAAAAATCTGATGTGTGATGCGTTTAAAATGATTTAATTTGAATTTTATATAGTTACAAATAATTTATATGTGTCAAGTGATCAATAATGAATGTAAAATCATGTGTATTTTAAAAAATCAATGAAAATGATAATAAAGTTATTTTTGAGTTGTAGGAATGGAGTCATGAGAATCTGAAGATAAATAAATTCATAATGGTTGAAAGTAATAATTTTTGTAAAAGTGTGTTAAATAACTATTATTAGTTATGTATACATAATAAAATAAAATTTTCCAATTTTTTTAGCTATTCCATATTTTTTATATCAGAGTCCACTGTAATTTTAAATAATGTTACGTTTACAATTGTTTGATAATAGAAGCATAAAAATTGATATCTTTTTTAAATTTTACTTATCAGAATATGAATATTTATATATTTTCTTTCCACTATTTATTATTTATCATAATTTATTATATTATAAACAATTTTTGTTTTATTTTTCTTATAGTAGTGGATTTAAAGATCGTAAAATATTTAAAAAAATTAAATAATTAATAGGAAATGTTTGTTATAACTAAATGGTGGTGAATTTGTTTATAGTTTTTGAAACCACTATTTTCAATCACTAAAACATTTTTGAAGGTTGGTTTCACTACCATAGTTTAGTGGTCTCTTAAAGTTGGATCCATCATGGATTTTCCATAAAATATTTAAAATAAATATTTTTTAACATTTCTTTATAAAAGTTTTTCAAAAATATAAGATAAAATATATGTTTGGTGAATATGTAATTTTATTTTGATAACATTAAATCTGTTTTAAAAAAAAATTGTTTTGTATTATTAATTTCACAATTTTGAATATAAAAATCTCCTATATATGTAGTGAAAAAATAAATTCAATGTTTTTTAAAATAGGGCATGTGATTTCTATTTTAAAAAAACTCTTTAAATTTTTATAAGGGATTTTATTCTCAAGATGATACCCGAGATGAATCATGAGCTTACTGTTTCACAGACTAATTTTTAATGGTATATTAAAAATTTAACAAATGATGAGAAATTATGGAACTCAGCATATAAAATAGGTCATAAAAACACAATAAAAAGTTAAAATTATATGAATTTCTTAATAACATGAATTAAAAAATGATTTTTTTAACCACATATCACAAAATATATATTGTCTATTCTATTTTGTTAATTTATATATAAATTTTTTATTATTTGGAGTGTATATATTTATATATAATTTTATAATTATATAGATGGGATTGAAGGCCAAAAAAAAGAAATAGTTAGGCACATCAATGGGTAAATCCTTATCCCTCCAAAAAATCAATAAAAATCACCCACTTTTCCTATTTTATTAAATATTAATTGCATAAAGGCTTGTGTTCTAAATTTCATGAAAATCCAACTAAATGTAACCCAACATTTTCTGATGTATATAACAAGAACTCATTTATGAGCATCCAAGTGTCACATTATGTCACAAGTATTTACATCCATTCACCGTCCTAGATAGAATTTTCACACTATGTAGCCATGTCACATAGTTGAAGGTTACCCCACCATACCACTTTATAAATCTATGCGGGTAGAGATAGATTTTTATCATTTCCAACACACCATTCACTATTTCATACTATCCCCCAACAACACCTTCATCTGATAATTTTTTGTTTTCTACTACTCATGTCATGTCTTCTGCCATATCACATGGGTAGTAGTAACGCCAATCAGTATGCCTTTTTGACCCCCTCCAACAACTATTTAAATGTCCTTCCATTTAACCATTAGAATTTACCTTCAAATAATTAAGTCATGTAGTATAAATAACAAAATTAAAATAGATAACCCATAAAAAAATATTCAATTAATTGAAGAATGATACATTAGTAAGAAAATAAACCAATAAAATTTCCAAATATTTAATATAGATAACAAATAACAAATAAAATAATAAGAATGGGAAAATTTAGATCTACTCGATCCAGTAGAATGATTGCACTCATAAAAAATATGTACAAATAAAATATAACATTACTAATATAGTATTCATTTCACGATGAATGTATATTTATAACCTTAAGATAAAATCTATGTGAATGAAAAATTAATGAAACAATAGATATTTATAGAACATAAGAATCATATACAATTGGAATAGTAATATTACTATTGGAATAGTAGTCTTAGTGTTATTATTAGTTATATAGCCATTAAAATAGTAACTTATCTTATGAATGTAAAAATAAAATTTAGGTATCATATAAATAAAAAATTTTATATTTAAATCATGGTATAAATTAATAAATGTTTTAAAAATAATAAATAATATCTTTTAATTTTCTATAAAATGAAAATGCTTCTTTATAATTCTATAATTAAAGTAACTATTTAAAAGAAAATTTATTTTCATTAAATATATTCATAAATTAGTATTACATTATATTATAATAATAATATAATTATATTTTACCTTAATTAATTTTTTATAGGGTCTATAAATATATTTGGGTATTAATGTTATTATATTTTTATGTAAATGATAATTTTATATAAAAAATAATTTTCTCATGTTAAGATAATTATTTTCCAAAAATGGAATCTATTTATGAAAAATAAATTTCAAAAAACGGCTAGGCTTATTTTTTGGTATATTCCTAAAATTGTATATTTTTATTGAATACTAAAATACGACAATTTACTATATTTGTCATTTTAAGCCATGTAAATGTACTTTTGGCCATGAATGATGTAAGAACCCATTAGTTTAAAGTCACATTCCCAATTTACTATATATATTCAAAAGAATCAATAAATTAGATATTATTTTAGAAAATATAATAAACTAATTAATATAATAACAATAAACACCCCACCACCTCGTTTTAAATATCACCCCTCCCCCACATCATCACATCACACCATTTAAGAATTGTAGCATTTCAAAATTCTACCTAATTTCCCACCCAATCCACTTATTCAGGGCCAATAGAAATTAGTCTTCATAAATTATAAAACCCAAATTTCTTATAGAGGATCTCAAGGAGATGATATTCATGTGGAAAAATTCTCATTCATTATCTTTTAAATTCATTATTTCTTCTACCACATCCTTTCCACCAATATAAAAAGAGAAATTATATCTTCAGTATCACATATATATTGGGATTCAATTCTATTATTGGATTATCCATCATCAAATCTATCCTCTTATTATTTAATAATAAAAAACTACTAGAAGTTTATTCTATAGCCATGGACCTATAGCCATACTTTTATAGGTTCGTGGCTATATCTTGTTTATAGCCATAGTTTAATTTTTAATATGTGGCTACACAATTCCGCCCCCCGTCTTTTTTTGATTCTTGTTGGGCTCCGCCTCCATCCCTGATATGCGTCGCCATTTTTTTCGATTCCAGTCACAATCCTCCTCCATCTCCGATACGCGACCCTCTCACCACGGCTCCCTCCTCCCTCGATGGCCTCTCCTCCTCCCCTAAAACCTATCTCACCATGCCCTCCTCTCTTCCCTTATGGCTTTCCTCTATCTCCCATGCTGTTGTCCTCCATCGCGCTTCCTTGCTAGCTTCAGTTCCTCCATCCCTCATCGTGATTCCTTCATTCACTATTTGGATTCTCTAATTGCGGCTCGACTTCTCGATTTGGGGTTTCTCCATCCCTCGAGCGGTACTCTCTTCCTCTATACCATTCTTTGTGTGTTCCTCCTCCATTCGGTGTGTCGGTAAAAGATTTGCTTCATACCCTTCTTTGGGCATTCCTCATCCATATTGTGTGTTGGCCCAACTAATTAACTAAATTCTAGTTTGTGTCTATTGTCTGTAGTTTTTGTCCATGTCTAATGAGTAAACTTAGTGTTCCTTATAACTTTTTATGTTTCCCCATTATCCATGACTCATGGGTGAGATAAATTTAAAGATTCATGCCAATATTGGTTGATAATTTCTTAGCAAGTATGAATTTTGGTTTTCCAAGGATGGGGTAATTTTTAGAACCATTATTTGGTTAGAGAATATGTATTTGGAAATTCACAATAAGATTTTCAGTTATGTGAATTGAGGCCTGATGGTGATATTTGCTCTGAGGTGTGTGTCTGAGCATAGATGAGTGGACCTGTAACCATTTTAAGCTTTTTGTTTTTCACCATGGAGCCTCCATGGAGTAATGCTCTCTGTGTTTTATGGAAAATACCAAGGTGGAGTGACCATTTCCCTATTATTGGAAAATTTGGTTTTACTTGTCTCCCTATAGTAAAATATCATTTTACCATGGCCATGTCTTTGGTTGTTTCATCTCTTCCTAGGTGAGTTGTTTAAGTGTTTTGGAGGGACTGTCCCATGGGATTATCCCTATTGAAAAAAGAAAGAATAATACCATTTTTTATTCATTTGGCATGGTATAAAATTGTGATGGTTGAGATGTCTTGTTTTGGTTACCATTTATACTATGATTGGTTAAGTATGATTCCATATATTCACACCTATGAAAAAATCATGTCAAAATGCACTAGATGAGAAATTTAGGTGATAGTGGTGCTTCTTAAGAAATAAAACCATGATATAGAACCATATAGTTGAGATTTTTTTAAATAGTTATAGATGAGGGGTTTCATTGGTTCTAATTTGAAATATTATTAGAAGTGTTGAGGGATTTGTATGGACTTTAGTGTGTATAGGGCTTGTGGGTTTTATTGGATAGGTCCATGAAATCATAGAGGAATGGACTAGTGTTTTTTTTACTTCTGAGGATCCCCCCTTGGAAATGATGAGAACTACCACAAAAAATGAATACACTAATGGATTCTAAAATGATTATAATGGAGGCTCACTCAAAGAAAGGTAAATAAATATTTATCCACTTTGATTTTTTAAACAACTCACCCCTCCTCTCTTCCTCCCACACATGTGAGTGAATCAGGGGAAGTTGAGGGACTTCATCCCTTATTCACCATCAATTTAATGATAAAATGTGGCGGTTTTTATGTACCGCCATGGTGATTAAATGTGTGGTCTTATCTTACTTTCATTTTAGTTTCCCATTTAACATTTAACTAATTTAGTGAAAATGAGAATACAGTTGGAGATGATTTTTACTAGATTATGGTGGAAATCATCCAATATCTAGGGTTTTTTTGGAATCACTAGTGAGAGTATAAAGATAATAAAAGATTTTATTTCCATTTATTTTCATTTAAGATCATAATTTTATGATTTTATTTATAGTTTTTTATTAAATTATATTTTAAAAATACATGAATCAATGTTTTTTATTATTGGTTGGTGATCAGAATGTATTGGAATATGATTCGGACCTTCCTTGAGTGGTTGGTCCCCATAATATTTTTAATAGGTTATATGATGATATTATAGAAAATTCATCAATTATTCGACATATGGGAGGAGTATAAGAGGATTAGTCCCCACTGGAATTAAATCATTGCCAAACTTATACAATGATCATAAAGGGACTAGTCCCCAGTAGACCTAAAATCATGACTACAATTTTGTCATGAGTATAAAAGAACCCTACCATTCCATATATGAAATGTATAAGATTTATTATGTGATAATAATAGGATGATTCACCTATCATAATGCATCATAATCCCATTGTTCCTCATTATATGATCATGTAATTCTTTAGGTGAGGAGCATGGAATTCCTTCGTTGATGAGCCTAGAGTTCATTAGGTGATGAGTATAAAATACCATAGGTGACAAGCCTATGATGACTTTTGTGATGAATCTAGGATTATATATGGATGATAATTTTATTCCTTAGATTATGAGCCTAGGATGTCTATATGGCTTGATAGAAGAAGATATAACAGCCTTCCTACCCAGATCATAACTGATGATGAATCCTTTACTTATATGTGGAAATCATAAGATTCCTTAACTTTCATAAATGAGAATGATATATGTGGGATTGTCTAAATATACAATGTAATTGAAATTATAGCCAACTTTAATCATTATGTTGTCACCTTGATAAGGACCCAAGTTTCATTATTAACTGGTCTGCACATGGATATGGAATCAAGAATAATATTCATGGTAACATGTTAATTATATAAGATAAATATGGAATAGGAGGGGGACTGGCAGAGGGGGTGTCCAGGGGGGTTAGCAGGGGGCTGGAAGGGGGGACTGGAAACACTTCTTTCTTTTGTTCATTACCTTGTGACATAATCAGTGGTGGCGGTGTACATCAATTTCATGCTTCAAGATAACTCTTCAAGCCTCATATAAGATTCTTATACTAACACCTTTTTGTGGGAACTTAATATTCCTTCTCAACATGCTTGGGAACATCCAACTCCCTTCTAAGATGTCCATCTCACAATTGTCTCATCAATATGCTTGGGTACTCCAACTAACATGTATGCCATTTATCATCTGCATATTGGAATGAAACAACTTCTCTTCCTTATTGAAAAAAAATATGACACAAACACAAGGTGGATTTAACATTCATTCACTTTGTGTTTATTATAAATACCTATGTGAAATTTGTTTGTCAACATGTTCTTTAATTTTCTTCTCACCTCTTTTTCTCATTGACTTCTCTCATTTTATTTTATCCTCTTATTGATATTAAATAAAAATTTCATGAAATAGGATGGTATAACATCATTCTTAAACAATGTTCCATCATTGATTCTATTCATAGTCTATGTGATCCATGTTTGGCGTAGAAAATATGAGGGTTTTATTTAGAAAAAAAGTTGTCCTATTAACAAACTAAACATGATACCAACTAATTATTATTCTCATGACTCATTTAGGGGATATTCAGATGTCCTCATGTTGAAACCAAATGATTCCAATTTATATCTTCATTCTTTTTGGAATTACAATCTGAGAACTTTCACTCATCTCAATACTCATGTTGAAAACATTTAAGTACATGTTGCATGTTTTAGAAATTAGCCTTGAGATCTCAAATTTCCATAACATCTTTTCATTGATTAATTCAATTTCTCCCCCTTAATATCAGATTTTATTCATTAATTAATAGGTATGAGAGAAATTCATACATCATTAATGACTTTTTCAATCACTTTCCAGAAATTCCAGATTTCCATGGAATAAATAAGTCTAGCATCTTCTCAAGGGTCTTCTCCACTCATCTCCCCATCTAGGATACACACTATCTTCACTCCATCAAAGCAGATCATTCCTTCTAATTTTATTTGGAATACCAATTGATAAATCATACCAAGATGGTGACTTTTTCAGACTTGGAATTGTTATTCCATCTTACATCCCTTCATTTGCTCTCCTCTTGAGAACTAGTTTCACCTTCAATTCCCGGCAATGTATTTCACACTAATACCACAAAAATAATTAGGGAATAAGGTAGATGTCCTTACTCATCAATGTGAGCTATTGGGTTGAGAATATTTTCTCAACCAGTTTATCCGTTCGAATTTAGCTCCATGTCTGTATGGACAGTTCATGCATGCACTTCTGGATTTTCAAGAAGCCTTGGGTAGATTGGATTTATTTCTTCTATCCTTGTGTCATATTTTCTTTTTAACATGATGATAGTGCATGGGCTTCTCCTGGAACATGGAAGGATTATTCATGTTTTGGAAGAGGGAAGGGGTGGGGTATGTAGGGGGCAGGGGGTGTGCAAGGGGGCATGTGAAAGGGAGTGGGGGTGCTGTCTAGGGGGTGGGAGGGGGTGTGCGTGGGGAAGTGGGGTTCGGGGGGTGTGCAAGGGGGTGGGTGTTGTGCGGTCACAATTGTTATTTAATGTGATTACACATATGTTAAAATTGTAAGTGAATTTTAATAATTCTCATTGTTTCCAACCCTCTTGTCAGACTTCATTCTCACATGCATTCACTTGAATCTATTTGTTTTTTCATCTTTTGTTGGGTTCTATATGGCTAGGTTTTAGCTGAATCAATGATTGGGGTAAGTGAGGCCAGTAAATGTGCACAAATTATCAAAGATTAAAATCAACTAGGTTTCCATTTGTTCATGCTTATTGAATTTTCAACTTTTATATGGAATACATTTAGTCATTTATTTTCACATGTTCTATTAATTTATTTGAGAGTGCCTATATGTCACAATTAATCATCATAATAATTGATGACATTGAGAGGTAATTACAATCAATTTCAATGAAATACAACTTTTGGTCAATTCATTCGATAACCAATATGCCATTCTTTTTAGTACATGCCTTCATAGTACATTGCCATTGGAACTCGTTTTTTCAATATTATTTCTCAAATGATAATGGTCCTTTTGAAACGGCTTCCTCCACAGACATTCTTCTCATCCCTTTTATTAGTATAACTCATTTTGAATATATCTTTATGAGGTTTTAATTGTCTCAATGTCTTCACATGAATTGTATGTGTGTACGCTTTCACTTGATAAGTTGTGTCTATGGATAGTGATGCATGCTATCAAAAGAACCAACATCAAAACATAGACCATGGTTATGCATGTGAGAATAAATATCAGTATCCTCTTGTGCGTGACTTGACACCTTTGAGTTAGAGTCCCTCTCCCATCCTCTTTAATTTAAGAATTTTTAAAATTGCATTTATCTTCCCTCTTGATTCTGCTTTTTTAAATTAAATTTCTATTATTAATCATGTTTTGGTTAGAATAATTGTTTCATTTTATATATAAGTCATGGTTTGGTAATTAAACCCCTCCAATTGTGGTGCATTGTCATAGAAAACTCACAGTGGTAGTTTATACTTTTATAGCTTGTTTTAAATTATTGCATTTATGTTTTCCATTTTAATAGTTACTCCTCTCATTTGAGACACCATTGGAATCCCCAAATATTTTTTTGACTCACAGGGGGTGTGCAGGGGGTAGGGTGTGTGCAATGTGGGGTGGGGGCGTGCGGGGGGGTCTGTCTAGGGAGGGAGGGATGCAGGGAGTGGGGAGGGGTGGTGGGATACTATAGGAGTGTGGGTGCGGGGGAAAGGGGCGGGGTAGGTGGTAGGGTAGGGGTGGAGGATGGCAGGGGCAGAGGGCAGGGGACCGAGGGCAAGGGGCTGGGTGGAGAGGGCAAGGGGGGCAAGGGCAGGGGGCAGGGGTATGGGGCAGCGGGTAGGGGGCATGGGTGAGGGGGGAAGGGGGTAGGGTCTTGGTGGAGGGGGTATGGGGAGGGGGTAAGGGGGGGTTTCAAGGTGGTATTGGGGTCCAAGGGGGTGTTCAAGGGGGCAGGGGCTGTGTAGGCACCGTAGGTATTGAAATTGATTTCACATATGTTATGATTGTAAGAGAATTTTAATAATTCTCATTATTTCCTTTCAATGTCGCATGCATGAACTTGCATATATTTGTGTTTTTGAACCTTTGATGGGTTTTATAAATCCAAATTTCTGCTGAATCAATGATTTGGGTGGGTGAGGCTAGTAAATGTCCACAAAATCTCAAGGATTGAAATCAACTAGGATTTCAATTTTTTATGCTTATTGAATTTGAAACTTTTATACTGAATACATTGAGTCATTTTTTGCACCTGTTCTTTTCAAGTATTTGGGGATTCCTATAAGTCACAATTAAGAATCATAATCTGGGATGACATTGAGAGGTAATTACAATCAATTTCAACGCAAAACTACTTTTGGTCTATTCGTTTGATAACCCCCATAATTTTCTTTTTAGTACAGGCTTGTGGAGTACATTTCCATTGGACCTCGTTTTTCGAATATTATTTCTCAAACACTGATGGTCCTTTTGAAATGGATTCCTCCGAAGGTATTCTTCTCATCCCTTCTATTAGTATTACTCATTCCTAATATATATTTATGAGGTTTTATTTGTCCCAATGTCCTCACAAGAACTATATTTCTTGTGTGTATGCATTCACATGATAGTCTATGAATGTGGATATGGATGCATGATAAGCAGAGAACCAACAACAAAACATAGACCATGCTTAGGAATATGAGCATATATATAAGGATCCTCTTGTGTGTGGCTTGAAACCTTTTATGTAGAGTCCATCTCCCTCCCTATCTAATTAAAGAGTTTTTTAAATTGCATTTATATTCTTTTTTAATTCTGCTTGATTATATTAAATTTCACTTCTTGATCAAGTGTATGTTAAAATAATTGTTTCATTTTATA
The DNA here is from genome assembly GCA_963277665.1 of Viscum album. Taxonomy (NCBI): domain Eukaryota; kingdom Viridiplantae; phylum Streptophyta; class Magnoliopsida; order Santalales; family Viscaceae; genus Viscum; species Viscum album. Next base: position 580,012,062 of record OY728164.1, read on the forward strand.
AATAAATCATGGTTTTGTAATTAAACCCCTCAAACGGAGGATCACTGTCTCAAAAAACTCATAGTGGTAGTTTATGCATATATAGCTTGTTTGACATTATTGCATTTATTTTTTGCATTTTAATATTTACTCCTCTCATTTGAGACACCACAGGCATCCCCAATGATTTTTTTTGACTCACAGAGGGGTGTGCAAGGTGGGGTGGGGGTGTGCTGGGGGTCTCTCCAGGGAGGGGGGCTGTAGGGAGGGGGTGGTGGGCTACTGCACGAGTAGGGGTGGGGGCAGGGTGCAGGGGCAGGGGGCAGGGGGAGGGGCAGGGGGAATGGGGGAAGGTTGAGGGATGTATGGGTAGGGGGAAAGGTGGCAGGGGGCCAGGGGAAAGTGGTTGGGGGAATGGGGCATGGGGAAGGGGGAAGGGGGGCGAGGGGTGTTCCAGGGGGAAAGGGATGTGCAGGAACCATTGGTATTGAATGTCATTTCATACATGTTATGATTGTTTGTGCATTTTAATAATTCTTATTGTTTCCTTTCATTCTCGCATGCATGCACATGCATCTATTTGTGTTTTCAAATATTTATGGGTTTTTTATGGCTAGGTTTTAGCTAAATCAATTATTGGGATGACTGAGGCTAGTAAATGTGCACAAATTTTTAATGTTCAAAATCAACTAGGTTTCCATTTGTTAATGGTTATTGAATTTGAAACTTAAATACTGAATACTTTTAGTCATTTTTTGATCCTGCTATTTTCAGGCATTGTGGTTCTTACATATTGGGCAGTGACGTGTATAGTCACAAGAGACATGTATATTTTAGATTAGTTTTTATTTTATTTTATTTATCTTATTGGCCACATAGGTATTTTACTTCTTTTCTGTGGACAAAGAGTAATTATATTCTTCGAAGAGGGGAAATGGCGTTTATATTGATTCAGTTAGCCGATTTTGATCCGAGGTAAGATTATATGGTTACTACTTGTCTCTCACCTCATGTATTTTGGGATTTATGTGTTTCTGACTCCATATTATGTTCTCAGTAGGGAGTTGGATCATTTCATGTTGGTTCAGGTGGATTTGGTTCTCCCAATCAAGGTAAGGCTTTAAAGTTGTTTCTTGGTTTCTCACTGGTTATGTAGCATCCTTTATGTGTTTTAATGTTCCTAATATCCTTTTTGTAGTGTGTTGATCTCTGATCATTGGAATGTATATGTATGTGGGTTCCCCCTTTACGTGTTTAGTCAAACATGAAGTGATTATGCACATATGGTGCTATGTATTCCCATGTATATATATTTATATAAACACATACGCAGGGGTTTGGATACTTTTATATGCATATAAATATATTTTAATCGATCCCCATGCACATGATCATTGTCACGGGGGTGTGTGCATAGGGGCTAGGTGTCCTTGAATGTGTGGGAAGGTGTGTATACCTAGTAGGGGAGCATCAAATTTTAGTTAGAATTCAGCAAGAGCCGAAGTGGACGGTTTGGATCCACCTTGAAGAAGGATCCCTCTTCTCACCTATTTAATTCAAAAATGCTTTAAATTTAATTTACCTTCATTCGTAATTTTTCTTAATTGTTCGGAATGTCATATCTTGAATAAGTTCTTTTTTATATAATTTTATCATTTGATAAATAAAGTCATGTTTTTATAATAAATCCCCTCTAACAGAGGGGCGCAGTCTTCGAAAACTCATAGTGATTGTTATGTTGGTCTAGTTGCTTAAATTATGGCATTTGATTTGGGATAAATGAGTTTTAGAATAAATTTTCAATATTATTAAATGAATTTTGTGAAAAATAATTGCCATTATTTTATATTAAAACACCTCAAATGGTGGGGCGTTGTCTTTTAAACCATAGAGTAGTGACAGTTATTTGTATCATGTTTATATTTGGTTTGAGTCTTTCATTTGACTCTTGTTGGTGTTTGTTTTGTGGCTAGTTAGTTTTTTTTTTCTTCGAATAATATAAATTGGCTTATCATACTCGTTTAACTCAAATGACATTTCCCGAGTAGGAATATTCCTTGACCATGACACTTTCATTTTCACGCATTGAATATTATAAACAAAATTCAATGTTTAAGAAAAGTGAATTAATTTGTAAATGTTTTTGGTTGGGTGTATGATTATTTTCTGTCATTTTGTGGCCCCTTAGATGTTGCATCATTGTGCCGATCACTACATCCTCTTCTGGTGATCCCTTGTTGTAGCATATTAATTAGTTGATATGTTCTAGCATTTGTCGGTGGGGCGATGGTCGGAATGTTTTCCCACCTCCTCCCACTCCCTTCAGTCATGGATGGAAGATGCTGGCCTGTAGATGTTGCTGGACCGGGCCAACACGCCTTGGTCATTCCACGGTCACACCTCAGTCACGCCGCATTAATGCCATGATTTGGTCCTACTCTATGGTGAAACCCTGCTCCAGTTCGTAGTGATAGTATTCCATTAGTATTGTGATCATGGTTGAGGCTGAATAATCCTAATTTCTACCAATGAGGCGACGACCAGAATTTTGCCCCGCCTCCTCCCGCTCCCTTCTCTCCTGGCTGGAAGATACCGCCCCATGGAAATCACTAGACCAGGACAACATGCCGCATTCACGCCGCGGTCACGTCGTAATCACGCCGCGGTCATGCCTGGGTCATGCTGCGGTCACACCGCGGTAATGCCACTATCACGTCGTTGTCACACCACAGTCACACCGTGATTTGGCCTTGCTCTAGGACGACACCCCATTGAAGTTAATAGTGATAGTATTCAATGTGTTTTGTGATAAATGCTGAGACAGACTAATCACAATTTCTGATGGTGGGGCGACGACCGGAATTTTTACAAGCCTCCTCCCACTCCCTTCACTCCTGGTCCGAAGAACCTACCGTGTAGATGTCTCAGGACCGGGACAACATTCCACGGTCATTCTTCAGTCACACTGTGTTCATGCTGCTGTCATGATGCGGTCATGTTGAGGTCATCCTGCAGTCACGCCGCTGTCAAGCCGCAGTCACACCAAGATAATTCCATGATTTTTCCCTACTCTAGGACGACACCCCTGTAAGTTCACAGTGATAGAATTCTATGAGTCTTGTGATCAATATTGAGACTGATTAATCAAAATTTCAGCTAGTGAGGCCATGACCGGATTGTTTCCATGCCTCCTCCTTCTCCCTTTGCACCTGGCTAGAAGATGATTCCCCTCGGATGTCATTGGGTTGGGACAACACACCGCGGTCATGACGCGGTCACGCCGCAGTCATGCTGTAGTCACGCCATGATTTGGCCCATCTCCAAGACGACACCCTACAGTAGTTTGTAGTGATAGTATTCCATGAGTAATTTGATCAATGTTTAGACTAACTAATCACAATTTCTGCTGGAGGGGCGACGAACGGAACATTTCCCTACCTCCTCCCACTCCCTTCACATCTAGATAGAAGATGTTGCCCCGCAGATGTCACTAGATGGGGCCAACACGCTGTAGTAGTGCCGTGATTTGGACCATCCACAGGACTAAACCCTGTGGTGGTTCACAATGACATTATTCCATGAGTCTTGTGATCAATGTTGACACTAACTAGTCACAATATTTTCCGGAGGGGTGACATCCCGAATGTTGCCCCACCACCTCCCGCTCCCATCTCTCTTGGCCGGAAGATGCTACCTCGCGGATGTTGCTGGACTAGGACAACACGTTGCAGTCACACCGCGGTCACGCAGCGATCAGGATATGGCCATGCCCCGATAATGCCGTGATTTGGTTCTGCTCAAGGATGAAATCATGCGACGGTTCACAATGATAGTATTCATGAGTCTTGTGATCAATGTTGGGACTGTCTAATCACAATTTCTACCAGCGGGGTGATGACCGAAATATTGCTCTGGCTCCTCCTACTCTCTTTGCTCCTAGCTAGAGGATGCTGCCCTACAGATGTTGCTGGACTGGGGCAACATGCAGCGGTCATGCCACGGTCATGCCATGGTCATGTCGTAGTCACACCGTGGTCACGACGCAGTCACACCGTGATTTGGCCTTGTTATATGACACCACCCCACGACGGTTCGTAGTGATAGTATTTCATGAATCTTGTGATAAATTTTGAACTGATTAATCACAATTTCTGCTGGCGTGGAAATGGCTGGAATGTTTCCCCACCTCCTCCCGCCCCCTTCACTTCTGGCCTGATGAAGCTTCCCCACAGATATCACTGGACTGGGAAAACACGCTGTGGTCACACCGTTGTCATGCTGCGGTCGTACCATGGTCATACTGTGGTCATGTCGCCGTCACGCTGCGGTCATGTCGTAGTCATGCCATGATGACGCCATGGTCAAGCCACAGTCATGCCATAGTAATGCTGTGATTTAGACCTTCTCCAGGAAGACACCCCACGAAAGCTCGCAGTGATAGAATTCCATGAGTCTTGTGATCAATGTTGAGACTGACTAATCACAATTTCTTCCTGCAAGGCGATGACCAGAATGTCTCCCTGCCACCTCCCACTCCATTCACTCCAGACCAGATGATACTGGTCTATGGATGTGGATGGACTGGGACAACATTCCACGGTCATTCCTCGGTCATGTCGTGGTCATTCCGTGGTCACGCCTTGATTTGGGCATGCTCCAGGAAGACACCCCACGACAGTTCATAGTGATAGTATTCCATGAGTCTTTTGATCAATTTTGTGAGTAACTAATCATATTTTCCTTCGGTGGGGCGACATCCAGAATGTTGCCCTACCTCCTCCCACTTTCTTCTCTCTTGGCCAGAAGATGCGGCCCGGCAGATGTCACTGGAACGTGCCAACACGCTGTGGTCATGCAGTGGTAATGTCGTGATTTGGACCTCCCCCAGGACGACACCCCACGGTGGTTCATAGTGATAGTATTCCATGAGTCTAGTGATCAATGTGAGACTGACTAATCACAATTTCTACTGGTGGGGACACGACCAGAATGTTTCCCCACCTCCTCCCGCTCCATTCGCTCCTGGCCGGAAGATACAGCCCTACAGATGTCGCTGGACCGGGCCAACATCCCGCTTTCACTACGTGGTCATGTCGTAGTCATGCTGCGGTCACGTCTCCATCACGTTGAGGTCACACCGCGGTCATGCCGCAGTCACACCGCGGTTACGCAGTGGTGACGCCACGGTCAGGCCAAGATAATGTCGTGATTTGGACCTGGTCTAGCCATATCCCACCCACACTAGCCCCTTCCACATTCATTTTTGCCTGCTGCCACCATCATTCCAGCCCATTACATTCCCCCTTCCTCTTTCGAATCTACCCAAACCATCCCCCCAGCTCCTACAACCAGCCCCGTTCCACCAGCATTCCAGCCCCCTTCTACCTGAATTTGAGCCTACACTACCCCCAGCCACCTGCAAACCAGCCCGCATCAGCCACCACACCGGCCACTAGCCCCCAGCCTCCTGCAAAACACTAATGCCAGCCCTCTACTACCTGCAAAATAGCCCCAGCCACCAGTTTCAGCCCTCACAAGACCCCAACCTCTTACATCCCAGCCTGCACCAGCCCCTACCATATACCAAACAGCCCCCAGCCACATGTAATAGAGCCCACACCAGCCCCCTTCATCCTATTCTAGCCCGCACCAGCCCCATGTCATCCCCCTACTACCTGCATTCCTGCCCGCACTAGCCACTCCAGTATGCACTAGCCACCGCACCAGCCCGCAGCCTCCGGCATTCCAGGATGCAGGAGAAAAACTCCATACAAATCACAAAACAGAAATGTGAAAGAGTATCCCCTTTATTATTCCCTCTTTTCCCCAAAAATTTTCCATGTAAAATTCCATTAATGTTCACTGAGAACATTGGGGTAAGGATGCATCTTTTTACCTATAACGAGAACCCAGCCGGAAAGCCGAGCATACCCAAAGAATACCATAAGAAGTCCCACCTGACCAAATCAAAATCCTGGAATAAATCGATCTTGAAGGCACATCTAGGAACCCCAGAATCAAGACGGTATCCCCACAATAATTCCTGGGTAACAAGATTCTTAGGATGAATTATTTTTGCTACTAATGGTTGAGGATATTTTTATCCCCCTTTAGATTTATGAGCATCATAAGGTTGTTTTTGTAACCATATTGCTAGTGGGTCTAAGTTATAAGTAGTGGAAGTCTATTATTCAGACTAATCGAGACAAAGACTATTCTTGGAAAAGATTCAAGGAATTGTTCATTTTGCCTTCTCTCATAATGAAGTGAAGTTAATGATAGCTATAGAATTTTCTAGGAGGGGTTGTCCAGGTGGGGTGTCCAAGGGCTATTTGGGGAGGGGGGGTTCCGGGGGGTCTGAAGGGTAGGGGCAGGGTGTAGGTGGGGTGACTAAGAGGTATGTCCAGTGGTTGTATAAGGGATTTCTAGGGGTGCTGGGAGGTCTGCAGGGTAGCGGGGAGGGTGTAGGTGGGGTGTCTAGGAGGGGAAATCTATGGGGTGTCTAAGGGAATTATAGGGGGGGTTGGGGGGCCTGTAGGGTAGGGGAAGGGTGTGGGTGGTTTGTCTAGGGGGCTATCTCGGGGGGGGGGGGGGGTGTCCAGGGGTGTTTGGTGGCGCTGATTTGAAGAAATAAACCCACGAGAAATGGGACCTAACCTCATAGCAATAATTTTGCTAATTTTTTTTGGAAAGGTATTCCCAATATCAATAGGTCTGAAATCCTTTATATCCACTTCATTTTCCTTCTTTGAGATCAGGGTAATAAAATTGGAGTTAATTCCATAGGGAATTGAGGCATGGTTAAATAACTCCCTCTTAGCTTTATGGAGATCATCACGAACAATGTCCCAGTAGAATATAAAGAATTAATTTGTGAACCCAGATGGACCGGGCATACTCTCAAGACATAGAGAAAAAAAGCACTCTTAACCTCTTTCACATCAAGGGATACAACATGGGAAATTTTTGGATTGGTGTAGCTTGATCTGGTTGGACTGAATGCTTGTGGCCTGTAACATTGACCATTGTTGCAGTGCGGACTTTGGAGTCCAGTTTACTGTTTCACTTTTGACATCCAGCCGGCAGCCACTAGAGTATTGGATACATATAAGAAAGGCATAATAATATTGAAAATTTCTATACTAATATTTCCTCATATCTCCATACTACTAATGAAATATTCTCCTCCGTGAACAGGTTGAGTAGAGTTTTCATCGCATTCAATTGGTCAACATATTCCTTGAACATCCATTCTACAGAATCTGCCTCACTTAATCATGATGTGATGAATTCACATTAGCTATAACAACATGGAGATACTATTTGACTATAGACTATATCGAATCAGTATCAAATATTGCTGAGGGAGGTGGTTCTCTGGATGTAGATGCAACAATAGGTTGTTCTGATAACTCAAAATTCCATAGAAATCTAAAAGAAGTCATTCTCTGAAATATTAAAAATATAATATGGATACAAAATATTAAGGCACTAGGGAAACAACTCTCTCAATGCTATGTAAAGAAACATCTACATGTTATGATTCAGAATGTATATCTAATTGAAAATCTTGAAGCTCATATGCTTGGTCAATATGATTATCAAAGGGTCCCTTAGGATATGTGCCGGGGTTGTGTAGGGGGGCTGATATCCAGGGGGGATGGGGCTGCTATCCAGGGGGTTCAATAGGGGGTAGGGGCTGCTATCCAAGGGGTCCTGTAGGGGGGAAAGGGGTGTGCAAGGGGGTGTAAGGGGGTGTGTGCAAGCAGTGCAAGGGATGTGTGTGTGGGGGGGGGGGGGGGGGGGGGGGGTTGTCCAGGGGGTGAAGGGGGGTCTAGCTGGGGAGAAAGGGGTGGGAGTCCAGTAGGGGTGGTGCAAGGTGGTCTAGTAGGGGAGCAAGGGGTGTGCAAGGTGGGTTCATGGGGTGGTTGAAAGGGTTTCAAGGGATGTGTGGGGGGGGGGATGGGGGTCTAGCAGGGGTGGTGCAAGGGAGGTCCAGTAGGGGGAAAGGGGTGTTCACGGGGAGGGGGGGGGGGTGCAAGGGGGGTGTGTAAGGGTTGAAAGAGATGTGGGGGGTGGCTTCATTCTAGGGGTTGCAAGGGGGTATCCTGTAGGGGAGAAAGGGTGGTGTCCAGCAAGGGTGGTGCAGGGGGTTTGAGCAGGGGGGATGCTGTCCAGGGTGGTCCAGAAGGTGGGGATGCTGTCTAGGGGGGTCCAACAGGGGGGATGCTGTATAGGGGGTCTAGCAAGGGGGATGCACTATTCTTTTTTATTGAGTTATATTATTTTTGAATATTCTAAGATGATATTTTCTACCATAAATTTGGGGGATGAGCACTACTATTTTCTACCATGTGTTGTAGGTACTTTTGAGCTGTTTCCAGACTTCTTTGATAGTTTGTCTTATAGGGAGACTCATTAAGTGTACTTATGTGTTATTTTTATATTTGGTTCTATTTAATTCTCATTATGAATTATATTTCATGTATAATTTAATTTCAATAGGACTAGAATGGGGTATGGGGAACTAGCAGGGGGAGGGGACTGGCAGGGGTACAAGTTGGTGCTGGTAGGGGGGTGCAGGTGGTGGATGGTAGGTGGTGCAAATGGGGATGGTGGGGGGTGCAAGTGGGGGATGGAAGGGGAAAGGGGAGGGAAAACGGGTAGGGTGGGGGCAGGACTTGGGGGTCTGGAGGGTGTCGAGTTTCTGGGGGTGTTGGGTGTCTATCCAGGAGGGGGTTGTCCAGCGAGTGGAGGTATGGGCTGCCCAGGGGGATCTGTCCTGGGTCTCGGGTGTGTGTAGGGTCTATGGGTGTGGGTGGTGTCTGTGTTCTGGGGGGTTCTCATGTCTATCTAGGAGGGTGGGGTTGGTTGTCCAGGGAAGTGTAGGTCTGGGTTGTCTATGGGGATCTGTACAGGGTATGGGGGGGAGGTTCTGGGGGTGTCTTAGGTCTATCTGGAGGGTGTCCATGGTCTGTCAAGGGGGGGGGGGTGTCCAAGTTCTATTCGGTGGGGGGTGTCTAGGTCTATTTGGGGGGTGTCCAGGTTATGTCTGGGGGGTCCAGGGTCTGGTGGGGAGGTGTCTAGGGTATTTCTGGGAGGTGTCCAGCCTCTTTCCAGGAGGTGGGATTTTCCGAGGGGGTTGTCAATGGGGTAAGGGGATTATGTAGGATGGGGGTGTCTAGTGTCAAGGTGGGAGGGGTCTGTAGGGGGTGGGATAATGTAGGGGGGCTGTGCAGGGGGATGGGGGAAATTTATAATGGTTTTTCAGACCCTATAACCATAGTTTCTAACGGTGTTTATATGTCTATTACCACGGTTAAAAATTGTGGATATAGGTCTAACAACACAGTTCCTAACCATGGAAATAAATTGTTTCCCTCCTCTAGTATAGCCTCAATTTTAAACCGTGGATATATAGATATTTCCATGATTTGAAACCGTGGTTGTATACCTATAGCCATTGTTTGAATCATGGCACTAGACCTATTCCAAAGGTTCCAAACTTTGGCTATAAGTCTAGTCATATAGCAACACCAAACCTTCCACGGTTACTCAAATTGTGGCTATTACCTATAGTCACGGTTTGAGGGAATATAGCCACAGTTTTAAACCATGGCTATAGGCCGAATTTCCAATAGTGAATGGAAAACATCATCTGTGAGGTGTTGATTCACATCCATCTAGGATGAAGAGTTTTAATTTTCTATTAACAACATAAAGGCATGTCATAAAACCATTATTATTGCTAAATCCTATTTAAATATGTATATTAAAACCTATTATATCTTCTGGATCAAATAAATAAATAGAATATTAAATAAAATTATAGTAGTTCATGATGGTTTTAAAAACCACCCAAATAAAATAAACATTTCTCATTAATGCTTATTCTATTGAACCATTCTCATAAATATAAAAAAGATGATATATGAGACCATTTAAAATTATTTAATTATACTAATAAAATTTCATTACAGTTTTTTGGGTTCTCTTTTATATGATAAGAACATTCATAAATATACACAAGTTAATAAACCATGTAACTATGAAATAGAACACTCCAGAAATGATAACATTAAACCTTATAACTAATCAAAATAGAAACAAATGTAATTTATAAAATTATAAAAATAAAATTCATTCGTAATTAGATCTTAATTTATTAGTTAATGTATCTAATTTTATTATCTATGAAATTAAGTAAAATTACTGTACACTTTCTAATATATGGTATGGGATCTTTGAGAACCTCCAAATTACCTTTTGGTTATTATTTCTCTCTTTTATCTTATTTATTTCATTATCATTTTTACATAATTATCCTACTTTTTTGGAAAAATCATATCTATCAATTTCAATTAATATTTATTTTTTGGGTAATTACATGTTCTATAAGGTTCCCTTATCAACAACTCATGATAAGAAGACTTGATAAAAGGTAACTTCTCCTATTTATACCCATTTTTAAATAAACTACATAAAATTTCCTCAACAAATAATTTTTTATATAAAATCTCTCATTTTATCATGAAATAACATAATTATTTCATTTCTAGTTTTATTCAATCAATTATTCGTTTATTCACTTTAAATACAGATCATTTATTTCCCTAAAATGGTACTTCAGTGGAACATTTCTTGTGTTACCAAACATCACTTTTTAATTTTTTCAATTTATTTGGAAATAATTATTGATGATCTATTTTTATATATCATTTATGAATGTACCTGAATTACATAAATCCATTCTTTAATGGATACCATTTTTATGTGACCCTTATCTATGCTTTATAACATGCTTACGATAATCATTTCATTCCATGGGTAAACCGTATGTTTATCTCTTATGTTTGATTATTCATGTGGAACATATGTTCCGAAAAATATTATGATCAGTGTTCCTAGATATTTATCTAATTAATTTTTTAATTATCATTCTTATTAAATTTCATATATTTGATTAGGGAGTAATCCTAATCCATTATGGGACTTTGTCAACCATGCCATATTATCTTGTCAGTTATCCATTACACATGTTTATGTCATGATATTTGATTCTACCAAATTCCTATATTTCCATGTTCATATTATTACATATTCTAAATGATATATTCCTAAAATTTATTCATGTTATATGGCTATTATATTATCATGTTATTCCTCTGTCACATTTTCTATGGTTTTTTCCCATGTTTATTCCCTTATAATGTTTTTATATCATCCATTTTTTCTTTTTATTCACATGGTTGTCCTATATAGTTATAGGATCTCAAAGGGTATTAGGATACCATTGTTGATTTTTAATAAATAGATGTTTTATTGTTGTTCCTTGTTTTACATTTTATAAAGCTATTAATATAATGACAACATTCATTGTGATACTTGGATTGAATTTTTTGGTTAATCATGCTTAAATCATGTAAAAATATGTTTAAAAGGCTAGGGTCAACATAGTTGGTATTAGAGAATGTTATTCTTTTATGGAATTAGGACTAGAAAACATTATAAATAACTATAGGTACAATTATATCTTCATCGAAAAATTAGATTAAAATTATGGAATCAAAAGATAGAACATACTTATATTTTATATGTTTATCCTTCTACGAAAAATAGTTTCTATTTTATATTCTTAACATATGAGTATTCAATTTACCGTAATTTTATTTCATTTATTTTCCTTAGTCAATGGTGGGAAATAGGAGAACACATGCCAACTGTCAATGTGATAGGCATTATGATGATTTACATAATTACATGCCAAATATGATAGGAACAAAAGCCCATACCATTATCCAAATATTGGCTCAACTAACTAAATTTATGAATAATCACATGAGTCGTGTATCAATACCTCTTTCTTATAATGAATAGAATGTTGTGGTCGAATAAAATTTGAATAAAATTATTCATATATTTAGTTGATATTCTGTGCCCCCAATCATGGAAAAAAATAATCACCGTTGATAATATATTCTCAATCCTTTAATACACAGAAGAAGAGAATGTCATGATAGTAGTTTATCATTTTGATTGGGAAGATGACTAGGGGTGGAAAGTTATCAAAAACCCAATGTCTAATTATTAAATTGATTTAATCGATTGGGAATGATTTATGAAAATATGTTTCAAAAATATTTTACTGATTTCTATGACATTAGAAGGATAGGGGGTTCCGAGTGCTGATGAAAAAATGAAGATGATTCTATCTGGGTGTATGAAGAAAGATCCACAACACTTTTCAAATAACCCTCTGACATTTTTATGAACACTTAATGTAAAGTTGATTTCTTCTTCGTATGATTAAATCCAAGTATACTAAAATCCTTTTTGATTTGTGACTTTGACAGTTATGTGGAAATTTCATATTGTGATCATAAGGGTGAGATGGAAATTGGAGACTCTTAATGGTCATAAGGGATCGTAAATAAAAAAGTGGAAAGATGAGTTTAATATGATAGGATCAAAAGACAAGTCCCATAATGGAATTAAACTCCAACATCCCACATGTCAAAAGTTTCGGAATAAGAATCCTAAAAACTGCCTAAGGATAAATCTGAGATGCATCGAATGAGGAAGAGATTATCATAAGGATAATTTTTTTCTAATGAGATATAAATTATCCCACTAAAGTTGAAGAATAATCTAAGGTTCAAAAAATCATCCTACAGTGTAGTGTTTCAACTATAAGGGACATAAGAATTGTGAGAGTTTATGACCTTAGTCAGGGTAATCATAGGTGACCAACAAAAACATCCTCCCAAGAAAAAATGAAGGGAATATATTATCACTAATTATGAGGTGGATCTTTTAAATGATATAGTGATAGGTATGCTGTTTATTCATTCATGGATAGTGATTGAACTATTTTTCTGGTTTTTAAATATCCTTTCATATCTGGAAATTTTAGTAGAGATATTCAATAAACACCTCAAAATTCAATGGTAAAGTGATCTATGATAATTGAAATTGGGAAAATAATTACATATAAATTATATAACTCCTCCCCAGTTAAGGATTTTGGAATGAACCACCTATATAATATTGTCTTGCATACTTAGATTGAATATGATTCTATATTGGGAATAGCTTGGATATCAACATGCAAGTCCAACATCAAATATTGAGAAAGGTAGATCACTCGACACATCCTAAGGAATCATCCAATTATATACAATTGTAATAAGGAGGATGTAATTTTTTTTAAAATTATCATCTTAATTGTCAGTTTTCATTCCTTATGAGCAATAATATCTAACTCAAATTATTGAGACAAAGGATATGATCATTATTAATGAAATTTTCTTTGTAAGGTACTACATTTATTTTTTCAATGATTAATAAAATTTTCATCCAAATTAACGATTTTTTTAATTTTTCAACTAATATTAGACATGGATCCCTTCCCATATCAAATAAAACATATAAAATAAACACCATGGATTTGTAGGTACTGAAGAAGGAGGTACAAGGGAATTTGGAAAATAGTTTTATATTCCAACGTGCTTCACCATGGTTTGTGATAATTTCAATTATCAAAAATAAGGATTGATCAATGAACCTCTGCATTGAATATCTTGATCATAAAAAACCGTGATTAAGAAAAATTATCCCCTACCATAGATACACAACCTATTCCATCAGCTGGGTGGGGAAAATAATTTCTCAAAGGTGGGCCTTTAGTCAAGATATAACCAATTAAATATGAGGAATAAATTTATTCTTATGACTTCCTTTTAAAAAATATATAGACAATATATGTTCATTGTTATTCCCTTATAACATACTAATTCTCTAGTAATTGTCCTTGATAAAATAAATAGAGTATTTATAGACTACCTCAAGAAATTTGTGTTCATATTTTTTGATTATATTTTTTTATACTCTAAGAGAAAGTGGTAACAAGGATAGAATTTTTAAACTGTGAAAAATCCATTTTGAAAGAAGATATTTTATCACAAGTACAATAAATGTGTGTTTTGGATGGAGGATGTATCATTCATGGATAATGTTACACTAGAAATGGAATATATATATACCTTTCTTAGAAAAAGTAAATCTAAGAGTGTCCCGGGAAAACATTTATAATGGAGATCAATAGTTTCCTTGGTATATATGGTGATTAACAATGATTTATTATGAACTTCTCATGCTTCTAAAATCCACTAACCAAGATGACTTGGAAAGGAGTAAATATATTATGGACTAGTGAATATGAATATTACATAAATGATTTGATAATGAGGATTATCAATAAACTAGTACTTACTCTACCAATATGTGGGGAACAATTTGTGGTAGAAAGTGATGATTCAATAATTTTTTTTGGTTGTTTTCTAATTTAAAATGATAATGTAATACGTTAGGCCTTATGGAAGCTGAATTTTCATGTTAAAAAATATATCACGCATGATTTGAAGTAGGCGTATATGATCTTTTCATTGAATATATGGTAGTATTATATATATGGGGATAACTATGTAATATATAATCACCAGAAGAGACTCAAATATATATAAAAATAGAAGGAGATTAATATGCTCCAATATAGATGGTTAGTACTCATCAAGGATTCTGAATAATAAATCCACTACCATCCTAGTTAATAAAATATTGTTGTGGCTACTCAAAGTATAATAGATCCTTTTTATTTATTAATTATGATAATTGAGAAAGATCCAGTCTTTATATACATTCAAAATATGTACATGGTAGTCCTTAAGGAAGGAACATCATCAATTGTTTCACAAATTAATTCCAAACCATCCCTTTTATAGAAGTTAAAATATCCTCATAGATATTATATTGAAATTGTAGATAAGGTGAAATAAATAAAAAGGATAAATCCACATAGATGAAAATTGATTAAGAAGGAGTCATAATATTTGGTTCACAACTATGTGAACCATCAAATTCTAAGATATGTGACGATTTGTTGAATAGTTTACATATCCCGACCTTCTCTATCCACCAACAGATCAAAAATATTAATCAAAATCATTGAGAGAACTATTGGTGGGAAAATATTGAGAAAGGGGTCATTTAATGTACATCAATAATATGGTATGTCTGTGAGTGACGATTCAAAGGGAAAATTCTATAGGGGTGATGGAAAAAATAATCATACCTATATAGAAATTGGAAACCATCCAAATGCACTTTGTTAGAAGACTTATGAATACATCCAGGGGAAATTAGGATATATGGATTTTTTTGGATCATCTTAAAACAAAACCCCACTTTATTTCATTTTGAGTAGATTTATCACTCGACAAAAATACCCATATATACACTAGAGAAGTTTTCTGGCTTCATGGAGTACAATTATTAATTATTTCTGATCAAGATCCAAAATATACCACCATGTTATAGAAAATTATCCAAATTAATTTAAATAATATGATGAAACTGAGTGAAACTTATCATCCCCAAACTAATGGCCAATCTGAGAGAAATTTTCAGACACTAGAAGAAATGTAGATAGCATGTTTAATGAACATAAAAGATGGTATCATCATCCTTCATAGGTCTAGTTATCTAATAACAATATTATCAAAACAATAATAAAAAGTGATCAATATGAATCAATTTATGGGAAAATATGTAGAACACCTTCATGGTGGGATGATGTCAATGTACATAAGGTATTAGGGCCTAAAATAATAAAATATATGGTTGAAAAGGTAAAAACCATTAATCAGCACATCAAGGAAGCCCAAAGTCAATTGAAGGGATATAAATATAATCATTAACATTATATAGAGATTGATATTGGAGAAATTTTATTCCTCTACATATATTTTTGGAATATAATCATGAGAATTGGGAAGAGGGGAATGCTTTGTTCCTTGTATAACATCCCTTTGATATTATTGATCACTTCAGTGTGGTGGAATATCGAATAGAACGTCTACCAACATGATCTCAAGGACATAATATATTCCATTTATCTCTATTGATGATGCAAAATAATATATAACTCACATGTACTCAATTTAGAGGTGATATATATGTAAAATAATATCTCTTATAAGGAGCATCCGGTGAATATCTTAGACCAAATATATAAAGTTCTATGCAGCAAAACTACTCACATGATCAAATTAATATGGAGGAACCATAAATATGAAAAGTAAAATTGGGAAATAGAGGAAGTGATGAAGGAGATGTAGCCTCACCTAATTTCAACTTAGTACATAAAATTAAATTTTGAGGAAGAAATTCCCTAGGGTGGGGAGAATGTAATTACACATAATTTTATCAATGAAATTTCTCTTCATGAAATTATATCAAGAAGGATGAATAAAAGAAATCCAATACACAAACCAAAAAAATTATTATTAGTAATGAACAATGATACATTTTTTCATAAATTAACCAATAAAAATGTCAAATATTTGATAGTGATAATAAATAGAAAAATTGTTAATAATAATTAGAAAATTTGGATCTTTTGGATCTACATAAATAACCCCACTCAAGAAAATATATATATAAAGAAACCATAATGTTAATAATATAGTATTCATTTTTATGATTAAATTATATTTATAACATTAAGGTAAAGGAGTTGAATGAATATTTGATGAAATTAGAGTAATTTATAAAAATTAAGATACATATACAGCTGGAATAGTAACCTAACTATTGAATAGTAATATGGTATTAGGAATATTAATATGGCTGTTAGAATATTAGTCACACTTAATAAAGTATAAATAATATTTATGTATCATATAAATAAAAAATGACATATATATATATATCTCTCACGGTATAAGTAAATAAATGTTTTAAGATTTCTAAATTATGTGTTGGTATTTTTTTAAAAAAATGATGTTTATCTCCAATTTTATATTATTTATAATGATTTAAGAGAAAATTTATTTTTCAAAAATAGATTGTTAAATTTATATTATAATGTATTTTAATCATAATATGGTTTTTTCGGGCAACAATTAACTTTTGAAGGCCCAAAAATTTGTTATAATATTAAAATTAGTATTTTTTTTAAAAACGATGATTATGTTTATAAATAAAATTTGTCATATTTTGAAAAATATATTTATAAAATGGATACATGTTTTTCAAATCTTCATGGTAAAAAAATTTAGGGTGAAGTTTTGATATTTTTCTAAAATATATTATTTTTTTGGGAATTTTGAAATAAAGAAATTTACGTATTTAACATTTTAAGCCAAATAGTGGAATTTTTTAGTCATGCATTATGTAAGCACACATTATTTAAAAATAAAATGAGTTATTTACTATATATAGTCAAAATAATCAATACTATTGATATTATTATGGAAAAATATAAAGAATGAATATAATAATAATAAATACCCCTCTCCTCCCATTATAAATACCACCCCTTCTCCTAAGACCTTATATGAAGATTATCATTAATAAATTCAACCTAATTTCCTTCCAATCCACTTCCCCTCATACAAGATCTTCTTCCCTCATAAGAAGAAAAAACTCAAGTACCTTATGGAGGTTCCCAATGAAAAGATATTGAAGAGGTAAAATCCTCCCAATTTCGTTTTTGAATTATTTATTTATTAAACCTCATCAATTTCTACACTATCCAATGATACATTATTACTATTGTATCAAATATATAAAAGAATTTAATTTTTTAAATTTAATAATAATCATCAAATCTCTTCTATTCTCCATTTTTCTAAAAATGAAAACATCGACTTTGTTGTGTCGATTCAATACCATCATGGACGATGAGTTTTAATTTTCCATTACTACCTTCAATTTAAGTCATAAAATAATTATTATGGTTAAAATATATTTCAATATGTATATTATATCTTATTACATGTTTTCTAGTGAATTTACAATAATAATATTAAATAAGGTGATAATAGATAGTGAGGGCTGAAAAAATTTCCAAAATAAACTATGCATTTTTCCTTAATATTTATCTAATGAATCATTGTCATATATGAAAAAAATGATATATGGATCCAACTAAAATTAATTTATTATATAAATAAAAATTCATTCCACATATTATGATTTCGTTTCTTTTTATAAGATCATACAAATGTATAAAAAATTAAACCATACATGAAACCAAGAAAATAAAAGCTCCCAGAACAACGAAATTGAACTTATAACTCATAAATATGAAAATAAATTATCTTAATTAATTTAGAATAATCCTAGTAAATATATAAAAGGTTATTTGTTAATTAATTAATGTATTTAAATTGATTATCTAGGTCATTATTTAAAAGTCAATGGTTATTCAGGACATAAGGTAAGGAATCTCTTTGAACCTCCAAATTTACTTCGGGATATGATTTATCTCATTTTTATCTAATGTATTCTTCATTATTATTATATAATTACTTATATTATGTTTTTAGTTACCAAAATATATTATATATGTCAATTTATATATATTTTTTATGTACTTACATTCTTTATAAGGTTCCCTTTTCAATACCTAATAATCGGAAACCCCGATAAAAGTGAACATATCCATTTCTTACCCATTTTCAATTAAACTCCATAACATATTTTTAAGCCAAAAATATTTTGATGAAATCACATATATTATAATTAAAAACATCATTAATTTATTTCTTCTTATATGAAATATATTATACATTTTTCCACTTGAAATATTCTTTATTCCTCTCCCTAAAACCACACATAATTGTCACATTTCTAATGTTACCTAACTAGTATTTTTCAAATATTCAATTTAGTTTGATCTCATTATCCATTATCTATTCTAATTTTTTTATTATAAATTTCCACGAATTATTTAAAACTCATATATAATAGATACAATTATTATACGCCCCTTGATTATTTTTGATGACATGATTATGATCCCTACTTTATACTAGGGGTACGTCATATTTTTATCACTTCTGTTTCATTCTTCAAGTGGAACATATATTCATGAACATGTTATGATAGGTGTGACAAGATATAGCTCCAATTAATTGGGTATTTTTTTAGTATCATGAGACATCATGTTTGGGATTTGGGAGTAATCTTAATCTATTTTGGGACATTGTCCACCATGTCCTACCGTCATGGATGTTATCTGTGGCACATGTTTTTCTTTGATGGATTGTGTTACACTTTATAATGAGTTTAAATGAATTGTGATGCACAATTAAAATATTATAATTTAATGGGATAGTAATAACCTAGTTATTAATTTAAAGGGTATGGATATTTATAAAAACATTATTAAATTAATTTCTTACTAAATACAATTTCATAGAAAATTTAATATTAAAAAATCATTCAATTTTTAGTAAATCCATTTTATTCATCAAAAAATGTTTTATCTTAAACTTATTTTTAATAGAGTTAATATTATAGTAAATTCAAGAATTTTTTTAAAATTTTATTTGCAAAAATTAATTTCATTTTTGAATTTATAATGATAATATTATCTAAAGATGATTCTTTTTATTTTTATAATAAAACTGATTTTACAATGACTAGAAAAAATTACTAATTTTTATTGATAAATTTATTTTGATTTTAAAGTATCTATAATTTAAAATAAAATATTGGTAATTATTGTAATTTCAGTAACTTATTTTTAATTAAAATAATATCTTTTATTATTAAATTATTTTATACATTAAATTAGTATAAAAAATTTTTATTTTAAAAGGGAATGTATCTTAGAAACCATGTTTCATTTTCATATATCTTATAAAACATTAAATTATATTCTTAAACTCCTATTTTTTTTATTTTTTAAAAATATAATCCAAATTTTGAATTAGTAGGTCCCAATTATATAAACAGTTCTCTTATATTTTTTGACAATATGAATAGTAACTTTGTAAATTTTCATTCCATGGGAACGTGTAAAACATGTAATTAAAGGATACAAATAAAATAAGAAGAACATGTCAATGACCCAAACTCTAACCAATAGCTTATTTTACAAGTATATATATATGATTATCATATAAATGGAGAATTTATGACATTTTTTAAACATTTGGAAATGATTTTGATCATTATAAAATTTTATTTAATGAAAATTAAAACAGGTCACACTCTAGTTTTTAATAATTATATTATTTTAATATGTTGATATCAAATGGTTATTTTCAACTATAATGAGTATTTATTATGATAATGAATTTATATTTATCTCCGATTTTTTTATATTTTTCGTGAAGAAGTTATTACCTTAAATTCTGGCACAACATTGACACTAAAGAATATTTTATGAATATAATATTTTATCAACATATTTTGAAATGATAAAAATATTAGATAACAAAAAGTATATAATTTATGGTATAAATGACATAAATTAGATATTTATGTTCCAATTGACACTATATAATTAAAAATTTCCAACTTTTAAGGTTGAAAGTTTTATTACCGTAATTAAAATTAATATAAGATAACGAAGGGTTATTTAAAATGATAAGGATTAAAAATACAAAATAATTTTATAAAATATATTGGTTTATATTACTAAAACCCTATCTCACCATATATTATAATTCCATTAAATTTAGGAGTATTTGGATTCAAATTGAATTTAATATAAATTAATTTTTTGCAAAAAATTAAAAATTGCCCCTCACCTCAATTATAAAAGATAAACTTCATCCTCAGTTCATTTTACAAAATTGAGCCTTATATATCAAAACATCCTTTGCATATTCTATTTTAATTCTATGAATAATCATTTTAGGGGTTATTTTCTTCCCGGAATAGCATCCCTACAACCATTTAGGGGAGTTTTAAATGAGTTTTTTAAAGAATAAGTAATCTCTCTAACCAATCTTTTTCTTTTTCTTCTCTTCGTCCCTTACTATAAATTTAAGATATCAATAATAAAATAATAAATTATGTAACCTTAATAATCAAAAAAATAATTATTATTATGAATAAACCATTATACACCCCATTTACCATCAAATAATAATTGAATGTATTTCTCGTGCATACATATATCTTACAATATCCACATAATGATACAATTTATTTTTCATAAAAATATTTTTAGTGATGGGTGTTATAATAGTTTTTATATTTATAAATTGTATTTAGGATATACATATAGTTATTTAATTATAATATCTTGTATTTTTTCTTATCATATAGTCTCTTGGGATACGATAATGGTATTCATGTGTACGTATTGATTATCATTTCCACAATGCAATTTGATTCTTTTTTTCATTTATTTTTCACATGGACATTAATAAAGATTTATTTTATGAATATTAATGATATATATAACATAATAATAATCCTAGATTTGTCTATTATTATTTAACATTCTTTCATTACAATATTCAAATTTGGAAACAATCTTAATGTGTACGTACATTACACAATCTCGATGAATGGTGTAAATCATTTTTCTATATCTACTTTTTATAAATTATTATATATATGTATATAATGAAGATATAAATATATATTATTATTATATAGTTATTAACACTATTAAAATGATTTTACCACGATCAAAAAATAAGGATGGGGATTGTACAACAAAACATGCTTGGAAAATGACGTTTTTATCACATAGAAAAGTGATTTTAATTACAGACTATTAATTATCACGAGATAAGATTCTATAAAAAAAATAAATCGTGGTATGATATATATTATGTTACATAATAAATTCACTATAAATCAATATTTATTATATTGGAGATTCAATTATGATTGAGAAATTGTGATATTTTAGGGAAAGGATTATTTCACAATCATGTCATTATTTAGAATTTTTTATGTTTATGTCTCTAATGGGGAATATTTCACTTCCATTAATATGATTTATAAATAACTTTCCAGAAATTTTTTTGAATATTATAAAAAAGTTTTTTGAATTTTTTGTAAATGTTTCACTTTTTACAATATGGTTTGAAGGGAATATTTTTGTTGTTTTCTAAATGACGTTTTCTATGTCCTTTTTTAAATATTTAGAAAAAAATACTTCATAACATATAAAGTAAGTGAGTATTTCTTCATGGTCATCACTCGTTATTTTTTTAATCTTCCAATTAAATATTACAAGTTTCTTATCAAAGAAAATGTTCCCATTTATAATTGAGTGTATTTTAAAAAAATGGAATAATTTCATAATGTAAGGGATATTTTCCACAAAAATTATTGCAAGTGATATTTTAAAAACCATTTAACAGCCAATATCACATTATATGATGTTATCTATGATTTAATAGGAATATTATCCAAGGATACCATCCTTACTCTTTATATGGTTAGTTTATTTTTATGATATCATGATATTTATAAAACCTATTCCTTTTCAACATGTTGTTCTATGATAAAATGTTTATGAATCCCATTTATTTTCTTGGGTTATGATAAATTGAATGTTTTATTATATTATGTAACACATATGTATGGTATTCATTATGTGATCTATGGGACCTATATCTCCCTCCAATGGATTATGTAATAATTTATATCTCATGAGATAAATAGTATTGTAACTTGGATTGATCCCAGTTTAGTAAAGGAGAATGATTTCTTTGATGGCCTTTGAAGTGAAATGTGAACTCTATGTCTGTTGGGGAGTGAACCCATTCTAGAATGATTGTTTTCTAAAAGAGGCTTTAATACCAGAGAAATTATAATATATGCTTATGTTTATTCTACAATTATATGTCACTCTCTGCTGGCTTAGTTTCTTTTATTCTTTTTTGATTCATGACTTATGAACATCCACGATTTATTCCTAGAATAAATATTATGGTCTTTGATAAAAAGGGTATAATTATCAAATGTTATGTTCATGTTCTTATAAAATCATTCTTGTGTTTTTTATTTTCTATTAATTTATATCTCACATACTAACTAAGTATATGTTCTCAACCTTTTCTTGTGATTCAATTCCCTAGGATATAATGAATTTTTTAGCTAGGATATCTTTAATAAGGGTTCTAGATCTGAGGAAATTTTTGGAGATGATATTGATTTTTATAAACATGATTGTTATTTTTCAAGGATATTTACGAGGTTTTTCTAATTATATATATATATATATATATATCATTTTTATTTAAGATATCCAATATTTCTATTTTTAACATTTTAATATTTTTATGGAAAACATTTGGTCACATTTATGGTTGTCAAAGTCAAAAATGAACAGTTTGTTTTTCTAGCATCAGATTAAAAGTGTGGGATTTAAGGATTATAAAATTGCTATTAGAGCTGGGTTAAGATAACATTGTAAATTATTATGTTTTCTTGTGTATTTATATTAATAGTTATAGATATCATAATGGAATGTAAGTTTGCATATTTTCATAATTATAGAATCCAAAAAACACCATTTTTTAGGTTTTACATTACGGAATTATTTGGTGACTAATGATATTTTTGGAACACAGTTTTAATGAAATTGATTTATATATAAAAAATAAAATTATCATTTTAAAAAGTTAGATGATGATAAATTACCTGTTCATTTTTTGAACACATTTTTTATGGTATGAAATCTTTTAGAGTTTGTAGGAACTTTTATTTTTAGGTAATTATAGGTTGTTAATATTTTGAATGAAAAATGAAAAATATGAGATATCTATTGTGGTTCCAAATTTTCTTTCATGTTAAATAATATGTGGATATATGGTATATTTTAATTCGTATATATTATATTTATATGGATTATATTATCATTATTTTATAAAAAATGACTACCCGGAATCCTTTTGACAACCCACCGCATCTTGAATGGCCATAGTGCTTGACCCTACAACCGAATGGAGAAAAGGGTGCATCACTTTCAATTATCTTTGCATGATGTACTGGTATATATGATATTGTTCACCATTATTAACATAATCTGATGGATATATATTGTTTTAATTTTTGGAACATTTGTTTTATTGTATAGTTAAACATGAGATTGAAAATTGATTTGGTGATTAACAATTTTTTAGAAGACGTTCTGTATTTTGGTGACACTGTATGATTTGTTTAAATAGAATATTATAGAATAATTTTTGTATTAAAGGGTGAATTATACATTTAATACCTATATTATTGTTGATTTATGGTGATCCAAATTATTTATGAAAATGGTTATCGAATCATAGATAATATATGTTTAGTACATGCAGGTTTTGGGAGATAAATACTAAATTTATATTAGAATACTGTGTGATAAAATCATTCAAATTTTTAAAATGAAATCATATTGTTGAATTTTTTGAATAATTTAAAGGGTACGTTTTTATTGGGTGATCTCTGGATATTAATATTTAATTTTAGAGACTAATTTTTTTCCCACACACGATGGATTATTATTTTTGAGAATCATCTTATTATATTCTAACACTTTTGGTTCTTATTAATGCTTAATGATTGTCGGAAAATATTTTAATTATACTTTAGATTATGATCTATATTCGAGGTTGATTTTAGATCTTTATATACGAAAAATTCATCTTCAAAACACATCATTTAGAAGAAAAGGTGAGATTCTGGTGGAAAATTATTAAATAATGAAACTCTAACTGTCATGTAAGTATAATTTCTCCTGTTAAAATTTTTTTTAGCAAATTAATTCCTCAACACTAAAAAAATGATCATATGAAAAAAATTATTTCCCATAACCTTCAATACTAATGAATTGATTGTATTTTCCAAATCTAGGGTTTACTATTTGTGAATGTAATATTTCTGAAGATCATTCACATTGTTATGATCAATGGTATTTGGTCATTAATTCCCTTAACCCTGAGGTTCTTATCTATCGAGACCCAGTATTTTTAATCCTTGATGAACTTCATACTTCCCATTCTCCATTTCTAAGAGAAAATTTTATTAACACTTTTTACGATGTGGGATTCTATAAAAGTATTTTTAAATGTTAATCCCTTGACTTCAAAAAAAAGTTCCAATTATGAGGGAAAATTTTATAAATGTTGGGTATAATGTAACTACTTGGGAATTTAGAAAATATTTCCCTTTGAATAAGTTTATTTCTTTGATATCTTATGTTACACGCAATACCTAGTTTAGACAAACTACGAAACACTATTAAAATAGTATTAATTATTGTGATAGTTTTATCCTAGATGTGAATTTTTCAATGTAATAATATTATTAAATAATTTACTAAATATATTTTCTATTCAAAATAATTTATTTGATATATTTACACTAAATAATCATTCATTTTTTTTGAAATTTAATTTAATTTTTCAAAAATATGTATCTTAAAAAATGGTACATATACTGAGTAAATGTTATAACAAATTTTGTAAAGTTTTATAAAATCCATTTGAAAAAATTAATGTCATTTTTTTAATTCATATGTTTATAATTATCTTAATATTAATCTAATATAATTCTCTATAATGATTGATTTTCAATGAATAGACAAAAATACATATTTTTATTGAAAATTATATTTTTCTTTTATTTTTTTACAAAGTAATATTAAATTTTGTTTGATTTTAAAATTTATATAGTTAATTATTATTTAAAATAATTATATTATGGTATTTTAATTTTTTTGTGTACTGTAATTTAGTATACAACCATTTTATTCTTTAAAAGGGAAACATTTTTAACAACTATTCTTCATTGTGTTTCAAATTTAACAATAAATTAAATGAATTCAATACTTTTGATTGAATTTTGAATATTTATTTCATATTTTTAATTAATATGTCACAATTTCAAAAATATAACCCTCTAAATTTTGGAAAATTTAAATAGTATCCATAGTAAAATTTGAATCGGGAAATTAAAGGAAAAAATATAATGATAAGAACAATTAATGTACTCAAACACTTAAATATTTCTTGATGGATAAGTATATCCTGACTATAGTCCTCCAATAGTTTACATTATGACATTTTGTAGCATCATGGATAACATGATGAATATTATAATATTTTATTTAATGGGAATTCAAACATGTCACACTCTTATGTTAAATAAGTGTTATATTTAAAATATGTGGTTATCTATGGGATATGTTAAAAAATTATTTTATAATTTAAAGGTATATATACATCATGGTATTTTTTGTTTATTTTTAGTGACGAAATATTTACCTTAAATGATTTCATGACACTGATGCAATAATAGTTTATTTAATGGAAAAATTAAATAGATGGTATTAAAAATAATAAAATTATAATAATTTCACACATGTATAGTCATACAATATTTTACAATAATAACATGAAATTTTTGGGATGTGTTAAAATAATTATTTATCATTATAATTGTTTTATTACTTTTATTATGTTCAATGTAATTAAGTACAAAGAAAATTGACACTAATAATATTTTATAAAATATTATTTTATAAAAAAAAATTAAAAAATATCTTATAAGATTATTTAAAATCATAAAAATGTTAAATTAGTGAAAATGGAATATTTTACAGTTTGTAATATAATATATTATTTATTTATGGTCTAATTGACACTATATAACTATAAATTAAAACATTTTAATGTTGAAAAAGTCATTACCGTAGTAAAACATAAAATAAGTTATCTAAGGATTAATAAAAAGATAAGGAATAAAATTAGAAAAAAAAACATGTCTAAAGTATATTCCATAATGATTTTACAACCCAATTCCACGATATATTCTTACACCATCACGTTTTTAGGAATTTAGATTAAGATATTTTTTAAATTGATGTTTTTATAAATTCAAAATGTTTCTCTCACATCAATTATAAAAGGATACCCCATCCTACACTTCATTTCACTTCCTTGAAATTCATATCTTGACCGTACAGTACCAAATTTTCTTCTCTACTTATCTAACGACACTATAGAGGTTATTTTATTCCCAATTTAATAAACCTATATCCCTTTAGAAGAGATCTAAATAATCTGTTTAAAATAAGAGGTAATCTCTCCAAACCGATCACATTATTTTTCTACTATTCATTAACTCTTATAAATCTATGATATCTATCATAAAATTAAAAAATATGTATCATAAATTTGGATAATTTTTATTATTCTCTTTAAGACACCATTATACACCCTCTTTCCCATAAAATAAGTTATGATAGTATTGCTTCTTCATGCATACATTTTATAGTATCTACATAAGGATACTGTTAATTTGTCATCACAATATGTTAGAAATTGGTATTATAATGGAGTTAAAATTAATATATTAGATTTACGATATATTCATAATTCTATTGTTATAATAAAATTTCTACTTTCTTATCATCCAATCTTTTGGGAAAAGATAACATCACTCATGCATATGTATAGACTACCATCTCAATTATGCGATGTGATGCATTTTTCATTTACACATTTCATAGATTGTAATATGGAAGGATTTTATGATTCAAAATTATATATGTAACATAATAATCATTCTGTGAATTTTTATTATTACTTTTTTTTATTTCATTCCATTATTCAAAAAATTAATACATCATTCATGTTTATGTATAACCCAGCATCTCCATGAATATTGTGATTCATTGGCCTATTTATACATTTTTAGAATGATTATAAATATATATTTAATGAGTATATTTTATTTTATACATTTATTAACATTATGGAAATGATTTTATCATAATAAATTTATACGGAATGTTACTACTAAACCGAAACATGTATTGAAAAAATTCAATTATGACCCAGAACAATGATTTTAATAAAAAACTATTAATAAAATGGATATAATATGATATTAATAAATAATAAATGGTTTTAATGATATTTTGTTCTTTAAAACATATAAAATATTCCATATAAATTATATATGAGGTTTTTACTTGAACAGTGAAGGGTGATACTTGAAGTAAGGGTTTATTTCACAATCGTTTCATTATACAGGACTGTTTATGTTTAATTCTCCCCTCATGAATATTTCTCATTAACTTACATTCATTCTAAAAAAATCAAAACGTTTTTTTAATATTCGAATCCATTTTTTTATAATCATTTTCACTAATTTTTTAGTTTTTAAAATATTTGTTGAATGGAAACTTTTTTTTCATTTTCTAAACAAGGTTCTTGGTGTTTTTGTTAAAAAAATATGGAAGAGTGTTTTTTTAACTTATACATTATTAGAATATTTTCCTGAAATTATTAATATATTATTTATTGGAGATTACTTTAATATTTTAAAATATACTTATTTATTTTATAATTTTGTGGATTTTAATAAAATAAATGATTTCAAATTGGAAAGGATATTTTGCTCAAAAATTATTTCAAGTGATCTTTAATAATAATTTTCCATATAATATTACATTAATAAATTTCACTTCTTCATTACTAGGTAAATTATACAAATATACCACCCATACTCTTTATCTAGTTGAATTGTGATTATTATAGGATTATATTTATTAAATTTATTTCTTTTCCATTGGTTATGCTATGATGAAATGATTATGAAACAAATTTTGTTCCATTGGTAATTATATGATAAATGATTTATATTCTTATTTAGCAAATATGTATGATTTACATTATCTAATGTTTGGGATATATATCTCCCTCCAATTAATTTATTAATGATTAATATCAAATGATATAAAGATGAAGAGAATGGGGAGTGAACCTTGTTCAGTAAGGGAATTTTTTCACTATGATGGTCTTGAGAGTGAACCTTGTCTATTTCCCTGGTGGGGGTGTGAACCGATACTAATATTATAGCCTTTTAAATTACTCTTTACATGAATGGAAATTATTCTCTAGTTGTATATGTATTCCATAATTCACTATTATTCTCTCATGGATT